>OY293412.1:11650536-12943869 GCA_958502065.1 Chrysolina americana
TGACATGGCAGAAATCCTAGCCGGGCGAATGCAGAAGGCCATAATTCTTGGTTCACTCCGCCTACTCAGGGCACATGATTCTCGGACCCAGTAATCACTTACCCCATGGACGTGGGGAGTGTTTACTGGGGTTAATGACACGCCAGCGCGCCCTCCGGAAGTGTCGGAGCTCCGGAGACAGGGCCTGACTGGGTAATTCCTAACGAAAAAAAAAAAAAATAATAATAATAATAATATACCCGCCGGAGGCTGATCGGGTAGAAACCTTCTGGAAGGATATTTACGAATTTCCGCAACCACTCAACGTACATACTCCAGCCCTAGCGCAGTTCGAAGCTTTCTGCAGGAGGCCTCGTCAGCCTGAGCTCAATGAACTGCGCAATCCGATAACCCCGGAAGAAGTTCGACGGGCCCTCAAAGGCTCGAAGAATTTTGCTGCTCCAGGTCCTGATGGCCTGAATAGCTATTGATGGAAAAAATTTCCAAGTACCCACCACCATCTAGCAAGAGTTTTCAACTCATGGCTAGATGGGAAGCAGCAGATTCCGGATTGGTTTGTCGAGGGGCGAACCGTGCTAATCCCCAAAAACGGAGATTTATCTGATCCGAAGAACTACAGACCGATAACATGCTTGAACGCATGTTATAAGATGTTTACACGCATCTCGTACATGCGAATACTCTCCGCAGTTGAGCCGGTGTATGAACGGATATATGAGCAAAGAGGGTCAAAAAAGGGGATCGCTGGCTGCAAGGAGAACCTGCTGATCGACAGATGCATCACGCAGGACTCCGTGCAGTATAAGCGTAACCTTTCAATGGCCTGGATCGATTATCACAAGGCATTTGATACAACATCGCATGAACTCATCATGCATTTGCTCAGATGACTTGCGGTACCCGATCAAATAGTGAGATGCATTGAACAGCTGATGCCGCTCTGGAGGACTCGATTTACCATAACATCTGGTCAAGTCAGAGTCCAAACAGAGCAGGTTATCTTTAGAAGAGGCGTGTTTCAGGGAGACTCCCTCAGCCCTCTTCTCTTCTGCATCTCACTACTGCCATTGTCCGTTGCACTAAGGAAAACCCACGGATACAACTGTGGCACCCCTAGCAACCGGAGGCATAAGGTCACCCATCTGTTTTACATGGATGACCTTAAACTTTATGCCTCCGGAGAAAAGGACCTTCACCAGTCCTTCAGGGTGGTGCAAGAGTACACGCATGCTGTCGGAATGGAGTTTCGGATAGACAAATGTGCCACGGTTCATCTCAAAAGAGGACGATGCGAGGAATACGGAGATGACGTTCAGCTCGTAGAAAGAAGCATCCTACATCATCTGGATGCCGGAGAGACGTATACCTACCTAGGGGTGGAACAACGCCACACCCAAGAGGTAGCTACTGTCAAAAGCTCTCTCCGCGGCAAGTATCAGCACAAACTCCGACAGATCTGGTCTTCAGAACTGTCGGGGAAGAACAAAGTTGCTGCAACTAATATGCTTGCCGTTCCGATTCTACTTTACTCCTTTGGAGTAATGAAATGGACTCAGGAAGAGCTGCGACAACTCGACGTAAAAACTCGCAAAATGATGCATCTTCATAGAAGCTTGCATCCTAAATCGTCTGTTCCACGGTTATACTTCCCCAGACAACGGGGAGGCCGTGGACTTTTGAGTTTGGAGTGTCTACATAACAGAATGGTACTGGATGGAGCCTGTAAAGTCATCAGGAGTTCAGATCCCCTTCTCTGCTTGGTATGTGATCATGAAAAGGCAGGGATTGGAGCATTTCTTTTCAAGGCAGCAACCCGTGCAGCCGATGAACTCGATCTCGTATTCGACACTGAACGGACAAACCCAAACTCTATCACCGAGTTGGAACCCGTTCAGCAAAAAGCCCACGTAAAAGCTGCGGAGTTTGAGAGGCTCCTGCAGCTACATAAGGATAAGCCGATGCATGGGGTCTTCTTCAATAACATTGAAGACCTAGGCTTATCCAGAGACCTGACCTTCTCGTTTCTCAGGTCAAGTGGGCTGAAGTCGAAGACCGAGGGATTCATAATGGCCTGCCAGGATGGTGTCTTCAACACTCTCGTCAACCGCAGTCGCGTGATGGGTATAGAGGTCCCTGACACTAGATGCAGAGCGTGTCGTGGGGCAGCTGAGACCATAATGCATTTGCTGTCAGCTTGTCCAGCTTATGCGGTCTCGGCCTATATACACAGACATAACGCGGCCCTACGAGTGTTGTACTACCATCTAAGACACTCGTACGGTGTAGACGAGACACCAGTGTTGCCTTATGCTCCGGGGGATATTGAGTCCGTGGTGGTGAATGAGAAGTGCCGAATCTATTGGAACTATTCATTCCCCACCCTCAGGCAAATACAAGCCAATAAGCCTGATGTAGTACTCCTCGACCATCAAAGTAGGACGATTTTCGTCATTGAGTTTTCAGCTCCTGGCGAAACGAACATCGTCCGAAAAGAGGAGGAAAAACGGACTAAATATCGAGATCTTCTCTTTGAACTCCGCAGGCTTTACCCAAACCATTCTGTCAAGATGGTGGTTCTGATAATAGGGGTCCTTGGTGGAATGATGGACACACTGCTCTCAAACCTAAAAATCATACCGGCTTGCCGTGACATGGCAGAAATCCTAGCCGGGCGAATGCAGAAGGCCATAATTCTTGGTTCACTCCGCCTACTCAGGGCACATGATTCTCGGACCCAGTAATCACTTACCCCATGGACGTGGGGAGTGTTTACTGGGGTTAATGACACGCCAGCGCGCCCTCCGGAAGTGTCGGAGCTCCGGAGACAGGGCCTGACTGGGTAATTCCTAACGAAAAAAATAATAATAATAATAATAATAATATACCCGCCGGAGGCTGATCGGGTAGAAACCTTCTGGAAGGATATTTACGAATTTCCGCAACCACTCAACGTAGATACTCCAGCCCTAGCGCAGTTCGAAGCTTTCTGCAGGAGGCCTCGTCAGCCTGAGCTCAATGAACTGCGCAATCCGATAACCCCGGAAGAAGTTCGACGGGCCCTCAAAGGCTCGAAGAATTTTGCTGCTCCAGGTCCTGATGGCCTGAATAGCTATTGATGGAAAAAATTTCCAAGTACCCACCACCATCTAGCAAGAGTTTTCAACTCATGGCTAGATGGGAAGCAGCAGATTCCGGATTGGTTTGTCGAGGGGCGAACCGTGCTAATCCCCAAAAACGGAGATTTATCTGATCCGAAGAACTACAGACCGATAACATGCTTGAACGCATGTTATAAGATGTTTACACGCATCTCGTACATGCGAATACTCTCCGCAGTTGAGCCGGTGTATGAACGGATATATGAGCAAAGAGGGTCAAAAAAGGGGGTCGCTGGCTGCAAGGAGAACCTGCTGATCGACAGATGCATCACGCAGGACTCCGTGCAGTATAAGCGTAACCTTTCAATGGCCTGGATCGATTATCACAAGGCATTTGATACAACATCGCATGAACTCATCATGCATTTGCTCAGATGACTTGTGGTACCCGATCAAATAGTGAGATGCATTGAACAGCTGATGCCGCTCTGGAGGACTCGATTTACCATAACATCTGGTCAAGTCAGAGTCCAAACAGAGCAGGTTATCTTTAGAAGAGGCGTGTTTCAGGGAGACTTCCTCAGCCCTCTTCTCTTCTGCATCTCACTACTGCCATTGTCCGTTGCACTACGGAAAACCCACGGATACAACTGCGGCACCCCCAGCAACCGGAGGCATAAGGTCACCCATCTGTTTTACATGGATGACCTTAAACTTTATGCCTCCGGAGAAAAGGACCTTCACCAGTCCTTAAGGGTGGTGCAAGAGTACACGCATGCTGTCGGAATGGAGTTTGGGATAGACAAATGTACCACGGTTCATCTCAAAAGAGGACGATGCGAGGAATACGAAGAGGACGTTCAGCTCATAGACGGAAGCATCCTACATCATCTGGATGCCGGAGAGACGTATACCTACCTAGGGGTGGAACAACGCCACACCCAAGAGGTAGCTACTGTCAAAAACTCTCTCCGCGGCAAGTATCAGCACAAACTCCGACAGATCTGGTCTTCAGAACTGTCGGGGAAGAACAAAGTTGCTGCAACTAATATGCTTGCCGTTCCGATTCTACTTTACTCCTTTGGAGTAATGAAATGGACTCAGGAAGAGCTGCGACAACTCGACGTAAAACTCGCAAAATGATTCATCTTCATAGAAGCTTGCATCCTTAATCGTCTGTTCCACGGTTATACTTCCCCAGACAACGGGGAGGCCGTGGACTTTTGAGTTTGGAGTGTCTACATAACAGAATGGTACTGGATGGAGCCTGTAAAGTCATTAGGAGTTCAGATCCCCTTCTCTGCTTGGTATGTGATCATGAAAAAGCAGGGATTGGAGCATTTCTTTTCAAGGCAGCAACCCGTGCAGCCGATGAACTCGGTCTCGTATTCGACACTGAACGGACAAACCCAAACTCTATCACCGAGTTGGAACCCGTTCAGCAAAAAGCCCACGTAAAAGCTGCGGAGTGTGAGAGGCTCCTGCAGCTACATAAGGATAAGCCGATGCATGGGGTCTTCTTCAAGAACATTGAAGACCTAGGCTTATCCAGAGATCTGACCTTCTCGTTTCTCAGTGGGCTGAAGTCGAAGACCGAGGGATTCATAATGGCCTGCCAGGATGGTGTCTTCAACACTCTCGTCTACCGCAGTCGCGTGATGGGTATAGAGGTCCCTGACACTAGATGCAGAGCGTGTCGTGGGGCAGCTGAGACCATAATGCATTTGCTGTCAGCTTGTCCAGCTTATCCAGCTTATCCGGTCTCAGCCTATATCCACAGACATAACGCGGCCCTACGAGTGTTGTACTACCATCTACGACACTCGTACGGTGTAGACGAGACACCGGTGTTGCCTTATGCTCCGGGGGATATTGAGTCCGTGGTGGAGAATGAGAAGTTCCGAATCTATTGGAACTATTCATTCCCCACCCTCAGGCAAATACAAGCCAATAAGCCTGATGTAGTACTCCTCGACCATCAAAGTAGGACGATTTTCGTCATTGAGTTTTCAGCTCCTGGCGAAACGAACATCGTCCGAAAAGAGGAGGAAAAACGGACTAAATATCGAGATCTTCTCTTTGAACTCCGCAGGCTTTACCCAAACCATTCTGTCAAGATGGTGGTTCTGATAATAGGGGTCCTTGGTGGAATGATGGACACACTGCTCTCAAACTTAAAAATCATACCGGCTTGCCGTGACATGGCAGAAAACCTAGCCGGGCGAATGCAGAAGGCCGTAATTCTTGGTTCACTTCGCCTACTCAGGGCACATGATTCTCGGACCCAGTAATCACTTACCCCATGGACGTGGGGAGTGTTTACTGGGGTTAATGACACACCAGCGCGCCCTCCAGAAGTGTCGGTGCTCCGGAGACAGGGCCTGACTGGGTAACTCCTAACGGATTAAAATAATAGCGTTTATTGCCCAACAGTCACCCATTTACAGGACAATTTATTTAAAAAGAAGTTCAAAGTGTAGTTTAAAAGAAAATATGAATAATAATCTAAAATATTCAAATATGAATGAAAGAAATAATATAACAATTGAAAAAAATAATGCTACATATTACATTATGTTTTCATTCAGATATTGAACAGCCATATTCCCGATGTAAATCAATGTGTCAAAATGAATATCACAGTGATTTGATATCCTATTGAAATTTTCACACATGGTGTATATAGGAGACTTTTGATATAAATTTGTTCTGGCTCTATTACAGAGAAATGTCTAAGAGTATCTAGTTCTAGAATTTGGAATAAAAAAGTTTATTTGAGACACTATATTACTTGCATCAATTTGACTGTGCAATAATTTGTATAAAAAAATAATGCCAGCACGTTTCCTTCGTACGTCTAGGTTCTCGAAATCAAATCGTGAAATTAAAATTTGGTATGGTACTCCTCTTTCAGGATATTGACCATCAACTTGCTACATATATATACGGGATTCCATATAATAGAGCCGTATTCCAATTCAGATCTAACGTACGCGTTATATAAAGAACATAGAGCTTTTAGATTCCAAAAAGATTTGCAATTTCCCACTATAAAGCCATAGGATTTGAGAGCTTGGTTTACTTTTACCGAAATGTGGTGACTAAATGTCAGGTGATTATCAAAGTAAACTCCAAGATCCTTGATTAACTCACAGCGAGATAGGACTGTCTCATTTACGTTGTAGGCGAATAAGATAGGAGCCTTTTTTTTGTGTAAGTCATGCTTTTGCATTTCGATGCATTCAAATAAAGCTTGTTTTCTTCGCACCAATACTGAACCTTATTCACTTCAAATTGCAGTGCCTCACAGTCATCCAAGTTTTGTATTATAGAATATAATTTCAGGTCGTCCGCAAAGATTAAACGATTACAATCTATTTCTTCATCCAAATCATTTATGAATAAGGCAAATAATAGGGGACCCAGGTTTGAACCCTGTGGAACCCCAGAAGTAGTGATGAAGTTATTTGAGTTGAAACCATTATAAGAAACGAACTGAGACCGTTGAGTGAAATAAGACTCGAGGAATAAAACAGCTGAAGAATGAAAGCCGAAATAACTGAGTTTCTGTAAAAGAAAAAGGTGGTCAATTCTATCAAACGCTTCAGCAAAATCGGTGTAAATAACATCTACTTGGTAACGATTATCGATTTGTTCAGATACGTATTGAGTGAATTCAGTTAAATTTGTTACTGTCGACTGTTTGGCCATGAATCCATGTTGATATGATCATATGTACTGAGGTAAAAATAATAGTAAAATAAATAGTGATTTACAATCGAATTTTTACCTCAGTACATATGATAATCTCACCATATCAACATGGATTCATGGACAGTACCAAATTTAACTGAATTCACTCAATACGTATCTGAACAAATCAATAATCGTTACCAAGTAGATGTTATTTACACCGATTTTGCTGAAGCGTTTGATAGAATTGACCACCTTTTTCTTTTACAGAAACTCAGATATTTCGGCTTTCATTCTTCGGCTGTTTTATTCCTCAAGTCTTATTTCACTCAACGGTCTCAGTTCGTTTCTTATAATGGTTTCTACTCAAATAACTTCATCACTACTTCTGGGGTTCCACAGGGTTCAAACCTGGGTCTCCTATTATTTGCCTTATTCATAAATGATTTGAATGAAGGAATAGATTGTAATCGTTTAATCTTTGCGGACGACCTGAAATTATATTCTATAATACAAAACTTGGATGACTGTGAGGCACTGCAATTTGAAGTGAATAAGGTTCAGTATTGGTGCGAAGAAAACAAGCTTTATTTGAATGCATCGAAATGCAAAAGCATGACTTACACAAAAAAAAGGCTCCTATCTTATTCGCCTAAAACGTAAATGAGACAGTCCTATCTCGCTGTGAGTTAATCAAGGATCTTGGAGTTTACTTTGATAATCACCTGACATTTAGTCACCAAATTTCGGTAAAAGTAAACCAAGCTCTCAAATCATATGGCTTTATAGTGGGAAATTGCAAATCTTTTTGGAATCTAAAAGCTCTATGTTCTTTATATAACGCGTACGTTAGATCTGAATTGGAATACGGCTCTATTATATGGAATCCCGTATATATATGTAGCAAGTTGATGATTGAACGAGTTCCTTAAGTTTTAATGTTTCAAAAGTGATGGTCAATATCCTGAAAGAGGCGTACCATACCAAATTTTAATTTCACGATTTGATTTCGAGAACCTAGACGTACGAAGGAAACGTGCTGGCATTATTTTTTATACAAATTATTGCACAGTCAAATTGATGCAAGTAATATAGTGTCTCAAATAAACTTTTTTATTCCAAATTCTAGAACTAGATACTCTTAGACATTTCTCTGTAATAGAGCCAGAACAAATTTATATCAAAAGTCTCCTATATACACCATGTGTGAAAATTTCAATAGGATATCAAATCACTGTGATATTCATTTTGACACATTGATTTACATCGGGAATATGGCTGTTCAATATCTAAATGAAAACATAATGTAATATGTAGCATTATTTTTTTCAATTGTTATATTATTTGTTTCATTCATATTTAAATATTTTTGATTATTATTCATATTTTTTTTAAACTACACTTTGAACTTCTTTTTAAATAAATTGTCCTGTAAATGGGTGACTGTTGGGCAAAAAACGCTATTATTTTAATCCGTTAGGAGTTACCCAGTCAGGCCCTGTCTCCGGAGCCCCGACACTTTTGGAGGGCGCGCTGGTGTGTCATTAACCCTAGTAAACACTCCCCACGTCCATGGGGTAAGTGATTACTGGGTCCGAGAATCATGTGCCCTGAGTAGGCGAAGTGAACCAAGAATTACGGCCTTCTGCGTTCGCCCGGCTAGGTTTTCTGCCATGTCACGGCAAGCCGGTATGATTTTTAAGTTTGAGAGCAGTGTGTCCATCATTCCACCAAGGACCCCTATTATCAGAACCACCATCTTGACAGAATGGTTTGGGTAAAGCCTGCGGATGTTCATTTCGCCAGGAGCTGAAAACTCAATGACGAAAATCGTCACACTTTGATGGTCGAGAAGTACTACATCAGGCTTATTGGCTTGTATTTGCCTGAGGGTGGGGAATGAATAGTTCCAATAGATTCGGCACTTCTCATTCTCCACCACGGACTCAATATCACCCGGAGCATAAGGCAACACTGGTGTCTCGTCTACACCATACGAGTGTCGTAGATGGTAGTACAACACTCGTAGGGCCGCGTTATATCTGTGGATATAGGCTGAGACCGGATAAGCTGGATAAGCTGGACAAGCTGACAGCAAATGCATTATGGTCTCAGCTGCCCCACGACACGCTCTGCATCTAGTGTCAGGGACCTCTATACCCATCACGCGACTGCGGTAGACGAGAGTGTTAAAGACACCATCCTGGCAGGCCATTATGAATCCCTCGGTCTTCGACTTCAGCCCACTGAGAAACGAGAAGGTCAGGTCTCTGGATAAGCCTAGGTCTTCAATGTTCTTGAAGAAGACCCCATTAGGCACTCGTAGATATAGATTGCATAAATTGTCATTATATTAGTGGATTTGAATAACGTTCTGCAAGTCTGGTTATAATTCAAATTACTGCCCCAAAAAATAATTCCATATCGAGCAACCGACTAGAAATTGGCAATGTATATTATCTTTGTAGTCTCGTTATGCAGATCGATGTGGATTCCTGAAAATTTGGTATTACGAGACAATTTGAAAGACGAGTTATGAAGGTCTACCCTAACTGGATAATCAATATTGTCTTGGTTTGTTCTGAACAAGATAACATTTGTTTTAGTTTCATTTAGTACAAGCATATTTCTGTTGCACCAATCCTTAGTGCTGTTGTACAACTCTGTACTATTTACCATCATTTCTCAATCATCCCTGATTGTCAAGCGGGATTCAGAAATGGATATAGTACCTCAGCAGCTCTCATTCAGGTTACAGACGACATAAGTCGAAACACAGATAAGAAAGAATTGACAGCTCAAATTGCCTTGGATTTTACGAAGGCATTTGATACCATAAATCATACGTTATTGTGTTTCAAGTTAAAATATTATGGATTTTCGGACGAAACTGTTTTTCTTTTTATGTCATATCTCACAAATCGCTGTCAAACAGTATGTTATAATAATGATATGTCGTCATCACGAAATGTTACTTCCGGTGTACCTCAAGGGTCAATTTTAGGGCCACTCCTCTTTATCATTTATACCAGTGCTATTTTGACCTCAATACAATACTCTAACATTCAAGCATATGCAGATGACACACAATTATATACCAGCCTGAATATCCACAACTATGGAGCCGTTGAAAAACTCATCAACCTCGACTTGAAAACCATTACTGATTTAGCTGATCAGCATAACTTAAAACAGAACAAAAATAAATGTTACTTGATGCTATTTGGTAATAAAAAACATAGAGCTCTTATTTCACAAAATCTCTCAATAAAAATTGATGGTACCATTCTACCTGTGGTGAATTCCATCAAGAATCTTGGTATTATTTTTGATTCTGACCTTAAATTTGACCTGCATTTAAATGAATTGTTGAAAAAAACGTTCGGTACTCTAAAACTGATTTATTCAAATAGACAATGTTTCAGTCAATTAATCAGGAAACTTCTTACAAAGTCGTTGGTCTTATCGCGGTTCAACTATGGTGATATTGTGTACGGTAATCTCTTGAGTAAGTTTAATCAAAATCGGAGACAAAAAGTACAGAACTTCTGTTGTAGATTCATCTATTCTCTGAGAAAATTCGATCATGTCTCCAACAAAATCATCGAAATGAATTGGTTAACAATGAATAATCGAACTAACTATAATTTATGCAACTTCATTTACAAAGTACTAAAATCCAGAACTCCTTTATCACTTTACAATAAATTGATTCCAATGTCCATGATACACTCTCTTGAGGTGAGGTCTAAAAACAAACTACATGTGCCGCGTCATCATACCTCATTGTTTCAGAGATCGTTCACTTATCTGTCCATGAAATATTACAACTCACTGTTATACAATTACATGCAATATTCGAAAATCAAAATCAGAACCGATCTGAAAAAACACTTCTTCAATTCTAACATGAATTCAAATGTCTAGTCGATAGTATTCATATGCCAATTTCTCAAATCATTATAACTTGAAACGTCTTTGATCTTCTACATATCTCTCAATTTTGTGTCATTTTCATTATATTTTTATTTCGAAATGTTCATCATAGGTTAAGTGGAAGAGTAGCCATTGGCTAAACTACGCCTATTTTGTACATCAAACAATAAAGACGATTTATTATTATTATTATTATTTCTGGGAAAGTTTCGCCACCGGCTAACAGACTTGTGTCATCTGCAAAAATAGTTTTGAACTGATGTTGGTTTAGATTGAGATTGCATAAGTCGTTCAAGTAAATGACGAACGATAGAGGTAGGGCAATACTGCCCTGCGGAATACCTACGTCCATAGGAAGAGTTTCTGACTTATAGGCTTTGCCATTTCGTATGATTTCTACTGATTGAAGGCGATCTGATAGATAGGATTCAACCCATTTCAGAGCTGAACCTCTTATGTCATATTTTTCTAGTTTTATTAACATCAATTGATGATTCAAGCAGAGCTATCAATTTTTCCTCCATCATATTCGTTATGTTTTGTGTAAATTGATATATGGCTGTTTGCGTTGACCTACCCTGTAAGTATCCATGTTGAAGCCTATGATTTTTACTGACATTACTAGCTCGAAAATTTTTGAAAAACTTGGAGGGATGCATATTGGTCGATAATTTACTAAATTTTCTGGATCGCCTTTTTTAAGGATTGGCTTCACAACTGATGTTTTCAATCCTGTTGGAAATATACCATACTTTATTGAATTATTTATAATATAGGATATGATTTCACTAATAGCAATTAGGCTTTTTTTCATAATGCTGGTCGGAATGCCATCTTCTTCACTAGAATGTTTATTTTTTAGTTTTCTAGATAATTCAATGGTTTCATTTGCTGATACAGGTCGAACGAACATCGACTGGTTATTTTTTGTGAAATCACACTGAAATGAAATGTTTGGGAAATTTGCTAGTAATTGTGGAACAATGTCTACTAAGTATTTATTGTAATCATTTACTATTTTGTCAGGGTTGCCCTTCATGCAAAATTCTTCATTTCTAACTCTTCCTGTACTTTCGGAACAAATGCTCCACATGCATTTCGATTTATTATCAGATTGGGTGATTCTGTTTGAGTATGTATCCTTTTTGGCGTTAATTAATAAATTGTTGTATTCATTTTTTACTTCGTTGTAGACAGGTTTGTGTTGGACATTGTGTTGTGATAACACCAAAAGGATGTCTAACCTGCTTTTACAATCTATTATAATTTCATTGTTTGAATTTTCTGCGCTTTGTTTTGATCTGCCTTAAAGGAAAACTTTTATTGAATATAGAGCTGAAGATGTATTGGAAAAGATTCCATTGTTCGTTTACACTTTCTTCACAGATGCTATAAATACATGTCCAATCATGGACTTTCACCTGATCAATGAATTCCTTTGTATTAGTTTCATTGAAAAATCTGCCTGATTGAAATTGGAGTTTATTTTGATGCTCTATGTAGAAACTGATTATTTGGGCACTATGGCCCGACACATGGTTTTCAATAACTTTAGTTTCATATTTTCCATTATGGTTAGTGAAAATATTATCAACACAGCTTTTTGTTCTGGTTGTAATTCTAGTATATTCATTGATCGTTGGTGTGAAGTCAAACGATTTGGTTATATTTATCAGATCTATTCCCACTTAATTTTTATCTTTAAGCTCTATGTTGAAGTCGCCTGCAATGAAAGCAATTTTATTTTGGCTATGTAAAAAAATTTACAATTGTTCGAATTTGTCCCAGAAAATATCCAGAGAAGCTCCGCTTGGTCTGTACAATGATACAATTATTATATAAGTGCTATCAATATTTACTTCTATTGCCGGACATTCGAATTATTTTCGACAATTACCGAAAGATTCACTAATATACTCACTGGTTTGAATTGGATGTTTTTTCTACAATAAATCGCCGATCCTCCATGTTCATTCAGCTCTCGACAAACATATGAAGTTAGTTTAAAATCGTCTGTTCCAAAATATTTTAATTGTTGCTCAGTTTTCCAATGTTCAGTTACTGTATACTTTGGTGTATAACACTTGTTTTGATAGTCACGGGTTGTTTATTTGATATATCATGATTATTTATATAAAATTTGACGGAGAGTCTTGCTGGTTGTAGGAAATGAATTTAGCAAAATCAAATCGTCTGAAGCCCACCCCTCTGGGCCAGAAGCTTGGTAAATATAACTGATCCTTGTTGGAAAACTTCACTCCAATCATGAAGCATTTTTTCTGAGGGATACATATTCTTCGTCTTTCCTAACTTCTCTTTCAGGTAGCTCTCTATGTGAGTTGTTTCGACATCGGGAAACACCCTGTATAAATAAATCCATGCTTTAGGTATAGTTCCTTTGAATCCGTGGGTATTACTTTACTTTCTTCTCCTTGTCCAATAGATTTGTTAGGTGGTACCGATAAACCGAAACCGAAATCAAAAATAAATATTGTACGCAAAGGAACTGGACTATCCACATCGATATACTTACTTGTGTTTTTATGATAATTACTTTCACTGTTATCTCTCTGCATGTGTTTTTGTTTACATTCATTCTTAAATTTAATATTACTTTTGTCAACAACGATTGAACTCGTTCCATAGGCCATTTATTTTATACAAATTAAAAAAATATGGATTATTTCATTAGTGAATTTGATAACCATCTTCCGAAAACTATAATAATAGACACAGCCACTGAATGTGAAAAAAAAACTGAACTTTGATAACTCGCCAAAATTCAAGGTATTCCACTGTAACATAAGGAGTATTGGAAAAAATTTCAGGTATGATTTTGATGTGGTGGTTCTGTCTGAAACATGGCAAATTTCTGATCCGAGTCTTTTCACTATTGCTGGGTATGATTTTATTTACAGTCGTGGACAGTACAATCAAAGTGATGGCTGCATGGCTTTCGTAAACAATAAATATAATTACACTAATAAAATAGTACATATTTTCGAGTCGACAGCAATTAAATTATCTCTTAAATTGTGTTCGGAAAATTTAGATATAACATGCCTTTACAGATCTCCCTCCTCGTGCCCAGAAGGTTTCATTACACATCTTGAACTTTCTTTAAAAGGAGAAATAAATCAACGCCATATGAATATTTTCGTAGGTGACATAAATATCAATATCCTAGGGGAAACTGAAATCGCTCAAGAATACCAAAACATTCTGAGTGAAGCCGGATTTTTATCCGCCATGAATGAGAGTACCAGGGTAGGCGAAAGTTCCGAAACTTGTATACATCATATATTTCACAATAATATTCACCGAAATATCATTCCAATTATACTAAAAACTCATTCTACAGACCATTTTTCTATAATGCTCCAATTTGGAATGGACATGAATTATAAAAATAAGACTGCTGAAACTAAATATATCATCGATTATGATAAATTGAAAACAGATATGGATAATATTAACGATGTTGAAGCTGGCACAGAAATAATACTAAATAAAATAAAAAAATTTACTGATAATAACACCGAAATAATCAAAACAAAGCCATACAAGAAAAAAATAAATGGATTACGAATGCAATAATAATAATAATAATAATAATAATAATACTCCCTCATAAACACTCGTTGAGTGTACCCAAAGGCATAGCCTGTGCGGGTAGAGGACGGCTATTATTATTATTTGCCGTGGCGCAATGAAATCAATAAATAAGCGTAACGAAATATATAGGGACTGGGAAAAAGAAAAGAACGATAGCGATAAACTGAAAGAATTCAAGAACTACAGAAACAAACTCAACTCCATAATAAAAAAAGCGGAAACCGATTACTTCAAAGAAAAAATTGGTTCTAATAATAGCAATAACAAAAAAATCTGGGAAATTGTAAAAGAAGCATGTACAAGCAGGAACAAAAATAGTGATATAACTGAAATAAAATCAAGTGATATTATATTGACAAATCCCCAACAAATTTCTAATGAATTCGTTAAACACTTCACAGGAGTAGGAAAAAAACTGGCACAGAGAATCGCAAAAGTAGATTTTAAAACGAAGAAACAACTACCGAATTCAATGTTCCTAGAAGAAACCACAATACAGAATCATATTATGAATATGAAAATTAATAAAGCCCCGGGATTTGACAATATAAGTGCTAAAACACTGAAATGCTCAATTAATGTTATGACCAAACCTCTTTCTCACCTCTTCAACCTCATATTGAAGCAAGGACATTGGCCATCCCAACTCAAAATTTCAGTTATACAACCAGTATTCAAGAGCGGTGATAAACGTGACTGCAGTAACTATAGGCCTATATCACTAATATCCAATATTGGTAAAATATTGGAGTCAATAATCAAAACGCGAATCTCCACGTTTCTTGACAAATTCTATCACCTGGTCAATATGGTTTTAGGCATGCTAGATCTACAGTAGATGCTTTAAAAACGCAAATATACCAGTCTCTGGAGGAAAGTAAACCATCATTATGCATTTTTGTCGACCTAGCCAAAGCATTTGATACTGTGAGCCATCATATGTTACTGGAAACAATAGAAAGAATAGGACTAAGAGGAAATATCCACAAACTGCTGAAAAGTCACACTGGAATGAGGAAGCAATGCGTTAGTATAGAAGGACATCTGAGCAATTTCGAAACCATCGAATTTGGGGTCCCACAGGGTACAGTTCTTGGTCCCTTTTTATTCAATATGTACCTCAATGACTTATACGAAGTAAACACAGATGGACATATCATCAGTTTTGCAGATGATACCGCAATCTTTTATTCTGATGATAACTGGCAATTATTTTATGATAAGGTGCAAAAGGATTTTAAAAATATAAAAAAATGGTTCGACTCCAGGCTCATCACTATTAATTTTCAAAAAACAAAATTTCTACTCTTCGCGATCAACCGAGGCAAAATACCAGAAAAACAAATCTTAAAATTTAGCGAAAACAATAACACTTTCTGCAAACCGCTAACCAACAACATTAAATATTTAGGAGTGTACAAATATGAAGTGGACTACACACATTAATAAACTTGCCCAGAAAATGAGATACTTGATTGCAAAGTTCAAACATGTCAAGAAATTTCTTGAAATGAGATACTTGAAAATGCTATACTTTGCTCTAGTGGAATCTCAACTGAGCTATGGTATTTTTGCCTGGGGTGGTGCTTATAATAATAACATCAATAGCCTGAACACAATTCAAAAATGGATTTTGAGAATCATATATTCAAAGTACCGTCTATACCCAAACGATGCCATATTTCAACTGGCACATGTTCTGGACATTAGACAACTGTTTGTAAACATTTTAATTATCAAACAGAAGAAATCAAATGAGAAAGTCTATAGAGACCACGTATATGAAACCAGAAAACGAAATGCCCTCCTCGTAGTTTCATTTGTTTCGAAAGCAATTTCACAACGATTATCATATTTTCTTAAGCCTAAAGTCTTCAATACAGTTCTACCTGACATCAAAAATATCAATTCATCAAATTTATTTTATTTAAGAAGAAAATAAAAATGTGGATCTTAAGTAAACCAAGAGCCACATCAAATGATCTACTCAAACAATAATTAAATAATGGTTTCTACGTAATATGTGCGTGAATATACAGGGTGGAGCAATAGTGCGTCAGAGTCCGATTGCTTGAGTTCTAAGATAGGACGATAATTCAAAAACCAAATATAACTAGAGAACTGTGTCTATATCTAGAAATTATTGTCGGATAAACAGGGTGAACCAAGGAAAATCTACAGGGTCAATTGCATTTTTTTCAAATGAAATGCTATGTACTTCAATCCATTTTTTCAAGCATTTTAGTGGTCTCCATCCACACCTCCAATATCCTCTACTATCTCCCAACCACTTGGGAGTTATAATTTTTTTTGTCAAAATAATGCTATCTGCAGATGCATACCGAAAAAACCACCGTTCTCAAGGTTATGGCATGCAGGAAGGTCATGATTATTATCCTATTCGTCAGACATATGAGTGATATTTCTGAATCATTATCATTCCCAAAAATTATAAAGGATAACTGAAAATGATTTTTCAATTCGGAAGTTCTTGAATTAAATTTTCTCGAGTTCTTCAAATGGAACACTCCGTATATTTTTCGA
This sequence comes from Chrysolina americana, assembly GCA_958502065.1. Classification (NCBI taxonomy): domain Eukaryota; kingdom Metazoa; phylum Arthropoda; class Insecta; order Coleoptera; family Chrysomelidae; genus Chrysolina; species Chrysolina americana. Next base: position 11,667,423 of record OY293412.1, read on the forward strand.
CCATGTGATATAGGATTGAGAGGCGAATATTTTTTGTATGTACATTCCTGGGGATATTCCTAGCCGTTTTCGAGTTATTCACTCGGACAATTTTTAGTAACTCATTTTTACTGACACCTCTTATAAGGATGATGGAAACACATCGTTTCAATTATTTTAACGAATCCCAACTTATTTTATCCTTCAACTTCATTTCGTGTGTTTGATTCCTGATTTGGAATTATTTTCGTTTGCTATTGTGTGCTATTTTGAACATTTATCGTGGGTACATACATTCTGACAGATGAGGGAAATAATCACTTATAATCTCCCAAGTGCTTGAATTATTGCCGGAAATTTTTCGAGCAGATGAATTGTTTAAAAAAATAAACTTTCGGCAATTAATTCAAGTACGCGGGGGGTTCGGTAAGAAAATTTCACACCAAGAAATGAACATCACTCAACAATTCATAAGAAATAACTGACGATGGTTTCACCTGAACTATTTATATACTGCCACTGAAATATTGATATGTAAAACACTTAACAAAATTTTCATCAATAATTGTGTTTGAAGTATAACACCTGCAGTGTTGAGAGCGGTGTAAAACTCATTCCGTAGGCGGGTAGAAATATGTGTTAACCAAAATGGGCAAACAAGTGGATCACTTATTATAATTTGTTCATTTCGTTCTTTTATGTTTTTGTTTCAATGTTTCAATCAAGTGTAAATAAAAGAAGTTGGAATTCGTTAAAATATTTGAACTAATGTGTTTTCATAACCTTTATAAGAGGTGTCAGTAAAAACGAGATACTGAAAGTTGTCCAAGTGAATAACTCGAAAACGGCTAGGAATAGCCTAAGGGGTGTACATACAAAAAACACTCGCATCCCAATCCTACTTCACATGGTCGAAAAATATACGGAGTGTTCCATTTGAAAAACTCGAGAAAATTAATATAAAAACTTCCAAATTGAAAAATCATTTTCAGCCACCCTGTAGGATTTTTGGAAATGATAATGATTAAAAAATATCACTCATCTGTCTGACGAATAGCATTATAATTATATCCTCCTGCATTCCATTATCCTGAGAACAGTGATTTTTTTGGTAAGCTTCTGCAGATATCATTATTTTAACAAAAAAAGTATAACTCCCAAGTGGTTGGGAGATAGTTAATGATATTGGAAGGAGACCACTAAAATTCTTGAAAAAATGGATTGAAATACGTGGCATTCCATTAAAAAAAAATGCATTTGACCCTTTATATTTTCCTTGTTTCACCCTGTATATAAGACAATAATTTCTGGATGTAGACAATGATGTATAGTTTACACTGGTTTTTGTATTGACTGTCTGGCTACCATAGAACTCGAGCAATCAGACTCTGACGCACTATGTATATTGAATTCTCTACTACGATTCTTTTTAATGACAAATGATAGTTGGCAACTCAACTAGACTTTTTCAAATCCAACACTGTATTTTATTGCATGGCATGGCATTTTTAGAGAACTTTTTGATGATGAAGAGTTTGTGAGGTCTACTTGGTGAAGTTTGTGAAATATGTGCATATGGCATATGCAATGACTGAACTCCGCCTTAAATAAAGACTCTTTATTATATGTGACAAATAAGAAACGTGGATGGTTTTTGAGGAATATTGTCGAAAATTTTGACACACCCGTGTTTTTTCAATACCTAATTGTAAAAGTCTAATTGGTAATAATGAATTTTACTCACGAAGAATCGAAGAATATGGTCTATTATATTGGCAAAGCTGTCAGAAATCCTTCATCAGCAAGCAGAATCTAGAGTGCTTCTCAAAAGTCCCCTCCCCCCTCTTATCTTCGGAACGATTATCATAAATAAGTGAATTTGGAAATTGAATATTCAAGCTTGTAAACTTCCCTACTAGTGATGATAGATGACGAAATCGTCAAAAATGACGTCACACGGCCATTTTGACCAATAATTTTAAATGGAACCCTACGGCAAGCGACACCACCTTTAAAAGGTATTGAAAAAACCTATTCAATGATACTAATTTTGTTTGTGTTAAAATTTAAATTCCATTCAGTATGATATTAATTACAGATTTAAGAATCAGTATCTAGTAGGGAAGTTTACAATCTAAAATATTCAGTTTCCAAATTTCACTTGGTTATGTTCAATCGTTCCAATGATAAGAGGGGGGGAGGGGACTATTGAGAAGCACTGTATAATCAGAATCATCCAGAAGCAAGAATTCCACGAGTGTCTTAATTCCAAAAGTTGAGAGATCGGTTTAAATCATCACAATATCATATATCAATTATTTTAATGCAATAGCAAATTGTTGAATAACTTACCAATGAACTTGGAGAGATTGTCACGATCTTCAATACATTAAATAATTAGCAGAATTGAATTATAATTTTTCTATTTGTACCTACCCCAAAATTATTATCGTTTTTTAATTGTAGATGGATGGTTTTGGATATTTCATAATGGTTTTCAATTTGATCAACTGTTCTTAATAATAAAGATTGTCGATATTGAGCAAAATTTACATTTTCGACTTATCAGCAATAACTTGTTTTCATAAACTGAATAATAAAAAAATCTGCAAACTGTCGAAATAATTGGACACACTTTTGATTGAAGACTCACGACAAATGGATCAGTTTCAAAACTCTATAATTTTTTCAGGTACTGGTAGAAACAGAAAAATATCTAACACAGATATTACAGCCCAGGCTGTAATTTTTTTCTTCGCTGGATTTGACGCGGTTTCAACACTCATGTGCTTCCTCTCATATGAGTTGGCTGTGAATGCAGACATTCAAACAAGATTGAGGAAAGAGGTTGAGGAAACTTTTGCGAAATCCGAAGGAGAAATCACTTACGAAGCCCTACTGCAAATGAAGTATTTGGACATGGTTGTATGTGGTAAGATGATATTAATACACTTTGGCTCAGATTGAAATTCAACTCCAACAGGAGCAAAGATAAATCACGAAAAATGAAAATCCCCTGAACTGTGTAAATCCGAAAACAAAAAAAATATAATGAATTGAGAAACACAAATATTATCACATGAATATAATACTTCGTATCAGAACGATTTGCTGAATTGATTTATTCTGCATGTAACTTCAATTTATTATCTTTTTCAGAAACATTAAGGAAGTGGCCAAGTGCTACAGCTTCTGACAGGGTGTGTACGAAATCTTATACCATAGAACCAGCCAGCCCTGATGAGAAACCGTTGCATATCGAAAAAAACACTTTATTGATGATTCCTGTTGCAGGAATACATCGTGATCCTAAATACTATCCAGACCCAATGCGCTTCGATCCAGAAAGATTCAATGATGAAAACAAGGGAAAAATTGATCCCTTCACATATATGCCATTTGGTTTGGGGCCCCGGAACTGTATAGCATCCAGATTCGCCCTTCTGGAAACTAAAATTGTATTTTTCCATATTTTATTGCACTTTGAACTGGTTCCAGTGAAAAAAACTCCCATACCGTTGAAGATTTCTAAGAAAAGTTTCAATTTAGTTGTTGAAGGAGGGTTCTGGTTGGGTTTGAAGCGATTGAAAAAATGAATATTAAAAATGGTGTTTATGTAGAAATACTTCGCTACAGCCAATGTAATTAATTTCTTATCCTGTTCAGTAAATACAGATATAGAATACTATGGTTTTCAGTCTTATTGATAGTGTTCCGTCTTGATTTTATACAAAAAATAAAGTGGTTATCGTTTTTACTTATCGTATTCACCTCATTACTTCTTTTCCTTTTGCCTAAAATATACCTTCCATTGTATAGAAGAATCGCAAACCAGCAATCAGTCACAAAAATTTCAGTTTTTCAAATTATTGCTGACTTGACGGGAATTATGTCGTAGGATGATTTCCTTTGTACCTTCACACGCAGTGGATATCCATTTTGCAATGGGTGTACAACCAAGACAAATTGTTGTTGTTGTTAAAATTGTTATTTCCGTCAACTAGCTGTACAACCCTCAAAAGTCTTCGAAAGACTTGTCCGAGCTAGGGAAGATGCAGCCCTTACTTTTTAACGTGTGATGCTATGCACGAGACCGATGACCAGCTGGGAATCGAACCCTTGACCCTTAGGTTAAGAAACTAGCGCTCTTCCATCAGGACCATCATGGCCCATACAATAAAACAATACATAGCCTTTATTGATTTTCTTCCATTCTGAATTAAACTCTTTAGGTACAGGTATTAGAGGGAAAACCCAGTACGACAGTAGTAGTGAACACGTCGTAAAAATTCGCTCCAGCTGACCATCGTATTTCAGTGCTTAAAAGCCTATCAAAATCAATAAAACTTCGACATAGTACTATTGATAATACAGTCAATCGGTCTTGTGAAAATCAGGAAGATTCTTATAGCGTAAAGTGCGTTTCTGCATAATCAGTCCGTCAACGAATAAGTACCAAACGGTTTATCTATCAGTAACTGCATACCAGTCTTTTTTGGTACACCCGGCAAAAACACGGTGTACCTAACCTAACCTCTCAGAACCAACGAAAATTATTGAAATGTGCTGATGGAAGATGTGAAAGCAAAGCGCACGTCGCATGCATGAACCATGATGAGGTACCCGCCGATGGAATGTGGTACTGCAAGAACTGCAAGAAATCACGAAATCCCACGACAACTGTCACGAAAAAATCAATGAAAATAACGAACTTATTAAAAGTCAAGATATAGAAATCAAACAGTATCTACAAAAAACCGAGAAACTAGAAATAACATGTTTTCAACTCCAGAAAGAAAACTCTCAACTAAAGGAACAATTTCATCAACAGGAGCAATTTTCCAGGCTAAATAGTATTGAAATAAATGGAATCCCGGGAGTTAAAGAAGAAAGTGTTCTGCGAAGCATTTTCTTAGTATTCAAAGCTCTTAACGTAAATATTGATGAAAATGCAATAGACTGCTGCTACAGAATACCAAATAAACAAAACCTGCAAAGACCAAGAGGTATTTTCGTAAAATTTGTTTCTCGTTTGAGAAAGGAAGAAATTGTTGCTGCAAAAAGAGCAAGACCTGAATTCTGCCTACAAGATATAGGCAATAACTGGCGAGGTGTTTCTGATCCGAAGACACCGGTTTTTATAAACGAGAGTCTTACGAGGGAAAACCATATTATCTTCAAGAGGTGCAGTGATTTCAAGAAAGAGAACAAAATACGTTTTCTATGGGTGAAGAATGAGAAAATCTTTATGCGGAAATCCGAAGGTGGGAAAGTGTTTGTCATAAATTCAATAAACAGTCTAAATGATGTGCATTAGCTCGAAGGAAAAAATGTTGACAGTGTTCTATCAAAATGTTCAAGGATTAAACACAAAACTCAAGGATTGCAAATTAAATATAAGCATTTCCACCTATGATGTAATCGTTATGACGGAGACATGGACGAATCCTTCTGTTTACGATCGGGAATTATTTGATAAAAGATACACTATTTTCAGAAAGGACAGAGATTTCGAAAAATGTCGAAAATCAACAGGCGGAGGCGTCTTTTTTTATTTGATAGAAATCTCTCTAGCCACTGTAAAGCATTTCCTCGTATCCCATATCTTTGTAGCTTTTGAAGTAGGAGTTCGATGTTTATTACTTCGAATGCTCTCTGTAAATCGAAGAAAAGACAGGCTGCAAACCTACTTTTGTCTAAGTTTTGAAGAACTTCATTATACAAAGCTATGATTGCTTGATTGGTAGACATTCCCATTCTAAAACCGAATTGAAATGGACTCAAAAAGTATTATTATCAAGAAATGTCACCATTCTTTGGTAGAATGCTTTTTCAAAAACTTTGGAGAATACTGACAACAAGGCCACCCTCCTATAATTAGAAATAGCGTGAACGTCCCCTTTTTTATGGATTGGTTGAATGATTGCCATTTTTAACATATCAGGGAAACTTCCTTCTGAGAATAAAGCATTAATTAGGTGAGCAAGAGGACTAGCGATATAAGTTGCCACATGTTTCAATAAAGAGCATGGTATATTATCAAAACAGGAAGAATTTTTTTTTGTTACTGATATTATAATGTGATATACCTCCTCCTCGGTGGATGGTGCTAAAAAAAGTGATTGTAGATTTGTTCTGGAATTGGAAATTTCAGGTAAAGGCATATTTTCCGTTAGCTTTTTTATCGAGTTGATTGAAAAATTATTAAAACTTTCAGCAATCTCATTTGGATTGCAAAGTTGTTTATTCGTATCGTCAGTAAAAAACTCTGGTAGTTTGGCGACCTTGTTGGTACTTATTTCATTTTTTATTATTCGCCACGACGTTTTTGATTTATTATTTGATGTCATAAACAAACTGTTTCTGATTTTTATACTCTAGATGAATAGTTTCATTTTGGGAGATCTTATATTCTCTAAATTTACTCCTCAATAAGCGTCCTTCATTGATTATTTCTGGAGACAACCAAGGGTTTTCCCTCTTATCATTTTTTGCGGAATATTTTTCTAATGGAAAACAGTATAGGAGTTTTTCCATAAAAGTATTAAGAAAACTGTTAAATTTATTTTGAAAAGAGTCATTGAACTGGAAACAAGGCCATTCGACATTTGAAAGTTCATTTTGGAATTTATTTATGATTTCCTGTTTGTTGAAAAAACGTTTATAGACTATTTGCTCATTTTTTTCCTCATTTTCTAAGTATAGGGAAATAATCTGCATGAAATGGTCAGAAATATCACTATAAATAACATCTGCATCAACACTGCTGAAAATATTGTCAATTGTGGATTTGTGGTTATTTTGAATACGTGTATATTCATGAATTGTTTTATGAAGTCCAAATGATAGAAATAAATTCTCCAAAGATTTTGCCTCTAGACAATTGGAATCGTCAAATTTGACATTGAAGTCCCCACAAAAAAATTTGAAAGCATTAGATTTGGAATCTAATGTTTTTGTTATCAAGCAACATACATACAAGCAACATACTAAGAAAGAAAAATTTGATAATTTCACTTCACACATGGCAAATTCAAAATTTTTCTCAGAATTTAAAAAAGTCAACTTTTTAATACTCTTAAAATTATAATTGTTTCGTACAAAATTGCGACTCCACCACCATTGCAGGTGTCTCTGCAAAAGTAGTCAGCTATCTGATACTCTTTCAAATGTATCAATAAAATTCCTTAATTTTTGCACCATGTTTCTGAAACACAGATGATGTCAGGAGAGTTCAGCGATTCTACTAAGAGTTCTAACTGGTCTGTTTTATTCCTAAGGCTCCTTATATTGATGTGGCAAACTGAATATGATTTACCGGAGTTTGAACTTGATTTCAATTCTTCTGCTTGAAAAATTACTTTGCGTTCGCTTCTATTTTCATGCGGTATAAAAAACGGCTCACATAAGATCCATGAGGCCATATTTTTGGTTCCATGGCTCTTTTGAAGTCAGTTGCTAATATTCTAACTTTGAAAGAAGAATATATTGAAGGATGTATTGATGTAATCTGTTCACAAATTACGGAAAGGTTTCCTTCAGTAGATTTGAGAGGGAAGTTTCGGTCGTATCAGTTTTCAGTCTAGTAACATGTAGATCAACAAATTTTGGTATAGCTTTAACCAATTCGTTATCTTTATTATCACCAATGATCATTTGTCCTTTTCTATTTTTATTCCTGATTCTTCTAGTCAAAACTGTACTCCAGTCTTCCCGATTTTGTGAATCTATACCCTATTCGGAAGTCATAAGAATTAAAAGCGTCGAATCAATAAATCACAAGACCTAAAATTGACGTATTGAAAGTCATCATAGGAATGAATGGTAAAACCGAAAAGTACATTCCTTTTAATTTTTGTCTCACCACCTCATATTATTGAATTGACAAGGCTCACATTGAATTCATAACAAAAATTACCGAAGTAAAAATATGAATATTTAAATCAATCATTGAATGAACAAATATAATGAACAATTTGTTATAAATTCGTGCTTCTTGATCATTTGTCAACGGTAACGAGTTGATCGTTATCTACAAGGCTGCATGGTTCATCACTCGCTTATCCTCTCCACTACTAAATTTCGATTCATATCACTTCATATCAATTCAGTTATTTTTTTGCTATTACTCAGTGTTTTAATTTTAGTTACTTTCGTTTCTTACGAAATAAATATCTATAAAATTTAGTTTTTCCAGCAGATGTAGAAAAAATTATTTGACCTTAAGGATCGTAGTATTATTCTAACAAATTTCATAGTTTGAAATATCCATTTTCTTCAGTAGATACGTATTTTTCTCATTTCTCAGTACGAAATTGATAAAAATTATTTTGTAATTATATGTTTTGATGGCTTAGGTACCTGTAGATTAACAATAACATTTCTGATGTGATTTAAATTTCAATACCTGGTTTAATACCATTTTACCTGTTACTAATGAATAAGTTTCAATATAAATGTATGTGACAATACTTAGTAACATTAGTAAGAAATCTGGCAAAGAAAGTGATTTTGAGAGCTCACAGGACAGCTTCATCCAATTATATTATTATATAAGGTAAGTGGAACAATAATTGTAGAAGGTATTTGAAATCAATTTTGAGAAAACAGGATAATTTGCCAAAAAATACGTAATAATCGGTTGATTGTATTTGAGCTATTTATAATAAATCTGATTTTCAGGAATCCACCGAACGTTTGAGATACAATGGCTGCTGCAATGCTTGCAGAATTTGAATGCCCTGTTTGTGTCAGCTACATGACCACGGCGCCTATTCGTCAGTGTGAACAAGGTCATTTGTTTTGTAACCAGTGCTTTGACAAGATTGAGAGTTGCGCCATTTGTCGATCTGAAAAGTCCGATGATGGCTGCCTCATGTTGGAACAAGTGCGTTCCTTCTTGAAATTTCCGTGTAAATACAGAGACGATGGTGAAGGTAAGTTCATCTAATTTTTTGATTAATTTTTCATTTAGTTTTCGCGGAGAGGGTGCCGCATTCCCAAGCGTCTGTCCACTCTAATTTAATTTGTTTCATTGCAGGTTGCAGTTACACTGGGACATCAACTGGACTAGCCGTCCACGAAACCCTGTGTCAACCAATGAAATGTCCACTCATATTCAATAGATGCCGATGGAATGGAAGGTTTTCAGAAATTTTACAGCATTGCAAGATTGAACATAAGGACGACATTTATGAAGCTGAGAAAATTGAGGTGTCCCTTGAGTTCCTTGAACGTAAATTCAAACTCATCAGCGCTTTCGATACGCTGTTTCTTTGCTTTTTTGGAATAAAGACTGATGGCCAAGTGGGATTATCAGTTGCTCATATAGGAAATACTTCTATCACAGATCAGTTTACCTTAAATATAGCCATAACCTTCAAATATGAAGAAGGTGTAGTACGTCTGGTTCCTGAAAACGACATAAAACGGACTTCCCTCATCAAGAATAACTGTATGACATTTTTGGCACGTCCCAACGGAACTTTCGGAAGAGGAAGCCATATAAATTGTTCCGTTAACATTTTCAAGAAAGATTCTGAAACTGACATGGTCAACGACCTTGCCACCTACCTACATGAGTTGAGAATTCAAATCGATCCAGCTAGCTCAACGAACCTCAGTTCGAATGCTGAACAAAATTGAAATAACCCGTATGCATCAATAATTTGTAAACAACAATAGCAGGACAGCAGTAATCAGCCTTTAGGACTATGGTCAAAGTGGTCAGTTATCGATTGTCATCTATTCATCACCTGTTGAATCACCCAGTGAATTTCTACTTATAACAATTGTTCGAATAAAAATGTTTGTCAATTCAACATATTTTTGTGTTACTTACCTATATTGTTAGGTTTTTCATTATGCGCCTAGCTCTCTGATTCTAAAATTATCAAACGTATCAAACGTATTTTCTTGGTGTCTTTCGATACGCTATTTCATTGCTTTTTTGGAATGAAGACTGATGGCCAAGTGGGATTGTCAGTTGCTCATATAGGAAATACTTCTTCCACAGATCAGTTTGCTCTAAATATAGCAATATCAATCAAATGTGAAGGAAGTGTGGTAAATCTGGTTCCTGAAAACGTCGTAAAAAGGACATCCCTCATTAAGAATAACTGTGTGACATTTTTGAGGAAGCCATATATGTTATTTGGTTAACATTTCCAAGGAAGATTCTGAAACTGAGTTAGTCGACATCCTTACCACCTACTTACATTCAAAGTGATCCAGGTAACTCAACGAATCTCAGATCGAATGCTGAATGCTAAAATATGCAATGAACGATAGCAGGGCAGCAGTTTGCAGAAGAAAAGTTCCATCCAGGATAAGGATAAAAAGTAAATCAATCAGTTATCCACTACTTCAGGGCCAAGATCAATATTTTCTGTTTATTATCGATTGTAACATCTGCTCTTATCTGTTGAATCATCCAGTAAATTTCTCGTAATTGATTTTCCGTAAAAAATGTTTTGATTCCTGATTCTGCAAGATGTCTCAAGGATGCTGTTCCATTAGTGGTAGTGGAAGACGTTTTTCCGGTATCTTTTTTGCTTATGGAGTATTGCCCAAATAAGAAATGAATAATAATAATAATAGCCTGTGCGGGTAGAGGACGGCTATTATTATTATTTGCCGTGGCGCTCCGGGCGACTTACTGATTTTTCAGGTGATGTATTCACTTTTCAGCTGTAGGAAAACCCGGAAAACCTGCAGCACCACCTCGAGTGGTCGGTGTGCACTCCAAGCTAGCACTAGACGAGATTGGCATCTAGACAACGCACAATACACTTGCTTTTCAACAAGGCATGCGGTCACCTATCGATCCGATAGAGTATTTGAGATAAAATCTCTTGTACCTACATCGGGCTCGAACCGGCCTTCGCTATGCTGGAGTTTCGAACGGCCTGTGCCATTAAACCGCTAAGCCTCAGGCCACATGTTCAACATTTTTGTGTCACTTACTATCCTTGAATGCCTACAAATGTATCTATCACTATTATTGACGAAACGGTGTATTTTGTTTTGTATTTCCTTCAGTCTCAAGAATACTTATAATATATCCATTCGAGCCACTAACAATTATTGCTATTACTTTTATCTCGTACAAGTGTTGAGTAATGTATCAACTTTTCGCTGATTGGCTACAGCCCCTGTTTCATGATTTTCCACAGACGAATCGTGGCATAAGTGTTATTTATTCTGTAACTAAACAAATAGGTTACTTTTTTAGCAGATGTAATAGTTATTATCCTAACAATTACGGAAAGAGTACCTTTCCCGCATGTGACTGCCGTTACCCGAACAACGCAAAGCCGAGTTAGGGTAAGCAGTTGAGTGCGGGAGAGTACCTTTCCGTATGAGTAAGGATCAATATTTTTTCCACAAGCGTAATGAAACATTTTAAGTAGCGCTCTTGAACAAACTTTCGCGTGCGGGAAACATTATTCCCGCACTAGTGCGAGAAAATTTTCTGACTTTAAGGATCGTATTTTTATAATATCTGTTTCCTTCAGTAGACATGAATATTTATCATTTCCACGAAATTTCCAAGAAACTGAAATTTGATAATGATGTATTCGTTTGATGACTCAGCTGAATATTATTGATAGCATCATAATATTTTGTTATTAAGACTCAATAGAAAAGACTGCTTTTATTATACTTATGACGCATTATTAGTTTTTGAGACTGCCTTTTGGGCTAACCAATGCACCTGCAGTTTTTCTAAAATTGAATAATACCGTTTTCAAAGAAAACTTATAATTTATTTTTAATATTCGGGCGATCTCATAATTCCAACTCACGGTGTTGTCTAGGCTGAGGATTTGCGTTAGACATATTGAGACAACAAAATCTCACGAGTAATCTGAGAAATGCAGTTTCTTTCGACATGAGATCACATAATCAGGTCTTATTGTGATGCGACTAAGACAAGAAGAGGTAGAGGCATGCTGTCGTGGTCCTGATCCGTAAGCAGGGCCAAAACGCAATATTCCTGCAGGACAACCAACCTATTAGTCCAATCAATTCCGTTGAGAGATAGAAGAACGAAACGTCCTACTCTACTGAGATGCAAACTCTCAGGCTTGAGGAGGATCTCACCACGGAGCTAAATGGAGGCAGAAGTGCACATCTGCTTTTATAGCAGCCAAGTATCTTGGACTGACCCTACACCGAAGGCTCAGTTGAGCCCCACACATACTCGAGATCAAAACGAAGCTCGCCAGTAAAAACAGCATGGTCAAGCTTAAGAACAAGGTACTCTATAACTCTAATCAAGTTGGTCATCACGTATATTTCAGTAGCATGGAGGCATTCAGCTTCCACGAATCCTGAGATTCTGTAACGGGTTCAGGATAAGTATCTCAGACTGATGGTGTACAAACATTAGTACAAGCGTAATTGTTGTATACGAGAGGACGTGAAAGTATCGACCATCAAGCAAAGCATTCAGGCAAGACATGCGGGAGTTTTCGCGATCGTAGAGAGCCACGTGAACCTTCTCATACGAGCAACTGTCCAGTAGATGCTCCGACTAAGTACAAATGACCTAGAATGTCGCTAGAAAACAATTATTGACAGATCGTTTTTGACTACAAAAAAAGAATACATTGATACTATTGATTGAGTAAAAGTAACTTCGTGATGGATTCAGTTGTTCGATATTACCTTCCATTTAGGTACAGGGGGCGTGAAATATTTTTCTTAGGTCATTCATATTGTTCTTATTGAATGTCTCAAAAGCTGTTCGATGAATTTGGACCTAATTTTACTCATACCATTTTGAAAATATATATAGGAATAGTCACAAATTGTTACTAAGATGCAAAAAATTCATCTAAAGTATAAAAAATATTATTGATCAAATAGGGTTTCAAACGAATTTTAAATAGTGATACATTAGCAGATTCGGTAACATCTTTTGGGAGTTTATTAAAAATCTTTTGTCCAAGAAAGCGAGGAGTTTTAGATGAAACAATATATTTACACTGGGGAACATGAAAATCTGTGCAATTCCTTGTATTGTAGGAATGCATTTCCCTATTTAGGATGAACTTATGTCTATTTGTAAATATATATAAGGACATTTCGAAAATGAAAATACCAACCAGTGTTAAAATTTGGAAATTTTTAAAAATTGGTCTGCAAGAATCCCTACTGGCTATATTAAAGATAATCCTCAATATTCGTTTTTGCACAATGAATACATCAGGTGCTCGAGTGGAAGTGCCCCAAAAGCAAACTCCGTATCGTAACCGAGAGGCAACTTGGGAATAATATAAAACTATCAATTGTTCTTGTTCAAGAATGCATAAAGTTCAGTTTGGAGATCAAATTGGCACAATGTTCCTTCCAATTCAAACCTTCATCCACTATTACACCTAAGAATTTAAAACTATTGGTTGGTTCGATAGATACACGTATATTCGGAGCTGTACATTTTTTTGATAATTATGGAATCGGATAATATTCGTTTTCTCACTATTAAAGTTGAGGTAGTTGTAGTATTCATGATTGTTGTACAGTTATCATCGAGTTTATTCGAAACAAGCACAGTCGTGTCGTCCGCATACCTGATAAAGCTGGCCGTTGAGCTGATGTTGTCAATGTCATTTGTATAAAATAAAAATAAAATCGGTCTTAGAACTGACCCTTGGAGTACACCAATAGTGATGGTCCGGTTATTTGATTTGGCTTTCGATATATTCACAAACTGTGTTCTGGAAGTTAAGAAACTCCTCAATCAACTGTGAGCAACTCCTCGAATGCCATAAGTGCACAATTTTGACAGAAGCAAATCATGTTGAACACAGTCGAAAGCCTTGCTGAGAAAAAAAACCCAACAGGGCCTCTCCCAGCTCAATGAAGTCAATTAATTTTTCATGAAATGAGTTGATTTTCCCGGCAAAAAACTATGCAGGTTATTTGAAAACATAGGATGACTCATCGCAAAACTCAATAGACTTTCAACTGAGTATTCAAAAAACTTTGAACAACAGGATGTAATTGAAATAGGTCTATAATTCTCAACTAGTAAAGGACTGTGCTTTTTAAATACTGGTATAACTTTTCCCATTTTTAATGATGATGGAAACGCTCCACAAGTGAAGGACATGTTGATTAGATAAGTAAGTGGTGGAATAATGTGATATAGAACTTTCTTTACGAGAAATGCAGGAATGTCATCTGGACCCAATGATGCTTTATTTTTCAATTTTCTTGACATCAAGTCATATAATTCTTGTTCTGTAAATGGTTTCAGAAATATAGATTCCCGAGGACCCATGATTTCAGAATCGGCATGTTCATCTTTCCCTACTGAACTTATAGTATATTACCAGAAGACTTTTTCTTCTTATTTGTCAAGTCAGATATTACCTTCCAGGCCATTTTGGCGGGATTGTTCGAATTAAAGATTTTGGTTTGATAACAAGAACGTTTGGTATTTTCAACAACAATTTCATGACGCTTTTTTGCTATCGAGTAGGCTTCCCTTAGAACAGGAAAACTACGTGATAACAAGAATAGGTCTTTAAGTTTGTAAGTTGCGCATTGTAAGTTGCGTTCCTAAGATATGCAATTTTGAAGTACGTTATTACGGTAGTATATTGAATAGAATACTTTATCTGACTATGCTATTTACAATTCTATTATTATAGCAGGACAAAGGTGGTTTTGTTTGAAATATAGTATATATAAACAAATGCAAAACTGAAACTCGACACAAAGCAATAACAGAATATACCACATTTTGAAATAAAATAAAAATTTGGTGAGACTTTTTCCATCAACAAATAGATTTTTTGAAATATATATGTTGACATAGTTTAAACACTAACTTGAATAGTATGTTTTTATGAATTTTCCCACAGGCAAATGGTATAACTCATTTTGGACTGAAAAAGTGAAAAATATACTGTTCTTTGAGCATCACTATGTGAAATGTGCTTTAGCTGGCTTAAAAGAAACATTATACTAGATAACTTGTGCTTAGTCTTTGAGATTTGTCGTTATTCAGTTTTAAATGATGTGCTTTAAAATATTCTTCTGCTTTTTTTTTATTTCTCTGAATTGATACAATAGTGAGTAATAAGTTTGAAATTTGAAAAAATGAATGACGTGTCGTCAGCAAAGAGAACACATTTAAACGGTGACATACAATTTGCAAGATCATTTATATAGCTAATAATTAATAGCAGTCCTAATACAGAGCCCTGAGGTACTCCATAGTTGATTCCTTTGAAGTCTGATGTATTACTTTTGGCAGCAGACAGTCTGGAATCGATCCGTAAGATAAGTCTCCAAAAGAGAAAGGGCAACCCCTCTAACGCGATGGAAGTGCAGCTTTTGTAGTAGAATGTGATGATCGACACGGTCGAAAGCCTTAGACGGGTCACACAGTGTGATAACTGAATGGTTACCCTGCTCAAGACCCCCAACTATAGCTCCCACCACATTCATCACCACTGCTGCAATTGAACATCCAGATCGAAAGCCGAACTGAGTATCGATAAAATATTTTTGTTTTCGAAATATTTTGTTTGTCTGTTTCAAATTTTTTTGTCGATAAGTGATGTGTCACCTTTTTTGAATACAGTAATGATCTTTGAGTATTTGAAAATATCCGGAAATTGTCCACTACTGAAAATGAGATTCATTTATTCAGTTATTGGTTCAATACATATGCTGTTTCTTTAAAACCCATTAGTTCCCACGCAATATTTTTTAATTTTTGAATAAATTTTCACAAAATTATTTCAAAAACTTTATTTGTAATTAATTGATATGAGAAATTAACATTCCAAAAACTTAAATAAATGAGATGTATACATTTACTCATATGAATACACCGGGAAAATCTGTTTTCAAGTATTATATATTATAAAACAGTTACAAAAAATGCATATTTTTTGGGGCGCATATAAATGTGTATGTTCGACGATGTGATTGATACTTCTTCGTCCATCAGTTTCTCAAAAAATTCCACAGGATTTGGACTCTCTAGTTCAGTTTTCATGGCCTAGAAACGTGCAAAACTTCCCGTAATTCCTGGCATGTCAATATTCGTATTATTTTTGGTTCATTTTGGTAAGCAAAGATTTTGCATCTTGGCTCGTGGACCAATGTTTCTGCTGGCAAATGTAGTTTCCTGGTCTAAACGATTCTATAAAACAGACGAGAGAAGAATCGTCTTCTCCATCACTTTTTTCCAGTTCACTGTCGCTGTCACCCAACTGCACCTCAATTTTTTCAAGAATATCGTTGCCTCTTCTTCTTGAATACACTCTTTGTCAATATTTTCCTCGTCTGTTTGCAGGAAATGGCGGTCATCTACAGTTGTAGCCAAATTCAAAAATACTTTCCCGAAAAATACGTTGGTGGAAAGTTGATGTTAAAGCCATCAGCCATGATCAATCGAAACTTATCTGTAAATAAAAATGTACTACTCCAGCGTCGAAAAAGTATTTCCCCTAAGCACCCAAAAGATCCAGGTGAACTCAAATGAGTACACTCGAGTTCAAGATGGTTTATATCTCTAAGTAAAAAGATTATATCCCGCAAATCACTTCTAAGCTCATCCAACAAACGTAGGCAAACCAACAATGTATCAACCAAAATGTACTAAAAGTATGTAAACTGTATATTACTCACCCCCATTTATAATTAGTGTTTACTTTATGGCGCGTAGTTTTCGAAATAATTCATCAGCTAAACAACATCTAGAGCAAATGTGTTTGTCATTCATATTATTTGGTAGGAAACTGTATAGAGAAAATGTCGGTAGTGTTTAATATTGAAAATTCGCCTACAGATGGCTCTAATATGCTGATTTTCATCCTGTACTCAAATGAGTACAATGGGAATGAACGGGTTAACAATCCTACCGTTCAAGTCATGGACATCAACACAGGAGGAATTTTTCAGGTATTTTTTTAATTTTTGGTGCATCGATTACTACGATCGTAGCACCACGGTATATTGACGTCAGAGTCGGGAAAATTTCAAATTTTATTCAATATATCTATTGCTTTCAGATTTTCAAAACCTAAATTGTTTCTGAAGTTTTCTGATAAGTGTTCGGGTATATCAAAAAGCTTGCGCGTATTTTGGTATATTAGGCATACACAAATGATGTGCCATGTGGTTATTCGTTCGTTGCATTGATCTCAAATCGGAGCCTTCTGAAAGAAATGAATGCCTTAGTTTCGTATGTCCAAATCTCAGCCGATGTATTCTGACCCTGCCAGCTCTGAGTACAGTTCCAGGAGGTCGACAAACGATTTCAAAGATTTTAGGTTGTAGTTAATCTGGTTCCATTGTTTTTGCCAGATCATCAGCAGCTCCAACTTGTATTTTATTTTAATATCATCCGCCCTTATGATTCTTACTTCAGTATTTTCAATCTCTGCAGCATTACGTGCAGCGAGTCAGCCATTTCATTGACTACTATTCCCACATGGCTGGGTGCCCATGCAAATGTTATCACCTTCTCATTATATTCATGAAGATGATATAGTAAGAATAGTAGATATAATTTTCACGAGCGGATCTTCAGAGAATGGGTTTGAAATTGATTGGAGAACACTGAGGGAATCACAGATGATAACGCTTCCATAAGTCTTTCCTTTAATATGACACAGTTGTAGGGCTTGCCAAAAGGCATAGAGCTCAGCTGTGTATATGAATGCGTAAGGATAAAGTGATCAAGATTGGATTTCATTGTCAGTTTTGGACCAATCTGTGTACAGAATTGTGGACAACGAAAACTCACTCATCTCTAGAAATCGCTGTTGATAAATTACCGGGGCAGTACAATTCTTAGGTAGGGTAATCAGATCTAAACACTGTTCTGTTAGACTAAGAGTTAGATAATCGTTCAGTATAGTTCACCTGGAAATCACGGAGTAACCCGTGATGGAGGGTTTTTGTCTGTCATATGTTGTCAGTTTGATTTATGTTTTAAGCGTTATTCTTCTGTAGTAGTTTGTAACTAACAATAATAAAACGTTTAAAAAATCTTGCCATTACTATTCTTTGTGTGCTGAAGACATAACAGAACAAATACATCACAACCTTCGGAAACTGCCAAGGGCCAAGGGAGGGCTTTCAAAAATGTTCACGGATAACACATTCAGAGAGTTTTATTCGATATGCGGCAATGATTCCTGTGCTCTTACTCCGACCAGTCTCGTTATTGAAATCAAAATACAACAAACAACTGAAAACTGAAACAACTCGTACGGTCGCACCATAGAAATATAATATACACCATCGCACACACGAAAGATTTGAAAGTTTTCTATCCACTGTTATCACTATCACAAATCTATATGTTGATTAATAATGATTGACAATGGAAGGGCGAAGTTTTACATACTTCCGAACACCATTCCCTGAAGCGAATATAAACTGCATCATATAGATTTTTGGATTCCACTGGTAGCAAGTTGAGAATCACTGCAGAAGCACCTTAGAAAAAACTTGCATTCTGTCTCCTGATGTATAATGTACTATTTTAACACAAAATTTGGAATGAGAAAGTTCATATTCATTTCATTTCGATCCCAACACTTTTCTAGTCTTTGAATTTTTTCCCACCATGTTTTTGGACATATTTCATACCTTCCATTCGGTTACACAAAGAGCACAAGTGATCAGAAAAAAGTTGTAGAGCATAATATTTTTCTAATTTCTCATGGAACACTGTATCAAAAGCTTTTGCTTAGCCATCAAATATGCTTAAGGAATGTCTACTTTTTTCTGATCTCGTATTGTTACAGATGTAATAGAATTCTCTGTTGACGACTCACCCTGCCTAAAGCAGAATTTTTTTCCGAAATTATTTTGTTTGTCAAGAAAGTTGATTATTCTCTTTTTAATAATATGTTACTTATAAGGTATATACGACTGTCATTAACAAATATTTCAAATGTATTCGATCTCAAATCCATCCGGACGAGAACATTTTTTTGATATCAGTGTTTTAGTGATCTCTGTAACCCCGACTGATCCCTTTCTGAAATGTTATAGGTCTGTGGAGAATTGGATAATTTTTATTATTTATCGACTTCTCGAACGGAAAACTAGATATTACATATATTTGTAAAAGTGTTTTTGTCGAAGTGTAAGCATGTGTGTCTTCTATCAATAACTAATGTCAATTATAACGATACGGATATGAGTTTCGTAATGAGATTCACTGGTAGTTCATTACGGCATTGTTACTCCATTCCATTCCATACTGGAACATAAACATGTTGAATTTATCGAAATTAACGTAATGCCAAATTTGGGTTTTTTGAAATCAAGTGAAGAATTAAATATTTTTATTATCAACATCAGTTTTATATCAAATCAACAGTTAACTAAGTACCTACTCGCTACAGAGAAATAAAAATCTTACTTATTTGTTATAAACAATAACAGTTTCAACATTTTCACAATTGGTAACATTTATTCCTGCAGAGGTGGAGGCAACTGAATCATTGCAGTGTTCAATTTCTCATGAATAAAACATAGTGGAGCATCGCATCAAGCATCGCATCAAGCATCGCACCAAGCCTCGCCTCGAGCATCGACTCATACCAGGCATCAGAGGGCACATAGTGAGGCATCTATAAAAGCAGTTGTAGATGTATGAAACCATAGTCGTAGTGAGGTGTTGGATATAGGAAGTACCTAGTTGTTTATAAATAAATCATGTCTTCTTATAGTGCAGCAGTAAAATGGTGGATAGCTGATAACAGTAATGGACGAGCATTTAATGTCCACCCGGTGAACCAATTGCGGAGGCAGTTTGGTGAATATCATCGACTTTTTATTGAACTAAAACGTTTTCCTGACAAATTTCGAGAATACATGAGAATGTCTTTAAAAACATTTACATATATTTTAGAGTTAATTCAAGTACGGCATGTAAAGACATTTACACCAACAACCCATTGTGATAGAGGAACGGCTTGTGATTACAATACGGTAAGAATACTGATCACTAGCATGATTAACGCTATAAATGATACTATTTTTTCTAACAACTACCTTTTGGGTGCCTCATATATTTTTGTTCAGGTATAAATAATATAACGAGACGGATGATAGATGGGAACTATCATTATTTATTTACTTATATTAATTACATTTGTCGGTAAACCTAAGGAAATTGATATAAAGTGTATTCACTCCCTGGTACATTGCCATAGTTCTATCCTATGATTTGAGCATTACCGTTGTGTACTATATTTTCGTTAAATCTTGAGTTAGAGGATTGAAAAGTATTTGACTTATCACCGAAGCACGCATCAAAAAGCAGTTTCTGCACGTTCATGCGAAATAACATTTTTTTTCTGGGATCAAGGGTCTTTACTTGCGGTAAAAGGGAATTAAAAAAGCTGATATTCTCGTCAATTGTAGCCTGCGATATAGCTGTAGTTGTCGCTTTTGACTGAATCACTTCCAGCTTCTTTTTTTCAATTTCTACTAATTCCCTTCCAATTAGCTCATTAGGACGAGGGCGTTTGCGAACAGTGCTTGCTGATATTTGAGAATGCTGTTGATTTTCATGTCTTCTTTTACTAGTTGTGGAAGTGGAAGAACGTGATGTAGAAGGAAGGATGATACAGATTCTGCTTCCTCCTCTTGGTTATCTTCCCTACTATCATCAGCCTCATCTTCCGTGTGTCCACCACCTGAGCTTGGTGATGTAACAGACATGCCTTGTGTTTCTAAATTATTATCAGATTCCCGCGGAGTGAATTGATCCGAGAGAAATAAAAGGCTTTTAAAATAAGGCCACTCTGATTCCAAATCATCAGGCGCTGGATTACCACTCCTACACTCCCGAGCCTTGTCAAAATGCTTTTTAAAATCTTGTCGTAATACTTTCCACTTGTTTTTCACCCCGGTAACTGAAACAAATTAAAACGAAAATCGGTTTTTGCAGTAAGGTTCATTGTATTTAATGTTTTAGGTATCTTGCTACAGGAAATTCCTTCAAGAGCCTAGGATTCTCTTTTCGTATTGGAGCATCAACAGTGTCTGCAATTGTGAGAGAAATAACCGTATATTTGTGGTTAAGTTTACAACCGCTGCACATGCCACCACCAACAAGTAATGTATTTAGGAAGACTGCCAAAGATTTTCAGGAAAAATGGAATTTTCCTAACTGTGTTGGTAGTTTGGACGGCAAACATATTAGAGTAAAATGCCCAGCACATAGTGGATCTATGTTTTATAATTATAAGCACTATTTTTCTATCATTCTTCAAGCACTTACAGACGCAAACTACAAGTTTCTTATTATTGATGTCGGAGGCTATGGCAAGCAAAGTGACGGAGGGACTTTTCGTGCTTCAGAAATGTATCGTTTAATGCAGACCAATAACCTAAATATTCCACCTGATGACTTCTTTCCACGTTCAACTTTCAAAGTGCCTTTTGTTTGTATAGCTGATGAAGCTTTTCCCTTGATGACACACCTTCTGAAACCTTATACACGTCAAAACCTTGATGCAGAGAAGGAAGCGTTTATCAAACGTCTGTCCAGAGTGAGAAAAACGGTTGAATGTTGCTTTGGAATAATTTTCGCGAAATGGCGAATTCTAGGAAAATATTTGTAAAATTGCTTATTTCCGCCCAAGCTTTATCCAACACATATCTGTTGTGATGTCTCCTATCTCTTTTATCCCATATTGCCGGGCGAACAAATACTTCAGTTATTAATTTTTCTTTGTCCATTTTGAACCTCTTCTCACTTCTAACTCAACTACGATACTGGCAGAAAACAACGGCTAGTGTTGACACGACCTTGAGCGCACCATTCGTATATCACTTTTCAGGCATTAGTCCTGTGAAGATTCTTGAAAATCAAATTGATTTGATTGCTCGGGAACGGCGATGCTCGATGCGCTGCTTCAGTCGATGCTCGATGCTCTACTATGCATGGTTTATATTTAGTACGTGTATTTGTTTTTGATGCCTGATGCGATGCTTGATGCGATGCTTGATGCGATGCTTGATGCGATGCTTGATGCAATGCTCCACTATGTTTTAACCCTAAGGGTAAAAACATAGTGGAGCATCGCATCAAGCATCGCATCAAGCATCGCATCAAGCATCGCATCAAGCATCGCACCAAGCCTCGCCTCGAGCATCGACTCATACCAGGCATCAGAGGGCACATAGTGAGGCATCTATAAAAGCAGTTGTAGATGTAAAACAACGGCTAGTGTTGACACGACCTTGAGCGCACCATTCGTATATCACTTTTCAGGCATCAGTCCTGTGAAGATTCTTGAAAATCAAATTGATTTGATTCCTCGGGAACGGCGATGCTCGATGCGCTGCTTCAGTCGATGCTCGATGCTCTACTATGCATGGTTTATATTTAGTACGTGTATTTGTTTTTGATGCCTGATGCGATGCTTGATGCGATGCTTGATGCGATGCTTGATGCGATGCTTGATGCAATGCTCCACTATGTTTTAACCCTAAGGGTAAAAACATAGTGGAGCATCGCATCAAGCATCGCATCAAGCATCGCATCAAGCATCGCATCAAGCATCGCACCAAGCCTCGCCTCGAGCATCGACTCATACCAGGCATCAGAGGGCACATAGTGAGGCATCTATAAAAGCAGTTGTAGATGTAAAACAACGGCTAGTGTTGACACGACCTTGAGCGCACCATTCGTATATCACTTTTCAGGCATCAGTCCTGTGAAGATTCTTGAAAATCAAATTGATTTGATTGCTCGGGAACGGCGATGCTCGATGCGCTGCTTCAGTCGATGCTCGATGCTCTACTATGCATGGTTTATATTTAGTACGTGTATTTGTTTTTGATGCCTGATGCGATGCTTGATGCGATGCTTGATGCGATGCTTGATGCGATGCTTGATGCAATGCTCCACTATGTTTTAACCCTAAGGGTAAAAACATAGTGGAGCATCGCATCAAGCATCGCATCAAGCATCGCATCAAGCATCGCATCAAGCATCGCACCAAGCCTCGCCTCGAGCATCGACTCATACCAGGCATCAGAGGGCACATAGTGAGGCATCTATAAAAGCAGTTGTAGATGTAAAACAACGGCTAGTGTTGACACGACCTTGAGCGCACCATTCGTATATCACTTTTCAGGCATCAGTCCTGTGAAGATTCTTGAAAATCAAATTGATTTGATTGCTCGGGAACGGCGATGCTCGATGCGCTGCTTCAGTCGATGCTCGATGCTCTACTATGCATGGTTTATATTTAGTACGTGTATTTGTTTTTGATGCCTGATGCGATGCTTGATGCGATGCTTGATGCGATGCTTGATGCGATGCTTGATGCAATGCTCCACTATGTTTTAACCCTAAGGGTAAAAACATAGTGGAGCATCGCATCAAGCATCGCATCAAGCATCGCATCAAGCATCGCATCAAGCATCGCACCAAGCCTCGCCTCGAGCATCGACTCATACCAGGCATCAGAGGGCACATAGTGAGGCATCTATAAAAGCAGTTGTAGATGTAAAACAACGGCTAGTGTTGACACGACCTTGAGCGCACCAATCGTATATCACTTTTCAGGCATCAGTCCTGTGAAGATTCTTGAAAATCAAATTGATTTGATTGCTCGGGAACGGCGATGCTCGATGCGCTGCTTCAGTCGATGCTCGATGCTCTACTATGCATGGTTTATATTTGGTACGTGTATTTGTTTCTGATGTCTGAGGCGATACTTGATGCGATGCTTGATGCGATGCTCCACTATGTTTTAACCCTAAGAAACACTTTCTTCTTTTCCCATTATTTTTGTGGCTATTATTTTTTTTAGTTTTCAAAAGATGTTTCGACATATCCTTCAGCAACACTGTACTGATATTGATGGGTTCTATTTTGATAATTCGTATGATGACAATAATAAAAACCATGGTAACCAAACTTACAAGATTGATTGTTGCATGTTTCTAATAGACGGAGATTGTTAACCATATTTCAGTGGATATTCAGAATTATTGATGGTAGGTAAAGTATTTGTATCGTAAATTCATATGCGATACTATTTGTGTTTGGTAAGTTCATGGTTCATAGGTGAAAGATAACATGTGTGATTCTCTCAGAATATATAAAAGATCCTGGCCTGACGATTACAAAGTGTGAATTCATATCCGAATAAAATGGTATTTTATGAGTTATCATTTTTATCAATGAATAGAAGTGCCAGTTATTCCAGTCTAACAAAATATTGGTAAGTTCTCTTTATTACTATTATTTTCTTAAATATGAATTGCATCATTCCTTCTAATTAAAAAAAAAAACGTTCCTGCTATAAAAGTTCATTGCATCATCAATATATTGGGTGATGGATAATAATGATAATAATAAGAATGTTTATTGAAGTAGAACAAAAATCTAATGCAACTCAAATATAACAAAAACTACTTCAAAAAGTCAGAATATTGGGGAAGCCATTTTTCAGTTCTGCTTAACATACATACATATATTCATGAACTAAATTTAAAAGAAGGAATTAATGATCAATGATTCGAGTCCCTTGATTTGGAAGATTCAATCTATACATTTTCCGAGTGAAGCTAAATAGTTGAAAATACATATGAAGGGGCGTGGGTTCAATTCCCAGCATGATTACTGGTCTCGTGCATGGCATCACACGTCAAAAGGTGAGGACTACCTCTCAAATATTAAATAAAAATTTGGATGTCAAGAGACTTTTCTCAAAATCGGAGATGGGGTTAGTTGAGATAAAATAGTGAAACGAGTATTTCAGTTTTAGTAGAGTTCTTTAGTATCTATGTATTTTAGAGAAATATATTTATGATATTTGATGGAATGTGTAGTGGTAAACTTTGTGATTACGAGATTGCATAACGGTCAAGTAGGCCGTACGCTAGGCATTCATGCGAACAAAAACAAAAATCATCCTTCCTCAGATAAGATTGTGTGAATTTTGGTGATATTTTTATTCTGATAAGTGCTATCCGGTTAAAATATTTTGAAGATTGTGGCCCTTTTGGTTGTACCGGAAATAGATCCCAACTTCGTTATTTTAAAAGGCATGGTATTAAAGTTTGAGAATTTACGCATGATTCTGAAAATATTTCATGTATAATGTCCTATACCCAAGTCTAACCGTTTTCGAAATATTTCAAATTTTAAGTTGAAAATTGCGTTTGCAGATCAAACATTTTTTTTTCTTCATATCTGGATATGATCATTTATTTTCGATCGTGTATCGATTTATTCTTAGGAGGGCACCCAGTTCAGCAGAATTTTGATATCAATTCGATAAGAGTTATACTGGGCGTTCACCAAAAAATGATATAGATCTGGTTGAAAAAATTATTGTAAGTCCATTTTTTCAAATGGAAACCCCCAATTTTATATTCTCATTCGATTCGGCATCGAAAATGAAGCTAACTTTGAATCTGGTTATCTATGCCTACAATCAACAGTTTTCGAAATATTGGCGAATTTACTCATCCTTTGTTGGCCATGGCGCCCGCGGTTGCGTTGGAAACAATCAACTGCCACGGAAAGGTCATTGCAATCAATTATGCCGGATCGTTGAATGAAGGTTACTTGAATCTATTTATAATTTATGGCGAATGTAATAGGGTTATCTAAATAAATAAAAACCCGTAATGACACTATGATATTGCAACATGATCTGAAAGCTTTATACAACTGGACAGTAGAAAACAAACTTCCGTTAAATATACAAAAGTGTTCAATTGTATCTTTCAGTCGCTCACGAAATGCCATTTTGTCAGACTACATGATCGATAGTGAAAATATAAACAGATGCTCTCAGATCATCGACCTTGGAATAAAGTTTGACATATCTCTGCGATTTGGTAAGCACATAGAGCACATTACAAGTAAAGCGAGGAGATTGTTGGGTTTTCTCAAAAGGATGTCAAAAGACTTCAGAAACACAGTAACGCTGAAATCTCTCTACTCATCCTTGATTCGCAGTCGTTTGGAGTTTGGATCCATAATATGGGCACCAACAAAGCTTACTATGAAAAAATCAGGAGAAACAATAAAAAACAAATTCATAGCTTATCTATACTATAAAACACATCACACGAATCCAGGACACTCCTCCTATGAACCACATAGAAAAGAGTTTGATTTGATTAAATTAGAATACCGCGCAGAGATTCACAAAATGATGTTCATTTGTAAATTGCTTTCCAATTCCATAAACAGCCCATATCTTCTTTCCGAAATCAAATTCATAGTTCCGTCTCGAATTTTACGACCAAAAAAAGTTTTATTCTTCGTCCCTAGGAGGCCAACCACAATTGACAAATGTTGATCCCTTTTGAACAAATATATAGATGAACTTGACTTGAACGTCTTCACCTACACCAAGAGTCATCTGAAAAAAAGAAAAAAAAGAAAGGAAAAAAAAAACAAAAACAAAAAATAAACAAAAAAAGTTACCTCGAAATGTAAAATAACAAAAGAATCTCGACTTTCCCTCATGTAATCATCATGCCAATTTTGTTTTTTTATTCTTATATACGTATATCTATGGATTTTGATATTTTTCGTTACCATTTTTTTTTTTTAAGACATCTCTTGCTCCACCAGACTTCAATATCCACTATCTTCTCTTCATTTATGGGGGTATGTATGTGTGCGTACAAGTTTGCATTTAATTATACAGTGTGGTCCAACGAAAACTTAACACCTCGATTTTCCGGCTTTAAAATGAAAATGTGGAAAATCGCTCGGACCCGTCAGTTTCTAATACGGGGGGAACAACTTTTCCGCTGTTTTCATCCCCGTAACTTCAACCCCCTAACGGGGGTGAGCACAACCCCTTGATTTTGAATAGGGATGCGGGGTGTTGCGATACCTCATTTTGAAGATCTCATCGTGTACTATCTGACCGTAAAATTTCAATTCAAAATATCCATCGATAATGAAATAACAGCGAAAATAGTGAAAGAGGCAATATGGAATTTATCTCGAGAATAGTATTCGTATCCGACGCATTTCAAAGATATTGAGTCGTTAATTTTTTGTCCAAAAAAGTAGACGGACCTTGTTTTTGTACCTTAGTCTATCGTGAATGTTTAAGAACGGTACAAGTGTGTCAAAGCGATTGTAAATTGGTAGTGGAATTAAAATGGTGTATGGTGGAAATGATAAAATTATTTTTCCGAAATAACGACTCTGCGCGCACAACAGCGGCTTTATTTAACGAACGACATCCTGGAAAAAATGTATCCGCTGCTTACGTTGTGCAACTGGTTGCCAAATTTGACGCTACTGGTTCAGTTGGAAACAAAAAGAGGGTGCATGAAAGAGACGAAGCGAGGGACGTGGCTGTCTTAGGTCATATAGCAATGGATCCGACCGTTAGTACTAGGAAATTGTCCGATGTATCTGGTATTTCACGCACAACAATCATGAGAATCCTGAAACAACATAAATTCCATCCTTATAAGATACGATTGGTTCAGGAACTGAATGAGGATGATCCCGATCCAGTTCTGTGAAGTGATCAGTGAAATAATTAACGGCAATCAAAACTACATATTCGATATCTGTTTTTCGGACGAGTGTTCATTTTACCTTAACGGCATTGTAAACCGGCATAACTGTCGGTATTGGTCAGATGAAAATCCAAGATTATTTCGTGAGGTGTATACACTTGCGAACTCGGATCATTAATGAATGCCGTCAAATTACACCAGAAATCTTGAGTAATGTACGTGAACGTTTTCAGCAAAA
Source organism: Chrysolina americana (assembly GCA_958502065.1). Lineage (NCBI taxonomy): Eukaryota > Metazoa > Arthropoda > Insecta > Coleoptera > Chrysomelidae > Chrysolina > Chrysolina americana. Next base: position 11,695,159 of record OY293412.1, read on the forward strand.
CTTATATTACTGCATGGAAGTGGATGGTGCCCATTTCGAGCATTTAATAAAGTAATCACAAAAGTACGTACTCTTCCACTACTTTACCTGTCCTTTCGTTATCGATGGATATTTTAGAGCGAAATTTTACGGTCAGATAGTACACGATGAGATCTTCAAAAAGAGGTATCGCAACACCCCGCATCCCTATTCAAAATCAAGGGGTTGTGCTCACCCCCGTTAGGTGGTTGAAGTTACGGGGATGAAAACAGCGGAAAAGTTGTTCCCCCTCGTATTAGAAATTGAGGGGTCCGAGCGATTTTCCACATTTTCATTTTAATGCCGGAAAATCGAGGTGTTAAGTTTTCGTTGGACCACACTGTATACACATATATGTATTGCTTAATGTATGTAACTCGTTTAGTTTCTAGTTAGGCTTAAGTAAAGGAAATCTTGTAATTAGGACCCACCGGTCCTGTTTGTATTTCTTGTTCAATAAATAAATCTCAAGAACATGTGAAAGATATATGTTATTCGGTATCCGCAGAAGCAGAAGCCCTCACAAAACACTGTTAAAAGAATTATAGAAAACTTCAAAAACATTCCATCTGCCGATACAAAAATGTAGATAAAGAAATTCTAAAACAATTCGAATAAAAGAGAACAATAATTATCGATACTGGGAGGTTACAAAAATTATTTGGTCAGTAAATGTTCGAATTGACGCCCTTCAACTTCCAAACATTTATCACATCTCATTAATAATTCTTGATGTGTCGCTTTTCGTATTGAATCGGGTCTGAGATTCTCAAATGAATTCCTCACTCGTTGCATACAATATTTCATAGTACCTAGTCAATTGAGTTTCATACACGGAGAAAAATGTATAGTGATATTTACAATACTTTCTAGTACTATATGTGACAGCAATAATTTATACTAACGGTAACTATAAATTATTTCAAAAATTTATTGGTATTTCACCACTTACTATCCAAGTTATTACGGTTACCAAAAAATACTGTAATTTTTATCATAATTTCTTGAATATACCAATATGTTCTTCAGATTTTTCTCTGTGTAGAATTGATTTTAAATTGTACCCCAAATGAAAAAGTCGAGCACTGATAAATCTGGAGAGCGGGGTAGCTAAAGAAAAGGTCCATTATTGGCTATCCACTGGTCATCAAACAATTCTTGTGAACGAGTAGTGAATACGTGACCATTATGCGGAGGTGCCCTATCATATTGATAAAATAGGTGTCTAGGGTCAGTGATTGGTAAAGTGTCCAAGTACCCATTTTTGAAATTATGCAAAATATTCAAATATCCTTCACCTGCAAAAAAGTACATCTTATCCTATTCTTGTTTCGGAATTGACACCTGTTTCTTACTAACCATTTAAGTTTTCTTGATATAAATGCAGTGCCACGATGCTATCACTTTTTATCGCACAAAAACACTGCCAAGACTCTTGAAAATTCAGTTTCCTGAATACATGTTGATTTGAGTCACTCCAATAAAGACAATTATGTCGGTTGAAGACACCATTCTCTGTAAAATTAGCTTCGTCGGTCCATATAATATTATCTAGAAATAATTCGTTCCTTTGCGACCAAGTCAAAATGAATATACAAAATCTCACTCTTTGTGGAAAATCTGTTTCTTTCAGGTGCTGAACTATGAAGAACTTATATGGGTGAAATTTATGTTTGCGCAGTATTTTATGTACTGAGTTTATTGACAATCCTGATTCTCTTGCAATTTGTCTCAAAGATATTGTTGGATATTCGGCAAAATATCCCAAAATGGCAATTTCTATATCTTCATCATCAACAATTGGCTTGTTTCTTTGCACTCTTGCTTTGACGGATCCAAAGTTTTGATGTTTTCTATAATTCGGTCAACAGTGTTTTGTGAGGGCTTCTGCTTCTGCGGATACCGAATAGTAAATATATCACATGTTCTTGAGATAACCCTATTACATTCGCCATAAATTATCAATAGATTCAAGTAATCTTCATTCGAATAATTCAAACGAGTCGACATAATTGATTACAATGAGATTTCCGTGGCAGTTGATTGTTTCCAACGCAACCGCGGGCGCCATGGCCAACTAACAATAAGTAAACTAAAGAATACGAGATTTTCTGGAACTGAGATATTTTAATTCACCAATATTTCCAAAACTGTTGAGTGTTTGCATAGATAACCTTGTTCAAAGTTAGCTCCATTTTCGATGCCGAATCGAATGAGAATTTCAAATGGGTGGGTTTCCATTTGAAAAAATGTACTTATTATTCCTCGCAAATAATAATAATAGCCGTCCTCTACCTGCACAGGCTTTGCCTTTGGGTATACTTCGTGAGTGTTTGTGAGGGAGTATTATTATCATTATTATGGATTTATATACGTATATGCAACCAACAATGATATTTTCTGCCAGTAGACGTAGGTTTTACAGGAGAATTTGACCTTTCTTTTATTTACGCGATTTATTTCCTATTTAAGCCTGTGTCATACAATTACGATCAATTTTAATTAATTAGTGATACTTTCTAGGTAGACGCTAGTGAAATATTGCAGAAAAGTTGACGTGACGCGTCACGTGGAATTTGTGACCCAAGCTAAGACTTCCCTCACATTCTACAAAATCAACCAACTCTGTATCGCATTCGGTTCTGGAATAGCATCTCGAACGAGAAGGGTATCGCATGCGAATTTCTCGAGATGCAAATATCACTTTCGAAATATATCATGCAAATTCAAACATAGGAACACTGCTCTTCCGTGAATATTTTCGTTCGATAAATACAGTAGTAGTAGTTGTTGTTTTTTTTCAGATACTGAATATAATATGATGCTGTTGATGATTGGGCTGATGGTGTTGGCCACACTTCTTTATTTTATATTCTTGACACCAATTAGTTACTGGATTGAGAGAGGAGTCAAAGAAGAACATTATCTACAGGACCTGTCGTTTAATTGGCTTGGTACTTATAGAAGACAAAGTATTGCCAACTATGCCAAGAAGATATATGATCAGTTTCCCAATAGTAGGTGAGATAACATTTCAATCCTCGTTTTTTTCTTGGTCTAACTAACCCCTGATTGGAGATAGAAATGACTTCCATTCAGCTTTCTTGCATTTCCTGTTCACTCTCCAGTTACGTGAGGGTGTCATCCAATATTTAAAACTGTTGAATAAATGCATGAAGAGTAATCATTATTCTATCCCAAACTAAATTTTGGTGAGATAGAATGAGGAGTAGCCTCAGTTCTCTGGCAAATTAGATAAGGTCTGATAAGATCGCCTTAATCATTACAAAAAGAATGCAATGTACAGTGTTGCCATATTTTATATTGAAATTTGAACTATATGAAATACACCTGTTTCCAGAAGCAATATTTCTCCAATGACTGTTTAAAAGTACAAAACAATTTCTTCAGAAAAGAGTATTGATTCGAAATTTACAAACCTACTTTTTTAAACCAATTAGATAGTCCTAATGGCTTCGATTTTCCATCTGCCCTTATACCTGTTGGTTTCGATGTTTGTCATTATTACGGCATTTATACTGAAACAAAGATTATAATTATTTCCACTGAGCGGTTGCTGCAAATACGACAATGATTTCTTCAAACATCGCAAAATTCTGGGTTGTACTCAAGAGCCGTTCAAAATATTTTTCCATAACAGACTACGTTGAAACCCGATAACAAAGACCACAAAGATTATGTTTTGAAGTATCCGTGTGTACATTTAGACATTATTTATTTGCATTCGAATACCTAACTTTGTTATGAAACCCTCCACGATTTGGCCTTCATCAGACGGTTAGATTGAGACGGGTACTACAAACTAGTTATGTCGCATTCCCAGAACATACATCATCAAAAACACTTCTTGGCGTAGATCAATAACAAAGATTAAAATTTTCGTTCTATCATGACCTGTGTATCCAGTACAACTTCCATTCAGAGTACAAACCGGGGGCAACGCCACTGTCAGTGTCTTGATTTGAATTTATGGCAAGACGGAGCCATATAACTTCAATGAAATCGAACGCTTACAATATTTATTTATTCATTGACAGAAACAAACAGGCGGAGCCTAATAACATGTTTCTTAGTTCTTACTTCTACATACAGTATAAGGTAGTTACATATAATAATAGTATTAGTAAAGCAACAGAATGTATTATTGTTGATGGGAATTCACACCAAACAACATGAGTACTGCCATGAATTTGTACAGACACCATAAATTTTCACCGTGAATTCATAGCGTTTCTCAATATTGCTTTGTATTTACCAATTCTACCAAGTAGGGACATGCTATCTACATGACTATTCAATAATTTTACAAGAAACATTAAGCTGATTATCAAGAGTTTCTAGACAAAATTCTTCACTAATGGGACCGTAAGAAGTGTACCAAAGTATTATAGAAAATCCCAGAGTTATTTGTGAAGACACTAAGGTGCCTACTCCTTATACTGAGCATTGTATCAATCTTTACCAGAATTGAAATTTTTTAAATCAAAAGTTGAACACTTTTTGGAAAATGGTATCATTGAAGAATGAGATTATCTTTATGTCGCCACTGGTTGCCAGAAAGGATTCAGAATGTGTGTAGATTAACGCTGGTTGAAAAGCATCATCAATCCAGATATCTATCCTCTATCTAGGATGGATGTCCTCATTCATGCTGCTAACAGAACCTCTTAAATATCTGTACCCGACAAGACGGCCTTTATAATAACTTTCGCGGTATCTATCAATTCAAACGCATGGCTTTTGGTCTCGGTAATGCCCCAAGTACGTTTCAAAGACTCATAGACCGATTTAGAAGTGATCTTCAGAGTATAACTGTGGCAATATGATAGACCTTTCGGAACATTTTGAAGATCATTATTTAACATATCTTACCCCTGTTTATGAAAGGATTAAAACCCTTCTGTCAAATATTGGGGATTCCCCATTACGTCATCTAGGATCCATCTATCCATCTGCTATCATTGTAATGTGTCTTTCTCGTAACGTTGAACACGTTTTGCAATGTTGAACACGTTCTATCAATCTTTCAGACCAGTTCTGCCGTCAGTAGACGTAAGACCGTAACTTCGAGAGTCATAGTTTGGAGAGAATGACGAATCTGTCTTTTATTCTCTGCCACATGAAAGACAACTAGTAGAATGGTGTTTAACTGTGTCAAAGTCTTCGTATAATATCGTATTATCATTTACATTTAACAAATAGAACAAATTCAGTGCTTTTGATGTTTAAATTCCACTAATAGTATTTTGTTCTCTTTCACTATCTTGAAATAATAACGTTATAAGTAGTACAAAGGCCGTAAGTATGAAATTTTCTCAATATACGGCCTTTTTGCTAATTATCAAAATGAAATTTTGTTAAAATCACTTACAATAATTATTAGTATTAGTTTCTAAACTACCTACGGATTCAATTTTGGAAAAAATCCATCTTTCTCAAAGACATTCCCGTGTCATTCATATAAGTAGTCAAACTCAAATCCGAATCAACAGATATTTTATACAAAATACAAAGTATATTCAATTCAAAAGAAACATTCAAATCCGCAACATTTGATTTCCCTTCAAGGTCCTTCCAGAATTTAGTTCTGGTAGGTGGCATAAGTGGGCAAAGTTTCTCCAAGATAGCGTCTTTTTTAGACTACAAAATCCCTCGAGGACAATTTCTGATAGGCGGTTTAGCTATACCTCGTTTTTCTATTTTAAAATGGAGAAAAATTAGTTTTTGAAGAATACCATCAAACTCATTGTAGTAGTCGAAAGTATGCTCTCCTCGTTTGAAAACTACCATTACCATGTTGTTGAGGTAAGCCCTTGGTGCTGTTTTCCTCAATTCATATTGTGAACTACAGTCTTTCCATTCTGAAAAATTCAGTGGTGCCATGCTCACAACATTCACTATTCCTGAGTTGGCATGTTGAACTGCATCGTAGAAATCATTGAAGTCATAAATGTTATCACTCTTCTTCAGTTACACCTGATGATGAAAACTATCAGCACTCATAAAAGTGTGTCCAACTTGGAAATATTTCAGATATATTTCTTTGGCTCCTATTTCCGAAGAGTTTATAATATATATGAAGAAACTGAATATGCACCAATTTTTCTTCAGAAGGAATGCATGGAAACTACATATTATGTCTTCCTTTTTCCTTCCCGCAATTCCTTCATGCCAGATGACGGCGATGGGATTCAAACGCTTTTGCGTATCTCCTAAGCTTTCGTTGAAAAGAACGATTCTTCGTTAAATTTCGTCAGAAGGATTTTGAGAAATTTGTACCATAGTCCTTGATATTTCCACGGTAGTCTGACCGTAAGCTCAGCACGATAATTAAATTCTTTGATTAGAACGACCTAAAACCAGTTGATTACAGTCGATACACTGACAGGGATTATGTCATTGTCTTAATTAGGATGAGGATGCCGAAAACGCACAATTTGTAATTCCAGAGTCCAAAATACCTGACATTCTGGTCATGATGAACTGCTTGCTGGCCACTATGGTGTTGAAGAAGACTATCCAAATATCAAGGAATACCATGCAACCATGCAACATGAAACCATCTGTTGTATCAGAATCCCGCTTTGACCCAGTGCTTTGATGCCTGGCAATATATCTTGTTGGTCCACTGTCCGGAATAGAAAATTGTATTTGCAGTCAATGACACTACTACTAAATAGATAGGTAAAGCTATCCGCTTTGACGAATGCTACCGTAGAATAGTGAGAGCATCGTCGAGGGTTAGAGGGAAGTCTTGCTCTAAGCAATTCTTCTCCACCATAAAAAAATACACAGTATATATTGTGAAACAACAGATTTCAAAAACACTGAAAACTTTGTTCATTGCATTTCGTTGAAGCGGAGTGATCGTGGTGTTAGAGCGTTTGCTTCCTACCCAGGCGGTTCAGGTTCGATCCCCAACTCCTGCCACTGAGCGGAAGTGGTTTGGAATCCACTTTTACGTAAGCCGTAGGTTCCGGATCTCTTTTGCTTGCGCAAGATTTGCTTTCGAGGGGGTTTCTTCGAAAAATCTAGATGAATCGTAAGAACAAAAAAAAACGTACTCCTAAAAGACAGCAGACATCACTAACACATAACGAGTTTCGATCCCACGTAGCAATCGTGGTATCCTCGTGCCATATTTGTGGCCCGACGAACTGACATGTCTGATTGCTGCTACTGTCGTGATAAAATTGTGGTAATTTTCTTCAAACGCTTCACCAATATCTCAAAAGTTGACCATTTAGATATAGTAAATTATATTCGTATTGGGTAGTAATCCGTACAGAATCTGTAGGGTGAGCTTGGCCTTCATATAACTAGTGCCTTCACCCTTGACATCTTACTACAGCTAGTTGTTTATGACCCACCCCTGTATCCACTAGAGTTCAGACAAAGACAAAGTACGTGCCATCTCCAAGAAAAATGTGGTTAAGTAGAAACTCGCACTAGATTCAAGAGTCAGCATCTTAGCAACTCATACCACAGTTGCTTTAATCTAATTCAGCGTTTCCGTTAAAGTTTTCCTATTGCCCTGGCATGATTTTTGTGAAAATTGGCTGACTATCAGAAACAGCGATAGTGCCATTCGAGAGGGAATGTTGGGCAGTTTTGATTGAATACACTTTTAATTTTTAGATACAGTGGAATTTATCAATTCAATGAACCACTTTTGGTAATAAGAGATCCAGAACTGATGAGACGTATCTTAGTCAAGGACTTCGATCATTTTACAGAAAGAAGAACAGTGATTCCGGAAGACATTGATCCATTGTGGGGAAAAAATTTGTTTGCCCTGGAAGGTGAGTAATTATGCACATTTCGAAAGTTCATTCAAATGTATTAAAGATGATCAGAGAAAAAATCATTTTTCCGAATACCTACTAGTCTGGGAGGCAGTATTACAAATTACTAACGCCGATCTATTGGTATTATTTTCGATAGATCCGATATGTGTCAAGTCAGCTTATCAAGCAGCGGTGGGTGTGGCAATTTGTGAAAGTGGTAAAAAAACAATAGAGTAATAGAAAGCCGGCTGGAACATTTATTATTTATTTATTATTTCTTCTAGTTTTTCATAATATAAAGTAGTTTCGATGAAAGAGTAAAATTTGTGTTAAAACGTATTTTTTTCAGCATAATACCTTCCATAACCTAATTATTAAACTATCATATTGTCAAATTACAACCGACATATTGTCAATTGAACAATAATTTCGGGAAAAACAATAAGTGTAAAACAATTTCGCACGGAAACATTTAGGCGATGTGTTTTTTTCTTGTATTTTTCAAGGAATAATTGCGAGAATATTTACTAGAAAAATGTTTTTATAGAACCGTATTGTTTTGTTTAGGCCAAGCAATAGAGATATTGTCCTTGACAAAAATACTACCTGGATGCCGCCTGTGCCATCCCGTGCAGGACAGTCCGTAGTTTATTCCCACTATGTCCTCAACTCGAAAATGTCATTTTTTAATTTGTTATAAACAATAAACAACAAAAAATGGCGTTTTTTTTAGTTTTTTCATTGTAAAATGGAAACTATTGAAGCAGTGTTAACGGTGCAAAAGGATGAACTGTAGAGAATTGAATTCCGAAGAGAACGACGGATCAAGCAATCCGATCGGATAATTAGAACCACAGCAAAGCGGGAAAAACCGGAAAATTGTATTTTTTTTGTTAAATTTATAACTCTGCCATTTCTCAATATTAGGAGCTGAAATTTTGCACGATAGTAGCTATTGACGTGCACCTTATGTGCACAAAACCTGGATTTAGTCAAATCAATACTTTTCGCACAATCCTCATTTGAATTTTTTTTGGAAATATTTTCGCGGAAGCTGGATGCGTTTGAAGTCGTCCGATTGAAATTTAAAAAATAGATTTGGAAAGTAGACGTGAGCAGTAACAAAACGTCTATTCTGATTTTTCGATAAAACGCGTTTAAGTGTGTTAAAAACTAGTGAGAACATGAGGGAAAACGACCGACCGCGCGTAAGCGATCGAGTGGTGGGGACTGTGCGAATCGAGAAGAAACTTTTATAGTCCGGTAGGAACAGCGACGAAATCGCCTGTTTTAAAGTCTGACCCATTTTTACGGTATATCAAAATGGGATCTATGCAGGTCGATTCCTTATGTCTTTCCACATATGAAATGGAAATCTACGACACGCCAGCTTGGTCGTGACAAAATTAACATGAAAAAAACGAGAAAAATTGGGATATTCCAAAAATTAAATAAAAGAAGGCGCTATAATTTCTAGTATAATAGAGTTATTTGAAAAATTCTTTCACTGTTAGAAAGGCCTATTCACGTACTTTGGAATGAGTCTCCAAAAATTTCTAAAGAAAAAAAGCATTTTCCGAAAATGTGCTTTATTTTGTGCTGAGATAAAATTTTCAATAAAATGTTAATGTTTCAACACGCTGAAAGTCACTCATGATTCACCCAACTAAAGTTCTCTTTTCACAAAAACTGCGCAATTTTCCCAGCTACATTTCATATCGATTATGTATGTATATACAAGGACCTCATGGCGTTTAGGTTTGCCACCACTAATAATACTGTTTCGCCTATGAGCATTATTTTGTGCCAAAACTCAACTTTCAATGAAATGTTCATTTTTCAACACGCTGAAAGTCACTCATAATTCATCGGACTGAAATTCTTTTTTCACCAAAAACTGCGCAATTTTCCAAGTCATTACATGTAAATTATATATACATATTTTCTTGATAATAAATTGGCTGCAGCCATTTGACGACGACGAAACATATCATCGGCGAAGCAATATTCGTAAACCACTATCGCCTGGGACCATATAGTAAGGTTTGAAAATAGAATAAAGTTCATTGAATTGAAGTTCCTAATTCTTGTGAAACATATTTGTACACAATTCATTATATATTTACACGGTGTACAGAAAGTATTCACTATTCATTCACAAGGAATGTGCAATTAATTTTAATTTTATTCGAAACAGATTACTTATATAGACTACTTGATAAAAATATTCACAGATGATATCATAAGAATATCCAATATGAAATTGGCAATTGGGAAGACCATAAAAGATATCTGGAGAATGTACGATTGTAGGATTTGTAGGTTTTCCAGATGTAGATGTGAGACACGAGATGTCCGTAGAACAGCTTATTACTAATATCCTATACAATAGGAGTATTTGGATCAAAAATCCATCGAGAAACAACTACTTTCCTGGCTAATACTGCGACCAACATCGAATTACATCTGATAAAATTTCCTTGCCCCTCATCAGTATAGGGTAGGTTTAGTAGTCAATAACTAATGACTGCAACGAATGGTTCGATGTAAATCCCATTTCAGGGCCGCGAACGCGCCCGCACCGTAGATAAATCCAAACTTAGAGCTCCACTTTTATCACAAGTAATTCAATGTTTGTAGTGGCATTAGCCAGGAAGTAGTTATTTTTTGATAGATTTTCGACACAAATACTGCTATTTTACAGGATATTAGCAATAAGAAGTCCTACAGACGTCTTGTGTCTCATATTATGAGCTCATTGGAACTACAGATATTTTTATTATTTTGTTACAAGAAAATGCTAATCTTTCTCCGAAGTGGTTTTCCATAGACTTCCGCAGAAAGTTTGGATTTGGAGTTGGATCTACAATAAGTCTTCTTTTTTTGATGATTTTTAATAACTGAACCAAGAGAGGCAAAGTCCAAACGTGGCTAGGTAACGAAAATCTGAAAGCCACTGACTGGAGGTGAACTGAACAAAATAATCGTTTAGTTCCCATAAGAACCACTGATCCTCCAATCCCTAAAACATTGCTTGATCAGATTTCGTGTTCATGCAGGAAAAAAGGATGTTTTGATGCATCATGTACTTGTAAAAAACACAGCTTGTGATGTTCGAATCGTTGTGCACACTGCCACGAAGATATGTGTCACAATTCACTAATAAATGATAATGATACAATAATGTCTGATGATGAATGTAGATCAGAGGATGAAAGCGATGATTTCATGTCAATAGACAATATTAATTTTTATAGAGAAGTAGCAGAATGCGATGAGCCTGCCAAAAAAAGAAGGATTTTGTAATTGCGTTAAAATAAAAATGTACAGTTATTATGTAAGAAAATTGATTACTTTGTTTTGTAATAAAAAAGCTGCTATCTATTCATATATTGTCTATAAATAAAGATATGTAGCAAAAAACATAGGAGACCTGCTTATTCTTTCATCACTCATGAAATCTGAGTCACGAATCGAATTCCTCAGGATCAGATACCCCAAAATCAAGAAAAAGACCAATCAAATAATAAGTTGCGCGCAGCGCGCGCCTTTTACTATATTATATACGTTTCTCCTCGATTCGCATAGTTCCCCACCACTCGATCGCTCACGCGCGGTCGGTCGTTTTCCCTCATGTTCTCACTAGTTTTTAAAACACTTAAACGCGTTGTATCGAAAAATCAGAATAGACGTTTTGTTACTGCTCACGTCTACTTTTCAAATATATTTTTTTAATTTCAATCAGACGACCTCACACGCATCCAGCTCTCCGCGAAAATATTTCCAAAAAAATTTCATATGAGGATTGTGCGAAAACTATTAATCCGACTGAATTCAGGTTTTGCACACATAAGGCGCACGTCAATAGCTACTATCGTGCAGAGTTTCAGCTCTTACTATTAAAAAATGGCAGAGTTATGAATTAAAGAAAAAAAACACAATTTTCCGGTTTTTCCCGCTTTTCTCCGGTTCTAATTATCCGATCGGATCGTTTTATCCGTCATTCTCTTCGGAATTCAATTCTCTACAGTTCACCCTTTTACACTGTTAACACTGCTTCAACAGTTTCCATTTTACAATAAAAAAACTAAAATAAACGCGATTTTTTGTTGTTTATTGTTTATAACAAATAAAATAATGGCATTTTCGAGTTGAGGACATGGTGAGAATAAACTACGGACTGTCCTGCACGGGATGGTACAGGTGGCTTCCAGGTAGTATTTTTGTTCAAAAAGCAATCATTTGTGGCTCTATAGCTTGGCCTATGTTCGTGAGTTTTAATCATGAGATGTAGGCATGCCTGTAATATAATATCTATTCCTGTTGATGTTGATACTTTTTATTTGAAACCTTCAGTTTCAGATTTTTGGTTTCTGGTGTTAAATTCTAAAATTTGAATTTGGAATTTTTCATATTTTCATTTTTTTTATTTACCTAGATTTAAATAATGTTTGACCATTCCTATACAATGTTGTGTTGTCTACGGAAAAATGAAGATCTTATCTTTTATCTACCGTATTCATTCTTCAGAGTCAATACACATAACAATCAAACCAAGCTGAGTAAAGATTTGCTATTTATGACAACCGAGTTGTCATCATAACGTCAACATTTCAAGTCGAAGCATTGTCAAAGTGAGAGATTCTGTATTTTTTTAATTATTTTCAATGAAAGCAGTATTTCACTGGATTCGTCATGCGAAGAGCTCCCAGAAGCAATTTTAAAGGCCGCAGATGAGACAAATTCAGACCTGTTACCTAGTAAATCACGAGGAAGATACGAACAGCAATGCCAATTTTTAAACTGGAAGGAAGGAAGGTGTGGATAGCTTCAGAAAAGTGTTTTTTTGAAGCATGTTCCGTGCTGAGTAAGGTACTGAAATTCAATACCCTATGGTCGTGTCACTCGATGGTGGAATGATTAGTTGAAATATAACAAAACCTGGAAATAAGCAAGTTTCATAAGTTGAAATCGTTCTTAATGAAGCAAAATGTTGGTTTTCGACCACATAAAGCACAGATTTTTACCAAAGAAGACTTATCCAAGTTTATGCTAGCCCCTGAAGAGATGAATCTAATGGTTGGAGTAGATACCATTTTTGCTCCAACAACCAATATGATGGTAATGGTGAATATGGATGGTGACTGATGCGCTGCGAACTAATTAGATCTATTGTGCCCCATCTTCTTCTGCTATTTCAAGGTGAACTCGTTTACAGCAGCCCCTCAAGTCCTAACTCCTTGAGAAATTTAAGGATTTTGAGGAGGTCTATTCGTGGTATTTCTCCCACAGTCAGCTGATGTGATTCCAATATATTCAATCTTCTGTGATGTACAGCATAACACTTCATCAATATATGTTGTAGGGTTTCTGGATGTTTTCCACAGAATCTGCAGGTGCTGTCCTCCTCTAAGCCTAGCTTCCTTAGGTGTTCTTTGAGTCTGCAGTGCCCCGTAAGAGATCCCGTGATTGTCTTTAGACTAGTTTTGCTGAGGTTAATCAGTGTCTTCGATCTTGCTCGGTTGAAGTTGCCGAGGAGATCTTTGGCCTGCCTTAGCCCTGGAAGTCTTTGCCAGTATGTTGCTCTCATTGCTTCTTCAGTTTTATTGAGTTCGTCTTGGAAATAAGATTTTCCAAGTCCGCATAATGGTTCTGGCCCGATCAGTGGCGTTGATGTCCTTTTTCGTGCCAGGGTATCTGCTTGTTCATAGCCCTCCACTCCAACGTGCCCCGGCACCCAGAGGAGGATCACCTTGTTGTTCCTGCCTAGATCATTATGTTTGTCTAGGCACTCCCAGACCATCTTTCAGTTGATATTATATGAGCTCAACGCTTTGATGACTATCGGAGAGGATTGCGATTTCCTTGTTCCGGTATTTCCTGTCGAGGTTGAATTGAATGCACCTTTCTATGGCGTGAATTTCCGCTTGAAAAATACTGGAGAACAGGCCCATGGGTTCGGAGTATTTGGTGCAAGGCCCAAAGACTCCTGCTCCAGTTCTATTGGGAGTTTTGGACCCGACCTTGTACCATGTTGTAGTATTCTTTCCCAGTGCTCGAATGGATTCCATCCACCCTTGGTATTTGATTCCGTTCGAAAGAATTTCTGGAAACTAAATTTCCTGTTACTATCGTCATTTGGGAGATCGGCAAGGTGTGCACTTTCGGTGGGGGTTGAGCCCCTTACGATGTGTGCTGTCTCTTTGAGTCCGACTCTAGCCAACCTGAGGTTTGCTCCCCAAGCAGTTCTTTTCACCATTATGTGGAGGGGAGTGAGGTTCAGAATTATTTCTATTGCGGCTGTTGGAGTCGATCTCATTGCTCCTGATATACAAAGACATGCTAGTCGTTGCACTTTCTCCAGGATTTTCTTTGTTATGGCGAGTTCGGTTCTGCCGTGCTACACTACTGCTCCGTAGGCGATCATAGGCCTCACTATCATGGTGTACATTCATCATAGTATTGATGGGTTACAGACCCACGTTTTTGCTGCAATGTTCTTGCACACCATCAGTGATGATTTTGCCTTGTTAACGATGTTTTCTACGTGTCTGTTCCAGAGTAGTGTTGAGTCTAGGGCAAGCCATAGGTATTTCACTTCTTGCTTCCATTGTAAGTCTGCTCCGTCGAGGCGAACAGCCCTTGGGTGCTGAAACTTTGTTCTTCTAGGGAATGGTACCACAGTGGTTTTCAATTCTCAACCCCACAGAAAGGCACCATCTTCTGGTAGTCACTAGCTCCCTTTCTATGAGATCGCAGAGGGTCCCTTCTAGCCAATACTCGGTAGAGTGAAGCTTATGAAAATCACGTTTGACGATATTCAAGATAAACAAAACATTATTATTGTGAAAATTTTTGATTCGAAAAACCGTACTCCAAGATCCTTTGATATATATGGAGACTTAGATAATGGAACATTTCTGAAGCTCTAAGGAAAGTTTGCAAATTCATTGCCTCCTACCACCACGCTGCGTCGCGCCTCGTTTTGTTATCAATTATATAAAAGACAAATGATTTGTTCAGTGCGTAGACGTGAACAAATTTGGTAAAATGCCGGCAGAGATCGCTACCTATTTGGGTCTACCTAACCCAGAACGTTACACAGGTCACACCACCCCACAGACGGTTCTCGTCTCATATTTTTGGCCAACATTGACTCAATATGAAATGCATCTATTGAAAGTTAATAATCTAGTAGATCTGGAAATGTAAGAAACAAAAAAAAAATATTGTTTGACAAGCGTCAACAAGGATTTGTTTTTATGTTGTGATTTCGAGATTTGTGATGTACATTTTATTTCATATTTTGATACAGTTTGACAGCGTTTTTCACTTGGTTAATTTTGAACTATGAACTGGGTTCAACATGAATATAAAACAGGAAGGTAAGTACATTCTGGAAAAGGCTATCTGAAAGTAATTCAGTAAATTACTCAAGGACAGTAGGAAATCAATTCTCGGAGTGTAGAAACTTAAAAAAGTGCATTGACTTTGATTTCGTCGGAGTGAAACTTTATATTCTCCATGAACCTCCACTTCGAGTCATATATGTTTCAAAACTATACTTTCAGGATTAAAACTTTGAAAAAAAATTCTGCATTCATTTGAATTTGTATGACATTTTGCCTTTTATTCTTGAACAAGCCATTATAGATTTTTTTGGATTGAATTGGTCGTTACTTGATGGAAATCCATAGTATAAAGCACTTTGGTAAACGTTTAAATTTCCACAAAACTTTATTAAATTCGCGACATGTTTCACTACACTGTAGTTTTATCAAGCGATAATGGTTTACTAAAATCCTCTTCGTTAGGCTTTACTTAAATATCTAAATAAAGAAGACTAATTAACATAACTATACCAACATTACCTAGAATTGTTATGTTAAGTAACCTGACCTATCCCTATTCTTATCTTCCTCATTAATGTTATCCACAAACAACGAAAACAAGATATGCCTGGGAAACAATCGAAGTTACTAAGAAAAAAGGTTCAACAAAGGAGAATTGTTCAATTCCAATTGGTCATTGAGTAGACAATTAGAATTCTTCAATTTATTTATTTCTAGACATTCTAAATAATTAAGTTTGACACCTTTATTTTCCACATGTAGAATTTCGAAGTTTTCATCAAAGTGATGATCTTCTTCTAAAATATGATTCGCATATGTTGAACTTGTTTTCTTTTTTACATAACTCGTGTGATGTTCACGTAGGCGGTTTTTAAAAGATCTCCCGGTCTGGCCTACATATACTTTAGGGCCAGTCCCACAATTTAATTTGTAAACTCCTGATTTTTCTAATTTTTGTGTTTTATCTTTGATATTTTTAATAAACCTTCCCAACGTATTTTCTGTTCTATAGGCTATCCTTAAATTTTGTTTGTGTAAAAATGAGGCTAATTTTTTGGTGGCTTTACCTGAATAAGTTAATGTTCTATAATTACTTTCTTTGTTCCTGATACTAGTAAACTTCTTGGAATAGCCTTATTGTGTAATTTCTTTGCCAAAATATTATCTATCAAATCCACCCGATAACCATTATTAAATGCAACTTGCTTTATTATATTTAATTCATTGTTGAAATTTTCTGTTGATAAAGGAACATTAACTAATCTATGAATCATACTGTTATATGCCGATATTTTATGTTGAAATGGGTGTGTTGAATTATTGTGGATGGTAATATCTGTGTGGGAAGGTTTATGAAAAATTGCAAAGTTATGTCTATTATTAGAATTGCTTATCGTTAAATCTAAAAAATTTATAAATTTTTCTACTTCTAACTCTATTGTAAATTTTATATTTGGATGAATAGTATTAATATAGTTATGAGAGGTGTCTAATTGTCTATTGGTACCTTTATAGAACTGGATACATTCCACAGCATTGCTATGGACATTTTTTATATATTATGTTTATTTTCTAACAACAATAGAGATTTTCTAACCTCTAAAACGTCCGGGTTTGTTCATCACATGATCTGTCTGAATACGATTTCGAATCGTTATTGATATCAATTTACACACCTCTGATATACAGTGTGTTTGACTTCTCATGGAAACACCCCCGTATCATCCGTAATTTTCAACGTAGAACTATGAAAGGATATATAGATACACTCGGAATGACCTCACTGCACAAAAAGTGTTATACTACGTGATATACAGTACACGCCAACAGCGATGGAACAACCCATTTTTCCGGAAAGTTATATTAGGGGGCAAAATTGGCCCAAAATTCCATTGGATTCGCGTTTAGGATACCCAAATTACTACCTGTCTTCTGAAAAAGGCTCAGTCCTGAAAAATTCTCATTTGTTTCACTTCTCATGGAAACGCCCCTCGTATCTTCCGTAATTCTCGACGTAGAACCATGAAATTTTCAGGATACATAGATACACCAGAAATTAACTAACTCCACAAAAAGGGTCATCATAGTGGTATGCACAGGGGTGTTTCCATGGGAAGTGAACCAAATTATAATTTTTCAGGGGACAGGTGGATTAGTAGTAACTTGGGGATCCTGAACACGAATACGAAGGAATTTCGTGCCAATGTTGCACCCTTATATAACTTTCTGGAAAAATGGGTGGTTTCATCGCTGCTGGAGTGTATATCACGTCGGATGACCCCTTTTGTTCATCTCTAGTGTATCTATCGATCATAAGAAATTCATGATTTTTCGTCAAAAATTACTGAAGATACCGGGGTGTTTCCATGAGAAGTGAAACACACTGAATAGTTCGAGAGAAATCTCTAGAATCAACACAATTCAATATCTCGTGCCAATGTTGCACCCTTATATAACTTTCTGGAAAAATGGGTGGTTTCATCGCTGCTGGAGTGTATATCACGTCGGATGACCCCTTTTGTTCATCTCTAGTGTATCTATCGATCATAAGAAATTCATGATTTTTCGTCAAAAATTACTGAAGATACCGGGGTGTTTCCATGAGAAGTGAAACACACTGAATAGTTCGAGAGAAATCTCTAGAATCAACACAATTCAATATCTTCTAAATAGATTCCTTCTATCATCCGACTCATCTCAAGTCTTAAAACCTTGCTAAAACGACAGAGGCATGTGTTTTTTCCGATAGTACTAGATTTATTCATGGCCCTGTTGTTAATAACGATATGCCAGAAATCTTCTAATTCGGAAATTGAATAACAGTTTGATACTTATTTTAATTCCAATTACTTAATGTTTATTCTGCCACAGTTTGTGATTCAATATTTGAATATGTAGTTAACTTCTCTAATAAATATCAAAATTAACAAATTGTGAACATTATTTTTTCGTTCAGTTATTATTCTACGGCACTGGCAAATAATTCCGAAATCATGTTACACTAATGCTAGTAATGTAATTGCGATTCAATATTTCACTGGAGCAACGAAAAGCATACGACTTCATAAAACTATAGCCTTTCCTTCTTTTTGAGGATGCATGATTTCTGAAATAACGTACGCCTATGAAATATTAACAATCAAATTTGTAATTTGAAATTGTGTATGTGGGAAGTAATTGAATAAAATATATAGAATAATAATTCTTGAGTCATTATTACAAAAACAGGAGTTTTGGCCAAAACATCGCTTTGTGAGCCCACTGTGCATCCTCGGGAACGTTTTAGCGGATTCAGTCGAAGGGATAACCAACATAAAACGTCTTGGAGGCTGGAAGTCAACTGCTGTTGCTGAAGGTTATTTGTAGGACTCCGTATAACAGAAGAGAACCTTCTCGAATTAAATTCTGTCATGTATTGACGACTTGCAACCGATGCCGTCATCTTCATGTACTTTGCAATCTACGAGTGTTACTCTTGACAGCCAGTTACCAGACTACTTAACTACTCTGGACCGGCTATTCTGACTCATTTGCAGAATTCAACGAATTGTGTTTTTAACATTTGATATTAATAATAATTGGTGGATTTTCTTTGAAAGTTTTGTATGTTGAAATAAAATATTTATTTTTAATGTGCTTTTTGAATCATAATGCAATAAAAAAAAACCCAATTCATGCACAAAGTGTCTTTCCCGCCGTTGACAGATTGCCCGAACTCCGCTTTACATCGTTCGCGTCAACGGCAATCGCGTGCGGAAAAGTATTACTTTCCGCACTTGTTAGGAAAATTACTATTGTACTCATATCAAAAACAATTGGAAAGTTTCAAACGATTGTTGGGAAAAGACCACACATATTTAATTCCGTGATGTGTCCTGCAGGTACTTCTAATGTCCCATCCACCGTGAAACATTCGGTATCAACCTCTATGAAATGAACTGAATTTCAGTACTACACGGTTTTCAATAATTGTTTCAGTGAATCCTGAATTCTACTGAAAACCTCGTGGGATGAAATATTTTTTGATTCAAGGTTCAAAATGGAGAAATATGAGATCCACAATGAGTCCAGCTTTCACCAGTAGCAAAATGAAATGCATGTTCATATTGATAAGGAAATGTGCTGAAAACTATGTCAGACACTTCTTAGGAAAAGATCAAAATAGTATCCCTCTCAACATGAAAGATACATGCAGTCGCTTCTGTAATGACGTTATAGCATCAACGGCTTTTGGCATTGAAGTAGACTCATTAGCAGATCCAAAAAATATGTTTTTTGAGATGGCAAAAAAAGCAACAAATTTGAGAACTGTCAAGAGGTTTATACAGTTTTACGGATACTCGATTTCACCGAAGTTATATAAAGTAAGTTATTTTTCTGTATCAAGTACACCTTGAAATTGTTAACGTCTGACAATTCACATACTTAATCCGAATTTGAATATTTTTCAGATCAATCAGAAATAATTTTGTTTTGCTCAACTGGTTGAAATTACAGTAGATGACAATGTTGGTGATTTTTTCAAATATCTAGGGGGTCGCGTGATACCTTTTCCGAAGATTTCACAGTGAATTAGTAACGAAAGATTTAAAGAAAAAAAGTTATATGAAGTACTGGTGAAATTTTGACCATATCTGTAAATTACCTAAAGAAAAAGAGAAAGTCCTGGGACGACCTGTATATTTATGTATATTAATTTCAGATATTTTTTCAGTTCTTCAATCTCAAATTATTTGACGATGACGTCAGTTCATTCTTCAGAAGTCTCATCGATGAGACCATTGAGAAAAGAGAAAGAGAAGGTATAGTTAGACCTGATATGATACATTTGTTGATGGAAGCCCGATCAGGAGTTGTGAAGAAAGAGGAAAACAATAGTGTTGATACCGGATATGCCACTGTTAATGAATCAAGTATGTAGATGTTTCCCAAAAAGTTTTTGGATATGTAAAATTATTACAATATTACTTTAATCATTGTAACAGTTATTGGTTTACATTTTACAATGAAGACCATAAGGACCATTCGCAATACGATATTCACAAATAATGAAAAATATCTCTATTTCTAATGAGTTTAATGGGAATTCGTTGAACGTGACCACATATTTTCCGGAAAATTCTAACTGATTTCTATTATTTTCAGTCAAAGGTGACACTGTGACAGATATAACAAATGAAGATATCACCGCACACGCACTGGCATTTTTCTTTGCTGGATTTGAATCTCTTTCTTCCATAATGTCTTTCTTGGCACATGAATTAGCTGTGAATCAAGATATACAAGAAAAGTTGCGGAAAGAAATTCAAGAAAGTTCTGAGATATCAGGAGGAAATCCAACATATGATAATTTAGTGAACATGAAATATTTGGATATGGTCGTTTCAGGTACATAAATGAACCTAATTATATTGCCTGGAAATCACTTAGTTTCGATACAATTCATTCAACAATAGAATAGTATATTGTGCAACACGTGAAAAAAGTTCAACTTTTCTCACGAGTGTGGAAGTTTGCGGCCTAATCTTGACTGACAAGTGCCGCAAACACAAGAGTAGGAAAATACTTTTTGCCACATTTTGCACACTATACTCATTATACAACTGCACAAATCTGAAAACTGCATGTAATGTAACTCAATATTTATTTTTATGGTTAGCAAAACTAAAATAACATCAACACCTGTTAGCAGTTAAATCATTTACTTTAAATTGTAGTTCATATTCAAATTCGTACAGTTTTGTATGGTCAAACCGAAAATGTCATGTCTTTTTATTAAATTCTCTGTTATATCAATTGTGGAAGTTGGGAAAGTGAAGAGTTTGAGTGTTTTTTCAGTAGAGTTAACGATTCAATTAGTACCGTTAATTCGATATTTAAAATACGTATCCTTCTGCCATGGTTCTGGATTGCCATCCTCCATGGCGCTTTGAGTTTTGAGGTGAATATGCTCGACATTTTCCAATTTTGAAAAAAATTGCAATTTTCTTAGCCATACTACCGAATTTGTTAATGCCGACTACTTGTTTAGTACATTTTTCGTGCTGGCATTTTAAAAATAAACAAATCAATCGGTCGAAGAGCAGCATGTTTTTTACATATATTATGAAATTCTTTCGTTACAGTGAGAGGTACTGGCTTTTTTTTGTTTTGGTGGTATTTAATTCCACCAGTAGAGTCGAATTTAAATGCTCCAAATTATCGATTTTTAATTTCTATAACTCTTCTCTACAAAAGCCACTGCAACTTCAAAATAAAAATATCAGGATATAAATTGAAATTTTATTTGAAAAAAATAGCCCAGCCCGGGTTTTTAAAACAGGCCGCTTGAGTGAAGTAATAGTAAAAAGGGCTATTATGAAATTAGCCTTAAACGACATCAGAATTGACTATTTCAAGAAATATGTCCACTCAGACGTCAAGAGGACAACATGGATGCACAGAGAGCTGCCTCCCCAACCCATTTCTGAGCAGGGAGACGAGCGCTTGTGCCAAGGGATGGTTGTAGGTGGTTCAATACACGCCTCCTGCAAATGTTATGCGAGTCGTTCTTTTGTTTTCAATGTAGATACTACTTCGGTCTGCGTTTGTCTGAGGCTGGCTATTGCGAGCTAATCCCGAAAAAAAGGCTGAGGCAGTAAACCAGGTCAATGTGCTGGGAGTTTGTTTAATCATTTGGCTGGGTTTCCTATGGAACCGATTCTTCCGTCTGGTGTCACCGGTGAGGTCTCTGGTTAACGAACTCTTCAGGGGGTGGAACTTGTGAAATTGGTACCTATGACAAGTTTTTTTACATGGGTCGAGATGGAGTCGACGCCTGCAAGGTTGTGCAGTGCATCCAGACGAATGTACCTATCACTTTTAGTGAAGATACGGATTACTTAGTTCTGCATCCTTTCCATCCTCATGCAAGGAATCTTGGGCAAGCTGCAGAACGCTGAGCAGGCGTATAACATCGCCGGCCGTATGAATTGTTTGTAGATGGTCATCTGGGTACCACCTTCTTCCTCAGTGAAGACGATGGGTCTCGCGTCGTTGGGTGTTGATCCGTATCGGAGACATGAAAAGTGTCACATAATTTGAATATTCATGATCGTAGAAAAAATGGTGCACTTAAATCGTTAGAAATTATACAGGGTGTTCCAAATTAAGTCGGCACCATTACCAACTCCGTTATTATTGATGCTACACATTCAGTTGAATGGGCAAACTAGTAGCATTTTTAATGGCCATCTCAACGCCGAAAACAAAAAAAATTGACTGTCGCGTTTTCAGAATATTTCATAAAATGATATTTCTTTCAATGGAACACCTTAAATTTTTTTATGCATTTCGATTGGTAATAACATTCTCAACAACAAAGCTCATATCACCTTTCTTCCTAAAGTGGAAAATGAGCGACATATGTGGAAATATTCATTTCTTTCACTAGTACAAAAAGTGTCTGTTTTGGCGAATAAAACCTCATGGTTGTCCAAACACCCAATTTTGGTACTTATACGAATGACAATATTTTGTTACTGATAGCAAAATAAGAGCTATTTGGTATTAATGTACAAAACAATAATTTCCATCTAAAAGTCATTCCGCTAGACACAGCGCCACGGCAAATAATAATAATAATAGCGTCCTCTACCCGCACAGGCTATTCCTTTGGGTACACTCTATAAGTGTTTATGAGGGAGTATTATTATTATTATTATTATATTTATTTTGTGAATCAAAATATGTCCGCTCCTATGATAATTTTGAAGCCGTTTTCGTATAGAACAGAAAATACTGTAAGGTCATGTGATTGTGGTTGGAAAAAATGTGTTTGATTCGATAAAACATAATTATTATGAGCAATCAAGTTGCCTTGAAACTTTGTTGAAATACTGTATGTCAAATATTCAAGTATATCATGACAATGCTATGAATTATTGTAACTGTCAACTACTGTTCGAAAATTTATCGAAATGCCGTTTTCCCATCAAGAAAAATGTGATTAGAATCCTACTTTGTTTGCCAGAAAATAAGCGTAAGAGCACTCCAACACTACAGTAATTCGTTCCCCGATCGTGAATTACCTAATCGGCGTTTTTTTGCTGTGTTTCATTGTCTAATCAGGAACATTGAAAAAGTTTTTGAGAAGAGATGAACTGAAAAACGTTTTGTAATATCTGAAGATACAGAAATTGACGTTTTATCCTACTTTGAGGTATATTTAAATAGTTCCATCAGAGATTTATCTAGAGAAATAGCTGTTCCACTGCCTGGTATTCAACGAATTCTCAACAAACATAAGATTTCTCCTTCTCCAAATACTAGAACCTGGTAATCCTGAGAGACGTATGAGGATTTGTCGGTAGTTTATAAATAAATGCAGACAAGATCCAAACTTCTGTAGAAATATTATATGTAGCGATGGGGCTAATTTTTCAAATCGTGGTATATATAATAGAAAGAATTTTCATTATTGGAGTAGACATAATCCATTTCTAGTCCATACCCACAATCCGCAAAGACGATTTAGTATTAATGTTTGGTGTGGTCTATTCAGAGGCAGAATTAACGGTCCATTTTTCTATCATGGTTCTTTGAACGCATCCCGTTACTTTAATTCATTAATAAGAGTGTTGGAAGAGTTTTTCGATGATCTTGATCTGGAGGCTCGTCAGATGATCTATTTTCAGCAGGATGGAGCACTAGCACATAATGTCAGTGGCGTAAAATGAATGCTGCGAGGTTGTTTTGGAAACAGATGGACTGCTACAAATAGTCCTGTTATGTGGCCCCCTCGTTCACAAGACATGAAACCTTAGATTTTCATTTTTGGGGATTTCTAAAAAATGAGGTGTACAAAATGAAACCTTAGATTTTCATTTTTGGGGATTTCTAAAAAATGAGGTGTACAAAATGAAACATAATAATGTAGATGAACTGAAAAATTATATTGAAACTATAATTATTAATAGAATTTATGGCCGAACTGTGTTGAATGCCACACGTAGTGTCAATAGAAGGGCCCAAATATGTTTTCATCAAGAAGGCGGTGTTTTTGAACATTTACATTTTATAGCGCTTTATCAAATACGTTTGTTATAAATGATTCCTATTGATAAAACTGTCTCATTTTCGCCTTTACGAAAAAAAGTCAAATGAGATTTGTTGTTGAGAATGTTATTACGAATCGAAATGCATGGAAAAATATAGGGTGTTTCATTGAAAGAAATATCATTTTATGAAATATTCTGAAAACGGGACAGTCAATTTTTTTTTGTTTTGGATATCGAGAAGGCCATTGAAAATGCTACATTTAACCGAATTCGTAGCATCAATAATAACGGAGTTGGCAATGGTGCCGACTTAATTTGGAACACCCTGTATATCTCTTGCACTATGTTTCCACTCTTGTCGATGCGCGGCTCGTGCTAGACGTGCAAAATATGCCACTTTCTCCACTTGTTATGTAATATACATTTTGTTATGCATACATTCTTTGAATTTACAGAGGTTCTTCGAAAGTGGCCCGCTCAACTTTGGATAGAAAGAAGGTGTACCAAACCCTATACAATTCAGCCAGCTACTCCAGACGAAAAGCCCATCCATTTGAAGGAAGGAAATGCGCTTATAATTCCTCAAATTGGAGTTCAACGGGACCCAGAGAATTTTCCTGACCCAGAACGTTTTGATCCCGAGAGATTCAGTGATGAGAATAAAAGTAACATAAAACCGTTCACCTACCAACCGTTTGGACATGGTCCAAGGAACTGTATTGCTTCTAGGTTTGCTCTCTTACAAACCAAAATATTATTGTTCTACCTGTTATTACATTTCGAGATTGTACCGGTAGAAAATACTAAGATTCCCTTGGTTTTGGCCAAGAATTCGATTGTTATGTCAGCTGAGGACGGAATATGGCTAGGATTGAAACGTATTGTGAAATGATGTATCATTATACCGGGTGACCCAGGAGACATGAAGCAATATGTAGTTTTTATTTGAAGAGATAAAGATTTTTTTCAATCACCTGTTTGACAGAAAGTATCCTAACTTTTTTTCGAATGTCACCCTGCATTGGTAGGCTTTGGATTACAAAAATAACTACTCACTTAGCTGATATTATTTCGAATATTTCCATACCTTGATCAATCCCTACAGATTGTCAATAACTTCTATGAGTTAATAAATACCATCTGAAAATAACACACGATATTGAAAAAACTAAGATAGAGAAAGGTATTTATTTTATATTTGACTACTATTCGTCTTTCATTTGTGCGATAATATATTCCAATTGAAAACAAATTTAGAATCGTTCATCCACTGTATCTATTGATAAAAATATTTTTTAGTGGACATTATATTTGCATAATAGATGGTCTATGCAAAATGTTTTGTGTCGACAGTTAACATTTATTTGATTGTATTGACTCTTCTCCATCGTTTATGCGCTGATTGATGAAAATTGAAACTTTCATCATTGAAGACAATATGCACAGTGTGTTCGATTGAAACCGCAACACTCCCGATCCGATGGACCGATGGACCGATTTTGAAAAATGAAAATTTCAATTCATAGTACTACTATGCTCCGCTAAATGGGTCGAAATTTCGAGAAGGAAACATACACATTTCAGGAAGCCCGGTTCTCCTTCAAATGTTCTTGTTAACCACTCACAAAATTCAACCCTCCGGTGTGGAATATTCTCCGTGAGAGCACGCAGGATTTTCATTTCATAGGGATGAATCTTTTCCTTTTTAAGGACTCTCTGACGTTTTGAACTTACTTCACAGGATTCAGGAACTGCAGACGTCAACTGAGTCGGATTGGTTACCATTTCAGCAAGAATGTCTCCCTTTTTTTCTTCTGAAAAAGGCGGTCTTCCTGGTCTTGGAGCATCTTCGAGCATACCAGTTTCTTGAAGGTTATTTAGATGTTTGCGCAAATATGACATCGAAATAGGATTCACGGAAAATCTATTATTGAACATACGGATTGCTGGATGGAAAATTCTTCCAGTTTCTCCCAAAATCAAAATTGCTCAAATTTTATCTAACTACGAGCCATGGTCACACTTTTCATGAAATGATAAGGTGCTCAACGGACTATTTGACAGTTAGCATTTCACGTTGACAGTACACACGATATTACCGCGATTATTTCTTTCATCTATTAAATATCAGTCATCAACCAATCATACGTTTGTTTCCTGTTTGACAGGACCAATCAACACGCTCTATTAGCGACTATTTACATGATGCACAATAGTCACCGACTATTCAGCATGATACTCATATCAAGGAGCCTGAGCATCTGACAGTACTCTAAATAAATACATATTAAACGTCAAATAAAATCAATCGTGTTGAAGCTATATAAGTATTTGAAAATGAATCGATTTGGAGAAACTATAAATGAAGAGATAGATAGGATAATCGAGGGTGCAATCCCTGACAATACAGTGAGGAGTAAAAATAGCGTATGGAAACAGTTTACCAAATTTTGCGGGCATCGTCAATATGAATTGAATGAGTCGACACCAATCACAAAACTGAATGATATTTTGAAAGACTGGGCCTGGAATACGAAAAAAGAAAATGGGCAAGATTATAAAGAATATACTGTGAAGTGCATGTGGAATTCTACAGCTAAAACTCTTCAAGAGATGTATTTCCAGAAGTATAATATAAAAATAGATCCATTTCAAGCGTGCGAATTTAAAAGCTCTCGAGACGCACGCAATGCCAAGAGACGGGAATTGCAGAAACATCAGGAAAAACGGAAACAGAGTTCAACGGCTTTAAGTATAGAAAATATGTTTGCTATTATTGACAAATGCGATGAAAACACTCCAGATGGACTTCAAAAAAAATTTTACTATTTGGCTTCAGTAGAATTAGCGTGGCGTGGGGGCGAAGGTTGTTCAGCTTTGATTACACATTTCGATTTTGAAATTCAAAATGATGGTAATGAATCAGGTAGGATAGAATACAACCCAATTTTTACAAAAACATGTCAAGGAGGAAACCAGAAATGCGCAGAAAGCAAGTGGCTCACTAAAAATGAACAAAACCCACAGCGCTGTCCAGTTAGATTGTTCAGAGAATTGATTGGAAAAAGAGGACCAGGATTCACATGTCCACGCTTGTTCCTAACTCCAAATCCATTCTGGCAGAATGGAAACTCATTGTGGTACAAGAATTCACCCGTTGGGAAAAACGAATTTTCAAAATGGACTAAATTGGGAGCAAAGTCTATTGGTTTAGATACCAACCAATTGAAAATTACAAACCATTCTTGCAGATCAACTTCAGTTTCTCAACTGGCAAAATCCGGAGTACCAGAGCAGCATCTCATTCAAATTACTGGCCACGCTACTACTTCTTCAATTCAACCGTGCTTGCAGATGGATGAACAACATCACCAGGGTATTTTGAACAGATTGAGAAATCAGAATGAATGTGGACCTTCTACGGTTAATACTGCAAGTTCTTCAAAAGCTGAACAAATGTCACAAATTACGCATGGTGGAAATGTCACATACAATAATTGTGTTTTTAATTTCAATTGATAAATTATAAAGATGGTGCTGTTTTTGTTTAGATTTTGTGCTTTGTTCTTGATATTTTGAATAAATTATTCCTCGTTAAATTATTATAAAATAATTTAGATGCAATAAAAATAGTCGACTATTTATCAAGGCCTTGTTATATTACCCTTGATTATTTCATTCACACATGGCTGCACCTATAAAATGTCATGATAGAAGTCACATGATGTGAGATATTTGCGACTATTCAGTTAAACAAGCGACAACTTATGTAAACACGGATATTCATGTTAACAAAGATGAGCGGCTCTGTTTTGTTTGTATAAGTCATTACTTATTTATGTTCTAGTTAATTATAATTCACTCTTGTTAAAATATGAGTTGAATTAAATGTTGAAACATGTAGAGTATATTAATGATTTTATGCTGTTCATGAAATAATCTTCCTGAATATCACTCGACCATGACAAACAGAGACTATTATTTTCCATAATTCGTCTCGAGTAACTTTTTTTTGAGACAATTCAATTCGAAAGAATAACTCCTTCCAGCTAAAGCTCTCGGGAGTTATTCAGATCATTAATGTTCCTGTGGTCTCATTGAATTGTCAAAATACGAGGTACTTTCGATAGAATTATGAAAAAAATAATAGTCGGCTATTTGTGATAGTCTTGGAATATTACCTACGACAACGAATTTTATCCAATGCAAACTTCAATAATGTTAATAACAGAAGTGTTTTTGGTTGGGTTTGAAATGACCAAAATGTCACTATCCAAACGTTAATATTTCGAAAACAATTGCAATTAGGAGTGAAGTGTTAAAAAAACTGCTGGGAATCATGAGCAGATTTCGAAAATGAAATAATATAAGGGGTGTTCTATTTAAAAAAAATATTGAAGATGGCGAAAAGTAGATTTTTATCTCCTATTCGAGCGCTCCAAATTTCGTTGTGATATATCAGGCGGTTTAAAAATTAGTAAAAGGGAAACGATCTTTAGATAGGTACTGTCTATGATGGATGTTGCCCGATGAGCGTTAGGATCTAGTAAGGCTTGTGGTGCATACACGATTTAATTTTTGACGAAAAATTTTGTTTGAATGAAAAACCGATTGCCCAAAATTTATTGCTGGAGAAATCGAGACCCTTTTGTACAAGGATTACGAACTTTTGATGGGCCGCAGTGGTCATGATGGTAGAGCTGACCCGGTTTTTTGCTCTTAGCCTTTTCCGGGGTTAGCTCGCAATAATCTACCTCTCAAGAACTTAGACAGTATCCAATGGAATGCATAAGCATCGCAGGAGGCGTGTTATTATGTCACCTACAACCCTCACAAGCTCTACAGCTCGACCAACCGCCAACATCAGCGGAGGCGGCTGTCAGCGTCCCTTGATCGGGGCACTAGGCACCACTTGTAACAAGCGCTCGCCCTCCTCCCCAGCAATGGGGTGGAGGGGGAGGCGGCTCTTCGTGCGTCCAAAACAACATCGCTGGACATCCAAGCCCAGGTGGGGCGAAGAAAGAAGGTAATTTTTTTTTGTAATGAATTGTAGATATTGGAGGAATTTTTATTGTTAATTCTATAAAATTAACTTTTATTCATTTATTTATGATGGTAGAGCGCTAGTCTATCAGTCAGAGGGACATGGGTTCGATTCCCAGCATGGTCACTGGTCTTGTGCTAGGAATCGCACGTTAAAAGGCCTCGTTAATCCTTAGCTCGCACAAGTTTCGACTTCTGAAGGCTGTCGTTCGTAGGGGCATGACAGCTGGTTAACGGAAAAAACAACTTAAAAAAAAAAAAATTTTGAATGGAAATCGAAAAATAAAATCATTGCTATAGATGAAACCGTGTTATTGGAGTACCCTCAGGAATTGGTATGTTATTTGATTTTTCCCTTACTGTTTTTTATTATTTTTTCAAATTTCAGTTCGGAAAATGTTCTTAAAATTCATTGTGGACGATATATTTTATTTCAAAATATTCACTGATGGTTGACGAAAATACCCATATTTCCCATTTTGAAAATGAAATCCAGAGGTTATGTTAAAAAAAATTCCAAGATCTTGACAGCAGATAGAGCAGTAGGTAGAATAAAGTGCCGACATAAAGAAGGAGGCATTTTGTGTGACTTTTAATCAAAAAGTTCAAACTCGAAAATAGTAGTGGAGGATTATACTTGAAAAGTAATTGATACACTCTCCAATTTTCTTTGGGTCCATGTTCAGGAGATGAATCTACGTAAGTTAAGTAACTTTTTTTAAATTTCAAGGCGAAGCCCGAATAAAACATTTTGTTCTAGTTTTTGCTTAATTTCTGCGTATACAATAATGGGGCGTTATGTCCATAACGTCTGCTCATGGCACCCTATAGGGCGTTATAGTTGTATTTATAGCATCCGTATCCAATTTCAAATGAACAAATAATATACAAGCGAAGTATAAATAATTTTTTGTTTGCAAATGGAAGTAGTATATATTCAGTAGGTTGAAAAAAATTGTTGTTAGATCCAAATTATTTATTACGCACCTCCTGTGAATTTCAAGTAAGGCTGCTACATGCTCCTCGTATGACCCGGTATTGCAGTTTCAGTATTCAATACATTATGCAACTATCACTCATTTATATTTCTCTTTGTGTCAGCTGTACGTTAGTTCTATTTGTGCAATAAATCTTTTCTTATCTTCATTGTATTTTTTCAAAAACTCATTTTTCATCCCAATGTTCAAATATACTTGGGTT
Organism: Chrysolina americana; assembly: GCA_958502065.1. Taxonomy (NCBI): domain Eukaryota; kingdom Metazoa; phylum Arthropoda; class Insecta; order Coleoptera; family Chrysomelidae; genus Chrysolina; species Chrysolina americana. Next base: position 11,725,618 of record OY293412.1, read on the forward strand.
ACAGCATGGTTTTTCATTTGTACACAGGGAAATGTTAATATAGTTATAATATAATAATAATAAACAATTTATTCACAAGATAAAGATAAAAATTACAAATTGTATAAAGGTATTGTGTGAATAAATAGAGCCTAATCTACGAGGTATAATATGTATATCAGGATACACATATATACCTGTATGTAGAGTGAGAATATATAAATTTTTCAATTAGAACCTAAACATAAACTCAGTTGAAATATATATATAAAGACAGTACCTAAATATAAGTTAAAACTATATAAAAATAGTACATAAATTAATTAAAATATATAAAAAATTTACTCTAACCTGATATCAATTGTTAGTAATATAAATAGGTATAATTAATAATAATAATAATAATAAAGTTTATTCATTAGAAATTACCTTTTTGAGGAATTTCATTGAGTTGAGTATCATGTTTGAAAAAATTTACGATCTTTATTATTTTTATTTCTTTCAGTTTTCTATTATTGATTTTACGTACGTGGTTGGTAACTCTCTGATATAGTCTTTTAGCGTTTTAGTGAAGCGTTGGATTGTGGGTTCGTTTTTAATATTGTCCGGTAAGCAATTGAATACTTTCGGTCCCAGATATTGGTAGCATCTCTGACCTACTGATTTATTCATAAATGGGGGTATGTATTTATTTTTTTGTCGCGTCTCATGATAGTGAGAATGAGTCAGGAGTTCATTCTTATGCAAATATTGTGTTTTTCCTAATTTCAAAAAATAGAGTTTTCTCAAATCATAAGTTTGTGTCTCTTCAAATAGCGATTCGCTTGGATATCGGTTGTTTCTACTCATTATTTGTTTCAGAAATCGCTTTTGTATGACTTCTAGTGATTTCAGGTATGTTCTGGATACTCCACCTCATCCTATAATGCCATAGTCTAGATGCAATTCCACTAAACTATGATAAAGAATTTTTTTTTTGTTTGAAGTTGAGTATATTTGAGACTTGTTTGATTCTATATAAAATACTACGTAATTTCTTTACTAAATAGTTTATATGTACGTCCCATCTGAGGTGGCTGTCTATCATAATACCCAAGTATTTAACGCTTTTTGATGGTAGGATTTCGAGGTTATCTTCTAGTGATATTTTGTCAAATGTTGGGAGACTTGTGGATAAGCTACAAAACGGCAAGTAGAAAGTTTTTTTGAGATTCATTGACAGTAGTCTATTATTGAACCATTTTTTGATGTTACCAAAATCAGTTTCTACTTTATTTTTCAGTTCATCCCAGGTGTTACTTTCATAAAATATCACCGTATCATCTGCAAAACTTATGATGCTGCCTTGTGTTCGTATGGAGAATAAATTATTCAAATAAATATTGAAGAGCAAAGGTCCTAATACCGTTCCTTGGGGTACACCACATGATATAGTTTCTTTTTTGCTGAGTATGTTTACTATTTTTGTTTGTTGTTTCCTGTCAGTTAAGTATGAGTTGAAAAGGTCGTGTGCTTTACCTTTCACTCCCAGATCGTCAAGGGTTGATAAAAGTATATTGTGGTCTACGGTATCGAATGCCTTTGCTAAGTCTAGGAAAATTCCAATGGCTGGTTTTTTTTTATCTATAGAATTATATAATTTGCTCGTGAGTTCTTTTATGGCATCGTTGGTGGACTTTTTTTCAGTGAATCCATACTGCGCTTCTGACAGCAAATTGTGCTTCTTCAGAAAGGAATTAAGTCTTTTTTTTATGATTTTTTCCATAATTTTACATAAATTTGATATAAGTGTTATAGGACGATAATTTGACACTTCTGTTTTTCCACCACTTTTATAAATAGGTACCACAATTGACATTTTGAAAGCAGAAGGAAAGTGACCACTTGACAAAGATTTATTGATAATACAACTGAGAGGTTTGGCTATATAACTTGAACAGAGTTTCAGTGTTTCTGCTTTGAAACCATCAGGTCCCGGTGATTTTTTATTTTTCAACTGTGAGATAGTTTCTTGTATTTCATATGCATCAGTGGGGAAGAGGAATATGGTGTGATCTGATTTGATTTTAGTTTATTGATAATTGATAATTCTGAATGTACACACTCATGATGATGGGTTCTCAAATGTGGTATTTAGAGAAGTGAGTATTATTGACAAACAATAGGGTAGGGCCTGGAATGTACGGAGAGAGACCGGGGCAGGACGTAAGTCTGAGCCTCAGTACTATTGCCTCTATATTCCAAGCCGAAGTTAATGACTATTTTCATTTTCACTAGAGTTACTCTCTCCTAGAAAACAATGAAGGCCCTGCAATCATACAGGATCTCATCCGATTCAGTTTGGAGTTTCTTTCATCCCCCTCCCCCGTTCTTGGAAGGATAACTCTTTGAACTGGATACTGCATACTGGACAATTTTGCCTTCGGTGGGTTTGTAGTGAGTGGCCTGAACCGGAATTCAATCGCCGACTGCTTCGAGCAACTGAAATTTTCGCTTCAAAATTCGACGACACTTCTTTTGGATATTCCAAATGCTGCTCATATAATCGGTTTGTCTCTGTATGCCATTTTCTCGTGATGATTCGGCCATGATGATGTGTCATATCCCATGTTTCTGATGACTTCTGAACATTCATTTGAGGCATCAAGTGGTTGTTTAATTTTCTGAACAGATTCCTGACTGATGTTTGGAAAATTGATAATTGTATCCAGTAGCTTGCGATGATGAGTCGATTATATTTATATCGTTCTTTCAATAAATGCCATGCAGTTTCATAGTCTGATTCACTTATTCGTAGATGCTTGATTAGGTTTTGCCGATCGTTTCGGAGTTGAAATTTCAAAAGTTGAAGTTTTTCTGTCTTGCTGAATGATTGATTTTGATGAATGACCCTCATGAACAGATCAGAGAAAGTAGGCCATTCTTCGTAACTTCCACTGAAGATTGGTATTCTCATTTGTGGTAAGTTATTGAGCGGTATGAATTGTTTTGGATTTTCTCGTAAAGCTCCTGCAAGGCTGCTTGATATTTTTCTGTCAGCGCCCAGTGTTTTTCCAGATAGTGGTCATCTGTATTGGATGCGTCTGCCATGATTTCATGGTGGAGTTGTAGAATTGGCTTCCATTGTTCTTGAACTTCATATTTCAGAATTTCATAACAACTAGCTGTTTTGTTTGCGGCATTTTTTTTTAAATATTTCGAATTGTGTAGTTGAGACCTTTCTCCAGTATCTCTTTTTTATTGAGCTGTAATGTGTGGTAATCATTGCTTCTGATTTCGTCTGCCTTCGGATAACTAGATATTTCTTTGCTTCTTCGTATTTTGTCTTAATTTGGTTGTAATGATGCGTCGTGAAATAGCCGTGTTTAGTGATGCCTAAACTCTCAATTCCGGCATGTCCTTTATCCATTGAGGATGCTGGATGTATGCTGATGTAGTTTTTCTGATTGGCGATTTTTTTTAATATTTGATAGGTGTTGATGAATTTTTTTTCAAGCTTTACTTGCTCAGCAACTAGTCCGTTTGATGATTTCATTTTCATTTATTTATTTTTTTGGTGCTTGGATGACTTTGTTTTCAATGCTGGAATATAAGTGTTACTCCGTGGATTTGAAGGTCTGCTGCCTCGTTAACGGATGATTTTCCACTGTGGACGTACCTCTAGATTTTTGAGGAATTTCCTAGTGTATTGAGAGTCTGCTGCCTCGTGTCTGGATGTTCATCTGCTATGGATGTACTCCTGGATATTCGAGCGATTCTCTCGTAAATTGAGAGTCTGCTGCCTCGTGTCTGGTCGTTTGGATGTACTTCTACTATGTACGTACCTCTGGATTTTTGAAGAATTCCCTAGTGGATTGAGAGTCTGCTGCCTCGTGTCTGGATGAGCTTCTGCTGTTGATGTACTCCTGGATTTTTGAGCGATTCTCTCGTGGATTGACAGTCTGCTGCCTCGTGTCTGGATGTACATCTGCTATGGACATACTCCTGGATATTTGAGGGTTTCTCTCGTGAATTGAGAGTCTGCTGTCTCGTGTCTGGATGTACATCTGCTATGAATGTACTCTTGGATTTTTGAGCGATTCTCTCGTGGATTGAGAGTCTGCTGCCTCGTGTCTGGATATACCTCTGCTATGGACATACCTCTTGATTTTTGAGGGATTATTTCAAGGATTGAGAGTCTGCTGCCTCGTGTCTAGACGTACATCTGCTATGGTTGTACTCCTTTATTTTTGAGCGATTCGCTCGTGGATTGAGAGTCTGTTGCCTCGTGTCTGGATGTACTTCTACTAAGGACGTACCTCTGGATTTTTGAGGAATTCCCTAGTGGATTGAGAGTCTGCTGCCTCGTGTCTGGATGACTATGGACGAACCTCTGGATTTTTGAGTAATTATCTAGTGGATTGAGAGTCTGCTGCATCCTGTCTGGATGTAATTCTGCTGTTGATGTACTCCTGGATTTTTGAGGAATTATCTCGTGGATTGAGAGTCTACTACCTCATGTTTGGATGTACTTCTGGATTTTTGAGAGATTCTCTCGTAGATTGAGATTCTGCTCCCTCGTGAATGGATATACTTCTGCTGTTGACGTACTCCCTTCTGTTATGGACGTACTTCTGGATTTTTGAGAGATTTTCTCGTATATTGAAAGTCTGCTACCTCGTGAATGGATATACTTCTGCTGTTGACTTACTCCTGGATTTTTGAGGGATTCTCTCATGGATTGAGAGTCTGCTGCTTCGTGTCTAGATGTACTTCTACTATGGACGTATTCCTGGATTTTTGAGGGATTCCCTCATGGATTGAGAGTCTGCTGCCTCGTGTCTGGATGTACATCTGCTATGGGCGTACTCCTGGATTCCTGAGGGATTCTCTCGTGGATTCAGAGTTTGCTGCCTCGTGTTTGGATGTACTTCTGCTATGGACGTACTTCTGGATTTTTGAGAGATTCTATCGTAGATTGAGAGTCTGCTACCTCGTGAATGGATGTACTTCTGCTGTTGACGTACTCCTGAATTCTTGAGGAATTCATATGTGGATTGAGAGTCTCCGGCCACGTTTCTGGATGTATATGTGCTATGAAGGTACTCCTGGATTTCTGAGGGATTCTCTCATGGATTGAGAGTCTGCTGCCTCGTGTCTGGATGTACATCTGCTATGGACATACCCCTTGATTTTTGAGGGATTCTGTCAAGGATTGAGAGTCTGCTGCCTTGTGTCTGGATGTACATCTGATATGGTTGAACTTCTGTATTTTTGAGCAGTTCTCTCGTGGATTGAGAGTCCGCTGCCTCGTGTATGGATGTACTTCTACTGTGGACGTACTCCTGGATTAGACTCGTTGATGCTTTGGACTGGCCAGGAAGTTGTGTGGACCCCTTTACCAAATATCACTGTTTTCATGCTCGAAGGACTATGTTAAAAGCTAAGTATCGTATTACTTGCCCTATGAATGTGAACGGAAAGGTAGGATATGCCCATTATCAAATTTAAAGACTGTTGTTCCAGTGCTCTCATGTGTGATGAGTAAAATAAAGACAGTTATTGTGATAGTACTAAATTTAAATCATTCAGTTCAACCTTTCATATCAGAAACATGATCATGAACTTTAAAACTCTATTTGTTATTATTAAGAAGTAACGCGTACAATATAATCATAATCAGTTATTGTTTATGTCACATATTGACTTTGAACTAGATATGAAGTCTCAATGAAATACTTGTTTGTCATGAATACAAAGGAATTAATTTTGGATGAAATATTGATTGAACATGATTCTAATCTGAAGTAGACAAGTTGTTTGGAAGACTAACTTGTTCTTCTGAATAATCTGTTTTGAATTATCCATTGAATATTATAGCAACATCCGCAGTTTTGAGTTGTTCGATAACGTAAATACCGTATTATTAAACTTAATGAATTGATTGTAGCTGAGTTGGTCTCGTAAGTTGATTACCGTTGTGTTAGAAGAGTACAAAGTAGATGCTGTGGTTTTGAGGAAAACTGTGAATAATAGGAAGTTTGAGGCTCTCGTCAGTACGGTGAAAACAAGTATGAGGATGTGCAACACTTGATCGGTTGTTTGTTGTTTTCCACATCTGAGTCACATCTGCGATATGGTATATAATTTTGGAAGTTTGTTGCAGTCCTCGTTTGTAGATTTTACATAAATGTGTGCACTGCGATATTTATGTGAATTTTCAATTGAGTAGATATTTTTGCCAATAGGCCTTTAGTGAAGCTATTAGCCCTATCGCTTGGGTCGTAGTCAGGAAGAACAAACAGAGAAACGCGGTTTCTTCTTGACTTTTCATTAACAAATGAATCAAGTCACAAATTCGCTAGATTTTAACAGGTATATTTTAAAGGACGCAATAACCAGGGCACAACAGAGCCCTATTCGTTTAAGGACATCTTCTTTCAGAGAGGTTTGTCAAGAATGCTTTACCGTTTACCCGCTCTATGTTTGACTGTGCCAAAAACCCTCTCTGGATTCGACAGTGTCGCAAACCCACTCTGGATTCGCCTGTCGACTGTGGACCCGCCACTGTCCCTTTCGCCATCTGTCATCTTGTATTTATTCATGTTTCGTGTTATTGTTACGGGCATTTTCATTCAATGAAAAAGTTCGTTGAAATCTTCATAGCCGTGCAAATAACACATATTTTGTTTTTGTTATCAATCGAGCCAGGCCGAGCTCGACCATGACCGATGGTCGAGTAATTTAACATGTCAACAAATTATAAAATATGAATCATGACAGTACACTTTGTTACCATACAGAATAAATTAGGTTTTGGATTAGCGCCATTGTTGACAATATTGAAATTTATCAAAAGGACATACTTCATTAGATTGAGCGGAATAATGTTTGCTACCATCTGAACTTTGCCCTGTATTTCCTTCTTACATATTGTTTGTTATATCAATTTGTGAAATATAAATTCATGTGAGGAGAAAACTATTATTTATCATAATTTTTAAAATATTATCCTGCCGAAGTCACTCTCTTCAATATGCTCAAGACCTAACCACAGTTGTTCCCCTTCAGGCTGCATATTGAATGTTCTCGTAGAAAGTTTGATCTCTTCCACAGTGTCATCTATCGAAATGATCCTAAAACTTGCTAATAAATGAAATATCAACAATTTCATCTCCAGCAGTGCAAATCTTGACCCAATACAATTTCGTGGACCAATACCAAATGGAAGGTAAGTGCACTGTTCAATTTTGGATTTATTGTTTTCATTAAATCTCTCAGGATCAAATCGTCCTGGGTCCGGGAAGTACTTCGGGTCATGGTGAATTGCGACGATTGGAATCCATAAAACTGTTCCTTTGTCCACCACTACTGGTTTTTCTAGGTGCGTGACTGGTTGGATGGTGTATGGTTGAGTACATATGCGATCAACCTCCACATTGATAGGCCATTTTCTTAAAGTCTCTGAAAATAAATTATGCACGTGTTTCGAATGATTCTATTACAGAGCAGGTGGCTGCACATCGACCGCCAGTGGCATGAATGCCGCTTGTTATTTATGCCGCCAAGTGTGAAGGATTTCATTTAATTCTTGAAACTATTGTCCGAACGACGGTGACGGCAAATTTGCCGCGACGGCCAAGTATGTCACCAGCGTTACAGTTCTCCTTCCATCATATTATCACGAAAGTCTGCCTTGAATTGCCTTGAAAACAAGTTGTGAGAAGCATCCAATATTTTTTTTAGCTGACATTTGATATGTAGATCCACCTAACGGTTTCTTACCCAGGCCAATAATACTTATTCAAATTTCGGGAATGGTTATGAGTTTTCTTTGTAGTATTGTATCAATATTTCCATATTGACGTGAGGTTTTTGTAACATTTTGAATCAGTTTTGTTTGATATGATTTGTTGTTGAATATCGGTGAAATAATATTCATCAAATGTGCTATCAAACCTGGATATATAATATCGTTATTGATCTCTAGAATTGATATGGGAGGAATATTGGAATTGTAATAATCATTCTAGGATACAATGTCTTGATGAAAATTATTGAACTAGTATTTACTCGATATAGGTTAATATGATGTATTGAATTTGGTTAAAAAATATTGTTTTTCATTCTTAGAATCGATATGAAATTAATATTGGGATTGCAATATCCAGTCTATACGCTGGAAGAAATATGTAGGTGGACAATACTGATCCAATGAAAACTGAATAAAAAAAAAACAACTATCGGACGGCGCGCTGGTGTGTTAATAATCCCAATAAACACTTCTCACGTTCGTGCGGTAAGTGATATCTGGGTCTGAGGATCATGTGCCCCAAGCAGACGGAACGAATCAAGAATTACGGCATCCTGCCATCCCCCGGCCAAGACTTCCGTCGCATCACGACGAGTCGGTATGATTTCAAGATTCGAGAGCAGCCTATCCATAATTCCATCAAGTACCTCTATGATCAGAACAATAATAATTTTAACAGAAGGGTTCAGTTAAAGCCTGCGGAGTTGAAAGAGTAAGTTTCGATATTCAGTCCGTTTGTCCTCCTCTTTTTGGACGATGTTAATTTCGGCGGGAGCTGAAAAATCTATGTCGAAAACAATATTTCCTCATTTTCTACAACAGACCCGATATCCCCCGGAACATAAGGCAACACCGGTATCTCTTCCATAACATACATGTTTCGAAAATGATAGTACAACACTTGTAGCGCCGCGTTATGCCTGTGGATAAAGGCTAAAACTGTTGCTCAGGAAAGTGGTGTCTTAACTCTCCAAGCAGGTCTTGGATGGTAGTTGGTTCCCTGCTTATTATCATTAATATTTTATCATCATCATTATGAAGCAAGTGGAATCAGCAAAAATTAACGAGTCATAACTTTGAAAATAATTATACAAAAGATTGAGCACATTTCTTCAACAAGTCTTGTCGATGAGCCAACAAGTTTGCAATGATGAAATGTCGAATTTTATGAGACGATTGAACTTGATGCTTACCTGACACGACCATATCCATATATTTCATTCCCAAGAGAGCCTCATAAGTTATTTTCCCTTTATTGCGTCTCAGAGTTTCTCGGATTTCTGCTCTGAGTCTTGCTTGAATATTCTGATTGAGAGCCAATTCATAGGACATGAATGATATGGATAGGGAAAGTTGGGACATGCCGGCGAAAAAGAAAAGAACAGCTTGTGACACAATATCGTCATCAGTTATTTTCCTTGTTTCTGAAGCTGGAACAATAAGAACATATTGGTTTGAATGAGGAGGTATCGATATTTTGTATAATTTTCATGCAACACGGTACAAATATATTGCCAGTTTTTTGTGTACAAGGTTATTATATTGAAAGTGGTTTAATCCACACTGATATTGATGAACAAAATGGTACATTAGTCTAAGCAACAAGTGCTTTTTAGGTCAAAATTTTTTCGCCTTAAATTATGATTGAGGTGTCATTCGATCCGGAATGGTATGTAGATAGTTTTTGAGAAAATGCTAGGGCTGCTCGCAAAAATTGCATTAACTATAAACAATTAAGTGAAAAAAAAGAAGGGGTGTGATTTTTCGTCAATATCTTGAAAACCATTCAAGATAATTGAAATTTGAAAAAGAGGAGGAAATTTTCAAAAAAAAATTCTCACGGAACTCTAGGACCAATATTTCTAATTTTCCCAGAGGGTTGAAAATACTCCCGAAAACGGGTACTCCGGCTTATGTGAGCCACCTCCTCTTCGGATCTTTAATGAATAAATATTATTTAAACTTATTAAATATGAAAAAAAAAGAAAAAATTCAGGCGCCTGCGGGATAGATTATTGAACAATAATCCGTGGTCAAAAAAATTTTATCGCGATTTTTCAATAGATTATCCATTAAGAATTAACTTTTTTTTGTAGCACGAACATTAACATTGCAAGTGCGATAATTGTCAAACTATTAATCTGAGAATTTTTTCCTTTCGTGGAGGTATTTTTCAAAGGTCTTAGAATAGTATACTGTTGAAAAAATAAAAAAATTGTTAATTTTCGTTTTGTTATTAACAATTTACTATGGTAAAAAATAAAATGCTTTATAAAACATTGAAAAAAAAATTGTTTTAATATTATTATTGATCCGTTTTCGTATGATCAGAAGCTACTTAAAAATGATTTTAAATAATTTTTATCTCCTACTGTTTAAAAAATTGTTATAAACAAATGCGTTGTTTATGAGATAATTTAAAAAAATTTATTGACAACATAATCTTTAATGATAATTAGGATTTTTTAAAAAAAACCTTTTCTTAAAAAAATTTAATGCTAAAAAATGAATCACCATTCATACAACTTATGTAACTTTTCATCTAACGTATAGTTATCAACAATACAATGTTTAATAATTAAAGAATAAGTAAGTCTTAGATTTTTTCTTTGCATCTACATTAGTTAAAAAGTTATAATAAAATTAAACATAAACAACCAGGTCAGAGTGGTGAAATTAAAGATAACAAAATTGAAAATTCAATAAATGGATGTTGTTTTTTAAGTAGAAAAAAAAATACAAAGAGATAATTCACTTGTTAGTAAAAAATTGTTTAATAAATAAACAATGACAATTTGAATAATAATCGATTTTTTTTAATATCAAAGACAAAGATAAAAAATTATTTAAAAAAATGGTTCCTGAATTTTCAAAAAATCATAATTATTATCAAAGATTATGATATAAAAAAAAATTTAAATAATCTCATAAACAACGCATTTGTTTACAACAATTTTTTAAACAAATGCGTTTTAGTAAATTAGTAAATTGTTAATAACAAAACGAAATAACTATTTAAGACCTTTGAAAAATAGCTCCACGAAAGGTAAAAACTCTCAGATTAACAGTTTAACAATTATCGCACTTGCAATGTTAATGTTCAGGCTACAAAAAATTGTTAATTCATTAATGGATAATTTATTAAAAAATCGCTACAAAATTTTTTTGACAACGGATTATTGTTCATTGATCTATCCTGTAGGCGCCTGAATTTTTTCAATTATTAAATTTTCACACTTGATAAGTTTAAATAATATTTATTTATTAAAGATCCGAAGAGAAGGAGGCTTGCGCAAGCCGGAGTACCCGTTTTCTGGCGTATTTTCAACCCTCTGGGAAAATTATAAATATTGGTCCTAGAGTTTCGCGAGTTGGGACTTTTTTTATAGGAAATTTTCTCGTCTTTTTAAATTTGAATTATCTTGAAAAGTTTTTGAGATATTGACGAAAAATCACACCCCTTTTTATTTTTTCACTTAATTGTTTGTAACTATTGCAATTTTTGCGAGCGGCCTTAGCATTTTTCCAAAAACTATCTACATGCCATTCAGAAACTTATGACACCTCAATCATAATTTTCGGAGAAGGCGAAAAAATTTTGACCCAAAAAGCACTTGTTGCTTAGACTACTAATGATTCCATAAATAAAAACTCCGAGATCAGTGTACTGCTGAATGAACAAAATAGTCGAGCAAAGTCAATCAAATTGCCATTATTCTGGAAACAAGAACCTGAGTTATGGTTCTACACTATAGAATTACTTTTTCAAGTGAATGGAATCACTTTAAATGAAATAAAAATTTCCAAAGTTATATCCGACTGTAACGTCGTAAAAGATAATTCCAATATTTTCAAAATAAAAGACAATAAAAATTCTTATGAGGTTTTGAAGGCAAATTAATTGATTTATATCGAGTATCAATTGAAGAAAAAATGATCAAACTATTTGGTGAGTGTGAACTGGGAGATAAAAACATAGTCAGTTGTATCGTGAAATGAATAAATTAGCATTGGGACAAATGAGCAAACAATACGTTACAATATCTTGGTTTAAAAAAAACTACCTGATACAGTGGGACAAGTGATCAGAGCATTCCAAGAGAAACTCCCCAACGGAGAATTAATGGATATGGCAGATGGAATGATGAAGAATACTATGACAGTTCCCGAAATAAATGCTGTCAGATCGCAAGCGGACAGTAAATTAGATGAACTCATTCGAAAACTGGATGAATCATTGAACAGAAGATCTCGAGAACGGTCTAATTCCCCGGCTCGTTCTAGGTCTAAGAACTTTCGACAAAGAAATGTATGTTATTACCATAGACAATTCAAGGAAAGAGCCACCAAGTGTCGTCCAACGTGCCAGTTTCAACCTAATTTGGAAAACAATCAATCCGATCGTTAATGGCGACTAGCGAAATCGGCTCTAAAAATTGTCGCTTTTTCATCAAAGATCCTGTAACTCGTATAAGTTTTTTAATTGATACGGGAGCTGATGTCTCAATATTGCCAAAACAAGATCAAGAATTCGTTCCTCATTCCAAACCACTTAATGCCGCAAACGGATCAAAAATAAGTACATCTGTAGAAAAATATTTAACAGTTAGCCTCGGTTTAAGACGAAATTTCATATGGCAGTTTATTATTGTTGATGAAGATAAAGCCATTATAGGTGCTGATTTCCTTCAACATTTTGGTATCACTGTAGATATACAGCATAAAAAACTACAAGACACTGGAACAAGTTTGGAAGCTAACTGTAAATTGGTTGGTTATTGTCTCTCTAGTTATCATGGTCTTCTATCCAAATTTAACGAGACCTTCTAAGCATTGTTCTTTGGATCCAACTAGTATTTGTCATCAAATTGTCAAAAAGGGTCAACCTGTAAGTTGCAAAGTTCGGAGACTCAACCCTGAAAAGCTGAAAGCTGCGAAAGACGAATTTAAATTCATGTTAGAACAAGGTATCATAAGTGTATCAAAAAGTCCTTGGGCCAGCCCCCTTCACATGGTTGGAAAACAAAATGGAACATGGCGACCTTGTGGCGACTACAGGTTATTGAATGTTGCGCAGACCTGTCAGAGATATGTTCATGAAATTACGAGAGACTTGGAATTTTGTTTTCCTTATATTGACGGTATTTTAATCTTTTCGGAAACTGAAAAAGAACATCACGAACACCTGCGAAAACTTTTCGAACGACTAGAGAAATTCGGTATCGTGATAAATCCGGAAAAATGTGAATTTGGAAAATCAGAGATAAAATTTCTTGGTTTCTTCATAACTCCAGAAGGAATTCAACCATCCAGTAAAAAATAGAAGTCATTGAAACTTTCGAGAAACCCAAAGATTTAAAATTCTTGAGAAGGTTCCTTGGAATGGCGAATTTTTATAGATTGTCGATTCCTAATATGGCCATAATTCAAGCACCACTGAATGATTTCCAGAAACGAAATCCTATGAAGAGTAAAGAGCTTGAATGGTCAGAAGAACAGGATACCACTATCTTAGTTCATCCGTCAACTTCTTCTGATATATCTTTGATGGTGGATGCTTCAAAAAAATCAATTGGGGCTGTCATTCAACAAAAGAATAAGAATCGATGGGAACCAGATGAAGTATGACAGGGAATTACTCGCAATATATGAAGGTGTAAAACACTTCAGATATATGTTATAAGGTCGACACTTTGTAATATATACTGATGATAAACCTCTGATTTTCGCTTTCAACAAAAAACCTGAGAATTCTCTCCAAGGCAAATAAGATATTGGAATTTTATCAGTCAATTTACTACAGATCTGAGACATGTTAGTGGTAGTAGCAATGTCGTCGCTGATATGTTATCTAGGATGTATACAATCAATTTACCCAATAAATTCAGTTACGAAGATTTGGAAATGAAACAGGAAGGAGATGAAGAACTTCAGAAGCTTCTTTAAGGATCAACATCTTTGAAACTTTGTAGGTGCAAGACTCCTAATTCCAGATGTCAAATATAGTGTGATTCATTCGACCTTTCGTTCCAAAAGATAACAGACGTGAAGTATTTGAGCTAATTCACAATTTATCTCATCCAGGGATAAAAGCAACAACAAAATTGATAAGTGAGAAATTCGTTTGGCCAAATATCAAAAGGGATCTCCGAAAATGGACACAATGTTGTCTTAAATGTCAGTGTTCTAAAATAAATAGGTACGTTGTTAGCCCAATTGGAACTTATGAATTGGCCAGTGGAAGGTTCGAACATGTAAACATAGACCTTGTTGGACCTTTGCCTCCATCTAATGGTTATACCTATTGTCTTACATGTATAGACAGGTTCACTAGTTGGCCTGAAGTATTCCCCATTATGGACATTTCGGCAGAGACAGTTGCAAAACAGTTTTTTGACGGTTGGATCACGAGGTTTGGAGTGCCACAACGAGTAACCACAGATCAAGGTCGTCAATTTGAATCGATTCTCTTTCGAGAATTTTCTAAACTCCTTGGAATTCAACATATACGTACAACAGCGTATCATCCTTGTTCAAATGGAATGATTGATAGGTTTCATCGTACAATGAAAGCCGCATTGAAGTGTCAGGAAGACGAAAAATGGAGTGACGCCCTTCCAACGATTTTACTTGGAATGGGAGTTGAAGTGAAAGAAAACATTGACTGTTCTTGTGCAGAGATGGTTTATGGAACCACAATTCCAGGAGAATTCATAATCCCTAATTCGATTCCATTACCAAACCACCAACATTTTCTTTTCAACTTGCGAGCAACGATGGATAAAATCAGACCAGTACGAACAATGACCAGAGAAAGAAGTTCATCCACAAGGAACTTTCCAATTGCAGTCACGTTTTCATCGGAACAGATATATTGAGAAAATCACTTCAGGCTCCCTACACTGGTCTCTATAAGGTGATATCAAGAAATGAAAAATATTTCAAGATATCAGTTAACGGAAAGGATTAGTTTTCATCAATAGACAGATTGAAACCAGCATTTTTAGAAGAAGAATTCCAAGAAACATTACGAACTGAACAAAATGCCAGAAACAGACGAAGAGTTAGATTCGTTATTCATTGACACTAGGGGGGGAGTTGGGAGTCAGTTGGTTTTTCAGGATGTGTTGATGTTTATTTTGACATTTTTGGAAGTAGGTAGAATTGATTTTGACGTTATGAATACTACAAGTTATATAATGATAAAAATAATCATTATTGATTAGAGGAAAGATATAATCGGACTATATGAACATTATTAATCCAAAACCCATAATTATATTTAGAAGTACTTTTTATATGAATTTTACCAATAAAGTTCTCCTGAGCAGTTGCGAATCCTGTATCCACAACACTATTTTTCGCCTCAGTCTTATTCTTTCCTTCTTTCGCTTCCATCAGTAGATGAATCATATCATAACGTACGATTCCATTTCCTTTTCTCGTTTTGATGGTATCATGAATCAGGTCATGGAAATATCTCCTTTGTTCTTCGGTGAATACTTTTAAGTCAAATAGCTAGAAGACAAATTAAATAGAAATGTTAAAAGAATATTAAAAACGTGCTAGAAGGAATTCTTCTGCTCTACAAACCGAGAGATGGTGCTGGTGAAATTTATGTGTGGATCTTGTAACTCTTTCAAGTTGTGCAGTTCATGGAATCAATAAAAACAAGAATCAAATTTTCACTAGCGCCTAGTAATTTAGCATTCTATAAGTCAATACCACATGCAAAATTTTTTAACGTCTGCTGACAGTAAGCTGAATAAATTCCGCAATAGTAAAGCGAGGTGAGAAATCTGCCCAACCTGACAACATTGAGAGATCTGTACTTGCTTCTGAAAAGTCTCGAACGGAAGACAAACCATACTCAAGAAGCTCCAACTGAGATTAAAAATAATCCTTTCCTGGTGGAGACTAAAGTATCTGAATTCAAATCAAATAACAACAACTTGAAAAAGAAAGTGGACCGTTTGGACTATTTGCTCCACAGAAATAACCTGGTTATGTTTGGTGTCACTACGAAAAACGCAACTGATACCCTGGAATCCTGGAATACTTTGTTTTGCATGCACGTGACTTGAATTATAGTTTTTTCTTGAAGAATGAAAGCAATCATGAAGTACTGAAAATTGAGTAAATTCAAGCAAAACAATATTTTTGTTGCAATCCATATGAGCCAGGAAGTCCAGGAGATACAAAAAGTTTTCCGTAGTCATCTCAACTCGCCAAGAGAAGTGGATTAAATGTCTTCATTAGGCAGAAACTGCAAAAAGACAATGATTCATCACTGATCCAATTCAGGTTTATGTTTTTAATTGTTTATTTGTACTTTTTTCGTTGTCTATCTCTGTATTGATTTACTATTCATTGTTCCTTGTTGAATGAAACAGCAAGTTCTAACCTAGTTTAAAACTAAGCAATAGACTGAATCTGGCTTCCCAAATTCCGCTGTGCATCGTTCGGGTAACGGTAGTCGCATGCGGGAAAGGTACTCTATTCGTACTTGTTAGGAATGAGTATTTTATATTGGAGCTTGTTAAAACATTTATTGGCGTTAAAGGGAAATCTAGGTTACTGAGAGGTCCTTTTGGCAATGGACTTACGAAATAATCTCAAGAGAAGGAATCTTTGGTGGTAAAGAATGATGTCATAGTAGGATTTGCCAAATAAATAAATATTATTTTTGTGGATAGAAATAGAAACTGGATAAAACCATACCATTAGTCCAGAAACTACCACAAAGACTTACCGCGCATAGTTTGGGAATTATGAGATATCCATATAAAGCAAAGTTCTTCCAGAATCCAGTGAAATCTACCATTGATTTACCCATTAGGAAAAAATCATTATTCTCATCGCTCATTGAATCCACCTCCAATCCAAAGGCACAAGATGCTATCACATCGTTGGCGAAACGCGCAAAGAGTTCGTTTGTTTCAAGTTTGGCGATCATATGGGGTTCCTTTTTCAATAAGCATTCTACGAAATGTTCAGCGGATTCTGATATGAGATGGAACATAACTTTCATTTTACTACTTGTGAATGAAGGGCTTAAAATATTTCTCATTTCTCTCCATTTTTGACCTATAAAAAAAACAGGATTATAATTTGAAAATATGAAGTCAGATAATATTCCATGAGTCACATATTTTCTCAAAATTAATAAGAGGCTACAGCTTACAAGTCCGACCAGATTATAGAGTGCAATTTTATTACAATATCTCTAACAATACTTCAATTATCCCATATCTCCGTAGCTAACAAAAAAGAGCTCCTCGAGAATACTCTTTTTTCTACCTCAAAATACGTATTTCCTCTAGGTTATTTTGAATGGTATTTTCTCAAATTCTAGGTTGCTAGTACTTGTTCAAAAAGAGAAGAGAAATTGTAATTTAAGCTGTCATAGAGTAGTGAGATAATGTATGTTCATTAAAAAGATTAAGATCTCACCTTGCTAACAGCACAGGCGAGATCTTATCCAAACGTTCATCTTCGCAAACCAAACGTTCACCTTCGCAAACTAGGAAGAGATTTTTTTTTTGAAAAAATGTATTTTCTTCAAAGTCTATAGATTGCAAGAATAGTGGCAGAAAACATATTGTTCCTGCATGCATGCTGTGGTTGTAACACCATTTCTGCTGTTTTCAATAAGAGAAGAATTAATAAAAATTGTTGAGAAGAACGGATATTTAAGCCGAACTCTACAAGTTTTTAAAGAGCGAAACGCAGATTCCGAAGTCATTGTCACTGCGGGGAAAAGCCTTTTTAACGCTTTTTATGACGTTTTCAAAGAAAACACCATTACTTTGGGCTCCCTACGTTATCAGAATTTCGCAAGATCCGTAACCAAGAGTAAATTCAACCTAACCTAACCTAACCTAAACTAACTTAACCTAACCTAACCTAACCTAACCTAACCAAGAGTAAATTCAATCTTGCTGCATTGCTCCCTACAAGAGAAGCTGCACGGCAACATTCCCTTTGGACCTACCACCAACTTCAGGCTTGTTATGATATAGACGAAAGTCTAGAGCAAGACTGGGTTTACTCCAGTTTGAACACCAGAAGGCCCGGCACCCGGAGCACTCCTGGAATTAATATAATGCAAGTGCATGAAGGGATGCGACCGAACCTGTGGGTGTAGGAGAACATACTTGAACATGCACATGCTGCCATGGAGACGCGAGTGGAAACAGCGTTGAGATTTTTGCGGGCTATGATTATGAAGAAGAAGGAGATGAAGAAGAAGACGACAACGACGAGGATGAAGACCTGACTGTTGCGAAATCATTGGCACACGAAGTCGACGAAGAAAGCAACGAAAATTAAAATTCGAAAGAGGAAACAAATTTGCAAGATGATATAATGTGATATCAGAGAGTCTGTACCATCTAGGGCTTCGAAACGGAAGAAAGAGTTTAGTAAATAACAAACAAATCGTAGATTAGGCCTACTCGGTATACCACGTTAAAGAAACGCGCACTTTCAATCTACCTAGTGGTGGATCAGTAATGAGTAAAAAACAGTAGTCTGTTTACGGAAATTTCGAGAAAAAATGTTACATCACTGCTAATTGTAGAAATTTTCCGAGTTTAACTTTACGGTAACTCGTGAGCTATTCTTTTTTTTCCATCAAAGTTGCAAGAAATGTCATGCTTCATAATTTTTGTAACAACTACTTTTGACCTAGGTGGCGCAGGAGAGAAGATATTCTTGAGAAACTGGCTTTCGGTAATATTTTTCCAGTATGGAGGCGCAAGCCGCAATCGCTCAAGGTCACAAACTCGGACTGATAATTAGAACACCAAACTGTACGAATATACCAAATTTTAAGTTTTCTTGACCTCTTTTAATTCAGAACCTACCCATTGCTTATCCTACCAAGCTTCAAGCTAATATAATGTTTTCTATATCCAATTATATTCTAATATTTGAAAACAGACTCGTTCTTCCAATGAAAAGCAATGTATTGGTTGGTACCCACTGCATCCAGAGCCATACAGCCTGCAGAAATTGAAGAGCGCCAATTCTTACTTACTTTCTACCAGCTTTCAGGATGTTCTCTGAATATAATATGATTTTTTTCGTGAAACCAGAACTTAAAAAAATTAAGTTGGAGTTAACAGCGTTCTGCTTTCTGATTGGTCATCGATAGAAAATTCTCAAAAAGCTTCTCAGGAAACAAATAATACGCCATATTATCGACTGCCTACGCGACAGAAATGCATGGCTTTTTCTCTCCATTGAAGTTCTATTGGTCATTAAATATACTGAGGGACTTGATATATTCAGAGTTTGCTTGTACGTTTGGTGCCAGCTTGAAGTGCACACTGACCACCTGGGGTGATACTGTAGGTTTTCATGGTTTTGCTACAGCTGAAAAGTGAATACACCAACAAAAGCATTAGTAAATCACCCAGAAGCGCCACGGCAAATAATAATAACAGCCGTCCTCTACCCGCACAGGCTATGCCTTTGGGTACACTCTATGAATGTTTTTTTTTTCATTAGGAATATCCCAGTCAGGCCCCGTCTCCGGAGGGCGCACTGGTGTGTCATTAACCCCAGCAAACACTCCCCACATCCTTGGGGTGTGTGAATACTAGGTCCGAGAATCATGTACACTGAGTAAACGGAGGAAACCAAGACTTACGGCCTTCTGCATTCTTCCGGCTAAGTTTTCTGCCACATCATGGCAAGCTGGTATGATTTTCAGATTCGAGAGCGGTGTGTTCATTATTCCACAAAGTACCCCTATGATCAGAACCACCATTTTGACAGATTGGTTTGGGTTAAAGCCTGGGGAGTTCGAAGAGTATATCTCGATATTAATTCCGTTTTCTTCCTCTTTTCGGACGATGTTCGTTTCGCCAGGAGCCGAAAACTTTATGATGAAAATCGTCCTACTTTGATGGTCGAGGATTACTACATCAGGCTTATTGGCTTGTATTTGCCTGAGGGTGGAGAATGATTTGTTCCGATAGATTCGGCAATCCTCATTTTCCACAATGCACTCAATATCTCCCGTAGCAAGAGGCAACACCGGTGTCTCGTCTATACCGTACGACACTTGTAGTGCCGTGTTATGCCTGTGGTTATAGGCTGAGACCGCACGAGCTGGACAGGCTGACAGCAAATGCATTATGGTCTCAGCTGCCCCATGACACGCTCTGCATCTACTGTAGGTGACCTCTTTACCCATCACGAGAGACAATCCTGGCAGGCCAATATAAATCCCTTTGTTTTCGAATTCAGCCCACTTAACCTGAGGAATGCAGGTCAGGTTTCTGTATAAGCCTAGATCTCCAATGTTCTTGAAGAGACCCCTTGCATTGGCTTATTATTATGTAGCTGCAGAATACTCTCACTCTCCGCAGCTCTGACGTGAACTTTCTGCTGAACGGGTTCCAACTCAACGATTGAGTTTGGGTTTGTCCGTTTAGTGTCGAATATGAAACTGAGTTCGTCGGCTGCACGGGTTGCTGCCTTGAAGAGAAATGCTCTAATCCCTGCTTTTTCATGATCGCATACTGATCAGAGAAAGAGATCTGTTATGTAGACACTCCAAATCATCCTGAGTCCATTTCATTACTCCAAAGGAGTGAAGTAGAATTAGAACGGCTAGTATATTGGATGCAGCAACTTTGTTCTTCCCCGACAGTTCTGATAACCAGATCCGTCGAAGTTTATGCTGGTACTTGCCGCGGAGAGAGTTTTCAACAGTGGTTTTCTCTTCGGTGTGGCGTTTTTCCACCCCTAGGTAGGTATACGTCTTTCCGGCATCCAGATTATGTAGGATGCTTCCGTCTACGAGCTGAACATCCTCTCCCTATTACTCGCTTCGTCCCTTTTTTGAGATGAACCGTGGCATCTTTGTCGTTCCCAAACTCCATTCCGATAGCATGCGCGTACTCTTGCACCACACTTAAGGACTAAGTATGATGATCATGGTTGTTCCCCATCTGATAGAGCCAATGCTGATGATGAATTTGAATTCGTGGCCAATACACAAGGAAGTTTGGGCAACATAACAAAGATTTCTGATTTCAATGAAATGTTAGTTTGTCCATCTGCTTTTAAAGTCAAATTTGAAAAATGGAACATCGTCGGAAATGTCTGTTAACTGTTAACATTCTTTTATGGGTGTTTTGTTGATTTGAACGTTAAATAGTATATTACACACCGAGGTGGAAAGAGATTCATTCCTGTCGTGAGATCAGTTAGTTAACCGAGATGCAAAGCGTCGAGGTTATCTATGATCTCGAGACAGGAATGAAACTTCCTACCGAGGTTTGTATACTATTTTATTCACAACCATCATATTTCGATCAAAATTATTAAATCTCTGTTTCGTTTTGAACTTACCTAAACTATTACATTTAATGACAAATCACCAAGAACGCGGTTTTCTCAGAATAATCAAGTAGATATATTGTTACCGTGACTACGGGGTATCCAATTGTCACCAATATAAATAAATGCCAGATAAAGTTAATAAATGTCAGATAAAGTCGGATATTGAATTTAACGATTAATATCAATTTGCCATTAAACAGGTATTATAAAATTTGTCAAAAAAATGTGTTATTTTTTAAATATAAAAAATATTCATCTAGAATAGATAAAGTGAGGGCGGGAAGTGAGGTCGGGATGTAGAAGTGTGTAATGTGACACTTCCCAACCTTCAATGACGTTAGTAATGACAGCATTACATATATGATTGTAAATAAAAGCTGTTTGCAGATCAATAGTTAGACGTCGCAGATGAAATGCCGATAATTTAAATCAGTTCCACGTGCTGTTTTATTACATACCTGCCAAGGTGAATAAGTTCTTGCCCCATAGAGGATCAGCCTCCTCCGGAATGTATATTCGATGATCAGGAAAGTAGTCGAAATCTTTGATGGCAATCTGTTTGATCAGCTGTGGATCCTTTAGTATCAAAGTTGGAGTAAGGAATTGGTACAGTCCTGAAAACCTGAAATTTGTATAGTGCGTTTATTTAGTTGGGAAACTGTGCGTCTATGTGTCTTGGTGAATGCAGAAAAATTGACCGACTCGTTGTAAGAAGTATTTAAAATTTATTTTTGTGATCAGTATTGATTTACAGAATATTCTCGTCTCAAATACACCTTTTTTGTATGACTCGCATGTCAGTTGAATATATTCAATTAATTGAAAGTCTCTCATGTTCAGTTAATGTTTAGTTTCGATTATATACAGGGCAATACAAATTCGAATCTATGCATTTGGGATAGAGGGGTGGTTAGATAGGAGCAAAGTATTGTATTTCAGAGGCCAATCATATGAACCGAAAAAATCGGAGAGTAGAATATCTAGCGCATTTTGTTTCCCATATTCCCTTTCGTCCACTCTAACATTTTTCATGATATTGAATTCAATTCACAAATTGTAAAGATTTTTCATGGTATGGCAACTATAATCTCCTGTTGAAATTACTCTTCTGCTTGATTTTTTTTTGTCAAAAATGCTTTGAATGCTTTGGAAACAAGCCTTCCAAATTGAATAAAACCATTTTGTTAACTCACCTTGCACCAGGAAATTTATTATAGGCGTTCAAAACAATATCAGCACTACTTTCACGTCTCAAGATATACGGAAATAGTTCTCCGAATAGGAATGGTGGTATTCCTTGTGGGACTCCTTTTCGATTCCAGTAATTATGAGGCCATATAATATAGTAATAAATTGCACCCGCTACTACTATAGTCAATAAAATGAGCTCCAGCATCATTCAATGCTAACACTGCAATTTGATAACTTGTTTCAGTAAAATATTCATAAAATGTCTGTTGTAGGAACATTCTATAACATGAATCACCCTGTTCAGTGTATCACATACTCCGATCGAATAACACAACCTAAATGAGTAACTCCCCGCTCACGCATTAAAATTTGTGTGTAAGGGACATCTTTCCCCAATGGAAACCCAATATGAAATGGAAACCTGAAGTTATGATGGAATAATCTCCACAGGATTTTGAGAACAGTCGATGCTCTAATCGACATGTTTTTTCATAATTTATTCATTTTACTCTTTTCCAATTCGGTTTTCCTTGCTCGATAGTTACGACACTGGTAGGTGACCTATGAAATTTCACATTTTGATTTCCAGCTTCAAATGGTCTTTTACACGTTTTACAATGCTCCACCATTGCCTAATAATAAAAACTAACGATAGTTTAACACAAATTAACTCAGTATTTGCCTTTTTTCACGAAAAAAAAACACTCCAATAAGCCAAAGACGAAAACAAACAGAAATGTTTTGTTGTTGCTCTGTCAAATATCAAATGCAGCGTTGCTGTACTGACCAGACTATATCGACAATGAACAATATCTATCCGGTAATGAAAATACTATCATTTTCACATGCTCCCAACAAGCTGCAATGAACGTTTCAATTGTCTTCTTATTGTTATATATTTCATCTAAGACATTAGGGCTTTTGTTGCCATGAAAATACCTGACAGAAATCAAAATCTAGTTGACGTCCCTATTGTATCTTATTGTGTTACTTGATCGGAGATTACATACATTATTTGAAATGTCAACACCTTGTTCGATTCTCATTTGTTTATGGTCGTTATACAAAAGATATATTGACAGTGTAAGTGACAGTGGAATGAAACTTCCTGAACTATCTCTGAAAGTTGACAAATTATTTTTGTGAAATTCTCGATAGCACAGATCTCGGTATTAATGTCTGATACGGAACAGTAGGTACTTATACCACTTGTGATGGTACTTCGTTATTGTTAATTTTGAGAATGAAACTTCAATACTAAACCAGTCGATTTGTATTACCACTAAGTGTTACCAGATGGAATGAACCCCATGAAAACTACTCGTACAGTGTCGAAGTATCTTCTGATTCACCTCAGGTGAAGAAGTACCTACCAGAAAAGATGAAACAGTTTTATTAGAGTTGATGACAAAACTATACACACCGACCATTTTATATCTGAGAATGCTGTTAGAAAAACCTCAATCGACGACAGTTATTCCAATTACGAACAAAAACCAAACTTGACGACAATTTTTCAAATACGGAATTGATCCATGCCCACTATCAATCTCAACCAATTTACGAATGAAAAAAAAAAGAGTTTGTTCAGCTATATACATTTAGTTCAACGATATCTTCATGATAATGTTGACGGAGGATACTAACTCTATGCAGAGAACATCTTAATTTGCAAATCCTACTATGATGCATTATAAATAAGTATTTGATGGATTCGATGACATCGATAAATAAATACAGTGTGGTCCAACGAAAACTTAACACCTCGATTTTCCGGTTTTAAAATGAAAATGTGGAAAATCGCTCGGACCCGTCAATTTCTAATACGGGGGGGAACAACATTTCCGCTGTTTTCATCCCCGTAACTTCAACCCCCTAACGGGGGTGAGCACAACCCCTTGATTTTGAATAGGGATGCGGGGTGTTGCGATACCTCATTTTGAAGATCTCATCGTGTACTATCTGACCGTAAAATTTCACTTCAAAATATGCATCGATAATGAAATAACAGCGAAAATAGTGAAAGAGGCAATATGGAATTTATCTCGAGAATAGTATTCGTATCCGACGCATTTCAAAGGTATTGAGTCGTTAATTTTTTGTCCAAAAAAGTAGACGGACCTTGTTTTTGTACCTTAGTCTATCGTGAATGTGAACGGTACAAGTGTGTCAAAGCGATTGTAAATTGGTAGTGGAATTAAAATGGTGTATTCCGTAGAAGAAAGGGTGGAAATGATAAAATTATTTTTCCGAAATAACGACTCTGCGCGCACAACAGCGGCTTTATTTAACGAACGACATCCTGGAAAAAATGTATCCGCTGCTTACGTTGTGCAACTGGTTGCCAAATTTGACGCTACTGGTTCAGTTGGAAACAAAAAGAGGGTGCATGAAAGAGACGAAGCGAGGGACGTGGCTGTCTTAGGTCATATAGCAATGGATCCGACCGTTAGTACTAGGAAATTGTCCGATGTATCTGGTGTTTCACGCACAACAATCATGAGAATCCTGAAACAACATAAATTCCATCCTTATAAGATACGATTGGTTCAGGAACTGAATGAGGATGATCCCGATCGCCGACTCCAGTTCTGTGAAGTGATCAGTGAAATAATTAACGGCAATCAAAACTACATGTTCGATATCTGTTTTTCGGACGAGTGTTCATTTTACCTTAATGGCATTGTAAACCGGCATAATTGTCGGTATTGGTCAGATGAAAATCCAAGATTATTTCGTGAGGTGTATACATAGCGCCCCCAAAAATTAAAAGTTTGGGCGGGTATATATGGAAATCACATAATCGGCCCTTTTTTTATACCCGGTAATCTCACAGGCAAAATTTATCTCGATCTATTGGAGAACGCTATTTATCCAGCCCTCGTGCAACTATTGGAGAATGCAGAAGACCATCAAACGATCATTTTCCAACAAGATGGCGCACCACCTCACTTTGTTCAACCGGTGCGTCAGTTCTTAGATGACAATTTTCCTCACGCCTGGATTGGAAGAAAGGGACATATTGAGTGGCCACCCAGATCACCTGATCTGGCTCCACTGGACTTTTTTCTATGGGGTCACCTGAAATCCAAGATTTACGCTACCCAGCCTGAGTCACTGGATGATTTGCGAACTCGGATCATTAATGAATGCCGTCAAATTACACCAGAAATCTTGAGTAATGTACGTGAACGTTTTCAGCAAAACTTATATTACTGCATGGAAGTGTATGGTGCCCATTTCGAGCATTTAATAAAGTAATCACAAAAGTACGTACTCTTCCACTACTTTACCTGTCCTTTCGTTATCGATGGATATTTTGGAGCGAAATTTTACGGTCAGATAGTACACGATGAGATCTTCAAAATGAGGTATCGCAACACCCCGCATCCCTATTCAAAATCAAGGGGTTGTGCTCACCCCCGTTAGGTGGTTGAAGTTACGGGGATGAAAACAGCGGAAAAGTTGTTCCCCTCGTTTTAGAAATTGATGGGTCCGAGCGATTTTCCACATTTTCATTTTAAAGCCGGAAAATCGAGGTGTTAAGTTTTCGTTGGACCACACTGTATATTAAATATTTGAACACATTTGGTACAAATGCAGATACAAATACAAATATTTCTCTCCCAATTTTCTGAAAACGAAAAGTCCCCGGTGTGCGGGAATCGAAAGCGATTCCTAACCAACTACGAAAAAAAAAAACAACTGATGTAATTTTTATACAGGGAATGAATTTGAAAACTTCCCATGCTTACTATCTTCCTTCCAGTAAATAATATGAGGTATCGAAAATCAGGTCAATTTTATTTTCAATTTATTTTCAAGGAATATTTATAGCACTAGTGGTTCAACCCTCTAGGAGGGGTAGATGTTACCCTTAGAATCTTAGATGGGAAGGGGGGTCAAGTAGCTGGGTAGCGAGGCGGTTAGATGCCGGCCTACAAAACTTCCGTTTGCATTAGACCAGGTTCGAATCTTGGAAAACGAGAAAAAAAAAATTCTCAATTTCTTAGGAGTCGAAAGGCAAAGTAATTTGTCTAGATATGCCAATCCCGACGTCTGGTGCTTGCTTGGAGATCGTGCCGACCACCCGGGGTGGTGCTGTAGGTTTTCCGGGTTTTCCTACAGCTTAAAGGTGAATACGCCACCAAAAATCAGTAAGTCGCCCTGAAGCGCCATGACAAAAAATAATAATAGCCGTCTCTACCCGCACAGGCTATGCCTTTGGGTACACTCTATGAGTGTTTATGAGGTAGTATTATTATTATTATCACATCATTTTGATTGGCATTCAATTCTTTCTCCAATGATACCCTGACTTTTAATTTTTTGATGAGCACTTTTCGAAAAATAGCGTTCTAAACTACACATGTAATTAGAATTTGCCTGTTTTGAGATGCATTATTGTATTGACTCCTTTTAATGAAAATGGTTAGAAGAGTAGGAGGCACCCTTCCAACCCTTGAATGACATGAATAAATTCATTACGCGTGGTATGTTTCATATGTTGGTGATTTTCCTTTTACAAAATGAAATTTAATTTGCGAGAAAGACATTGCAAACTTAAAATCTACTTACACTTATCTTATAAACTGTTCGAAATGTCGTCCATTTTGCTCTAAACAGTAATAAAGTCTATTTTCGAACTCCTCTGTAACAGTACAGAAAACTTCACCTAGAATTGACGGCATACTGCTGTAATTTGTCTTTTAATTTCTTCAATATCAGAAGGTTGTGTTTTATAAACAACGGATTTGAGATGCCCCCGAAGAAAGAAATCTAAGAGAGTTAAATCCGTTCAAATCGGAGGCCATTCAACTGCTCCCCTTCTGCCAATCCATCTATCCGGAAATCTCTCATTTAACCACTGTCGGGCGGGAAGAAGATAATGAGGTGGAGCCGTCCTGCTGCAAATGTATCAGATCCTCCTGCGAAAATTCATTACCCTCTGCATCAATTTGAGTTTCAAGCTCGTGAGTTATAAGAGGATCAATAGTCTTTTCAAGCATTTCAAGGTACACATTGCCAGTCAAGTTATCTTCCAGAAATAATGGACCAATGATGGCATTTCCAAGAATATCAGCCCAAACATTTACTTTTCTCGAAAAATATGTGGGTTTTCGTCAATTCAATAACGACAATTTTGTCTATTAACATTTCCATTCAGAAAAAAGCTACTCATCACTGAAATAGTTGTTCAACAGAAGATTAGGAATGGTATTGACTCATTCTCGTCGAGCTTTTGAAGAAACTGCATTTTATGTGGATGAAATTTAAACATTTTCAATGCTTTTCTTATAGTCTCGCGTGACATTCCCGTCTGTTCTGATAATGATCGTAAGGAGCTCGTGGGCTCTGCAGCAAATGTTCCCAAAACTTCAATCTGAGCTTCTTCATTCAGTACTCTGGGGTTATTCCTTTTTTTATTTGTCACTGAACCAATTTCGTAAAACTTATTCACCAAATCAACCACATATCGGTGACTTACATTACAATTTGGATGTCTTTCGTTAAAAAGACTTGCCGCCCTAAGTGCGCACTTTTTAAGTTTTCCATAAATTATTATTTCTTGAAGAATGTTTACCATTTTTAGACCTTTATACATTTATTAAAGTAATCACTAAACAGCCCAACAGGTGAAACTGTAATAATACCACATCGTTCAAATTTGCTAAACAATAAAAATAGAAACATTTTACAGCAGAAGTAGCAAGATAGGAAGGCTATCTGTAAAATTTCTGCGATAAGAATTGAAAATCAGAATTTAATAATCAAAATTTCACTCCCATCTACGTTTCACTATTAGACTAGGTTTTGATGTAAATTTTTTGAGGCTAATGGCGAATGTTCCCCCTAATAAAGGGTTGGAACGGTACCACCTAATGCATGCATCTATCTCAGTATAGGCAAGTTCTAATAGTTCAAAACACCATTTTTCGGAAAATGTTCATCAAAAATCAACCAATTAAAATAATGTGCCACTTGACCTCCTTTCCAATTCAAAATTCTGAGGGTAACATCTACCCCTCCTAGGAGGTTGAACCACGAGGGCTACAAATATTTCTTAAAAGCGTCTTCCTTGAAAATGAATTTGATCTGTTTTTTAGATTCCTCATTTTGTTTATTGGAAGTAATATATTAAGGGTGGGAAATTTTCAAATTGATACCCTGTGTATCATAATGCTGCTGCAAAACAAGTGGAATTGCATATACAACATTTTGCAAGGTGGTGAATTCTTGAATCAATTGGTGACGTCCAATGAACAGACACTGATCATCTTTTATGATCTCAAAGGATGTCCTAAGTGGTGCAATATGGACCTCCAATGGAATTCCAACGGACGTTTCACGTACAGTGGCTGTTCCGGAAATCCAAAATGAACGTTCGATGGATGTACATTGGATGTGACTATGCTGTATGGAAGTATGAATTTATAAGATGCCAACTATGGTAAAAAAAAATATTAGCAATAAACAAAAAGCGTTCAAGGAGCTATTCCTGATTGAACAATTCGAAAATGGAAGATGTCATAAACAAACATGAAGAGAATGCGTTCCTATCAGGCTGTTGAATGGTTTAAAATTAAGACTCTCGAGATAAATGATGCAAAATGGTGTGAAAATGTTACTTTGTTTATGATCCTATTTATCTTTGAGTCCATTCAAAGAGTGAAAAGGGTATATTAAATTTTGGACTATAGCCAGAAGTAAATATTCACAACTTCTGACACAACCATTCAATGATGAGTTTGTTCATTATAATTTTTTTAAATAAACTCCAGTAGGTTGATGAACAATCTTTGTGTATTAAATATAAAAATGAGTCTTTTGACGCATAAAAGCAATTTAACATAAAAACACAATCTATTTTTTTGATATTCCGTATCATTTTTATGTTAATTGATATATTCAGCTCCTAGTCTACAATTTTCAACAAGACCTGAACATTTATTCTAATTTGATTACAATATTTTGATTTTTTTATACGGGTTATCCAACCAAAACAAATACCACTCAAAGTAAATACTCACACTAAAAATATTTCAGTATACACTACTTGGTTTAATCACAAAACTGTCTAGACTCAGACGGAAATTGATATTGCATTTATTCTATATAAGTTATGGATGTGTTTATTCCCAGAACAAACCTCAAATCGCATGATGCATGTGAGCAGGTCCGGACTGAACGAACGATAACTTATTTTTGTTGAGTAATCCAAGCTTTTCTATTCGTAGTCTTGTCTGATCGATACCAATACAACGAGCACATCTTATATTTTATAAGCATTGATGCTAAGCAACGTCTGGGGCCCTGGTGAGTTGAAAAACCACTTACCCGCACAACATGATGCAAATTCAGATCAGTAGCAGAGGCTCGTACGGGAGAAGAAAACTTTTCATAGAACATGGGATAACGGACGCCTGTGGTGTCACTGAATGGTAGCAAACATATTTTTCCCCTTCACCACACTAGTAATTGCATTCCTAGAGGCGTATTTTGTTAACCAAGTTAACTTCATCAGTAGGATTACTAAACAGTTTAGTATTCCTAAATTACCAGTGTGTGGAGGAGAAAAATATTTGTTGTTCTCAGAACTTTTCATCTTACTGCAAATTCAGCCTCACTGAAAGTACCTCCAGCTACTTAAACAGGTTATTCCGTCTGAAAGACGAATATGTACCAAAGTGTATGAGACCAACAGGTACAAATTCATTCAGATGTTTTGTCCAAAAGGTCGATGACCAGTTGGGCATTGCTTACGTGAAAAATAATAGATGAGATATCAAATAACACCAAGGCTAAAAAAATGTTGCAGTGGTTTGTATGAAACTGCCAAAGGAAATTTGCCATATGTGGCAATGAAAATTACAGAAAAAAATTTGGAAAACCAGATGTTCCCACAACTAATTAAAAAATCGGTCTGTTCATACCAATCTCTTTTTCCAGCCTCTTGAAACTAATGAATTAATCGAAATAATTTCTAAATTGAAGAATAATTTTTCACCAGGTCCGGATCGTATAAATACAAAAACAGTAAAAGAGATGCCAAGACACATTTTTTAACCACTGAAATACTTATATAATAAATTTCTCCTCTAGTGAAGGAAAATCCCGTTTCAATGGAGATAGATGCAATCCAGAGAATTATAGGCCAATTTCTGTGATAGAGAAAAAGAGGCTTATCGATTTCTCAATACAGATAATGACAAACAGAGAGTATGACTTTATACAATACAGAAAATGTTGTAATTGATTTCATAAAATGATGTGTTGAAGCTCTGCACAGGTCCGAAAGATGCTTAGCAGTCTTTCATGACCTGTCCAAGGCTTTCGATATTGTATATCATGATATACTTGTAGAAAAATTATACAGGTATAGAGTAAGGGCATATTACTGAGTATCCTGTATGATTATCTATCACATGGAAGACAAAGGGTCAGGGTAGGTAACCTGTTGAGTAAATGGTCTACAGTGGCCCTAGGTGTATTCCAGGACCAATACTGTTTCTGTTGTACACCAACAGCATCACACATACAGTGCATTTCCTTTAAAACGAGCCACCCTGAATAACTATTGGTAGACACAATGATTTTTAGGAAAAATAAAAAAAACTCTTCAACAATAGTATACAGGGGGACATATTTTGACATATTCACAATTGATCTAACTTTCCCTATCGCACCCCAAGAAAGAGCATATCACCAATTTTTTTTAAATGGATTACCCTATATTGTTTTGCATTGTCAGATGCTCCATGATGAGTCGATTTCAACAAAGTATAAAACATTTGGTCTGAAGCTTATGATTCGGGAGCTACAAATTATTTTAGTTGAAAACGAGCCACCCTGAATAACTTTAAAAACAGTGATATGCAGTAAAAATAAAAAGACAGGTCAACAATTATACAGGAGGCCACATTTTGGAATATTCGTTCTAGAGTCAAATAAGGAAGCAATAAATCAGAGAAAGAGATTTTTTATTAAATTCTTGAATCAAAATGTGATGACTTGACAATTAGAAGAATCAAATTTTCTAAAGTAAATTTTTTTTGCGGAAGATTGGATTACGTAATCCACCATAATTCATTATTAGTAAATGTTCAAAACTGTTTTCACCAACTTCCTACAATGATACAAACGAGCTTCCATTGCCGCCCTCACATGGTTGAGAATCTCGGGAGTTATTTCTCTGCTATGCCTCATGATATTCTCTCTCAAAACGTCTAATGTTGTTGATTCTATCTCATACACTTAAGACTTCAAATGACCCCATAGAAATAAATCTGAAGGAGTGAGATACATTCTGGTGTTCATTCTGTAGGACCTCTTCTGCCAATCCCGCGATCAGGAAAATGATTGTTCTAAAATTGTCGCACTGAAGCTGCATAATGAGGAGGTGCACCATCCTACTGAAGAACTATCTCGTTTTCGGATGAATTCATGTCCTCCACAATTGCCATATTGATGCACGGTATTATTCGATTCTCCAACATATCCAAATATTTCTCACCAGTCAAATTATCATCGATAAAAAAAGGTCCTATGATGTAGTCACTTAACATTCCTGCCCAACATTCAGTTTTTGAGGTCGTTGGGTATGAAGTTGACAGTATAAATGAGGATTCGTATCACTCCAATATCGACAATTTTGCCGATTCACCTCACCATTCAAACTAAACGTACTTTAATCCGAAAAACAAATTTTATTCAAGAAATTCTGATGCAAGTTGATCCGTTCAGTGAGACTTTCACAAAGATCGATACGTCTATCGAAATCATCTTCGTTCAATTCATGAACTACTCTAATCTTATATGGATGAAAGGACCCCGCAAAATCCTTATGGAAAATGGCTCTAGGCTAAATTTGCTGAAACTCTGCAGAAAGATAGTATTCGGTATGTTGATCAAGAGTCTCAATGGGCACAACCCTCTATTTTCAACCCCAGACCCCCTACAGCCCACCAAATCCCTCCAAATACACTTTCCGGTGTGTTGATAACAGTTTCAATTTATCTTCAAAACCTACATGCAACCCTCACCAAACTTCGCCCCCACCCTCGCACCCCCACCCAACCCGTCATTAACGCCCCATTACGCCCTTTCAAAGATGAAGATTCTTCAATTGTTTCATTTGAATTTTTTGAAGTTTTCACTTTACATATATACATTACATTACACCACACCCTTTCCTCACTCCTGCACCCTTCATTGATGCCCCATTAAACATTTATAAGCACACCCCTCCCTCACCCCCCGCACAGCCACTCCATCCTTTGTGAATGCCCCTTTAAACAATTGCAAGGTTAGAGATTTTTAGATTGGTTTTATTGAAATCTTTCATATGAAATACTAGTGTGTAATAGGGCTTTAATGAAGGGATGGGTGAAGTTGCGGGGTTGAGAGCGAAGTGTGGTGAGGGTACAATATAGGATTCGGTTCGATAAAGGGGTGGGCAGTGATGGGAATCGCTTTAAAGATGGATTGAAACTGATATTACCACACCGAAAAGTGTACTTTGGGGGCTTTGGGGTGCTTCACGGGGTCTGGGATTAGAAATGGAGGGCTCTGCCTATTAAGACTTTTGATAAGCATACCGAACATTATCTTCCTGCGAAGTTTCAGCGAATTTAGCCGAGAGAGAGGTACTTTGTACTTACGAAGTATCCTGAAAATATTTGCACGACTGATTCCTGATTCTCGAGATAACTTAGTAAGAGATTGCATATTTTCCATTGGTCCAACGTACCCTAAAACTGCAATAGAAATAGCTTCATCGTTGACAACTCCTGAAAGGATAACTCCTTTTTATTGTTAACAGATCCAGTTTCCATACATTTGTTCAATAATTCCGAAACGTATTTGTGTCGTTCATTTCTTCCTGGATGGTTATCATTGAACATACGGGCAGCAGCTCTAACACTATTTCCATTCTGGTAGTACTAACTTACTATTAAATCCGTTCTCGAAGCCTATAAACCATTGCTTCTCAAGAATTCACAAAAACAGAAACACCAGTTATAACTTCACCTGGTGGGTAATCGTTATTGTAGAATGAGACAAAAACAAAATGAAGAGAATATCGAATTTAAACTCAACTAGGCAAAATAAGACTTTTTTGAAGTATAATTTAAAAAAAAACACCAATGAAACCTAGGTAACAGATTGTACAGAAGTTCATTCAGAGTGGCTCGGTTTCAACTCAAATAATTTTTAGCTTCCAAACTATGAGATTCAGACCATAATATATTCTACTTTGTTGAAATTTGTTCAAAGTGACAATTGTCAGATGCAAGTGACAAATGTCAGATGCAAGTGACAATTGTCCCTTCGAAGTAGCAATTCCAAATGTTTTGAAATATATTCGCAGTTTCGCCTACATGATATAGAGTATTAATATATAGGAATAATAAAATCGACATATCTATTTCTAATTTTCTGTCTTGATATTTATATTGAATATAGGAAAGTTCGAGTTTCCTAACCTTTCGCCGTCACTTTGGCAACCAATCGAAAGGTAAACAAATAAAAAATCTAATTTAGTTCAGAGAATATTTACCGCACGATAACAATCAGCGGGTTACTTCTAATGTGGAACAACGCCCTGAGGAGATGAAATGGCTGGAATGACACAAAGCGAATATTTGTTGCTATTTATTCATCAACATTTTTATATTGACACCCTGTGCCACGAGTATTCTCCACACGAGTACCTATGTGTTTACCAATTGCTACACTTGTTTACGAAACATTTTTCCAGGAATCATAATTGATAATACATATTTTCCAAGTGGCCTGCGATTTGATATAATACCGGATAGGTTTGAGGTTTGTTTGAGAGAAAGGGTAGGCTTTAAATTAACTGAATGATTTTTTTCCTACGGCCACATAAAAAAGTTACGTTTATCAGTCATCAGAACTGTCGGGAAAGAAGAGAGTTGTTGTAACTAATATGCTTGCCGTTCCGATTCTACTTTACTCATTTGGAGTGATGAAATGGACCAAGACGAGCTGCGACAACTCGACATAAACTCTCGCAAAATCGTCCGTTTCACTGTTATACTTCCCCAGACAACGGGGAGGCCGTAGAGTTTTGAGTTTGGAGTGTTAACATGAATGATTCTGGATGGAGCATGTGGAGTCATCAGGAGTTCAGATAACCTGCGGCAACGGAAAAGCAGGGACTGGAGCTTTTTTTTTCATTGCAGCAACCCGTGCGGCCGATCAGATTTTTGCATTTTATCTACTCTATCTTTGGCATTAAAAAGGAATAAGGAGGAATACCATCCCTCTGATTGGGAGGCATGAGTGGCGCATTTACAAGGTGGAAGCTAAGATCAAGTTGGCCAGACAAACCGCGTCTCGTATCCAGTATGTTGCGGACTACGTGGCGGCCAATAGCACCTTTTCGTCTACAGTGCGGAAAATTGCCGCAAATTCAAGACGAGATCACCAGACACTCAATCACTGTCTTGATAGGATACGAATGCTAGTGGCTGTAAAGAAGTCACTAGTGAGGCAGGCGAGAAGCAACATGAAGTTTTGCGATAAACCTTCTCGCCTATTCCAAGAGCCTTCATGTGTTGTGGATAACCAAATCGTACTAATCCCCAGAAAACGGAGATTTTTCCAATCCGAAAAACTACAGACCGATAACATGTTTGAACGCATGTTATGAGATGTTCACTCGCATCCTATACATGCAAATATTCTCCGCAGTTGACCCGGTGTATGAACGGATATATGAGCAAAATAAGGGGGTCGCTGGCTTCAAGGAGAACCTGCTCATCGACAGATGTATCACGCAGGACTCCAGGCAGTATAAGCATAACCGTTCAATGGCCTGGATCGATTATCGCAAGGCATTTGATACAACATTGCATGAGCGCATCATGCATTTGCTCAGATGCCTTGCAGTACCCGATGAAATAGTGGGACCACAACAGTCAGAGGGAAGGGTGGCATAAACATGACGGGGGTAAAGGTACCAAGGTCAGAACATGGATAAGGACAAAGATAGACAGCTCTGCCCTCATGGCAGTGAGGAGCATAAATGGGGTCGGAGTGATATTAAGGATGCAAGATGGGCAGGATGTCAAGATAATGAATGTGTATGAGGAACCTGGAAGGAGGAGGAATGATGAATGGAAAGAGGTGAGAAGGAATTTTGATAAATGGGCAGGCGGGAAGATCATCCTAGGGGACTTCAACGCCAAGCATGTCGCATGGGGAGGAATGGTGACGGATGAAAGAGGAGAGGATATACTGGACTGGATAGTGGAGAAGGGTTATCAGATTGAGAATGATGCGAACAGCCTGGCGACGTTCTCTAGTGGAAGAGGCGAGAGCTGGATTGACCTAACCATTTGCAGCAAGAGCTGGGTGAGAGACTGGGAGGTAAGCGAGGATGAGTCACTGAGCGATCATCGAGTGATACGTTTCCTAATAGCCGGAGAGCCGACAACGCGAAAAAGGACCTTTTTGAATGTTGGGCCGTGGTGGAGGAGATAGTCTCGACATATGATATGGGGAAAATAGATAGCAGTGAGGAGGTAGAAGCAGAAGCGGGAAAACTCCAGTCCTTGATTGTTCGGGCGTGTCGCAAGGCAATACCCAGGAGTACAAAAGAGGAGCAAGAGGAGAGAGAATGGTGGAATGATGAGTTGGGTAGGATGAGAAGAAGAGTGAGGAAACTCAGGAGGGAGTACCAGGAAGAAAGAATAGAGGATGAAAGAATCAGAAAACAGGGTATATTTAGGAGAGAGAGGAATGAGTACAAGAGGGGGATTGCAAGGGCAAGAATCGAGTGGCTGAAAGAAAGGGTCGAGAGGTTGCAATCGGAGAAACCGTGGAACAGAGTGTTTGGGCTCCTGAGGAAAGAAAGGGCAGAGGAAATACCGGGCACGGCTAAGAGGGAGGATGGCACATACACCGAGGGGAAGCACGAAACCAGCAGATACCTGCTGGACAAGTACTTCCCGAACGATGACAGGGGAAAAGACACCATGGGTAGACGCTGCATTAGGGAGGACAGAGATGAAGGATGGGGACCGGAGCAGCCCAACTTCACGGTGAGGGAGGTACAAGAGGTAATGGAAGGATTAAAAGACAACAAAGCGACGGGAACAGACGGCATACCTAATGAGGTGATGAAACACGTGGCGAACCTAATAAGCGAAGATCTTACGGATATACTCAACGCATGCCTTAGGCTGAGGTATTTCCCTGCAGTATGGAAGGTGATGAAGGTTGTGTGGATTCCTAAGAAGGATAGTAGCCTAAGGCCGATCAGCTTGCTGACCGCGTTAGGGCGAACTTTCGACCGGCTTCTCAGCGGCAGAGTACAGGTGTGGTGTGAAAGAGGACGGAAGTTCTCGCCCTGCCAATTTGGCTTCAGGGCGGGATTGGACACATCGACTGCTGTTGAGAATATGGTGGAGAGAATAAAGAGAAGTAAGAACGAGGGTATGCATAGCATAGGATAAATGAAGGGGTGCCAGCAGCGCACAGAGTAAGTGGTGGGACGAAGGTGTGGGCCCAGGCCTACGCCGACGACCAACTGATAGTGGTGGTTGGCCCGTCGGTAAAGAAAATAGAAAGGATGTGGAAGGAGGTGTGGAAAGAATGTCAGGAATGGGAGGATGAAATGTGGCTGAGGTATAACGAAAACAAGACTGAATGCATGTTTGTCCCGGCCAGGAAACTGGACAAGGAACCGGTGGTTAGGGTGAGAGAGCAACGGATTGAGTGCGGCGGTAACATCACATACTTGGGCATGATAGTAGACAAGGGCCTACTGTACATTGATCATCTTAAGGAGGTAAGAAGGAGAACGGCTATAGTTGCAGGAAAACTAAGAAGATGGACGGGCCGTGACGTAAGGCTAAGGAGAGGATGTGTCAGACTGATTTTCGAAAGAGTGGTTAAACCGGCGGTGATGTATGGCGTCCAAGTGTGGGGAGCAAGAGCGAAGGACTCTAGGGTGATCAGACAATTGGGGGCGATACAGAGACCGTTTACGCTATCGGCCAGCGGGGCATATAGAACGGCGCCGTCAGCCGCGTTATGCGTGCTGACTGGGATGGCGCCTCTATACATAGAGGCAGCAACGAGGTATGAAGAATGGAAGGCGCACGGAAAAGAAAAAGTAAGAGGACGGATAAACGGGTGCGACAGAATATACCCATGGATGATCGGAACAATTCTGGAGAACCGAGAAGGGCTAAAAGAGGTATTTGTGGACGCGGTTAAGAGAGAGGATGGACGAGTGGGTATAGGATGGGCGCATAAGGAGGGGAGCGAGTGGAGAATGGGTCGGGAAAGAATCAGTGAGCTGGGAAGCGTACAGGAAGCCGAAATGGTGGCTATAGGTAAAGGGGTACTGATGGGTGGAGAGATGAACATAAGAATAATAAGTGACTCGCCTGGAGCAGTGGAGACCATTAGGAATGCGAGGACGAAGAGCAAAAGGGCAGCTCGTATTAGGAGAATGCTTGAAAACAGAAGGGTAGCGGGATTGGTGACAGAAATTGAGTGGAGGGAAGGGCATGTTAGGGAGAATGAGGGAAACAGAAGAGCAGATGAAGAGAGTAGAAGAGGTGCGGAACTGCAAGAGATCACATGGCAAATAGACTTGGGACATAGCAGAATGGAGGAGAGGGAAAGGATTAGGAGAATGGTGATGGAAAAATGGCAGGGTGAATGGGACAGCGGCAGGACCGGCAGAAGCGTACATGGTATGGGCAACAGGGTAGGGATGGGGTGTATACCATTAGCAAGAAAGGCAGTTCAACTGGTCACAGGGCATGGGAACTTTCGGGGTTACCTGGCAAGGTTCGGAATTGCACAAGAGACCCCATGCCAGTGTGGAACTGGCGGGACTGACACGGCGGAGCACATCAGGAACGATTGTATGCGGGAAAAAGGGTAGAATGGAGAAGGAGGATCGAGGAAGAGGAGGATAGACTTGGAGCGTTACAGCTAAGGGATACGAATGGTGTGAAGGATGAATGGGTAAGGATATTGAATGAATGGGCGGGGGCTGTGGTCGAGGATGAAGAAGTATGAGAACCAACATAGTGTCAATGCGACGGTAATAGTGGCCTGGCTTCGGGATAAACGAGCGACGAAAGTAAATCGGGAGAGCAGGCGCTCGGATAGAATAAGACTGCCGACCAGGGAGGGCGCTGTTTGAATGTGGAGGATGAGCGGAATAAAGAAGGAAGGATCTTCTCCGCTGATTGCCCGCCCGGTATTCGGTGGGTCACGACCCAACGGTAGTGGGGGGTGTGGCGGGGCGGAGGAGCGAGGGATATCGTGACGTGGACGTTGGAATGGGATGTAGGTGCAGATTTATGGCCTAACGGCTTGGCAAGTGCAGCACACCTGGGGTGGTTTTAGTCAGTAAGAGTCTGACACTACTGATACGCGATGGACACCGAGCGATCAGAGTCCATGGGGATTTCCACCCCAATGAAAAAAAAAAAAAAAAAAAACCCCAGCAACTGGAGGCATAAGGTCACCCAGCATCTGTTTGACATGGATGATCCCAAACTTTATGCCTCCGGAGAAATGAATCTCCATCATTTTTTAAGGGTGGTGCAAGAGTTCACGCATGCCATCAGAATGGAGTTTAGGATCGACAAATTTGCCACGGATCTCAAAAGAGGACGATGCGAGGAATATGGAGAGGACGTTCAGCTCGTAGATGGAAGCATCCCACATCATCTGGATGCCGGAGACACATATACCTACCCAGGGGTGGAATAACGCCACACCCAAGCAGTGGCTTCTGTTAAAGACTCTCTTTGCAGCAAGCATTAGCTCAAACTCCAACAGATCTGGATACTAATTCACTACTTTGGAGTAATGAAATGGACTCAAGAGCTGCGACAACTCGATGTTAAAACTCGCGAAATGTTGCATCTCCATAGAAGCTTGCATCCTGAATTGTCCGTTCCAAGGTTATAACAATAATATATAATAATAATAATACTCCCTCATAAACATAGTAGAGTGAACCCAAAGGCAACGGGGAGGCCGCGGACTTTTGAGTTTGGAATGTCTACATGACAGAATGGTACTGGATGGAGCCTGTAAAGTTATCAGGATTTCAGATCCTGTCCTCTGCTTGGTATGCGATCATGAAGAACCAGGGATTGGAGGCAGCAACCCGTGCAGCCGATGAACTCGGTCTTGTATTCGACACTGAATGGAGGAACCCACACTCTGTCATCGAGTTGGATCATGTTCAGCAAAAAGCCCACGTTAAAGCTGCGGAGAGTGAAAGTCTTCTGCAGCTACATGAGGTCTTCTTTAAGAACATTGAAGGCCTCGGCTTATCTACAAACCTGACCTTTGCATTTCTTAGGTTAAGTGGGTTGAAGTCGACAACCGATGGATTCATAATGGTCTTGTCTTCAACACCCTTGTCTACCGTAGTCGCGTGATGGGTATAGAGATCCCTGACACTATATGCAGAGCGTGTCGTGGGGCAGCTGAGACCATAAAGCATTTGCTGTCAGCTTGTCTAGCTCATGCCTTCTCAGCCTACATCCACAGGCATAACGCGGCCTTACGAGTGTTGTACTACCATCTACGACACTCGTACGGTGTAGACGAAATACTGGTGTTGCCTCATGCTCTAGGGGATATTGAGTGCCTAATCTATAGGAACTACTCATTCCCCACCCTCAGGCAAATACAAGCCAATAAGCCTGATGTAGTCCTCCTCGACCATTAAAGTACGACGATTTTCTTCATTGACTTTTCAGATCCTGGTGAAACGAACATCGTCCGAAAAATAGGAGGTAAATAGACTAAATATCGAGATCTACTTTTTGAACTCCACAGGCTTTACCCAAACCATTTTGTCAAAATGATGGTTCTGAAAATAGTGGGAGCTTGGTGGAACTTAAAAATCATACCGGCTTTCCACAATATCACAGAAATCTACATATTGATTTTAGCTGTGTTATAGCGACACGATTGTACAGGGTAACTTCTAACTATATTTACGGAAAGTATAGTTTCCTCATAGTGCAGCTCGCATATTATTCTC
Source organism: Chrysolina americana (assembly GCA_958502065.1). Taxonomy (NCBI): domain Eukaryota; kingdom Metazoa; phylum Arthropoda; class Insecta; order Coleoptera; family Chrysomelidae; genus Chrysolina; species Chrysolina americana. Next base: position 11,766,000 of record OY293412.1, read on the forward strand.
CTGACAAACCCTACTTAGAGAAAACTGTTTAGCTATAGCAGTGTCATCGACATATGTGATCAGACGATCCTTCAGATTATTTATGTAGTCGATTTCGTTTATGACACAATGAGGAGTATTTCCTTGCGGTACTCCACTATCAGTGTTTAGTGGGGCACTGAGTGCTTACCAATTTTTACCTTTTCTTTGTGAATGAATCCTTCATTTGTTTGGACATTATCATCTGCTTGCATGCATGTTTTGATGTTTTTATTAATGTAAGGAGTAGTCAAACAATTTTAGAGTCATCTTCCATAAAACAATTTTATTAGGAAAATATAGTATTCCCCTCCGAATGAAGCCGCGAACAATGAGTCATAGTGTGGAGTCTTTGTGTCTCCCCAACATACGCAAGTGTTTTCTGAAGTGGCAGTGGGTGGGAGGAAGTTTCAGCTCAGTTCAAGAAGATGGCTTGATAGCCGGTCCATTGGCCCCATCACCATTATTTTTGGTGAGTATCGCCTGTGGCGTCTTCCCAGGAAGATTGATGGTTCTTGAACCATTTCTTTGTGTCATGCTTAAAGTCTCCAAACGAGATTCCACATGCTGGTTCTGGTCCAGTGAGAGTTGTTGCTGCTTCCGCTCTTGCTATAGCATCTGCGTTCTCATTTTGCTGGAGGCCCTTGTGACCTGGTGCACAGACAAGTTTCAACCTGTTCTGTGCTTCTAGGCCATTAAGGTTTTTGTGGGTTCCCCAAACTAATTCGTATGTATGTTCGTAGAGCCTTTATTGTCACCTGGCTGTCGAAGAGAATGACTATGGGTGGGTGTTTAGGTCCTCTTCTCAGCATATCTCTTTTGCGGACGGAAAAAGCTGTTACATCCACTTGAAATACGGAAGCTTGAGTACCAAGGCTATATTAATAATAATCTTTATTCAGCACATGAAGCTAATTTACATTCCAAAAGGTGAAAGGCTTAGACTGATATCGTGCCTCAATCTCTTGTCCCCATAACAGCTCACTTGGGCCTTTGATGTAACTTCCCCACCTTGATTGATGGTGTGAATCCATCAAAGCAGTAGGTTGGGGTCATTTTGTCCGGACGGCATTTCAGATGAGTCGATTCTTATACCCTCCATTATGTTAGAATGACCTCATTTGTTGCCCCTCCATTGGCTCATGTACTTGAGTCTGGAGGCCCCTATCCTCGCCTTCGCTATAATGATTATAATAATAGATTAGGTTTAGCTGGTTCTCTTGGTCAAAAAATTAAATGAATGTTCTGACAGATGGAATATCCACTCTTATGTTTTATTGAATTCAGAAAATTATGATTATTTAAAAAATGTTAGAAAATACAAAATGGTCCATTTGAAAATCTAAAGTTGGGGTAATTTTCGAAAAATCCGGGCGTCGAAAAATAATTCCAAATATTTCTAAACTTCCCTTTAATGAGTATATTCATTGTTTCAAATTTCGGAAATACCTTAATCTAGAAAACAACTTCGTAATAAAATTGATAACGCTGAATTTCCAATACAGTTCCAAGAAAAATTATTTTGCCTTCAGTGAAAAATTTCGAAGAATTTGATAGAAAGATAGCGCCAATGTCAATGTTACTTCGACTTGAAAACAGTTTGCAGCACCACTGAACTAAAGTTATCTTCCAGCTCACACTGCTAATTCTGATATTCAGTACATCTTCAAGCGTATCTATATTCAAAGCTGCATGCGCAACTTAGATATTTTGAATGATTCTATTTACGTTACAAATTGCAATAAGGAAACGCCACTGTTCATAAATAACCTGTTTGGTTCGTCTGCAAATCATGTTAATAAAAAACGTCTGTTAGTTGTTATGTGCCTATTCATGAGTTCAGGGACGTCAGTGCAGTATTTTTTATCGTGAGTCAGTGCATGCATGCTATTGTTCTTATCAATGAGAACGTAACCACTCATTTCTATATGTAATTGAAAAGGTATGACAACGATATAAACATAAAATATGAATGGAAATTATGGATATTTCAATTTTCGTTGACTTTTTTATGAGTGAGTGATTTTTTCAGAATTGATAGTCAGGGAATTCCCTATAAAACCTTCAAACTGTAGCAGAAAATACACATAATATAAATATAATACAAACAATTCTAAAAAAAATAAAAAGCATTGATTACTTCCTGTTTGTCAAAGGATACACGGTATAGGTCGATAGAAGTGGACATAACGTGTGATTCTGTTAAAAAGTTTTCGAAAAAACCTTCACCAAAGTTTTGGGAATGAATGTAGCTTCAGATCCATATCTAATATTCAGTTATGTACAAACGTATTTTTTGGAGAAAGCGGTCTTCATCAACTCAATGCAGAGTACTGACTGCAACATTTTCAAAAGTAAAATAACTCAAAAAATCGTTTACAAAAACCTTTAATTTCTAAACTAGTGAAATTAAAACCAATATGTATGGAAAACAAAAAACTCTCGAAGGTTAAAATATTCCCTTCAAATCTTAATTTCAAGTACCACACCTCACAATTTTTGAAAATATAACTTTCTTATGAAGTTTTCGTTTTTCATACAATACATAATAATTTCCATAACTAATTTATAATATTTATTTTTTATTTTTTTGCACTTTTGCATTGAAGGTTCGTACGTTAGTTGCATGAGTATTTTTGCTATCCGTATCTATCAGAATTCTCGGCACGTACCCAACATTGATGGATTCATACAGTGATCATCATAAGTGTTACCCCTCTATCTCTCGTTACTGCACTCTTGTTAGGAAAATCACCAAGACACGTCCACTTTTGATTTCTACAATATGAATTCTCGTATGAATAGTTTACCCCTAATTCCATCCCTTACTGAAGGGGAGCAACTCTTTCGAAAAAGTTGAATAGCATAGGGTGGTGAGTGACCGCTTATCTGAATGGACGTGTTGTTATCCTCCATTCAATTATGAAAAAAATAAAAAATTTGCTTCATTAGGTGTTGAGTTATTGATATTTCTCGTTGACCTCCTGGCAAAAACTAACTCTAGATTTAGTTTCAGTCCTGACGCTTTACAAAGTTTCTTGAGTAATTGTTGCACATACTTCTGTAATCCGCGCTCGTAGCTCCTGAATAGAGTGACACTGAGTCTCGTATAGTTCACATTTCAGGTAACCCCATAGCAATAAATCTAAAGGCGTAAGATCTGGTGATTTTGGAGGCAATTCCACATATCCTCGGCGCCCGATCAATCGTCCTGCATAAACAGTATTTAAATTATGCCTCACAGCAACTGCAATATCAGGAGTAGCTCCATCTTGTTGTTAAATAATTTCCATGTCGCATTGGTTTACATTATTTTCGACAGTTGCCACTCTCATCGGATCATTGTTTCCAGCATTTTCAAATGGAGGGCATCAGTCACCATAAGCTATTTATATTTTTTGAAAGGGTTGCTTCTCTTCAGTACGGGATGAAATTAGGGGTAAACTATTCATACAGAAATATATATTGTAGAAATCAAAAGTCGACGTGTCTTGGCGATTTCACTAACAAGAGTACAGTAACGAGTTAGATAGACACCTTCTATCTTAACACTTATGAAGCTCAACGAAAAATTCATAACATTAGTGGAGCTAGTCACTACACGTCAATTTGATAAGGAATTCTGTTATAATGTAAGGAAACAAATACATAAAATTAATAACATTAGTTCAGTTAATTAACAGACGCCATTTATCAAAATTACTAAAAATTTAGATGAAATCATCTATAATTCAGTAAATACGTCACTAGAAAGAAATGGTTTGAGAACTGTACACAAAATTCTGATTTACTCAAGGGATCATGATGAAATAAGGTATAATTGAAATAGATTAGCACATACATAGTATGAATTGCTGTATCAGTGGATAAAAAAAATAAAAAAAATTTCACTGAAGATAAGTTCGTTTTCCACAATTTTAATTCTTTTTCTATTTCCTTCTTGTGGGTTTGTATAATTTTTTTCGAGAATGAGGGGTCCTGAGGTTCTCGACTATTTATGCCATTTTTCACGTCCGAGATCGTCGGAAATGTTCCAGAATTCCTATCCATTCTCTACTTAGCCTTCAGGGGAAAGGGGGGTATGTATATCCTTTTTAATTGAAATCACCTGACTCTCCGATGTTTGTCACTATTTTTATGATTTTCTTCGATTTTATTTTGAAGAGTAACTGCAAATTTTGAAAGACAAGAAGGTCCGAGCACATGGACCGACTATGTTTTGTAATAATTTATCACGTTCAAAATCATCGAAAAAAATTTCTAATTCCCACGCCTTTTTTCTCTGGCTTCTAGGTGGACAGGAAATAAAACTAGTTTGTAATTAAATCATGGGACAGTCTGCTGTTTTCCAAAGTTCTTTCGTGATTTTTAGATTTTATTTTTGCGAGATATTGCAGTAATTTTCCACGTCTTAGTTACACGCTATCTAATCCAATATTCAGGTGATCAGTGGTATTAGATTTTTCACAATCGAATCATGCAACTATCCAATGTTGAAATTATTATTTCCGCCCCCACCCTTACGAGCAATCCTCAGAAGTCTTCGAGAGACTTATGTGAGCTAGTGTCTTTAAACGTGTGATACCGTGCACGGTATGTCTTCCACTATTTCAACGGAATTTTCAGATTTTTTTTCTGCAAGTGTTTGTAACTCGTTTCAAGAAAGAGTTAACTATGACCTCCTTTCATATTTATAGAAATGTCCTATAAAAAATATAAATGTTAATTTTGGTCCTAGGTACGACACAGTGATTATACTCGAACAATTATTCCATACATAATGAAAAATAGCATAGGAACGTAACACAGGATGTTCTCAATGATTGATTGATGAATGATGACCGATATGGATAATTTAATTATGAATAAATTGACAATATTCCACAGATTATCGGTGATCGCATTTTTGCTGTCAGGTTGGTAATAAATTTTAGTTTTTGATATTTGAAACACTGTATTTTGATACACTGACATGTGCCATGTGTCAGCAGTGACAAATGTCAAATTATTATAACCAATCCCTAGCCAATAATAATTTGACATTTGTCATTGCTGACACATGGCACATGTCAGTGTATTAAAATACAGTGTTTCAAATAATAAAAACCAAAATTTATTACCAATCTGACAGCAAAAAAACGATCACCGATAGCCTGTGGAATATTGTCAATTAATCGAAACTGACAGGAGCAGGATGTTTGTCGCCGCTCTTGCTTTCATTGCCAGTATCATCATATTATTTTTTGACGTTGTTAATATTTGAATATTATAAATTTTAAACACAAGATCTTAGACTTTCGAAACCACTATCTACGGTTCCAAAAACCACTGAAAACTAACCGAGAAACTAACCTTACATGGACAGTTTCAGAGTTTAGGTAGATTTACATATTTTTGTGCCCTGATATACACCAAAACGACGAGATGTTTTGTCATAAACCTGTATAAAAACTAGCACGAATTGAAGCAGGAGAGTTGAAAATAAATTATGAAATTGTGTTACTCCTTTTCAGATACTAAGCCTAAAATGCTGCTGTTGATTGGGCTGATGGTTTTGGCCATCCTCCTCTATTTTCTACTCGTGAAACCAATCAGTTACTGGGATGAAAGAGGAGTCAAGCAACAAACTCGTCTGCATGCCTTCTTGTTCAACTGGTTTAGTGTCTGTGGAAGACAAAGTGTTGCCATCTATGTAAAGAAGATGTATGATCAATTTCCTAGGAGTAGGTGAGAATTCTGTCAGTTCCATCAATTACTTTATTAATAATATGAGTAATATTCGTTCCTTTGGATAGGTAGAGTATATCAACGATGTTTTTACTCTAACATTCATCCTGCAGACTTGCACAAAATGCCAGATTGTTGACTAATACTCATTCAATGAGACATGAATAGCTTTTTTGTCAGCAAGACAAAATGTGTAGAATCAATGTATCCACTAAAATATCTACAAACAAATTAACATAAAAACTGTAGACAAAAAACCAATTTGAAGACATTGATCTACTCTATGAAATATAAATTACGAAATAATCACCTCCCTCTTCAGTTATTTTGCTAGAATATTTCGACAAAATGCTGTGAAAACCGTACCTTACGTTCGGCAAACCAAATTGTTTATGTTAATACATCCCATAAGAAATTTGTGACAAAATTATTGTTCCGTAAAAACCGTACGTCCTGTAGTGCAGAAGGTTTTCTGAAGGGTAGCATTCAAATTTTCAATTAAATTTTCAAAATTGTCTTGAATAAATTAAATTGTACCACTTTCGCATCCTCTTATAAAAAACTGCGGAGGTGACAATCATTTCGTTATCGATTTGTTATGATATGGATCGAAATCGACGATTTGTTATGTAGTGCAAGTCTATAAAACGTATTTTTATTGGTACTATGTTCTTAGAAATATCGTGTATACACGTGACTCTTCAATTTGCGACCTCTCTGATAAAAATACTGAATGGGCAAAATTCATTTTATCACTTCTTTCTTCTGTAGTAGATCATAACAAATGATTTGGTATGTAGTGCAAGTCTGCAGAACGTATGGTAGGAACCAGTTTTTATGGTAATTTGGTGAATCAAATTTTTTTTGTGCAATCTGTGAACCGAAAAAAAATTCCCTTATTATCTCCAGACATATTTTGAGTTTCCTATTCATCAAAATTATATATTTCTCATATCTCAGTTTTTTATTCTTCCAAATTGTTGATTAGGCAATATTTATTATTTGTCATCACTCTTTATTAAAATTCATGAAAAACAAATTTCTCAACATTTTCTAAACCTTTATTACAAATCGGAGTTTCAAGTTGAGCTGAAATGAAATGTAATGTGCAAAAAAATATTCTCCAAAAGGCGGAGTTCGGCCAACAATCGAGTGTGGAAAGAAAATACACTTTTTGCAAAAGTTATGAATAATATTTTTCTAAAATAGTGAGGAAAATGCATCAATATGCTAGAGTATTCAGATACTATGTAACAACATTGATGGAAAACACCTAAAAAATAAGTAAACTTATATGTTATCACTTCATATCATTAAAACACTTCGAACCAAAAAAAAAAAATTGAAAAATGTAAATGAAATTAATGTATTTTCAACAAAGTGTTCCATCTCCCAACACTAAAATGAGTGCCGAAAAGTAGACCTAATTCCATCTCTAAAACTTAAGAGGACTTTTCAGTTGATGAAGCATTTGCTTATTTCTGTGGATGTCACAAAAAAAAATCAAAAGCTCCACCAACTATATAAAAATATTGGGGAAGGGATGTGAGAGATTTGATGCCTTTATCAAAAATAAGAACACGGGATTTCTAAAATTTCCATCCCGGAAAATTATAAGCTTTCTTTCTAATGTTGAGGCCTCTATTCCAAATTGCCTTTCAGAAATTTTAGGCAACCTGCCAATTTTTTTTCCCAAAAATATTGTGGGTTGTAAACATCACAAGAAAATGTATCAAGAGAGGCATGAGGGCATATTATTTTGATCTCTAGATTGAGTATCTGTTGTGTTGAAGAGCATAATGAAAGTGCCCTCGAAAATAAGTCGAAACATTTTGCCAAAATGGCCTAATTATACTAAAATAACAAAACTTTCAAACTTTCTATCTCTGTAATCTACAAAAATTGAAACTGACAGTCTTAAGACTTGTGCATAAATGGCAATTTTTTTCCTCACGGCCTAAAACTTTACCATAAATCCACCATAACACAAGGAAAGTTTCCGTTTACAAAAATCATGAGTAGCTTCTGTCTAAAAGAAAATTGAATTTATCTGGAAGCTTTGAAAGTTAAAAGTGTTAGAGGGTTCTGAATGCAGGTTTTATTAATTCACTTAATGCTCCATTTCCATTGATTCTGTACTAGTATTTTAAGTTTTTTTTTCCATTCTGCTACCGCATACCAAACCAAGTATCTTCTAATGGTACTTACCGTTTTTCTGCGGCATTCATTCTGAACAAGCAGCGCCAAGAAGATAATCACATAATTCACATCTTATTTCTTGGGCAGGAATTTCAACGAATTCACATGAAATTTCATCATAACTTTTCTTGGGTTGGAATTTTAACTAATTATAGGAAATTTCGTCGGAACTCTCCTTTTGATAATTTCCTCAAAACGGTCTCATATCAATAATATTAATTCTTCAGATGAACAGTACTCTTTGTTGATAACAAGAAATTTCACAACATAATTAATTATGAACCTAACCTCAAAGACTCAAACTCAAAGTCTGTCAAAGTTCATGAAAAATAATATTTTTCGACATTTCTTTTTGATAAATAAAATGAAACCTGTGTGGTCTCTGTGATTACAGTTTACTATAAACGATGCATGCGCCATCTGCAACTCTAGTGATCTTACAAAATCAAGTAGGCAAAAGTTCCCTCATTTTATCCCAAACTTTTACAGGTATAAGTAAGATACCAGGGTTTCTAGGCATCTTATCACCGACTATTCAGTATCATACCTATATATGAAGGAATATTTGCATCTGACAGTACTCTAAATAGATACATCTCAATCGTCAAATAGAATCAATCGTGTTGAAGCTGTATAAGTAATTGAAAATAATCGAGGCCATAATACAGTGTCATTCATATGACTGATATAAAGAATTGGATTCAAAAAATAATCTTCATAAATATAACACGACCTTGATTAATTGTCGACTATTTTATTACTGCCAAATTTCTCTTGTATTTAATAATTTCACTAGACATTATTTTGACATTAATAATCAGAGATGAAAGCCTCGAGCTTCGCTTTCGTGTTTTCATCAGATTGTTAATGCCAAAATAATGTCTCGTTAAATTATTATAAAATGCAGTCGAAATCTAGATGCAATAAAAATAGTCGACTATATATCAAGGTCTTGTTATATTACCCTTGACTACATAACTAACAAGCATTTCTTACCAGTAATCGATTTCACCATGCAGAGGATTCATATTATTTTTCTGTCTTGGCCTGGCGTAATTTTTATGGAAAATTGACTGAACAACATTTATTTTATCATTATGGAAATATAACTATTATTTTGAAATTTTGGTACCATGCAGTTTTCACTTTCAGATACAATGGAATTTACCAATTCAATATGCCAGTTTTGGTAATCAGAGATCCAGAACTGATAAAACTTGTCTCGGTCAAAGACTTTGATCATTTCACAGACAGAAGAACATACATTCCTGAAGATATTGATCCGTTGTGGGGAAAAAATCTGTTTGCCCTCAAAGGTGAGTAGTTATGAACATTTCAAGAGTATGTTATTTCGTAAAACGATGGGCTCTGACAAAAAAATCCGCTCGTTGTGACCAGGTTGAAAATGTTTTTTTACCATATTTCGCAGGACACAAACAAGTCCTATATTTATTAAGAAAAAAAATATTTTCTGCGGCTGTTATAATTCCTTACTTACTAGAACGTACTCATAAAAATGTCATTTTATAAAATATTTCTGTATTTTTGAGGTGATAAATGGAGAAATATGAGATCCACCTTGAGTCCAGCTTTCACCAGCAGCAAAATGAAAGGAATGTTCATCTTGATGAGGAAATGTGCTGAAAATTTTGTCAATCACTTCTTAGACCAAGATCAAGACATTATCCCTCTAGACATGAAAGATACCTGCGGTCGGTTCTGTAATGATGTTATAGCAACAACGGCTTTTGGTATTGAAGTAGACTCGTTGGCAAATCCAGAAAATACATTTTTTGAGATGGGTAAAAAAGCAACAAATTTCAGTTCGTTCAAAAAAGTTATACAGTTTCTTGGATACTTGATTGCACCAAAATTATACAGAGTAAGTTAGTTTTCTGCATTGAATTCACCTTAGAATTGTGAAAGTTTCTTTACAATCTAACCGCTCAATCTTCATTTCAATATTTTTCAGATTAATTTGGAATGATATCTTTCTATTTCTTCGGAAAAAAGTTGTACTGTATCAGAATATTGAAAAATTAACTCTTCAATTTTCGAGCCCTCTTCCAAAAATCTGAATCAGTGACATTCATTTTATCATTTCTTTTTTGGGTTGTGGATCATTTCCAACAATTTCATGACGAGTGCAAGTCGGCAGAACGAATGAGTATGGAGTTTCGACTCCTCTTATATGAAGGAGTGACAATAATTCTATTTCTCCCCTTTCACACAATTGATTATCACCAACAATTTGGTATTTCTGTCTCATAGAATGTGTATTATATAGTTATTTTGGTTATCGAACACGATTTCAAAACAAATGATACTGGTGTTATAGTAATAAAAATATCATTGATATATTTCACTTCCAAATTAATATTACCAACTGTAAAAACTGATTTGTCGCTTCCGTAAGTGGTAATCATTTCCAGTTACAGTATTAACCTTATCCAAAAAGGAATTTTTGATGTGTCAGAATTCGTGCATGAGAATTTCACTAAATTCACATCGATCAGTTTCCATTCCTATATCAGCGGCCTCCTATAACAGCCAATGGGCTTGAATCGGGGTTGCTGTTGTTAATTCTATAAATTTTTTCAGTTCTTCAATCTGAAATTATTTGACGATGACGTCAGTTCATTCTTCAGAAATATCATTGATGAGACTATTGAGAAGAGAGAAAAAGAAGGTATAGTGAGACCTGATATGATACATTTGTTGATGGAAGCACGATCAGGAGTTTTAAAGAAAGAAGAAAGTAATGTTCTTGATACCGGATATGCTAGTGTGGATGAATTAAGTAAGTGATATTTCTACTGCACCTAGTATGAATTGAAAAATGTTTTCAAACCGCTGATCTATTTCAAACTCGTTTCGCTGAATCCTTACAAGAATTAGACCTTAAATATTTTTCAATTAAGTTTCCCAAACTATTTGTAACAATTTTCTACGTATTGTATTGGTTCCCAAAACTAATCTTGACTTTTATGAATAATGTTAAATGACCTTTATTAGAAAGTTTAATCAGAATTCATTCCAACATTACCAAAGATGCAAATTCTAACTATTTTCCGTTCACTTTCAGTCAAAGGTAACGCTGTGACAGATATAACAAATGAGGATATTACCGCACAAGCACTGATATTTTTCTTTGCTGGATTCGAATCTCTCTCATCTCTGATGTCTTTCATGGCATATGAATTAGCTGTGAATCAAGATATCCAAGAAAAGTTGCGGCAAGAAATACAGGAAAGTTCTACGAAATCAGGAGGAAATATGACATATGATATTTTGGTGAACATGAAATATTTGGATATGGTGGTTTCAGGTAAACGAATTATTGTGAATTCTAATGATATTGCCTGGTAATTGACTTTAAGGAAAACGAATATTTATTGCATTTTTGCCACCATACTAGTGAGGCGTAGGTGACCATAGGTTTTATGATTGTTTGGTATGATCAATAAATCATTTTGGTTTCAGACCACATGTCTTACCGAAGACTTTTCGACATGTACAGCTTGCCGCTATAGCACTGGAATGAATGTAGCTGATTTGGCTGTCTCATGTCAGTTTTTGTATTTCACTCCTTTGAAAAATGTTAGCTGGGTCCTATTCAGGGGTGGTATTCCGTGTACCATAAAATTCTATAATTGACAGTTGTCTCTTTCTCTCTCATGATTCAATTTTATCTCACTTATTCTGTCGACTATAGAATTCTATGGTACACTGAATTCCACCTCAGGGTTGGGGCTTTAAGTTCATACTTTCGCCTTCTGGTGAATGGGATCAGAACTGTTTTGCTAGGACTGACATTGGGTCTTTAATTTGCGCACCAGTTTCTGATTGTGTTTAGGGCTACTTGCATGCGGTCGGAGATTACTACGTCATGTAGTGGTGACGACCAGGTCATCGGCGTAACCTTGAGTCATGAGATTCCCGTAAGGGCGATAACACTCCTTGGGGAGCAACCTTTTTCCGCAGTCATCCTCATTGCCTCTCCTTCCAGAGTCGCTACAATGATTCTGCTTTCCAGCATTGCTTGTATCTATGTGATCATAGGGAAATTGGTATTCCTTCCTCTATTGATCTGGTTATGGTGTTACCGAATGCACTTTCTATGTCGATGAAGGCACAAACAGCCATTTCTTCTACCACGTTTGTCTTTTTAGAGTCATCAATCGGGCATTGTAGAACATTAATCGTGGATTCACCTGCTTAGTAAGCCAATTGTTTCTTGTGGAGCAGTCTTAACTATTATTTTCTCTGAGGAGAAAGGAGGTGAGACTAATGGGGCGGTAAAACTTTGATTCATCCAGTCTTTGGTATGAGCGCCACCACTGAGTCTCTCTAGATCTGTGGCATATAGCCGAAGGTAAGGCTGGCCTTAAATATTCTTTTCAGGAAGGGCTCTAGTATTTCAAGAACATGTTGCTGTAAGGCTGGAATATTCCATCCTTTCCTGATTACTCAAATAGTTTAAAACTTCTGAAAGCCCACTTGATTCATTGGTTTATGATTTTTTTTGCTCAGGCTTCTGCTTGCTCTATGTGGGTTTTGGACAACCCCTACCAGGTGAGCACTTTGCAAGCAGAACATTGTATCCAATACCGAACTGGATATGGACTTATATCATGAAAAAAAATTGTATTTTGTCAACTAGCACTGAAAGTGGTATGTTCCTTCAGATCACTGCCATTAACACAATTTAAAAAAACCGTATTGAGTAATATTGGAGATGTATTTGTTACTTGGAAACGGATGTTGGAAAATTGGTCATTCTCTTATTCATACATATTTTTAATTTACAGAGGTTCTTCGGAAATGGCCCACCCAAATTGCGACCGAAAGAATGTGTACCGAACCATATACAATTCAACCAGATACTCCAGAAGAAAAGCCTGTCCAATTGAAAAAAGGGGATATTCTAGTAATTCCTCAATTTGGAATTCAACGGGACCCAGAGAATTATCCTGATCCAGAACGTTTTGATCCTGAGAGATTCACTGATGAGAATAGAAGTAACATAAAACCCTTCACATACCAACCGTTTGGACAGGGTCCAAGGAACTGTATTGGTTCCAGATTTGCTCTCTTGGAAACCAAAGTATTATTTTTCTACATGTTGTCAAATTTTGAAATTATTCCGGTAGAAAAGACTAGGATTCCTTTGGTTCTGTCCAACAATTCGTTACTTATTTCAGCTGAGGGCGGGTTTTGGCTAGGATTGAAACGAATCGAGAAATGATTCATCTATGTTATATTGCATTCATATTTTTTGATATATAATACTTTTCATGTAACTATTAGTCATTCACATTACTATTTTTGCAATGTGTACGTAATTTATATAATAAATATATATATATATTTTTGTATAATCTTGTTATATCGAAAACAATTTTTTATTCCACTCTTTAAATACCTTCAGTCTACAGAGTGATAATATATTTGTATCCACTAAACTTCTAAATGTCAGTAATAGTTTCGAATATATACTTACTCCATGATTGGGCGTTATAAAAGTTGATATTTAGTATTGGCAGAAATATATAGTTGTCACGTAATAGGCTACTAGAAATATGTGGATTTCCAATGGAACACAGTACCATAACGATTTCAGGAATTATATCCCTTTGGTTATTGGAAAGGTAAAAAAGTGAAATTTTCCAGATATTGATGAAGAAAAATTTTATTTGGTTTTATTTCCCAGTACTTAATTCTCTGAATAAATATTTCATTTAATTTAATTCATTTCATTTACCCAGAAACAAAATACATAATAACATGTGTATAAAATAATATTAGACAGTGGGGTAAATATGACTGGGGTTCATTTGAGTGGATCTTCCACCCTGCCATACAATAGCTCTATAATATCTCATAAATATGTCGATATCTCATAATTCTGCAGCCGCCAAAACTCATTATATAAATATGAGGCGACATTTCTAAAATTTATGAAATTCTCGAGTAACTCAATTGTGGTTTTGAATTGGACTTCACTCGAATTACAATTGAAATGTACTGGGTGATTTACTTTATGCAGAACAAAAAAAGGTGTGATCCTGTGTGATCCTTCAAAAGGTCAAAAAGAGCATTGTTGGCGTTGGTTTATCCAAAATAAGCTGGGGAAAAATATGGGTAAATAAATTGGGCTGTGCTCAGCACTCTGGTAGGTAATTGATCTTTACGGATCTGGTTCTTCCCTACGTTCCTGGAAGATGTCCAGGGACTCATAGTTGCCCCGCTGTGTTTGTGGAGCTCATTATCGTGTTTTCTAATACCGGTAAGGTCTCTCGTCAACGGATTTCGAAGGAGAAAATATTCATAGAATGTTGTTGATAGTTGGCTAACGTATGTTGGGATTGAGTCGACTCCTGCCATATCTCGCAAGGCATCCAGTCGAATACATCTTTAACTTTTCCGTGATGATATGAAGTACTTTGTTCTGCATTTTGTCCATCCATGTTATTTGGGTTTTGTTTAAGCTGCAGAATACTGAGCATGCGTAAAACGTTACTGGTCTGATAATTTGCCCTACATTTGATCTACAATTTGTTTACTGAACTCTTGTGTAATGATCTGGCTATGAGCAAATGGGCGCTCGTAAGATATTCCATCGAGACCTATCCCTCTATTGGTAAGTTCTTGATCATCAACTTCCTTGGGATCTCCACATCCGCTACACGGTGTTTCTTTCGGAATTGATGACCTCGTTCTTCCTCGCATTAATCACTACCTTATTACTCTCTAGATATGACACTACTACCCTATCAAAGTGATTTTGGATGTAAAAAGCAACAGTTTGGAATAAGCGCATATAGCAGTGTCGTTTGCATATATAGTTGTATTTTTTTCGTCGAACTAAAGTCATGTGTATGCAGAGAGTGCAGAAATGGGGAGATGCTCGACCTCTGAGGAACATGTGATTCAAATGCATACCTTGCGGACCTCTTTTTACCCCGTGCACAATCCGCATCACTTGGGAGGTCATAATACGACCTCGAAACGCATTTTGAGCAATTCCTCAAGAGAAAGAAGCAGTTTGAGGATGATTTTGTCCACAATCTTGGCCAGAACATGCAGGAAAGAGATTAGTTGATGTATATTTAACGTATGCTCATCCTTACGAGTTTCAGGATCGGGAATACAACAGTTAGGCAGTCTAGATAGTGTTGCCACTTCATCATCGCATTGATTAGTTGGATTAGCTTAACCTGTGCAGGGCCAAATTTCAGGCTCTCAAAACACCTTGGCAAGACCCCAACCATCTTCCAAGCAGATTTGCGCCCACTCGGTTATTTACCGAGTGCGCACGACGCGAATTCGCGGCCTGGTAAAGTTAAAGTTTGCTAGGATTAGACGAACGCTGCGGTAGGGTGTTTCTTGCTGTAGGCTGTAAAGAACCGTAAGGAAATACGTAACACATAAAAACCTAATCTCAGCAAATTTATAAACATTCAAGGGCATGTTTCTCAGCAAAAATTGGTCAGGAAAACCTGTAACTCACCCCCTACTGATTCATAGCAGTATTGAAAATCGAAGACATGATAAGCAAACCGTCTAATTAGAACGAATGATTTGATGAAGTCGTGCATCACATAGTTCATGTCAATGTGGGTGTGAAAAAATATTTTCTGTAAGTTTTATCTTGAAATATCTGAAAAATTTGATCAGAAGCCAACAAACAATGAAACATCATTCGATTTAAACTCGGTTCAAATAACAAGCTTGAAACTTGTTTTGCGAAATAGATTTCGGGATTCATTTCAACGGCATCGAAATACTCTTCTCCCCACACTTTTCCACGAAGTTGAAAATATGAGGCAAATACCTAACAACAACTTCCCTAGGTAATACTGAGACACTAATTATTACAAGTGGTCATAGTAATAATAATAATAATAATAAAGCAGAGATAAGTTTCCAACTGGCTGCGAATGACTACTTGCAGAAACGTTTCGATGAACTTGCAGCTCTTCAGTGCTAGAGGAGATCGGACAACTTTAGAGTTGTCCAGTCCCAACACAATGAAGCATGCTCCTGTATACCTAATAACATTTCCTCACAAAAGTAGTCCTGAATTACAATGAGTCAAGAGTCAATAGCAGTGTCACACGTGAGCAAAAGCAAGAAGCAGAGGTACAGTGCATTCATTTTAATTTGTCCCAATTTTAAATTGCTGTAAAATATTTATTTTTTGGGGTAAAACGTCGAATAAAAAGAGAAATTGTAGTGTTTTTTGTTAAGTTTCATGCTGTACAGAGAAAATATTTACAATTTACAAATAGCAAACAATTTTAAACAAATGAAATTATTCTTGCATTATTTATAAGTGCTGTTTCAATTGAATTTTCTGTATGCCCTCTAATTTTTAACAAGGTGTCTGTTGATTTGCGCCTGTCGAATTGCATTCCTAATTATTATCTTCATATCGTCCAAAGAACAATGTGACGTTCCCCCATCCTGTTGCCAATATCTTGATATAACTAGAGGTAAATCGTCAATATGTTCTTCAATTTCTGCTTTCAGAAAATGTAAATAAACGTAACCAGTCAATGAACCATAAAAAATTATAGGATCCAAAACACCACCAATTAATCCGCACGAAACACTAACGAACTGCTGATAGGTACTCGAATTAGACCAATATTGTCTATTTTGGCGATGACAACCTCTGAGAGTGGAAAACGACGACTCATCGGTCCACAATATTTTATCCAGAAATGTTGCATCCCTTTGAATGATTTCTACGATATGTCTGGTAAATTGCAGTCTGTTTTTTATCATGCGCTGGTGTCAACTTTTGCACCCTTTTTAGCTTGTATGAACAAAATTTGTATTTTTTAGTCACTGCATGGTCTGATCCAATACACGATGGCAATTACTACTCTTACTACATAGTTTAATGAATTTTGAGGATTGGTTCTAAGATATCCTAGAATAATAATTCTTGTTTCTTCTGTCAAAACCGTTTTTGGCCTAACACTTTTTTTTTTCTATTCACGCTACCAGTTTCGAAAAACTTTTTCTTAAGTCTATCGAATATTTTTTTACATAGAGTTCTTTTTCTTGGAAATTTTCTTAGAGCTTTTGTAACACTCCCACTTTGCCGATAAATATCGAAAATAAAACATTTTTCTTCTATGGAATATCCCATTTTGTTTATTCACAACAAACTGTCAGGGAACAATATCCACGTATGACATTTAACAAAATAATAAACGCGGTTAACTAGATGTTCTAGAAAATTTACTTCTTTAATAATATTTACACAAATTTGCGCTAGTCATGGAAAGAAAGCGCAAGTGTGGCATATTTTCGAAAGCAGAAAAAAGAGGAAAATTTTTCAATATTCAATGATATACAGGGTATACCTATGAAAAAATATGTTCTGTCAATGATTTTGACATTTGAAAATTTATAAAAATTTTGACAAAACAGCATAAAGCTGAAAAAAACATTGAAAAAAAATGAATTCGACCTTTTACCTCGAAAATAGTTATTTTACAGCTTTCCAAAAGTGAGACAAATTAAAATGAAAGCACTCTACATACCTACTCCAAGACGACTAAATGCAAATTGTATCGGGGAGTATGAAACAAATACGATGAATGTCGACGACTCAATATTCATCACGAAATGGAAAATATGAGGAAAATATCTGACAGAAAAAACACTACTTCTCTGGCTGATACCAACGGATATTGAACAACTATGGATATAACTTGAGAACAACAACGATGCGATGCTAATCCGTATATCTGGTTTATCAAGAGGATTTTCTGGTAGTTTAAGAATTATTGCAGGTTTATTTTGCTGACTCATAAACAATTCGGATGAGTAGGAACACATTTTGTGTATCAAAGAGTGATTCCATAGTAGCCTCAGTTTTATCGCAAACATCCTCGTAACTACATTGCCGATGATCTTATCTTCCATCTGGTTTTCAATTCAGCAATATAATCGATGGAAATGTTATTCGATATTACGCATTCAACATCACACCGTTTCTATTTCTAGAACGTCCTTGAGAAGATTCAGTGAAGTACTTACTCTGTTGCTCTTGGGAAATTAAAATCAAACTTATTTTTGTTTCAATGAGTTGGAAACTCACAAAGAAATTGTTCAAAGATATTTTGCCAAGCTTCTGTTCAGTTGGGATTGTCAAGTGTGGTGGGTGAGCTTTCCATTTGGGAATAAATGGAAGTGAACATCTGAAATAATTAATAATTTCTCGTGAATAGTAAGTATTATTGATGTCAAGACAATTTTTTCCATTTGAGTTATTTCCATACAATGGTCTGAAAGTATAATGACATATTTAAAAATATTTTTTAATTTACTACTTTTTTAAAATGGAATGAAAAGAATAAAATAATTTTTCCGAGACAAATTAAAATGAAAGCACTCTACATACCTACTCCAAGACGACTAAATGCAAATTGTATCGGGGAGTATGAAACAAATACGATGAATGTCGACGACTCAATATTCATCACGAAATGGAAAATATGAGGAATATATCTGACAGAAAAAACACTACTTCTCTGGCTGATACCAACGGATATTGAACAACTATGGATATAACTTGAGAACAACAACGATGCGATGCTAATCCGTATATCTGGTTTATCAAGAGGATTTTCTGGTAGTTTAAGAATTATTGCAGGTTTATTTTGCTGACTCATAAACAATTCGGATGAGTAGGAACACATTTTGTGTATCAAAGAGTGATTCCATAGTAGCCTCAGTTTTATCGCAAACATCCTCGTAACTACATTGCCGATGATCTTATCTTCCATCTGGTTTTCAATTCAGCAATATAATCGATGGAAATGTTATTCGATATTACGCATTCAACATCACACCGTTTCTATTTCTAGAACGTCCTTGAGAAGATTCAGTGAAGTACTTACTCTGTTGCTCTTGGGAAATTTAAATCAAACTTATTTTTGTTTCAATGAGTTGGAAACTCACAAAGAAATTGTTCAAAGATATTTTGCCAAGCTTCTGTTCAGTTGGGATTGTCAAGTGTGGTGGGTGAGCTTTCCATTTGGGAATAAATGGAAGTGAACATCTGAAATAATTAATAATTTCTCGTGAATAGTAAGTATTATTGATGTCAAGACAATTTTTTCCATTTGAGTTATTTCCATACAATGGTCTGAAAGTATAATGACATATTTAAAAATATTTTTTAATTTACTACTTTTTTAAAATGGAATGAAAAGAATAAAATAATTTTTCCGGTCCCTAGTGATTCCTAAACCCTTAGAAACTCCTAACCCAATAGAGATTGTTCTGAAATTCGTGATCGTAATAGTAATAATTACGAAGGCGTAGAAGGGCCAACAACAAAATATTTTTCAAACTAGTTGGAATTGCCACTTTGAAGTGACAATTGCCACTTTGATCTGACAATTGTCACTTTGATCTGGCAATTGTCACTTTGAAATGTCAATTATCACTTTGAACTGGCAATTGTCACACCGAACAGGCAATTGTCACTTTGAATTTGACTGGAAAACAATATTATTGCATGGATTTTTGCCAGTTCAAAGTGACAATTGCCAGTTCAAAGTGACAATTGCCAGTTCAAAGAGACAGTTGCCAGTTCAAAGTGACAATTGCCAGTTCAAAGTGACAATTGCCACTTCAAAGTAACAATTGCCAGTTCAGAGTGACAATTGCCAGTTCAAAGTGACAATTGCCATTTCAAAGTGACAATTGCCAGATCAAAGTGACAATTGTCAGATCAAAGTGGCAATTGTCACTTCAAAGTGGCAGTTTCAACTAGTTTGAAAAATATTTTGTTGTTGACCCTTCTACGCCTTCGTAAATAATGGCTATAAAAGAACTTGTAATATTCATAACTTGGGACTCTTGCATAGATGATTGGGGCATCCATAGTTGACTTACGTCAACAATTTTATGATACTGCGAATGATGTGAACTATTTTGTGCAATATCTCAACTGGGGCTACTCCCTACACTTCCTACTATTATTGTTTGGTTGCACCAAAAGTTTTTTGTTTCAAATCTTACACGTTTCTTCATACCCGTCATTAAAAAATCGTATTCACAATGTGAAACGAATTAACTCAACCAAGTCGAAGAACCCTTCTCACCATGCATTGCCTCCAAGTGGAAAAATGAGGCAAACATCTATCAGAATACAACTAGTTCCCTAGCTGATACCACCATGACGATTCTGACTTGGACCCACATGGTCGGTGAGGAAAAAAAGAATATTATGAAGTCAGTGTGAATGTAGGCACAGGGTCGGATCGGGAAAAGGTAAAACTCATTGGTCGAATGGATTTTTGAAATACTTTTATTTTTACCATTACCAGCTTTTATCCAACTTGATCTGTGTGTATATATGTATGCGTTTTTGTGTGCGGGTGTACGCATCTAGTCGACTCGAAATTTGGCAGGTGTTCATCACTTGGGAGATAATGTATCATAACATTTTTATATTTGGAAAAAAACAGAATGTTGGACGCGTTTTGTGATTGCTGATTGTGATGAGCGTTTGGATTAGGATATCATGATTTTGTTGCCAACATTTCAAAATTTAAGGTGTTCCAAAATAGCAGATGAAATTTCTGAATTATGGCTTGATTCTATTCTAAATTGGTAAAGGTGTAGGGATTTTTGTAGTTGGAGATCATTATTTTTTTGTCAGAAATTGATAATTTGAAATGACTGGCACCGGACAAATTTAGGGGTTTTTAGGGTAGGAGATGAGTTTTAAGTCAATCATTTAACATGACATATTTTACGAATGATCTGAATTATTTAAAAGAGAAAATCTTGGATTATATTTACATTAAACAGCAAATACAGTCTTCACTTCGTCAGGGCTATTTAGGGAGAACTTCGCATATGTGGCAAATTTTTATCTGAAATTGATTACCTTGCTCTGCATTGCTTTCTAATATAATGTTTCTTGGGCGAGGCGTCTTTGATGTTCCGTTGAAGTGGAAAGGCTGCACTGGATTTTTCATGAATGTTCTGATGAGGCACAAACGAAACATTGACTTTACAATGGAAACCGGATACCAGGGGATTGTTACGGCTTTGTTTTTTTGGCGACATCAATATTAGGAAATTAAATCATTAGAATTCATTTACTCCAGCCAAGATTTGTGTCCACTATAGATTATATATCATTGTATTGGCAAAATAGCCTTAGTGAGTTTCAGACCTTGAAGTGTTCATTGTTCAGGTTGGGGTATTATTTTGCTTAATTGTTCTGTTTTTATTATCAAGACTTTATAGTTACTATTCATCAAACCGGTACGGAGTTGTTCCCCCAATTAAATCGATTTCAGCTTTGATATTTGAAATGCATTGCAAAGTGGTTCTTATAGAAAACTTTGCCAAGTATTAAACACATCTAATTCAACGGTCAGTGGAAAGGCTGCAGTAGTTGTTTTCTGTTAAATAATTGCCGAGGAACATACCTTTTATAGGACTTTTTGCGGAAGATTTGGATTACGTAATCCACTATTTTTCATGATTAGATTAATGGTCTTCCGTCATGTAGTGTCGCCCCTCTTCATGATGTTTTTGGTTTCTCATTGAAGTCGACACGCAGTTGGAGTGCATTTTAATTCAGAGACCCAGAGATGGCGCTGAATTCATACTTCAGTATTTGTGTCAGGAATTTCCAATTAGGCTGAAAGGATTTTTTTATTCAATTGGGTCTCACTAACCTTTGCTGATGATTAGCAAGGACCATGAAAGCGGTATAGAGGTGTTTCCTCAATTGAGTCGAAGACAAATTTCAGCTTTGATATTTAAAATGCATAGCAAAGTAGTTTTTGTAGAAAACTTTGCCTAGTATTAAACCGATATAATTCAACGGTCGTAGAGGGCGGTAGTTATTTTCTGTTGAATACTGCAAAAACTGCTAATCAGCGATTTTGAACTCGTCCACCATCTTGATTTCCTGATTGTTTACAAAAAATTTACGATCTCCGACCCCAAAATCTCTCAACACCGAATTTTATTCGAATTGGACATATTCGCAAAACTATTCCGCCACCTTGAATTCATTAATTTTGTCAATATATTCATGATCCCAAACCCCGAAGAGCCCCATATACCAATTTTGAATCGAATCGGACCATAACCACACATCTCTTCCGCAATTTTTTTTTTTCTCAACAATGTTTACCTCTCAAATTTGAAATAGTTGCTGCCGGTGGCTCTTCAAACTAGGTATATTATTTTGAACGTTTCATCTTCTAGACATTCTTTCTCAGCTTTTTAATTTTTTTGGAATATTTTTTCAATTCTCGATACATTTTATAACTGGATGCCCTTTGCTTCGCGTCGGGCATCAAACTATCCGCGGGAAGAAAAACATAATATTCCTCTCTTGGTATGTGAATAGCTAAATTCTATTTTGAATTCCAATTATGGTTACCTTTCCTAACCCCCTTTTTATATTCACCACCTCTGGTACATCGGAAAATTTACTCAAACAGACGAACCGACAGACGGATGAACGGACGGATCATCTACAAATGCATTATTTCAATGCAGCAGCTCGCAGCGATATTATTGAATGAATTTTACGTTGTATATAAATTATCGATGTTGGCAAGACCAGATGATCAATTCCTGGTGGATCGCACTGAATATTCCCAGATTGATTTTTACTATCCTTGGATATTTTTGTATAAACAATTTGTGTTGGTTATACGGCATGAACTTCATTCCTTTATCAACGTTCACCTCTTGTTGGAATTCAAACGATTACATAGCTTTTGTAACATGTCAGATAGCATTATCAGGTATTATTTATAAAATTTGTTTTCACTTTCATGTCCAATTTTTAAACACAATTGTTGAAGGCAAGGAATCGAAGAGAAGAATTATTTCGATTTTTCAATTTTTCTCCCCATGCAATATGTTCCATACTTTTTGGTCGAGTTTGGCACCAAAGATCCACGTCAAGCATCCACCGTATGGATTTTTCTCCCCAGTTATTTTACTTGATATCTAGCTGTCTCTCAAACAGTTCTTCACATATGATGATTGATGACGTTTCCTCCGACTCTCTACTATAAATACTGCTGTACCACATGTACGGTGCACAGCCTCGTGAATAATACTACCCTCCATACCGCATTTTCTTTTATTACTTGCTTATCTAGTTGAACATCTACTAGGATGTTGGTTAATTTTGCCATTTCTCTGGAGGAATGACCACCAGCTGAGGTCAGAGTCCATGGAGCCTAGCCCAAGCACGTTCAAGATTTTGGTCACATGAGAGGAAGTTGATCGAATTGTAAAAGCTTGAAAATATTACTCGAAAACTTTTAAAAAATTACTTCCTCATATCTACTTTCAACGTGATATATAAATTGTAATATAGAGATACAAAACGATTGATGTTGATATCAATTCAATATTCGATGTATTTTTATTTTCAGATAACCAGCAGACACTATGTTGAGTATGATAATGATAATACCAGTGATTCTGGTTGTCTTTTATTACGTGGCGATAAAACCTCTATATTTTTGGAAGAATCAAGGAGTCAAGCAGGCCCCAATAGTCGAAGTGTTTTTCACCAATATATTATATGGACTCTTTCAAAGAAACATTTCAGGTTTCATACAAAACTTCTACAATAAATTTCCTGGTTCCAGGTTAGTATATGGTGAATTGTCTTTTTTATTGATATCCCCAATAAGCTTAGTTGCGGTGACACCCATTACTTTGGATGTTCAACTTTTCAATCTCATAGTGCTAAACTCAAGAAACCTAAATAGTTGAACAATTGTTTTCACAATATATTTGGTCATGTAAACTACTGATTGTAGCTTCAAATACTTGATTCTACTCGATGAATCATCACTACTAATGGTAATGGTGATGGTCTGCCAAGTGCAAAAGCATCTGTAAAATTTTAGAGCTGTCCGTGATGATTCAAATAATTTTTGTACGAAAATCCCCATAGGAGCGCCGCTAAATGTGAAGAAACACTATGTGGACCTTAATCTCGATTGCACAGATACAGATGAAGAGGTAATCGACATAATACATGTCAATTTTCGACTCATTGGAACTGATTGAGAACTTTTCTGAGAGAGGAAGAATTTTACTTCAAGACATCTGGAGAACTGGGATAGGATGAGATGATAGCTTGGACTCTGAAACCTATAACATGTGGAAACACTGGTTCAGAGACTTGAATTGAATTGGCGAAATTTTCTTACCCAAATGTAACTCACATGAAATTCCATTAGCACGTAATATACAATTGCACATTTTCTGCGATGGCAGTGGAGAAGATTTTGCAGCTGTTGCATACCTGAGAGTGACAAAGTTAGAAATTAGTTCGGTGATGGCAAGAGCTATAGTGGCATCGTCAAAACCGATTTCGATACCACGGCTGGAATTGCAGGCAGCAAACACTTTGTGTCCAATTTCCTTCCCAAGTCGGCGCCCATGATTGCTCCAGGTGAACATTGCGACGTAATAACAAAATTGCATCAGAAAAATAATAAATAAGTTGAGTTGTCAAATTTTCATATTTTGTAATTTACATTCATTAAAAGAAAAGAATTGCAACCAGCGCGTTCATTCTTCATCTACATTCATTCACTTTGACAGATTCGTTTGGTATCAAAATTGACAGATCCTATTTTTGGACAGACTCTTCATCTGTACTACATTGGATTGAACATGGTGCAAGTCGCTTGAGACAGTTTGAATCGCATTGGGTTGGAGAAATTCAAGAGTCAACCAATGCTGGAGAGAATTGGGTACCGTCCAAATCGAATGTAGCTGATCTTGCAACTAGAACATACAATAGTGACTGAAGTAATGTTACTAACTCCAATCGATGGTTTGGTGGCCCTGAATTTCTTTTGGAATCGAATGAAACAAGATGGCCCACTAGAAATGTCCTTCCTGCAAATAACCTCGTAGACAACAATCCACAACGAGATTTCGCTTTTGATAAACTATGTATTCATCGGTCTACCTGACATAAGTAGATTTTCGTCGTATGAAAGAGATCAGCTGTAAGCGAAAGCTAAGAATGCACCTAGAACAACTTCACCGACACTGAAACCGATATGCTGAGAAGCTATGGATTCAAAATTGTCAATTTGAAATGTTCCCTGAAAAAATTAGAAATTCTAAGAGAAAAAAGCTACTGAACAGACGAAGCAGACTCCGCCAATTGACACTGGTTCTTGAAGATGACATCATTGTGCTAGGTGGAAGGACAGACTTTTCAACATCTATGGCAGAGCGAACAAAACGACCGTACATTTTTTCATTTAAACATAAATTCACTGACCTCCTCATTCAGTAGGTATTATAATTAGAAATATTTTCATCAGAGTCTTGAAACTTTACCGATTGTTATTCGAGAAAAATTTTGGAAATTGAATGGTAGAGTAGCGGTGAATGTCGAATCAAGAAAGCGAAACCAGAGTTGCCAATACTGGGACAACTATCTAATGTTTCGATGATGCCAAATGTACGACCTTTCACTGTTACGAGCATCGATTATTTTGGACTTCTAAAAGTAAAAATAGGCACACGTTAAGAAAAAAATGGGGTTTATTTTCAATGGGACTAACTTCTGTGGAGCAGATGAAGAACTGGAGAAGTCTGTGAGGGAACTGGATAAGCTGAAAATATCTGAATTTCTCAGTATGAAAGATATCCTATGGAAAGTCATACCGCCTGGAGCAACACACCTGGGTGGAACATAAAGAGATTAGAAGCGAGAAGAAATTCTTGAATGTGATCATGGATGGTCAAAGCATAGAAGATGAGACCTTATCCATAAATTCTTTAGCGAAATTGAGTACATTTTGTATAGCAGACCCTTAACCCATGTTTCATTAGATCCAACAGATTTAGAGGCATTGAAGAAAAACTACTAGGATTTTTAGATAGAAAGTTTTTGGTGAAATAATGGCGTGAAATCTAACAAATGGATGATTGCTTTTGGAAAAGGTGGGTCAAAGAATACTTTCCTTCACTGACAAAACGTGATAAATGGATACATGAATCTA
Source organism: Chrysolina americana (assembly GCA_958502065.1). NCBI lineage: Eukaryota > Metazoa > Arthropoda > Insecta > Coleoptera > Chrysomelidae > Chrysolina > Chrysolina americana. The sequence goes on from OY293412.1 coordinate 11,792,006, forward strand.
AATCACTAGCCAAGAATGACATGGTTATTATCATGGATGAGTCTGCACCTCGGCATTTATCCAGAATGGGAAAAGTTGAGAACAGTATTCATGGTTCTGATGGAATAGTAAAAGTGGGAGTGGCAGACATCAAGATACAGTATGGAATTTTTCTTCGGCCTGTATCAAAGCTGTGCAGGATGAAAATTGAAAATAGTGAATAAACTATTTGAAACGTTTCTCTCTAGGAAGGGAGAAATGATGATATGTTTAAAATGTTCTGTAGAAAAAAAAAGAATTTTGGTTGTTGTAACGGTAAAATAGAGATTGAAAACTCATATGGCTTTTTCCTAGCGGGACAACCTGATTACACCAATAACAGATGACAGTGACAAGTATCATTCAAATTAAATGGAGGCTGCGCATGCGTACTCAACATTGGTTCGAGCGAAATGGCTTTCCTTCGCTTCTGTGTAGTTCCAATATTCTGTGGTATAACGTACATCTGGATCAAGCAACCATTGCCACCAAAATTATCAGGGATTATATACTGCATCTTCGGGGTCAAGGCTATGCCAGAGTGGCAGATATGGTAGTGCTTTCGATTCTAGCAATACATTTTTTTTCATAATGATGCAGTATATTAATTTTTGTAGATATTGCGGCCACTACTTCTTTTATGCGAAGACCCTAATATTGAGAGATCCCGACCTGATCAAACAAATGCTCATAAAAGATTTCGAACACTTCACCGACCATAGACCATTCGTTTCAGAAGAGTGTGACCCGTTATTTGGAAAAAACTTGTTCTCTGTAAAAGGTCAGTATTTTTAAAAGAGTAGGAAAAATAAAAAACAAATTTCATGTGTATTATGGAATATAAGAGAATTAAGAAAAAAATCTCCTATGAATATGTTTTTTGTTAGTTGTTTTTTATTCGGGAAAAATAACATTAAACACATTTTGGATGGAGTCATACTTCATAACCTAAGGAGAGCAGTGAAAAATACACACACATTTTTCTTATCCATATCCTCGTGGGATTCATTTCAAAATAAGGTGCTTTAATCTTTCGGAATCGAGTGCACCACGGATTTAATGTCTTTTATTTTGGGTTCGTTTCTTCAAGCCACATTGGTGTAGGCAAATTTTCAGTTGGTTCGTTTCAAATTGTGTGAAACAAACTAAAATTACATCAGTTAGGCAGTTTGACAATGAGTGGTTGACGAAAATTGCCCCAAACCATAGCTCCCTTATTTGTTGCCCGACTTTGACGAATTGAAACGTTGATAAATTACCACTTCAAATGATTTCTGAAAGCACTCATTCCATTTTTCTTCAAGTTTAACTTTAGCGATTGCCATTTTTTGCAATTGATTCTCGTGCAAAATTATGGACACAAATCGGACAATGTAACAATATAATTTTTTCATAAAACGAACAAAGTTCGAGAGTGTATATAGAAGAGTTCAATTATGCGTCCGTGAGGAACGTTGCACAAATAGACGACAGATATAATTCAATATCCGCAGGGGGAAGTAGTTGTTTTCTGTCAGATATTTGCCTAAATATCCACTTTGTGGAATTGTGTGGAGAGACAGGCATTTTTCGGTTTACGAAATTTTTGTTTCCTAGAATTGAACTCTCCTATATACACTCTCGAACTTTGTTTGTTTTATGTACTTTTGTTCTCTGCCTGGAGACAGTGGCTACCAGGAGGGTTACTTGATATGTTCGCGGATGGCGCTACGAATTACTTCATTGTGAGTCGCAGCTCCATTCGTAGACGGATACTATAGGGCTTTTGAATATTATCATTCATATTTGTGGAACAAGACGCATTGTCGTCTGACCTATCCTTGCACTGATGAGAGGAAAATAACCTCGAAACATGCATGTATGCAGGTGGTCATTTCCAAAAAAAATGAAGGATTAATATTCAATGGCTTTATAACAAGTAGCACTTGCAATTATGTGTCCGTGAGGAACGTTGCACAAATAGACAACAGATATAATTCAATATCCGTAGGGGTAAGTAGTTGTTTTCGGTCAGATATTTGCCTAATATCCACTTTGTGGAATTGTGTGGAGAGACAGGCATTTCTTCAATTCACGATTTTTTGGATGTATCCATCATCCGGCAGCATCTTTACCAGTAACCCTTAACAGTTTTTAGGAGACTTGTGCGAGCTAGGAATGACTAGGGCCATACCTTTTAGCGTGCGATCAGGGGCCTTCAATTTACACATGTAGAGTGGGAATTGCTGTGAATTTCAGCAGAGGTCTACTAATGTATACCAATCAGTCACTGTAGGTTCATACAATATAAATTAGATCCAGTATATAACCATCCGATTTAGTTATTTTATTTCAGAAAGCCAGCCATTGCGCACAATACATCGCTGCGACATTGTTCATCTTTATTATTTAATAAATGAATACGTTGTATGTCTGAGTTCAAACATATAGTTAAAACGCAATGTAAAGAAATTACTGAAATATTACTAAAGTTTCTTTCTGTGACTTTCACAAACTGAACTTTTTTTCCTAACACATCTATTCGACGTGTCTACCAATCACTGACTGCATAGGAAAAAAAATATAGAGGTTAGGTATGTACTACATACCGTCGAACAGCAAGTGATCCATTGTTGACTTTGTTGCATGAAATATAAATAAGTATTGAACTATGAAAGATAACGAAAAATCAGACATCCAATTTTATAGGTTAATTAAAACTTTTAGTAAAAGAGAAATACCCTTCAACGGCGGAATTTTGTTTTCTAGGAAAAATGATTTGTTTTAATATTTACCCATATTATATACGTGTTTTCATAATATAAAGTGTTTTGTTTTCAAAAAACTTGTTTTTTTAACAAACAAATGTTTTGCCATATGGCAACGATAGCCAACTATGGGGTCAATTCTATTTACTTAGTATGAAATGTAAAATTACAATCTAAACAAAGACCTATGTCTCTTTTTTTACAAATAGTTCGCACGATCGATGCGATGAACAGCCTTCTTTTCTTGTCGGGGTAGGGAACAAGCAAATGGTCTTTACCGTCATAACTGATATCATCAGATGGAGTATTCAGGCACCACATCTTATATCCAGAATGGATCGGTTTACCGCGTATGAACTGTTCACATGAATCACGTCCACAGTACTTTATCATAGACTCGTGAATACTATCTTTCTGCTTCCCAGTTTTTCAGAAAATTCGCTTTCACCTTGTTTGTGAGCGGCCGAATCTTCCACATTTTGTCGTTCAAATTTGGTTTTGTATTATCCGCACAATGCAATTATTTTAGTCTCAGTCTGAACCTGTCTCTTCTCATTGTTTGGCTTACCATACGATTGTTCATATCGTCCCGTGAATCCCAATAAAATTCACGTCCAGGTAACTCACAATAGCCTGTTAAATATGAAATTTCTACAAAACATTTCGTTTCTTCCGGTGAAATTTTTGGGTTTGCTTCATTTACAAATAGAACATATATGGTTGATTCTTCCACTAAAAAAATATCATATCATCGATGAACTTAATTTTCATAAGAGTTGGGTCGCGAAATTTTGTGTAATCCTGTTTTGGAAATCGGATTTTCTTGGTACAATATCGCCATTTATTCAATTGGTTTTTGTTTATTAGGTCTTGAAATGAGAATTCATACTCAATTTCTATTTAGTTTTCATCCACAGCTAATTCTGAAAAGAAAGATCACTTTACATACACTTACACAAATACACTGCTAGTGTTGCCATACGGCAACACCTACCTATTTGAGCTATTGAGCTAATACATCTGGACTAATGAAATTTGTCTTATAAAACTATGTATACTCACCTCAGAAAACTACCTTGCATTGAGTATTTTTAGGGTATATTCATTTTGATCAATATTTATTAAATTTTATTGTACTGATTCTAGGAGGAAGTACGTTATTCCCAAATTTGAAAAAAAAAAACATCTTTCAATCGTTTTTACAGCAAAATAGAAAATGTAGTTTAGAAACAATACATGAAAGGCAGAAAATAATTGTTTCGCTTGATTTCATGCAATTGGTTAGTAGATGAAGATAATAGAACTACTTGTGGTTCACGTTACCATAAGGCAACGTTAGCCGTTGAAGGGTTTCTAGATGAGGTAATACCTAACGAAAGTATTGTTATAAAGAGAGTTCTATTTTTTTGGGGTGTTTTTCCCAATGTATCAATTATTTCGTCATAATTTATCATCATCATCATATAGTATATCCTATTTAGTGTTGATCATTAGAAATGCTTCCAGTCAATCATATCCAAATGAAAACTCAGTACAGTCAAAAATCATTTGAATTTGTTAGTCTACTAATCTTCCATTCATATTTTTTAGGACCTCAGTGGCGTCATCTACGACCAATTCTCAGCCCTTCTTTCACCAGCAGCAGAATGAAAGCGATGTTTATGTTGATGAGTGACTGCGCTGAGCATTTTGCGCAACACTTCCTGAGTAAAGATGAAAATTTAGTTACCATCGAAATGAAAGATGCATTCACCCGTTTTGCGAATGACGTCATCGCCACCACAGCCTTCGGTGTGGAAGTTGATTCATTGGAGAATCCAGAAAATGAATTTTATCGTCTAGGCAACAAGACTACAGATTTGAAAAAACTCTCAAAGCAGCTGAGATTTGCGGCAAATGCGATTTCTCCATCATTGTGCAAGGTTGGTTGACGTCACTTTATAGTATAGTAACAACAGACAAATTGGAGCTCAAAGAGAAGGATGCATTGTAAAAAGCAGTAGGATCATTTAAAGTTAGAAAAAAATGTTTATCAAAATATTCGGGAAAATAACACAAACATTTTATTTTATTTATAATGAAAAAGGTATAACGGGATAGGGTAAGATAACTATCGAAAATCGGCTTTGATAGAATGAAAGTCAATCAAATTGTCTACAAAATAGTCCTACAACATTTTCAATAGGTTACGTTAGGTTGAGTTAGATTTCAAGCTACTACATCCCTTTGAGCTCTGTAAACGATGCTAATCTTCCTAAAAATGCGATGAGGAATATTTAACATTGTAGAGAACAGGGGAGTTTAGTTTTTGATGTTATGGTTGAGCCAATACAAATAGAATGAAACGTAAAAAAAATTATCAGAACTGTGCCTGAAATGTTCCTTTCCAGAGGGTGGTAGGAGTTGGGATCAATATGATGTTTGAGGAAGACCAGTTACATTGTTTGCCATGTTTCGAATTTGAATAAATTCATCCTCAGTGTTCAATAAATAGTTTCTCCTGTGGTAACAATTCAAAATTGTAACATATATGACACATGTTACAATATGCCAGTATACTTCGTAGAAGAGTACATGATAACGTGTATTATTTTTTACATCGAATATCCCTGGGGAATTGATAAGTTTGAGCTGTTATTTAAAATATTTTTATTGTGTTATTGTATTATTATCAATATTACACAGTAGATATTTCTAATGGCTCTGGACACTCTAATAAAAAGAGACGAAAGTTCTTAATTTTTCCATCCTTGTTGCCAAGGGCGCACTCTGTGATTGGTTACCATAATGGCGGGGAGTTTGAATGACATGACAGCTACAGTTGAAAATGACATTTATACTCCCTGACCTTATAGTTACCAATCACAGAGTACATTCCCTGGCAACAAGGATGGAAAAATTAAGAACTTTCATCTCTCTTTATTCGGGTGTCCAAAGCCAATAGAAATCTCAATTGAATCTGAATATTTTAGTTGATAAACCTATATTGTTAAACTTCACAAACGATAATCTTTATGAATTACTTATCCAATAACCGAATTCTAGCTTTTTAAAATAAAATTCTTCGAAGACGATGTGAGCAAGTTCTTCGGAAACTTAATAATTGATACTATGAGAGAAAGGAAAGAAAAGGGAATCATCAGGCCTGACATGATCCAATTATTAATGGAAGCAAAAGAGAATGGCGAAGTAAATGAAACTAGGACTGTAGAAGGTGACGATACTGAAGAGGTAACAACAGGTATATAATAATTTAAATGAATCGAAATTATGGATTACTTTTCACCAACAATTTTCAGGAAAAGACAAGCATCCAATTCAATTATCAGATGAAGATATAGTAGCCCAAGCTCTGTTATTCTTCTTCGCTGGATTTGATTCGGTATCGACCATGATGTGTTTCATGGCACATGAACTGGCTGTGAATCCGGATGTACAGGAAAAACTGGCGCTAGAGGTTCGAAACAGAATGGAGAAATGTCAGGGAAAGTTAACTTACGATGGGCTCATCAATATGAAATACATGGATTTGGTCGTCCTAGGTGAGATAATTCAATGATTTGGAAAAATATTCCTATGAGGTACCCGTCACATTCAAGTACTTTTTGACATCTTCAATGAAACAATACGCCTCTTATTCTGTCTCAGTCGCATAAGCTTGACTTCTTCCATATCCTCAGGATATTACGATTACGATGGTTTGATTGATAATAGTATATTGTACAACAAGTGAGAAAAACGACATATTTCTCACGAGCGCAAATCAAGCGAGTGAGAAATATGTCTTTTTCTCACGAATTGTACATTGTACTTGTTCTACGGATGCGTTGTTTTCAAGTATTGAAATATAAAATACATATATAATAATACTGGTATGTTGTTAACTCATTTTTATATTTTATTTAAAATAGTAATTAACAGTTATATTTGAACTATTTTGTAAAGTGATTCCTGGTAGGTTGTTTTGTTTCAACATGTTTTCGGTTATTGAAATATTAGCTGCGGTCGAAGTTGAAGTTGATGGAGAAACGTACTGAGCTTCCACAGCATTATTGTGTTCAGGTTCTAATGGCACTGGAGGCTGAATGGATTCTACTATACTATTTGAAATTTTTATTTTGTTAGCTATGGAGTTGTCGATATAAGATTCAGCGACATTGCTGGATTTCCAACCCCCATGGCGTTTAAAAGTTAAAAGATCTGCCCCTGCATTAACTAAAATAGTCGCAGATGACCATCGGAAACAGTGACCAGTATATAATTCGGGGTTCGGTAATTGCAAAAATTTCGCTATTTCTTTCGCCATGGTGCCAAATTTATTTATCCCCACAGGCTGTTTCGTACATTTACTATTTTTGTAATTAAAAAAAAAAACGTGTTTCATTCGTGCATGGTCGAAGCTTCACATGTTTTTTGTAGATTTGGTAGAATTCTCCTGTGACTGTGAAATTTCTAGGAACCTTGGTTTTAGTATCGGGTAATTTTATTAAAAGGGCCGAATTAAGATCTTCCATGTCATCAATTTTTAATTTTCGAACGGCATGCCCCTGAAAGGACAATAGCTAAAGCAGTCTGAAAACAAAACCAAACATTCATTTTCTGATAACAATTTAAAAAATTTCAATTCATACCTTTATCAGCAAATACTTTTCATCAGGTGCATCTTTTAAAAATTGTTGAATTTCTTCAGAAGTTAATGTTTTTGACTGTTTTGGAATCTATTTTTCAGATTTGCGTTTTAAAAATGCACGTAGTTTTACGTATTTTGATATATCAACACAGTTTTTAATCATTAAGGTACTCCTCAGCATCGAGTACTGAGACCATAATGTTGATTTCAATCTTCTCGACAACTCTTCAAAATAAACTAACAAGGTATTTTCCAGTCCATACAGTTTCTGTAAGCGATTTCATATTTTTCTCTTGATGTGCTTGGTAGCAAATTATTTCAAACATCTATTGCTTTCTGAATAATTTCTGGAGGTGTATTTTCCGACTCTAAATCTTCGTATTCTATTATATTCAATATTTAATGAATCTTTATAGTATAACAAATAACAATAAAACTATTTTCGTTGGGTAAGTTGACAGCATTAATTATGCAGTGCTTCGGTTTTGTTGTTATAGAAACGCTAACAATGGGCTACATGGATATTGCACGCGAATCTTCGGCGTAGCGTTGTCAACGTGGAGAATGCGTCATATCAATCTGACATGTAACAATTCATGACTGACTTGGGTTATCATGATAACAGTGAGAAATTATTTCTCACTGTATTGGCGGATATTTCTCATTGCGTGAGAAATCTTTCGTTTTGAACGTATGAAAGCGATGAGAGAAGTGGCACATTGTATAGCATCCGTAGAAAAAATAACTTTCACCATCGTTAAAAATTACACTTTCTTGTTTCATGTGCATGCTTGTGATTTTTATCTTGTGAATTATTTTGGCTTATTTTTACTCATCGCTTCAATATTATTCCTATCACCGATTATTGTAACGATTTAGGATTTGCATAAATCCAGTGACTTTGATTTTTTTTTTTCATACATTTCTGATATGGGATATGCATTGATTGTTTGGTTGGTCAGGTTTACCACTCGTGAACTGATTAGCCCCTGAACGAGTTTAAACTTCGAAAATTGTCTGATTGCACTATTCCAGTAAATGTTTTTTTTTTCAGAAATTGTTAGGATTCAAGGAAAGTTTCGTTTTATTCAAAATGTAATAACGATGTAACAATAAATAATTGATTAAACGTTTCGTGTCAACACGGCCACCATTAACTTTTTTTTATCCAATACGGACCTGTTTCTTTCATTACAAATATTGATAAAGCGATCAAATCACAATTCAGTGATATTTTTATAACGTTACATTTGAAATAACCAGCATTATCAGTGAAAACAATTTCTAATTACGTTCCTATCATTAGTTCTTTTATGAATTCCACAAAACCTAACGCTTCGATATAAAAATTGTCAGTGACGTTTTGAATAAATGTATTTATGAAAATTTCATCTATACTTATTGAATGCATGAATATCTGTAATTTCAGAGACAATAGATAGCAATTTTCCCCAGAAATAAATTTACTCAAGAGTAGAAGAAACAAACAAACAGAAAAACAATTTATTCCATAACCAGATTTTGGGGAAAAATAAAACCAATACAGAAAACGAATCCTACATGACAAACTACATTAAATGCTCGAAATGACAATCTCTTTGTTAGGTGTTATCCTTTATGTATCCCCAGACAAACACTATAAAGGAGTAAGGTCTGGGGATCGAGCTGGCCAGGAAGTTGGTCCATTGTTTCCAATCCATTTTGTTGGGAATATAGTATTGTAACGATTTCGAGACCGGCCCCGAGACCGGCCCTGATCTAATTAATTATGCACTCTCGTTCAACTACAACAGCATATCTGCTGGCCTATCGCCGAGAACAAGCTGGAATTAAATCGATTACTTCGATACTGTTCGAAGAGCCATCTAGATAAAATGTTCTATACTCCAGAATAATCGAGAGAGCCGTGGATGGAACCTGCTTGCGACTATATAACCGCTGGAGGACAGTCAGAATGGAGAGTTAGTTAGTTACAGTTCCGGAGTTCGTTGATAGATAGCCACAGTAGAAATAAATTGAAATAGTGAAATAAATGTTTTAGTGAATAATTGTTGTAAATAGTGTTTTAAATGAATTAGAACAATTAGTTAGTGCAGTTTTACTAGAGTTGGCGTCAGAAGTGTGATGTTTAAAATAAATAAGTGTTAAAGTGTTCGCCGTTTAAAAACTGATAGACGTTTATCGCGCCTAATAGACAGTTTAGTGACCCGTTGAACATTTGAGTGCAAAGTGGACAGTTTTGCGCGTCGCGGGACAATAAACTGAAAAATGTGTGTGAAATAAATAATAGACTGATATCTCGGTTAAGACAATTAAAGACAAAATGTTTCTGAGGAGAGTTCACCTGGTTGACCTTAAAGTTAGTGAATTGAAGCAAGAGTTATAGGAGAGGGAGTTAGAAACAAAGAAGGCCGTACTCCAGAAAAGACTTTCAGATGGACTGATTGAAGAAGGAGAAGACCCCGAAACATTTTTGTTCGAAGTTTCTGGAGTCGATTTGAGTGCTATAATGAACAAACTCGAGGAAACCACGAATTGTCAAAAAGAGGAACTTCAAGAAAATGTGAAGAGCCTAGAAGAAAAGCTTCAAGAAAATTCTGTCAGCCTGAAAGAAGAACTTCTAGAAAATTCGAATTGCCTAAAAGAGGAACTTCAAGAAAATGTGACGAGCCTGGAAGAAAAGCTTCACGAAAATTCGAAAAATTTAGAAGTGAAGCTTCTAGAAACCTCGAAGAATTTGAGAGAAGAGCTTCTAGGAAATTCGAGAAGCTTGAAAGAAGAAGTTTGCAGTGTGGCGAATCGGTTGGAAGAAAGAATGGGAACTGTTGAAACAGAGATGGAGAAAATCAAAGATGAAATGGAAGAAGAAATGAAAAAATGAAGGAAACGCTCCACGATGAAATAAAGGAAAAATTTAGTGAGCTAGAAAAGCGAATGGATTCTGTGCACATTCCTGAAATTTCCAACAGAAATCCAATGCCGGATCTGAGTACCAACTTGGAGGAAGTTCAAAAAGACATCAAAGATTTCAAGGTCAGTACGGAACCAGGAAAGCTCTCATTGAAACCGCCTCTGTTCGACGGAAATACTCCATGGTCAAACTACCACCGACAATTCGAAGCTGCTGCCAAAGCAAATGGATGGAATGCTGAAAAAGCTTTAGCATTGACACTGGCATTGCGTGGCGAAGCAACAAATATTTTACAAACGCTCACCGCCCAACAACAGGAAGACTATGAACAGCTGGTAAAACACTTGGATCTTCGCTATGGCCAAGCCCACCTTGAACACGTATATCACTCACAGCTGAAGAACCGATGCCAGAAATCATTTTTGGATGGACTTCGTGACCAAGAAACGAGGCAGGCATTGACACTAGCTCGCCCCGCACATCTCGTGGATGCATTGGCACGTGCTCTGGAATTCGAAGCAGCAAAGCAATTCTGCAAAAGCCAGAGTAGAGTCCGGATGATCGGGGAAGACCGACAGGAGCCTACTAATATACAAGCTGTGATGCGAAAAGTGCTGAAGGAAGTTGTGCCTGAGAGAAGACTGATACGATGCCGAAATTGTAGAGAACTTGGGCACGTGCGTAGCAAATGTCCAACACTGAAAAAATCGACATCAATGATGAAGGTCAAGAAGGAGCAGTCGTCAGCCCGTATCCAACGAGCCCCAGTTAACAATGCATATGTCGCTGTACTTCAAAGACAAGACAAAGGGGTCTTCGTAGACTCATTAACAACGAGCCTCGCACTATGCTCCTTGATACAGGTGCGACTAGGACAATCCTTGGACCTACTTTTGCCAAAACACTGACAAGAATCGAATCGTCGAATTGGAAGCTACGCACAGCAACAGGAGAGCCGGTAACTGTGTATGGTAAACTTCCAATTGAACTGACTTTGGGCAGCACTACAGTGAAACACCGGGCTCTAGTAGCGGATATCGAGGATGATGCAATCATAGGGATGGACATCATGAACTCCAGAGGGTTCGAGTTGAATTTCAGAGACGGCGTTCTATGAGTGAATGGAGAAGAGTTGGTGCTTCACGGGAGAAGTGTAGAAATGATTCGTGTTCTGCTGGCTGAAGATGTGAGCGTACCGAAGAGGGATGAAACCATTTTGGAGGTTCGCCTGGATGGGGGTGCGAGCAATGGAAACGAGGTGATGTTCGAGCCCAAGCTCCATGATGAGAAAATTGGACGAGGAATCGCACTAGGGAAGACCTTATTGCGAGTTGATAAATTTGTGCCGGTAAGGGTAATGACAATTCTGGGGCACTACTCGTCAATTTCCTCTGTGATAAGGAGTGTACGCGGCACTGTTAGTCAAGCCAGTAACATGCCAGCAGAATTGGAGAAGTTGGTTGCTATCTCGCCAAGGACATGGGGCCAGCACAGAAGCCTAAACTGAGAGAACTAGTCAGGAAGTATCAGGACATCTTCGATACCGGAGTAGGCAGAGGCGGTAGAACAAAGGTGGTTCAGCACAAGATAGATACTGGAAATGTTCGACCAATCAGGCAATCAGCCAGAAGACTTCCTCTCGCCAAAAAGGAGAAGGCTGACAAAATAGTCTGCGACATGGAGAAAGACGGAGTCATCGAGCCATCCGACAGTCCCTGTTCCTCTCCAGTCGTGTTGGTGAAGAAGAAAGATGGATCAACACGGTTTTGCGTAGACTACCGTCAACTAAACAACGTGACGAAAAAGGACAGCTACCCTCTCCCAAGAATAAACGACACGCTAGACACGCTGGCTGGATCTACGATTTTCTCGACGTTAGATTTGAAGAGCGGATACTGGCAGGTAGAACTGGCCCAGGAAGATCGAGAAAAGACAGCTTTTACCATCGGCTCCGGATTATGGCAGTTTACAGTTATGCCATTCGGCCTCTGCAATGCTCCAGCCACGTTCGAAAGATTGATGGAGACGGTTTTGAAAGGACTATCATGGAAGACGTGTCTGGTGTATCTCGACGACATTATTGTGGTTGGCAGATCGTTCGAGGACCATGTAAAAAACTTGGAAGAGGTATTTCAGCGACTGAGAAGCTCCGGACTGAAACTGAGCCCTAAGAAATGTCATCTCTTTCAAAAAGAGGTACGTTATCTCGGCCACGTTGTCTCTGGGAAAGGAGTGGCAGTAGATGAGCAGAAGATCAAAGCTGTTAAGGAATGGCCCGTTCCGAAAGACATTCACTAGCTTCGAAGTTTTCTTGGCTTGTGCACTTACTATTGCCGATACGTGCTGGGATTTGCTAACATCGCAAAACCACTGACCAGGCTCACGGAAGGACAAACAAAGTTCCAGTGGTCAGATGAATGCCAAGATTCATTCAGGAAGTTGAAAGGAGCTTTGATCAACGCACCAATCCTGAGCTACCCCCTTCCAGACGGAAAATTCATTTTGGACACAGACGCCAGTAACGTGGGACTTGGAGCTGTCCTGTCTCAGATCCAAGAAGGACAAGAGAAGGTCATCGGTTACTTCAGCGAGACCCTCAGTAAACCGGAGCGGAATTACTGTGTCACCAGGCGGGAACTGTTGGCTGTTGTCAAGGTAGTTGAGCACTTCTACAAGTACGTGTACGGACGAAGATTCCTACTGAGAACTGACCATGTATCTCTCAAATGGCTCCTACAGTTTAAGAATCCCGAGGGTCAAGTGGCACGCTGGATTGAGAGGCTCCAGGAATTCGACTTTGAGATCGAACATCGGGCGGGGACCCGCCATAAGAATGCGGATGCCCTATAGCGAAGACCATGTCCAGGCGACTGTTCGCACTGCCGCCGAACAGAAGAAAAGGAGTCGACACTCTGCAGAACCACGGCGGTCGATGATAACTGGAATGACCACAAGATCCAGAAAGACCAAGAGAAAGATCCAGATCTTGGTTTAGTCATCGGCTGGAAGAAGAGTGAGCGAAGACCGTCGTGGCAGGAAATAGCCAGTTTTTCTCCAGTCGTCAAAACTTAATGGGCCCAATGGAACTCTTTCACCTTAGACAATGGAGTCTTGAAGCGTGTGTTGAAGTCGGAGGATGGCGGGGAAGAAAGACGTCAGGTAGTAGTTCCCAGGAGCAGAAGACAGGAAGTGCTCCGAGAAATCCATGATGGGGTCACCGGAGGATATCTGGGAGTGATGAAGACCCTCCAGAAAGTTTGGCAACGGTTCTACTGAGCCAATTGTCAAGCTGACGTCAAGGACTGGTGCAGAAAATGTGCTGTATGCGCTGCCAGTAATGGGCCTCGAACAAGACCTAAAGCCCCGATGCGCCAGTACAATGTGGGCAGCCCATTCGAAAGGATCGCCATTGACATCGCTGGCCCGTTCCCACAATCTGAACACGGGAACAAGTTCATCCTTGTGGCGATGGATTACTTCAGCAAGTGGGCCGAAGCCTATGCCCTGCCCAACCAAGAAGCCATCACCGTTGCCGACGTTTTGGTGAAGGAGTGGATTTGTCGATTCGGTGTCCCGTTAGAGCTGCATTCGGATCAAGGCAGGAATTTCGAGTCAAACCTGTTCCAGGAGATGTGTCAGATGCTGAACATCCGGAAAACGAGGACCACAGCTCTACATCCGCAGTCCGATAGAATGGTGGAGCGGATGAATAAGACGATAAACCGCCACCTGTCCAAGGTAGTCTCTGACCACCAGAAGGATTGGGACCAGTACCTCCATCTGTTCCTGATGGCGTATCGTTCCGCTGATAGATAGCCACAGTAGAAATAAATTGAAATAGTTAGTGAAATCAATGTTTTAGAGAATAATTGTTGTAAATAGTGTTTTAAATAAATTATAACAATTAGTTAGTGCAGTTTTACTACAGTATCTAAATTTTCCCTTGTTATTGCTGAATTATTGGGAGGGGCACCGTCTTGTTGAAAATATTGTATTCCACGGCGAATTTTCACTGGCAATTCATCTAAGTAGCCATCAAACTCCTTGGATACAAAATTCCACCATCCAAATGCTCATCGTAAAAGAAAGGACCTAAAATGTCTGTTCCCAAAATTTGTTTCTCTCTATATATAAGTGTTCATTTGTTTTATTCTACCAATAACGGGTGTTTCTGTTACACCAACCATTGTTGGTGAATTTTGATTCGTCCGTACATATTATATTTTTACAAATATTTCCCATTTTTCTATTTCTACGTCTTAACCACTACTCTCCTTCCGTAATCTCTTTCATTAAAGTGATGAACTTTGCGTATTTCGTAGTATTTGTATTTCTGGTAGATTTTTCAGAAATCCCTAGTTCGTGCGCAATTTCTCGTAAAGAACAATCATGATCAGGAATGTTTTTGTAACTTACTAATCTTAAATTGAAAAAAAAAATTTTTTTCACTTTATGTTTATCAGGTGATATTTTCTTAGTCATGACGTTTATTTGGTTTCTCATATTTCCAGTAACAACACATTTTCTAGTTTTATTTATCTCAAATTTCTTTCGTCTAAACATTTGAATGTTTGGATTACGACGATTCGGGTAAATTTCACCATACATATATTTCTAGCCAAAAAAGTAAACATCATATCAGTCCTTTCGTCATTTGAATGCACCTTTAATATGTAGTGCCTCAACGTCTGACAGTTCTTTTTCTTATTCACGATCAACTAAGCAGATTCAGCAAATTCTGATCTGTTATAGATTGAAAACACTTTGGAAAGAATTTCAATACAAAATATATTCAACTATGTACAATTCTAAATCCTGTACTTACAATGGAGACGGACAGATAACTTTCTCAACCATTTTCTGCATATAATCAATTTCTATACTTTCAACCTACCCTTATTGCCCTTACTAGCTCTAGCCACAACAGAAGCATAACTTCTAAGCCGCTTTCCAATTGTCACAGGGAGTAGCTCCGAGTAACTCCGGGTAGCTCCTAAAGTGATCTAACTGATCAGGATAAATCATGTTCCAATTGAACCCCATTTCAGGTGCGATTCACTTCAGGTTCAGTTCAGGGGTAACAAGCTCCAATGGGTGCTACTAACCCTGGCAATTGAAAGGCGGCTTCTGATCGAACTTTCAGTAGCCTTATTGAAAACTATTATTTTCTGTTTGAAAAACGTACCAAGCGTGATTGGAACAAGTTGTGTTTCACGACGTATCAATTTTATTACCTACTTGTTGAATAATAATAAATTAGTCTTCATTCGGTATGTTCGAAACATTTTTGACCATATCATTACATATACCAATATAAAGGACATAATATTTCTATAATTTACAGAAACGCTGCGCAAATGGCCAGCCCAAGTTGGATTCGAAAGAGTATGCACAAAGCCGTATACTATCGAACCTGTTCTACCAGGAGAGAAACCTGTACATGTAGAAAAAGGAAGAGGAATAATAATTCCTACATTCGGTATCCAGCATGACCCAGAACTATTTCCGGACCCGGAACGTTTCGACCCTGAACGCTTCAGTGAAGAAAACAAAATGAATATCGATATGAACGCCTTTTTGGTGTTCGGGATGGGTCCAAGAAATTGCATTGGATCTAGATTCGCTATGTTGGAAATTAAAGTGGTCTTTTTCCATATTTTATCTAACTTTGAAATTGTTCCTGTAGAGAAAACCCAAATACCCATTATCCTGGCGAAGAGTATGTTTCAAATGGGATCTGAGAAAGGGTTTTGGTTGGGGTTGAAACGTCTAGGAAAATAAAAGAGGGGGTATTGTTTCATTTTTGAAATATTTCATTCTGGAATATTGAATTTTAAGATTAATTTAATTACATAATATACACGCTTGATTTATATGTTTCCATGTTTTCTGTATCTAATATATAAATACAAAATAATCATGAAACAAGTAATATGGTTTCATTTCAACACATACTATTGAACATACTCCTAGAAGTGTTTTTTGAGAATCGAGTAGTAATGAGAAGGAGAATATTTGATTAGAAAATTTTAAATCCCAAAGTGCATCTTGCCTTCTGCAAAAAGCTTAGAACTGCACTAGAGCTGGAGTATCTACGTTAAGTAGTTGCAAATACTCATAGACATTCTTTCAGGATGTTTCCAACTAATCAGTGGCTGGCGGATTATCCATAACACGTGGAAGCTCTTGTAATAGGTAAGTAGTTTTCCGTTTCTTTGCAGCCACCAGCATTTGTATTCTATCAAGACATTGATTGCTGTTTGACGATAAATATGTGTGGTAAGCTCATCCGTAAGATATCCGTCTAATACTTGGCAAATTTTTCAACACTTTCATCACTTTGTGATGCATTTTGAAAATCAAAGCTGAAATTGTTTTTCGATTTAATTGGGGAAACACCTCCGTACCGGTTTCATGGTCCTTGGCAATCATCAGCGAAGGCTAGTTCGACCCATTTGAATCGAAAAATCCTGTCAGGCTAATTTGAAATCCCTTAGGAAAATAATGAAGTATGAATTCAGCGCCATCTCTGGGTTCCACAATTAAAATGCATTCCGATTGCGTGTCGACTTCAATATGTGGCCAAAACATCATGAAGAGTGGTGACACTACTTGACGGAAGACCATTATCCTAATCATGAATAATGGTGGATTACGTAATCCTAATATTCCGCAAAGTGGTTCTTGTAGAAACCTTTGCCAAGTATTGAACATATATCATTCAACGGTCGTAGTGGGCACTAGTTTTTTTCTGTTGAATACTTGCCGACGACTATACCTAGTGTATAGGATTTTTAGAGGAAGATTAGGATTACGTAATCCACCATTTTTCATGATTAGAATAATGGCCTTCCACCAAGTAGTGTCGCCCCTCTTTATGATATCTCTTGATGAGGTAATTAGGTTTGATTCCGGTATTGTGTCCGAGAACTAAATGGAAGGAATAGTGGAATTCTGAAACAAACTTTGGATTTCATAATCGATCCCCTAGTAACTCTGTTCTATGCGTGCATCTCAAGCAGAAGATAATATCTGGAAACTAACGAAAACCTTTTGATATTTGAAGGTTATACTAAAGCAAAAACTGAAATATTTAAAAACAAAAATGAACTCTTCAGCTGTTTCAATTTTAGTTTCAGAAGCAAATATAGTATTTTTGTGATATAAAATTGAATATGAATAATTATCCTTCTGCCCATTATCCTATACCATAGAATCATTGGTAAACGTCGTACAGAATATAAGTCAACAGCCCCATACGACGGCCGAATCACCTATGCTCAAAGTGTGGTAAAGTTTTAGTACAAGAACATAGTTTGCACTACATCTTCTTACAGCCACCAAACGGTAATCGAAAACAGGTGACTATCTGCATACTAGTTTCTCGGTTCACCCGATCATCAGTGCCGATCCAGTCACAACATGCAATTGACTTTCAATCGTTTTTGTTCACTGGCCCTACGATAACACCAGAACCCACTGAGAAAGTGAGCAACACAGCGATTTGAATCCAAGGAAACTTATTGCAGATAGAGTGCATGTTGTGACGGGCCCGCACTGATTAATGGCTGAACCATGATACTAGTCTGCAGATGATCATCTGTTTTCGATTACCATTTGGTGGTTCCCAGCAAACATTATTACATCATAGAGATATCGCAACGATGTAACAATTGTGACCTGTGATATCGCATTCTATGTCGCATAGACGTCACTGCGATGTCAGAGGGATGTTATTTTGTTGCACTCTAGCCTCATCCATGCGACGTCGCAGCGATAATTTCTCTGCGATATAACAGCGATATATTTTGTGATAGATAATAATAATAATAATAATAATAATAATACTCCCTCATAAACACTCGTTGAGTGTACCCAAAGGCATAGCCTGTGCGGGTAGAGGACGGCTATTATTATTATTTGCCGTGGCAGATAGATATATGTAATTGCGATATGTTATCTGTGATAGAAAAGCGATGTGTTTTTGCGATATAACTACGAGATGACATCGCAGGAATGAAGTAATAGATAGGAGAAAATGTCAGTGAAGAAAAGCCTCAGATGAAAAGTTATAAATAAACATTTATTTTCAATAAGCAATTAACAAAACAAAAAATAAAAGAGGATTCTCTAGCAAAAAATATGAAAGGTGATTTTTTCTTTTGTTTTGAATACGTAAACCAATTAGAGCATATTTCCTCTACTCTTTCATTAATTTCTCCATGCGCCTCTAGTACAACATCTGAAAATAAAATAAACAATAAAAATAGTGATATACATACAGTGATCGGCAGATTTTATACTCACACAGGTTTATACCTACTAACCATGAAATGAAACCACTGAATTAGTTGGAAAATAGAGCCGAGAGCCAAGCCAATGAAAGATTTTGGAGCGAAATCGTTAATAAAATAAAATTACCTTTATTGTCAACTGTCAAGTTCAAGTGTCACGACCAGGGTTGCGATTAAGGCCGGAGTCTCATGCATTCGTTTATTATATGTTAGAGCATATATTATATAAAATGCTTTTATATGGGCTGTTGTGAAAATCATAACCATAACGTAAGGTTTTATAAGCGAAAAATGCCACATGCGCAAACTGCCTGTTATCCCAGAGATATGTCATATGACTTCTAGAGATGCCATGTCACAGATGAGTTTGCTTCTGTACGTCGCAGCGATGGAACATTCGTAATATCGCAGAGTTACCTCATCGCGACATCTCAGAGATGTCATGCCGCAGATGTATTTGCTTATGAACATTGCAGCGATGGAACGTTTGTGATATCGCACTGTTACCTAAATGCGACATCGCAGAGATGTCATGTCACAGACGTGTTGGCTGGGTTGTCACAAAAATTCTGCCATGCGCTGGGCAGAGGTGATTCGGTAGTATGGGGCTATTGAATTATTTTCTGTTCGACGTTTTTCGATAATTTATTTATAATCAATTTTCGTATTCGAAATGTGCCTTTCGTCAAGGACACCAAGTTACAAATAATGTTTTTCATGATGAAATAAGTAAATATGATACTTTACGTTCTGTTTTCTTAATCGTAACGGAGTCGTGGGCTTGGAGGATGGAATGAATATCACCTACTATTACCTGGTAAGAGTTATCATCGGAGAAATGTATGGTATCAGATGTCTGTTTCAATCATATGTGAGCAGTAGAAAACAAGAAGTAAGACCTTCTTTTTCATCTACTCCTCCGCCTCTGAGCTATTCAATTGCCATCATCTGTTTCTCAATTGAGCGGTGACTGATAGCAACCACGCATTCAAAACAACGCTGTTTCTATTTTCAGAACGTCGTTTTAGCTTTGGAATTATGCAGTTCTTCGGCAGAATCCGATCACTCCCACTCTGATTTCGATAATGAACATTATCTGAATATATATTCAGTTAGTTTTCTGAGCTATTTTGTTTCATAAGGAGTGTGGTGAGTAACTACTTCGGTTGATTCATTGTTTACCTCAATAAGGGTAACGGAAAAACAACAACAATAATTTTTCATTGTTTACGGTAAGTAAATATGGTTTTGCATGAGTGATTTTGTAAAACGGATTAATGTAAAACGTAAATATTTAACAATTTCAACGTGCTTGGGATCACAAGTTAGAAGGAAAGGCCTAGATCATTCCTAGTAAGGGTGCAGTCAGTTGACGAAAAGTGCTATATTTTTTCCCTACAATTTTGACGATGAATTGTCGCCCTAGCCAATTTAAAGATTTACTAATCACCAGTAAAACTTTCAGAAACTGTTAATAACGTAACTTTTGTAATTCTGTAATAAATAAACAAAATAACTTGTACGAAGTTGGAGTATGGAAAGAAACAATTACGATACGTGGGTTATCCAAGCTCAAGTCATTCTCATCAAAAATGATTTGTGAATATGTGACTGGAGAAAAACCAGAGCCTCAAGAAAGTGAAGCTGCCGACGTGAAAGCTAAATGGAAATAAGATGATTTGAACGCAAGATCAGACCTTTTACTCATCATATCACCAAGTGAGTTGAAGCAAGTCAAAAGTTGCCGTTCGTCTCAGAGCGTTTGGGATACGTTGAAAGGTATATATCAAAGCGTTGGACCTGTTCGAAAAGCAACACTGCTAAAACGAATGGTATTGCATAAAATGAAAGACAAAGACAACATCAAGCAACATTTGAATGATTTTATGGACGCTGCTGATAAACTTAAGGATATGAATGTTGACATAAATGCTGATTTGCTAAGTATCATGATGCTGTATAGTCTTTCTCCTGCATTCGAGAATTTCAGAGTAGCTATAGAAAGCAGAGACACACTTCCCAAACTCGAAAAATTGAAAATAAAATTCGTAGAGGAACCTGAAGCTCGTACTAAAGATAATAAATTCAGTGAAGATGCATTCTATGGATCAAATTACAGAAAAAAGTTTCATCGCAATTTCAACAAAAATATAAATAATAGACCAAAAATTAAATGCCCACAATGTTTCAAAGATAACCATAAAATGAAAATTGTTGGTAAAACGATAAAAATCAGAAGGAGTCTACATTTAAAGTTGAAGCATCTCTTTCTGCGTCATCGCCAGCAGTAACGAATCACTTTTCTTGGTGTTTAGATTCGGGAAGTACCTCCAATATGTGCTGTAAAGACAAATTTTCACATATAATAAAATCAGACCAGGGCGTACTCAAACCAGCTTCTGAAGATCAAACTGCTTCTATTCTAGGAAAAGGCTTAGTGAAGGCTCAATTTGAAGGTGATAATGTAATAAACCTTCCCGAGACCCTTTTTGTTCCAAAGTTGACCACAAATTTGTTATCTGTTGGTAAAATCACTGATAAGGGATACAGAGTCACTTTCACGAACGATTATGCTCAAGTTCATGATAGAAATGGATACTCAGTATTAGAGGCTACCAGATCAAATGGATACTATGTCGATTCTGAAAAAGTTGAGAATACAAATACTTTATTAGTTTATTCATATACATTTTGTTTCAAAAATTCAAACCATTAATCATGAAATCAATTAAATTGTTAGATGTTAGATATCCAATAAACAAAACCTTTCAGATTCGTGTGTCAAGACTGTCAAGTGTCTTGTCACGATGACAATTGACATTGTCCAGGTACTAATTCTAAATTTGTTATTGATTCTGTCTTGCCTTTTCTTTCTTTTTCAAAGTTTGTAGTAACTTGTGTATATGCGGGGGGAACTCATCCACCCCAATTACTAGGCAAATTCGATTTTTATCAATTTGCATGTAGGCATTCGTGCTTGAGCTATAAGCCCTAGAATGATAACTTCGTTGAGGCCCACCGCCATATGTTTTTTAAATATCGTTTTCAGTAATCCCACTAACACTTTGATCATTACCAGAACTAGAGGTTCTTATCAAAATCTTTTATGTGAGCATGATAGTGTCCAGCTAATGCACTACCCGAATGAATCATGATACTGAACAGCTCATACCTTCTTCATCGTGGTGATTATTGCCGAAACTAACATCAATTCCTTTATCATTACCTGCACAATTATCATCCTGTCCAACAGTAG
Source organism: Chrysolina americana (assembly GCA_958502065.1). Classification (NCBI taxonomy): domain Eukaryota; kingdom Metazoa; phylum Arthropoda; class Insecta; order Coleoptera; family Chrysomelidae; genus Chrysolina; species Chrysolina americana. The sequence goes on from OY293412.1 coordinate 11,813,862, forward strand.
ACGATACGTCTGTTCCATGACAACTTTCGTCATCTGCCGATCCTGAATCTGTCGTACTGCAATCATCACATTTGACAATATTTTCTCGTTCTTCCGTAGGTTCACTATCTGAACGAATTACTGTTATGAACGAATTCAAGTTCATTATTTCAGGGAACACAACTTTATCATTGGGCTTTATCCCATGCATAGTGTTATAATCAAAATCAAAGCGTTTCAAATGAAGAGTGAGCAAATGAGAACATTTCGTAAATTTCAATCCTTTATGTGCGTCACACAGGATCATTTTAGCAATATACGTCGATGATATTGTTATTGCATCAAACAATATTACCAGAATAGAATATCTAAAGCAAAACTTAATGAATAGTTTTGAAATGAGAGACTTGGAAAATTTACAACAATGCCTTGGAATTGAATTCGTACAACATGATGGTGCCATTTATGCTTCACAATCAAGATATATTGACGAAGTTCTTGAGAGGTTTAAACCGAAAACGTGCAATGCAGTTAGAACTCCCGTGGTGCCAAGTTTACAACTCACCAAAAATAGTGAAGTTGACTTGCAGAATCTTCCATATCAGAATTTAATTGGTGCTTTTTTGTACCTTGCTGCAACACGTCCTGATATAAGCCATTCAGTGAGTTTTCTCAGTCAGTACAACAATTGTTTCGATAAATCTCACTGATAAGCTGCCAAGAAAGTGCTCCGATACCTGAAAGGTACAAGAGAACTAGATCTTGTTTTCAGGAAAACTGGAAAGCCATTATGTGGTTACGCTGATGCTAACTGGGGTACCTGTCCAGACGACCGAAAATCGTATACTGGGTATTGCTTCAAATATGGGACACAATAAAGTTGTTTTTTTCGAAGCGCATCGGTCACCACCTACCTTCTATCACCAATACCAATAACAATACTCTAGCATGATGCCATGGGCAGTGTTTACCTAAACTTATAATCAACAGAACATATAGTTTTCATTATATCTCATCATACATTTTCCATGATACCTAAATGTTTTACAGGTTATAGAAACGCATCATGTGGTTGGTTGTAGTGTGGATGTCAGTGATTGTCTTACTCATTTACTATTTCGCAATAAAACCCCTGTATTTTTGGAAGGAACAAGGAGTCAAGCAAGGCTCGATTCCCAAAGAGTTCATTTCCAATCTGTTTGGTATATTCAAACGAGAAAATGCTGCGATATTCGTACAGAAATTATACAACGAATATGCCGGCTTTCGGTAAGTACAAGTTCACAAACTAAATGAATTTAACATTTTCAAAGTATAACTTTTGAATGGTGAAATTATTTATTGCCCACGTTACTCATTGTTGGATTTATGGATAACATATACAGTGTGGCTATCTAAGTGGGCAACATATGAAATTTATTTTATTGTTTGTACAATCAAAATACAAATACCGTCGGAAAATGGAACATGTTCAATAATCATATTAGTTGCCCTTAGAATGGTTTCAAGTCAAACAGCATACAGGGTAGGTCAGAAAATATAAAAAATTTATTCTTATTTCTGAAACTTCAGCCAAATTTCATTAGGAAAAGTTGTTTGCAATAAACATTTTCCCAAAATATCAAAACTTTGCCTCCTAAGGAACTTTTTTTACGTTAATAATTTCTCAAATTTAAATTTTTCTCATACTCACCCTAACACTTAACGACGTTTTAATAAATTAAAACAGAAAATATGTTAAAAGCTGAAAACAAAATTATCGACGTGTCTTTGTATATCCATCTTCTCGTTTAATGCTTTTAATTGTCAGATCATAAAATTCACTAGAGGTGTGTCGCAATCTCCGATCAAGTAACAAAACCTATATGAGTAATACTCCAATAGAACTGAATAAGGTAACATCTTTTCATAATGTGATCCCTCAAATCCTGACATTATTGCCATGTCGCAATTTTTTAAGCATTCAATAAGCACGATAGCCAGATTTTGACATTTGTTGGGTAGATTCATGACAACGAAAACCCAAAAATACTATCTTGGATGAAATATATAACAATAAAAAGGCAATTGAAACGCTCATTGCAGCTTGTTGGGAGCATCTAAAACAGTATTTCCATCGCTGAACGGAGATTCTTCGTTGTCGATATAGTCTTGTCAGCACGACAACGCTGCATTTGATATTTGACAGAACAATCATTTGAAGCTACCAGTGTCGTAACTATCAAGAAAGGAAAATCAAATTGGAAAAGAGAAAAATTAATGAATTATGAAAAAACATGTCAATAAGAGCATCGGCTGTGGAGATTATTTCATCATAATTTCAGGTTTCCATTCCACATAGGGTTTCCATATTTCTATTTTATTGAACCTCAATATTTCTGTCAACAACGCACGATACTGCCGTTGGGGGGAAGATGTCCCTTACATACAAATCTTAATGCGTGTACGGCGAGTTACTCATCTAGGTTATGTTATTTGATTGGAGGCCGCAATACAACTGGAATGTTTCTGCAATGAAATCGTATCAAATTTTCAAGCTTCTCAACATTATTGAAACGTCGATCCTTGTAAACTGTTTGCTATAGATTCCCATATAAAAAAAATATTATGAGTTCAGATGTGGCTAACAAAGAGGCCACCGTAGATCGGTTTTTCGTCCTTACCATTCATCACCAAATTCCATATGGGATATCCATGTACAAACCATAATTTATGTCGTTCTTGTGAGCTCATACTATCCAAAAAACCCGTCAGTACGTTCTCTAAAAACTGTAAATGGGTATCACCAGTTAGGTTTTCAACAACTGCCTGAAGTACTTCTAATCACTTTTCTCAGTATATACAGTTTTGGTACGTTGGTTTTATATTTATTGACTGAAGACCATATCTGTTGGTGATTAATCAAAAAAATTAAATAGTGAACTTTTTTGCATGGATGCTAGTCTTTGAAGATATCTGCTGCTTCAGGCACTGGTCTATAGTTATCTCTGATATTTAAACTAATTCTGCATTTTTGGCACATGTTTACTGGCTTGGAAGAGTCATTTGAAATATAAATGAACTTAATAATGGAACAATAATTATTCAAGAATGAAAAATTAATTCAACCAAACTATCATAATATTTACTTTAAACTGTCATTTTTTTGTTCCATTGGTTTTCGCGATTATTTTAGTAAGATTCATGTTTGCGGTTAATCTGTCAATGAACATTATTTGAAATAAAAAAACAGTGCAAATGAGAAATTTTTTCATAAAGAGAAAATAAGTGGGCACATTGACCGTGCTAAAATTCATAGGACCCAACGAGTCTGTCAATGTATATAGGAGAGCATAATATGTTATTTCTGATATAATTTTATAATAACTAATGGAATTTTCCACATTCAGGATAACGTTTATGACCTTTACAATGATCAATAATGTTCAAAAATAGTGGGCAAGTAAACAAGGCAATCACTGAAGAAGTTTGAAAATAACTGTTTGTTATATGATTAAACTGAGGTACACAATACTGGAAAATAAAAGTTTGAATACTATATCCTATCACACTAAATATAATTATATTGAATTTAAATAAGATAAAATTAAATAAAATCGAGTAAAATGATAGTTTCCATAGCATTATTAAATAATCAGATTCTTAACAAAATAATCACCAATGTATTATTATGTAACAAAATCTTTAAAATTCGATACCTTATTATCCATAATTCAATTATTTTTTTTTTCTTGAATACTACTTTATTTTGTAAATATTTGATGAAGTCTTGGTCCTTTGACCGATAGATAGCTTTTTGGCAACGCAGTGTTTTCAAAAAGTGTTTTTTATTTCCAGATTTCTCAGCAGTCTGATAGATAAATATCGTGTGCCTTTTTAGTTTTCATATTATAAATAACTGTTATCAATTTATGATTTTTATAAAATGCATATCACGCACAAGCTTGCAAGCTTTAGTGATTTCTCATGTTTATTTTCATCGTCTTTTATATGAATGCTATATCTGTGAATTTCGAAATTTTTTAAAATAATAATAATTATTATTATATGACCAGCAGTAACGAATGTATAATACTATGGGTCATTTTCAACAAAGACAACTTTCTTATTTTATAACATTGTTATGAGACTGTGCACTGTGTAATATTTTTTTATAGATATTTTGGCTTGTATCAGTTATATACGCCAATGATATTTTTGAGAGATCCGGAACTGATCAAACAAATGCTAATAAAGGATTTCGAACATTTCACCGACCATAGACCTTTCGTCGGGGAAGGAAATGACCTATTATGGAGCAAAACTTTATTCGCTCTGAAAGGTTGGTATAATAATTCACGTATTAATCTTCTCTCTCAGACGAAGTGCAATGACTGAAACGTCAATTATAATTTTCCAGTTTGAGCCGCATCACCAACGTTGATTTTTTAATATTTACCTTTGAAGAAGAATTTTTCGATCTACAGAATTCAATGGAAGTCATTCAGATCTCGACTAACAACCAGAACTAATCAAATATCGCTGTGATAGTTTATATTTTTAGATGGGAACATGAAATGCAAGAATACATCTTATGATTATTATAGAGAAAATCTTAGCAAGAACAAAATATAGATTTATCAGCAGAATACAAAACATACAGAAACATACTTCTCAGGCTCACGAAACGAACTGAATTGAACAATTTCAAAAATTTATTGGAACAAAAAATAAATGGTCCACAAACATTTTGGAATACTCTAAACAAAATGGAAAACAAAACAAAAAGTTCTGATATAGAAATTTGAAAGAATGACCATTATGAAAAAATAACAAAAAAGAAGAAATTGCAAATTATTAAAAAAAAATTCTTCAGTATCATCGGTGAAAACTTAACATCCAAGATCAAACCCTCAAAATACAACATGAAAAACAAAGTATTAAAATACACAATATGATTTTTAACTGCCATAGCCAAGAAATTATACAACTCATAAATGAATTGAAGCCAAACAAAGCTTTTGGACTGGATAGCTTGCAATATTGAAAATTGAAAATATACAGTAATTAATTTTTCGGGCCTTTCACACAAATTTTCAACTCATCTCTCAAAACAGGAGTATGCCTGAAGTTCTCAAAAAGAGCAAAAATAAAACCGTTACTTGAATCAGGAGATAAATTGACTCTTAACAACTATGGACCCACATCTTTCTTCTCCTGCATCTCAGTTTCTTCAAAAAATTCTCAAAAACGCATTGTTCGATATCTTCTCGCCATAAAATAATATGTGATAGACTGCTTAAAATTCTGGACTGTCTGGGATTCGAAGAAGTTTCAAACTAATGGAGAGTTACTCCACAGGAAGAGAACAATGTGTTGAGGCAGATGCTAATTTCAGTAGATTCAGAAGAGTTAAATGCGGTGCTACGCAAGGAACAGTTCTCGGTCTTTTATGTTTCACTTTCTACATAAATAGTATTTTTGACATATCAATATGTGGAAAAGTACTTCGTTTTGCCTATGACATGTGAGTGATTTTCAAAGGGAAGAGTTGGACTAGTCTTAAGAAGAAAGCTGAGGAAGATTTCAATACAAAATTGGAATTTTTTTCTTCCAGAAAACTATCCGTGAATTGGGATGAAACAGTCTTTATTTCCTTCATATGTAGCAAATCAACAATGCCAAATTTTGATAAACCTAATGTACAAAATTAGCAAATTAATATAACTTTAATCTTAGATTATCATTTGAAGTGGGATGAACATAATATTTGAATTCGAGACATACAAAATCACTCATCGTAAACGAATTGGAAATGCTATACACAACTTTAGTAGAACTGCGTGTGAACTACGGAATAATGGCTTGTGGTGGAATTTTGAACAGTCACTTGGATATCTTGGGAAAAATTTAAAAATGAACCTTTCTTGAATTCCAGTAACCTTTCATTTTAGGAGAGTAGAATCCTTGACGCAAAACAACTATTATATAAACGAACAGCATCTAAGTGGTCCAAAAATGAAGGAATAGTTGAAAAAAATTGTTTTTATACTCGCTATAGAAAACAAGCGGTTGTTCCCAGAAAATAAAAAGTTGTTTTACATTCATCACTCCACGTGTAGGTAATCATATCCCAACTGAATTTGAAGAAAAGCATACCCTCAAACAATTCGAAACTGGGCCCAATAATGGCTGCCAAGTTTTTCAAGAACCGGATATTTATATACATTTCAGTACATAAACTTTATTAAATTTTTCGGTATTGTCGTGCATGGTAGATTGCTGCATGAGCTGTATTCATTCCAAATCACATCGCAGGAGAATTTGTCCTGTGCCACTTAACAAATTAGTAGCCACATTTATGGAAAATGCTATCATAAATGCATTGATTCAATGCATGTTGAATAATGAACTGTTCATGAGTTTTTCTTCTGTGGTAGACTATAATATAACTGTACGTACGCGTTGGTGCTGCCCAAACTGGAACAAGATGAACAAACACATGAAAAAAAAACAACAATCTTCTTCATTTACCTGATTATGGGTGAATACATAATTTTTAGGTTCTGAATGGCGCCATATGAGACCTATACTCAGCCCTTCGTTTACCAGCAGCATGATGAAAGGAATGTTCATTCTGATGAGGGATTGTGCTGAGAATTTTGCGAATCACTTCGTGAAACAAGATCAAGACTTGGTTGTCGTCGAAATGAAAGAAATCATCACTCGTTTTTGTAACGACGTTATTGCTACTACAGCTTTTGGTGTGGAGGTTGATTCTTTGGCAAATCCAGACAATGAATTCTATCGCATGGGGAAAAAGACTACTGATTTCAGCAAACTTCCCAAACAGCTGAGGTTTGCTCTAAATATTGCAGCTCCATCACTGAGCAAGGCGAGTTCCTTTTAATTTTTTCTTACACTTGATTGGAAAATTCGGAACAATTATATCATATTGAAATTACCACTAACGCAATAAACGACCAAACATGACACGAATACTGTTTCCATCTCGAAATATTTGACTAACAGAATAATTTTTTTTAAATTTCTGATTTTTTCAACCTTAAATCTTTCTTGAACACTTCCTGAAGTAAGATTATTCTTTGTATACAGTGACAGACAGATTTAAGGAAAAAATGGGAAAACAATTCAGTTTACAATTTTGTTTTCAATTCTTGCTAGATAGAAGACATACTTCTCCCATGTAACCAGCTGACGGCATCTGTATGTCATTATTTGGTCTTATTCAACGTCAGAGTGACATCAATAATGACGCCATAGTAACGTTAATATAACTTTAACAGTCACAGATGATTGACGTCATGATTATTTCAGGATAATGTCAAAAATACGTCTTGAGAGGAAGTAATATGTCGTTTAATTGACGTCAGTATGTGTCTTTCTGGATAATAAATTCTAACGTAGGGTCAAATTCCAACAAACAAATAAAATGAAACATTTATTATTCATCTATAAAGAAGAACATATTCATTATTCGAATGAATGATTATTCGGAACCTTTGGTGTGAAAAAAATTCAAGAAATCGAAATTACTCTATCATAATATTGATATTTTCAACAATTCACTAGTGTCTTCTGTATGTTCTCTAATATTGAAACCAAAATATACAGGAGCGGGGTATTAACAGTCATAATTTAGTCGAGTATTGATCAGAAACCGGAACTTAGATATTAGAACTAATCTAATAAAATAAAACATTTTGCAATACCCACTGAATGAAATGGTACTAAATATAGAAGCAGATAAGCATTCTGTGGTTGAAACCAAGCCACAGGCTGCATCGCTTCGACACATATTGAAAAAGAACCAGAGAAAAGTACACCCAAATAATTCAAGCAACCAGGAAAAACATGAAAAACGAATTCGAAGAATAAAAGAGGATGAGAGAAACAAGAGATGAAATGTACGCAAAGAAAACGAGATGAAGGAAAACTTCTAAAATAAATCAGCCAAGTCACTGAAGCAACTAAAACTTGGTGGAAACGTCTGGAGATAAACGGTACTTCTACTTTATAGATTTTATTCGTTTTATTCGTGATGATCTCCAGCACACATTTCGAACTTAGTTCGAATTAATACTCTTTCTGTGCTCTTCGAGGAGTGTAGTGCATGATTTTTCCTGCAGATGGCGCTGCAAACAACTCAGTTGTGGGTCGTAGCTTCATACGTGAGGAAATATTAGTTGAACAGTTTATTTTTATTCATTTGGCAGGGACAGGGCAATTATCATAATTGTTGTCCACTTGTAAATGTGTGGAGAGGAAGGGTACTTCCACTTTGTCGATTTTATTCGTTTCATTAAAAGAAGAATAAAAAAAATTCGGAATAATGCGGGAAATCATTTAAAAAACTAGTAGGACGTGAGCCAAATGCTATGAGAGTGTTCAGCATGATATCTTAGGAAATCATAGGTTGGGTCTAGGAAGTTGGCGTCATAATCCTGGGGGTCGAAAGGGTATACAGATTATAAAACTGGATCGGGATGTAGCGTCAAACGCCAAAAACTGGTTTCAGTGATGTGTCCACGAGACCCAACATTCCCAAAGGCGAATATTAATCTAGCCTATTCTTAAGAGACCAATGAGTTTGTCGAAGTAGTTCAAAACTTCGGAAACAGTTGGAAAGACAAAGACACCAAACAAAGGAAACTGTGATGAATTCACTGGGAACAATTTGTTAATATATGTTGTCCACGAAAAATAGAATAGCATGATAATAATATCACTAATACATTAACAAAACAAACCCATCAGACATGAATGGTACAATGGTACATGTAAAAAGTTACAGAAAATAAAATACGGGCTAGGGCTAAATGGATGAGGACTAAGAAAAACGAAAACAAAAAAGAATATGAAACACTAAGGAAACAAGCGAAGAAGATGATTAGGCACTGTAAAAGAGAAAGGACGAACAAAAAAAGTGCAGAAACTTGAACAGAAAAGTAAAAATAGAAATACAAAAAATTTTATAGAAAAATTAAAGAACAAAATAAAAAAAGCAATTGTAAAACGAATGAAATGAAAAATAAGGAAGGAACAGTGATACTAGAAGACAAGCAATACAAACAAGTTAGGATGGAATACTACAAAGGATTATTGATAGATGAAGCCGTAAAGGATGAACAGGGAGCAATAGTAGTGGAAGACGAAGAGGAAATGAGCGAAGAAGAAAATAATATATTAAATGAACCCACCAGAGAGGAGATAGAATAGTCATTGCGAAATGTAGAAATGGTAAGGAGCTCGTAAAAGATGAATTTAACATTGAATTTATAAAATACATGAGTTGAAGGAGTGGATGCTTATATTAATAAGGAGAATATGGACGAAGAAAAAATTGCCAAAAGAATGGGAGACAGGACAAATAATGACACTATCCATAAAAAGGAGACCTACAAAGCTGTAAGAATTACCAAGGAATAACACTACCCAACACAGCGTATTAAATAATGACATCAATAATACAATCAAGGTTGGCAAGTATTAGCAAAAACAAAATAGGACCATATCAAAGCGGATTTACAAAAGAAAAATCAACCACAGATGCGATTCATACAATGAAGCAAGTTATAGAAAAAACCCATTAATATAAGATAAACCTCGAACTGCTCTTTGTAGATTTCCAGCAAAAATTTGTCTCAATAAAAATAAACCAACTCATGATAGCAATGAAAAGTTAAAAATCCCACAAGAACTGAGAAAGCTGATATTAATGACGATGAAAACAAATGAGATAACAATAATAACACAAAAAGGAGAAACAGAAAAAAGCACAATCAATAAAGGGGTAAAACAGAGGTACTCACTTTCAATGACGTTATTCAACCTAATTCAAGAGGATAATTAACAAAAGGAATCTTATGACAGGAGGAGGACAAATTATTGCGCACGCTGATGCCATAATATCCAAGACCAGAAGAGTAATGAAAGATATAGGGAAGAAATTATAGAAGAAGGGGAAATAACGGGGCTTAGGATTGACCAAGAAAATACGAAAATATTGAGATTAGGAACGGAACAAACACAGGGAAAGAGCAACATAGGAGCAAGAGAGTTTGAAGAAGTAAAATAGATCAAATATCTGGGAGTAACCATAAGTAAAACGGGAGAGAGAAGATCAGAAATACAAGAAAAAATAGTAAACGCAAACAGAGCATACTTCGCCAATAAAACTTCATTGAAAAGTGAAATATTAACGAAGAAATTGGCATGTGAGCAACTCTCTTCGTACTTGCTTTTCAGCAAAGCATGTTTGATATGTAGATATGAGATAGAATTTTGGATCCACAAACATATGAAAAAATCTTCAGGTTGGATCAGAAATTCTACCATTTACGATTTTTCAAATGATACACTTTGTCATTTGATATTTTCTGGATTCTAAGGAAAATAAAGGTATTCGCTTTTGTATAGATATTTCATATTAAGAGACGTCATTATTTTTTATTTAATTGATGTGAAACCTGCGAATGATGATAGTGAGTGGAAAGATGTACAGAAACACGAGATATGTATGTCGATGTGGTTGTATTTTACAGGGCGATGGTGTAGACCCAAGCAGACATCCTTAAATTATTGGGTTTCTCTAAGGCTTCACCTAAAATCAAAAGTAATAACAATAATTATCCTTATTGATATCCCTATAAGTACCAATTTAACTAACTGGACAATGATATTTCAGCATTTGGGTGTAAAGTTCTTTGAGGATGATGTGGGGAGATTCTTTAGCAACCTTATAATCGATACAATGAAGGAAAGAAGAGAAAAAGGAATCATAAGGCCGGATATGATACATTTATTAATGGAAGCACAAAAAAATGAAGAAGGGAAGGATGTTACGGAAAATAGGGATGCGAAAGGACATGTTTCAGGTAAATCGACAAACTTTTTAATCAGTGACTCAGTTGATGCAGTGAAATTATTATAATAAATGTGAATGTGACCATTTCAGGAAAAGAAAATCATTTGACAGACGAAGATATAGTAGCCCAGGCGTTGATATTCTTCTTCGCGGGATTTGACACAGTTTCGACTCTTATGTGTTTTATGGCTCATGAATTGGCTGTGAATCCGGATGTACAGGAAAAACTATTGCTGGAGATTCGTGAAACAGCTGAAAGGCAACAAGGAAAGTTGACATATGATAGTCTTGTCAATATGAAGTACCTGGATATGGTAGTTACAGGTAAAACAATAATTCTTCTCTCTGACGCATTGAAGGCATTGAAGGTCCCTTACACTAAAAATAAAATCTTTTCCGAAGTGCTTCTTGGTATATTCAGCCTATTTTGCGACATTCACCCTATAGCCTATTTTGACTCACATTTCATAGAATTATTTGAATCGAGAATCATAACAATTGGATTATTTTTGGGTATGTAAGAACCCATTTTCAGTTTGAGTGAATTATAATTCAGTTATACGGTTTTTGCTATATGTGTCCTATACAGCGCGGCTTTTAATAGTCCCCCCATGTTAACTTTAGAACTGATTGATGTACGAACATAAAAAAACCATTCGGAGGGTTTCACCCATATTACTTTTTGAAATAAAGTTAACTAAAAAAATTTAAATGGCATGGGGGTTCATGTGTCACCTCGTTGAAAAGATAATTCAAGTTATTCTCTTTTCAACCATCTACATTTTCAAAATTTTCGTTTTTACGTTTTTTTCACAATATGAATTTTAAATGTCTGAATAAGTGTCAATCTGGCGGGTCTGAATCCCTTTTCTTACCTGACCACGATAACTTTTGAATGATTCGATGTGAAATAATGGGACAGAACATTTTTTGAATGGAACGAAATTCTAGAAATTTTCAGATAGTTGAAATGCGAATTGAATTATTTTTTCAACGATGACCGCCCATGCTATTTAATATTCTTTAATTGATTTGCCCCCGCGCCATCTATCGAGCAATCTATTTCTAAAAGTAGTATCGGTGAAACCCTTCAAATAGTTTTTTATGATTGTTCGTCAAACCGTTCAAAAGTTAATAGGAAGGGGGGGGGGGCTATTAAAAGCCACATTGTATATGAGTGTGGGGGTGGAATTGGTACGATTCTTCATGCTCTCATATGGAAAACTGGTGGAAATTATGGAGGTCACTCTTTAGAAAACAAGTTTTAAATACTAACGTCTGGTATTTTTAATGATCAGACACATGAAAAATGATTGAGTAGATTCCCTCAAAAGGATGTGTGATTGTCAGAATGGATACAGTTAGATTATTTAATCTTTACCCGTGCGTCATCAATGTTATGCATATGAAATAAGTCGAGACGTTTTAGTTAAAATAACGTCTAAATGTAAAATACCGTGGCCATATTCCGATATAATCACAACGTGTAGGAAATAAGATAGGATAATGAATTACTAAATTAACTCTTCTCCTTTTCTTTTTTCTTTATTTTCCAAATACGTCAAAAAGTGCCGTCCAGTGAGCATATTCAGTGTTCCAAATTTCAAAAATATTGCTGGGGAAACAAAGGTGAAATGGAATTAATCTGTTTGAAATTGTTTTATCCGTTAACCAGCTGTCGTCCCCTCACGAACGGCAGCGCTCGGTAGTCGAAACTTGTGCGAGCCAAGGATTAACGAGGTCTTACCTTTTAACGTGCGATTCCTAGCACACGGTGTATAACTATTACGAATCCAGTGACACCTGGTTTGATAGGATAATGAAACATAGAGGCAGAGATATGTTCATGGAATTTTCTGATTTGCCCATTGAGTTAACAGAAAATTTCGACCTCCCTACTGTATTATAATATTAGTCACACTCATATGAGGAAGTTGTTTCATTCATACCTCCGCAGCTGTTTGACACAAACCCATCAAATCCTAATTTTATCCACGCAATTTCTGTAGATGTAATACTAAACGAAAAAAGTTGTTCAAAAAACTAGGTTGGAGTGCAATATTTCCAAAACCTTTGCATACTTTGATAGACAAAAATGAGTTTCCATTCAAATATGACTAAACTTAGAAAAGAAATCTTCTAGAATTAAGGTATTCAAACTTTTTCAATTACCTGTTCATGCATGAATGCAAGGACACACTGTGTAATAATAAATGAATATCTAAGAAGTAAAAATGCACCAGTTGAAATATATTTGGTAATGAAATACTCAACACATGATTAACAAATACATTTATTTATGTATTGCGAGCATGTAGAACTATGTCCAGTTATGAAAGGAAAAACAAAATTAATATATTAACTTCTTTATATAAATGTGACTGAAATTAGAATACAGTAGGGAGGTCCAAAGTTTCTGGTAAACTCAATGGGCTAAGGAGGAAATTCGATGAACCGTGTGCTAGGAATCGCACGTTAAAAAGTAAGACCTCGTTAATCCTTGGCTCGCACAAGTTTCGACTACTGAGGGCTGCCGTTCGTAAGGGGACGACAGCTGGTTAACGGAAAAAACAATTTTAAACAGATTCATTCCTTTTCGCCTTTGTTTCTCCAGCAATATTTTTGAAAGAACCCCGCACAGACCTTACGGGAATCTGTCCCTCTGCCGAATTAGCTGTAACTTTGGGAAAATGAAGTTCTCGGCACCCCGAACAAGTCACCACGGGCACAAAAAGATCCTATGAGTAGTTTCCCAGACTTTTAATGATGTTGCGCCTGCAAGTAGACTAAGCTGTGAGTAAAACTAAACTTAATTAAGCTAAGGCTGTTCGAAAATTGTATTTTTGAACCCTAATACCGTTTAAAAGTAAGTAAGTGATGGATATGTCGGAAGATACAGGAAAACCTGAAAAATCTTGTAAGACTTCAAAATCTATACATTTTTCGCTATCGAGACGTAAACATTCTAGATTTTTTCAAAAAAAAATTCTTTTTCAGGACTTAAAAGCTATGGCTTAACACCAAAGTGTGGAAAAATCGGAAAATCAATGAAAATACTGAAAAGCTTGGAAAACTCATTTAATTTTTTTTACACGAGAGGAAAAAAATGCCAAGCACGTTGTGCCGTACTCAGGTACAGGTTGCCTGGTGTTGCGCCTCTTAAATCTGGTCAGTTGAAGAGATGCGACCTTGGCTCCTTAAATGCCAGTACCAATACCGACTGAAAAAAAATCTCTACACCCAGCTTGCATCTTGCATTACCCAAGATTATCAACATTTTGAGCGTTTAAAATGTTATGCAACAGTTACGTGGATGGATATTGTACTTATGCTGGATGACATGCATCTAAATACCAGAGTAAGGACGTAGCATGAGCACAAGTACCTAAGGTTCTTGCTCCAGCTTCACCAGTACAGTAATGAAATAGGATAGAATTAGATTTTCTTTGATTTTCCGATTCTCCGATACTTTATTGTTAAGCAAGAGGTATTAAGTTCTGAAAAAATTATTCCTTTTTTTGAAAAAATCTAGGCTGTTTACATCTCGACAGCAAAAACTAAGATTTAAGCGAGTTTTCACGACTTTTCAGGTTTTCCTGGATTTTCGACATTTCCATCACTTACTTTCAAACGGTAGGATTCAAAAATACTATTTTTCAATAGCCTAAATAGACTTCCAGCTAAGTCTAATTACAGGCGCAACGTCATTAAAACTACGCATAGGATCTTTTTGTGCCTATAGGGACTTTTGTTCGGGATGCCGAGAACTTCATTTCCCCAAAGTAACAGCCAATTCGACAGAGGGCCAGATTTCCATAAGGTCTGTGCAGGGTTCTTTGGAACATTGAATTTGCTCACTGGACGGCTTTTTTTGACATATTTGGAAAATGAAGGAAAAAAGGAAAGAAGAAAAGGGGGGTGTATCACACGGTATTCTGCTAGAACCAAAAAAAACTCTAATTTTTTGGTGGATCGTCATTTCCATGAATTTGAAAATGTTAATTCAGTTAATTTAGTAATTCATTATCCTATCTTATTACCTACACGTTGTGATTATATCGGGATATTAGCAACGGAATTTTACATTTAAGGAAGGGCCACACGATCATTATTTACTGGTTTCGATATGTTCTCGGAGATGGTAGAAAAGGAGGCTTATTCTGTTCTGGGGATTTCGGAAACTTGGTTGAATACGACTGATGCCAATCAGGCGGTTCAGATTCATGGATATAATTTGGTCAGAAAGGATCGAGAGACTAGGGGCGGTGGCGTGGCCTTTTATATTCATGAATCAATAAGCAAATATAAAGTTATAGATGTGCCACTTCGGCACGAGTCTAATCTAGAGTACCTATGGGTAGGCACTACTATCGGGGGAAAATCAATTTGTATGGGTACCGTGTATAGACCACCTGCTTCTAATGTTGCTTCGACAATCGACTGTATGGAAAATTTTATTATAAATTTTTTACTTGAATATGATTTAGTTCTCATTGGTGGAGATTTAAATATTGATGTGTCTTGTCCTACTGATATCAACTCAGCCCTCCTAATGGATTTTTGCAACAAATATGGCCTTAAACAAATAGTTTCCTCCCCTACTAGGATTACACCGCACTCTCAAAGTAATATTGATCTTATTCTGACTTCGGATGAAGTTATATTCATGAGTTACGATGTTATTAATATGGACGGTGTATCTGATCATCATTTGATAGTAAGTTATGTGAATCTTCGAAGGGATAAAGTAACTCAACACTTTCGTACCTTCAGAGACTTTTCTAAATTTCACTATGATTATTTCTGTAATGACCTTTTGTCAATTAACTGGGGCGTGATATATACAATGGATAATATTGATGATATTCTTGATTTTTGGAATACAAATATGATACGTTTATTTGATATTCATGCGCCATCCAGAACTGCGAGAATAAGTAAACCCCCGGCGCCTTGGCTAACTTATAATTTGAAACTCATGATGAAAACTAAAGAGAAGGCCTTTGCTAAATATAAAAAAAATAAATCAGACGCATCTTGGAATTATTATAAGGAACTAAGGAATATTGTTAATATGGCAGTGAAATCAGAAGAGAGGGCTTACCTTCAATATAAGTCAAATTCTAACCCTAGCGAATTCTGGAAAGCTTTGGAATATCTCAACATCAAACCAAATAAAAATGTAGCACATAATCTTAAGAACGCTAATGTGTTCAATGATTATTTCATTGATAGTATCCCAGATACAACTAATGTTATTGATTTAGAATTGCTGAGCATATACAACCATGTTAACGTCATTGAGGATAATCGATTCTATTTTCATCCAACTAATATCAAGGAAGTCGAAAAAGTTATTAATTCTTTTAGATCACATGGGAAAGGGAGTGATGATATCAATTCGAAAATGTTACTTCTGGTCTTCCCTTATCTCAGTGAAGTCCTGACTTACATAGTTAATTTTTGCTTAATGCATGGTGTATTTCCTGCTGCTTGGAAGCTTTCTGACATTATTCCGGTTCCTAAAAATAATCGTCCCACCGAAATTTCACACTTCAGGCCAATAAGTATATTGCCTACGCTATCTAAAATACTAGAAAAAATTATTTCTTGCCAGTTGAAACTATATGTAGAGAACAATAATATATTAGCGGTTACACAATCCGGTTTTCGTGGTGACCACGGAACAACTACCGCCCTTGCTCATGTAACTGACGATCTATTCAGAGCACTAGACTCTAAATTAAATAGTGTGTTGGTTCTATTGGACTTCAGTAAGGCCTTCGATACTATCAACCATGAACTCCTGTGTAAAAAAATGAAATTTTTTGGTATCAGTGAAGGCGTTGCTGAGTTTTTTAGGAAAAACCTGAGTAATCGTTCCAAAAAAACATTGCTTGATGGAAATTTGGTCTCATCCAGTAGAAGAATTACGTGAGGGGTACCCCAAGGGAGTATTCTAGGGCCACTTCTGTTCTCTATTTACACCGCGGATTTTCCACAAAATATCGAGTTTTGTACTACCCATCAATATGCGGATGACACGCAATTGTACTTATCATTTTCAATAAATGATGTTCATGTTGCTTGCGAATGAATTAACTCTGATTTGAGCTACATTTCTGCACTTTCAAATGTGCATGACCTCATTCTTAATGAAAACAAAACGCAACTAATGATTTTTGGAAAAGATAAAGAGGCTCTTGCTGCTAGCCCGCTATTTGAAATCAAGATCAACGATTCATTATTGGAAGCAGTTGATAAATGTAAAAATCTGGGCCTTCATATGGACAATTAATTAAAATTCTGTGGACATGTGAATTCTCTAATACAGAAAGCCTATGGAAAACTTAAACTGCTCTATATGCACCGTGACGTGTTGAGTACCGGGTTAAAATTGAAACTCTGTGACTCTCTGATTTTATCATCTTTGGCGTACTGTAATGTAGTTTATTGGCCTGCTCTGATCTACAGAGATAAAAAAAGCTTACAAAAAATACAGAACTCGTGCATTAGATATGGTTATGGCCTTCGGAAATTTGACCACATCAGTAATATGTTTCGTAGGTCAAATTGGCTTAGTCTTGATGAAAGATTCACCCTCCACATGGCTTGTCTTATCTATAAGATTAATCAGACTCAAACCCCGAGATATCTCTATTCAAAACTGATTAAAGGATCTCAGACCCACAATCGACCTACTAGAACTTGTAATTTATACAATATACCTGTCCACTCCACCGCTACGTTTCAAAAATCGTTCTCATATGTTGCAGTAAAAATATTTAACTCTGTTTCTGAATTCATAAAAAACAAAAATACACTTTATTCCTTCCGAGAACATATGAAATCCCACCTACTCTCCTTGAGAAATAATAATTAGTCGTGTTGTTTATGGTGTTATTTCTACATTTATGCTTAGAAATTTTTTAATTGTAATTTCTATTTTAGTTTGAAAAACAAAGTTGTAATTTTTTGTTGTAGCTATAATTATCTTTTGTATCTATTCTGAGGTCTCTCAGCTGGTTGGTATTTTGGGGGGGTTATGTGGAAGAACAACTATGTTGAACATCGCCTTCCAAGAGTAATTGTCTTTTGTTAAATATTGTATTTGTAAAGAAAAAGTAAAGACCCATTATTATTATTATTATTATTATTATATGCGCGGTGGCGATGGCGACAGCGGTGGCGGTGGCGGTAATCACATACATGAGCGGTAGAAATGCGGTCGCTCATGCGGTATCACTCTATTGACTATGAAAAACATCCATTTGGAAATGAATATTTGAAATACCTATGGATTTCGAAGAGGAAGAATTACTTTTGGCAGTCGCCAATGAAGAAGAACAACGAGAGTTGCTCCATCATAGGAACCGAAGGTACGTTTTTTTTAAATGTGTTGGATTGAAAATAAAATTTTCTAAACTTGATTTTAGGAAAATACAATGGGTTCATGAAATAAATCACACAACATTAATATTTTACCATATACTTACCATCCAAACCTTCAACATTTAAACTTTTTGCAATTTCGTCCTATGCTTTATTCTTAATACGAATGTTTTTGTAATGAGGATGGGATAAATCATATAACACCCTGCATTTCTTAACATGTTCTATAATTTTCTCTGTAACACTTTCTTCAATGTTAGACATTTTCTCTAGCGGTACGCGTTTCACTAGCGGTCGAACGCGACCAGCTATGTTTGACCGCCACCGCGTATTAGAACGCTGCCGTACCGCTCTCACCGCAGACATGTTGCGACAAGTGTGTCACGGCATTTTTGACTGTACAAGTTACGTCTCAACGCCACCGCGTACTCCACCGCCACCGCTACCGCCACCGCGTATATGTGGTCTTGCCTTTAGATGTTATTTTGACTGAAACGTCTGGACTTATTTCATATACATTATATATACCGGGTGATTGAGCAAAGTATTCGCGACCTTATAACTTTTTTATTTATAAAAAAACCATAATGATGTTCATATAGTTTTTCAGTGCTTTATTGAAAGCCATCGAGTTACTGATGTCAAATATATATATAATAACAAAGTATTCTCGACCGAACTCTATTAACTAAGTAGGAATTCTCGGGTAGCGGTCTGTTGAACAATGAAACTCATTCGATTTAAATCTTCAATATTTCGTCAACCTTTATTGACTTCTTCAGGAAGAGCTACAATGGTTAAAACAACGGCTAGCTTTGCACAAGAGTGATGCCCAATTGGAAAAAAACTCCTGTGCAGCAGTCGACCACACCCAGAAAACAGGCCACCGGTTTGATTATTCAAATCCAAAAATTCTAGACAAAGTCAGCAATCAAAAAAACAGGTTATTCCTTGAGATGGTCCATATCAACAAAAATCCTAACACAGTTAACTACAAAACCGATACAGGACAACTTAATAGTATATATTGTAATATTTTAAATTCCATTCAACGTTGTGTGTAGTTTGACAGTTGGTACCAATGGAATACCTACACTAATTAACACCATTGTATTTAAACGAATCCTTATTCAAACCATAGTAATACTCCAGTCAGGTAAATTAAGCGATTAGTCTGCAGCGGAGAATAACAATTGTCCTCCCAAATGTTCCATAGGTTAGAACTAACTCTGTGAATTTTGTAAGTTATCATGTTATTTTTATGTAGTCCTTCAACAACTTATATTCCTTTTTAATTGTAGCTCTTCCTGAAGAAGTCAATAAATATATATATGTTGTTAACCGTTAAAGATTGTCATGTGATTATTTACAGATGAATTGACATGATTTTCGATTGGAAATTATGATAGAGGCTGTTTTTCTGAGTTGAACCATATAAAATATTATACATTTTTATTATGAAAACGTCAATTTGGACATATGCCATATAATCTATATATCGAAATTCCGCCTTCACTATTGAACTAATAAGTTTATCAAACATTGTTGGGGTACTGAATATCGATAGTACTTTTCATTTTCAGAATCATTACGGAAATGGCCCTCACTGATCGGATTCGAGAGGATATGTACCAAACCATATACCATCGAACCAGTTCTACCAGATGAAAAACCAATACATTTGCAGAAAGGAACAATAATATTCGTACCTACCTTTGGTATTCAACATGACCCAAATTTATATACTGACCCTGAACGTTTCGATCCTGAAAGATTCAGTGCAGAAAATAAAGCGACCATCGAATCACATGCCTACCAACCCTTTGGAGTGGGCCCTAGGAATTGCATTGGATCAAGATATGCGTTGATGGAAATAAAAGTGACGTTCTTCTACCTATTATCCAATTTCGAAATCGTACCAGTGGAGAAAACTAAAATTCCCTTGGTGCTGGCGAAGGACATGTTCCATTTGGGGGCTGATGGAGGTTTCTGGTTGGGGTTGAAACGTTTGAAGAAATAAAGCTATATGAGCTATCCACAAGTATTCCCCCACCTGTTAACTTTGAAAGAACCAAAAATTATCTGGTTAAATACTTGTTTATAAACTGCTCTTCGACCACAACAGTATTTTACACACCAAAATAGTGTGTACCTACATTTTTATGGAAAAATCTTCTTTACCGTGGTTTATGCATCTACTATTTTTTCGGCCACTAGAATATTCAATCAATATCTCAATGATAATTTTAGATTCTTTTGGTATTTGGAGAGGAGTAGTTTGTGAGAATGAATGAATGAATATTCGATGGATTAAATTGATATTTCCTTACACTATTGCACTATGAATTTTGAAAATGGCAAGTAGCGATATACACGAGCGTGCTCGCCCGACATTTCACAAATTCGTTGATAGGGTCCTGTGACGTGTCCACCAAGAATGCCACACCATGGGCCGTGATGGTCGTATGGTAGAGCGCCCGCCTGGTCGTGGGTTCAAAGCCCAGCACGGCCATCGGTCCCGGATCTATTCCTTGCTCGCACAAGCTCCTGGGAGCTTCTGAGATGTTTCTCTTTCTGGAAACCTGGAATATTCGTTACAGAATAAAAACAAAAATACATTTTTACTTTTTGTGGCTGTCGAGTGTGAACTTCCTCCATCCAATGTGGATTATGGTCTTACCAACAGTTGTGTCGATTTACGTGCCCGTTTGAACAAAATGTAGATTCGTCAGAAAACAGTATGTGGTTGTCAAAGTTGACATTTTCATTTAATTTATCCATAATAACTTCACAGAACTCGATTCTACGATAAAATCGCTCTCACTCAATTCTTGTTTAGAGTGAATTTTATATAATACTTATATGGAATTTTTGCAGTTTGCAAAGTTTTTGAATGGAATATCGACTCATGTTGTGATTCAAAGCCCTCTGTTGTGTCGAATTTATTGGATTTTCCACCACATCTAACATGACATTCAAAGAATGTTCTTCATTTCTAACGCTAACTGGTCTTTCACTTTTTGGTCGATGTTTGACACCTCCAGTTTCATGAAAACGCTGTAATGTTTTAGAAACGGTTGATTTAGAAATGGGTTCCCGATTTGGATGCAATTCATTAAAAATATCCACTACTTGGTCACAACTTCGTCTTCTATGAATGGTTTTTTGATGTCAGCCGATTCTATTATTGATTGATTAATACACATTTTTCGTTCATTCTACTTATCTTTTTTGTCACAATTGTAAATTGCTTCAATTTTCCTACGCTAGAAGATACATTAATTTTTTTATCTCGAACACAACATAAACAATGATATCTTCTACTATATGTAGTGGAAAAAATATTATCAATTTTCACAAATGTCATTGTTGGCTGAGTGATTCGTCTTTCGAATGTCCATAAGATAGCAAAAGCTTGAAAAAATATATTCATCCAAAACGAAATGTCGATATATGAGTTTGATCTCATATGAAGATCCTATCAAGAAGCTCTAGTAATATAAAGAAAACTTTTGGAACCTACGAAAGCTTTCGTCAAGAGAATTCAATCAAAAGGCAGGTAGAGTAAAAACTTGATGCATCGGGACTAGACCCGTTTTGCCATTTGAAACAATCGCTCAAATTGGCGGTTCATGACAGATATTTTCAATTGTTGTCAAATAGGAGTTTTTGAACTACCAGTTGAACAAAAAAATTGCATTTTTCAAAAGTAAATAGGAGCGGGGGGAGCTACTTTATGAACAGACTGTAGATTTTGCTCTATTTGTAATCTTACCCTAAGCATATTGATATTTTCTGCAGCAAATTATGATAATCGGCCCTATGCTGTATCACTTCCGTTAAAAATATCGTCACCGTTAATCGCCATTTCCATTGTTTTGCTATTACCAAGCAATAGCAAAATAACGGAAGTGGCGAATAACGGTGACGTTATTTTTAATGGAAGTGATACAGCATAGGGCTGAATGTCCTATACCCATGTCTAACCATTTTTGATATTTATTTTAATGATATAAAGTGAAAACGTCAACAACTTTTTTGTCAATAATGATTATAATTATGCACTATGTTGTTTGTATGCCTACTAAATATATTTTAAAAGTTGTTGATGGAATTTTATTTTTCCCATAGCATTCTGGTAACATCAAATAAATTCAAGAAAGAACCACTAGTTATCTGCAGCACTTGTAGCACAGTGTGGATCTTCATTATCTTCGTCACCAGGTAATCACATGTATGATTGTGGAGGATAATTGTTGAATGTGAGAACTACTCCATTCTTTACGCATGTTACAAGTATTTCGAAGTATCTGCCTTAAATTAATTCAATACCTAACTTGTTTTGGATTTGATAACTAATGACAAATGACGTTATTATGAAGAAGAGACAACTTCAATGTACTACGAACTTTAACAACGGCCTACATGTTATTGGGTCCTCATTTGCATTTATGTGTATCTATTATTGTGGTCTGGAACTTATATAATTAATTTTTATTTCTTGTTATCAAATCTGTGGTCCGAAGCGTTTTGAGCCACACTTAATTGTTCCAATATGAAAAAACTGATGAGAGCAATGTGCCCTTGATCGTACTTTCATGATCCTTTTAGTTTGACCCACATTCCTCTTCCCACAGTTATTAATGATAATATTTGTCTTTATTGTTCCCAAATTTTTTGTAATACAAGTGTAAACTACTACTAATAATTACAACTGATGAAAACAAAAGGCGAGGTTCATCTTCCATAGTAAATTGGAATTCACTACAAAGTTGGTGTTCCACTTAACGTCAAGAAATTCTGTGATATTGTGACATCTTGTATAACAATAATTTCCTCCAGTTTTTATAAATTTTTATGAATCAAGAATACTTTCTGGAATACTATCTTAGACAATTATTCACATTTTAAGAAAGATATAGGAGATTTATATATTTTATCTTGAATATGGAATAGTTGGAGCTCTTGATTGCTAGAGGAATGGAGTTGTATATATTGAAGATTTGGTACATAAAGGAACGTCTGAAAACTTCTTTTCTTAAACATGGAGGTGAAAGCAGACCTTTGTGTATTCAATTTAAGTCGTGAACGTCTATTCTGGAAGATGATTTTTTGTATTCAGACGGGAGTTTTTTTGCAAATAATTTTATGAAAAAGTGCATAGGAGGATATGTTCCATATATCCAACCATCCGATTTTCTTCAGTTTTTATGGTATTCTTTGGCTGATTTCATGAATCCCTGATTTTGTTATTTTCAATCTTATCTTTGGGCGTATCCAACATATGTTGTAGTTCATACAAAATTTTGTACACTACGTTCACATTGACGGTTCTGAAAATGCTGTTGAAACCTCAAATAACTCGAGGTTTCAGTGTAATATCGATATATTTATGAGGGATTACGTCTTTCTGAAATGTCGAAGAATTTTCAAATCAATATTGTCTAGTCAATTTGTCCACCAAACCCTCAGAATAACCATTTACTCCGATTTCAAAGTAATATATTGGAAAAAAAATCTACAGTTGGATGAAAATAATATCATATCTCATCTTTTGATCATTGTTAATGCCGATGATGTATTCAAAATAACTGCCATCCTCTGTTCTTGAAATTTTTGTCATATTCAGAGTATAACCACCAATATTTAGCAAATTCATTTATTGCCCGAGTTGCCCTATCACTCGTCTATTCTTTGAAAGTATAGGTTTGTCTCGAATTGAAAGAATTGAGGTGCATGTATGACAAAGTGACAGAGTATGCAAGTTTTCAATCTTACATCACTCGTAAACGCATGTTATAAGATATTTACCCGCATCTTATACATGCGAATACTCTCCGCAGTTGAGCCGGTTTATGAACAGATATATGAGCGAAGAGGGTCAAAGAATCGGGTTGCTGGCTGCAACTCCTACTTTTTTAGCACAGGGTCCTCGAGTTCCAAAACTTGAGAAAATGTTGATTAACCATCCCTGAAGAACCTCCTGAAGTTTCATTAACTTCCGACCTATTTCCACCTAACCCCACTTTTTTCAACCTGTCGACTGAACTAAGGGAGGCTGTAGACTTTTGAGTTTGGAGTGTCTACACAACAGAATGGTACTGGATGGAGTCTGTGAGGTTATCAGGAGCTCAGATCCCATTCTCTACTTAGTATGCGATCACGAAAAAGCAGGGATTGGAGCATTCCATTTAAAGGCAATAAACCGTGCAGCCGATGAACTCGGTCTCGTATTCGACACTGAACAGATCAACCCAAACTCTGTCACCGAGTTGGAACCCGTTCAGCACAAAGTCCACGTGAAAGCTGCGGAGTGTGAGAGGCGTGATGAGTCAATGCATGGGGTCTTCTTCAAGAACATTGAAGACCTTGACTTTTCCAGAAACCTGCGACCTTTGCCTTTCTTAGGTCAAGTAGGCTGAGCTCGAAAACCGACCGATTCGTAATGGCCTGCCAAGATAGTGTCTACCGTAGTCTCTTGATACAGTCCCTGACACTAGATGCACAGCGTATCGTGGGGTAGCTGAGACCATAATGCATTTGCTGTCAGCTTGTCCAGCTTCACGGTCTCAGCCTATATCCACAGGCACAACGCGGCGCTACGTGTATAGTACTACCATCTACGACACTCGTACGGTACGGGAAATATTGAGTCCGTTGGGGAGAATGAGAAGTACCGAATATATTGGAAATACTCATTCCCTACCTTCATGCAAATACAAGCAAATAAGCCTGATGTATTCCTTCTCGACCATCAAAGTAGAACGAGTTTCGTCATAGAGTTTTCAGCTCCTGGCGAAACGAACATCGGCCGGAAAGAGGAGAAAAACGGAAAAAATATCGAGATTTAATCTTCATTCTCCGCAGGCTTATCCAAACCATTCTGTCAAAATGGTGTTACTGATCATAGGAGTACTTGCTGGAGTGACGGACACACTGCTTCAAATCTGAAAATTATACCGGCTTGATGCGGTAGAAAACCTAGCCGGAAGAATGCAGAAGTCCGTAATTCTTGGTTCACTCCTTTAGAATTCTGAGTTCTGATGACGGTTTATCAAATTTTGATTTTTGCACTTACAACATTTTGAAGTCTAAACATCCCAATTCTATCTTTATCATGTTATCTGACATAATTTTAGATAGGTACTCCGCCATGCCAAAGTTTACAAATTTCTTAAGACAATGTACTTTTTGCTGTGAAATTTTACCTCTCAGCTGGTGGTTTAGACTCATTTCGCCACTATTAGATGTGGGATCTTCTTACTTACAGTTCAGGTACTCTAAAAGATGAACCATTGAGACTTCTCATTTATTTTCGTAATTTCATTCTGTCTGGAAAAGTAATTTCAGTTATTTGGACTTTATAGAGCTGCTCATTTGGCACCAAAAAAAGATGGAGGAATTCGTCCAATAGTTTGTCACAATTCACCGTGGCCCTGTATCCACTATTCGTTTTGTCAAAATTCGAGAGGAAATTTGAGGAACCGTACGACCTATTCAGTTTAGTTTCGGAGGCTGAGAGGCAGTTGCTTACTCAGTTCCTACATAATGTCGAAAATTGTTTAAATTGTTATTTTTGCCAACCGGCTGCACCATTACGAGCACAACCCTCAGAAATCTTCGAAAGACTTGTGCAAGCTAGGGAAGACGTAGCCTTTACCTTTTAACGTGTGATGCACAAGACCAGTGATCGTGCTGGGAATCAAACCCACGCCCCTGTGACTGAGAAGCAAGCGCTCTACCATCACGATCACCAAGACCCGTATATAAATCAAAGTTATCTTGAGTTTTCCTGTAGTCTTATAAACTGAACTTTTCAACATGATAGACAGAGTGTCGTTGTTACAGAAAGTAAATCAAGTGTTTTCCAATATCTCAGGTTGAATGTATTTGTATTTTATGTATTTGTATTTTATTCTTGTTCTTCATTTGTATATTGTCGTTGCTATTTTATTTTTATTTTTAAGTTTTAGTATTAGGTATATTTCGACTATTCCTATACAAAATGAAAAATGTTTGTCATATTGAAGGAAATAATAGAATTTGAATTTGAATATACAGGGTTTTAATTTGAAAACTTCCCACCTTTAATATCTTTCTTCCAGTAAATGATAAGAGGAATCGACAAATCAAGTCAATTTAATTTTCAAAGGGGACACTTTCAAGGAATATTTGTAGCTCTCATGGTTCAACCCCCTTTGAGGGATAGATGTTATAATAATAATAATGATAATAATAGTCCCTCATGAATACTCATAGAGTGGACCCAAAGGCATAGCCTGTGCGGGTAGAAGACGGCTATTATTATTATTTGCCTTAGAATCTTGGGCCGTGATGGTCATGAGGGTAGAGCGCTTGCCTCTGAACTTAAAGGTTATGGGTTCGATTCCCAGCATGGTCATCGGTCTCGTGCACGGCATCACACGTTAAAAGGTAAGGGCTGCGTCTTCCCTAGCTCGGACAAGTCTTTCGAAGACTTTCGAAGGTTGTACTCTCAAGGGTGTGCAGCTAGTTGACGGAAATAAAAATTTTAACAAAAACAGTAACAATGCTAAATGGGAAGGTGGGTCAAGTGGCACATCATTTTGATTGGCGTTCAATTATTTTTCCAATAATACCCTGACTTTATATTTTGATGAGCGTGGGATGTTTTATTTGTTGGTTATTTTCCTTTTATGAAATAAAATTTGATTTGAGAGAAAGATATTGCAAACATAAAATAAACTTACGCTTATCTTATAAACTGTTCGAAATGTCGCCCATTTTGCTCTAAACAGTAATGAAGTCTGTTTTCGAACTCTCCTCTATCATTACAGAAAACTTCACTAGAAATTAACTGGTATGCTGCTGTAATTTGTCTTTTAAGTTCTTCAATATCAGAAGGTTGTATTTTATAAACAACGGATTTGAGATGCCCCGAAGAAAGAAATCTAAGAGAGTTAAATCCGGTCATCTCAGAGGCCATTCAACTGCTCCCCTTCTGCCAGTCCATCTATCCGGAAATCTCTCGTTTAATCACTGTCGGACGGGAATAATGAGGTGGAGCACCGTACTGCTGGAAATATAACAGATCCTCCTGCAAAAGTTCATTACCTTCTGCATCAATTTCAGTTTCTAGCTCGTGAGTTATAAGAGGATCGATAGTCTCTTCAAGCATTTCAAGGTACAGATTGCCAGTCAAGTTTTCTTCCAGAAATAATGGACCAATATTGTCATATTATTCAATTCAATAATTGTTGGTGTTGTGTATGAGTCTCGATGAGACATGGTTTCACAAAACTATTCTTATGTCATAATCATCCTCGTGGAGTGTTATATGGACGAAATGTATGTATTTTCAATGCTTTCCTTATAGTCTTGTGTGACATTCCCGTCTGTTCCGATACTGATCGTAAGGGGCTCGTGGGCTCTGCAGCAAATGTTCCCAAAACTTCAATTTGAGCTTCTGCATTTAGTACTCTGAGGCTTTTTTTTTTATTGTAACTGAACCAGTTTCATGAAACTCATTTACCAAATCAAGCACATACCGGTGACTTACATTACAATTTGGATGTCTTTCGTTAAAAAGACATGCCGCCCTTCGTGCACATTTGTCAATTTCTCCATAAATTACAATCATTTCAATTCTTTCTTGAAGAATTTGAATCATTTTTACACTTTTATACACTCATTAGATTGATCACTAAACTGACGTTACCTTTTACACGCCTTTCAGTGAAATATTTGCCTGAAACCATCACTTGTAAATTTAACTGATGGTATTCAGACGATGGTTCAATTGCGGGAAATATGGATTAGGTTTCGAACAATTTCAAGAATATTAATCAGCAATCGAAAAAAATTGGTCTGGAATTAAATTTCAGCAAGTAAATGCGAAATTATTCCGGATTTCTGTCCAGAATCCAGATATATTTTAAATTCATATTTCAGTAACAAAATTCAGTAAGATTGCTCCTGAATTAAAAATTCATAGGAAGTTTGAACGATCACTTCCTAGTGCACGTCTTTCTTTAGAAGTCCTGTCAGAAATTTTCAAAAATAAATCTGAATACCTTAGAAATTCCAACTTGGTATATCAGAGTTAGCTGATTCCAACTTGGTTAAAATGGTATAGGATAATCCAAAAACAAGTTATGTCACTCCTAATTCACTAATTCCTCCGATCAAATAACACAACAACCGTTCACGCATAAACTTTGTTTATAAGGGAGATCTTCTCCCACCGGCAGTGTCGTGCGTTGTTTACAGAAATAGTGAGGTTCAATAAAATAGAAATAATGAAAACTCAATATGGAATGGAAACCTGAAATTATAATGGAAGGATCTCCACAGGATTGTGAGAACAGCCGATGCTCTAATTGACATGCTTATTCATGTTATATCAAAATAGACAATCGCCCTTTGTCCAGTATTACGCCTTAGGAAATGCGTATTTGGGTCGCATGACCTATTTCTCCTTGGAGTCGGCTAGAATCCTGCCGCCATCCCCAGTACCCTTGGAATCAGCACTATATTTGTTTTTTCGCATGAATTCTTGTGGTGCCAACAAATGCATTACAATAAACAATCATTTTTAAGATTGAATTTGTTTCAATAATCTTCGTTTTTGTTTCTTTGTTACAGGTTAATGTTACAGGCAAAGGGTCTGAAACAATTATAAGCCATGTATTTAAATCGATTTCATAAACATTATAATTTTTTGCGAAAAGTATACTTGTTTTACAAGCTTGAGGTAATTCCATTAAATGTCTAAATATTTGAGCTTCACAAATAGCATTAGTATCAATTGGGTAAGGCAATATTTTTTCACATATTTTCATTCTATAAATCAATAATTTACAATTTTCAAAATTTGGTACAATTATATATGACAGTGAGTCATCATCTTTTCCAATATATTTTATAGTTGTAGGTAAAATATGATGTAATCCAGTTCCATTATTCAAAATAGGAATAGGGTAAGGTCGATAAATGGTATAGACTTCGGGTTCAACAAGGAGTATTTTTAAAATATAGAAAATTTTTGTGTCTGTTTGAAATGCTGCGAGTTCAATTAACTCGAGGTATTTTGCTACTGATGCAAACTTTGGTTGTAAAGGCAAGTAGTTGTTTTCCAAGGATTGTGACACTTCCAGAAGGGAGTTCACTGAATCTTTTGGTTTTATTTTTGAAGTATGAATGATCTTCAATCTAGCAAAAGTGATTGAGGTCAAAATATCATCAAGATATTCTTCTAGAAATACAAAGTTTTCCATAAGGGATTCACAAATATCTATAATTTTATATTTCGCTTCAATAAGATGTAAATTGTCTGAAATATTATAGATTGATTGCTCTATGTTTTTTAAATCTTCATTGAAGGTAGCTTCATCAACTTGCAAAATTTTTGATTACTGAAGTAGTGACAGAAATTTGATTTTTTAATAAATTCTCCATCTGAAGAATCGAGATTACCAGATATAGCTTTCCATATACTGCCAACTCCATTAATTAATCCACGTTTTGTTCTTTTTGAATAATCTTCAGTATCAATTTTTATTTGATCGTACTTTGATTCGAGGGAATTCGAAATTTGATTTAGCATAGTTATATGTGTTTTTACATCAGCATAAAAATAATTCATTCTTGAATTCGGGGTTTCTCGCATTAGGATCATTTGGTTTAAAATATTTTGATTATGATCTAAAACTGTTCTTACTGAGGTAAGGTCTTTATATACAAACAATGTCCATTTGTCATTGGAAACTTTTGCATATCCTTCTTCATGGTAGTATATGCCAATCGTGTTATTCACGGGTTGAGGAATATATTGCGATTGTGAGCGTACAGCACACAGGAGTAAAAGGATGAGTAGAAGCATCTGAAATGAAAATGTCGGATTTACTCATGGTATGGTTTTAATTTATCAAAATTAAATTTTGCTTTGTTGTTTTGTTTCAAGATTCTTCAAAAGTGCGGAATTTAAATAAATATCAATTATTTCAAAAGGTCCATTGAATTTATTTTTTAATTTTGAACCTATTTGACTTTCCTTTACGTAAACCTTATCTCCGATTTTATATTCAGGAGTTTCCTGTCTTATTCTTTCATTAAAGCGTTTTTTAGATTTTTCTTTACTCTTGATTATTTTTCCTCTAGCTACTTTATAATAGTATGAGATTCTATTATTTAAATCTCTAATATATTTACTAATTAATTGTTCTTGGTTATATATTTGTTCGGGTGGTCCACCAGCTGTATGACCAAATATAAGTTCATATGGTGTAAAACCATGTGATTTATTTTCTGAGTTATTATAACATATAACTGCGTAAGGGTCATCGTCAGGGCTTTCTGCTACATATGCTCTGATCATTTTTGTCAATGTCGCGTGGAATCTTTCTAGAGATCCATTCGATTGGGGATGGTCAATGCTTGAAAATGTCAATTTCATGTCATATAGTTCACAGAGGTCTTTCATTATATGGTTATTAAATTCTTTGCCTGAATCACAGTGGATTCTAAGGGGTGTTCCATAATGTTGGAAGAAAAACATTAAAGTGTGAACTACTGATTTAACTGACTGACAGAAATCAAAATCTAGCTGACGTGCTTGAAAAGTTGCGACATGGCAACAATTTCATGATTCGAGGGATAACATTATGACAAGATGTTAACTTCAGTACTTTTTGAGTACTTATTACTCATCTATTATAGGTTGTGTTACTTGATCTGAGACTAATTTTGAGATAGCAAGTCGGTATTCTGACCTAGTACCTCGGAATTAGCAAGTATAGAAATTTTGGTAATAGTAGCTTATCTGCGCCTTCGTATGTATCAAAACATGGTCATTTTGTTCAAAAAGTGGGAGGGTACGTGCTCCCTGGTTTCCTGTTTTTTTTTTTTGAGCGGTTTTAACTCATTGTTACGAAGCCCTGATTATTGGTATATCAAAATCCAAGCTTTTCCTCAACTGAACTGATCTGAATCCCAAAAAATGGGATAACAATAATAATATTCCTTCACAAACACGCGTAGAGTGTACCCAAAATAAATGCCTAGCCTGTTTGTGTGAATGTAGAATGTGCGATACTTCGTCACTTATTTTTTACGTTATAAATTAGGTTAATTTGGCAGAAACTCTTCAGTTGTGTAGCAGTTCTGTGACACTTCTTATCAAGAGCCAACCGGTTGGTTGTTAATTGGGACTAATAATATAGTGAGTATGGAAATGAAATGCTTCATTAATTCAATCTATTCATTAGCTTATTAATTCTTATATCAATATCTACCCACCGATACAATCGACAATCAATGAATATTGAAATCGATGAAGTTGTTAATGTTCCCATTTTATAATCTTCTCCTCATGGTTACATTACCCATGTACATTCCGTCCTTTCGCGTGTGTGTGTCACAAAATTTCGAGAACAAATTTTCACGTTCTGCTGCCGTGATACGGGAGCTTTTTCTCGTCGAAGTGAACCTGATATTTAATGAAATATTATTTGCTAGGCAATTGAACGAACAAAACTGCATTTAAAAAAAAATTATGAGGACATAGTATATTTTTTAATAAGAGATGAAAATTTTTGTGAGGTGAGGGTGAGAATTTGTCCACGAGCGAAGTGAAGCGCAGCGAGTGTGGCAATCTCACGAACGAAAAAAACATATTTCATCTCGAGTATGAAATGCTGTTTTTTCACGCTAGATGTTGTTTATAAACTACTGGCATTTCGCAATCAGAGTCCATATTAATTATAGTTATAGAGAAAAATTCAAATATAATCGTGAAAATTTTTATAAACTGTCAAACGAAGTGACGTTCGTTTGCTAATTCAAGTGCCAAGTAGTGAGATTAAAGCTAAGTTTTCATGTACACGAATTATTCGTTTTTCGTACGAAATCTGTCAAAAGCTGTTAAAATATATTTCGTGGCGGCAAATTTTAACTGATGGTACAAATAAATTCAAGAAGTTGAAATAAAGTTAACTTGAAATTTTAAAGGAAAACAATGATCAGTGCGGTTATGTATATTTGTTTCCAGGCATATTAAAAATGTTAATGTTAAATATGGACAGCAATCTCATTATTAATAATATAAGGATAAGCCGTAATATTTTATATTTTACTGAGTTTGTTAACGTATTGGAATTTTGAATTGAAGAAAAAAAAAATGGCTAACAAACGATATTGGGTGAGGCCAATTTTCAAACTACGGAAATTACATTGCAATTGCCGCAGCTTAATTAACGAGCTGAGGAACTTCACTGAGGCTATTACAAATGAAAACCGCTGAAAATATCATTCGTACGAAAAAGTGACATTCCTTTCCAATTTCTCACAAAAAAACCAAAAATTCGGATGCATGAAAACTTAGCTTAACTGTCATTAGTATCAAAAATCCATCAAATTGTTTTAAAATGTATTCCCATCAGGACGCATGATATGTTCATTTGCTTAATTTTCATCTCTAGAGTGAAAAACTATCACATTTATGTGAATAAATATCGTGTATTTCAGAATGATCCATTAAATTTTTTTGTTTTGTCATATGTAGGTACACTAAACCAAAACTAGACTGTATTCCTAGACATAATGGAAACTTGGGTCATTTTGAAATAAGAGGTGTTATAAATATAAATAATTAGATTCAAACAGTGACATTAAATCAAGTTATCCATAAAAAGTACTTTAAGAAATAATTTTGTACCTCATTTTGAGTTTAATTGCTTTTCAGAAGTGATATGTGTGTGTGTGTTACAATGTTCTCTCACTATTTTAAAATCTGTTGATGTCACGTGATAGTGGAGTTATTCCTTTTTTTGTGAAGAAAATTGATATTTTTTGATGATGTAACCACACTGAAAAGACTTCACGAAAACGAATGGTGGAAAAAATGAAAACGTAAACAGGCTTGATGTTAATGCAAAATTGATAGATTTCAGTAGTAGTGATTTTTTTAAATTTATCACGGGCTTTCACAACTTAAACTTAGGGAAGATTCATAGAAACAGTGGGGTATAACAACACGCACCCAGTTGATTGAATCGATTTGAAAAAATGTTTGTCATAAAGTATTGTTAATCAGAGCATGGCGAGTTCAGAAATAAAATTTTCAATTCTGCCACAACTATTTTGACTTTCAAATGGACAATTTGTGTAGTGTTACTTATTTTTCAAAAAGTTTGGTTTTTCACTTCAAGCATGGAGACTATATTATTTCAAAATGATATTAAAAAAGTTTATTAATATTGCGTCAAATCTCAATCACTCTGTCTCTGGAATATTGACTCGAGGACGAGGCGCCATCTCTGGATCCAGTTACAGAAACGGACTGCGATTTCATTTGTTTTGTTTAAAAAAAGTCCAAACGAAATCTAGTCAGTCGATACATTAGGGTTTTTAGACATCTTAGGTCAGTTTTTAGAAGGCAAAAAACGTTAAAATTAAACTTTTCTTGCTATCTCATTTTCTAGACAACATGAGAATTCTTGTCTGTTAAAAAATATTTGTGACATTTATTGAAAATAACTTTTCTGTGAAAATTATTTTCATTAAAAATTTGGGAACATCTTGGGTGCGGATCAGAATGGTTTCACAAACGTGTATCCTATCTTGTTCATCTGGTTTCAGAGTTTGATATTTTGGAAACTTTTATAGGCGCCTTAGAACAGAAACATGAGATAACTCTAAATATTCTTTGCAAAGCTTGGTGATATGTGTGAAAATAGGCTAACCCAATAGTGATGTTGTCCTCTATCGTGCTAGGAATCGTACGTTAAATGGTAAGACCTCGTTAATCCTTAGTTTCGACTTCTGAGGGCTGTCGTTCATAAGAGGATGACAGCTGGTTAACGGAAAAAACAATTTTGAAACAACAAACAACGACAACAACAATTGGTTTACATTTCATTGAACCTTCTACATGTTCTTGCAATAATTTGATGACATTAACCATGAGAAAAGAATAACTCCATCATAACTTCATTTGAATAGTTATTGCATTCTATTTTGATCATTTAACATGATGTTGCTACTATTGAAGATATCGGCAAAATAAAATTCCACTTTCGTCATAACAATGTTTTATGTTACATTTTCTTACAGGTAGCAGAAACTAATCATGTGGTTTGTAATGTTGTGGATCTCAGTGATTATCTCAATAATCATTTATCATTATGCAATAAAACCTCTGTACTTTTGGAAGAATCAAGGAGTCAAGCAAAGCTCGCTTCAAAAGGAGTTTGTTTCAAATCTGTGTGATGCCTTCAAGCGACAAAGTCCCGCTACGTTCGTACAAAAATTGTACAAAAAATATTCCGGTTTTAGGTAAGTGCGCTCAAGAGTCTTGTCAGTACGTTTTTTAACCTTTGAGAGTCTATGTTCTGGTTCATTAAACGGTTCCCTTTACTTTTCTCTCTTATCAATATCACAAATGATTTAAGATAGATTTTAAAAAAATTCTAAGTATTATAGAACATCGCTAAAATGTATTAGAACATTCTCGATCATTATATGTTATCCTGATAATTTTCAGTCAATTCAGATCATCTTCGAACATTCTTTATCACACTCCTTCTTGAAAAAGTGCATTTTAGATTCTTTTGAGACATTTTATATAATTCGGGATCGTTTTTTCTAGATTTACAGAGTAGCATTATTTTGTGATATTCAGCTGTCGATTGAACTGAATCATGCCTACAAAAAAGAAGACTAAAATTACAATCATGTAAAAAAGCAACAGCAGATCAATTTCTATCTTTGTTCCGTGTCCATATACAAATGCAGGATGCCAATATTTATAAAAATAAAAATCTTCTTTATTTATTCAGTTTTGTTCTGCAAATCATTGTAGTAGAACATTATTTTATAGCACTCTTATTAAACAAGAATATAAATTGATAATTGAGCATATAAAATGAAATGAAAATATATCTTTCACCTGACGATACTTCACAGCAGCGTGATAATTCATACTACTGACGTGGTAGCACAAAATCGTCGGACATTTTTCATAAATACATACACAAGGGAAATGATGGAAGAATAAAGAAAATTCTAGAATTTGGTCAAAATTAACTGAATCAATAATTGAAGTGAAGATCTTTAACGAAGGTTATGTAATGTCCGTTGCCACACCGCTTTTGAAAATATATACTGTAGATGAAAATGAAACGTCAGGAAGAATTACCTCCAGACGCTCCTGAAAGTTCACTTTCTCTAATGTGTGAAGAGTTTACAAATTGGAACTTATTGAAATATTGTATACAAGTTTTCAAGCAATATTCGATTTCCAGTTTTGTTAAAACTAATACATTTTTTGTTTCATCGTGAAGTTTGCCAAATACAACAATTGAAAAATATTCCACATGGATTCAACGGTATGGCTGGCCTGAACGAGTTTTTTTTTTAGATATTGTGGCTTCTACCAGTTCTATACACCAATCCTATTTTTGAGAGATCCTGAACTGATCAAACAAATGCTCATAAAGGATTTCGAACATTTTACCGATCATAGACCATTCATTGTAGATGGAATTGATCCATTATGGAGCAAAACTTTATTCGCTCTCAAAGGTAAGTATTTTGCTTCAGCTACTGATCCCAGCTAAGGTTCTACGATTAAGAAATCGTTAATCATCTGCAGCGTTTTCCAGTTTTATCAGCATTATCAACGTATTTTTCAACACAAAACTTACTCATTATATTTTTTCGTGTTGTTTTCATTATGGGGTTGATATAGTATTTTCTTTTATGAATATAAAGTTGAGTTCAAAAACAGCTCACACAGACACTCTACCTTTTCACCAATCCTTTTTTGTAATTATTTCATGATGAATGAAGACGAATTATTATTATTATATAAAGTGTGTCCACTTTAGTTCGCAGCACATGGAAAACTTTTCTCTTAATAGTTTATCGGAAGGAATTAACTAATTATGAAAAATTCTGCATGGTTTGAAACCTGAAACACAATCATCAGATATCGAATTTCCTCAGTCGTATAAGAGGTTTATGTATTTTTGTCTAGGATTCACGTGGCAACTATAATTTGGCCCTTCGTTACTTCAGAAAATAGCTTTGGTTTCGTGTTGAAACATTCATTATTTCTGTTGTCCTCTGTTAGGTTTATATAATTTCGATTAACTAAAATCCTCCCCAGAACCCAGTTTTTCCAGCAGTCAGGGAACTTGTGTCTACTCGTTATGAACATGAAATGAAAATTCTTCCCACAGCGTCCCACTCATAGTAGTTTCACTAATATGATACAAATTAATTATATCATTTGATCAGTCACCTTTTTCCACGTAATACATTACAAAATAACAATCAAAATTCGTGTCAGACTAACCTTGTGAACCAGTTCATAGTTGAGTAAAATTCTACAATTTTAAGGCATAAACAAATTCATGTCAATGTTAAGATATAATTAAATCCTATTGATTCAATGATTTGGGGAAAACACGTCAACCACTTTCATCAGAAGAGGCTGGGGTGTGGATGAGTGGAATTTGATTGTCCACAATCAACTATGTTCAGTGTCCTTAATGTTGCCTTCAAGTAGCATATTTTTTATTCAAAATGGAAACCAATCGAATCAGACAATTTTTGTATCAGATAATGTAATGGGACTATAACGAGATACTTCACATAAACGCGTCTATCATCATGTTCATGGAGACATATACACTTTTCACAAAATATATATTATATTTGATTTTTTTTTTATTTTATTCATACACCATTCACAATTCACACTTCTGATTGGAGACAGAGAAGTCAGTGCACGCACTGAAAAGAAACTTCTCGAGGTCGAATAAAATTACCAGTTAATAAAACACTGAAAATTCTACAACAATGCTCTCTTTATATCAGCAATAGTACAGTGGAGGATATAAAATTAATCTTGATGAGACATAAGATCTGAAAATATTCTAATATGCATGGGTGAGAATCGAAGTAATGGTAATGGTAAGTATGGGTGGTGACTGATGCGCTGCGACCTAATTAGATCTATTGTTCCCCATCTTCTGCTATTTGAAGGTGTTCTCGTTTACATCAGCCCCTCAAGCCCCAAATCCTTGAGGATTTTAATGATTTTGAGGGGGTATTTCTCCCACTGTCAGCTGGTGTGATCCCAGTATGTTCAATCTCTTGTATATATAACACTTCATCAATATATGGTGTGGTGTTTCTGGATGTTCCCCACATAATCTGCAGGTGCTGTCCTCTAAGCCTAGCTTCCTTAGGTGTTCTTTGAGTCTGCAGTGCCTCGTCAGAAATCCTGTGAGTGTCTTTAGACTAGTTTTGCTGAGGTTAATCAGTGTCTTCGATCTTGCTCGGTTGAAGTTGCCGATGAGATCATTGGCCTGCCTTAGCCCTGGAAGTCTTTGCCAGTATGTTGCTCTCATTACTTCTTCAGTTTTATTGAGTTCTTCTTGGAAGTAAGATTTTCCAAGTCCGCAGAATGGTTCTGACTCGATCAGTGGCGTTGTTCCCCTTTTTCGTGCCAGGGTACCTGCTTGTTCATTGCCCTCCACGGTGCCACGGCACCCAGAGGAGGATCACCTTGTTGTTCTTGCCTGGATCATTGAGTTTGTCTAGGCATTCCCAGACCATCTTTGAGTTGATATTATATGAGCTCAACGATTTGATGGCTGCTTGACTATCGGAGAGGATTGCGATTTCTTTGTTCCGGTAGTTCCTGTCGAGGTTGAATTAAATGCACCTTTCCATGGCATAAATTTCCGCTTGAAAAATACTGCGAAACTGACCCATGAGTTCGGAGTATTTGGAGCGAGGCCCGAAGACTCCTGTTCCAGTTCCGTCTGGAGTTTTGAACCCGTCCATGTACCATTTTGTGGTATTCTTTTCCAGTACTCGAATGGATTCTATGCTCCATCAACTATTGATATTCAAATCCGTTCGAAAAAATTTCTCGAAACTAAATTTCCTGGTAATTTCGTTGAGAGATCGGTAAGGTGTGTACTTTCGGTGGAGATTGAGCCCCTTACGTTGTGTGCTGTTCCTTTGAGTCCGACTTGAGCCAACCTGAGGTTTTTTCCCAAGCAGTTCTCATCAACATGATATGGAGAGGAGAGAGGTCCAGAATTACCTCTATTGCTGCTGTTGTAGTCGACCTCATTGCTCCTGTTATACAAAGACATGCTAGTCTTTGCATTTTCTCCAGGATTTTCGTTGTTATGGCAAGTTTGGTTCTGCCGTGCCACACTACTGCTCCGTAGGTGATCATAGGTCTCACTATCATGGTGTACACCCATCGCAGTATTGATGGGTTACAGCCCCACGTTTTTCCTGCAATGTTCCTGCACACCATCAGTGATGATTTTGCCTCGTTATCGATCTTTTCTACGTGTCTGCTCCTTTTCTACGTGTCTGTTCCAGAGTAGTTTAGAGTCTAGGGTAAGCCCAAGGTACTTCACTTCTTGCTTCCAGTCTGCTCCGTCGTCGGGGCGAACAGCCCTTAGGTGCTGAAACTTTGTTCTTCTAGTGAATGATACCACTGTGGTTTCTGATCAGTTAATTATCTACTCCACAGAGAGGCACCATCTGCTGGTGGTCTCTAGTCTTCGAATTTGCCTTTGGCCATTATGACTTTGTCGTCAGCATATCCATGGCAAGTGACTCCGTTCCCGTTTAGTGTTCCTAGCAGTTCATCTACTGCGAGACTCCACATCAGAGGTGATAGTACCCCTCCTTGTGGGCATCCCCTGTTTGTGCTGATCCGAAAGCAGATATCGCCGACTTTCGTATCAGCAGTTCTCATTTGGCACATCCATCTGAATGTGGTTCTGTCCACTTCCTTGTTCGTTAGGGCCCTATTTGTTGCTTCGTGAGAGGTATTGTCGAATGCCCCCTCTGTGTCTAAGAAGGTGCATAGGGCTATTTCTTTATGCACGAGTGATCTCTGAATGCTTTCGGTAAGCACGTACAGAGCGGTTTCTGTTGATCTGCCCGCCCTGTATGCATGCTGCCCGGAGTGAAATGGCACCCTCTCCATTATCTCGGTTCTATAATAGTTATCTACCATCTTTTGCAGTGTCTTCAGTGAAAAGGATGAGAGACAGATTGATCTGAATGACTTCGGGAGGGTAGGGTTCTTTTTTCCTACTTTCGGAATGAAGGTTATCCGTGCTCCCCTCCAGTTGCTCGGTACCCGAGCGCCAGACTGAATCTGGTTGCTTTAATGATAAATGGCAGTAGTTCCCTTGCCCTTGTTGTAAAAGGGCCGGAAATATACCGTCAATTCCGGGTGACTTGGATGGTTGGAAGGAGTCAATTGCAAACTTCACTCTTTGGGGAGTGCATATGGTTTTTGCTACATCTCTATAGTTACGGCACTGGTAGCTTACCTATGAAATGACATTTTGATTTCCTGCTTCAAATGGTCTTTTACACATTTCACAATGCTTCAGCCATTGCTTAATAATAAAAACTAACGATAGTTTAACACAAATTAACTCAGAATTTGCCCTTTATTCACGAAAAAACACACCAATAAGACAAAGACGAAAACCAACAGACATGTTTTGTTGTTGTTCTGTCATATTTGACATTTGATATTCCGAATGCAATGTTGCCGTACTGACCAGACTATATCGACAACATGCTCCCAACAAGCTGCAATGAACATTTCAATTGCCTGGTTTGGTAATAATGATCCAAGTATTTGCAAAGATGATTATTATATTGAATTATTAAATTATTTCAACATTTTTCAATAATACTTTATAAGTACAGTGATTAATGTCGAAACACCCTAGTAATGCTGCTCAAACTGAGACATGATGAACGAACACATGAAAAAACTACATACTGTTTTCTTTTCAGTAAGTATTATATAAATATATCATTTTCAGGTCCTCAATGGCGCCATATGAGACCTATCCTCAGCCCTTCTTTCACTACCAGCATGTTAAAAGCTATGTTCATCCTGATGAGGGACTGCGCTGAAAATTTAACGCAGTACCTCGTGAAACGAGATCAAGACTTGGTTATTATCGAAATGAAGGAAACCATCACTCGTTTTTGTAACGACGTTATTGCTACTACAGCCTTCGGTGTAGAAGTTGATTCTTTGGCAAATCCAGATAATGAATTTTATCGCGTAGGAAAGAAGACTACTGATTTCAGCAAACTCCTCAAACAGCTCAGGTTTGCTCTCAATATTGCAGCTCCATCCATAAGCAAGGTCGGGTTTCTTTGAATTTTATTCAACACTTCATATTCTTTTCGTTGGGAACAATATGTAAAGAGCAAATGAACTTGTCTTACTAGATAACCTTCAATACTCAACTTAAAATTTCCAGAATTCTCCATAATTGGTTATAGGTTTATAATATTGTCATTTCCTATTCTCCACATTTAGTTGATGTGTTTTCTATAACCATAACCATAGAGTGTCCCAGTTGAAAGTTGTTCTTGATAAATTCCTTGTACCATCAATTTCGCAATCGTCTGTTTTTATTTCTAGTGCACACTGTTCCACCAAATACGTCATCATTGTGCTATTAACCCTCTCATCTCCAGCACTCCCACTACAGAATTCATAATGGGACTGCTATGCTTGTGATACATTGTTTAATGTATCACAAGCATAGCAATGTAAAGAGACACAGCTGATATATTATGAACACGAATACTATTTTTTCGACGTTCATGATATTTGCCGGTTAGGTTATGATATGAAATAGTTAACCTAACCTAACCTAAGGAGTGCGGAAAGTGATACTGCCATTTTGCTATTTTAAGAAAGATGTCAACTTATGAAACTCAGGTCCAGGTTTCGTTTCATTTCAACTAAACATTTCACCATCGAGTAACGTGACCATAGGGTATTGAATTCCAGTAGCTTACTCAGTTCAAAAAAATACGCCTCTTCTCTCAAACTATTTACTCTTTCTTCCTTACACCAGTTTGAGAATTGGTTGTATTGCTGTTCGTATCTTTCTTGTGATCAACTAGGTAACATTCCTGAATTTATCCCATCTGCGACCTTTAAAATTGCTTCTGGGAGCTCTTCGCCTGACGAAACCATTAAAATATTGATTTTAGTAGAAATAATTTGAAAAATGCAGAGTCTGTCTCTTCGACAACGCTTCGACTTAAAACTTTGATGTCTCGATGACAACTTGGTTGTCATAGCAAATCTTTGGTTACCTAAGGCAGCAGGCACACTGAGCAACCATGACCGACCGTCCGCGACCGTCCAACTACGACCAAAATTTCCAAAACGTGTATTCTTATTAGATTACTCACATTGAATGATCGTCGTCGAAGACCATGTTTGAAATTACAATCTGCTGAAATTTTGGTCGATCAGTGTGAGTTTGAAAGTTTTTATTGATCCCTTTCAATTTTTGGTCGTTGCTGGACAGTCGCGGACGGTCAATGCTGGTCGGTCAGTGTGATTCCTAGCTTACCAAACCACTTGACTTGGCTTAGTTTGATTTTCATTCCAAAGTATGAAAAATTGCGTTAGGTTGAATATTAAAACCTACTTCAATTTGAATAGTAATATAGAGGTGAACCCAATTAAATTGTTGTTAAAATTATTATTTCCGTCAACCAGCTGCACACCCTGAAGAGTACAACCCTCAAAAGTCTGCGAAAGACTTGTCTGAGCTAGGGGAGACGCAGCCCTTACCTTTAAACGTGTGATGCCATGCACGAGATCAATGACCATGCTGGGAATCGAACCCATGACTCTTAGGTTAAGAGACAAGCGCTCTACCATCATGACCATCACCCTCTATTGACTTCATAAGACGTTTGGGAAGAGAAGTATTTTGTTTCGTAATTTTGGGATTTACTCGAGCGTGGCAGATTAACATAAAGGGGGATACCTTACACCCTGTTGAGTTGTTGAGTACCTTCACCATACATAAACCCTCAATATAGGATCGCACGACTAGGACAGCGGATCAGATTAGTAAAAAAAATCGATCTTTCGAAATTCTCGAGCGCATCAGATTAAGGTAAGGTGAGGTAATAACATGCTAAAAAGTGTGCATTTCAATAATCTGACGTTTTGAGCGTGACGCAAGAAAATGGGAGGATCACTAACTTGAAAAAAAAAGTCACCTTGAAATTCTCGAGAGCGGTCGATTTATTTTTTATTCTGAACGAAATAATTCAAGAATAATGGAAAAAATATAATCTGCCGATTTCCACAGGCCGAAGTAGCACAAATCGTCATTAAAGTTGATAGCGTTCAGCTGCATTGAAGCTTGTATTGCCCACTCCGCCACAGCATATCTAACATCCGCTCCTCTTTTTCCCTTTCACGTTTCCTGTATCCTCTCTCGCACCGTATCATCAATTTTGTCTTCTATATATGTACCAGGCAAAGGAATCGCAAACTGTTGTAATCCTTTTGATTCATCTCAACGCGCATATTTCCCTCAAAGTTACTCTCGCCGAGGTATGATTTTGGAATGGTTCAATCATACTGAAATGTCTCCTCATCAGGAATGATCTGATAAAATTCTTGAGGTGTAGGCCGGTGAAATTTTTGAGGGGTTGGTTTATGCAATTTTTGGGGTGTCTATCAATCGACACCCCAATAATTTGGGGGTGAATGGGGTGATTTAATTCTTCGTTTCAATTCTTGTTTCAAACGAGTCGTTGGAGGTTGTTGAACAGCTGTCAAGAATTCTTTCAATGGTTGGTTGATTGGTTCATAAGTTTGTAAAGGTAACTGAGATTCTGCTATATCAGATTTCATAGTCTTATATTTTCTTTTCGAAGCCTTTCTTACTTTTAATAGTTGTTCATGTTTATGACTATTTCAAGGTGCTAGCAAAATCCTGAATTAATTATACTAAGGTTGGTAAAATGATTTTGACAATTCCACAAATGAAGATGAGGACTGAAATTGAATATTTTCAAAGTTTATTTTTCCATCTTTTTAGGAATATATTATCATTGGAAGGAATATATTTTTGGTGTTTTTCATTTGTCACATTCAGTGATTTAATATTTTTTTTCTATTGAAATAGGTATTTCTT
This sequence comes from Chrysolina americana, assembly GCA_958502065.1. Taxonomy (NCBI): domain Eukaryota; kingdom Metazoa; phylum Arthropoda; class Insecta; order Coleoptera; family Chrysomelidae; genus Chrysolina; species Chrysolina americana. The sequence goes on from OY293412.1 coordinate 11,857,113, forward strand.
CTTCAATTCGTCAGATTAAGAAAATCCCTCCAAATAATCATCAGATTAAGGGTCAGCACAACTAGGACTTCAAGCTGAAGCGCCTGTGATAATCTGATGCGCTCGAGTATTTCAAAATGTCGATTTTTTTTGCATTTTCAAACAGCCGCCACAAGCTTGCGTCATATCCGAATCGTCAGTCTTTTGAATGGGAGCTTCTTTCGGACTCACTCAACATCCCTTATGAATATCTGACGCGCTCGAATTAATGTTTTCTTCTCTCGTTTTCAACCCTTCTGTACAGCCACCCCCACCATGCAAAACGGCAGATTAACATACCTCCAATATCAGAGGCACTTGGGGCATATACACTATTAATATCTGACGCGCTCGAGTATTTACATGTGACCATTTTTTTTTACATTTTTGAGAACCTGTAGACGCTCCTCCCACCAGTGAAATGGTGTATATCAAATAACCTTCTTTTATTTCTACCATCTTATATTCAAAATCCAATAGGTCCCCATTTAGCATCGTGGGCTCCCCAACTATTATCCTGAATCCTTTATACAACCCGGATGAATACTTTTCACGGGAATGCTAAGTTTCAAATTAGAATTTGCCTCGTAGATAGTCATATATAGGTATTTTAAGTATGTCTTCCTACAAGCCTCCATTTGTCCTCGAATCATCTTCGTATGTTTGAGAATTTTCTTTGGTTTGTTTTAAATTTTGATCGTATCATTTATATATTGATATGTTTGTATGGTTATGTAAATTCATATAACAAGCCTCGTCTACAAGTGTTAAATTCTTATGACAATGAAGCATATTATGAATTGAATGAAATAAGCAGAATATATATGTATAAAGAACCCAACTAATGAGTGAATCTAATTTCAGCTCTTGGGTGTTAAGTTTTTTGAGAATGATGTCAAAACATTCTTCAGTAACCTCATAATGGATACTATGAGGGAAAGGACAGAAAAAGAAATCATGAGACCCGATATGATACATTTGCTAATGGGAGCACAAAAAAAATTACCAAAAAGGAAAGAAGCAGAAAGCAGAGATGAAAAAGAATATATTTCAGGTGAATCGTCAAACTGTCCATTGGTTATGCTGATGGAAAGGAAGTTAGAAACACTAAATGATTTTTTCGTACTTCAGGATTGACTGACGAAGACATAGTAGCCCAAGCGCTTATATTCTTCTTCGCAGGGTTTGACACAGTATCGACGCTCATATGTTTCATGGCATATGAGTTAGCTGTGAATCCAGATGTACAGGAAAAACTGTTGCTGGAGATTCGTGAAACAGCTAACAGACAACAAGGAAAAATAACATATGAGAGTCTCGTTAATATGAAGTACATGAATATGGTAGTTTCAGGTAAGGCAAAGAAAGGAGCAAAGCTCTCGAATGTATTAATGTGAATTTCATCGACAATAATAATGATTATTATTTTTGGATCAATAATTCCTTAAACGAAAAGAAACACTTCTTCCTTAGTCATATCTCAAAGCACGTGCTCTTGCAGTATGGAAGAGTTTTCAATAATTTCCGCTATTTTACTACTACAATTAATGTTTTTCAAAAAAACTAAAGCAGAAAATGCGAATTTGTCGAGATTAATCGTTTCATTTACGACTAAAAAGTTTTTTTATACTTTCTTGTTTGGATTTTGACTCGCACTACAAATTGCTGGTTGATATAATAATAATAATAGAAATAATAATAATAATAAGAATCGGAAACCAAGGGATTCATAATGGCCTGCCAAGATGGTGTCTTCAACACCCGTGTCTACCGCGTGATGGGTATAGAGGTCCCTGACAGTAGATGCAGAGCGTGTCGTGGGGCATAATGCATTTTCTGTTAGCTTGTCCAGCTTATGCGGTCTCAGCCTATATCCACAGGCATAACGCGGACCTACGACTGTTGCGATACCACCTACGACACTCGTACGGTATAGACGAGACACCGGTGTTGCCTTATGCTCCGGGGAATATTGAGTCCGTTGTGAAGAATGAGAAGTGCCGAATATATTGGACTACTCATTCCCCACCCTCAGGCAAATACAAGCCAATAAGCCTGATGTAGTCCTCCTCGACCATCAAAGTAGAAAGATTTTCGTCATAGAGTTCTCGGCTCCTGGAGAAACGAACATCGTCCGAGAGGAGGAGAAAAACGGACACAATATCGAGATCTACTCTTTGAACTCCGCAGGCTTTATCCAAACCACTCTCTCAAGATGGTGGTTCTGATAATAGGGGTCCTTGGTGGAATGATGGGCACACTGCTCTCGAACTTGAAAATCATACCGGCTTGCCAAGATGCGGCAGAAAACTTAGCTGGAAGAATGCAGCGCGCCCTCCGGAAGTGTCGGGGCTTCGGAGACAGTACCTGACTGGTACATTCCTTACGCAAAGAAAAGAATAACTCAAGAAAGAAAATACACATTACCAAAATCTCTTATAAACGATAGTAATAAACGAGTATTCTCCCAACCAGCCTAATACTTTGATAACTTTCCCAAGATCTCCTACATTTTTTCCTATACTTTACAAATATGGGAATAATAAATATACTACAGCAATCGCTAATAGTCCGGTGATAATGCAAAGATAGTCATACAGCGTTGTTCACTTCACATGCAAAACTAGCTGGCTTGTGCAAAGTGTACGGATTATGAACGTTGATAGTTTTAGGCTTCACTGTTATTTGTTATATGGCAATATCGTAGTAATGTTTTCTCGATAGCGTTTCTCGAAACCCTAGGAGAAATATTTTTTCAGGTGGTTCCCCTCTCAGATGGTTATACGCTTGCAGAGTTTTTGATTCAAATAATAACAACAAAAATCCAGTGGAGTGAGATGTGGCGATCTGGGTGGATAGAGTTGTTTCATGTAACGCCCAATTATTTAATCCCGAAGTACTTCCGGTGTATAATGTTGATACCTGCCGAATTATGAATTGACCCTTGATAACATTTTTTATATCAGGGATTCTGAGAAAACTCTGATGAATTTATGTGGCCTCTCAGGTACTGAATTTCTAAAATATTCTTCTGATTTTCAGAATCATTGCGGAAATGGCCCTCTCTGAGCTGGTTCGAGAGGATGTGTACGAAACCCTACACAATTGAACCGGTCCTACCTAGAGAGAAACCAGTACATTTGCAGAGGGGTACAATAATATTCGTGCCTACATTCGGTATTCAACATGATCCAAATCTATATCCTGACCCCGAACGATTCGATCCTGAGAGATTCAGTGCCGAAAATAAACCGAATATTGAGTCACATGCCTACCAGCCATTTGGAGTAGGCCCTAGGAATTGTATTGGATCGAGATATGCTTTGATGGAAGTTAAACTGGCTCTCTTCTACATATTGTCCAATTTCGAAATTGTACCTGTGGAGAAAACTAAAATTCCTTTGGTACTGGCGAAGGACATGTTTCATTTGGGTGCTGATGGAGGTTTCTGGTTGGGGCTGAAACGTTTGAGGAAATGAAGCTAGATGGTAGACATTCAGTTCTTTTTTGAAACCCTTTCATAGTTCTATCAAGCAGCCAAATATGTTTTGTATGTTATAAATATAATTGAAAAGTTTGAAGAATATTTCATTTTTCCATTATCTTTCTAGAAATAATCTGAGCAAGAACACCAGCTGAATGTAATATTCACCCAATATGTCTCAATTCTTGAATTCATTCATTCCCTATATCAATCGACATTTTTCCGGAGATAATTCTTTTATAGTCTAAGCTGTTATGATGATGAACTAGTTAACTATGCTGTGCACGAGACTGAATATGAAGCACTAAGAAATGTATATATTGTATGTGATAGATTTACATTCAACTCACTATTCACTAGACGACTTCTTCATCTAAATTGTTTCAATACTTGTGTTCCTAATGAACAAATACTATATATCTACCTATATGTGTTATGTTCACCAAAAATTATATATTTACAAAACTCTAGTTATAGTGATTTAATGTGCTTTTATCTATGTACAAACTTGCTATGTTTGGAAGATTTCTTAGCACTGTATTTGAAGGCTGTCCTAATTACAAGAAGGAAATTTTCTAAGGTTCAACTTGCCACTTTTCTTAGATTGAAAACTGTCTACTGAAAGTATTTTGTTTTTATTATATTTTTTAAATATATTGTGACAAAATCCTTTATGAAGAACTCCAAATGAATATTGTTCCGAAAGCTAGCCAAATACGCTCAGATTCTATTGAAAAATATTATGTTCTTATGGATCATGAATCCTAAATGATGGAAACTAAGTTATGGTTCAATCGACCTGAAAATACCTTTCATACAACCTCAAGAATAACCATTCTCACATAGACAGATCCTGGATCAAACCCAACGTCTGCAACGGAGTGGAAAGGAAACGAACATAAAAAAACTAAAAGAAAGAAGGGGAACGAATTTTAATTATATTATTTTCTATGACTAGTAACATTTCAGTTTCCTACTTCGTACTATACATATACATAATATTTCCTCTTCTTTCTTGGCTCCCACCGTTCGGGGAAAAAAGAAGCTGAGGACAGACAGTTGTGCACCAATAAGTCAACTGCCGCCAGTTCATGATTGCACTTCAATGCCAAGGCACATTCTTATCCTCCTAGAGGAAGACATATCGTAGAGGCGGTGTTTAAACTTGGTTGAACTCTATCGGAGTTGACATCAGCCTGACTAGCAGTGGGCTTCCCACCGCTGTCCGAAATCGAGTTCCATGATTTTAATTTTTGAGAAATGTTAACTAAACATCTTCCGTAGAGAGTAAACTGCTTGTCTGCCCCTATGCACCCTCTAGATTGAGACCCGGAGGGAACAGCTTCCAAGCACTGCTTATGTGCTCGAAAGCCATCCTTCCATCCACCGCCACTGCTCATAAAGCGGATCCACATCCTGTTGATTGGCGATCAGCAGGAAAAAAAACTGGCCGTGTTTGATATGGAGTGCTCGGGATTTCTGCGATCCGAAGTTCTCTTGTATCTGATATGTCTGACATAATATGATCACAATGACTTAACTTGAGTTTGGCCAATTGTCACTTGGCTGATAGCAAAGGGTGGGATTCCGTGTACCATAGAATGGTATAGTCGATCAAATGAGTAAGATGTTATTATCGTCAAATTCATGGGAGAGGAAGAGACATAACTCTCGACTACAGAATTCTTTGATACACGGAATCCCACACCTGTTTTTCTGTAGTTTGTGTTCTTCTTCTTCTATAGTCTTGTATTTGAAACATAAAAGGTGTGAATTAATCTTAGTACTTATTAATTCTGTTGAAGTTTACGTTGGCGTCATCGTTTGGCTTGCTACCGTCGAACTTCTTCAGAGGTGTCGTTGTCTCTCTGGTCAATAAAGCGTTGGTATTCATCTCTGTTTCTGTCGTCTTTCTTACGTCTGTGTTCCTGTAGTTCTGTCAGTAGTGACTGAGTTTCTACTGTGTCGAGTGTAGTCTCCATTTGTTCACGTATTCGTCTGTCCACATAGTAAGGATGTATTTATTTATTTATTTAATCAAAGAGATCACCCAACAGATGCACAAAGAGCACATCCTATTACAGGGTGATACAAAGTAAAATAAAGTATTTTTACAATTCATATTATGCTGGTCGCTAGAGAACATAACACAACTGTACTTAAATGGTAATGTACATATATAAAAAAATGTTTAATATTATATACAAATGTTATACAGTCAAAAACTAGCTCCTACTCCTGAAGTTCTGTAAAATTATATAATATACAATATGTAAGAATGAATTCCTTATTCGGCAGCCATACCATAAAAAGAGATTAATTTTTGTCTCAGTTTTCTTTTAAAATTTGTGAAGTTGTCACCTAAGATATCAACATGAGAGTCACAAATGATATTATAAGAGTTCATGCATCTAACTAGGGGAGAATTACAATAGTAATTCGTAGAAGACGGCGGGGGATAGAATGATAGTCGATTTCGTGAATTATAAGGAGTACAATTTAGTGATAATTGTTGTAAGCATGAGTCTGAATCAGTAAGATTGTTAACAAGTTTGAACACAAAGCATGAATCATAAAATTCTCTTCTGATAAATAATGGTTCCAATTTATAAAATTTAAGATTAGCTTGATAATCAAAATAGTGTCTGTGACGAAAAAATCTAAAATTCAAATTACTAACCAACTTCCTTTGGACATATTCTAATCTTTTAACGTATCTATCATAAAAAGGATTCCATATAACAGTATTGTACTCGAGGATAGGTCTCACCAGGGTTTTGTACATTGTTGTAATTGTGTTGTGATCCTGAAAGTCCTTAGTATTACGGAGGACAAAACCTAAGGTTTTTATTGATTTTCTTACCGTGTGTTCTATATGACTTTCAAAGGTGAGCTTTTTGTCCAATAATATACCAAGGTCTTTTATTTCTTCAGTTTCTGCAATCTGCTGGTTGTTAATGAACAGGTGTTCGTGAAGAGGGTTGAGGTTTTTGGAAAACAAAATGTGATAGCATTTTTTAAGGTTAATTGATAGTCGGTTCGTCAGACAGTAATCGGAGAAACGATTTAGGTCGTCCTGAAACCCAAGATAGTCTGATGGTTGTTTTATTTCTTTGTATGCTTTCAAATCATCTGCATAAAGTTTAATTTTTGAATTAATAAACATATCCTCAATGTCACTAACAAAAATACTGAATAAAATTGGACCAAGGTGCGAGCCTTGGGGTACACCCGACTCTATAAACATTTCTTAGGATCTGAAACCGTTTAATGTGACATATTGAGATCTCTCAGAGAGATATGAAGTCAACCATTCCAACAAACTGCCATGAACACCGAAGTTTCCAAGCTTAGCAATTAAAGTGGGGTGATGTACTTTATCGAAAGCCTTAGAAAAATCGGTGTACACGACACTTGTTGAAGCACCCTTTTCCATGGACTCATATATGTCTTGAACAAAAGGGGCTAGGTTGGTTAGGACACTTCTCTTTTTATTTTTTATATTTTTTATATTTTATTTTATTTATTTTTGTATGTCGAGGCCTTGATATATGAACCTGTTGGACATATACTGAGGAGCGTCCGTTGCCACTCGGAGGCAGACGTTGAAGAAAATCTGCATTTTTTACTTATAAGTATGAGTGCATTGACCCCAAGCGGTCGAAGTGTACAGCATTATGGGCAAAAGTATTGTCCTGATGAGGAAAAGTTTATTTGGTTCTGCAGTAAGTATCTCCATTGTAGAATTCTCATTCCGTAAGTATGTTGTATTATTTCAGATTTAAAATAATTTTTATTTTTGAAAACGAATCGAACAACTTCATAGATGCATACTGAGGTCATTGTTAAAATTGATAAGCTAAGAATACGGACTGCTTTTTTCTGTAGAATACAGATTCGATAAGGAATCAGTAGAGTTTTCCGTACTTCAGATTCGAGTGGAAACAACCAAGCCTTTCAACAATACTTTTGCCACAATGTTAATAACATATGCTGAGTGCATAACAGATTTCTGCAAGTTTTGATGACAAGGCATTATTGTGAGTATTTCATTCCAGATTACTTTGCAGGAAAAGCTCTAGAAGCTTAGTGAAATCAGGGCATGTAATCAGGCAGTCATGTGTTTGTGTCTGAAAAGAAAATTTTCGTCCAGAAAAACATTTAATTCTTCAGTCATTAACTCGAGGTAAGTTCGGATCACTTTTTCTGCGGACTTGCTCATCGCTGGTGCTCAAGCTTATGAAGCGGTGGTTTTGCGGAAAGTAGTTCAATTGTCCTCTGAGCTGTCAGACAAGAGTGATGCTTCGTTATTTTATGATTATCAATAGACCAAATAAATTCACAATCAAATTTAAGAACTGTGACATCGAGTGATGAACACTTTGGTTTTCCAACTACAAGGGAAGCTACCTAATTATCCTTTATTTCAGAACTCTCCAAGTTGGGGTATGGTACAAGCTCTAGAAAGTTACAATATTTCTAAATTCTGGTATACTCGAACAAACTCATAAAACACCTGCTTTTCAAAAAAAAAAATAAATTCAAATGATTGACTCACCAATTGATATAGAAAAAAATATTAAATTGCGTCATCATCGGAAATATCGGACTTCTCTTCATCTTATGGAGGATGGGCCTTTATATCACTGGCATGCCAAATTCCGCACGATTTTCCCAAATTCATACGATCAAGATGACTTAATCTTCGCAATTTTGAATGGACCCTTGAACTTAGGAGAGATATTGTCCGCTATTCCCTTGGAATTATCGGAAATCGTGTGAATTCTCCTCCAGACTTTCTGAGCAGAGATTTTTCTTCTCTTCGACGCAAATTATATTGTCCCTTATCCGCTCATGAGCTACGGTTAAACGTTTTGGAACGTCTTGAAAGACTTCTTCAATGAACTCCGATCGAATTTCGGGATTAAAATGACCGGCCAGAGCCTTCTGAAAAAGTTTTGTCTGTAAACATACCGTGCAATGTCGAACATATCGAGCACATCTTCTTTCATTTTGGGCCGATATTAGGTTCTATTATGCCGAGAGACAGTTTTAAAGTATTTTCAGAACGACTTGTAGCCAACCATTCTCTTCCTCACATAGCTCAGGATATTGTCTATCCACCTGCTTGAATACTTTCGTGCCTTCACTTTACCATTATGAAAAATGTATAGGCACTTCCGATACTTTGGTAATCCTATTTTGGTCTCATCGATCTCTTATAGTGGAGATACCAATATCCAGTTCTACCGACTAAATACTATATACTGGTACGGCTCGAGAAAGAGCACCGGACACGAGATGATCGTGGCACTTTCGATGCACCACTTCGGAATCTTACTTACCATCTTTCGATCCTCTCTACAGGGTCTTGTTTTAAATTGGGCCATTTTAAACTATAGTGATCCGTAACGACCATAAAATATACCCATTCTAAATAGGATTTCAACTTTGCAATTACGAAGATTACCGACAGGTTCTCTTTTTCTGTTTTACTGAACTTTAGTAAGCTGAGAGTCAAGGATCGGCATGGATAGCGTACCACTTTTTTTCCCTCCGGATGCATCTGAGAGAGTACGACCCCCAATCCATAATCCGACGCATCTGTTTGGACAACTAAAGGGTCCACACGAAGGGTTCATTCTTCTGGGTGAGTTCGCCTAATGGAGCGAAGAGATCTGAGAAGCCGGAAACAAACCATTTACACCAAGACGCTTTATCTATAATTCGCCAAAGTTCAGTTACGTTTCGCGGAGGGGGAATTTCTGGAATTGCATTGACTTCCTCTGGATCAACTAATAATCCCGGGGAGTCGACTACATTGGGAAGTCGCCGCATCATCGTGCGACCCCATCGGCATACGCTTGAAATGGAAAAGACCCTGTTAGGTTAGTGATTCTTCACTACTGAATGAAAATCACATATTTCCATTTCAACTCGTATAGTTTAGGGCGTCAGCCAAAACATAGGTGTATTAGTTCTCCTAGAGTATATATAATTATAATTTTACGTTATACTGTAATGGTGCAAATTTTCGAGGGAGATAGGGAAGTTTGGTGTCAATGTACATCCGTGTACATTGGAACTAACTATAGCCCTTTTCAGTTAGGCAATAATGTTTCAACAAGAGTTAATATTGTGTTATTCAATATGCATGTTATTGCTGAATCACTGAATAAATAACTAAATAAATAAATAAATTAGGTATAACTAATAAGGTTAAAGTTTTTGAATGTTCCGACATCGGAATCTTCCAATATGCTGCCTTCATGTCTAAAGTGGTCTGGTCTGGAGGTGCTTTAGTATCTTCGACTTCATCAGTAAAATCTACTTCATTTTCACGGCACTGGCAGTCGATGGTTTCCGCATAAGTTTCAGCTTTGTCTTCATATATGGAAACTTCGCCCATTTCACCGTAGAGGGAACGGAAAGGTTTCCTTCGACCGTGCTGGAGGATTCTTTGCATTCTGTGTTGAGTTCGTCTAAATGCTCAGCCCATTGACGCTCTCTGAATTGCTTCAGTTCTTTCCTCAGCTGTCGATCTAAAAGTGTGAAGTGTCACTTATCTCCGGGCATCAACATTCGCTGGTAGCGTTTTTCAGAAGTCTTCTCTCTCTGACCAATTCCTTGATTTCGGATGGAAGTAATTCTTGGAAGTCAAAATTTGTTTTCTTTGGTATGTTTTTGAGGACCAATCCATATCTGTTAGAATTGGTTGTCGATATGCTTATGACCAGCTCTTTGGAAGCATGAACATTCCGCTATTAGTTTCGTCATTTGCATGACCTCGGCTTCTTCCTTCCATATTGTTAGTAGGATTGGGTTGTGGTCCGATGACCCTTCGTCCAGCACGACGTTGGTCTGCTCTCCCAGTATAGAGGGTTGGGTCATGTGTCACCTAAACTGTGATGTCTCCAAAGCCTGACACTATCATCCCATTTGGACATTTTCAAACTACCATTTCAAACTCAATTTTGAAAACCCCCAAATACCCTCACATCAAAGTTGGTTTGAACCCATAATAGACCAAAACATATCATTGGGTGGGTGACTCGTAAAAATACAAAAAAAATTCAGCAGCAGGACCAGCTTTTTATAAATTCGCTATAGCATTTGAGAATAAACCCAAACAATTCCATTCCATGGATCAATTGAGTTCAAAATTAGCCGTAAAAGTTATTTCGTACAAATAAAAAGGTTTTTTAATGAACAAAAACTATTTAGAAGGAATTGCGATATTCAATTATTTCAAATATATATTTGAAGTGTAACACATGTGGGCCTAAAATATAAGTTTACACAACTCTTTTTGCTATCTCAAAAATCAACTCCACTTTTTACCAATTCAAAATAATTTTTTTTAAATTGTCACCATATTGGTGGTCATGTTAAAAATATCGAAGTGAATTTTTAGGTTTTCCGATATGCAAAACGATCCCCTCTGAAGTGTTTTCGTTACTCTCGTAGAAAAATGTATCCAATTTGTTTCAGTCCATTCATACTTTTTTCAATATAGCTTGAAGACAAATGAAAAAGTTTATTGTCACCAACAGGTAACGTGCAACAATAATAATTATTTGGTGACAAGTAAAAACTAAAAAATTCAATGAAGACACACGCGGAAGCATTTTTTTATGCTAATTTCCAAACCAGTGAATTCAGTAACGAAGGATTAGTCAATTGCATGCTAGTGCAAATGTATTGAATCAAATTGATGAATCATCATCTCCGAAATTAATTAGTTGTCTATCCAATTGAGGAAACAGGCTTGAAGGAATGTTAATTTCTTCTTTTCGCAAGACATTTTAATGTGACTTGGTTCAACGGAGAAAGGACATTCATTGTATAAGCTTGGGTCGTCAGCAAGCAGAAATCTACGGGGCTTGACCCAAGCTGTCTGCATGTGATGTTTTTTGAATCTAGTATTTCACCGTCAACGTACCAATTCGAATACGTATTAAGGGGTAATTACCATACTGTAACTTTCGCGACAAGATGCAGGATGTTCAGATATTCAAATTTGTTTTCAGGTTGTCGCAAAAAAATAATCTCGACTCTATGATAATAAATTCATGTTTATAATACCAATAACTGTCGAAAGTACTCGAATGCATAGTAATTATCAATTATTATAATGAACATTTATTTTTATTCTTCAATATTGTGACTGCATTTCTAGTGCCGACATTTTCGAAGGTAGTGTTGGTATTTAGCTAACCTACGCATGTTTTATAGACACAACTTGTTATTTCTACGTCCCTTAGATATTGAGTTTTTTGACACTTTTTTTCATTACGTAATATGATTAAAATTGTTATTTTTCAACATTAAAATACCCACGTTTATTATTTTTTTTTCAAAAACTTGTTACGTTTTTATTGTTTTAGTACTTACTAGGACCATTATCCTATCCTGTCAGACCGGAAATGCTGCAAATGCAAATGATGCAAATCAAACCATGCGAAAACAATTTAGGTTTTCTCTTAAAATAAAAAAGCTGATACCAACTTTTGGTACACCCTGTACAGCTTTAGGTCTGACAGCATATGATTTCAACATTGCAGTAGAAAATTCTCTTACCTGGTGCTCTTGGACTATTAGTACTTATTGCTGCTATGGAATTCGGTGAAAAAACTGTAAATAGTGCCATACATTTCAAATTTCTTTGAAAGTGGATTTGATCGCTTCGAATATAATAGTGAGAAACAAAGTAATGAGAGTGGCTGTTTTGGGCCAAGTCAATACCGACCCTACGTTGAGTACCAAGTTGAAAATTTTGTTTTGTTACAATTGTTATATCCGTCAACCGGTTGCACCCCTACGTGCAACCCTCAAAAGTCAGAGACTTGTGCGAGCTAGGGGAAGACGTAGCCCTTACCTTTTAATACGTGTGATGCCATGCACGAGACCGGTGGCAATGCTGAGATTCGAACTCACGCTCTCTGGCTTATGAGGCAAGGACTCAACCCGCACATCTCCGCGGCCCATCAGTAATTATCCACAGTTCCTGGCTTATGCGGTATGAGCATTCAAAGAATTTTAAGAGCCCATAAATTCCACCCGTATAAAATCCTACAGAAAAAATTAAACGTCTTGGCTGGAATCTATGGCGTTTGTGTTGTTGGTCTTTTTTTCTACCAGGAAATCTACCAGGGCCAATGTACTTGGAATTGTTAAAAGACACTGGCTTTGATATAAATTCTTGAAAATTATGATCATTTTAGCAAGATGGGGCACCCCGTCTCTATATCCATGCGGTTCGTCAGAATTCAAATGAAACGTTTCCTAGGAGATGGATCGGCCCAAGAGAAGCAGTGGAGTGGCCGCAAGATCATCATTTTTGAGCCCATTAAATTTTTTCTTTGAGGTTAGTTGAAGAGTTTAAATCGTAAAACTAAACCAGATTTCATAAATGATTTACGTCAACGGATCATTGATAAATGTCGGAACATTACATCTGTGTTTAATAATTAAAAACCAAAATAGTAGTAACATTTTTACTGTTAATTTTTTGAATAATAATAATAATAATAAATCGACTTTTTTCATCAAAAACCAGAAAAAATGGAGTTTAGTGAAAAGGTAGAGTATCAGCAGAAGCTGTTTTTCAACTCAACCTTTACAACAATTACAAAAGTGGATAATGCTAATGACCAGTCAATATTCATACATTATATCACCAATAATTTAAATCTAGGTTGATAATGGATTAATAGTTTTCAATGCTGAAACGTGATGTTGAAAAAAGGAAAATACTTAATAAAATCAGATCAGAGCTCGTGTCAAGATGACTTAATGAGGTAGTTGGACATCTTATTCCTGTCAATTTTTGATTAGACGTAGTTTCAGTTTCTTTTTGAAGTTAAGCAAATTGTAAGACCTAAACTCACTGGGTAGTGAATTGTAATATTTTGCTGCGATATACGAGAAGCTTCTGGTGAATATTGAAGTGCGATGTTTGGGAATAACGAGGATATTACTGTTACGTGTCACAAATCTGTTGATGCTGAAAAATGATACCAGTCTGTTACAGAGATAATCAGATTTACGGGAAATCAGAACTTTGTGTACATTTGTTAATAAGTGCAAATGTCTGAGTTTATCTAGTCTCAACCATCCGGATTGTTTCATTTTTGTCGATATGTGATCAAACTTACGAATTCCATAACAGAGGCGAAGACAAGAATTCTGTATGCGCTGCAGACGATCGGCATCAGATTGTAACAAGGCGGGACCATGAACACAGTCACCATATGAAACTTTTGAAAAAATCAGGGATTCACAAAGTTTCATTTTGAGTTTTGTGGACAGAATGTCTTTATTTGGGTATAACTGTCGTAACGTGTTATAAGCACTTTGACCTAAATAACTAACATGCCTGGTAAATCTCAGTTCTGGATCGAAGTATAGTCCTAAATTTTTGCTCTCATTAGCTATAGGAAGTTTATCGTCACCAATATACACCACAAATGATTCCAGGGCAGATTCTCTCATTTTCTGTGACCCAAATAACAAGACTAATGATTTTTTTGGGTTCAGTTTCAGCTTATGAGCTGATGAAATATCAGATATTGACTGAAGGTCGTTGTTGATAGTATTCTGAGCTTCTTGTAGGTTACCACAATGAAATGAGAAATATATTTGAGTATCATCTGCGTAATGGTGTACAGTAGATTTGGTAATAGAACGGTGGAAGTCAGAAATATATACACTGAAAAGAAGTGGACCCAATATGGAACCCTGAGGTACACCTTTAGTCACCAGTTGAGACTTTGACAACTCACTGTCGATATTAACGCTTTGACTGCGGCCATCTAGGTAATTCTGTATCAAGCGAACTGCGCTATTCGAAAATCCAAAGAAGTTGAGTTTATTACAGAGTATTTCATGGTCCAAGGTGTCGAAAGCTTTACTGTAGTCGAGCAAAACTTGACATGTTAGTTTGCCGTCATCTGTGGCTCTGAAAATATCATCTGTAATCGCTAAAAGAGTAGTAGTAGTACTGTGTTGCGTTCGGAAATCTGATTGAACAGAAGTTATTATGTTATGCTCGTACACATATGAAGAGATCTGATCTTTCATTGCCATTTCTGCGACCTTAGATAGAGATGGGAGGATGCTGATGGGTCGGAGGTCAGAAAAATCTGTGGGAATGTTGCATTTTGGTAGAGGAATGACCCAGGCATGTTTCCATTCTTCGGGAAATACACCTTCCACCAAAATGGTATTTACAATATGAGTGATATGATTTAAATGATGGTCAACAATCAAATGAATCATGCGAAAGGAGATGTTGTCAGACCCAGTGACATTAGTTTTGATTTTATAAATATATTCTTTCACCAATTCAGTGGTGACAATGACCCCCTATTTTTGAATGTTACTATCTTAGAATTCAGAACTTGAAAAAACTATTTTTTTCTCAAACTAATGCATGGAAACAATTCAAGTCGAATGTTACTGTTGACTTTTTCATACATTAACAATGATTTTCCGAGAACTACTGCATTACAGTAAAAAAACTACAAAGTTGAGAATGTGCGCAGAAGATATCTCACTCGCAATAAAAATCAACTGGTCACTCAACAGGTCTGAGACTTCTTCCACAAAATTACTGAGTGATTGAAAATTTTGATAAATGATACTCCATGAACTAATGATTGCTTTCTGGCGACTATTGTTCTCTCAATCACTCAATAACATTTCCTTCTTGGTTGATTGAGGAATCCACTGAATCTTGAAGTTGATTCTTATTATTCCCACTATTGATGACCAAAATTTTGGATTTTCGCTGAATGGTGCTGTTACTAGAAACGATTCGAGTCTTTCATCACTGAGATTTTCTGTACTCTAATGTACATGTTACTGAACGTAACTGATCTTCATTATTATTATCATTATGCGGCGGGGCTAGCCATCGGTTGAAATGCAGGTAGTTATTTTATTTCATTTACTCTTGTATCACATATTTTTGCACCAGTTTAATTCAAAATGATATCAAAGATAAATTTTTTACATCCTCAAACTGAAATAAAATTGAACTAGAAGTGGAAAATACAGTCAATGGAAATGGTACAAAGTCTAAAATAGTATTATTAACGACTAATGAATAACAAATTTCAATGCCATACCTCCCACTTTCTTAGTGTGGCAATCAAAACTTTTTCAGGTCCAATTATTTATACTACCGAAGAAATTCGCAATAATTATTCAAGATGTTTATATGACTTTGTTATTTGGTTCAGTAATGTGCATTCTTTCAAATAAATTCAACACTGTTCCACTTATCATATTGGAAGTATTACAGTCCAATATGGAATAATTTCGTGTAAGGTGATTTTCAGTAAAAACAATTAATAGTTTTCATCAATTGCTTTAGATACTGATAAAAATGCTTCGGACCGATTCACACACATACTCACATTTCATTACAGCAATATAGGTAATTTACTTACTTGGAATGAAATGTTTAGTCAATTTGTATAAAACATGAGAATGGATCCAAGAGTACGAGACAAAAATTACCTATCTCATTATAAGTGTGTTTTAAAGTCTCAGTCAGGATGCTTCCAACTCACCTTTTGTAGAAACAGCTTATTTATTTGTCTGTGATCTAAAAAATATGGAAATCAGTCTTTGGACCACTATATTTGCATAGTCTGAATTGGTATTGAATGTATTTTATAGCCAGGTCAGAGTTCTAAGAACTACAACCCATATTTTGAATGATTTGGTCCGCTTTCTAAGGTGAAAAATATTCAGATTGGTGAAAACATATTGAAATCATTGCTATTTAGGAATTCTTTATGGAAGGGAATAAATGAAAATTAGCAAAATTCATCGCAGTTGTATTGAAAGCTGAATGTGATTATAATCAAAACGTACAGAGTGAGTCAAATGCATGGACCCACCCATTTTCCTCAGTTGATAAAATTCAAATGGTATCGTCACTCTGCATCTTTTTGTGAATTCAACTACCTACTTTTTTGATGTGCTATTGGTGGAGGAATGACGTCATACGCAATGTTTTCAAATGAAACTATATGTCATGTATCGTTAGAAAGCCTGTTTTTTTCTCATTTCAATAGTACCAATATTATTTCAACTCTCAATGATGCTTAGAATTTTTTAGTACACCTCTGTAATTCACTTAGCTAATGCTTGATATGTTGAAAACATTTGTCAGTTTGGGAATGTAACCAGGCAGATATTCCAGTGATATGGAAATTTGAATCAAATAGTGACGTAGGTAAGTTTTAATCAAGAAAAAATTTCTTTAATTAGCTACATTATTAGTTGTGGTGTTTTCTTCTTCCAGAAATCTGACCTTCGCATTCCTCATGTCTTGTGGGCTGAACACGGAAACCAAGGGATTCATAATGGCCTGCCAAAATAGTGTCTTCAACACTCTTATCTACCGTAGTCGCGTGACGGATTTAGAAATCCCTGACACTAGATGCAGAGCGTGTCGTGGGGCAGCTGAGACTATATTGCATTTGCTGTTAGCCTGTCCAGCTCATGCAGTCTCAGCCTATATATATAAGCATAACGCGGTGCTACGAGTGTTGTACCAAAAAGTAGAGGTTCTATACAGAACAAAAGAGATCACATGACCTTTTTATGAATGGAGTAGTAAAATCGTTTTGAAATCCTTGAAACCACTTTATTTTTAATTTCATTCATAAAATTCAAAATCTGGTTGGATTCTGGTGTCACCAATCACGAGCCTAGTTGGCAGGTCATGTGACATCGACGTCAGAGTTAGAGAATCAGAAGAAGAAAAATAAATTTTCGATTGTGGGTTACATTAAGCTGCGTTTCATTGGACCTCATTCTGATACCGGTTTGATAGAATCAACTGACATATGACACGAATACAATGATAAAAATGTCAGAACTGACAGATAAATGACAATTTATTCCCAACCCGGTATCAGAATGGCGTCAATAAAACGCGGCTATAAACATAACGGCTACAATTTGACATTATTCAAGAAACGAATAAATCATTGATTTTTGATACGCTATAGTTATATTTATAACTATATTTAAGGTTGGTTGGTTTATACGGAGAGAGCATTTTTAGTTATACTTTTCACTATTCATTTTTATGTGCTGACCACTGCAATCATTATGTTGGTTTCGTTTTCTCTTCTAATTTCGCCACGAAAATTTTTGTTCATTCACATTATACCTGCGTAGAGAATTATTTCAAAGGCGTGCTTGTGCATATACCATGCAAAAAACAAGAGGTGCCAAGACTTGTAGCAAGTATAAAATAAGCACGTGCTAATTTCAACAGGATTTTTTTTTACAAATGTCATTTACGTTCAATATTTACTTAGATACAAAATACTTTTTATAATAGTAGAAATATTCATGGGAGTTTGCTTGAACCTACGCACTGAGAATCAATCAAGTTCAGTAATTGAATGTAACATTAACCAGTGACAGTGTTCATAACAAAATAATTTCAAAACAAATATTTAATGAATAGACCATAAGAGTCAGAAGGACCTGACCACATTTTTATAGGTGTTTTAAACTGGAGAAATGTACTCCGATGAAGATCATGCTATAACGAGTAAAACCTATTTGTGGATAAGATGGAGTTCGACTGATAATCCAATGGATATCAATCCATTTTCTACTTGATTCGCTCTGTTGTAGATGAGCAGAATTTGTTACGAGTGTAATCATGAGTGAATTTTATATTATAGAAAACACTGACATTTGCATAAAGACTTCATGAATATGCAGTCCTGTCTGAAGAAAAACATATTTTTTTCCAAAATAATATTTCCATTACAACAGTAAAAAATTATCTAAAATTACACTTAATTTTTTTACGAGCCCTGGTGATGATATGTAAACTCTGAAAGAGAAAGAATAATATCAGATTTTTGTATTCAAAAGAGAATATTTCTTACCTTTATTATGAACAAAGAAAACATTTTTCCTCGATAGCATAACGTTGGTATGGCTGATTTTATCTCCTCACATACATGAACATATATAGCAAAAAAAGTATGTTCTTTTACAACACACTTACATCATATTCATTTGTGCTGTAATATTTGTATCTTTCTCAATTTCTTTACTCTTTGATTGTTAGTTTATTCCATTTTGAAATAACGGTTGGAATATTTTGCAATATAAAATATCTTCATTCGTATAAACAACTGCAATAAATAAACATATGGAAATTCTTCACAAGGGTGTACAAATAGAATTTCTTTAAATTTTTTATAAAGTTGTTCTCCTGTTTTTCCAGTAGCTACAGTTCTGATATTTTCCATAAGAATTCATCGAAACATATTCCACAAATGAATCTTCTGGCATTTACAATTTTCCAAAGGCTCCTTTTCTGCTTCCATATTTGTCAGTATCACCTGAAAATACATTTCAAAAAGAATGAACTGCTGATAAAATTAATTCACTATACCTACCTTTGAAGTGGCAGAATAGTTAAGTAGAATCTAGACTATCCGTTGACTGGGCATAATCCCAATGATTGTTTCCAGTTATCATGGATTCCTCTTGCCATCAAAACTAATGCATTTTTCACCGAAACAAATTCCTTTCCCTTTCCTTAAAAAATATAAACAAAAAATAACTCTCTTCCACAGACCATTTTCAGGATGAGTTCTTACCCAAATCATGAAATCCAATTATTTCATCATATTTTGGATCATACTGAATACCTTCTTTCAAAGAAACTTCATCCTTAGAGAGAATACATATTTTCTCTAGTTCACCTTTTCCTTGTAGTCTCAATTTGAGGCTCCTAAAAACAAAATCATTCAGTCCAGGTTTTTCTGAATATTTTCAATCATCCTCCTCAAAGTTGACACTGAGGGAAAATGACAATATTTGGCCATTTGTCAATATGCTTTTTGTCCGCTATAAAAAAGAGAAAGTGCATGCTGTTTGAACTCCTTCCTATATCTCCTGCCCTTTGGTTTCCTATCCTTCAGTTCACTAACAATCTTAGCAGTATTTGCGAAAATCTGTGGAAGGTGACTATCACATGCTCTCTTAAATATTTCTTTGGAAATATCTTCTTCCTTCATTTCCTCTATTAAGTGTTCCAGTTTAGCTCTTTTGATCTCCATCTTTTCTATTTCAATAGATTCAGACTGAAAAAGATTATAAGTATCTGACAAAGATTCTGGATATTTTTTATGCATTACCTTCACTAAATCCCTCAACTTCTTTTTCCTTGGTGTCTGTGAAGAAAGATCCTTCGATGTTTGGGTTTGACATTCCGAAGTTATTGAAAAATATGTTTGAGTTTGTTGATCCACTTTTGTAGTTACTTCTGTTTGTGTGTCTTTGTCAACCCTTGACTTCTGAAACAAATTCAAGGTAGGAACTGCAGTTCGATTTAAATTATCAAAATTTCAAAATGTGTGCTGCAAATCCTATTATTTGAATATAACGTGTTTGCTTCTTTCTTCATTACATCTTCATCATTACAAGCCAGTTTCCATTGAAGAACTTGGTCAATATCTTTCGGGTTATGAAATCTAAAAAATCGTATCTTTTCCAAAGTACGCGAGCTAGAATAAAATCTGTTAGGACACACTTTAACAGAGCACTTATAAAGAGCCATTTCCAGTATTTCTACCTTCCATGATGACATACAAAAATTTATATGATTTTGGTAAATACTAATTCTACTAGACTACTGCCTTATTTACTACTTCAAAACGATGAAAGACTTCAAGAAAAATCGAGCAGTCAATCATTAGATATTAGAATATTTAAGAATTGATTAGATTCTGAATATTCTGATATTTGGCAGACAAATGTAAAATGTAAATAAACATCGTCGTAAAATTCAAGGCCATTAGTCCATTTTCGCGCCATATCTATAACATATTTCTCTTGTTCTGTATAGAACCTCTACTCTTTGGTTGTACTACCATCTACGATACTCGTACTACTATCTGCGACACCCGTGGGGTATAGATAAGACACCGGTGTCGCCTTATGCTCCCCGGGACATTGAGTCTGTTGTAGAGAATGGGAAGTGTCGAATCTATTTGAACTACTAATTTCCACTCTCAGCCAATGAGCCTGATGTAGTCCTTCTCGACCAATAGACTAATACGAGTTTCATTATTGACTTCTCGGCTCCTGGCGGACTGAATATCGAGATCTACTCTTTGAACTTCGCAGGCTTTACCCAAACCATTATGTTTAAATGGTGCTTTTGATAACAACGGCCCGTGGTGGAATGATGTACACAGTGCTCCCAAACCTAAAAATCATACGGGCTTGTCATCCTTAGTTCAAACCACCCACTCAGGGCAGATGATTCTCGGACCCAATAGTTACTAACCCTTCGGCATGGGGAGTGCATGGTTATCAGGGCAAATGATCCAGCGCGCTCTCTTCAGAACTGTCGGAGCTTTAGAGACAGGGCCAGGACTGGGAAATTTCTAACGAATAAAAAAAAATTACTAACTATTTCTGTTTTTTCTTTCTAGCCCCTTATTCAGAAAAAATCCAGGATAAGGCCACTTTCCAATGAAAATATAACCAGTATTTTTCTTCGAGAAATAAGCTCTGGGAAAGATATACCTATGTACGCCACAATTTAAGTCATATTTCCGTATCGCTAGAATATCTGTCTGGCTACATTCTCCAAGTGAGTACATTTCTCAACAAATCAGAGCAATAGGTAAATAAATCACAGAGGTAGACTCACTGTTTCTATCAAGAGAGTTTGAATTATAATAGCACTACTGTAATGGACAAAAAAAACAAGTTACTAAATATGACATATAGTTCTATTTAAAAAAATTGCCAATAACGCTACTCTTCCACCAATAGCACATGAAAAATTATTTCAATTCTCAAAAAGATGCACGGTGAGATACCAATCAACTTTTATTCAAACTTTTTTTCATTAACTTTTATATTAACTGAGAAAAATAAGAGGGTCCATATACATTCGACTAAAATAAATCAAACCGTAAAATAATCGACTTCGTCTTCCTCATTCAACAAATAGTCAATGGAAGCGCAATATGTCTTCCCACATAGTTCATTCAATGCAGTTGGAAAGACCATGACTGCTGAAGAAACTGTGCTTCTGGTGAATGGGGAAAAGAGTTTCTCAGATAATAGGCCGTGGTGGCATGCGGGTTAAGTGCTCGCTCCATGATCCAATCATCGGTAGAAATACGAGTTCGAATCTCAGCATGGCCACCGGTCTCATGCATGACATCACACGTTTAAAATCTCGCACTTCTGAGGGTTGCTCGTAGGGGTGCAGCTGGTTGACGAATATAACAATTTTAACATAACGATAGCAATTCCATGATATACCAGTATGTGTCATAAAATGTCGTAATACAGTCAGGAAGAATAGTATATTGTGTATCTAGTAGTAAAAGCAATACATTCCCGGACGACAATGTAAATTGTTGGCCGAGGCGATAAGCCGAGGCCAACAAGCATTGAAGTCTGGGAATGTACTCTTACTACGAGGTACACATACTATTTTTTTTGAAACCGCAATCAGCATTATCATAAATTTAGGAATTGTACTTATTGTTCGCGTGCATTCATTTACTGTCTAAAATGTGTACAAGCCATCAAAAACTTTCCCGGATCGTTTACGATCCGAGAAAATACTTTCCCGTACAGTTTAGTGCCGAAAACGGTCCGGGAAAGTTCGTTGCTTAGCAACGGACTAAAATACTAGATTAGCGAATTTTGAGACCTGAAGTTGCTCCGAGAAAGTGGGCATTCTTGAACGATTTCAGAAAAAAATCGTCGAATATGCTAGAAACATTGTTGATTAATTTTCATGATCTCGTATTCTCTTTTGTAGTATAAACTTCTCTGATTGCCATCTGAAACGTTGATAGCACTCTATCTATAGATGTAGGCTTGTAGGCTACTAGCCGCTTATCAGGCATTGAGGGTGAGAAACATTGAAAGTAACCAACGAACTTGATATTCAGTTGGACAAATGAAAAAATTGTTGATCAAAATATGCACTTCGTCCTAGTTCGGGAAAAACTGACTTGAAACAACTTTATAATGCGGTAAAATGACACTTTTCAAACTAAACTGCGTGCGGGTATAGGGTGAATCACGCACGTTTGTAGAGAATAGTTTTTGTAAGTAGGGAAAGAATACCTTTTCCACATGTGACTGCCGTTTCCCAAACGACGGATAGCGGAGTTAGGGGAAGCAGAGTGCGGGAAATTTCCTTTTTGTATGAGTTAGAATCAAAGTTTTTTTTACAAGCTCATCAATAAATATTATTTAGGGCTCTTGAACAAACTATCGAATGCAGGAATTTTTTTTCGCGCTAGTGTGGAAAAATTAACTAAGTAGGTAAAAGGACGATATCTGACCAAATATTTTACCAGCTTTTATGCAAGGAAAAACAAATTGTCAGATTCAACATCTTGTTCCAAACCGATTGGAGATGAAAACTCAGCTTGGAAAACTGTTTACTTTGAAATTTGGGTGGAATACAGAGACATACTCTCAGTTTTTCGTAAATATCTCAGAAACCTCTACATTAAAGCAAATGCATTGTCAAGCACTCATTTATCAATTTACCTGTCTGAAAAAATATGAAGCAAAATATAGATAGATAGATTGATAGAAAGATAGCACTTTATTTCCAACAGGTATATACCTAATTACAGGAAATGTTTAAAGAATAACGAATTAATTACTAAGTATACAATATACAGTACATCAATGATCGATACAAAGAAATTTTACTAACAAATAAGAATGTAAAATATTAAGAAAAGGTTATAAATGAAAAGTTCTGTCAAGAATACAGCTTGAAATGAAATTGCGAGAACTAGCATTAATATTGCACATATTGCATATAGAATTAAAATTAAAACACATTATTGACAAAGGCGCCCTTGAATTCAAATTGGTTTTACCACGTTCACAATAAAATGTCATTTCGTTTGCAGATCTTAAACGCGGAGTGTGGAAATTGATCTTTTGTAAGAGTGGTGCGCATGATATTTTATTATGTATTAAGTTATACAGAAATGATACTGTAATAAATAGTCGTCGTTTATTTGAAGACAAAATGTGAAATTCACTCAAGAGAATTGAATAATCCGTACCCCTTTGAGGAAATACCCCTGAAACTTTGAAGTTTAGGTATTTCAAGAATTTTTTATGAACGGCTTCAATGCGACTTGTATGTGAATTATAAGTAGGATACCATATCAATGCCCCATATTCAAGTTTAGATCTCACGTAAGCATTGAAACATCCTTTCGACATCCTTTATCTCAGAGAGGATGCATTTTAGAATATAATATTGATAAAAACTTTTCACCTCGTAATGAGGTTAAGGAATCTGTATACGAACTTTGTCAGTCTTATTCTGACTCACCCCCTACAGTATTATAGTTGGCCAGTTTATCCCGGATACCACTATCCATATGACTCAGGTAATATGACTTTGAGACAAAAAATCTACTATTTTCATAATTCATTTCGAATAATTTGTAATTTTATATAACTTCCTTGCGTTAAAGCTCTCGGGATGTACACATTTTCAAAATAAAGTAAAGTTCGTTCGGAAATATAATATCCAGAACTACCTACTTTGTTTACTGCTCATTTCTACTGCAAATCACTACAAAAGTGAGAATATTATATTTTCGAACAGACTTTACTATCCATATTATTATGAATAAATCAATGGTCGTCATGGTTTTGGGATATTACCCAGTAACAATTGTTTTTATAGCAATATCATTCATACCTTAAATCTATGGTGTGAACTGAGAGACTCGACCTGCCCAAAGGACCCCGCAGAATCCTTATGGAATTTGGGTCTCGGTGGATTTTTTTGAATTTTTGATATGATGTAGTCCGCGTAATTCTCAACCAATGTTACCCTTGCGCCAACCCCAAAAAATGAACAGTTTTGCCGCTAGGGGTCGTTAAAATCACCCCTTTCTCAGAATAGACTATTTATTTTTGAAATCGGGAACGACATTTTCACCAGTTTCATTGTAGATAATGTTGCATTAGATTGTGCTCTTTTTTAAAAAAAATTATTCATCCTCCCTTTTCCCCCCACCTCCTAATATGAAACGCAAAAATATTCTGAAATGCATCGTCAGATGTTTGAATAAGCTAGATTTTTTGAATAAGCTTCATGATTTTTCCTCCTCCCCCGATGTCAAAAAATTTCGCTGGATTTTTCTGAATTATTAATATGATGCGCAGTTCATGTTACTGTGAATAGGAATTTAAAAGTCATACCTTGCTCAGAATAGACTATTTATTTGCCGCAATTTCCTCACCTTGCTTTGGAATATTTAAAACGGTTAACTCTAGGTGAGATTTTGGCTTCCTTGTAATAATAGACCAAAACTGGATTTTCAACTTCTGGTGTCTTCTTTAATTCACACCTATGATTTTAGGTGTCTATCAAGTTGGGCTGGCTCCATCCTTTATTCAGGACAAGTTTCAGAGAGATGCGGATGAAACTATTCAAGTAGATGAATATTTGAATGAGAATGGGTTTATTGGAATGTGCATTTACTCAAGATATATCAGGCTCTTCAAACATCAGCTTTGGATTGCTTCTAACCCCAACATGCAAGACGAAGAGGAGGTTATGCCAATTTTAGGATATTACTGCACTTGCAAAACGGGGGCAAGAACTTTGGGCTCTTGTGCACATGTGGCAAGTGTGTTATGGTTCTTGGGCTTTGCACGCTATGAACCGAATATCAGATACCCATGGACGACGACGCTTTTGGATGCAGTAATGGATGCTAACAGGCCTGCACAAATTGATCCAAATCAAGCACTACCCCAAATTCAAGACTATGACAGTACTTAATATAGACATGATACGATGGGCGGCAAGTGTCACCGGGGGCAATAGCCTGGCGGGCCTACATAGAGGTGGAGGTTTTGGTGAGTAGTGCTGACATCTGAGAATCAGTGGAGTCTCACAGTAGGTCTTGAGTTTTGAGGTTTTGAGACTCATTACCTCTTTATAAAATATTTCCTTCACTTCATACGAAAACAAAAAAAATCACGTCATTCACCCTCATTTTTTAAGTGGGGGAGGTATGAATGAACAAGTATGATTTCCCTCATTTGAGCTGAATAAAACTTTAATTTTGACTACGCCTTTAAAAGTATAGTCAAGAATTATTTATTAGGGTTTTTAAACAGGGGTTGGGGGAGGTTTTAGAATTCTTCCTATGAAAAATTACAATATGACTCATCGTAATCTAAAATTAAACACGTTCAAATATCTCTCCCTCCTATAATAATAAATAGTCTATTCTGAGCAAGGTTTGGGGTTTATCACCTAGGTAATCTCTATTCACAATAACATGAACTGCATCATATTAAAAATTCCCCAATTTTTTTTTGGTTTGCACCCCTCGGGGGATGGGGGGATTATCATGAAAAAGTGCTATTTCCCTAATTGAAGCTTATTCAAACATCCGACGATGCATTTCAGAATAATCCAGATATACCTTTTTTGCGTTTCATAAGGGGAGGGGGGACGAGGCGGGGAGAGGTGAATAATTTTTTTGGTAAATAATATTTTTATAAAAGTGCACAATCCAAAATTATTGAGTACATATAGAAAAAAAGCAGTCAACAATTGAAACATTGGCGCGTATATGTATATGTATATATTTCATCTTATATTTAAATAATCAAAATATTGATGAAAATAGAACAGCCCTGCATAGTTTTCTGAAAGATATTATTAGAAATCGCCGAGGTATCAATGGAACGTAATTTAAATAAAAATTTTTTTTTTTGCAATTACGTAATTGATATAAAAAATTGATTAGTCACAAATTCACAATTTGTGTCTAGAGCAATTTCTTTAAAACTTTACCATGGCAACTCCTTTCCTCAAATACATGACTACGGTTGCCTGACAGAGTTGGTATTGGTATGTCAATTGAAATTTTCGTGATAACCTAATTTGAGTTCGTGGAAAAAGTACGGTGTAATGCATTTATAAACTTCTCTAGAAACTCGTTCATATTATAAAATATTCGTTACTACTCCAAGACTTGTTACGTAATATACTATTACGATTTAAATGTTCAAAAATTTGTTTAAATTCTCTTGGAAGAATGTGTATTATCTGAAAATCTGATTATTTTGTGATAGAAATATCCAATGAAATAATTAACGTTTTTCTCGATGTTTTCTGAGCTTCATTATCAGACAATTATATTTTCATCAACTTAGCTTCGAACTTTTATTTGGTGAAGTCTTCAAAAGTTGGCAATTTTTCCCATCATTTTTGAATGGTGGAAATGTTGTTCTCGGTCTTGAAAATAAATAATCAATTCTGAGCAAGGGGTGATGATAACGCCCTCTAGCACCAAAACTATCCATTTTTTGGGTTTATCACCTGATTAATTTCTATTCACAATAACATGAACTGCATCATATTGAAAATTCAGAATTTTTTTTTGTACCCCTCGGGGGGAGGGGGGATAATCATGAAAAAGTGCAATTTCAAAGTAATCCAGATTTTATTTTTTGTGTTTCATAATATGTGGTGGGGGAAAGAGGGAGGGGGTAAGATTTTTTCTATAAAAGAGTATAATCATATGCAACATTATCTACAATGAAACAGGTGAAAATGTCTTTCCCGGTTTCGAAAGTAAATAGTCCATTCTGAGAAAGGGATGATTTTAACGACCCCTAACGGCAACATTGGTTGAGATTTCAGCACAGACTCTGCTTCTCAATAAGTTCACAATTATTAAAGTTTTTCATGGAACATTTAATCTGACTGTTCTCTTATATGGTATGCTAGTTGTAACAGAAAAAAAACTCATAATTCGTATCATTTTTAGCACTTCCTAATAGGATTCTGTTTTTATACATTATTATTCATATAGCAACACATGTATTTAATTAAAATTAATGACTGCAAGTCTGTTTCATTGCGCTGAATATTTTCATGGTACTAACTGCGATTTTTTGTTGCATTCGCCAACTCCATTACTTTGGTAATACCAATATCATACTTTTACACCCAATTTCGTACATACTTACACTTAATATATGTCCTATTGAATCTAAACGATATTTGATTCAAAACAAACTGCAAGTAGTCAAGGTAATTCAAGTAATACAGTTCCATATAAATTGATTATAATATTTGGATCGATGTAAGGATTATCTGAAAGATTCGAAGTGTGCGATACTTTCTCTCTTATTTTTTACGTTATAAATCAGGATAGGTTTGGCAGAAACTCCTCAGTTGTGCATTAGTTTTGTGACACTTCTCTTCAAGATCCAACCAGTTGGATCACCACCGGGACTAATAATTTTAAGTGAGTATGGTAATTCTCTAGTTGTTTTGGAAATGATATGCTTCATTAATTCAATATTTTCATTAGCTCATTATTATACTTAGATATGCGTAGTATTCCAAGATCAATATCTCCTAATCGATTAAAATTGAAGCGGTTAACAATTAATAATCCTGGGTCTTCTGCTTTTCGTTAATGTTATTCATTTCCATAACTCGAAATAGGCAGCTGATGTTCAACATTTTTATCAAAAACTTTGTTGAATACTTATTCTTCATGAAGTGGTTTTTTGCGGAAGTAATCAAAGTGGACCTACGAACACTCTTTGAACTTTTTTTCAAAGTTATATTGGTCTTAGTCGATGTTGTGTTGGATTACAAAGTGAAATAATTTCTCTGGTTAGTTACCGAAAAAATTCCACTGAATGCTTCAATGCCTCATCTCTGCCTTTCTCTATCCAAATTAGTGGGAAGATATCTGGATATATTCATAAATACACTGTTGCATTTATTTCATGCCAACATGTCTATTTCTTTCCAATTCTCTTATGGATACGTAAGGATACAAATGAAAGGAAGTTGCCTGAATTTGGGACTTCTGGATTTGTGCTTGTCAAAAATATACTTTCGAGAATATTCTGAATAAATTTCAGTTCTAAATCATGATGGGTAGTAACCAACTCATTAAAAAATAACAAGACAGCGTGAGATGAAAATATTGAAGGAACTTTCAGGTGTGACCAGGACTAATAAAATAAAAAGTGAAGTGATAAGAAGTGAATTAAAAGTTGATAAATGTGACCCAAAAGAAAATTAACAATGAAAGCTGAAGTGGTTAGAGGAAGTTTTACGTCAAGAAGTGTATCCAGTTTAGCACAATAAAATTTGAAAAATTAATGTCGATCAAAATTATGAAAACAGAAGAAATGGAGTACCGAGCCATCATCAAGTACCTGTATTTTGAAGAGGTTAAGACGTAAGCAGATTTACGAAGATGTGCTCGTATACCCTTGACGATTAATTTCCTTTGCATGTGACCGTGAAAAATTTTATTGCAAACTTCAAAAGAATAAAATTTTCTATTGAATATGGAGTCCAGTTTTTGTTTCCGTCCCCAAAATATAGATGCGGTTCATGACGTGATCTTATCAGGCTATCGAATTGGGATAAATATCTGAGACACTGAATGTGTCATATGCTCGCTTCCATCATATAGATTTGGATATGAGCAGAATTTATTTTAAATGGATCTACAAATATCTGATTGTTGATCAGAAGCATGCAAGGGTGGAATCTGATTCTATGGATAAAACTTGGGTACATTCATACGACACAGAAACAAAAGAGCAATGTCTTCATGGCCTGAAAAGTTTCGCGCTCGCTGAAAAAATTCTTGCTTTGGTATTCTGGCATTGCCATGGAGTAATCACGATTGGTTTTATGAATAAGGGTAGAAAAATAACTGAAAATTACTATTCGACCTTACTGACCATTCTACTTGAAATAATTATGGAGAAAAGACGTGGAGAGTTGTCCAAAAGTGATTTGTTCCTTCAGGCCAAATAGCCTGTTGACTTGCAAACAATTCACAATATCTTTTCTTTTACCAACTATTATCTTTCTTAACTATAATGTCGTGACTTTTTTACAACGAAGTGGTTATAGTTTATAGAGTTATTTGAGTCATTGTCTAATACCCTTTTTTTTCTCTTCTTGTTATTTATATTCCTTGTCTTCTGTTTCTACTCCCAAATATTTAAGCCTTGTTCAAGTTCTACTCCGTTTATTTGCACCTTTATTTCTTGTGTTTGTTCCTATGACCATAATTTTAGTTTTTTCTTTATTTACTTTCAATCCAAATTCTTCACAAACTGCATTCCAGATTTCAAAGTTTTTCGGAAAATTCTATTTTTCCTGCTATTATCATTAAATATCTGCAATGATATATCTATATTCTTCCCAAATTCCAGTGTCCCACGCGTAGTTTTGCCAATCTGCTAGAAGTCCTCTTCCTTGCCTTAATCCTTCTTGTGTTGAGAAAGCTCCTGATGTTTTGTTTCTGTATAATTTAAAATTTATGTTGTTATGGCAGATGTTTTTTATTATTTCTATTATTTTGTGGTCGACATTCCCTTCTTCTAGTATTTTTCATAGCTTTTCCCGCCTCACTTTATCGAAAGCCTTTTCTTTTTCTTGCTGTGAGAATTTTTCAATTATTTATTTTACCATAAATATTTGGTCCTGTATACTTCTACCTTTTTAAATCCACTTTGAGTATTCTCTATTGTTTGTCTATGATTTTTTCATATATTTTCATTACTGTAGAGAGTTATTCCTCTATAGTTATTACAGTCATACCTTTCCCCCTCTTTATATATTGGCACTATTTTAAGAGAGTTTTCCAATCTTCTGGAATCTGTTCTTCGTTCCACGCTTTATTATACAGTCTTGAGAGTATTTTCATTCCTGTATCTTCTAGATTTTTGAACATCTGTATCGTTAATTTATCTGTTCCAGGTAACTTTTCATTCTCTAATTCCCTTGTATTTTCTTTTAGTTCGTTAATGGTTATATTTTTTAAAATTTATTTTTTTACATTCAACAACTGAAAATATTCTTTCCATTCATTAATCATTTTATTTTCAATTGATATCATTTTCCCGTCTTTATTCAGCTACTAAAGTTACGTAAAATGGCATATTTTGTTCGATTTACTATCTTTTTCCATTTTTTCGCCAAATTCTTTTCGCATTAATTTCTTTTTGCTGCTGTTACCACCTCTTTTACTGTTCCTTGTATATTTTATGATTTTAATTTGTTCTCTTTTTCTCTTATTCCGTCTGTCCATCATGCTGGTTGTTTTCTTGAAGTATTTTTTTTACTAGAGCTACATATTTCCTTGGCTGCCTCCATAACTATTTTCTTGAAATTGATATATCTCTATCATTAGAAAACTTTTCTGTTATCAATTTTTTTATCTCTCTGAAATCTCTTTATTTTGTATTGGTATAATTTGAAACTATTGTAATCTTATATTTTTTCTAAACTTCAAGATCGAAATTGGCGATTTGAACGTATCCGTATACCTCAAAAATTAATAAGGAAGAATTTTTTTTTTAAAGAAATGAAAAGTAGAACCAAATAAATTCAAATATAACAGGTCCCATTTGAGTTACTTGTCAAAAAATACAGTTATATGTCGTATACAGATCCTTCACATGGCATCTCAGCATTATTTACAAATCCAAAATGAATTGTAAGGGCGAGACACTTTCTACGAACACCTGGTATGTATAGAAAAGGAAGGCTACCAGTAATAAAAAAATGAGAATCGGCGGAAAGAAAATTGCGGAAATATATTTGAGAACAATTAATCGAACAGAGATCGGAAGTTGTGTTTTGAGAGGATTGACGAAATTAATAGAAACGATATCAATTGTTTGCGTAGTACTGAGACTCGACGTATTAAAAAAAAAGAACATATGTATTATTCCAATTTGTGAATTCAGGATAATATCATTGATCCATAAGTATCAATGCCTTTTGAATGATCGATTACCAAAATGTGTCGGAATAATATCTCGGTAGACACAATAATCAACCC
The DNA here is from genome assembly GCA_958502065.1 of Chrysolina americana. Classification (NCBI taxonomy): domain Eukaryota; kingdom Metazoa; phylum Arthropoda; class Insecta; order Coleoptera; family Chrysomelidae; genus Chrysolina; species Chrysolina americana. Next base: position 11,888,550 of record OY293412.1, read on the forward strand.
TAATGACAGATCGCATGTACCGTTGCTAATTTTCGTGAAACCACAGATATTGAACATCGAGAGATCGTTGTCGGAGAGTTAATAGTTATTTAACGAACAAGTGTTTTAACAAGAGCGATTAACAATTGAGATATTTCAACGCGTGAGCGAAGCGAGCGCGTTAAGGTTCGAGATTGTTAATCGCCATTTTAATTCACGAGTTCGTTACAAGACATTTCCGTTGACCGTAATTTTCAAAAAAAACTATCACTTGGGGATTGAACCCTCGACCTTGCTATCACCTCAGGACTCAAACCAGCATTTTACCAGCCGGCTGCGTGACTATCTAGCTATTAATGCTACTGACAACTTAACTGATATATTTGATGTTTTCTGATTTTTTTTTTACAGAACTTCGTCACTATCCATCTTTTGATTTCAAAATAAACGTATTAATATGTTTGGTTGCATACGCCACAGGTCACTATATAAATATAATAATATGTATTGGAGCAATGTACGTTGGGTTGCATTTAAGTAAATCGTTGTTTAATAGAAAATCATTCATTAACAGGGGTCATTAATCAATGATTTTGAGTGCGTTAAAATACATCGTAAAGAAACGGTCGACGGAAAAACATAGTTACATACGCGTCTTCGAAGATTGACAAAAAATATCTCAATCATCATGGATTGTTCTAAAATATCACAGGTGTGTGTGTACACCATTTCATTTTCGGTACCTAAGTTAATTTATTCAGAATTGGAATATTTTCAGTTCCTGATAACGGTTACTCTATTGGGCTGAGGGCATGTTCATTTTATATTAGGATAGTTTTTCTTTTACTGGAAGAAACCCCAGACACAATAGAAGATTTATGAAACAAGAAACAAATCTATTATAAAAAATTAGATATATAAACATAATTGACACAGTTCTTCATCAACAAAAATATTATTTTGCCAATGGAAATTTTACTAATGATTATGACATCTTCAATGACGCAAATGATGCTTACAGTGTTTTATTCAATTGTAAATTATGGTGTTGACTTATCCTATCTGATTGTGATGAAAATTTCACAAGGTGTTATAAAATCCAAACATACAGTCTCATGGATTACTGATGAGCTTGTAGAAATGGGTAAACAGCTGAAAGGCTTGTTCTGGATCAGAAAATTTCAATTGTGGGGAGTACGAGAAATAGTGTAGGAGGGCAAAGAAATCATATGTACAAGACATAATGAAATAATATTAACTCAGGCAGAAATACAGAGGTAGAAAGGTCAACCCAGGCAGAGGGGACAACCCAGGTAAAAAGTGCCAGTCACCCCTATAAATTAAGAAGCCGACGTCAAATGGATCAGTCTAGTTTGAAATTCCAAATATCGAATATCACCTGAAGAAGGCAAATGAGACTTTGCCGAAACGTCATGAAAATGGTCCTCCTAAGGAAAAAGATCACATAGCACGGAGAGACACCCGAGAAAGCAGATCAACATATTTCGTCCGTGAGATTCTTCGAATTAACATATATTATGTAGTGACGATACATCCCTTTGTGGGGTTAAGCCGCAAAAGCTATCTAGATCTAGTTTTTTGGGTAGATCATGCCCATTCTATTAATTTATGCTGTTTCTCCATCTAATCCTATATTTGGTTTTTTCTTGGCAGTTTGTTTCACCTGCTCTGCGTGAGTCCTTTTCTACTTCCTGTATTCATTTTGATCTTGGTCTTTCTATTTCATTTTTCCGCCGGGGTACCATTGTAACATTGAGTAAGTCCCTTTTTCCGCCCTTCATACATTCCCCATTCATCTGATTCTGTCTTATTTTATTTCACATATTATGTCTTCTTTTAATGCCTGTCTAATTTGTAAATTATTTCTCATTCTGTATTCTTCCTCTGAGATCTTTTTTGGTCCTAATATTGCTCTTATAATTTCCCTGAATTTGTTCCGTTCCTAATGTCAATATTTTCATTTTTTCTTGGTTTATCCTAAGCCACATCATTTCCCCTTCTTCTATAATTTCTTCATTTCTTCTGGTCTTGGTAATTATGGCTACATCCTTAGCGTACGCAATAATTTGTCCTTCATGAAAGAGGGGCGACACCACTTGACGGAAGACCATAAAACTAATAATGAAATGAAATATCAAAGATGAAATTATTTTTCGATTTAATTGGGGGAACACCTCCGTACCGGTTTCATGGTCATTGCCAATCATCAGCGAAGGCTAGTTCGACCCAATTGAATCAAAAAATCCTTTCATCCTAATTGGAAATCCCTGAGACAAACACTGAGGTATGAATTCAGCGCCATCTTTGGGTTCCAGTTTAAAATGCACTCCGACTACGTGTCGACTTCAACATGAAGCCAGAAACATCATGAGAGAGGGGCGACACCACTTGACGGAAGACCATAAAACTAATAATGAAATATGGTGGATTACGTAATCCAATCTTCCGCAATAAAACCTATACAATAGGTAAAGTCGTCGGCAAGTATTCAACAAAAAACAACGACTGCCCCCTACGACCATTGAATTATATTTGTTTAATACTTGGCAGTTTTCTACAAGAACCACTTTGCAATGCATTTCAAATATCAAAGCTGAAATTATTTTATGGTATTTTTAGTTTTATGGTCTTCCGTCAAGTGGTGTCGCCCCTCTTTCATGATGTTTCTGGCTTCATGTTGAAGTCGACACGTAGTCGGAGTGCATTTTAAACTGGAACCCAGAGATGGCGCTGAATTCATACCTCAGTGTTTGTCTCAGGGATTTCCAATTAGGATGAAAGGATTTTTCGATTCAATTGGGTCGAACTAGCCTTCGCTGATGATTGGCAATGACCATGAAACCGGGACGGAGGTGTTCCCCCAATTAAATCGAAAAATAATTTCAGCTTTGATATTTGAAATGCATTGCAAAGTGGTTCTTGTAGAAAACTTTGCCAAGTATTAAACAAATATAATTCAATGGTCGTAGGGGGCAGTAGTTGTTTTTTGTTGAATACTTGCCGACGACTTTACCTATTGTATAGGTTTCATTGCGGAAGATTGGATTACGTAATCCACCATATTTCATTATTCATTTGTCCTTCTCCTGTTCTATGATTCCTTTTGTTAATTCTCCTCACCACATATTCTGAAGTTAGGTTGAATAACGTCGTTGAAAGTGACTATCCCTGTGTTACCCCTTTATTGATTGTGAATTCCTCTGTTACTCCTTTTTGTGTTCTTATTGTGATCTTAGTTGTTTTCTCAGTTTTTGTGAAATTCTCAACTCTTTCAGTGCTATCATGAGTTGATTTCTTTTTATTGAGTCAAATGCTTGATGGAAATCTACAAAGAGCAGTTCTAGGTTTACCTTGTATTCATGGGCTTTTTCTATCACTTGTTTTAGTGTATGAATCGCATCTATGGTTGATTATCCTTGTGTTGATATGATCCTATTTTTTTTGTAATAATTTCCAACCTTGATTTTATTATTGCTGTCATTATTTTATACACTGTGTTTTAGATTGTAGGTAGGTCTTTGACATTTTTTCCTCTGTCTATATTCTTGTTATTGATGTAAGAATCCTCTCCTTCAACTCATGTCCTCCGTGTTTTATAAATTCGATGTTAATTTCATCTTTCTACAATGACTCTTTCTATCTTCCCTCTGGTGGGCTCATATAATATATTATTATCTTCTTCGCCTCTTCGTCTTCCACTACTAGTATTGCTCCCTGTTCATCCTTTGCGGTTTCATCTACCAATATCTCTCTGTAGTATTCCATCCAAACTTGTTTGTATTGCTTGTCTTCTAGTATCACTGTCCCTTCTTTATTCCATTTGTTTTACTCTTGCTTCTTTTATTTTGTTCATTGAGTTTTGTATTTCTATTTTAACTTTCCTGTTCAATTTCCTGCCATTTTTTCTTTGTCTTCATTTTCCTCAGTCCTCATTCATTTAGCTGTAGCTCGTATTTTATTTTTTGTAACTCTTTTACATGTATCATTGTACCATCCATGTCTGATGGATTTGTTCTGCATCAGTCCTACATGTTTTTCTGCTGTTTCTTTCATACTTCCTTTGTGATGTTGTTCCACTCTGTCTCGATATCATCTCCCATTCTTCTAAGCATTAGTTGTGTTGTCACTTCCTCCGAGTACCCCTTTCTTACAGAAATATTATCTAGTTTAGCTACGTCCCATTTTTGACTCTGAAAATAATTTTTTATGCTTTTTTTACTTTTTTGTTTTTTATTTTTTCTCTCGCACTTTTTGTTGAGTACTCTTTTAAAAGACTTCCATTTAGTTTGAATATATTTCCTGAAGTATTTCATATTTACCTTGTTGACTTTTTGATTCCCGTAGAAAGTGAAGAAAAATGTAGAATATTGACAGAAGGCATCGAAAGAGATTTTGAATTTTGGGTAAGGGTTACCGCAATCAAATTACTTTTTGAAAAGAGAGCAGTGAAATAGGGTAAGATATTTCCTTAAAATTGCAATAATAGACAATGGAAAAACTACAAATGAAAAAAAAATATCAAAAATAATGGATTTGTTGAATTACTTATCTGATTTTTTAGCCACATTAAGAGGCCTAACCAAGAAAATTATAGTTGGATACGGACTATGACCATACCGTTGCTTTCAATAAAATTGAACCTTCGATCACAAATCGACATAGTTGCCTTCTAGGTATTTTCTTGATTTTACTTTCTTTTTTTTAGACTGTGCAAAGTTCAACTTACAAAAACCATTTCGGAATATACCTACAGCTTGCATGACATGATTCAATTCTTGACATAATTCAGAGTATGCTTTCGGAACTCTGTAGAACTACTATTCGTTGATGACTAGTCGTATACAGAATCAATCTAATTAGATATCAAAACGCGCATCCTACGAAATTTCATGAGAAGACTACTTTCTCCATGAATTAGTAATTTGATTTCATATGCCTCCATAATATTTAATTTATTGATATGTTGGGTAACCTCTGTATGATGGGAGAGTTAACACCTCATGGAATGGTTGCAGAAATTTACATTTTATTCGACACTTTCATCAGAAATAATGTGCCGATTTTGAAGAGATGAAAGTGCATTTTAACTCATAAGGCAATAAAATGTGTATTTAATTTTCTTGAAACCAAAGATTCGTCACTCATATAATTTATTCTTTCAACATTTATCTACGTGGTGTCAAAACTGTGACTAATATAAAATACACCCAAAGAGTCTCGAAGACGGGTATGAAACAATACGACATACACCTAATGAACTAAAATTTGATTTTGTGGAGAAAATTCGTTTATTGGCATGGGTTTTTGGGAATTTTAGTCTTCCACAGTCTGAAAATGAAAAAATGTAAATTTAAGGAAATTATTTACATTATAATAATGTATCGTATGCGTCCCTTTTCCAAAAAAAGTTGACGTTTTCAAGAATTTGGATAGATAGATAGATTTATTTCTAGAATACGTCGGTAATAGGACAATGTTATCGCACATGACAAGATGAATTATAAAACATTCGATACATAAAATGTATCACACAAATCGAAATTAGTATTAATTTAAGACCGCTAAAAAATGAACAGTCACCTGTGATGGAATGTTCTACTCATCTTGAAATTCAACATTAATTCATTCGGCCTGAAGCGGAGTAGCATCATTGGTCTGCTGATCTTGTCCCATATTCATGAATATTCATGGATATGGTATAATTCTTTTTGTTTCAAGGAAGGTATTCCATAATTTTTTGAAAATTCATATGGAGGAATTATTCTTATTTCCATAAAAAGCGGACAGCAATTTCTCCCACATTTTTAAGTATCTTGTTCAAGGCACCTCAAGCATGTTTCCTTCCCATACACGTTTAAAAAAAGTTGCATACTTTTAATTTGAAAAAGTACTTTTTAAGAAGTGTGTTTTTTTTGACCCAATGAATTTTTAATTTGCTAAGAGTAATGAAAGTAAAAGTATAATAGAATATTTTGCTGTTGGGTAGCATGCATGCTTTTTGATATCCACAATATGCATTTTGTCTATGTGTAAGTCGCTACGATTCTTATACCCCTTACATTTTCAGATCCAGCTGAATATGTTGAGGACAGTTGTATGGGTCATATTTCTGGCTGCGTTCTTCACGTCAACGAGAGGTCACTATGCAAAGGAAGATTTTTTCAAGGATGAATCGTTTTTCGGAGGTTTCTTCACGGAAAAAGGGCTCTCGATCTCTTCTTCATCGTCTTTCAACCGACCCAACGAAACTCCCAACCAACCTATTGACAATGAGTAAGTTCCAAATAATTTTTTTTTTCTACATATTTATGTTGTATCTTCATTTTCTCCTTTGGTACTCCGCTTTTCTAGTTGAAAATCATTTTTCTTTTTGCAGATTATATCTAGTATGATGATATGTATCACATATTATATCATATTCATTTTGAATGCTATAAAATGGAAGAAGGGGTCTTCCTGAACTGAAGTGTTCACCACGAATTTCATTTATTTCATTAATGAAGAGAAAAAACACCCTCATATCAGGGTTGATTATATCACAACTAGAAATAGTATTTTTGAAATATGTTCGAACTGTCCACCACCAAAAAGGAACTCCGTGAAATATCAAGACAGGCTTGCACAAAAATGTTACCCCAAACCAATGATCGAATTCTGAATTGATAATTAAATCGGAAATTGGTTGAAAATAACGAAAATAAACCTGTAGGCACTCTCATCACAATCCATTCTTTTGTTGTAGTTATCAATATTGGTCATTATTAATTATTGATTATTGAATATTGATTACTATTCGATGTAAAGATATAAATTTCATTTCTCTGACAAAAAAACTGCAATCTTTTGATGGACATAACTATCTCCCGTACTATGGAGTTATTATGTTTGGAATAAATAGAATTTGACACCAAGTTGAATAACTACTGATTACAAACTCGACTGTTAACGACCTAAAGAGCATTTTAAACGATATTTTCAAAAAGATTGTGATTTATATGACGACTATTCGAAATATTTAGATAAAATTATAAGAATTTTACTTCTGCTATATTTCTGTTGAAAAAAAATATTTTGTCGTGAAATTTTGATCACACCCATTTGAAAGCATCACAAATCCAGTGGCGTCATCAAATTATATTTGAAAATATCGCTAGTATGTTATTTGAATTTTGATTCAGAATAGAACTGATAAAAACGTATTGAAACACAAATTTTCCTTTTATGAATGATACAACTTACTGTATCATACCATACCCATGCACACAATACAAACCCCAAAAAAAGTTACTTAAAGTTTATTCTCGAGATTTTCACCATACACCATATTGAATTAACCTTTTTGCAACAATCGCCAATCATTGATTATTATTCTTTGCACAAATCACGATGAAAATTAAAAGTTAAGTAACTATAGTGACATACAAATGAAAAATTCAAACATTTATCAATAAAGGAGAGATAAATTTTTTAAATTGGTTGGTACGTCTTCTGACATCCTATTTGGACGAGCCCAAAAAATTGCCGTAGTCTAAAATAATACGCCCCCATAAGGAGAATTGTCGCGAATGAAAAAGTTGTTCGACAAAAAACAAAAAAAATGTGCATTTTTTAACACGTACTCTTTTGATTTAGTGAAATACATATTCATTAGTCATCTATATCATAGTTGGAAATTTATAGACTTCTTCTAGACTTCTAGAAAATTTTAATCGTTCAGCAGGAGTTGCAATTTCATAGTGATAAAAACAACAATTTGGTATCCATTAACGTACTTTTATACATTTACAAAGAATAATCATATCAATAAGGTACTGTGTCCTCGATTATAAAATAATTTTCTAACTCAAATTATTTTAAATTTTGGACGCCGTTGCAAGTTGATCGATCATGGATGGGTAATAAAATCATTTTGAGTCATTCTCAGGTTCATTTGAAATTCCCATCCATTTGAAATAATGTCTCTGAAATATTAAAGCTATTTGATGATACGAATTTAAATTTATTTTTCTATTTTCAATTCACGACAAAATGGTGCTAGTTCTGGTATAAAATTTTGTTTGAACATTACGGTAGAGTTGCCAAAGACGTCAGTGTTCTTTGAATATTTAAAATATGTATATAATGATACTTTTTAAGTTTGCTTCTGTAATTGTATACAGTGTCACCATTGAAGTCCGCATCATATGGGATTTTTTTTAATTAGTCAGTTATTATGCGAAATGACTTTTACGACTTCTTCCTATCACCTCGTCTGTCCATGAAATTTTACAAGGAAAATTTGAATTTGCTTCTCGTTGCCCGAACCAAAAAGAGAAATCCAACCGTACGTCAAAATGTCACTCTTTTGAAGTATTCATAAATTTTGGTTTGAACAGCTTGATATTATTATTGTGTAGTATTTTTCTCACGGCTTCTTTATCAACACCGGTCCTATTACAAATATGTTGTACTGGTTTGCCCATGCTCTACTACATAATAATATAATAACAGTAATACTCCCTCATAAACATCCATAGAGTGTACCCAAAGGCATAGCCTGTGCGGGTAGAGGACGGCTATAATTAATATTTGCCGTGGCGCTCCGGGGCGACTTACGTATATGTTTTCGGTGGTGTATTAACTTTTCAGCTGTAGGAAAACCCGGAAAACCTACAGCACCACCCCGAGTGGTCGGTGCGCACTTCAAGCTAGCATCTAAACCCGTCGATTAGTACTTTGGGATAATCCTACTCACGGTGGACTGCTGAATATTTCTTTCAGGATGCCGTTCATTAAAAATATTCGCAACTTGTTGATGACATGTATTTTCACCGCAAATGCGTACAATTTTTATTTTTTCCTGCAGTCAGCATTTTGATACAACTACTTGATAAAAATTATTGTTTCATAACCTTGGTGAATCTGTCAAACACTTTTTTATTTCAATTTCCTTGACATTCGGTTCTGTTGTTTCCGTAACATTCTTTCCATTTCAAGAGAATAATTGTATCAAACTGAATTAGCAAGAATTTGAATGTCAGATTGATTTGATATTTCCAGAGTTTCTGCACTTATCTGAATAATTAAAGTGAATTTTGCTATGTAGAATGTTGCATCAAGTATTAGACATAATTCTTTTAGCATATTTGTATTTATTTGAAAATATCCAATTAGAAATACTATTTAACAAAAAAAAACTGCAGATGGGTGTATTACATCTTATCTGTTTTTTACAGATTTTTTCAGATTGGTTCAAATTTGGTAGGTGGCACTGTATAAGAAATTTTAATCGTCTTTTTTATTTTTTAGGGCTGTTCGTTAAAAGCCAGTGGGTTCTGCAATTATTGTTACCATAATTTCGACTTGACTTTCTTCATTTAGTGTTCGATGGTTATTTTTGTTATTTTATTATATTCTCTACTGAACCACTTCCTGAAAACTTTACCACCACATCAAGAATCTTTGCGCGTACCATCAATCCTTCAATTCGTTCTTGACAACAATAAACCATATTCATAGATTAGCTCAACAATTAAACCTTCATAAACAATACTAGTGAATTCTTGTAATTTGTTTCTTTTATAAGGCTTTTTTTTATGGATTGTAGAAATGATACGACTCGAAAATTAACCAGATTTATAACGCAAATTAACTATAATAGGTATTGTACTTTAACGGAAATAAAATTTAATAAAACTACTGAAAACAAATATCTTCCTGTTGCACTTTATCATTTTTTTTTTGTTTTTAGTGACAGGTATTTCAATATTCCATACCATCGTTCAGTCAACTCCCATCAAACCCCATCTGAGCCAAGAGGTGTAAGAGCCCCTGGATGTGGTACACCACCAGACTCCTGCCCAAAAACCAAATATAGGTCATACGATGGATCGTGTAATAATCTGAGGAATCCAGTATTAGGAACACCAAATACTCCATACAACAGGTTTCTGCCAGCAAATTATGCGGATGGTGAGTATAAATATATTAATTTTGGTTGTGTCCAATTTAATACAAAATAATACATCACGAAAATATAGGTTTCGTTGAATTTTAAAAAGTTGTATCATATCATGCAAGGCGAGAGACATTGCTCTGAATTGCATATATATCAATACGGCAGATGGCTGCTTTTCAAGGTGCAAGTTTATTGCAACTTTCATACTATGTACGTTTGCTGAAAGAAATGTTTAATCAGTGCGCATACCTGTAGGATTTCATAAAATTAATATTTATTCAGTTGTTATGCAAGTTATATCAGATTCAATTTTAAATCGATTTTCATTATAGGTAGGTACCTATACCAACTTTGGAAAGATAATCGTGACCGTTGTCTATTGTTTTAAATGTCGAAATGCATCTAGACAGTTTGGACAATTCTAGTTGTATGCAAATTCAATAAATTTGTGAGATACACTTTCTGGCTATTTCTATGACCATTCAGCCGCTGTTTTCCCATGATAGTTATTAGAAAACATGAATATACCTACCTAATATCTTACTCAAAGCAGCTTTCTTTCATTTCTAATGAAATGGCAGTGACTATATTACTGGTATCAAATTTGATATGGAGATAAAGCCATAGGTATACCTAATACTCGAATCTACAATCATATATTGCAGTTGGGTGAAAAGTGGCAAAAGATATCTTTAACTGTGAGTTTATATATTTTTTACGAACCCATTCTCGCGTATTAATAGTGTTGTTTTACGTAATTCTGTCTTTAATTTTCTGTAATAATATCTCATTATGTTTTTCACACGAATACATTTTTTAATGTTTTTAATATCATTACCCTCAAACTCATTCATGATATTAATATTTTCAAGGCCTCTATTCAAGCAAGAGGTTACATGTTCGCACCTAAAATGTTCTGTGGGCTCCGATCAAATAACACAACCTAGATGAGTATAATACTCGAATATTACCGAAGGTAACATCTTTTCATAATGTTATCTCTCAAGTCATGACATTGTTCCCATGTTGCAATTTTTAAGAATTCAATAGGCACGTCAACTAGATTTAGATTTCTGTAGGGTATTTTCATGGCAACGAAAACCCAAAAATACTGTCTTCGATGAAGTATATAACAATAAGGAGACAATTGAAACGTTCATTGCATCTTGTTGGGAGCATGTAGAAATGATAGTATTTTCATCGACAAATGGAGATTCTTCGTTTTCGATATAGTTTAGTCAGTACGGCAACGCTGCATTTGATATTTGGCAGGACAACAACAAAACGTTTGTTTGTTTTCGTCTTTGGCTTATAGGAGTGTTTTTTCGTGTTTAAATGGCAGATTCTGAGTTAATTTGTGTTGAACTATCGTTAGTTTTTATTATCATGCAATATATAAAAGACCATTTGAAGCTGGAAATGAAAATATATCATTTCATAGGTAAGCTGCCTGTGTCGTAACTATCGAGAAAGGGAAACTGAATTGGAAAAGAGTAAAATAAATGAATTATGAAAAAACATGTCAATTAGAGCATCGGCTGTTCTCAAAATAATGTGGAGATTCTTCCATCATAATATTAAGGTTTTTATTCTATATTGTATTTCATTTTTATTAAATCTCAATATTTCTGTAAACAACGCACGACACCATCAGTGAGGGAAAAAGCTATTGTTATCTTCGTCTATAATAGGCCTCTCAGAAGATATGAACCTATACGAAGTTTGAGCGGCGAGTTACTCATCTAGGTTGCGTACTTGATCGGAGGCTTTGGGTTATTTCTTCCTTTCTTACCATTTCTTTTGACGAATATATCAGTTTCAATACATGAGAAAATCTACTTTTTCTATTGATTTTCTCCTCCTTGGGCTCTAATTATTGTCAGAGATTCCTCATTTTTATCCCCAAAAGAAGATAATTTACTCGGCATTTAGCCATGCACTTATTTTTACCACATGGTATCAATTCCCAGTGAACTTGGGTTACTCTGGTAGCGATTCTGAAATCCTGAATAAAAAATCGCCACTTGAAATAAAAAATGTTTCTATCAAGATACAAAAACGTATGAAACATAAGTAGACAACAGTTTGTAAACAATACAAAAGCAATATGACCATTTGCAAAAAAAGAACAACATATATATTAGACCGAGATGTACTTATATACGACATTTCGACGGTTAAGGAACGATCGAGACCTCGGAATCCACTGTTCGTCTACAAACCGTCAGAATGTAAGATATTTGCAACACATTTATACGATCGTTGTATACAGTGTGGCCCACTAAGTGTTCAACAAATGGGAAACTTGTTTATTATCGATTTCTCAGAAAATTTTATTCCTGACAAAAGTTGGTATATGTTCCAAAACTATACCAAGTGTACCTGAACACCATACAGGATAGGCCAAAAAATATAAAGTTCGTTCAGGAGTAAAGTACCCTTATTTCAAAAAATATAGAAATATGTTTGAAATAAAAGTTGCTCAGAATTGAAAGTTATGTTCAGATACGAAGTCATGCCCTGCTAATCAAATATATTTTTTTTTCGTTTCGAAAATATTGAATTTCCCCCGTATGATACATATTTTTACTATTTTGATTTAATATGTATGTGAAGTAGCCACAATCAAATCAGTTTGGATTATTTTTTATCAAATTATAGTGTATTTGTAAAATTTACTTGGATTTGTATTTTTTTAGGTGACCGTCAACTTCAGGTTTGTTGCAACGATATTTAACAGAACTCTAGAATAAAACAAATACTCTTTTTAACGAGGCAAATACTTAACTAAGTAAATGTTCATATGAATAAACCGTCAAAATCTATCGCGGATAGCCATGAACAAAAAAGAACCAATAAGCGATAGTACAGAAACTTACAGTAGGTAACTGAACAGGTGCTAACATTAAAAATTATCTAAGCGTCTCTGTATGTCCACCTTGTTTTTCGATGCATCTAATTGTTCGCTCATAAAATTCGTTTACTGTAGATCGCTACACATTAGCGGGAATATTTCTGCAATGAACTCGTATTGAAGTTTCAAGCTCAGCAACATTATTAAAGGGGCGATCTCTGTAGACTTTTTGTTTTAAGTATCCCCATAAGAAATATTCCAGAGGTGTAAGGTCTGGAGAACGAGGAGGCCATTGAGGATCGGCATTTCGTTCTAACCATTTATTACGAAATGTCCTATTCAGCCACTGAGAAACATTTCTAGTAGAATGGACCATATCATCCAAAAACTCTCCTATTTCAGTTTCCAAAAAGTTCAAGTACCTGTCACCATTCAAATTCTCTCTCGAAAAAAAACGGACCTAGTAATGTATCATACCTAGTAATGTATCACACCAAACGTTTGATTTCTGATAGTATTGATTTTTGTTGTCAATAATAAAATTTGGGTTGACATCTGACCACCATCTGCAAATTTTGTGATGATAGAACCCCATTTGTTGTAAAAGTCGATTAATCTCCAAACAGAATACATCGATGAAAATCTCTTTGTTCTTCTATTTCACCCTGAATCCACATGGAAAAATAATATCTCAAATCATAGTCTCTTTCTTGCAATGTACAAATGAATGTAGGTTTGTAAGCATGGTACTTATGTTTCTTGAGAATACGCTTCACAGAGTTTTTTTTATGCCGGTATATTAACTAGTTTCTTGGGTGGACCTTCTAGGATTTTCTACTACTGCTTGAAGTACGTCAAGCTGGTTTTCTTCTGTATTATGTTTATATTCTAGTGCGCCGGTCTGTTTGAAATTCGTTAAAATTCTACTTACACTTGAATAGCAAATTTGTTTGTCTGGATGCCGCTCGTTGAAAATATTTGCAGCTTCGCGCATTGTTTTATAACCATCAACACAGATTAAAACTAATTCTGCCTTTTCAGTTAACGTTAATACTACTGGGCGAGGCATTTTTAATTAAGGACAAATATGAAAACGTTTGACAGGCAAGTTTCAAGACGCCACACTATCAAACTACAGTATTGTTTTCTGGCGTATGTGTTTTTTGTTCATGGCTATCCGCGATAGATTTTGGAGTGTTTTTCAATATCTGTTCTAGTTGAGGCATTGTTGTCAGAAGTACAGAAATTTTATACTTTTATTGACAGTTTATTCATGTGAACATTCACTTAGTAAAGTATTTGCCTCGTTAAAAAGAGTATTTGTTTTATTCTAGAGTTCTGTTAAATATCGTTGCAACAAACATGAAGTTGACGGTCACCTAAAAAAATACAAATCCAAGTAAATTTTACAAATACACTTTAATTTGATAAAAAATACTCCAAACTGATTTGATTGTGGCTACTTCACATACATATTAAATCAAAATAGTGAAAATATGTATCATACAGGGGTAATTCAATATTTTCCAAACGAAATAAAATATTCGAATAGCAGGCCATGACTTCGTATCTGAACATAACTTTCAATTCTAAGCAACTTTTCTCTTCAACATATTTCTATATTTTTTGAAATAAGGGTACTTTACTCTTGAACGAACTTTATATTTTTTGGCCTATCCTGTGTGTTTGTCAGGTACACTTGGTATAGTTTTGGAACATGCAACAACTTTTGTCAAGAATAAAATTTTCTGAGAAATCGATAATAAACAAGTTTCCCATTTGTTGCACACTTAGTGGACCACACTGTATAAGTTGGGAATTATCAAAATCGTAAACACTACTGATCGTGACTTCAAAATACCTGGGCTTGGAGGAGAGTAGCAGTAGCTGTCCACTGTCAGGTCAACATCTAGTATTGTGTAACCAGGCCATAATATACCACTAGCTTACCACTAGTATAGTCAGATTTTGCAACCGTTATTCGGAGAAGCGGTGTCGCAACTCACGAGGACCTCAGAAGTTTATTGGTCTGCCAGCTGCCTGCTCATTATTATCATTACTAATCACATAATTACTCCTAGGCTCGTCAGACGTTCATTTCCCGTGTATTATTTCATCTCAAGACTAATTGTTTCCTGTAAACTAATTCGGCAACGAGATGTTTATGACTTTATAATCAAATGTTAATATATAAACATTCATTATGTTTCAGCGTCCAAATGATTTATTAGTGGCCTGCTGTAATAAACCGGAATTTGTTTATTCAAGTTCTTCATCGATTTAATTATAATCGTTGCATGAATGCGATGAGATGAAATTGCTTTGGACGAATTTTGGAATTTGTTAACACTTTCACCATCACCGACGTTTTTTTAAAAGTGGGCCATTAGATACAAGTTATCGTTATAATTAAATAGAATGACGTGACATGATGAAAACGTTTTATCATATGGTCTACCTATAGTTAGAATGGTTAACGTGTTACTCATACAAAAAATATTCTCGATGGCATTAAATTAATAGTCTCAAGCCAAAACTTATACAAATGTCCTAGATACAATAGCACTGAAGATGAATGATCAAATAATTCCAAGAGATTTCTAACAATAATTTTCTCAATGCTTCACGATCACGAATCGCAACTGAATTTTTCATAATCCACAACACTGTACGAAAAATACCCATAGAAATTCGGGAAAAAATATCTGGAAAATGAAAAATCACATCGATATTTCGTGAAAGCAGATGTTTTCGATGTCAGAGGGTTCTTTTATTCATTCAGAAATTCATCATTGGGCGTCATCCAATTTTTTTTAATTGGATTCTAGATTTGTAATTCCTTGGATACTGATGAAAAACGGCAATTTTATTGCATATTGAAATAACTGAGCCGAAATAAAAATAACACAAATTAATTAAAATTGATCTATCAGTTATAATTGCTTTGCCTGTTCAGTTTCATTCAGTTGTGCGTTTCTGTAAAATTACAGACAATAAATACAAACTGAAATAACTGTTCAAATTATCAGAATATATTTCAATTTGACCAACATGCTGATAACGACAAAATTTAAGTGAAAACATAAATAACCTTAGTAAGTGCGTTCAAACTGCCTCCCACGTAGAAATACACATAATGCTGTATCACTTCCGTTAAAAATAACGTCTACGTTATTCTTCATTTCCGTTTTTTTTTGCTATGATTGGTAATAGCAAAATAACGGAAGTGGCGAATAACGGTGACGTTATTTTCAACGGAAGTGATACAGCATAGGGCTGATTGCCTATTGCACATGATTTAGTATCAGTAACTTATCGAAAATATTCTTTTTACACTGTATCAAAATGTACAGTCTTTTGTTAATATCCAGGTAAATCAAATTTGGCATTCACCCATTCACCTTGTCAGATAGCCAAAAAATAGCAATTATTCAATCATTCTTCAAAATAGGAAGTAAAAATTAAATTACCAATTATAGATAAATATCTGAATTGCCAGTATTACCAAGAATTCAAGTATCTTTAATACATATCATAAAGGATTAGCTGAAAATAAAGAATATAGGGTGATACAGGGAATACTTGATGTATATGTAACTCCAAAACAGAAACACTTTAAAGAATACGTCCATTTGTGTTCAGAAGGGGTAAAATTTTTATATGAAATTATTACCAAAAACTTCACCTCTTACGGCCAACAGGTACCACTCACATTTTTTCAATGGCATCTACATACTAGTTTCACGGTTCTCCCGATTATCAGTGCAGACCCGGTCACAACATCCAAACGATTTCCAGCATGTTTAGTCAACTGGCCCCACCATAACTCTATAGCACCTACTACAAAAATGAGCACCAGAGTCATCTATAAGAACGACAGAAAACACTCCAACTTCGTTTGAAGCCACAGAAACTTATTTCATTATGAAAAAATATTAAATTATTTTTTATGTGGAATTGTGTGTACTTGACGAAAGGCAATTAAATCACAAAATTGATTATTAATAATCAATCCTTCTGCTTATTTCCTATACAATAGGCAATCGTATGGGGCTATTGGACTATATTTTGTTCGACGTTTGCCGATAATCTTATTGTATAGAAAATAAGCGAAAGGCTCGATTATTTTACAAATGAAATCGGTTACTCAGAAACGATTATAGATATGGATATGCGGTTTTCGCCATTGAGTTTGTCATAATAATTTGAACAGTTTACAATGAAGAATCGAGTAAGTTTTGGTGAGGTTTAATAAACCTGTCCTTAAATATTGCCTTGTTGCCAAAAATTTCCTTTGAATAGCCAATCCAGGAATTTGAAATAAATGCGTCCATAATGGACGAAACTCATTTTAGATGGCTTCTCCTCAAAATGTTCTGATTCTTTTTTCAGGAATCAGCAATCCACCATTAGCCAAAAGTGGCGCAGATCTTCCTTTAGCTCGATCAATCAGTCTGCTTCTCTATCCAGACATTCCTGTGGAAGATCCAATATTCACATTAATCGCCATGCAGTTCGCTCAGATTATCACTCACGATATGAGTATGACGGCTGGTAACCCGCAAATTCGTAAGTATATTAAACTGTTAATGGTTTGAAAACCATTTCAACAGTTGGGAGTAGTTTTAGGATATTATGCCCTACATACCTGGTTTTAATAAGGCTGAAACACAATGGAAGTTTTATGATTTTAGTTTTAATTTTCATAATTCTGGATATTTATTTAACGCAAAATAATCATAGCATTATTATTCTGATCACGCCTCATAAACAATCTTGTTGGTAAAATTCAAACTTCATTTTTCAATACTGTTTTGCATTTTGTTTTATTTTGAAAATTTATATTTAAAATCCGAAAGCTTAAAACTTATTACATAAAACTTCCATTGTGTCTACGGCTATACAGGACATAAATCACCAGAACAAACAAATTGTATTGTCACCTGTTTTCGGAATTATGACTGAGCTAGTATTCGATTCCAGTGATTGATTTTCTAAAACAATATGTTCCACCTGATATACGTTCGGAACTCAATATCCTGCAAAAATACTTTCGTCATTAATATCAACTCGTTTGTAAACTCTGAAGCCTCAAACTTCCTTCTGTATATAACACAGTAAGCTTTTCAGAAGAATTATTTGATAAGTACTATCAGAGTATTTACTGACAACCATTTCATTCTGGGAAATCGTTCAACCGATGCATTTTTTTTCCAATTTGTGCATGATACTATACCTGTTCTCTTCGAAGAAGTCAATCTCGACGTTGAGTAACATAATGTTGATTATCATGGCGCTTCGCCCCATTTGAATCACAATAATTGCGACAAGATTTGAATATGTTTACCGAAGTGGTTCAAAGGCATGCACCACTTATTCGCCTGAGTTGAATCCACTTGACTTTCATTCCTAAGATTATACCCAAACTATGTTTGTAGAGGATTACATAATATGTAGATGTGTGCAGTCGATATTACACTCTCATAGGTTGGTAGATACTTCTGCTAAATTAACCCCAGTCACAGATTATATTTTCAATAAACTAGATGAAAAAAGTTGCATTTGCCTTTCAATATTGGACTAAAGCAAAGCATTCGACACTTTCGATCATAAACCTAAAACTAGAGTACTGTGGCTATTACATAAAAGGATTGCACGTGTCAACGTAAATGGAAAATATTTCCCTACCTTGGCAAGAGAAAATGGTGTACTTCGAGGTCCCATATTGAGGCCGCTCCTCTTTGTTTTCTATATAAGTGATTTCAATGAGTACGTATCAACAATTAACAATTATACATTATGAAAAAGATACTTTTCATTTCCGTTCGAAAGCGTCAACATTTCTCAAAAATGTTTCAATGATGACCGTGAACAAAACCTTGATTCAATCAAACTATTGTGAAAAATTCTTCCGCCATAGAAATGAATAGCAATGACAACTCCTTCGTAACTGAATAGAAAATATATGTTTGGAAAGATATTGATTTGAGATTTGAGAAAGACAGATATCGTGCCATCATAAAATTCAATGGCACATGAAAAGATAAGTTCACGTTACATTTTGGTAACATAAAATGAAATACCAAAAGAAAAGAACTTGGTGCAATAATTCGATTTGCAAAATAAATAAAACTAATGATAATAACAAGTCAATCTAAAAACATTATGATCTGAAGATATTCCAATATTATTACCATGGTAGTTTCATATTACATTATATATTTTAACGTTTATCCAAGTACACATTTCTTCTTCCCATTGAAAAACTATTTGCGTATGGAGTTGGTAGAATTTCCTCAAAATAATACAACCTACCATAAGCTATTTTTACCAATAACCTGACACACTACTGCAATCTACACTCGGAGCTTCTCTTATAACTCTGCTGAGCCGATTCCATTTTCAAGACAATAATTCTTTATCTCTGTTTTCATCCAGAACACTATAAAACCAGATGTTGTTCGAAAGAAGGCCAGCTTCTAGAACTAGCCAAAGTCCCAGAACACTGTTTTCCAATAATTTTGCCATACAATGATCCAGCCCACTCTCCCACGAAAACGAGATGCATGAGTTTTGACAGAACCATTACCAACAGAGACCGAAGATGTGTTGGAGGTTCTATACCTGCGGAACAGGTATGTTCATATATTACTTGTGATTTTCATCAAACACGACCGTTGGCGTCGGTACAGACAAAGGTGTAAATAAGTATCCTATTCTCTGAAAACATTATAACGTGAATATATGCAGGTTTATGTAGAATTTTAATAGTAAAATTGATAAGGTTCGGTAACAGTCAAGAAAAAGTCAGTTAAATGAAATAATGGAATATCTGAATCGATATAGAATACTAGTGGCGTTCCTAAGGGTCTATATCACATTATTTCTTTCGATATTTTTATCATTATCTTAACATTTATTGAATATGGACGTCAGTCACCGAGAGAGATGACAGAAGTTATCAACTCTGAAGCTGTCAAATTTCATTAAGTGAATCAATCTTTCCTTGTACTTTTTCATATAATTTTTTTGATTTCCCAGTAATGGAGTATCAATTTTTGAAAATATTTTGTGTTCCAATTGAATTCGATTCAAACTTTATTGCATGAAATATATGAAGTTCTACCAGGATGCATAATCTGAGGGTACTTGAAAAATATATATTTGGGGGAAAAAGAAAACAAACGGTTTGTATCGTACGTTGGGCTCCAATTGTATAACATTACATTCCACACTTTGAAAAACAAAATTCAAAATTACTGAAAGTTGTCATTTTTTTTATTATTAGTTATTTTATTATTACTTCTATTCAGCTTTACCTGTTTGTATGTTTGTAACCGACTCCTTTACACTCGATTTTGACCTATACTTTTAATGGACAGATTCAATTGAAACTTTGTACATTTATCATTTTCGATCAGGATCGCCAGAATTAAATATTTGCCTCTCATATGAGCCGTCTAAATGCAAACCCCGCCAAGTGCATACTATGTAGTGTAGTAAAACTGCACTAACTAATTTTCCTAATTTATTTGAAACACTATTTACAACGATTTTTCACTAAAACATTTACTATTTATTTCTACTGTGGCTATCTATCAGCGAACTCTGGAACTGTAACTGTTCTCCATTCTGCCTGTCCCGCTTATATACTCCCAAGCAGTTTCCATTCACGGCTCTCGAATATTCAGGAACATTTCATCTAGATGGCTCTTCGAATAGTATCGAACAATCGATTATTCCAGCTTGTTCTCGGCTATGCGTACGCCAGCAGATATGCAGTTATAGTTGAACGAGGGTGCATAATTAATTAGATCAGGGCCGGTCTCGAAATCGTTACACTAGTTTCAAGAAAAACGCGAAAAACTGTTTTGCTTGAAACAAGCGATAAAAGGAATATACTTTTTTATTCAGTGGATGTAGATACTGTTTCTTAAACATCATCTTTCATCTTATATAACAGAAAGAGATTATAGCACTATAAAATGAAACATATAAAATATACTTGGCGGGATTTGAAAATTAACGTGAAAAATGGCGGGTTTTGCGGACAAAATGATGTAATTTGAATAAATTTTATAGAAGAGTTTAAAAATTTCAATAATACCACTCAGAATATTCAAAAATTGTGTATTTGGTGGCATAGATCCCTTTGAAATTAGACTCCATTTTTGGTTTCTTACATTTTTTTCAGAAATTCTCAAGCAAAACGAAGTTATAAACAAGCTTGAACGTTCTTTTATTATGGAAAAAACTTATAAACTAAATATTTCTTTAATACAGTAATAAACTTCAAAAACACCAACAATCTGATTAAACGAATTTTGTATCATCTTCCGGGTTTTGGTCGCAGGTGAATTTTTCTGTCAATGTAGAAGAGCTTGGCAAATCTTGGATGTTTTGGTTCTCCATTGCATCCTTATAAAATTTTAGATTTTGCAAAGATTTCCAATTACGACGAGGTATAATCAAAATGCCAAAAACAGCCGTTACTCAAAACACGTGGTCACATGACAAAAATATGGCTTTCCTATTGGTCACACGTACTTTGAGGTTTTTGAAAATGAACAAGTCTGCAGTTGGCGATGGATTGAAAGTGAACTAATTTGTAGATACGCGATAATAATTAAACTGGCGGGTTTTGAGCAGTAATATTTGAACAGCGTGGATATATTAATATTCTTTATCGAATGACAGTGCTATCTCATATTTGTTTTTTTTGCACTTGGCGGGGTTTGCAGTTAGACTGCTCATATACTCTGTGTGAGAGCCTTCGCCAGAATTTAAAAAATCCGCTCCGTGGTTGGGTAATTAGGGGTTTGCTATTTTTTTTTTCAGAGAAAAAAAAAAGTATAATAAATTGAGAACTAAAAAGTGAAAAATAAATATAAGTAGTTTGAAAATACTTAAAAAACAAGCTTCTATAACACATTGAACTAAAAAGTAAAAAGTTATTGTTTATATAGGCACAAAATAATAATAAATGAAAAATATTAATATCACTGTGAAAAAAGCGTGGGGTGCTCGATATACGAAAATATGAAACAAAGAACGCTTCCTCAATGATAATAATATTTTCATTTATTATTATTTTCTGTCTATATTAACGATTATTTTTTTTTCTTTCAGTTCAATGTGTTATGAAAGCGAATTTTTAAGTTTTAAAACTTTATTTAGTTGCTAATAGGCTGCTCAGATTTGTTCGGTTAGGGTATAGTAAAGAATCAACTGATGATTGATCATAGTCAGACAGAAAAAGTTTTGCGATTTCAATTGAACTTCCTTTTTCAAACATTGGAATCACACTAATTAGGCAACTAGACCTACTACTTCAAAGATTGTTTCTTTGATATTTGCCAAACCAATGCATGTTTATGATATGTGAGTGTTGAATCATGATTCTAATTGATGAAATTTCGAAATTGCTACCCCATTATACGCGGAAGGTAGCGCTTTATTTTGATGAAATATGTAACGGATAAAGGTAATCAACAGTACGGAAAGGAACATTTAGGAAACATACAACTGAAAGAACTCTCACATTTTTTAATGACAACTACTCATCCATTACTGTCATCAAATAAAGAGTATAATGTATGTCATCTAAAATTGTAAGGAAATATATTCAACACATTCAAAGTAGTTACTTCTCACCGACTGAAAATAAGATATCAAATTGTCAGCTAACTCCTGAATATAAAATTTGTCCGTTGTAAAATTCATTACAGAAACGCCACGCTACCTCCCGTACTATTTATTATAGACAAGTCTCATTTCCATGCTTTATTGAGATTTCAACTTTTGATCAAATCATAACTTATATTTGAATACATTATGAGCATACTCGTGTTTAAGTGCCTTTAAAGCACTCACAACGATGAGGGTAATCTGCTTCACGTCGTGCATGCCTTTAAATTCATTGTACATGATTTAAAGGTTCACTTATACACTTGTATTATAATATGAAATCATATACACGTCTACTATACAAATGAACTAAAGGTGAGTATTATTATTTTCAGACATTTGGTGTTCATCCTCTGATCTCCAATTGAGCTCAAAGAGGTTTACTCCAAGCTTCTTTATGTTACTTCCAACGGGTATTTCATGAAAACATGTGAAATTAATGAACATGAAGTGATAATTTTTTGAGAGGAGGACAATCACTTTGAGACAGCTCTGCAAAATGTAGAATAAAACTGAAGTCAATTTCATGTACAATTTTTTATTCATATTTCAGTTGACATCTGTAAACCACTACCTGGATTTGTCCATTGTTTATGGAAACAACGATGAGGATAACCACCAGCTACGTAATTTCGAAGGTGGTCGACTACGAGTGGAAAAAAGGAATGGGTGGCAGTGGCCTCCGAGAGCAGTGAATGCTTCTGGAACTTGTCGATTGAAGAAACGTAAAGATGCTTGTTATCTCGCTGGTAAGTATAATGTTTCACCCAAAACAAGAGCATCGATATAGCATCATACGATTTCAATGAGCATTTGATGTGCTCCCGATGTAAAATTTTACATCTTTGCAGGGATGCAAAACAGAATTGAACAGTGTAGGTTGAATTCTACAAAGAAGATTGTTTGTGGGGCGTGATCAGAATAATAATGGCAATGATAGTTTTTTTATGTAGAAAGGAAATCCAAAACTATAAAAATCAAAACAAAGAACATTAAACTTTCTTTGTGTTTCAGCCTTTACTGCCTTGTTGCATTGTATAAAATTCATTTCAGCATGACTATTTTGATCTAGATGTAAATATTAGAATGATAATTACCTCACCTCTCACTGGAATGAAGTGCCAGGAAACACAAGCGAAAAGACTAGTGTGTCTATCTTCAAAGAAAGCTAAACAGCTTCTCGAGTTGGACAAGAAAGAGTTGAAGATGGTAACGGGACTTTTCACTGGACACTGCCCTCTTGAGTACCACCTCAAACAAATGGGTAAATCAGAGAGCGCTAGTTGCCGCTACTGCGATAACTTCGCGGAAACTGCAGTACATTTGCTGTACGAATGCCCAGCGCTTTTCTGCAAGAGGCTTAAGTTCTTGGAAAGCGCCTTCTTAACGCCCTCCGACACCAGGAATCCCGAGCCTTGAATAGATCAAGGATCATGTACAAAAAAACTTATAGGTCGAAGTGCTTGTGAGACTGCACAGCCTGTACGACCCCCTTACAATCTACAATCTACCTCACCTCTCATTTCTACTGACGATTTAATTTTTATGATTTTCATATTGGTTGTCCCTATATAAACATGTTTCTTGGAAATGATAATGATTGACAAATAATAATTTCACAGGTGATACAAGAGTCAACCAAAATCCACAACTCACCCTTCTTCAAGTTGTTCTTCTGAGAGAACATAACAGAATAGCTGATGAACTTTTCCAACTCAATCCTCACTGGAATGATGAGATTTTGTTCCAAGAAGCTAGGAAAATCAATATCGCCCAGTTCCAACACATCTCATACTACGAGTGGCTTCCGTATTTTATAGGCTGGGAAAATTCTCTGAAGAACAAAATAGTGTGGAATACTCAAGACTACGTTAACGATTACGATGAAGATGTAGATCCCAGTGTTTTGAACGAACATGCCGCTGGAGCTTTCAGGCACTTCCATTCATTGATCGTGGGACACTTAGAGTAAGTAGCGAAATTCTTTGTAATATTAGAATATATTGAAGCTTAATTGTTTTAAATTCTCCATTCGAATTGATGGAATTTCAACATAATAATAGTCTTGGCATATCAATAGTTTTTTCAAATGAACCAATACTGATTTTTTGTGTCCTTGTGCCACTAGTTTGTTTGATAGAGTCATCTTCACTTTAGTAATATTTCCTCAATATTGAAGCAACAAATAGCTACATTTTAATTTATGAAGGGTGTTTCAAATTCGATCATCACTATTGTGATCTCGGAAACTATGAGAGATACGAAGAATGTTAAATTGAGATAAAGTTGCGCATCCACCTGACTAACTATATGCCGTTAAAAAAGTCCTGAAATTCCGAGTATATCCGGCAATAACAGAAATTTTGGAAAATGGTTTTTATTTTTCTCTAATTTTATTAAAATCCAGAGTAACAGTAATTGTTTTCACTGTGTACTGTTCTAACAGACCTAGCAAATATGACCTCCAGTTCAATATAAATGACATATGTACACTTGAATGGTTCCTGTAAACACCTTAATCAAAATAAGGGTCATCTGTTATAACAACACATATTATATTGAAGACAGGTGAAGGGAAGATGCGTACCAGATGTTACAGGTTGTTTACTTTTCACACAAATCAGAAAAAATTGATGGTTCTCAATATGGCATATTCTTAGAGTACTTAGTTCAATTCTTTCTTACTGGTTGACTAACATCTTGTGGTGATGTTGACACTTTCCGGGTTAGAATCCGAGGCGATTCCTTATTTGCGAACAATTACATTACATGTCGATAAGGCCCTAGTGAACTGATAACTTATGAGTACTGCCCATGGCACTGGCCTTACCGCGAATGGATATATCCAATGAAATACGTACACGTGCACATTTCATCGATATCTGCCCCAATTAAAAATGTATATTTTGAGATTTTATTATACCCAATGAATAGGAGAATTTTCACTTGATATATGGCCCAGCTGACACTTCAATTATCATTAATCACGATCTGCACTTTTATTAATTTTATCAGATTTTATCAAATCGGCCCATATTCACAAGTAACGAATTACATGACATCTTTTGACGAAGTGAGTCATCTCTTGTAGTCAGTATGGGGCAAGGTAGCTTAACACACGTGCTAGAAATACAGATGTAGCGACGGCAGTTCCATAACGACTCTTATTGCTTTTATCGGTATCACATTGTTAATTTCAATGTTGTACATTTTCATTTTCCTGTCAGTTAGACCACGATATTAGCTTTATACCTTTTTTTCAATATGTTTTGTCCAACTGAACCGGATATCCAGATACAGTTTTTTTGATGGATTTTTTTCTAGCTTGGTTCATGAAAAAAGATTTTCGCATGGAAGCTTACGTTTATCTGATTGGCTGGTTAGTCCTGAGGTCGTAGAAAAAAAATTTGATGAGTTGGCACGTGGTTTGACCACTCAACCGCAATCAGCATCTGACCAATTCCATGACAGCGAGGTAAGTCAAATACAAATAACGAATCAACTTTTATTTTCTGTCACCGCCATGGAAAGCAATCTCTCATAAACTTCCTCGAAGTCTTCGTAATGAATGAAGTTTTTTTTTTAATTCCAGGTGACTCAATTCTTATTCAGACAAGCAAACGATCGATTTGGGATCGACTTGAAAGCCTTCGATATCCAAAGAAGCAGAGACCATGGACTAGCCTCTTACAATGACTACAGGGAATTTTGGAAGATGAGAAGAGCCAGAAGTTTCGAAGATTTCTCTGATCTAATAAACGAAGAGGTAAGTGACGAAGTACACTGTGACAAAACATTGAAAAAATTCAATCAGAACTGAGTAATCGCAAATCCGTAAAGAACTAAAGGTCTTAGAATGGATATAGATGTATTGTGTCATGAAGAAGTACCTACGTATTAAGTAACGAATAATTATCACGGGAAAGATTAGAACAGAAAACCTGCTCCTCAAACATTGTCCATCCAGATAGAAAAGTGTCATTCACGATCAGTACTCACATATTTTTGGGGTATTAAAAACTTTCCAGATATTTTGCCATTGTGCAATTTCTTGTCCATATCTGATTTTCTTCCATGTTGACATTTTTGTGAACTCCCACCATATCAATTTCGACTATGAAATTTGCAAAATCTAGTAATTTTCATTTGAAACACGTTTGTATAAAATACAGGAATTGACTGCCGTCATATCCTAAAGGTGACGAAAGAGTCGAAATTACCGCTCAGTACAATCCCAGATCTTTTATTTTCCTATAAATGACTCCAAGTATTTTCCTCATTTTCTGCAATTTTTTTTGTGAATCTACTTGGAGTAGAATATTGTTTCGGTTCTGAACTTCCTTCTCTACGTGCGGTATCATTTCCTTGCTGTTTCAAATAAGTGAAGTCATAATATTATTTCCGACAGGTTTTTATTTTTATGTGATCCTTATTCCAACAATTAGCATTATAAGAGATGAATTAGGAAAAATTTCCATTGACATTTTTCCTATCTCGAAAACATCCTCATGATTATTTTCTTCACATGGATTGAAATAGTCGAATATTTTAAGGGGATCCAAATCATAACATCCTTATCTTCATTACTTATCAAACCATCATCGATCAATTCAGATTGATTGTCAGCCAAATGTTCCAATTCTTCTTATGTGGGCGTTTCAGTCCTTCGTCCTTGCAAGTGAAATTAAATAGCACTCAACGTGTAGAGTATCATATATGCAACAGTGACAGTTAAACTTGGAAGGTGCATTGTAGCAAATATGTTATACTTGAAATATGGTAAAACACGATTCATAGTTTTATATAAGTAAAGAATGTAAAATAAGTTGCTCTCTACCTTGACTCATTACCTACATATTTTTTCAAAGCTAAGTTATCCGTAAAATCGCCAAACAATCGTATGAAAAACAAGTTACAAGCACAATTGTCAACGAGCTGTGTGTTCTTCCAATATATTTGAAATACTGTGTTGGCTGCATCTTTGCTTCGAAGTACAAGTACCCTCAATGTATGCAGGAAAGCTATCAACTAAAGAATAACATTCTTTTCAATTTTAAACTGTTCTATAAAAACTAGTTTTAAAACGTGGTGTATCAAATATGCTACAGCACTACTCAAAGGGTTTTGAGGACTTGTAGCACGAAAATTATGCAAAAAAACAAACCGACAAATCGCATTTCTAAAATTATAGGTAATCCTATATCTTCATGTAATACAAATATTTTGTAGAATTTTAATCGAAAATAAGATAATGGCATAGCAGACTAGAATATGAAAATCAGAACTAAATGAAAAGAATGTGGATTAACCGGGATTTGTACCTAGAATCTCTTGATTTCAGGCCAAATGCTATATTCTCATTATAAATACTTCCCCATTATTGTTGTAGAATGTTGCAAAATTGGCTTCTTTATACGAATCTCCTGACGATGTGGACCTCATTGTCGGTGGATCCTTGGAGATAAATGTTCCAGGAACCCTTGTTGGACCGACTTTCCTTCGTATACTGACGGAGCAATTCTACAGGACTCGAACTGGAGACAGGTTCTGGTACGAGAATGATAACGGATCCAAAGGATTCACTTTGGAACAGCTTCAGCAAATACGTAAAGCTAGCATAGCAAGATTATTATGCGATAACGGACACCATTTGAGAAATATGCAGCCAAAGGGATTTGAAAGAATAACTAGGAGGTGAGTTTTGTTTTAACTATCAGGAAGGAGACAGAGAACGAGGAAATGACGCTACACCTTTTTATTGTATTAAAGATTAAAGTAACATATAATATATGAACTTCTGTCATAGGAATACCTGTGCCAAGCCTTCAATACCAATGAAGAGATTCCTTTTACTTGACATGTAACGTAGTGCGTATCTTTAAATATCGAGGGAATTGAAAAATAGTCCAGTCGAATAATGTTCGTCTATACTGACATGAGAGTTCATTATTAAAAACAACATTTCTGCTAATGAATTATTTTATCTATGAAAATTATTCAGAGCCTCAAGTATATACAGAGCTGTCAGTAACAACTAATAATCCATTTTTTTCTTCACAAAATAAAAAATAGGAATTATCGCACTACCTCATAAGCTTCACATAATATTTTGTTCAGTCAGTATCACTACTGCTAGTCCAGATTTTGAAGGGGACTGAAACGATAAAAAATCGATTTTATACCACCCTATCCAATATCTTCATTTAATTTCAACTGAATATTTGGAATAAACATTTGCATAATTCAAAAAACAAATATAGCATTAGGTACGACTTCGAAGTGCAGTTTGAAGGAGTCATAAACAACCACCAGGTTTGCACAGAGAACGGACCTCAATTGGCAATGGATGCCTCAGTGTGTTACATAGAGGGATCCAAAATGGATGAATGGGTTGGAGTGGGCGTTACAGGGCCAAATTTTAGGCTCTCAAAACCCCTTTGCAAGACCTCAACTATCTTCCAAGCAGAAGTTCATGCTATAGAGATCTGTGTCCAGGAATGCCTTGGAAGGGGCACCCGAAGGGCAGAAATCTCTATACTATCAGATAGCAGTGAACAATCAGGTAACCCTGATGTGGGTGCCAGGTCACAGGGGCATCAAAGGCAACGAGGAAGTAGACTGCTTTGACAAAGAAGGGGCAAACACACCATTTCCTGGCCCAGAACCCTTCTGTGGACACTCCAAAGCCCACCTAAAGAAAGAGTTCCGACGCTGGGAACCCGGTGAATTGAAATCACACTGGAATAAATTGCCAGGACAAAGACAAGCGAAAAGGCTTGCGAGCCTGTCGCCAAGGTATGCTGAACAGCTTCTCGAATTGAACAAAAAAAAATTGATAGCGGGACTACTTACTCACTGAGCACTGCCCTCTGGGGTATCACCTCAAAAAGATGGGCAAGTCAGATAGTGATAGTTGCCGCTATTGCGAGAACTTCGCGGAAACTTCAGAACATCTGATTTGCGAATGCCCAGCGATCTTCTGCAAGAGGCTTACATTCCTGGTAGGGGACTTCTTAACGCCCTTCGATATCAGGAACTTAGCTCCCAGGAAACTGATAAACTTTGCACGAAGTCTCAGAATCCCGGGCCTTGAATAGACAAAAGATTACGCACAGAAGACCTTATATGTCGAGGTATACAAGTGGTATAAAACATGGCAAGTTTTATTTCTCATTTTTTATGATGATCTCTCACCACATAATAACTACTAAATACATCAATTCATTTCTCATTCATATCCAAAAATCTGTCGGGCTCTGTATTCTACACTGCTTCCAACAAAATTACAAATTCAGTTGTTGCTTTATGTCAAATCGTTCTACCGTTTCTTTATTTTCAGTTTGTAGCTCTTTCAATAACCAAATTTTCGTTTTTAGCAATCCACTCACAAGTTGCAGATCCCTACCATCAATTGATCTCTCTGCTTGGAAAAATCAACGATTTGGAAATATTCCATTTCTCCATTAATGGAGTTGTGTCCACTGATATACATATTCAAAGAAATGACTGATTTCCAGGAATGCTCCACTGGAATAGATGGAACAACGTAAACCTAAGAGAAAAGTTTTGTTTTGTATTATTTACATGTGTAGTTATATCATCCCCACTGTTATTTCATCGAATCGAAAATATCCACAATCAATAAACATATTTTTTTATAATTCATACATTTCACTTCATTTTATTTTATTTTATATATTTTTTCCATTTGAATCATCCATCTATGAAAATATATTATAAGCTATTATTTTTTTGAATTTTTTATCGCATTACAAATTTTTTCTTTTCCGTTGAAATTTGACAATTCAAGAGAACAAAACATATTTTATAGGTTTCCGGCGGAAGATTGGATTACGTAATCCACCATTTTTCACAATTTGTTAATGGTCTTCCGTCAAGTAGTGTCGCCCCTCTTTATGGAGCTAATTCCGATGATTTCGGAGGCCATTCAACTGCTCCCCTTCTGCCAATCCATCTATGCGGGAATCTCTCGT
This sequence comes from Chrysolina americana, assembly GCA_958502065.1. Lineage (NCBI taxonomy): Eukaryota > Metazoa > Arthropoda > Insecta > Coleoptera > Chrysomelidae > Chrysolina > Chrysolina americana. The sequence continues at coordinate 11,919,022 of OY293412.1, forward strand.
TCAACCACTGTCGGAAGGGAAAAAAATAATGAGGTGGAGCATCGTCCTGCTGGAAATGTAACAGGTCCCCCTGCAAACGTTCATTAAATTCTGCATCAATTTAAGTTTCTAGCTCGTGAGTTATAAGAAGGTCGATAGTCTCTTCAAATATTTCAAGTTACAGATTGTCAGTCAAGATTTCTTCCAGAAATAATGAACCAATATGGCATTTTCAAGAATACCAGCCCAAAAATTAACTTTTTGTGGGTCTTATGTATGCCCTTCCCAGAAAATATGTGGGTTTTCGTAACTCCAATAGCGACAATTTTGTCTATCAACATTGCCATTCAGAAAAAATTAACATTCATCGCTGAAACAGATGTTTAACAGAAGATTAGGCATGGTATTGATTCGATGAGATATGGTTTCACCAAACTCTATTCTTCTATCATAATCATCAACGTGAAGCTCTTGAAGAATCTGCTTATATAGATGAAATTTATGCATTTTCAATGCTTTTCTCACAGTCTCGCGTGACATTACCGTCTGTTCTGATACATCGTAAGGAGCTCGTGGGCTCTGCAGCAAATGACCCCAAAACTTCAATTTGAGCTCATTCATTCAGTACTCTGGAGATATTTCTTTTTTTATTTGTCTCTGAACCAGTTTTGTACAACTCATTCACCAAATCATGCACATACCAGTGACTTACTCAACAATTTAGATGTCTTTCGGTAAAAAGACATGCTGCCCTTCCAATTTCTCCATGAATTACAATAATTTCAATTCTTTCTTGAAGAATGTAAACCATTTTTACACTTCTATACTCTTATTAAAGTAATCACTAAACAGCCCAACAGGTAAAACTGCATTCACGACCACATCGTTTACAGCAGAAGTAGCAAAAAAGGAAGGCTATCTGTAAAATTTCTTCGATGTGAATAAAAAATTCAGCATTCAATAAACACAACTTTACTCCATCTACGTATTACTATTATACTACTTTTTGATGTGAATTTTTTGGAGCTAATGACTAATGTTACCCCTAATGAAGGGTTGGGACGGTACAACCTAACATTCTAACCAGTTTTGGTCAAACCATGCATCTCAGTATAGGCAAGTTCTAATAATTACTTCTGTTAGTTTAGAACGCCATTTTTCTGAAAATGCTCATAAAAAATAATAAGTCAGTGTACCATTGGAGAAAGAATTGAACGCCAATCAAAATGATATGTCACTTGACCCCCTTCCCATTTAAAATTCTAAGGGTAATATCTACTCCTTCTAGGGGGTTGAACCACGAGTGCTACAAATATTCTTCGAAAGTTTCCCCTTGAAAATAAAATTATGTTTTTTAGATTCCTCATATTGTTTACTCGATGGAAGGTATCAATTGACACCCTGTATATAAACAGCCAGATACTTTGGTTGGTACAGCGTTGAAGTACCAATCAAGAGCACGCGAGTAATTTTTTTTTTCATTATCGACCTAACAGTTATTATCCTAACAAGTACGGAAAGAGTACCTTTCCTGCATGCGACTGTTGTTATCAAAACGATGCAAGGTGGGCTAGGTATCGGCCGCTGGAACTCCTGCTAGCAGTGGGCTTGATTCGATACCATAGTGCAGAATTTTCTCAAGTTTATCGATATAGTCAGGCAGCCACATGATTTGTTGATCTCAGCGGCCTAGATGCCGATCACGACGTCTAATGCTTGCTTGGAGTTCGCTCCGAACATCTGGGGGGGGGGGGTGCTGTAGGCTCTTTGGGATTTTTTTCAGCAGAAAAGTGAAGCAGTATGTCGCTCCAGATCCCCTCGGCCCATACTAATGATAAAAATAGCTGCACGGGTTTTGCTCTGCGATGGTTTATGGGGAGTATTATTATATCTAATTATTGAAAATATATAAGCATCAAACAGAAAGACAGCTCCATACTACTGCCGAAGTTTGACAAGTTCTTCTACAAGAACATATTTTATAAAATGTTGATCGAAACAGGTGACCATCTGCAAACTAGTTTCACGATTCTGCCGATCATTAGTGCGGAGCCGGTCAAAATGGAGAGGTTTAATTAAGATTTGACGAGTTAAATATCATTACTACTATACCTCATGAATGAATGCCTACAAACCTTTGCTATGCAGTATCGAAACTATCGAGAGAGGGAAACCAAATTGGAAAGGAATAAAAATCCTGTGGAGATTTCGTCATAATTTCATTTATATTTTATTTAGTCTCACCATTTTTGTAAACAACGCACGACACTGCCGGTGAGAGAAGATGTCCCTTACAAAGTTTAAGCCGTGGGCGGCGAGTTACTCATCTAGGTTGTCTTATTTGATCGGAGGGTAAAATATTGTACAATATCTGTCTCGTAAATACATATTGCGATAATTGATGGGCCTGAAGGCCTCGTTTGACAAATTTTCCCTCTCATATCGTAATGTGAATCTTTACGACACATATATCATAAATATATATTTCGTATCTCAAATAGGGAAGCAGGTATCGTCTACCCACGCTTCGTTGATACACCCAGTACATATATTGATAATAAAATTGCTGTTCACTGAGAATTCCAACAGAGGTAAAACAAACTGCATAACTTCAATAAAATAGAGTTATGAATATTTCAATACGACACAACCGAGGTACCAAGTTGATTAAAATGGCCACTGTGATATTTCTCTATAATTGACATGTCAGTATTTGACAATATGATTGGAACAATATGTTGTGAATAAAAATTACCATCCTACAAAATATTAATGATTCATTCCACAACTACTAGTTTAACTCTAGAATGAGAGTCGAAATGTTCGAAACAAATAATATTTACGGAGCATTCCAACCAATTTTTTTCACCTGTAGTCTTTTCGGATTTTGCTCTTTTAAAGCATCAAGAAATGGATATTCGAAAACGTATATGCGTCTTGTACACTCCATACTTTTTGTTGGAATTTACAGTATTGCTGCTGTCGTCGATATACTTACAAAGACGAGAAAGGATGGAGTTTTGACATACGCCATTATTGAACTAGTTCAAATCATTAGCGCTATAATATTTGTCATAACCACAATATTGATTGAAATTTTTCAGAGGAAACGGGTAAGATGTGTGACTATCTTACAGTGAAGTGGTGAGAAAAATAACACATTTCTGATTATAGAGGGCGATTTAAATTCGATTATAATTATGTATTATGTTAAATCAGAGCAAACTAGTGCATTTCATAGGTCAATAATATGAAGCAAAAAAATCTGATCTAGCTTCTTCAGTTCTGGAGATATATAAGCAAAATCAACGTTTTCAAAAGTCTCCTTCAACATGTCGTTTTATTTGGTGAAGATGTTTCAAAACTTGGCACTTTTTCATAACATCTTATTGTGTACTATACAAATATGTTAATAAGGAGTATATATACAAAATATCGTATCTTTTATTGGATTTCCTCAAATGCCAAAAATCAACGCATCTACAAACAGATCATTGAATTATCTAAAAATTTGCAATACGAAAATAGATTAGATCAGGCAGTTATCAAACAAAAAAATGGGGTTGCCATTTGAAAAAAATGGGTTACACCATTTTCGAGAACTTATTCAGGCAAATTCTTGCTATTTTTGACCTGACTCTCTTTGTTTCCAAAAAAATATTTTTTTGTGAAGAGCTGCATCTGTCGAAATTTCCAAAAGTATTTAAATAACTAATAGATGAATAATATTTTTTAATTTGAGTTCCAAAATTATCATCACCCAGGAGATAAGATATTTTTATGATCAGAATAGTTTTTATTTATTATTTTATTTGTCTCTTGGAGAATTTAACTTACGCAAAAATACTTAGGCATAAATACGTAGTTATTTGGTCATAACATTGATAATATCGATGGAGATTTCTATAAAATTATAGTTAAAAAATGTCATATTCATCCTGATGTCTGGGGATTGTTAAAAAGGAAATATTTAACATCGTATATGAGAAATATGTGTACAGGTGTACATCTTCAAAGTTATCATACAGTTATAATCATTTATTCAGTTGAAAAATTAGATAAAATATATTGAGACGAACGGTTGACGTAAAGTGGGTTGATGGGTTAACATAATTCATGAAACTTCTGATGAAAACCATTGGATGACTCATAATTGAAGTTGAATGTGTACCGGGTAGACCTCTATATTTTCTACGCCAACAGAAAGAGTCTGAACCGAACAGCACGATATTCGCTATGCCAGGGGATTGTTATAAAATCAGCAAAAAATTTAGGGTATCCAGAAACGTCAAAGTTCGTCATATCGTTGATGATGAGTAGACAGAATGGGACCCCAAACTGAGCTCTGCAGGATACCACGTACAATGTTCTCCCTTCCGAAATAATTATTGTATATTTTTTTTTTATAATAAAAGTTATAATTAAAATAACTATGAGAAAGATCCATAAAATGTATAATGCCTCTTTGCCCACAAGTAACGATGGTCAAATTGATGACAAACAAGAGTCATTGTACTGCATATCTGGTCATATCCAAATCGTCGACAGGAAATCAATGGTTATATTAATTTTATCTCCAAAACTTTCTATTAGAGAAAAACGTATGAAATTGATCACCAGAATTTCTGGAGATTTTTGAAACGACTTTCTTGGCATTTCGAACAAGTAGGTTTCTCGTCACCATCCAAAGTTTCTGTTCTGATGAAATTTCAGTTGGCCAACAAAGTTATTTATGAACTTGGAGTTGTTTATTTTCAAGAATCTCATCCAAACCTCTTCAGCTTTCTCATGGTCACTCAATTTTTCATAGACCTCTGTCTCAGATTGTTCACAGTCTTCTTCTGAATTATGTTTACATCTTTATGTAGTCTGTCCACAGGTAACTCAAAAATTCCTGAGCATCTTGCTGAGTGTATCCGATAAAACGAGGTGTAGATTATTGAATCCTAGTTTTTAATGAGACTGTATTAACAACTTGGTCTGAAGAATCTTCTGACCATACTTCAACAACCATCTTGTATTGAATAAATAACACTGTTCAAAAAGTAAGTATTGCCCATATTTTTCAGATCATTGACAACAAGTATGTTAACGGCACTATATTCTACAGGCTTGATGATGTTGAAATGTATACTGCGTTCATTACTGCAATCTTCTCCTGAGTAGTATCTCATAAAGTGATTGTCTCTGTTTTTAGAATGGCGTGGAAACAAACTCTTGTTGAGACTGTTGGGTATTGATTTAGAAGAAAATATCGCAGATGTAGTGAGATCTGGAGGAGATGATGAATTCACTTGATTTTCTTCAAGATTACTTTCCTTTTCATGCATGTAATTTTGGATTGTTTCCGAATCAGATGATATTATATTATGATATATTAATAGATTGCTTTGTGGGTAAAAAAAAATTATTTAGGCGCTGAGAGGTAGGAATGGAATCCAGTATAGAAGCTGCATTTCCTCTCTGGATTGCTACACTTATACGTTGTATAAAAAATGATCCAAACCTCGGATCTGGTACAGAAGAAATTTCAATAGTTGAGAGAGCTCGTTTTATTAGCAGAACTCAGTTTGCAGCTCAATCCATGGGTTCCCTTCTCTGTGATGATTAATCCACAACAACATTCTAAGAAATTGGTTGAGATTTTTTCAACCAGATGACAGACCCTATTGATTGATGAAAGGAAAGCTGGCAAGTGAAGATCATAGCCCCAGACCTCACATGGACACTAGCAGAGTCTCCTGAAGCCAATTTTCTTCTTCAAGAAGATTTTTTGTTTATTTTTTAAGAGTACGGCTAATTTCGTTATCAATATTCCGAAGATCTTTTTTATCAATCCAAGTAGGATTGTATCTGAGTACGTGTGTTAGTTTTTGGATTGCTAAACATTATTGCAATGAGAAGAAAACGATATGTGCTGGTGAATCATTCAGACGTGAGGACATCAAAGCATCAAGCTAACAGAAAGCATAATCTGATAAAATTGGTCCAAGACGAAGCCAATCTGATTTTTCTAAACTTTTTATTCCCGGGGCTATTAAATTGAACTTTTGGATCAATATTTAATCTTATTTGTCTGAAAAAATCAATTCGCATTTACTGAAATTCATTTCGGTTCCAAAGTCATTGGATCTAGTGTAAACTTCCAAAACTGAGTTGGCTTCATCACCTATCGTACTATATCATCAAGATACCAGCAAATGAATTCAGTTAGGATGCTTTTTGTTAATTGTTTGACTGATAAACAGAATAAACCTGAACTTAGCGGATCGCCATGTTGAACACCTCGTTCTGATAAAACAAAATTGTTGCCAAACATTAGAAAACTTGGATATGGGTAATACTGAGAAATGAAAGGAAAAATTTTGGGTGTATGTTCCACAACTTTTTGAAGCATAGTGTCTCAAGAATCGTAATGAAAGCGTTTTTGAAATAAATTTTCACTTATAATTGAATCGGTCATTTTGAAAAGGAGTCATATCTACTTTTTTAAATTTTTCATGAGAGATAAAAAACCTTTTATCTTTAATACTGTTTGCAAATAATATCTAGTATCTTGTTTTTTTACTTTAAAAATGAATTTCGAAGAATATTAAAAAATAATGTTTTTTGTTTTAAAAGAGCTTAGAAATTGCCATTTTTTGAAAAAGATATGACCCGTTTTCAAAATGAACAGGTCTTGAAAATAAAAAAAGAATATAAAGTATTGTTTATTTCAAACTTAAAAGTGATATATGTTTTTAGAGCAACATTTAATAATTTTCTTCAGTTTCTTCACTGTCTTCAGCGGTGGTAGTGGGCCATTCACAAATACTGTTGTAGAATGCCTTGTGCCTATCTGGAATATATTGCTGAAGCTTTTTTATGTCTTCAATTTTCTTTATGTTGATTGGGATTTTCCCTTGATAAGCGGGAAAATTTTGAGGATCGGGCACCACTAGTGACGAACTGCCCCGCTGTAAAGTTTTTGAAAGAAGAAAACGTTCCTCGACAAGGCTGGCAATGTATGGTTTGGCAAATACTACACCCACATGTTCCGAGTTGAAGCTGAATTCATAATATGAGTTAATACCGAAACTAACCTTTTGTTCTTTCGGAACTTCCTTTCCAAGACTTCGTGTAGACAATACTTTCTTCTTAAAGAAATTCGGCCACCACTTGTTGAAACCAGCTACATCTACATGAGTAATATGTCTGACGTCTAATTTAGAGCACGTGGATGAAGTAACGATTATGTCTTCATAAAAAGAAAAAATCCGGTCGAGGCGACGAATTTTCCTTTTAACTGTGCCGAAATCTCTGTCACAATCATTAAATGGATGACCTCGTTGCGGAAAGTAAATAGTGATTTTCTGGACCTTCTTTGTCATTACTAGGGCTAAGAGATAGCGTATCATGGTATGGTTCCGATTTTGACCTGGACATCCGTCACAAAATAGATGTAGCTCTTCTACATTTTCCGAAATTTTATTGTTGATATAGACATTTAAAAAAGAACACACTTCATCAGGGCCTTTGTGTCCTTCGCCTTCATGGTAGGAGTAGAACGTTGCTTTTTCAGTAGTAAAGTTGTGAATACAGAATTCATTAACCCACAACTGCCGATAATAGAAGACCTCTTGTACGGGTAAAAACGGCAGAGGTAGGTTTTGCATATAATCAAAGCAAAGAGCCGCAACTTTGTCATTCTCTTTGCACAATTTTCTTATTTCGTCAATTTTTGTAAAATATTTTTTTGCTCTTCTCTTGTGTACCATGAGTTCTGCAGCCACGACCCTCTTGGCGGTATCATTCAGATGGGGGTCCTTCAGTTTGACTCCCAATTCTTCACATTTGGAGCAGACATCAATCTGCGGGCGGCCGAATGACAAGTTGAAATTTTCATGGAAGTATTTGAGGAAAAATTTATATTTAATATTTTGACACTCTGGGTGCTTGGCTATGAACATGGTATGCATAATCTTCACATTAAGCTGAGAAGATAAATATTTCTTTGTAGTATTTAAATAATGAACTTGATTTATTGGAATACTATCAATGAAGTTGTGGATTTTCTGACAAACTTCACCTGGAATCAGTTTATTTCGAGAACCAGCAGATTTTCCTCTCATGTCTTATGGTGCTTGAGTTCGACTTATTAAAGTGGAGAGACGTTCAACTCTTTTTTTCGAGATTCCGTAGAAAGACTGGAATGCTACACGACAAACATTTTGTCGGTTGTTATACCTACTCGATGTGATAGGAAAATATGTTTGTTTTAAATTTGTGCTTTTTGGACTTACTTTTAGAATCAAGCTCATCGTCAGTCATTCGTTTTTTGCAGTTACTTGGCTTGCCTACATCTATTAAACCTTGAAGAAAAATGTCCTGCTCATTTTTGGATTTCAAGTTGTTGAGTTTCTCTATCATTTGATCCTTTATATCATTAGGTACGGACAGGAAACATTTACGAGGGCACCTAAAAGAAAAAAGAACAATGCAATTTACTTTCACGGTCAATCTAAGCAGTACGGGTGATTTTAAAACATCATAGACTTGCTTATGCAAGGAAGTTGTTTAGTGATGTCACAAGTCACGTGGTGAAAGAATGGGTCTGAACAAACTATACTTAACAATAATTTCTAACAATAATATTCAGCGTGTCAGAACTTCGTTATACTTAAACAAGTCTATAATGCTTAGAATTTCGCATATAATGCTCTTTAATTTAGTAGCATTTTGCAAGAGTCTGGCTCGCACAAAGTGCAGTACATATCCAGTTATTTCCTACTGGGAGACGTAGCATTACTTTTAAAATTAAACTATATTTTTAACATACCAACATGGGTCTCCTGTTTTTCGTGAACCTATACGTTTGCCCACATGATTTACGTGTTCTTCTCCGTGTACTTTCGCATTTCTGATAGATATTTGCTTATAGCTGTTTGCATTTCTCACCCCTTTTTTCCGTTTGGCAGGAGATCCGCTTGCCTCATTGTCACTACTTTCACTAGACATTTTAACACTCACTTACACGGGTAAACAATCTAACAGGTCTAAACACCTACTGGCAGGGTACAATGCATATTGCATCATCCGAAAACTTTAGGCGGTGGGCGGGGGAAAACACGATTCATTTTGAGAAGGGGTCATTTCCAAATGAACTGATTTTTATGTGGTGGGTAAAGGCAGCTAGAATGTCGAGAGATAACCCGTTTTCGTATGGAATGGATGCATCTAGGCGCGTTTAATGTAAAACCGGCAAAAAGTTTAAATGTCAAAACAGTGGATTTGACCCCTTTTCAAAATGACCGATTCAATTACACGAGAGCTTTTTTTTGTCGAAGTAAACTTGACATGTATTGATGAGAATTTTGTTGCCTGGCAATTTAACGAAAAAAACTGCCCCTGAAAAAATTACGAGTCCGTGGGACGTGTAATTTTTTCTGGCAGTTTTTGGAGTTGAATTGCCTAATGGCAACAAAATTCGAATTATAAATGTCAAGTTTACTTCGACAAAAAAAAGCTAGAGTGTAATTCGGTAAGACAATTTAATGAATATGTGAATCAATAAATTAAAAACTAAGATGTAAATTAGTTCATTTAATTTAACGGAAAATTACAATTGTTAAAAACACAATTATTAAAAAAAACTCGATTTTCAGAACTTTCTTGTCTTTTGTTAATAGTTTGCTGCATGCTAGTATTTTGAGCCGTGGTAGTAACGGTTTCCTGGACGGTAGATCGAATGAAACCAATGATTTTTTTATGATGTTCTTCATCTAACTGAAGGTTTTAATGACGATGGGTTGCTGTCCCGTAATTTTCACAAGTTTTTGTTCACCTATACTACTTCTGGACAATTCAGTTAAGGCGGCAGCTCGATTAGAATGGTTCGTAATTTTCACCCGCTTGACATCAAGTCCAATATTTTAGATATTTCATTTATCCCAATAGGAGAATTCTTTTACCATCCTTTCGAATTTGTTTTTTCCAGAAAGGATTCGGAGTTAAAAAAAACATTTCACATGTGATATGGTTTCCCCGTCTTCTCATAATTTGTTTAAACAATATCACTGGACATAGACAATCTTCTTCAGTGTTTGCTACCAACCATTTACTGTCGGCCAACTTCTGATTTCCACCTTGTGCTGTCTTTGAAAACACTGGGTTATATTCAACTCTTCCGGTCTCTCTTCCACGGTTGTCTGTCTCGATTTTAAAATGGAATACCTTACAATTTGCTGCTTCTCCACCTCTTCAAGCTAATTCATAGGCAGCAATATGATAAAATTATCTTTGAAGGCCTACAGGTTCTTCTTCACTCCAGAACAGTGCCATTTCAAATATTTCTTGTTTTGTGAGAGCCATAGAACTCACCTTCCTTTTTTCTGGGATTGCTTGCAAAATTTTGCGTTTTGTGTTGCGTGCATTTCTCGCTTTCTTAAACTGTATGTCCGTGAACGGATTAAAAACTCTTTTATATTCTTTGAAATACTTCTCTTGTTACATTTTTGTGATCCAAATCGTTTTGACTGCACTCTCTTTATAGTCTTCTCCATTGTTCTTCTTCATGTTGAATGCCCAGTCACATAAAATAGAAGCTAACTCTTCAGTGGAAGTTTCTGCAATGCGTTCATATTTTTTTTTCAAACAAAACATCGTAAATTGTCGCCAAATTGACGTAGTTGAATTCACAGTATTGCGAGACACATTGTTATTGATGGCTTCTTCAATTTCTCCACTCGAAGACTGTCCAAATCGCGACATTTCCACAAATAAGATACTTTTCTGACAACGCAAGTTTGAGAAAATTTGACATAACGTCATAAAAAATTTGTTTACAATGCTGGTTGTCATGCTTTCAAAAGTTAGGTTCCGTTTTGTCGCTAGAAAAGTTAGGGCAAACTTTTTTCGCTGTCATAATGACAAAACACCGCGACATATGGCATTTTTAGTGCATGAATTGAATTGTCAATAAAACTTTTTGAAATGGAGTATTATGTTGATTAATAAATATAACGGCGAGCAGAATGTGACATAGCTTCACAACATCCAGGAGTTTCAAAACCACATTGATAGGGGCGGAAAAGATTCCCAAGAGAATATTCTATATTTCGTCAAGCTATTTTTGAGACTAAACGGCGGAAGGTCGTGGCAACTGCTATGGGTCGTAAACCTCCATTATTTTCTGCAGTGCACATAAGAAAGCTCCATGAATTATTGGGCAGATTTCTAGAGAGACATCACCTGAGATCATTGGATTACAGAGGTTAGTTGAAAATGATAGGAGTAATTCTGCTGAAGATCCCGAACTATAGCTCAACAAATCTTATAGATGGAAAGGTCTGACAGTTGACTCTGTCCAAAACGACATAACTGCTTCAAACACATATTTCGACGAAACTATGAGTGGATTATTGTTGGCTTCTGCCGTAGAAAAATCATTATCAGCTTTTGAACAGTGATGTTTGCTTAGTAGTTCCTTGAGAATTTCTTCACTTACATCTACCATAGGGTCTGTTGAGTACAAGATTTTTATTGCAAAAGTAAGATATCCATCGAATAACTTACCAATCACTCATTTAGTTAAACTAATCCCAGAACAAGTAACTTGATTTGTGATTGAAAATAGGATGAGAATCACTGGGGTCAGTTAAGTTTTTTCTGATGGTACAATTTAGCGAAACTTTTTCATTTCTATTCTGTGTGGTTGGGATCTTGAAATTTTTATATACAAAAAGTGAAAGGTTTTTTCCAGGATTGACTTATTCTTCAAACATTCATCGATAGACTTGCCAAGGGCAGTAGCACATAGTAATCTCGTAGTTTTAGGTATCCTTTTGATAATAATTATAGTATGTTTTTTCAATGATGTCAATCTCTTTCAGACGAACAAACGGAATTTTATTTGCAAACTTCACAAGAGATGAACATTCAGGACTTCATGGTCTATATACTGTCAAGAGGTGTTATTTCGTTAATATTTTAATATGTTTCTCACAGTTTTTATATTGTCTATTGATTATTTCCAATTATTTCAGTTTTTTTTTCAGCTGATTCAACTGATCGACAGATTATCAACATTTGATAAGGAAATGGAGAAATCATTTTCTATGCCTAATCTACCGCAGATTTATCAAGGAATGAGAAGAAACGCCGTTATTGGAAGTATTATACTATCGTCAGTTTCGCTAATTGTTTTGGCTCTAGATTTGATTGTTTTCATCCCCAGCTCAGTTATTTACATTAAGGGAAATATAACGTACTGCTCGCCAATTTTTGCAAGTAATTTTCTTTTTCTACAACTATCAGCTATCATATTGTCAATGAGAGACAGATTTCGATGGATCAATTCCGAAACTAACACTTTGAAAAATAAATGGAACGAGTATATGACCAAATTGACTCCAGAGTTAACTGAATGGAAAGATGTCAATGATGACTGGAACTCCATGTAAGAATCATATTTATCATTCATGTCATGAATCGACAGTATTTCAGCTTAAGACATTAATTAATTTGCTTCTTCCACATGATATGACCATTTGAATTTGATTGATTCCAAGTAAGTCACGGTGCGGTTGTAAGAGTATATTGTCTTGTATGACATATTTCATTGACATGACATGATCGATCTAATTATCTTTCATTATTGATGATTACCTACTTTTAGGTGAATTTAATTATTTTACCTAGCTTGGGCAGATTCCTGGTCTCGTTATTCATTGTCGATAATATTACTATTGTTATATTGCTAGATAGGAAAACATAATTTTCCCCTTCACCACACAATTTTTTGTATATTTTGATGTACCAATCTGAAGCTAGAGAGTTGCTGCAATTGAAGAAGGGTCAGAGGAACATCTACTACCTGTTTACAAAGAAGCAATCTCGAAATAAACCGGTGCTGGAAGACTAATCGAGAGTCTTCGAAAAAATCTGTACTGCAGCTCAGTAAGTTTCCGAGGTGACGGCACAGCAACACTAACAGTCAATACATAAGCTATCCTGGTTGCATATCAATTATAGTCTTAGTGGTGCAGATTGACAGAAAAGTGTGCAGTGGTGTCAGAAGTGGGACATTCAAAATAAATGAGTGTTCACGTGCTACGTAATAGAACTAAACCTTTGTCTCTCGGAATAGACTATGGTCCGTAAAATGAATAGGTGATCGTGAAGTGGGTCGTTTTGCACATAACGGGACAAAACCCGAATTTTTTCGTGTATGAAATAGACTGACATCTCAGTCAAAGACAGTGAAAGACAAAATGTTTCCGAGGAAAATTCGCCCAAGCGAATTTGAATGTCGCGAAAGAGTTGAATGAAAGGTAATTAGAAACAAACGGAAATGAGGACGTACTCCAGGAAATACTATCGGAGACATTGTTTCAAGATGGGGTAGATCCCGAAACCTTTTTATTCGAATTTTCTGGTATTGATTTGAATAAACTCGACGTAACTACGAATCCTTGAAATCTCGAAGGATCTTGAAGATGATCTACTGGAGTTTGGAAAAACTCAAATAAAATTCGAAACATCTGGACGATGGAGGAAATCAAAGGCGGAATCAAGTCAATAAAATAAAGAAAACAATCAGTAACATGAAAAACCAAATTGATACTGCGCACAATACAGAAGCGGTTCACAAAAATTCAATGTCAGACCTGAGAACTTGAATGAAGTTCAGACGGACAGGAAATATTTCAAGATTAGTGTTGAACCAGGAAAGCTTTCATTAGAGCCCTGAGTTTTACGAAAAAACTCCATGGGCCTAATACCACCGAAAATTACCGCCGACAATTTGAAGCTGCGGCCAAAGCAAACAGATGGAGTGCACGGGAGAAAGCGGTAGCATTGACACTGGCATTGCGTGGTGAAGCAACAGATATTCAGCTAACCGTTAGCGCCCAAGACCAGGATTTAGAACTACGGTATGGCCAGAGCCACCGTATACCATTCACAGCTACCAGAAATAAACTTTCAAGCAGACATTGCACGTTAGTTTGCCTATCACACTGAAAAATATAATGAAACGATTGCTCAGGCATTCTTGAACTCTAACTTGTCTATTACAACTCGTAGACGCATTGCCTCTGTAGAATTCAAGGCAACGAAACATGCAGAAGTCAGAGCAAAGTCTGGAGGATTGGGGAAAGTCCACAGGAGCCTGACAATATGGAATCTGTCATAAGAAAAAAAATTGTTGCTGAAGAAGAGACAATTAAGATACTGGATTAGCGAAATTATAGTCTTATTAGAGTAGTCCATTAAATAAAATATCATTAAAATAAATTATATAGACAAAGTCAAGTAAATTGATTCAGGTAACAATTATTTATTTCTACGGTTGAATAGTTGAATAATAAACATAGATTAGAACAACTAGTGGCTCTTCTGTTGAATCTGTTTATCAAGCTTCATCAAACGGCATCTCAACTTTCTTCTTCAGTGCTTTAAAACGAACAGAGTTCGAAAAGTCTGTATACGGAGAGGATCATACAAATCAGAATAAATGATTCCGACTACGGCCGAAAATATCGGTCATAGTCATAATTATTTCTGTGCCTCCGATCAAATAACACAACCTTGATGAGAAACTCGTTGCACATGCATTAAAATTTGTGTGTAATGGACATCTTCCCCCAACGCGTTGTTAACAGAAATATTGAGGTTCAATAAAATAGAAATAATGGAAACCCATTATGGAATGGAAACCTGAAATTATGATTGAATAATCTCCACAGGATTTTGAGAACAGCCGATGCTCTAATTGACATGTTTTTCCATAATTTATTCATTTTTCTCTTTTCCAATTTGGTTTTCCATTGTCGATAGTTACGACACTGGTAGCTTACCTATGAAATGATATGTTTTCATTTCCAGCTTCAAATGGTCTTTTACACATTTCACAATGCTTCACCATTGCTTAATAATAAAAACTAACGATAGTTTAACACAAATTAACTCAGAATTTGCCCTTCATTCAGAAAAAAACCCTCCAATAAGCCATAGAAGAAAACAAATATTATTCTGTCATATTTGACATTCGATATTTCAAATGCAGCGTTGACGTACGGACCAGACTATATCGACAACGAAGAATCTCCGTTCGGCGATGGAAATACTATCGTTTTTACATGCTCCTAACAATGAACGTTTCAATTGCCATCTCATTGCTTACTTCATCCAAGACAGTATTTTTGGGTTATCGTTGCCATGAATATACCCGACAGATATCAAAATTTAGCTGACGTTCTTATTGTATCCTTAAAAAATTGCCGCATTGCAATTATGTCATGATTTGAGGGATAACATTATGAAAAGATGTTACCTTCAGTTCTATTTGAATATTACTCATCTAGGTTGTGTTACTTGATCGAAGCTTCTTCTGTTGATCGAGGACGACTACATCAGGCGTATTGGCTTATATTTTCCTGAGGATGGGGAATGAGTAGTATCAATAGGTTCAGCCCTTCTCATTTCATCTACGGACTCAGTATTCCTCAGAACATGAGGAAACACCGTACGAGTGTCGTAGATGCTAGTACACTCGTAACGCTGCGTTATGCCTGTGGATATAGGCTAAGACCGCACAAGCTGGGCAGGGACAGCAAAGTCATCATGGTCTCAGCTAACCCATGATACATCTGTCCCTACATCTAGTGTCAGGGACCTCTATACCCATCACGCGACTACGGTAGACGAGGGTGTTGACGACACCATCTTGGCAGGCCATTATGAATCCCTCGGTTTACGACTTCAGCCAGCTTTTCCTGGGAAATGCAGAGGTCAGGTTTCTGGATAAGCCAAGATCTTCAATGTTCTTGAAGAAGACTCCATGCAGTTGCAGAAGACTCTCACTTTCCGCGTTTTCAACGAGGGCTTTTTGCTGAACGGGTTTCAACTCGGTGTCAGAGTTTGGGTTCGTCCGTTCAGTGTCGATTAAGAATATGGATAAACATTATTATTATCATTATTATATTATATCGATCAGGTACTCATCTAAATAATACATAATAATTCGTTATACTTAAAATTAAAAATGTACGTGCACATAACAATAATTAGTCGAAATTGTTTCAATACGAGTCATTTCGCAGACTGTCCTCAATAACGTCACAACTCAAAATAAGCTCAAATAATACCGTACCTGACACCATATCTGTTATGTGTCTGGGAGAGAAATGTATACATAATATGACGTTTCATTTCAAGTATTTCACTAGTCAATTCCAACTTTTAGTAATTTTCACCATTATACGAGATTTGTTTATGGTTTTTCTGAAAAATCTTAATTTTTGAGTCGTTATTGAAGACAGTGTTCGATTCATCATCATCAAAATATTTGATAGGAACACCTAAAAAATATTAATGAAATATGGTGGATTACGTAATCCAATCTTCCGCAAAAAAAACTATACAATAGGTATGGTCGTCGGCAAGTATTCAACAGAAAACAACTACTGCCTCCTACGACCATTGAATTATATCTGTATAATATTTGGCAAAGTTTTCTACAAGAACCACTTTGCAATACATTTCAAATATCAAAGCTGAAATTATTTTTCGATTTAATGGGGGGAACACCTCCGTACCGGTTTCATGGTCATTGCCAATCATCAGCGAAGGCTAGTTCGACCCCTGGGTAATCCACCATATTTCATTATTAGTTTTATGGTCTTCCGTCAAGTAGTGTCGCCCCTCTTTCATGACCTAAAAAATATTCATATAACGCCATTTTGAATATCCGCCAATACTGCAATAGGCGAAATCTGAATGGGTCTCATATCCAGAATTGAATTTTCATGTTAGTTGTATATGTGCCCCAAATTGTATGCTTCTATATTTCACTTATCTGCGCACTACAAATACTTGATTGTTACATTAACCCAAATAGCACCAAAAATGCGATATTTTTTATCTAAGATTCGAATAGAAAAATTGTTCCTAGCAAGTAGGGTAAGAATTTGTAACACGGAGTAGAGAGTTTTTCAATAGAATGATTGAAAAACGATCACAAAACAGAGATTTTCTAATATTGATATTCATTTCAGTTACTTTCAAAACAAGATGTTAAACCAATTGGAGAGTCTGAGAGGAAAATATACGTCATTACAAATGCAAATGAAGGATCTGAACTCCATATTTTCATTACGGATACTAGTACTCGTTAATCTGATGTTTTTCACTATTCTCTCATACCTTTTGTTCTTCATCGTTGAGCAATCTGATATAGAGCATATAAAAAAGAGAAATGATTTGTACTCCGTCAAAATTCTCGTAGTCCTGATTATGACCGTCATCAAGTTATCGGCCCTTTGCATTTGCAGTGCGATGTTATACAAAGAGGTAAATGACCAAGAAGTATTATATATACAGTTAGTATCTAAAAGTGAGTAAAATACTTTTCTAGCTTACGCAAAAAAAAACACTCCAACGTCACCCACTTAATCAAGAATTTGTTTAGTAGAATTGAAAAAGAGAATGATAATATGATGTTGAGTTCTTGATGTCACCAGATCAGAGTAGGTATAGCTGAAGGAGCGCCCCCATAAGCCACAATAATCAACCCTAGGCTTCACACTTTTGGTTCTTCTATTTCACAATCATCTCGAAAGGCTTGTTGTAGATTTGCAGGTTTGGCCATGGCTTAACAAATGCATAGAGTTTGCATAAGGGGTTGAAAGTGGTGAATAATAGTCAGTCAGCTTAATTAACTAAAGCAAACAAATTTAAAATAATCATACGATGAAAAATATCATAATTCACCAGGTTGTATGTCGGTGAGGTATATAAGCTCCAGACTGGTCTCAAAGACATGTCTGGTTTGTGGATTTTTAGAAGACCGGAGAGATGAGGTGGTTTACTGTAATTTGGTGTCAGGTGTGTCTGTTTCTTACCTGGAATGTAGGTTCTGTTTTACCTCAAAGGGCTCTAGATTTTTCTGTACGAGTTTGTAGTTTCCTGTTTGTAGAACCGCTTCTATTTTCTCAGTATACGTCTGAATAATCATAAAGGCAGTGGTATTTTCTTCGTTTTCAGGGAAAATTTTTGATGAGTACATTTGCAGTTTTTTCAAGTCTTTCTGTTCTCCAGTGCAATGATGTTTTTTCGGAGGGTTCGCTCCTTCTTCAAAACTTCTAATTTTATCTAAATTCATTTGCCAGGAAGGGATTCATTGTGTTATGTTTCCGGATTTCCTCATCATTCTTTGTATCACAAAAATTTGAAATCAGTTGTTTTTAGATATTATGTCAGGTTTTGACAAGTAATATATGAACAATTGTTTGCTTTTTATTCCGTATTACCTAATTTCTCCAATTTGCCGAAACAAAAGGTCCTTCGTGTATTCAGCCAAGGATTACTTGTCAATCTAGCCTAAGCCGAAATTGGTTACTCGTTACTCTACATAGCTCAGCGGTATAGGTCTCTGACCGTGGAACCTCTGCTCGCAAAGGACAGAGCTTCGAGTCCACAGTGCGCGAGATTTTTTTCCAAAGTGAATCGGTTTCTGATTTGGCGGCCACATGTTTTGCAATGAGGTGAGTATGATATGAGTGTTCTCAATGCCAATTCAGACGTTTGGTGCCTGCTTGTGGTGCGCACCAACCATCTGGGGTGGTGCTGTAGGTTTCCCGGGCTTTCCTGCAGCTGAAAAGTGAATATACCACCAATAATAGATATTGCCTGTGAGCGCCACGGCAAATAATTACAATAGTCGTCTTCTACCATGATAATGATGTCCAAGATAGGTACCTATTGTTTTTGGTGCAACTGTGAAGTTTAATCTCTATTCCAGCAGGGATTCCCCTATTTATGTCTGGACTTTTGAGGAAAAGTTGATTATGGTAGTATTAATTTCGTTGTTGCTGGTTTGAGGTGGCCATGTTTCTCTTGTCCCTTTGTTATATTTCCTATTGGAATACCTTTTGTGCAGTGTTTCTGAAAGGAACAAACAGGGTACAGTTATGAATAAATTTTTGACCTACGAAGGGTGATTTGCAGTGATCTTGTAATTTTGCTTTGAAATTAACGCAAGGTCGTAGGAAGAATTATGTACATTACTATACAATGTGTCAATTCGAATACTTCCCATCTTTACTATCTTCCTTCCAGTTAACAATATAAGGAATCTAAAAACATGTCAATTTCATTTTCAATTGGAAAACTTTCAAGGAATATTTCTATCCCTCGTGGATCAACCCCCTAGGAGGGGCAGATGTTACCATTAGAATGTTAAATGGGAAGGGGGGTCAAGTGGCACATCATTTTGATAGGCGTTCAATTATTTTTCTAATGAGCATTTTCCGAAAAATTACGTTCTAAACTAACAGAAGTGATCATTAAAACTAGCCTTTACTAAGATACATGGTTTCACTAGAACTGGTTAGAATAGAATAGAACACTTCATTAGGGATAACAATTAGCTCCAAAAAATTTTCATCGAAAAGTAGTCTCGTAGTAAAACGTAGATGGTAGTGAACTTGTGTTTATTAATGCTGAATTTTTAATTCTCATCGCAGAAATTTTATAGATAGTTCCTTTTTTGCCTCTTCTGCTTTAAAAAGTTTTTGTTTAGAGTCAAAAAATTGTTCATCAAATTTGAATTCAGAGATATCAAAATTATTGATACATTTTTCGAACAGAATATTTTTTTCAATTTTCTTCAGCCTCTGATGAATCACCTGTTAAATTTAGTTACATTTGTAATTGGTGTCTAAAATACCTCACATTTCCTTGGTGTCAGCCATTGTGAGTTTACAAACCGCCACCGTCGTTATTGTTGAATTCTATAACAGAAAATATTTTGAAATATTGCACTTTCACTGATCACAATTTAATACTGGGATTGTACACAACAACCACGCAAAACTTGCATTAAAGAAAATTTTGATAACTTCACATTTTACTATTGAAATTGCAACAGTTTCAAGTGCAAGTTGCAACACCAAGCACTAGAATTACAATGATATTCACGAAAGACCCCTCTTAGGGGGTTGAACCACGAGGGCTACAAATATTCTTTAAAATTATCCCCCTCGAAAATAATAATAATAATATAATAATAATAATAATTGAGATTGAATCTACAACAGCTAGTGTGACGAAGAAACCGCATGAACCTTGGCGATGAGCAATGAAAGGTCTTCGCGAATTTGATTTTTTGTTTTCATCAAGATCATAGTGCATTTATAGTCCACTTGTTAATAGGCAACAAGCTCATGGTAAATTTTGATGGGTTCAAATGACCCATCATGAATCATATCTAGAGTGATGCTGCTAAATAAATTAATAATTTTGTACAGATAAATTGAGTTTTCCATCCAAAGATGAGCTTTTCAGAAAAAAAAAATTGTACGACATTCTTCACGTTGGTGGATTATAATTATTACTAATGAGTAACTTATGACGAGCTTTCATACTATCCAATATGTATTTAGTCTTTATGAGAGTAGAAAAAACTTGATTAATCTTTAAATGATGCATATATATTTATAGTGTGCAGTTCTCCAGTTGTTCCAGATCAGATCAGCAATTTTTGTGAAGTACGGTCTTTTTTTTTGTAGGCCAAAGCAACTGTTGCGATTTTACATGGGTTCAGAGATGCATGCATTCTCGAAATTGATGATTACGTGAGTTTATCTAAATAGTTTATTCCAGACATATTGCAACTTTCTGTATGAATGTATTTCCGTAGATTGAATACTTCTCCAATCAGATTTTACTCATGAATATTGAGCTCAGCGCATACAACATGTTTACTTTAGATGTTCCCTTGATATTTTCGGTAAGTTCACTATTCTCACGAATTGAAACACTAAACATAAAAAATGAATTTTAAAAATACTCATTTTAGTACAAATGAATTCAGTGGAAATTATACTTTACAATTCACCTAAAATGAAATCAGGGCTGACTATTGTTTCGGTCTGGCAATTTCATCAGGAAAAATATTTTCAATATAAAAATGATCTTACGCATATTTTCCTAATATCCTATCACATCCTATTCTATAACACACATGACATATTTTATTAAATCGGTATTATTATTGTTTGTAGTTATGAACAAATAAAAAAGGAAAAGAAGAAAAAAGAACAAAAAGAAAAAAAAGAAGTTTACTTCCAAAAATTTCAAATTCTTTCGTTATTTTGCAGTTGAATGAACGTCATGATGAAACAAGTTCGTGAACTATCGAAATTTTATAACTTCATTCATTCATTCAAAATAGAATATCTTAATTTAAAAATTTTCCATTGATGATAAAAAATCGTGATTTTACTAGTAGGCGTCGTATTGTTGAGTGCACCTACGAAAAGTTCGGGACTAGTGAGGAAATTCAAGTTCGCTGGTTTCATCGAACTATATGTTGAGTTCAAGGACTACGGCGCGGCCGTAACCAAGGCAATATAATGACGGGCGCAGAAAATGAACTGACAAATTTGTCATAATTTTTGCTGAAAAATCTTGTTTAAATAGTACAATTTCCTAAAATTAGAACCTTTATTTATGCACAACCGCACATTCCAGTATAAATTGGGCAATCAAATAATAATCAAATTGAGAATATTATTAAATATGGAGTACGATATTTACTGTTCCAATTTTCAACCTAACAACATTATCTGTCTTCTATTGTTTCTATTCTCATTATGAATTATCACGGGTTTATATACATTCAACACACAATCAATAATTTAGAATTTAGTTTCAAGAAATGCTGAACAATAATTGAATAGTATATTTTTATTTTCCGGATGCCATTCTACTGTTTCAAGTTTGTTCCACTGATACTATTCCTGTAAGGAAAACTTTACTGATGTTGTCTCCTATTTTTTCAGGTTTTGCGAGGACTTGCATCGTATCTCATAATTTGTATTCAGTTAAATTATTCCTGAATGGATGTACATAGTATGGATAGCATTCAATACATTGTGAATAATTGAAAAAGAGTAATTAATATATAAGGATTCCACTCCACTAATGAGTATTTTTATTTTGCTAAACAGGGTAAAATGATTCCAAATCATGCAACTTTTAAAGTTCTATCTACAGAGGTGAAATTTCAAGACAGCAGTATTTTTCTTGGAATAGATTACTCATTTTATAATTTAAACACGTTTGTAGATGTTCAATCAGTCTCAAAACTCTTTTTGTATGCTTGGTATTTTGGATATGATTTGATTTGACAGACGTAAAACTGGATTAGTATTTATTAAAAATACTACAAATGAAAATTGCACGAGTTGCATACATCATTTCTTCTGCGTTATTTTTCTCCCCAATGTTAAAAGTGAATGAACAATTTGTGCAATTTTC
This sequence comes from Chrysolina americana, assembly GCA_958502065.1. Classification (NCBI taxonomy): domain Eukaryota; kingdom Metazoa; phylum Arthropoda; class Insecta; order Coleoptera; family Chrysomelidae; genus Chrysolina; species Chrysolina americana. The sequence goes on from OY293412.1 coordinate 11,941,303, forward strand.
AATATGAATAATCCGTAGTGAAGTGATTTTTAAATCCACTTCTTAATATGATACGTCTGTAAATGTCATCATGACAGCACATTAAACTAGAATGACAGATGAGTGCAATAAAGAACTTCCTTTTCCACTGAATATAGTTCAATAAAGTTTTGCTTTTTGCATGAATGTAAAAAAATAAATGATCTCATTCCAAGAATGGATCTGCTGAAATGAAAACTGTGAAATAATTCTTGCAAAATTCAATAAAGATTGACAACACAAGATATATTATGACTAACTGACATACTGGGTGACCACAAGGTGAGGAACGCCTCCTACTTTTCTATAGTTTTAGAGATACAGGTTCTTCAAAATTGAAAATCGGTTTAAAAATGGCGGAGATACAGTTGATAGTTCAATCGAACAAAGTTGGCCATGAACATCAAACTCAAATCATCACAACTGACGAACGACGTCAACATTTACAAGAAGAAGGTTCGAGGTAAGATACAGCTGAAAATTGAGCCTCACATGTAATTGCAGCCCATATTTTCCAACAATTATCAAAAACTTCCTCAAACCGGAGCAGTACCCATAAAGAAATGCTCACAACTGCCATTTCTCAAATGGCAACATACTCTTTTCATATCGTAAGATTACCCATTGAACCATGCATATGCAGAAGAAATAACCGTTGACAATTATTCCATAAAAAAATTCAATTCGACCTAAATAAGGTAAAACAGTGGGTGAGAACTACTGGTGACTCACACTATATACAAATAAAGTGAGAATGGTCGATTAAACTATTGCACTGACAGTAACACTGATAAATACTTATCTGAAACGTTTATATTTCATTACGTATGGAACATATCGCCAGACGATTTATATAGTGTTGAGAGATGAGAACGCAATAAATTCTCGAAATAAACTTTTTCAGTGTACTCAATAGGTAAGTGTCTAACTAGTTTTTTTAGATGAAGTATAATATTTCCTTCTTTGGTGAGAATTTCCGTGTTTTCGAAATTTTTTGAAGCATGTTTATTTCATGATAGCGAAATAATATTTTTTGAGCCTTTGCTTTGGAGGAGTGCTTCTGTTTTACTCGCTATGAAGAGCGACATGTCCATCATGTAGTGGAAGAAGCAATTTGCAACATACAATTGGCGGAAATTCTCAGTAGGTTGGAAAATGTTTTTTTTCGGACAATGTTACAACTATATTTTTATATTTCCATTGAACAAGGCCATTTCAACATGAACTGGACAATGAAAAGTTTGCCATACTCTCGTAGTAGACTTCGAAAAATATCAACAGGGTGTCTCATTTGAAAAATTAATTTGATGGACATTTTTTTTTTTCATATTTTGTTCTTCAACCAAAAATCTGTCTCGTATCTACATATTGAAGTTATTTCAAATAGGTTGATAAACGTCATTGTCAAATCGACCTGTAGCTGCAAATACTGGTGAAATAAACGACTTTATAGATGTTAGTTCGTGGATTCCATCAAAACAATTACACCACACGTGATAAGACTTATTTCACCCCAATAAATCTTCAATAGAGGATGGCATATTTCCATCAGTTCTATTTCAAATTCGACTGAAGCTGCTAGTACATCTCCTCAGTCAGTTTGTTATGGAACGAAATTCCATTCAACTGGAAGGTGATTAAGGTGATTTATATTTCTGAGGTGGGCCTGACTGAACAATTCTCGAAATTGCTCAGGTCCATCTGCCTGACATCCTCTGTTGAGGAGTTTAAATAACTTACTGAATGGCCACATATGAAAACTCAAAAAAAATTCCTTTCAAGTTACGAAGCTCCGACACTTCCGGAGGGCGGTAGTTCCGAAAATCAAGTGCCCTATGCAGGCGAAGTGAACCAAGGAAGACGGTCTTCTGAATTCGTTCTGTTGAGATTGCTGCCATATTACGGCAAGCCGGTATGATTTTCAAGTTTGAGAGCTGTTTGTCCATCATTCCACAAAAATCACCTATTATCATGGCGGCTCCACATCTTCGGGTGTTTGGCAAATACTGGTATATTCGAATATTTGTCTGTATATTTGTGTGTGAATATTTTGCTTTATGCCAAATATATATCCTTACATTTGGATGTTTGTCTTTGTGTATTCGACGCAGGAAGCACAAATATATTCATACATTTCTGCTAAAATGAATTCAGCTTTTTTACTGCTAAAAAGGAAGATTAAAAAATCTAAAAGAAAATGGTGGATGATATCGCTTAAGAGGAGCATAGGAACAGGTATTACTGATAAAATAAATTGTTAAAACATTAAAAAACATGTAACTTTTTGAGGTATAACGGCACACATCTTTTTGCCGATTTGTTAAAGAAGCTTTCTGGTTCATTTGCAAACTTCTGCAGAATGTCTGAAATAGAGCAGCGCACTGCTATCTACTGAATGATCACGCCGTACGAATATGTGGATCAAACAGGTCTTTGCTTGTTGTGCCAATATTCGCGCCTTTGATTTGTGTTCATTTACCTACATCGAGCGGGAAATCTTTATATTTGCCGAATATACCCTTTTTAACGAATATTTGCCTATGAACACTCCACACACATATTCGGCTATATGCCAAATATTTGGATATTTGTGGCAAATACTCAAATGTGTGGAGCCGTATTCAGAACCAACGGCAAGAATTCCTATCCACAACACTTCCAAATAGGCAATCCGCATGTACCAGAAGTATCCTGGCCAAGGCGGTATATTTAAATCGATGCTAAGGCGGTATAGCAGTCCCAAGTATTCAACATGGATAGCAAGGTTAGTTTGGTTAGGTTAGATCATGTTCCCTTCTTTTTTCATTTTTAAGCCATAAAAGAAGGAAACATGATCTAATCTAATCAAACTGGACCTTGATATCCAAGTTGATCCTCAACGTAACCTAAAATTACATTACATTACTACGCAGGCGCAACTAAAATAGAGTTTTGATTGGTCCATGTGGATTGGCTATTGAGAAATGTGGATAGGAATTCTTGCAAACCAACGTTTTAAAAGAATAGTTTGGGTAAAGCCTGCGGAGTTCAAAGAGTGATATTTAGTTCGTTTTTCCTCATCCTTTCGCACGATGCTCGTTTTACCAGGAGCTGAAAACTCAATGACGAAAATAATTTTAGTCTCTTGCTCGAGGAGGAATACATCACGCTTATAATTAACTTGTATTTGCCTGAGGGCGGAGAATGAGTAGATCCAATAGATTCAGCACTTATCATTCTCCAACAAAGATTTAATATCCACCGTAGCACAAGGCAACACCAGTTTTTTGTCCATACCGTAAGAGTGCTGTAGATGGTAGTACGATACTCGTAGTGCTGCGTTATGCCTGTGGATTTAAGCTGAGAACGCATAAGCTGAATAGGCTGACAGCAAATGCATTATGGTCTCAGCTGCCCAGACACGCTCTGTATCTATTGTCAGGGACCTCTATACACATCACTTCCCTTCACGTGACTTCGGTAAATGAAAGGGTTGAAGACACCATCTTGGCAGGTCATTATATGGATCCCTCGGTGTTCTATTTCAGCCCACTTGACCTGATAAATGCAAAGGTCTGCTTTCCGGATCAGTCAAGATCTTCAATGTTCTTGAAGAAGATCCCATAGCATATATTGGCTCATCCTCATATAGCTGTAGGAGACTCTCACTGTCCGCAGCTTTGACATGAGCTTTTTGGTGTACGGCTTCCAACTCGGTGACAACTCGTTCAATGTCGAATGCGAGACCAACTTCGTTGGCTGCCTTGAAAAGAAATGCCTCAGTTGCCGCTGTTTCGTGATCGCAGATTGTTCGTATTCATTCTTTCACCATTTCATCACTCCAAAGGAGTAAAGTTGAATCGAAACGGCAAGCATATCAGTAGCATCAACTTCATTCTTTCCCAACATTTCTGATGACCCGATCTGTCAGAGTTTATGCTGATACTTGCCGCGGAGAGTTTTCAAGAGTGTTTTTTTTTGAGAAAGTCGTTGTTCCACCCCAAGGAATACGCCTCTTCGGCATCCAGATGATGTAGGATTCTTCCGTCTACGAGCTGAACATCATACGGTTTCCTCACATCGTTCTCATTTGACATGAACCGTGGCACATTTGTCGATTCCAAACTCCATTCCGATAGCATGCGTGTAATCTTCCACCACCCTTGAGGATTAATGGAGATTATTTTCCCCCGAAGCATAAAGTTGAAGGTCTTCCATGGAAAATAGATGAGTGAGCTTATGCGTCCAGTTGCTGGGGGTGCCGCAGATCTATCCACAGGTTTTCCGTAGTGCAACGGAAAATGGCAATAAGGAGATTTAAGAGAAAAGAGGGCTAAGGGAGTCTTTCTGAAACACACTCCTCCTGAAAATAATTTCCTCTGTTTGGACTCTTACTCGACCAGATATTATAGTGAAGCGAGTCCTCCAGAGCGGCATCGATCGGTTGTTTAGTGCATCTCACTATTTGATCGGGTACCGCACGGAATCTGAATAAATGCATGATGAGCTCATGCGATGTTGTATCAAACGCTTAGCAATAATCGATCCAAGCCATTGAAAGGTTACGCTCATACCGCACGGAGTCCTGCGTGATACATTTGTCTATCAGCAGATTCATCTTGATGTCAGAGACCCCCTGCTTCAACCCTCTTTGCTCATATATCCGTTCACACATCGGATCAACTGCGGAGAGTATTAGCATCAGATGCGGGTGAGCATCTCATAACATGCCTTCGAGCGTGCTATCGTTCTGTAGTTCTTCAGATCAGACAAATCTCCGTTTTCGGAAATTAGCACGGTTCGTCTTTCAACAAACCAATCTGGAATCTGTTACCCTCCATATAGTCATGGGTTGAAAAGTCATGCTGGGTGGTGGTGTGTACATGGAAATGTTTTCCACCAATAGTTTTTCAGCCCATCGGGGCATGAAATAGCAGAGTTATTCGAGCCTTTGAGGGCCCGTCGAACTTCTTCCGGGGTTATCGTATATTCCAGAAGGTTCTCACCCGATCAGCCATCGGCTGGTTATCCACAACACGTGAAAAATCTTGCAATAGGCGAGAAGATTCATCATGTTTTCCGCGATGTCTCTGGCCCGCCACAGTAGTGACCTTTTTGCAGTCACCAGCATTGTTATCCTATAAGGACAGTGCTATTTGATGGTGAACAGCATGCCTTGGTTCAGTGTGTGGTGAGCTCGTCCTATATTTGCGGCAATCCGCCGTACAGTGTGAAGGACCTATTGGCCGCCACGTAGTCCACCACACACTGGATACAAGACTCGTGTTATCTCGACTACTTGATATCAGCTTCCATCTTGTGAATGTGTCGCTCATGCCTTCTAATCAGAGGGGTGGTATCCCTCCTCTCCGCTTGGGACAGATTCTGATCGGCGTCATACACAGCAGAGTCGATCTGCCATATGTTAGGTACTTTCTGAATTTCGGAATCTACGCGTGTCAGTTGTTGTGGTTTCAGGGGCTTATTATTATTATTATTATTTTTCAGTAGGTTCTGTAGTAATCATAGGGCCAGTTAACAAATTCAATTGGAAATCAATTGCATGTTATGACCTGGTTTTCACTGATAATCGGGTGAACCGTGAAACTAGTTTGCAGATAATCATCTGATTACCATTTAGTAGTTGTTACAAGAAGTATTTTAAAGTATGTTCCTTCAGGAAAATTTTGCCAGACGTTAAGCAGAGATGATTGGGCCGTTTTATTGGGCTGTTGAATTATTTTCTGTTCGACGTTTGCCCACAATCCTCTAGTATGGGAAAATTGGCGAAATGCTTATTTTTATATAATTTCAGCAATGATTATTTTATTATATGCTCACGGGTGACGTGCGCAACTTTTACGTTCACATGTGATTCTGAAAAGGTCTTTCATCCCTATAAGAACAACACGTAAGCACAAGCTCTCAATTCAACGAAATGAATTATTGAAACTTTGTAACTTGACTGGGTGAGTCTGCACGATTCAGAGTTATATTCAACTTCTCTGTGGCATATTGAGCTAGTAACAAAGTCTGCAAAGGACACATAGGGCACAATAAACATTTATAGCTGCTGTGCATCTGTAAATGTATCATTATTTCAGCATACAATCCATTGTTGTTGTTTGAAAAAAATTTCCGTTAACCAGATGTCGTCCCCTTACGAAAGACATCTCCTAGAAGTCGAAACTTGTGCGAGCCATAGATTAACGAGGTCTTACCTTTTAACTCTGGGCTTTGAATCAACGATCGGCAGACTGAATTATTGAAAAACATTGATTCTATCCACTCGACTACCTGACATTATTAATCAATCTATCATATGTCATTACCAGAAACTTATTGGAGTGGATACTTGACGTGAAATGTAATTCAAAATTTTTTACATATGGATGATGCAAAAATTAAATAGTTTCATTGTGTGATGTGGTCAAGTGATGGAAATATGCAGTTTTTTGATATCGAACTACTGCGTTACACTTGTGATATCTTTCGAAAATCGTCAGGAAGTAAAATTGATACAAAAACCACAGTTGGCATCAGATATTGTTCGATATGGTAAAACTTCGGATTTACGTGGAGCTCTTATAGCTGATATCTTGAAAAATGCGTTTTTTTCTTTGGTTTTTCAGACAAAGATGATAAGGGTCAGCGATGAATATCGTCCTGTGAAATGCAGGAATGTGAAGTCTTACAAACAGCACACCTATGTTTGCTGTCTTCACTTCATGAGACAGCCTGCTGTTGAAAATACTGACCCCATTTCTGTGGTGAGACGTGGGACACTAGTAATTGATTTATCTGAATTGATCACAAGTATCTATAAAATATAATTCAGTGACCGTTATGGCATGAGCCAGAGGAGTGATTGTTTTCTGAGAGGTATTTGCTATAACAGCCTACATTGAATGTAAAAATCAACTACAACAGGCTCGACGACCATCAAATTGAATCGATTCTTGTGGGAGAGTTATTGCTCCTGCCAAAAGAAATATTGTTCATTTTTTAAATCAGCAGGCTTCACCCAAACAATTTTGTTGAAATCGTAGTCATGATTATATGAGATCATGGTGGAATGATGGACAATCTGCTCTGGAATCTGAAAATTTGTCTCGATTACTGCAAAAAATTTAGACGGACGAATGTTAAAAGCCTTCATGCTTGGTTCACTTCGTTTGCTCAGAGCACATCATTCTCGGACGCATCAGTCACTTACGCTATGGAAGTAGGAGGCGATCATTGTGGTAAATAACCCTACAGTGCCTTACGGATGTATCGGAGCTTCGGGAAAAGGGTCCGACTGATATATTCCGTATGGAAAAAAGAAATTGTGGAAATATAAGTATTCCGTAAATAGATACAGAGCGACATTGATTAATTATACTTTTTAATTAAACGAAAAATTTTGCTGAAGTGAAGAAGGCAATTAAAAAATTTGTCTCGATAAGTTACTGCGTTGAGAAGATTGTTGTGTTGAAAAACATAAAAAATTTCGTCAGTTACGTATGGTATTCTGAAACTTGCTCATTTGAAAAAATATCTAAATGATACTTTTTCAGTTGAAAATTCTTCGTCAGTTAGAGACAAGAGGGACTTGAGTCCTGCTCAATACTTCCACTAATGATCCAACTGTATGTCTCTTATATAACATATACCCTCCATCATAATATGTCGCTACTGGGGGTGATTATGATGTTATATACGCGATGAAAATTAATAATAAATATGTATAAATAGTAGTAATAGTAGTAGTAGTGGTAGTAGTAGTAGATGCGGGGTGGCTGCTACCGCAGCCAGGCAAGTAGGCCCCCATAGGCCTTTTGTGGCATCCTCTTGTCTCCTCATCCATGATATGGTCTCAAATCCACTTAGCTCAGTCTCCACGTGGTCTCCTAGAAATGAATCGTCAAACTATGTGTTTGTGCTTGGGTGCAAGGGATCGAATTCTTTCAATCTGCCTATTCTCTAAAGTCCTGGTAGGTCTGGTCACCAGCTACCAATCCCGCAACACCCAATCCGAGGCCCCTTCTTAGCTCCCACTGAAGGCAGATTATCAAGTTCTCGTATCCCTCTGTTACCGAAAGAGAAGACTGGGTTCGGAATGAAACTGACCTTTGTAGGGCAAATGAACGTTGATTTACCGATGGTTCCAAAACTTTGGAAGGTGTCGGAGCCGGAATATACGGGATAAACCCAGTAGTGAAACGCTCATTCAATATGGGTAAATTACGGTATTCCAGGCAGAGGTATATGCCATTGAAATGTGTGCAAGGGAGCTGGAAAATCGACGCCACACACGAAAAACAATAAAAATATTTTCAGACAGTCAAGTGGCACTGAAAGCGCTTGAATCCAATTGCTTTAAATCCAGAGCAGTATGGAACTGCAGAGAAACCTTAAACTGACTGGCACAACGCAACAACGTTAACCTAGTCTGGATACCAGGTCACACGGACCTAGAAGGAAACGAAATAGCAGACGCCCTAGCAAAAGGGGGGCCGAAACAACGTTCACTGGTCCAGAACCGGTAATCGGTATAGTACATAGCACTGTCAAGAATGTCATAACATCCTGGGCTGACAACAAAAGACTCGAGTACTGGCGTAGTCTACCGGGCCTAGCCCATTCCAAAGCATTTATTGCTTGCACAAGGAATAAACAGGACTCTGACAAGCTGCTAGAACTCAGTAGAGCACATCTCAGAGTTATAGTAGGTTTGCTCACAGGCCACTGCAAACTCAAAAACCACATGCATAAAATCGGACTTGCACAAGATGCAGAGTGCCGCCTATGCATGGAGGAGGATGAAACGGCTAAGCACATTTTATGTACATGCCCCGCAGCGGCCAGAACCAGATTTTCAACATTTGGTAATACAACAGTAAGGCCAGAGAACCTGGTAAATTGTTCTCCCAACGTACTCCTTAATTTCCATAGGGTGAGCCACAATTGGCCATTGGCCGCAGTGGAGGGCCTGATATGGGCCCACTCACGTTCAAACCTAACCTAACCTAACCCTCTGTTATTTGTAAGTGGGTATGTGTTAAGTGTCGGGGGAACATGTGTGTTTTTGACGTCGGTGTAAGGTAAGCTAGGGCCCACTGGTTGTTACTCCCGTTGGTTGCACCGCCTCAGCCACCCTTGGGGTAAGGTCTTACCCTCAAACCACTCACAGACCTCAACACTACTATCTTTCTTCAGGAATACCTTGAGCAAGGCCGAAATGGCCAAAGTAACGCCTGGTCAACCGCTAAAGGGCAACCTATCAATCACTATAAAAAATCTGAACCCTCTGAAAGCCATCAATGATTGCCGAATCCTCTGTCATCACCTTTTTATTTCGTTCCTTCATGTTCGGAATTAAATCGCACGCGAGTGCATACGCTGTCAATTGCGTGATTTCGGTTACATTTACCGCCTCAAACTATCAATTTTTGAGCACAAAAAACAATCTATTTGAGAAGTATAATAATCATTTAATTTCAAATTTGTAATGATCATTAATTGTATAGTGTGTCTAATAATAATTTTAATCTCGTAGGTATCATATTGTCATAAAGGAATTATTTTGAATTTTAACATAATTATTCTTTTTCACATATATCAATAATATCGATATTATGTGGTAAAATTATAGCGCGGTCGTGAAAAAATAGTGAACATCACTTGTGAGAAAGTGATTTTTCACACTCATGGGATTGTCGCACTAGCCATACGCCTTGTCCTACAATATTTCCCATTCGTGTTGAAAATGTCACTTTCCGCACTCGTAATGTAATAAACCATATGGCCATCTGTACTTGTCATTGATATACGTTTTTGTGTTCACAGATCCTCAGTTCCGATGCTACAACTAATATTATTGGGGGTGGCTGTAATAGCCGTCCTGTTCTATTATATCTGCACCAAACCGATGAATTATTGGAAAAAGCGTGGTATTGAGCAAACGAATGCACCATGGCCTTTTGGAGACAGTTGGAGCACACTTCTCAGAAAAGAAAACAATTCAGAAGTGATAACGAGGTGTTACAATCAATTTCCCAATGCCAGGTTAGTCCAAAAGTTGATGACTGCTGAGTGAGGGTGAAAATTCGGTTGAAGAGCTGTACTGAGCACTGACAACAGTGCTTCGAGCACTAAGCACTAAGCACTCCAAAATCTTGAGCAATCAGCACTCTTATTTATAAAATGCTTGAGATTACTAAGGACTTTCAAAAAGTAATTCTGGTCGGGGAGCCCTAAGCAATTCTCAGACTGTTGACAAATAATATAACAACGCGATATGTTAGCTTTTTCGAGCGTTTTTAAATTAACAGAAGTTAGAAAGTGATAAATGATGAGGATACTCTTCGATGAGAATGAACCGCGAGTCAATTAGGCATATCAGAGTGGTGATAAATCAGCGTAATTTATCAAGGATTTCGCGATATAAATATGACTGAACTTGGTTTCAGAAGCAGTTGGTGAATAGTCCATGTCTAAGCTTGATGTAAAATGCGTCCAGTGTTCTGTAAATTCAGTTTGCTTCGGTTTGTGGTTAATCAACAATCCGGAATGTATCGGAAGTAATGAAGGCAGTTAACGGAAATAAAATGTATTTCGTACTGTACTCAAAATGTTGTGAACTATAATTCCTCAGTTATAGATGAATCATAGTAAATAAATCAAACGTAAACGAACCACAAGAAAGTTTTTTTTTTCAATGAAGTGAACTTCCACTGCTTAAAGTTGTATATCGTTTGAGATAACCTATGAGAATAGAAATGAATACGATGAGTGTGGTCATGTGATTCTGAGAAAATATTTCCATGTATAAAAACAAGTTACAATGCTCCAAATTTGTTATTCAGAATATCGATATAAGTAATTTAATGAAAGATTGAAGTGTTTTTCTTTTCTGTTTCCAAAATTTTTGAAAATAGAACCTAATCGTTTTTGGAGCCTAATTCGGAATACAGTGGTATTTTATTTTTTATCACCTTCATCTGTAGAATCAGTTCATATATCCCACAATATCGCAATACTTTATCTGTAAGAAATTGATATATTTGCAGATATTTTGGCTGGTATCAATTGGCTTTCCCTACACTGATGATAAGAGATCCAGAACTAATAAAACAAATCACAGTTAAGGATTTCGATCACTTCACTGACCATAGAACTATATTCCCAGAAAGAGTGGAGCCACTATGGGCCAAGAATTTATTTGCATTGACAGGTGAGAATAATTTCATACTGCTTAAAAAAAATCTAATATAAAAATATTTTTTCTTCGACATCAAACAACCACCTTTCTGGCTAAGAACTCGCTGGACGTTTGACTATATTTAAAAAAAAATAAATTTGCATAACAAAATTTTTAAAGCAATTTTTGAAGTAGTTACAGAACTGAAACTTCTTGAAAACTCTTCATTTATAAGCAGTACGGGCGGCATATAACTGGTAATTTTCTGTTTCATATTTCATAGTGTGGAGAATTAAACAGACCACATTTTTTTCCATGGATCATTAGAACTACTTTGCAATCCAGAGCCCAGGATTCGTATATTCTATCAAAGTTACTCGGTTCCATTTTGTATTCGTGTTGATTCAGAGGTGCATGTCAGCGTGAAGCCTTGTACTGATTCCTAATTACTTCCTGCTTAAGGCCAGCTGTTGATGGGTCCGTGCATCGCACGGTATTTTGCAATAAAAAGTTTATCTTGAATTCATCCTAGAACATATTCACAGTATTATTGTTGTTTATCCTGTATTCATTTGATCAATAACGTTCTTGTTGTAAATTATGGTAGGGTAGCAAATCCATCATTCTTTTGAGTTCCAGTTTTGAATTCCATTTGGTTCTGGCACCAGAAATATTTCAATCTGTTCTGTACTGCTGGGATTTTTTGGACTCCTAGAATTCACCATACTTCTCACTTTTTGGCATATCAGAGCATGTACGGCATCTTGACTCCCAGAAACAATCTGGATCTTCTGGTTCGCATAAGCTCTTTACTTGTATTTCCACGATGCCATTAGTGTATCGCGTGTATTCCGATCTGGAATTCCATATTGTTAAGTCCAAATGGATATATAGAGCTCAATCTGTGACTTTCAATTATTGAGCACCAACACACAACTATTGTGACAGTTAATTCTTTTGCTATTTTTCCCAATTTTATGGTTTTGAAGCTAAAATTATTGGCCTATTATTCAGGTTTCTGAACATGTTCGTTTATTTTTTTCTAGGGAAAAAATGGCGTGATATGCGACCAGTCCTCAGTCCAACATTCACCAGCAGCAAAATGAAAGCAATGTTCGTTTTGATATCGGAATGCTCGAAAAACTTCGTCGAACATTTTCTAGAGAGCGACGAAGACTGCATCGAAATGGAAATGAAAGATACTTTCACACGTTTTACCAATGATGTCATAGCAACAACGGCCTTTGGTGTTGAAGTCGACTCACTCAAACAACCCACTAACGAATTTTATGTGATGGGAAAGGAGGCCACTGACTTCGGTAGATTTTGGAGGGTTTTGAAGATGTTTGGCTATTTTTTGATCCCCAAGGTTTATCATGTGAGTTCATAGAATAATTGATTTCGATTATTGGTTAACAGGGAGTGTAGTAGTAGCCCTTATTTCCAAAATTTGTCCATGACCAAAAGAAAATCAAAATCTCCAACAGTAACTTGTTACTTTATTACTAATATATCAGTGTACTCGATCTGCTATGTTATTTGTAGAGAATTGATATTTCTGATTGAGGGAGAAATCATTTATGTCGAGTTGGTCTGCTGTAATAGGGCAGAAATTTTAGCCGGGCGAATGCAGGATATCGTCATCTTCGGTTCAGGGCACTTGATTATCGGACCCGATAGTCACTTAACCCACGGCGTGGGAAGTGGTTGTTGGAGATAATGCTAACTTCGGATCCCTGAGGAACTTATAAGTTCATCATTCCCAGACCGATGGTTGTTTATTTCAACACACCTTTCTCTGACCCGAATATATGATACAATCCACCATAAGAAGTTTCCGTTGGAAACTCATGAAAACAGTTTGCTTTCGATAATGTTTGGATCAATTGTATCGGATTTTGTCGAAAAATCTAGGAACATTGCCCCGAGAAATTTCCTTTCATCTAGTGAATCATGTACATATTGACAGAACATAAAAGAAGTACTGTTGATCGATTTTCCAGAATGAACACTATGTTGATATTCTAAGAGAAATCCGAAATATTTCAGAAATAAGTACATTCCACTATAGACTCCTTATTCGATCATTTTACCTATAACTGTTGGAACTGTTACTGGACGGAAATTGCTCCTGATGAAGGAGTTTTCTTTTGTAAAAATAGGAGTGACTTAAACAGTTTTTAGATAATTGGGAAATAAACAATAAAGTGATTTATTATGTAAGCAAACGGTTGGGCAACGTATGTATACCGCAATGTTTTTTTTTTTACTTTGGTAGAGATACAGTCTATTCCAACTGAATCAGTATTTTCCTATGAACTGATTATATCTATCACATCATAACTCAGAACTGGTGAAAAATCAATTGTGTTATGCTAAAACATTGTGGTAGGTATAATTACTAAAAACATTTGAAGTTTCATGGCGTTTTTTGCAAGTCACCATTTACGTTTATTTAAAAAATGTGATTCAATTATACGATTCCTTGTTTTGTCACTAGTTAGAAACAAACTTCTTATTTTATGCAATTGTATCTAGGAAGATCTCATGAGTTACATTGACTGCAATGAAAGCTTCCTAGCCGGATTAGTGAGAATTAAATTTAATCCAAAGAGATGCGAACTAAAAAAATCCACTCAAATGAATTACTACCATACATGCTTGAAGATATATCAATTTTACATCAAATATAATAGAAATTTTTAGCAATAATTCTTATTTTCTTGAGAAAAAGATAGTTTTGTTGATGATTCCTAATTGGAAGTTAATAGCGTACTGGAGTACTGCTATGAAACAGTTTTGTCGAACTTATGAATTTTTTAATATTACAAAAATTTCGTAGTACTTAATAAAAAAATACCAAAAAGTGGAGGTTGCGATAGAATGTTCAAATTTGAGATTACTTTGAAAAAATATTACTTTTGCAAGGTAGCGAAAGTCGCGTAACCACATCCGAGTAGGTAATTCTCCATATTTTTTAAAGCACAGCATAACGTCCAAGTCGAATTTCAAAATAAATTAATAATAAAAGTTTTTCCCATATGATGCGAACTTTATGATGGACACTGTAATTCAAGTGGAAATGTTTACTATCTGTATTGAAGAATCTGCTGGTCACTGTTTACGTAGAGTAATCCACGATAAGACTTGCAATTAGACATGAAAAAAATAAAAAATATCCTTATCGCCAATCTCTTTAATCTCTATATAACAATTCGTGGTATTGACATCACAAAAAATGTATTTTTCTAGATGTTGATTGATCATTGCAAGAAATTGAAAATTTAAATTCGAAATTACGTATGACACTAGGGTTTTAGGAAATAATCAGATCAGTAGCTATTGTGCACTAGATGTGATAATATTTGAAATTGTTCACCTTAAAACATGTGGTATCATTTTCAAATAAATCACTCAATACACCATTTTTTCATTTTTAGAATCTGCTTCAGGTGGGCAATTTTGATTCCAGTACCCAGCTCTAACTTTGCTAGTTCTTCGAATCACAATAGAATTCAATGAAAATTAGAAGACATGCTCATTGCTGAAGACCAATAAAAGTTTCTGAGTGAGCAAGTATCCAAGCTTTGTGCCAAAACATATACTCACCCAATTTTGAAATCCATTCAATTCACAGTGTATTCACGACATTTGAAAAACTTTTCCGTTTCTCTCAATAGAAAAAAGTCATTCCCTTCTTGCTCATGGCGCAGACTGGGGTGAGAAGAGGAACTCAACTCCTGATAACTTCATAGGCTTCTTCCAGTACCGTTATGTTATGAAGATAATTCAAACTCAAACTTGGACATGCACCCCCTCGTCTGGGAATATATACGTGTACTCTTACACTACCCTTAAAAACTAATGAAGATGGTTTTTTCCCGACGCATATAGTTTGAGATCATCCATGTGAATCAGATGCGTTAACTCTTCGTGCCTTAAAGGGTCCGTCGGGTTGAGCTGACGAAGACTTCTGCAGATAGATTTGATCTATGCTAGGGCTGAAGCACAGTTTATAGCTAAAAGAATCAGTTCGCTCACTCGCCGCCATCTTGTGTACAAGATAGATTAAGCGCAGGGGAAACAAATTCGGGTTGCGCAATGGATTTGCACACAAACTTACATAGTTGTCAAGTGTACTAAAAGTATTCAGTTTCCAGAAGTATATAAATTTCGCGTGTTTTATTTTTCATTGAAACGATTTCTGGGCTCCTATAGGAAACTGCAAACATATTTGAGTACTTCTTTATTCATGAAATACCATTATTTTTCCAGTCAATTTTCATGAAATGAGATCAACATATGCAGCTCAAAGCTCAAAAAACTCTCGTTAGCAGATTTCAAGACAGTTGAATTCATAGAAAAAATTGATAATTTCTTTGATCTATTCAATTCATCAAAAGTCCACAAGGCATAACCATTCAATAGGACTTTCATGGGGACAGATACACAAATTCAATTTCTTAATGATATGTTGGCGTTCTATCAATCACTTTGTTGTCTAACGAAACAAAAATATAACCAAAGGGATTAATTTTATTTTTGGGTGGGAATTGTCAATCTCGGCCTTTTTGCAAATGAGGGATGTTATAAAGGAAAACAAAATTCATACAAGAAGAATGAATCAGGCCTGTTTACAATTTATTTTCGGTAAAATCAGGCAGTAAAGTGGAAATTGCGGAAATTCTGCACTCATACAATTTTAAGGGACATTTAAAAAAATGTTTGCAATTAGCTATTTGGATAATTCCGAAGGAACAAACTGCCCTGATTTTGATTCAACAATCACGTCAATTGAATTCTCTCAAAGTAGAAGAGAACGACTACATCAACCTCAATATAACATAAAGAATGATTCCGTTTCGTTAAAAAAAAAACAAGTGAAAATCATATTCGAATCGAAATATGGCATGAACAAGCTGACTCAAACAATTTTCAGTTTTCACATATCCAAATGCCAATAATGATTCATTTGGCAACTTAAAAATGCTTGATACAATTTTTTTTGTAATATATACATGCCCTTGAAAACTGTTCTTGTGAACTTTTTGAAAATTTGGCCACATAAGAAGGTATTGGATAGAATATTAAAAATTGTCCTTCAAAAAATTGATTTCTGTAAGCCTTGTCAAGACTTCTCAAAATATTACTCATTGTCACTGTTAACGAGAGTTCGTATTTCTTGTACTATTAAATTTCTATATCAGAATAAAGTCCACAGGTAATAAATAAAAACAATCATAAAAACTGGCTATTTTGAAACATAATTAGTTAATGTATATGAAAACTCATTTATCTACATTCAGTTATTTTTAATGTTTACGAATATTGCATTTACCCCAATATTTACGAACTGCTTGTTTATCTTTCTGGATCCGTAAAAGTACCATTTGGTTTACCACATTCAATAGGACTCTATAGTTTTTATTCAAGATCAAGATCCTGACATTGAAAAAATGTAGATATCTTCTTCAGTGTTTCGAAGAAGTTGAAATAATAATTGTGAATGGAAAATTGAAATACTTTCTCCTATAAAATTACAATTACTAGAGTGTGGTAATCACTAATACTGGAATAAATCGTGTCATAAGAAATTTATCATCTTGCTTAAATTCATTAACTTATATATGTTCTCAAAATTAGCTTCTGAATATTTAATTTCGATACGCCATCGTCAGCTAGAACACACTGATCGCAAAACTTTTCCTACATATTCAAATTAACGAAAAAATAAGTAATATTTCCATCACAAACTCCTACCCAATTTTGAAAGAAGTCAGTGCAATAACCACAATTGTTTTAAAACTTTGTTGCCCTTTAAAGTTTTTGTCACAAAATTTGGCATTTTCCTCAAAACTTCTAGATTTTCAGCAATTTTTTAATAGGGAGCCCATAATGCATTCATTTTATCAACTGAATGATGTTAAAAAACAATAATCTGTAATAAAAAAACAGACCTCAACACTGTCAAAATATCCACAGTTTAGGTACATATTTTTAGTTCCAGCAGTGTATCCATTTTTATGTTGAGCATTGTATGAATTGTAAGCGCCTGTATGCGCCAGGGATAAGGTTGCAGGTTGCGCAGTGCACAAACGTGCACAAAAAGATCAAAGTGCCGACGCCAAGTGAGCGAACTGATTCTTTTAGCTATAAACTGTGGTTGGAGTATCTACGTTGACTGGCTGTGGAAGATTTTCATTCAATTAGCCTCCATCGAGTTATTCACAATACGTGGAGGCTCTTGGAATAATCGAGAAAGTTTATCGACAAACTTATATTTTCTGTTTCACGCCCGCCTCACCAGTAATATCTTGGTATCCTCTCAAGATATTGCTATTTGTTGGTGACCAGTAAGTATGCCTTGATCCAATGTGTGGTGAGATCATCTTAATTTCGCGGCATTTCGATGTACTGTGGGCGAGAAAGACCTACCGCAGATTGGATGCAAGATGCATGTTGTCTCACCTATCTGTGAATTAGTCGCGTATGCTTTCCAGTCAGAGGGATGATATCTGTCCTCTCCACTTGGGCCAGAGTCTGAGCGGTGTCATACATATGACATAGTTGATTTTCCAGATGGCAGCATCGTCTGAAGGGACATATAGATTCTTGGTAACCACTCGTACTTGTTGTCATTGATTGGCAATATATTGTTTGGGGCCCCACCACCTTACCTTTTACCAATATTTCGATAGGATCAATTTTTGGAGTTCTACTTCTCTTATACTAGGAACTGAGGGACAGGGTTCAAGAGGGAGGGGATATGCATGATTTTAAGAATGGAGAGCAGCTTATCTATCATTTCTCTAAGTACCTCACTGTTTCAATAGAGTGGCTTACATGAAGCCTGCGGAGTTCAAACGTTTAATTTCGATATTGAGTCCGTTTCTTCTCCTTTTTCCGGACGATATTGGTTTTATCAGGAGCTGAAAGCTGTATGACGGAAATCGTATCACTTTGATAGCCAAAGAGGACTTTATCAGGCTTACTGAATTCAACTGAATTGTAATTATCCGGGACTAGAAATGAGTAGTTCCAATAGGTTCGACATTTCACATTTTCATCAACGGACCCATTATATCCCGATGTATAACGTGTTGTATCTGTGGATGAAAGCTGTGTAAGATAGAAAATCCGTTTTACATTTAGTGTCTGGAGCCTGTATACCCATTACGTGACTACGGTAAATCTTCGGTATTCTTAAAGAAGACCCCATGCATTGACTCATCCTTTAGTAGCTGCAGAAGTATCACCATCTCCACAGCTTCAATGTGTGCTGTTTTCTTAACAGGTTTCAATTCGATGGCAGAGTTTGTGACACTACGTTCAGTGTCGAATATGAGTCCGAGTTCATCGGCTGCACTTGAAAAAGTACTCCGACCCTGCCTCTCATGGTCGAAGACAAAACAGAAAAAAGGGTTGTGAAGTCTTGATGACTTTTACTCCAAACACAAAAACTACGGCCTCCTCGTTGGCTGGGGACGTATAAGTGATGCATCTTCGTTCTTCCCCGATAGTTCTATTGACTAGACTAGCCTTTTAAACTGCGGTGACCTTTTGAGAGTGTTGTTCCACCCCTAGGTGAATAAACAATTCCCAGTCACATTTGTAGATCCCAAACTTCATAGCATGCGTGTACTACACTTAAGGACTGTTGGAGAATTTGTTGAGGAAGTCTCCTCATATCACGCCTTTTCTGAAGATAACCTGCTCTGTTCGGAGTTTGACTTGACCAAATCTAACGGTGAAGCAAATCTTCCAGATTGGCATGTGCTGTCCAATGCACATTTCTATTCGATTGGGCACCACAAGGCATCTAAGCGAATGCGATATCATATCAAATGCCATGAGTTGAAAACTCTTGTCAGATGGTGCGGGGTACTTGGAGATTTTAACTGATCTGGACCTGGAGCAGCAAAGTTCTTCTAGCCTTCAAAGGACTGTCAAACTTCTTCCGGGGTTATCGAGTTTCGCAGGCTGACGAAGCCGCAGTGATCACCTGGTTACAACAGAGAGCTCATGCTCAAATCCTTTATATTTCAATCGATTTTCGCCTGCTTTTGTCGAATGGCCCTACGTTAACTCCAGTACTCACCAAGTGAGCAACGGAAAGCTCTCCGACGATGATTGCCAGGAGCGTAAAACTAGTAGGCAGGTGACTCTGTTTCGATTAATGGAAGCATTTCAAAGTATTTTCTCGTAGAAAAACTGTGCCAGGCCTTGGTCATATGTAATTCGACAACTGTATGGGGCTGTTGCACTATTTTCTGTTTTGCGCAAGGCTGGATTATGTTATCATGATGTGCAGAAATATAGAGGGGCCCTGTGGTCCTATCTTCCATATCCGAAAATGAGTCCGAGTCCAATTTTCACGAGCATCTTCCATCCGCTAAGATATGCCTCGATTGTTCCACAGCCCCATGTTTTTACTATCTTTACGGACTTTCACTACATTTTTCGAGGAGAAGAGGAACCTGCCCCTCACTATTCACATGTTCATTTCATCATCATCTTCATTGTGAAAATACCGTTGAAATATTTTCCTAATTCCTACGTGATCTCTATCTAACCTTCGGGAGCGCAGAAGGGAGAAAAAGAAGGATATTTTACGAAATAATTGTATTGTAAACGGTTCTCAATAGTTGTGCTGAGTAGTAAGCACTCTTGAAAAGTCACACTGGTCCAAGAAAGTGCTCGGGAGCACAGTACTTAGGAACACTAAAGTGCCTTCAGTGCTTTCACGAGCACGTGCCCTTCCTTACTGTACACACAGATCAATCCACAAATATAATATGAGGGCCCGAGAGTTTTCACTATTCTCACGGATGTAGTTGAACAAATCTTGTATCTTCACGATTGTTTCTTATCCTTTTCCATGAAATATATAATACAGAATTATGAAAATTGGTCAATGACTGATTCGATTTAAACAAGTTGCCATTTTTTCGAAAACTACAGAAGTGAAACAGAAAGATAAACAAGAATTTGATGACTTTTCTAATCCATAATTACTAAAAAAGTTGCTAGCTTTGTTTTTCTTTTCACACCTTGAATAACTGTCCGCTACAATATCTCGTATTATAGTTCCTGGGAATATCCGTATCGCCGTTCACCAAAAAGGTTGGCTCATTCTTTCGCAAGTTAGTGGATGAAACTATCAAAACACGAGAAGAGAAAAATATTGTTCGTCCCGATATGATTCATTTATTGATGGAAGCGAGAAAAGGAATCGAACTAAAAGACGAAAAGGTCACTATAGATACAGGGTTCGCCACAGTTACAGAGGCTAATATGGGTGAGTACAAGTTGGTTTACAGAGTAATTTGCCTGAAAACTTTTGAGGAATGAACAATTTGATTTTGTTTTGATATCTACAATATTTCTATTGAAATACGCATTAGTGTAATAGTATTTAGACATGTTCAAACCCGGTTTTTTCGACGTTTTTCCGTGTGCCCACTGAAAACTCAATAATACCCCGATGTCCTAATAATACCCCCCGCATAACTTGGAGGAGGCGAGGAAGTCTAACAACAATAATCTACAGCATTTAACCGCCTACATAACACCGTAGGGCCTGCCCTAGGGCAGGTGTGAGCTGGTTTTGCCCGCCAGCTGACAGCTCAGCAGGAAAGGAGTAAACCCCTCGCCGCTAAATGATATATAACACCCTCCTACCCCCTCTGTGGCTAGTGATAGTTTAAGCATTTTTACATCGCAATTCCCACAATACCCAAAATTCTATTCATAAACTTTTTATTCGATTTCTGTGTCTTGTTTTCATCATTTCTGATAAACTTCTCTAACGTGCCATCTGTTTCATAGGCTAATTTAATTAAAAAATTAAGCTACTTTCACTGCAGTTTGTTCTGAATAAGTTCAAGTTCTATTATTGTCATTGTCAATGTTCCTAATAATGGGGTGAACTTCTTAAGTAGCCTCCTCTGGTAGCTTTCAGACAAGGGGGACCAACATACTTCAATGATATGCATTCTATCGGCTTTTTACACAATATAAGAAGTTTCGGAGATGGCTATGGAACTACACATTGAAAAACAGATATTCAATCATTCTTCAGTTGTACAACAGCCTCACTCCAGATCACAGATAATATTCTTAGAGCTTCTGAACAGAGACAGTGCACACTATTGAACTTCAGGCGAGCCGTCGATACCACTTGGTTCTGTATATCTTACATCACATACATTTTTCAGACAATTCACTGTTGCTCTTAGATGTCTTCTCACAGGAGTAGGCAACAAAAAGTATAATTGGATAACTTCTGTTCTAATTAACTAACACTCAAATCAGGTGTACCACCAAAGACTATTCTTGACCCCCTTTTAGTGTCAATCTCTTGAGAATTTTCTGGCAAGTAATGTTCGTCGTTACGCAAATGATACTCATCGTTAGTTTTTTCCCACATAAAGTAGTTAATGCTTGCACTTTAATTGATGATGATCTCAATTTATTTGTGAGAGCTGCTACCAGACTTATCATCCAGTCAGCACCAAAGATAAATCTCAAATTCCATGAATTTGTTATTGAAAATTGATATGTTAGGGTTTCGGAGATTGAGATTATGAATTTCTTACAAAATTAATGAATTCATGGTAGCGGTTCCAAAATGCGGACGTGTTTTCCAATTCTGGTCCAAATCTATTTAGAATAGGCATGTGGGTGTTTTCGAAATCGGAATATGTTCTGTTTGTAAATCTTCATAATAATTAATAGTTGGCGTCTTTGAGATGGCAAACGACTTCTTTTAAACTGTTTGAAATTGTTTTTTCCGGTAACCAGTTTTGTGATCATCGCGTGATTCTATTTAATTTATTGATATGTGGAGGATTTTGGGGTCTGACCTAATTAATTACAACTGAAATGGAAAAAATGAAACTGAAACAAAAAAACAATTGAAGACAAGCTTTATATATACGATAAAAAAAGTATTTTTTTTTGGTGTGTGACAACGCTCATTGACAGATTGAAGAGCTTTCGAATAGTTATTTCGAATAGAAAAAATATTCCTATCCGACAAACTTTTGAATCTGTTATTCACATAATAACTTACGTTGCATATCTAGAGTAATTACTATTTTTGTAAGTTCATCACGGATGGCATGTTGCATATGACAGATGATAGTGGGGTACCACTTGTTCCACTTTGAATGGTCGATGGAAGGAGGGGGCGGGGCTAAAAGTGGTAGTGAAGGAGGTGGTCTGACGAGGCCCAATATCTACTAATAAAAGCTCATTTTAATTTTTCATTTTATTCATTCTTTTTCAGTGCATTTTCACTTGGCAAGCTTCTGAAACCTCAACGACATTCTTCATAAGATTTCCTGTTGAAATGCCATTCAGGTTCTATTATTTTTCTAGGCAAGGGTGTTGGCAGCAGAGAGATAACCAATACAGATATCACAGCACAAGCTTTGATTTTCTTTTTCGCGGGTTTTGAACCAGTATCATCACTAATGTGCTTTATGTCTCACGAATTAGCTGTGCATCCTGATATCCAAACAAGACTCAGGACAGAGATCGAAGATACTTTAGCTGAATGTAAGGGAAAGGTCACTTACGAAGCCCTCATGAAAATGAAGTACATGGATATGGTTGTATCAGGTGAGAGTTTACTGACCTATTATTGCTGTCGGACCTATATTGCAAAAGTTAGGTTATTCTTTCACTAAAATCTTCCTCACACTCGAAAATTGTCATATATCGAAATTGAGTGTCGTATTGAAAGAATTGTAGTAGGAGGTAAGCTTGTTATTTTTCGTAACGTATCGTTATGGAGCTCAGCTTATTAAACTGATTGATTTGTTGTAACTCATCTGTCATTTACGTAGAATGTGTCAGTTCGAACTAGTTGTAAAAAGCTTGTGTGAAAAATTCCGGTCATCTTTCTGAAAACATAGACGTGCTGGCCGTCCTAAATTTCTCACAGCTCTTATTGATATAATATTAATAATAATAACAATAATAATAATACTCCGGAAGTATCGGGGCTCCGGATATAGGTACTGTTTGGGAAATTCCTATCGAAAAAAAATAATAATAATAAATACTCCGAGGGGTCATAGGCATGGTGGTGGGGCCCAAAATGATGGATTGCCACATGATGACAACCGCAATGACAACGGACGTTTCGAGTGGACGGATAAATTAAGGGACGGTCTTCTGCATTGTTATAAGAGCACTGAGCCTGCCCGAAGAGGATACATGGCAAGAATGCATGCTCTGTGGTGTGAGATACACCCAGAGCATGCCGCTTTTTCTGAAGTATTATGTATCTCATCTTCGGGCACGAGTCTATGTCAGAGCTCCTCCTCAGCCGGTTTACGAAGTGGCAGAAGTGGCAGATATGCCACGCGTCGATCTGGCTGTAGAGGACGCCCGCATCATACCACCTACGAAAGGCATCAGAACCCGCAGGGTGCTTCATCATACCAAGCCCCTGAAGCCACCACAACTGGCACGGGTAGATGCAGAAATTCACAATGTCCTTTCGGAAGAGGCTGATATCTGGCAGATCAACTCTGCCGTGTCCCAAGCGGGGAGGAGACAAACCACCCCTATGATTGGCAGACATGAGCGACGCATACACAAGATGAAAGCTGAGATCAAGTCGGCGAGACAACACGCGTCTCGTATCCAGTTTGTGGCGGACTACGTGGCGGCCAATAGGCCCTTCACGCCCGCAGTGCGGCGAATTTCCGCCAATTTGAGACGAGCTCACCACACACTAAATCAAGGCGTGCTGTTTACCATCAAACAGCACTGTCTTGATAGGATACGAATGCTGGTGGCTGCAAAAAAGTCACTAGTGAGGCGGGCGAGAAGCATCGCGGAGAACATGAAGTTCCACGATAAACCTTCTCGCCTATTCCCAGAGCCTCCACGTGTTGTGGATAACCCGCCGGCGGCTGATCGGGTAGAAACCTTCTGGAAGGGTATTTATGAATTTCCGCAACCACTCAACGTAGATACTCCAGCTCTAGCGCAGTTCGAAGCCTTTTGCAGGAGGCTTCGTCAGCCTGAGCTCAATGAACTGCGCAATACGATAACCCCGGAAGAAGTTCGACAGGCCCTTAAAGGCTCGAAGAACTTTGCTGCTCCAGGTCCTGATGGACTAAATATCTATTGGTGGAAAAAAATTCCATGTACCCACCACCATCTAGTCCAAGTACCAAGCAATAGCAAAATAACGGAAATGGCGAATAACGGTGACGTTATTTTTAACGGAAATGATACAGCATAGGGCTGATTATTTGTGAAATTCTGACTTCAAATTTGACCCCTTGAGGTCTATCATTGTATCATATCATGTCAAATGTGTTCGTTCAAAATCACGAAATCCTGGGTACCCACAATACAAATAAATTCCTATTTTTTCCATTATTTACAAAAACGACCTGCTCTTATTATTATTTTCGCGCACGTATCCAGCAACTTTTTGTTATGATGTCAATGCAAATTTGAAAGTTCATAGTTCCCTGTTGTCTATAAAAGTATAACCTTGGAATGAATGATTTGGAACACAACGAAATATGGTCTACCAGGATTATTTCGTGCTGAATTTTGTAACTAGAACGCATTGTTTACTGAAGAACATAATAAACTCAAATTTTTTTCACTCCTAGTGATGCAATCTCCTGCTCCGCCCACTTTGCAGAAACAGAGTTAGGCTGATGGAAGAAATATCTTTCCCAAAATTAGGGTGAGAAATTCCAGACACTTCCTTTTGAAGCATTTCCGGAAAAAATCTGTCTCATATAGGCTGAACTCGTTCACTGTCCAAGCTATGGCGTCATGCGTGACGACCCTTCCTGTTAGTTGCCAATCACCTTGAGGGACCTGCTGTGTGGCAAAGCCCGTTGGTCGTCGTCAACACTGTCCGGGATTCCTACCTCCTGCAGATATCTGAGTGAATCTTCAGAGGATGTTGTCTATGTCCAATCTGGATCCTTCAAGGTTGTTATGGAACCTTCTGTCGGGTTATTCAGAATCCTCATCTGGTGGGCTTTTTCACTTTTTCCAACTCCTGTTTCAACTCTTTTGAGAATGTAATATTTATTATATATTTTTTTATTCAATTTTTCAACCAATACTGACCCATAATTTTAGTGACAATCTACATTAAGAATAGGTTCAGCCAATATTCCACTAATATTATGAGTATATTATTGTATGATCAATATTCATTCATATTGGATTTCCTTTCTCGAAATGTTATAATTTAATTTTTAGAAACCTTGAGAAAATGGCCGACTGTTGTAGCTACTGACAGGGTGTGTACAAAAGCGTATACAGTAGCTCCAGTAATTCCAGGAGAGAAACTGTTGCATCTAGAAAAGAACTCGCGCATCACAATCCCAATGTTTGCAATTCACCGGGATCCAAAGTATTATCCAGATCCAGAACGCTTTGACCCGGAAAGATTCAGTGATGAAAATAAGGGAAAAATTAATCCATGGACATTTGGTCCATTCGGATATGGTCCACGGAACTGTATAGGATCAAGATTCGCCCTGCTCGAAACTAAAGTAATATTTTTTTATTTCATGGCGTCTTTTGAACTGGTTCCAGTGAAGAAAACTGCAGTGCCACTTAAATTGACCAAGAATTCTTTCAGTTTGCTTCCTGAGGGTGGTTTTTGGGTGGGAATGAAAAAAGTAAAAAAATAAATAATTTTGAATTGAGTCTATTATATAATATGTTTCTTGGTAAGTTTTCAACATAATATTCTATTTGTAAATTATTGGTATTCATGTGGATTTTCTTTTTTGATATCGTAATGGAGTTGAAAATACTATCAAGCATATGTATAGCTCATCGACAAAGGTGACATAATCAGCATTAATTTTACTACTGCTGATATAGTCAATTTATCTGCATATGCATCCATTTTCAAAAGTCTATCTACATACAAAGTGTAGAATTCCTAACCACACATTTTGAAATTCTGTCAATATAAATAAAATTAATACAGGTCATGTCAACTACTTGTGTATGTACATTTTTCTTGTCATTAAAGAGTATTTATATTAATATTTTAGTGTTGTTTTTCTAACAAAATTACATGTTAAACTGATGTTTTCGTTGGTAATCAGTATTTGAAATTGAAGTATTCAAGTGGATCTGATTGACTACCTGAATTGTTAAAAAATGTATTTGTGTTCTGTATGGCTTTTGGGTTTTCGATCGTGAATCCATTTTTCTTGGCTTTTGACGTTTTGCCTACACGTGCGGTAGGCTTCTTCAGAAAATTACGAGTGTAAGTATTCTACTATCTCTGTTTTCGTTATGAACTGAACCAGGCCGACCTCGACCATGACCGATGTTTGAACTTCAAGTAATTCAATAATTCAAGAAATTATGAAATATGAATCATGACAGTGAATTTTGGTACCATTGGTGTTGGTGGGTATGGATGATGACTGATGCGCTGCGACCTTAGATCTATTGTGCCCTATCTCGACTTGAGTACTGAGGTGAGACTGATTTCATGCCTTGATCTCAGCCCGTATATGCCAGCCTCTACCCCAACTTGTCTTTGAGCCATTTGTGTACCAGATTTGCACCCATGACAGCAATGGTAGGGCTGTTGATATAACTTTCTCCGTTTGAATGATTATGGTGAATATTCCATCAAAGGAGTAGGTTGAGGTCATTTTGTCCGACGCCATCTCAGCTGAGTTGTATTATTATTATATTATTATTAATTATGACGCACTCGCTGCCAATATCTGCAGAATAGATTGGCCCATGCACATGGATTCATCTAACAATTCCAACGAAACGTGGAATAAAGTTCTCACAACAATTTTATATCACAAAAAACTCACTCCAAAAATCATACAGTATAAACCTGCTGAAGCCCTAGATAAACTCTGACCTCCCATCCTTGAACTATGTATCTGTTATTCCTGGAAAACTGCATGTTCTTAAAACTACAGACCAATCAGTCTACTCACTGTCCATCCCCTCAAAGGTTATGGAAGCCATTATCACCAAGGCAATGACTACATTCATAACAGCCAACAATATTATCCCACCAGAACAACACGATTTTGTTAAAGAAAGATCGACAACAACAAATCTGCTACAATGTATGAACGACTGGACGCTCTCCAATGACCAAAAAAATCCAACAGACATATCTAATTTATCTAGACTTCGATAGAGGTCCAGTAAGAAGACTTATGTACAAACTAGACAACTTTGGCATTCGTGGAAAGCTCAAATAGTTGATTGAAGATTACATGTCGAACAGAACCTTTAGAGTTAGGGTTGGAAGGTGTTACTCCTCTGACACAACAATCTCGAGTGGAGTACCCCAAGGATCTGTTCTCGGCCCACTTCTGTTCGTGATATGTGAGTGACAAGTTCTCTGCCGACAACACGAAAATTTACTCTAACCCACTGATTGATCATCGTACTCTGCAAGACAATCTGAACTCAATTCATGAATGGTGCAGCCGGTTTCTCCCACTGACCATAAACAATTGCGCTGTTTTCCATGTTGGTAGAAACAATCCTTGCCTCCCATATAAATTGCAAGAAAATCCTCTAAAAACAATAACGACTTTCCTGCAGCGTAGATTCAGAGGAAATATCATCCTCTCTTTCCGTGTTATGAAATTTGATTATGCAAATCTGAGCAACTTGTTTATTCAAAACCATGATGGTCGTCTACGAGGACACCAATTCGAATAGAAAAACAAAGCAACGTCAACATTTCCTAACCAACCAAATCTTCGATACCTGGAATGGTCTTAGTGCAGAAGTCGTCAACACCTCATCAGTCAACATTTTCAAGAATAAAATCGACGAAACAGTGTTTTTTTGAATAGTTTCTTCCTTTCTATACAGTAAATTTGTATTTTGTTAGGATTTCATAGGACCTAGTCCTCAGCCATGATTTATGTATAATAATAATAATAAAAAATTCCTAGTTATTCCATCGTTTCGAGTATGAACGATAAAAGGCAAATTAGTCTGAGTTCCTTGACCTGGGCACAGGATGGTTTTTCTGGCTTTGCTATGAAGACCACTTCGGACCTTTGCTGGGTATTTGGTACATACCTGTGAGTCAGGCTCGCCCTGAACAGCCTGACTTGGTATGGACTTAGTCCTGCTAATTCGAATGGACTAAAGGTTTATATAGCTCATTCTATCTTCCTGTATAGGTGTTTAATTAGGTCGTACAAATCATCACGAATTGCCCTGGAATAATACAGGTATATTTTCACATGATGATATTGAAAAATTGTTGAAATTGTCATTTTCGTTAAAGGACTGCACCCTCAGGAGCAACCCTTAGAAGTATTCGAGAGACTTGTGCGAGCTAGGAAAAATGTAACCCTCACTTTTCTAAACGTGTGATGCCATGCACGAATCCGAGGACCGCAGTCAGGTTCGAATGCCCATGATTGGATTATGAAGCGATCGCTTTGCCCGCATGCCACGACGGCCCAAAGCGACCAAAAATAGCACACCATTTCATTATCGGTAAGAGGTCACATTTCTCCCTGTATGTATTTAATGTGGGCTTTTAATGATGAACGAAACAGGATTCCCAAACTCGAGCATTTGTTGGCAATTCTTCTGTTTACAAAACTTGAATCTCCAAAATAATTTCATTGATGATTATTATTAGTCATAATACGAATGTCATGTACTCCGATACCAATAGAATTTCTTTATTTCTTTCACAGTGTACAAGCTATCAAGGAAAGGCCATTTGGAAAAAAAATAGACATCAATAACAATATTTATTTTATAATTACAACACATATTCATATGCAAAGATCAACCATTGGAATAACAAAATCTATCGATAAATAATTATCGCTATACAAAATATTCTTTGAAATGACTCAAAAATTGTCTAAATTGAGTAGATGAACATTATTTTTTTAAATATTCTGTGGTGCTGCATGGGCTTGGTTAGTAACAGCGTAAAAAAACATTTCAGGCATGAAGGGCATAGGTGACTTTTCCATCTTCATATACTTACTTACATTAGGTAATTTAGAAAAAATATTTCGTCTAGAACTTTTTTCATCAGTATATACGTATAACAACTGTGATAATTGATGTCGCGCTCGCAGATTATCCAATTGTATCTAAAATAATTAAGTTTGAGCGTTGATTCAAACCTTTGGCAAACGCCAACAGAATATTCTTGAATACTTATGAAGTGATGTTCCTAAGTACTGGATTGAATGATATTTTTAAATTACTTAACTTTAAATGTGGTCGAAATGAATTTCATTAAACTTAGACTAACAATACTGTCAAGAAATGTCGGCAAATCAATTTTTCTAACATTGTGTATCTTTTGAATGGAAAAACCACCATATCACCATAGAAGTCTTTACACCAAACGGCCATCGTACGAATCAGTTTAGAACAATTTATAAGTTTTTTGTAGATTGAATCTTTTCAGGTCGGTTTTGATGTATATTAATCGCCAACCATGTTCCTTTTCTATCACAAGTTGATTCATTTTTGTATCATTTGTACCAACCATCTGATACAATAAACTCAATAACGAGTAAAGACGATCCTTCTTATCTTGTTCATTAAAAAATATGTTAAGCTGAGTTTGTATTTTTCCACTAAAATCTGCTAGAAAGTGAGGTACATTCATCACGATGTCACAGTTTGATTCCTAGTAAAGGTTAGGAATACCTGAAACAAATAAAATTGATAAATTTTTGTTCAATCATGGGCAAAACAACATTATTTATTATGTGTAGAGTGTGTAACGCTGAAAATATCTTTTTGATGACGATGGTTCAGTAATCACAAAAACTGTGTACAATGATATTTTTCAAACAGTATTTTCTTTGAGTCAGACTGAAGGATAGTTACTATTGTTGCCTTTTCCATCACAAATCCGAATGTTCTCTACATATATAATAATAATGATAATAATAATAAAGTTTATTCATAATAAATTACAATTATTTCTATAATAAAATATATAGTGGTATGAATAAACACATTCCCTCACGAAGTACAACTTGTAGTGAGGTGAAGAATTCAAATGAATACATAAATATATTTACAACTACATGAATATAAAAATATTAAAATGAACAATTTTTAAAATAAAATTAATGGAATAATTGAGGAAATTCATACATTAATTATGTCTTGAAAATAATGACGATATTTTTTAAATATCCAAACTTTCACTTTGATTTTATACGAATGAAAAGATTTTGATTTTTTTATTTCTTGTGGAACTATATGAAAAACTTCTCTAATAATAGTTGTATAATTTCTAGTAGATTCATTTTTATTGAGTTTACTTTTTGAAGTTATATTATTTTTATGTCTTGTATCATAAGAGTGATTACTGAACTTAATACAATTTTTGTTTTTGAAAATATAAATCATCATTATATATGTAAACAATTGAACAATATATAATTTTCTACTTTTTTTATACAGAATATCAGAAGGAAACATAAAATTTCGATTATATATTATTTTTAAAATTTGCCTTTGTATCACTTCCAAATGATAGATCAACTGAGACTGTATTAATGAAAAATATAACATCTCAAGATGTTTCAGCGTAAGAAATTGTTTCATAAACTTGAATTTGGGTAGAATACATCTCAATTTTTTAACAAGAAAAAAAACTTGATGATCCCATCTCAAATGTCTGTCAAATTTGACTCCTAGATATTTTATAGATTCAGTTTCATGAATTCTGAACTTACTGTCAATTTCAAGTGGGCCAAAATTTGGTAAAGAATTCTCAAAGCAAGTGAATGAAAGATAAAACGTTTTATCAAAATTTATAGTAAGTAAATTAATGTCAAAACAGCTTTTCATTTTCCTTAAATCTTCTTGGGCAGTTTGTTTCAATGCATTATAAAAAATAACTGTATCATCTGCAAATGCATGAATTTCTTCATTACACTTCAATTTGAAAAGGTCATTGAGAAAGATATTGAATAGTATTGGACCTAAAACACTGCCTTGAGGTACTCCATAACAAAAAACAATGGGATCACTAACAGTTTTGTGAATTTTTACATATTGTGTTCTATAACAAATATAACTCTTCATTAATTTATATGCTATTCCACGGAAACCAATGGGGTCCAGTTTTTTAATCAGTAATTCATGACTTACAGAGTCGAAAGCTTTCTTTAAGTCAAGAAATATACTGAGATTTGGTGTGTTACTATCCAATGAGTTATATATGAGAAATAAGGTGACAAATTGCTTGTTCGTTGGAAATATTTTGCCGAAATCCAAACTGTTCTGGAGACAAAAAATGTATGTGATTCAGATATTTTTCAATTCCCACCTTTAATATTTTTTAAAAAATTTTAGCTATGCTTGATATCAAAGTGATAGGCCTATAATTCTCCATTTTATTTTTATTTTCACTTTTATATATTGATTTTATAATAATACTCCAGATTTAAAAGTAACATTTATGAGATGTACTAAGGAATCAGAAATTAAATCAATTAACGTTTGTAGGACTTCAGTTGTAATTCCGTCTGCACCTGGTGATTTCCTTTGCTTCAAAGTTTTTATTGTATTTTCAACTTCAGTTCGGTTTGTTTCCTCAATATAAATGGTTTTTAGGTAACTTGTCGATGTCTTCAAGTCATTATTATTTATTTAATTTTATTGTTTATTATTTGTTCTGCTAACTCTTTACCAACCCCACTATAATAGTTTATAGATTCGTTAGATATATCTTTTTCATCAGTTATTGTTTGATTTCCCAACTCAATTGACTTTATATCATCTGAGACAGGTTTTTGTTTTTCATTGCATAGTTTGTTAATATTGTCCTATAATTTTTTAGAAGAATTACAGTTTTTTTCTATTTCTTGTTTACAATATTTTATTTTAGCTTCATTTATTATTTTCATTTATTCTTTTTAAGTTTTTCATATAAATAATTTTTTTATTCACAGAATTTATTATTCCTTCGGTTATCCATTTTGTACTTTTTCTAGATTTATTTTTCATCTTTACACGGATAGTGCCTTTATCTATAGATGTTTTGATTTCATTTATGAGATAAGTTGCCAATTTATCTGAGTTTTCTAGTTGAAAATATGCGCTCCAATCAATGAATGAAAAATGCTCTCGTAATTTCTTGTAATCAATATGGTATTTGTATTTTTGACGGGTAATTTGTAGGATAATAGGGTAATGATCTGTTATATTATATCTGAATATTATAGGTTCAAAGTGAGTACTAGTTTTTTTTACTTTTGATGAACATATGGTCCAAACAAGATTTTTGATCTGCCACTTCTCTTGTATATTCATTTATATATGATAGAAATCCATGCATACTGAGAATATTACAGTAATCATGAGAATATAGTCTATCAGAATGTCAATATTAATATCACCGATAAAAATGGTCGTACAAGTTTGAAATTTTTTATTATTAACATGTAGAAAATAATTTTTTTTCAAAACTTATAACCTTGTATAACTTGAACTCCTCAACAACTTCAGTTTCAATAACTGCATTATGATCCAAATTGAGTAGGTATGGATCCATAACACTTTTTTGTAGATATTGTATACATATACATACATATATACACATACGCATATAATCAATATATGTTTTTCAAGTTTTCGATTTCCTCTTCATAGTTGATGATTCGGGTTTTTTCATTTTCATTTTTACGAACAAAAATCTTCCCATTCTTCAACCAAATGAATTTATATCCTAATTTTTTCAATTCTCTTGATTTGCCTAATAATTATTTGTTTCTTGGATTAAGATATATCACTAATTTTCCTCCCAATCCTACTTCTGATGATGATAAAATTCCCTTAGTAGACCCCTAACACCTTTAAATTCAATATTAATTTTAAGTTTCATTTGTTCATTAGAGTTGATTGTTTTTTTCAAGGAATGGAGTTCTGTTTTTATATTTGTAATTTCTTTTTTCAGTGTTATATTCTCTAAAGGTATCTCTTTTCTTTCTTTTTTCAATTCATTTAAAATTTTCAATATTTCTTGATTTTCTGCCTTAACTTCCTCATATTTACTTGACATGAATTCAATTGAATATTGTAGCTCTATGACACTTTTTGTTAGTTCTTCTATAATTTCTGGAAAGTGTATAGCTTCATTGATTTCCTGGGAATGGGTTTTCTTGTTACACTTTGGACATTTCCATTTGTTTCCTTTTGATTTTTTGAGTTCCTTAGAGAAATATTCAAAATCATTGGCGTTCAAGTTTGTGCATTTGATATGGTACCATTTTCCAATTCTGCTTTACATTCAATAGAGGCCTGATTGGTTTTCAATTCCCGTAATAAAATGCCGTTTTTGAGGAACTAGCATCGTTTTTATCTTCATTGTTAACTTTTTCACAAAAAGATTTAATTTTTTCTTTCGTTAATTTACCTGCATTGGGATATTTCAGTGGAAGATAACCATTCCCATCATCAGTTGATTCTTCTACTGTATTTTCCAGTGGTTTCTTCTTATGATTTCTCATGACAAAATCCAAAATTCTTTAACTGTCATTTTTGAAAGTTTCTTCCAGAATGTCAAATCAACTATAAACTCGTGTATTTCTTCAAAATAACTTCTTGAAAACTGTACTGCAACTTTTACTGATGTTTCGTTACACAGACGTCACTTATATGAAGAATTTTGAAATATTAGAAAAAAAATTACACCGAAAAACTTCACAATGAAACGAGCTAATTTAGATGGAGACTGTCAGGGGGGTAACTTGGATTAATTAACTTGCCGAGGATTTTTCCGTCTGTCATTTCAAAATGAAGCTAATAGTAGGCCGTTCGTAATAACGGTAGATAAGAAGAAAAGGTGAATAAAATGAATAATCAATTATTTATCCACATTTCTATTTTCATTCATTTTGTTGACAGAGGATAAAAACATTCGGATCTTGCTTTTGATCATATTTCAAAAATGTATTACCATAAAATAAGCGCAATGAGTAAACATTTGGAATATTTGGAAAAACAGCAATATTTTACGAGGGAATTGAGATATCATGCAAAAATGAGAGAAGAAAATTGCTATATTTTCAAACCACCAATTTGTAACACTCCGTTGATTTCTTAATTAAGATGTATTGCTGTTATTCAATTTGTGTGATGAAAATAATGCCTCTATTGGGATCAATGAAGTAGAGTAAAGTATTTATTAGAACCGACTTGCTTTCATAGACATGAATCCGTTAATAATCGGAAGTATCTGGAATGTGAAAATTAGGTAATCGCATATACCAATAACCTAAGCTGCTTCTAATATAAAACCGTCAAAGTCAAAAACTAACTCAATAGAAATTCATCAAAACATCATTTCATCTCAAAGTCGATGTTACAATGAAGAAAATGAGTACTGAAAAAGTTCAAGAATTGAAAATTTGTTAACCAATTCTTTCCATTGAATATTTGGCTTTATTTAATTTAAATTCGTATACATACAAAAAATATATATTTTGCTTCGAGAATATGAAAGCTCATTTAAACACACGAAAGAGCTTTTTCACCAAGTTTAACAAAAAAAATAAAAGAGTTTGCGTGTGATAAAAATTAAAAACCAAAAATTGACGGTTTTTATCGTTACGTTACAATGAACTTCCGAATCGTCTGGAAACATGATGAATTGCGATTCAAAAATAACCTGAAAAAATACTTACTACTTTGAACTCTTATTTCATAATTTTCTTATTTTCTATGTCTGTTCTTTTATTTAGTTCTTTATTTGTGATGAGATATATTGAGTTTGTTTTCCCTCTTATAAACTGTATGTTTCTTGGAAAATGAATACCTATATACAGGTGAAGCTGAATAAAATCGTGCAATGTAATTAAAATGAAATATGGTTTGATTCAAATATCCACCTTCACACAAAAGATTGCAACTATAACAGGAAAATGTATTTTACTCACTTGTTCGAGACTGCTCTGTCCCAACGAGTAATCCTCAATATTCAGATTACTTCGTTTCGCTCGCTCTAAAATGCCGAACATTCGCGACCAAGGAATCGACTTGTCAGTGATGTAGTAGTTCAACAATTCCTGGTGCCTCTCTCTGATTTGAGCCTTGGGGAAATTTTCAGTTATGAACTTTTCGACCGGGCCCGTTTCAGCATGTTGGAGTCCAGAACTCTCGGGCAGTTTTTTCATTTTGATTGTCAAAGTAGTTCCTTCTGCGAATTTGTTCTTCAGATGTTGTGTGGATCCTAGACACTGGAAATTTCCGTTGACCATGATTGCGAGTCGTGTACACAAAGCTTCGCATTCTTCCATGCTGTGCGAAGTGAGGATTATGCATTTTCCATTGTCTCGGATTTTACAGAGAGCATTCCAGAGATAACGTTTTGTAGCTGGATCCATTCCTGGAAAGATATCAAATTAGTGGTTATGGGCACTTGAATTAAAGTTGGTGTAAATCTAGAAACTCTTAATGGACGATCGAGAAGTCTTATTAATTTTTTTTTGAAGAATTGGGTACCGTAACATTTTGAAATACAAAACTTCTATTGAAATTATTTAGTATTTTGAATGTTATCCAATATTGTAAGGTCGTTACCTGTGCGATATCTGCAAATTGGTAGGTATATAATAGTCTTTTTGCACTTCCGGGACTAAAGTTCCAACTTTAGTCCCGTTTAACAGGGACTAAAATGTATCTTTCAGTCCCTATTGAGATGAAGTTGCATTTCAAGTCCCTAGGGATATAAAGTGAAAATCAAACTTTACCGCAGCTACACTATTAATAACTAGGACAAAAATGATCCTAGTTATTAATATTAATATCAAAATTTGTAGATTAATCCATTTCTTCATTCATTTTATTGAAATTCTGTTAGGTAAGTAAATTACGATTCGTTTAAATGTCAACATTAATAAAAATGTCACTGAATTGAAAAATTTTGTTGACACTCCTGCTATAATGTTACCTACTGAGTAATCCAAGTGTCTGTTTATATCAATGTTGAAAGTTATAATACTGAGAAGTGCAAAAAAGCGTATATGCCTCAGGACTAAACAGATATTTCGATACCCAAAGCCGTAACTAAAATTATAGCTATTTTCAGTTAACGGTGTAGGCGTATTCGGCTTAAAACACTGATGCTGACGATAAAAAACCCGTGTCTCTAGACCAAATAGTTACGAAGAAATCTACTATGAAAAAGTTGTATTTCGACTTTAATATTGAAAAATAAATTCAGTATTCCGGCTCTCCTGAAATATGATGAGAATGATACGGGGGTGTTTCCATGAGAAGTGAAACACACTGTATATACAGGGTGTCCCAACGAAAACTTTCCACCCGGATTTACTGGGAAATGACAAATTATTTTCGGAAACGCGAAAACAGGTCGATTTTAATTTCTAGGGGGACACATGTTAGTAATGGATTTAGTCGAGCAACTTCATCCCCCTGACGGGGGCGGCTACCCCCTTGCGAATCATCATAGGGAACGTGGGTTCAGTGATACATCATCTTAAAGCTCTCTTTATTCTCTATCCAAACGTCTATAATTTTTTCAAAATCGAATGAATGGTAATTGAAATTAGTGTTGTTGACAGGTTCAATGTAAATAGTCAATATCTTACCTGTTCCTATTCAAATTCAATTTATTAACTATTTTAAGACTCAATGAGTGGACAGATAGAAAATGGCAACATCCCATCCGGTCAGGTAACCCAGTCACCCCACGAAAAACGAAAACAAATTAGTCAAAACAAAGTAAGTAGCCAGGCTGAGACTATTAATTGCGAAGATCTTTCAACCAAGTATCAGTTTTATGTCGCTATTCGCGAATACAACATTACAAGCGGAAGATGCCCACCCCAATTGTGAGCGAAACGTCCAAAGGAACCTCCTCCACAGAGGTGAACCGACCACGGCACTGAAGCCCGGAAACCATATTTCTTAGTTTTTGTTCTGTTGACTTTTTCATAGACAAAAAATACCTGTTTTTTATGGTTCTCCTGCGTGTATGTTCTCAGCATGAATTCACAGTTCGCATGATTCTTATGGAAATATAATTTGATTCGTATTCTGTGAGTTAAGTTTCTGCCTGACAATGGTTTACGCATTAGAAGAACGAATTGAGTTAGTGAAACTTTACTACAAAAATGATGATCGTCTAAGAGCTGCAGCTAGAATTTTCAATACAAGGCATCCAGGGAAAAATGCATCTCATACCTATGTTCAAACGTTGATTGAGAAATTCGAAAGAACTGGGTCTGTGGGAAACCAGAAACATCATCCTGAACGTATGATAAGGAACGAGGCTGTTGAGGCAGCGGTTTTGGGACACGTGGCTATGGATCCTACTCAAAGTATTCGAAGCTTGGCTGACGCGTCAGGTGTAGCGCGATCGAGTATTCAGAGAATTCTCAAGTCACAGCGATTCCATCCACTAAAACTTGTACATGAACTGAACGAAGACGATTTTGACAGACGTCAACAGTTTTGTGAGGAAATGTCTGAGCGTCTGAGAACAAATCCCAATTTGCTCTTCAATATTTGTTTTTCAGACGAGAGTACATTTTTTGTTAATGGAAACGTAAATCGTCACAATTGCCGCTACTGGAGCGATACCAATCCCAGGTTAATACGTGAGGTCCATACACAAACTCCGCAGAAGTTGAATGTTTGGTGTGGTATTTTTGGCAAAAATATTATTGGACCACTTTTTATAGATGATAAGTTGAATGGACAAATGTATTTAAATCTTCTTGAGAATGCCATCGATCCCATGATAACGGATATTATCGAAAACGATGGAGATTATTCGGAAGACAACCTCCATTTTCAACAAGATGGAGCACCACCTCACTATGCAGTGGCGGTTAGAAACTTTCTGGATGAACGATATACCAATCATTGGATAGGGCGACGAGGACCAATTGAGTGGCCAGCTAGATCACCGGACCTCAACTCGTTGGATTATTTTTTATGGGGGCATCTCAAAAGCAAAGTTTTTGCCAATCCGCCAGAGTCACTAGAGGATCTACGTGGTCGAATTGTAAACGAGTGCGGCAGAATAACTGCAGAAGTATTGGCAAACGTTCGTAATAGTTTCGAAAGTAGACTTTATCATTGTGTGGAAGTAGGAGTGGCTCATTTCGAGCAATTAATAAATTGAATTTCGATAAGAACAGGTACGATATTGATTATTTAAATTAAACCTATTACCACACTAATCTCAATTACCAGTCATTCGATTTTGAAAAAATATGAACGTTTGGGTAGAGAATGACGAGAGCTTTGAGATGATGTATCACTCGACCCAAGTTCCCTATGATGATTCGCAATGGGGTAGTCGCCCCTGTCAGGGGGATGAAGTTGCGTGACTAAATTCATCAATGACATGTGTCCCCCTAGAAATCAAAATCGACGTGTTTCAGCGTTTCCGAAAATAATTTGTCATTTCCCAGTAAATCCGTGTGGAAAGTTTTCGTTGGGACACCCTGTATAATGGTTTCAATGGAATTATACATCACTATCTATTGGAATTCTAGTAGGAGTCGATTTTTTTTTAATCATGGTTGAAGTGGCAAGGATCATTCCTTTATCTTCATGATATACATTTTTGAAACACAGAATTTTCATTTACATATACAAATCTCTATATCTACATATATTTTATGAAAAATATATAAAAATTTACATGCAAACATTTTTTCATAGTTACTTCACCAGTGATAGGTGGTTGAGATTTGTGAATTTCTTATACCTTTTTATCTGTTCAATGAGATGTTTCCTTTCAACCTGCGATCTACTGAATTGTAAAATTTGGTACCGAAGTGAAAGATTGTTCGTTGAGTAAGGTAAGCTTGGGTAAGTGTGACCGTGATTTTCTTTAGTTCGCATTGAATTTAGTCCATCTGATGAACCTGAACTAATATAACAATGAACTTTTGCAGGTATTTACTTCGAAGGTCAGTCTTTGTAATACGCCACAGAAAACTGTATTCTATGCATTTTATTTATATATTCAGATATACATCTCCATAGGTCACACTTCTCCGGAAATTTGGGGCAAGTGTGATTCTGGCCAAATTTACAGATATTAATGCACGTAAATCTCTCTTTGGGGCAGTTGTGAGTAAACAGTGAAGGAACTTTCACCACAATTTATTTGTTTCGAGATATCTTTATTCAAAACATAGTTAGGAACTTTTTAATATTGAATTTGAAATTTCCCATTGGAAAAAAACAAAAAATAATCGTGAAAGTGGACATTTGTTGAAATAAAAAATTTACAGGTAGAAATCTGAAAAATCGAATGAGAATTTCATGGAACCCCGTCTTCTGACGAGTGGTGATGGAAGCACAGTTGTTATTTCATCCTCAGAAAGTGTATCAATGTCTTCCACATCTGGCCAGGTATATTGTTTGGCTTTCTGAGATTTCCGTATATAATTTCGTACTATAGCTGAAAAAATATTACTGTTGTTTAGATTGGCCAAATGAACCAGGTTCCCACTTACCTCGACAGATAGGTCACACTATCCCCAATAACATTTAATTTCGGGGTAAGTGTGACATGCAATGGAAAAATGAAGAAAAAACAAATTCATGAAAAAACGGCAATGTATAATCAGATTTATTGTTAAGGCAGAAGAAAAGTGTTTAAAATGGATTCTTACCTTAGATTTTAACAATACACTCAAACCTTGAAATAAACTCGTTAAACTCGTTCGGGTAGATGAATTGTAGGTTAGAAAATTGGGAAAAATATTTGGATTTCACAAGATCTCTTTTGTATTTTATATGATGGTTATAGATTCATTATGAGTGTAGGCTATTCGTAAATAGATGGCATTGGGCTGTCTCCCAGTTTAGCGAAGATAGCGAGCAAACTCACAATGGCCCCAAATTCACACTTACCCGAGCTTACTATATGGGTTTTTTTGAAAATGGGAATTATTACATTAACATTTTCTGTGGATCTAGTATTTTTTGTATTTGTGTTATAGTAGAGATGTTTATTATCATACATCCACATAAGACATCTTATGTTATACAACTTGGTTTCTTTATAGAGCTGTTCTGTTGAGTATAGCTTTTTTTTTCGAAGAATAATTCCAATTATTGTATTTTGCATGGCTTAAAGACAATGTAGATTGCTGTTGGAAATACCAACTCATACGGAAATACAGTATCTAATAACTGATTCTGCCAATGATCTGTATACATTCATTAGATTTTTTTGGTTAGGATTTCTCTTAAATTGTACAATTTGTGAGTTAGCTGGCGGAGTCGCTTCGCAACATATAGGGCATGTTCGTCCCATCTCATGCTGATAGTAAGTACTACACGAAGATCTATCAGCTGTGATTGATGAAATGAAATGACGACGCTAGGCGTTGCAATTTGACTTTGCTGCTTGTGAGTAGCCATGTGCCGATTCAGTCTGCTATAGTAAGTGCAAAAACGCATCAAGATAATATGAGACCGACCAAAATTTCTAGCAGATTGAAATTTCGAACATGGTAATTAAAAACCGGTTGGGGACAGTCAAGGATAATCGTTCAGTGTGCCTAAGTTGTGTGATGAAAATACACGTGTTGGAAGTTTTGATTATAACTGGATAGTCACGAACAGTCGGTCATGGTCGCTCAGTGTGCTTGCTGCCTCAAGGTGCACTTTGAGCTGATCCTTTACCTAGTTTAGAGTTTTTCTGTTGATTCAATAGTTAATCATGTTGATAGTTAATATTGTACACAACACAATGAAATTCAATTGATTCTAAATGAATTACATTTTTTAAGATCTAAAATGGCTGATTTCACAGCAGAAGTAAAGTTGACCAAAAACTGTGAAACCACATCTTATGCTGATGTATTCAATAGTGAAAAAAGGAAATTCAATATTCCACCTAATATTCATTCCTTCAATAATCATAAAACCTAAAATCCAACAGACATGCCAGAAAACTAAAAAAGAAATTCAAACTAAAGTCAATCCAATTTTTTCAAAGGCAAGTGTTACTAAAATACAGGATATTACAGAAGGAGGTGTGTGACTAAAAACAAATTCGGCAGAAGAAATTGAACGTTTATTAGACGTTGCCAAAAAGGAAATCGGAAAAGACTATGAAATCACAACTACTAAATTGAAATCGTCTAGGATTGTTTTCATTGGACCAAAACAGTTTGAAAGTACTGATAAAATCAAAGAAGAACTACGCATTTTCAACTATATTGATGAAGAAGATATACTGAACGTGAAAATTTTCAGACAATCAAAATTCTCAAAAAAATTTATTACTTATGTTGAAACTACCGGTAGGACATTCCATAAATTGGTTGGTATAAATTTAGAACAAGACAGGATTTCAATATAATTTCATGCTCTAAATGTAATGCTTATGGTCATATATAAAAATACTGTATCTTGCTCTATTTGTACTGAAAACCATTTCACCAATCAATGTGATAATAAAAATAATCCATGTTGTATTAACTGCAAGGTAGCCATTGAGAAATTCAAATGGAAAAGTAGCTAAGACCACATTTGTAAAAGTGATAAATGTCCAATTTTCCAGAAAAAAGTGCCAAGGAAAGAACAAGTTATGAAAAGTACAATAACAACTAACCTTACAAAACTGAATAATTTCAAAATTCTTTATATGAATATAAGAAGTTTGGTAAACAAATTAAAAGTAGTAGATATTTTACTAAAAAAATATAAGGAAACACATAATTATGTTGTTAATCTTGACAGAGACTTGGCTAAAATCTAATGAAAGTGCTTATTTCAATATCCCTAACTTTTCGAGTATTCATCATTGCCGTGAAGATAGACAGGGAGGTGGTGTAGCAATATATTTGAGAAATGGAGTGGAATATCAGAAAATTGTAACAAATATAAATAAGGATTATAATACAATTGAAATTGAAATTTGTCAATTGCAAACTAAATTAAAAGTTATTGCTTTATATAGACCTCCAAATTCAAAAATTGATGAATCTCTAAAATACCTAGATAACTTGATGGAACTGAAATAAAAATTAATTTTGATAGGAGATTTCAATTTAAATTTATCAACAAATTCTAGTGATGTTATGAACTATAAAAATGTGATTGAAAGCAATGGATTCCAAATCATAAATGACATCAACACAAATTCTTACACTAGAAAACAAAATAATTCTGTTAGTATCCTTGATCATATTTTGACAAATTGTCACTATTTCAATTTTAAAATTACTTTGATGGATACTTCACTAAGTGATTATAGAATAATGTACAGCACGATAAAAAGATCTGACATTACTTTGAAAGAGTTCAAAAAGCGTTTAATAATCAAAACGGATTTTTCAAAACTCAAGAGACTTGTTTCTGATAAATTAATTTCAGAGCATTGTAACAATTTTTACGAACTGACAAATATTATCTTATAAGCCAGAAACTAATCATGTATAAAAATGCACATTAGAGCCCGTGAAAACAATGATTGGATTACAGATACCATCATTAAAGAAACTGAATTGAGAAATACTAAATTTAAATTATACAAACATAATACTAATGATGAAAACTTATTGACTGAATATAAAATTCAAAGAAATAAAGTCAATGCTATGATAAAATGAGCTAAAGCTGAATATATTAATAGAAAATTTGAGTCCTCTCAAGGTAATAACAAAAAAATTTGGAATACAATAAACTACTGTCTCAGAAATACCTCAAAACCAAATAAAAATAATGATATTGAAATAATAAATTCAAATGGTAATATTATTAGGGATGAATTGGAAGTGATGAATAATCACTTTTCAAATATTGGTGAAAACATAAGAAAAGAAATAATTACGTACTACAAAAATGACAAAAGAAAATATTTTCCTCCAACAAATGATAACTCTTCAATGTTTCTCTTTCCCACTGACGAAAAATTTTTTTGGATATAATCAATACTTTAAAAAAAACTTGTCTCGATCCAGATGGTTTGGTAACCAAAGACCTTTTTGAGTTAAGAAATATTTTAGCCAAACCTTTATCAAAAATTATCAATACATGTTTCTCAATAGGCATATTTCCAGATGAATTGAAACATGCTTCAGTTAGAGCTTTTTACAAAAGTGGTGATCCTTAAAATCCTGATAATTATAGACCCATAGCATTACTGAGCATTTTCTAAAAATTATTGAAAAACTTTTGAAAAAACGAATAGTTAATTCCATCAATGACAAATACGGTTTTGATGAAAATCAATTTGGATTTCAAGAAAACAGTGGTACTCAATCAGCAGCATTACAAGTAATTGATAAAATTCGGGAAGGACTTGACTAAGGAAAATATGTGATTGCAATATTCGTGGACCTCAAAAAAGCTTTTGATACAGTTGATCACTTAACACTTCTGAATCATTTGGATTCAATGGGAATTAGAGGCATTATGAATGATCTTCTCAAATCATATCTATTGAACAGAACTATCAGCACCAAATCCTGTTATTTTGAAAGTGACAAGCTATTCATTTTTAAAGGAGTCCCCCAGGATTCTGTTTTAGGTCCAATTTTATATTTACAAAATATTTCTAGAATAGGTTTAGAAGGTAAATACACCATTTTTGCAGACGATACGGTGATTTTATATGAGAACTCCGATCCTTTAATTTTAGAAACTATGATAAACGAAGATATGAAAAATATGAAAGGTGGCTTTTTTCTAATCTTTTATCACTAAATACAAATAAAACTGAGTACATAATTTTTCACCATACAAAGAAACCAAAAATTATTCTAAATTTAAAAATAAAAAATGATATTTCCAAGCAAACTTCGCAGATAAGGTATAGAGGAATATGGATTGATGAAAATTTCACAAAAGAAATTTTAAAGATGTCTTTCAATATAGTAAATAAAACCATTGAATCAAACTTCATACTAACCAGAATTTCTGAAATATATAGTCATCATACTAGGCAACATAACTTGTTCCATATTGATCAGGCTAGCTCAATTGGACAAAAAAAATTCACACATTCAGCTCTTTCAAATTTTAATAGATTGCCGAATGAGATCAAAATAACAATAATATAATTCAATTTAAAAATCGATTAAAAAAGTACACGCTTCCTCAAAGAATCCATCCTTTATAATTTATCACCACAACCGTTCTTTGATTATCACTTTTTCATTTTTATTTCTTAGTATTTTTTCTTT
This sequence comes from Chrysolina americana, assembly GCA_958502065.1. Lineage (NCBI taxonomy): Eukaryota > Metazoa > Arthropoda > Insecta > Coleoptera > Chrysomelidae > Chrysolina > Chrysolina americana. The sequence continues at coordinate 11,985,685 of OY293412.1, forward strand.
TAGTTGAGATTATTACAGAACAATAATTGTTGAAATATTCAATCATAAACAGTCTCCTTACCAGTTTTACGTAACTGTCTGACTGTTTCATGTTATTCCTTTGGAAATATTATATATTTTAATTTTTTATTACTGTTATTTATATGCCTTGTAATATAAGTATTTATGTGTGCATCAATAATAAATATATACATAAAATATACAAAACTGGGACAAAAACACAAAATGGTGATGATTTCCTAATGAAACAATGAATATATGTGTGTTTTGTGATATTGGCAACTGGGTAAGTACTTGAAAATGCCTTAGTAACCTTACCTGTAGTAGGCTCGTCAAGATAGAGTACTGGTGGATCTCCTATCAATGAAATGGCAGTGCTCAACTTCCTCTTGTTTCCTCCGCTCAATTCTCTTACCTTTTTTTTCAAATGTCTTTGGAAGTCGAACTCTCCTGACAAATACTGTGCCACCTTGTTAGCATCTTTCATTTTGATGCCTCTCAATAGCGAAAACATCACGATAGTCTCTTGGGAAGTCATATTGTCGAGGAGAGCATCGAACTGAGGACAGTAACCGACAGATTTTTGAATTTCTTTCAGTTGTAATTTGATGCTCTTTCCGTTTACCTATAATAGAAGAGCAATCCTGATTGATTTTCAGTGATTCTGTGATTCAGGAGGAGATGATACAGTTCCATTATTTTATCTTTACCCATGCGTCATCAATTTATGATCGAAGGAATCACACATCCTCTATCGAACATCTCTTTCTATCAACCGCTATGAGCGAATCAAAATTCGTTAATATTTGTCTTCTAAGCTAAGAATTATGGTATTGTGATGATCGATTAAAACTCAAAAAAGTGAAAAGAGATAGCCATAAAACCGACAGTGATTTACATTTCAACTTAAACTTGCCAACCATCAATTGCGTCACTGTTTTCTGTCATTGGGGTATTGTTTGTCGCCAGTTTTACTTTGTTTTGCAGTCGAATATATTATAAAAACTGTTTATTTTAAGCTAAACGTCTCTTGGAATCCTTCCAAAGTAAGTACAATACAATGTGTTTTATTCATAAATACTCTTTAAAATTTATAACCTCACAATTGACATTTGTGACTATAATCCCGTACTGCCGGGATGTTCACACAAGAGTTATTCATAGTGTGAAAATCCCAATGAGAGAAAAAAAATCACCTAAATCTATAAATACAGGTAGAAACATTCACAATATATTTGAACTCTTTTTTATATTATGTCTGTAACTAATTCACAAGCAAAACAATTTGTATTGAGAGGAAAAGAGCGAATGGTGGACTTTTTTTAGTACTTTCAGCTGTTCAAGAGGTAACAATTTAAACCACAAAACAGTGTCATAACATTTCCTTACTGTATTTTAGATATTTGCAGATGCACTTAAAATATCTCGAAAAACGGTGTACATCAAAATAAACGAAAACAAACCCATTCCATCAACACACACTAAATCACTCATTGGAAAATGGTATGAACAAGAAAAGCTCCTTTGTGATATGGTTATTAAACCCATTATTATAAACATTGGTGACAGTTCTCAATCTGAAAGTGATTAAATATATCAATTTTGTTTTTCCTTTCACAACTGGACATAGTTCTACATGCCTGCAATACATAAATAAATGTGTGAATACATTTTTTGTTAATCATGTGTTGAGTATTTCATTACCAAATATATTTCAACTGGTGTATTTTCATCATTATACAGTGTATCCTTGCATCCATGCACGTATAGATAATTGGAAAAGATTGAATACCTAAGTCTAGAAGATTCCTTTTCTGAGTTTTAGTTATGTTTGAATGGAAACTCATTTTTTGATATCAAAGTATGCAAAGGATTTGGAAATATTGCACTCCAACCTAGTTTTCTGAAAAACATTTTTCTTCAACTGTTACATCTACAGAAATTGCATTAATGTGGATAAAATTAGGATTTGATGGATTTGTGTCAAACTGCTGAGGAGGTATGCATAAAACAACTTCCTTATATGAGTGTGACTGAAATTAGAATACAGTAGGGAGGTCAAAAGTTTCTAGAAAACTCATTGGGCAAATCAGGAAATTCCATCAACATATCCCTGCCTCCCTGTTTCATTATCCTATCAAACCTGGTATGGATTCATAATAATTGAAATACACCGTGTGCTAGGAATCGCACGTTAAAAGGTGAGACCTCGTTGATCCTTGGCTTGCACAAGTTTCGACTACTGAGGGCTGCCGTTCTTAAGCGGACGACAGCTGGTTACCGGAAAAACCAATTTTAAACAGATTCATTCCTTTTCGCTTTTGTTTCTCCAGTAATATTTTTGAAATTTGAAACATTGAATATGCTCACTGAACGACACTTTCTGACATATTTGGAAAATAAAGGAAAAAAGGAAAGGAGAAAAAGGGGGTGAACCCATGAGTGTGTCATACAGTATTCTGTTGGAACTAAAAAAAAACTCTCATTGTCTAGTGTGTAGTATGATTAATGCACTGGATTCTAACTACTATTGTGGATTTATTTCAGAATAAAAATACAATATGTTTTGTTTCGTTTATGTTGTTCATTGTTCTCTCGTCGGCTGTCATCTGCACACCGTACGCTGCTCTGCAGTGTTGCCAAACCAGAACCACCACCACGGAACGAATGGTAACGTCTAATACCACATTCCTTCCCCACCAGAGAAATAAGAATATGGCTAATCCTGAAAACGGACCGGTAGTTTCCGGTCCGCGATGGATTCTTTCGTGGTTCTACGGTTGGACTGGGACTGCTGGTTCCTTGTTCTGGAATAGAAATAACAGGTGTTGGTTCAGAGAATGACTGCTATGGACTAAAATGAATTTGTCCATCACTCTGATCCATCTGCTCCTTTTCTGGCTCTTCTCCGAAGTTGGGTATTTGAATTATAGTCGATGAATGATCAATATCTGATGGGGGTTCTTTTGCGTTTGAACCGTCATCTGGGACTCGCGGTCGTAACTGGTCACTGTGTTTACACCTGCTTACACCCTGTGTATCTACGAGGTAGGAATACGGTCCAGTTTGATTTATGATTTTTCCGGGCACTGATCCTTTTCGAAGTGGATTGTTGACCCACACATCCTGATTCTCTGACAACTCCTGTAACTGTGATCCTTTATCGTGATATAGCATTTGGTCCCACTGTGACTTCTCCATATTACGTTTTAAATCAGTTGGTCGAATAAAGTTCTTGGCTTTCTAGAAAGCATTAGTTCACTCGGAGTTCTTCCCGTGGATCTCTGAATTTTGTTTCTGTAGGAAAACAAAAACTTATTCAACCGAGTTTTCAAGTCTAATGTTTTGTCACTCGCGTTCATTCGATCTTTGAATGTTCGTACCGCACGCTCCACTAGTCCGTTTGATTTAAGATGATACTGTGTAACTTTAATGTGAGTGATGTTATTTATTGTACAAAATTGTTCAAAATCCCCCGAAACGAGCTGAGAACCGTTATCAGACACTATAAATTTTGGAAGTCCGAATCTGGAGAAAACATCACTTAATGCACTGATTGTTGTCTCTGACGTAATATTGTTTACCGAAAGCACTTCTAACCATCGCGTATAACTATCTATGGTTATTAACCACATCTTTCCTTCATATGGTCCCGCGAAGTCTATGTGTATTCGCGACCATGGCTCGGGTGGCACGCTCCAAGGATATAAAGGAACTTTCCGGTCATTTTGTTTTGACTCTTGACAGGAAACACATGATTTGGTGTGGTCAATCAACTCCAAATCAATGTTGGGGCAATATACGTGATATCTAGCCATAGACTGCATGGCACTTATACCGGGGTGTCCATCATGTAAGAGTTTGAGAACCTCCTGCCGTAGTGTTTCGGGTATGCATATTCTTCCCTTCCATAAGAGAATATTCTCCTTAAACGATAGTTCATTATGTTTTTCATAGTAGGGTAATATTATTTCTGGTGTATTTTTCTTATCAGGCCAATACGTATTTAGGTAATGTACAACTTTTTGGAACGTTTGGTCTTTGATCGTTTCGTCTCTCAATTTTCGTCTGCTGATTGGCAAGTTTCTTAAACGTAAGTGTCCTCTTTTGGGAAGCCCTTGCTCCTCAAGGCTTGAGATTGTTTCATCATTTATGGGTAAACGGGACAGTACATCGGCAGCGGCATTGTCTTTTCCAGCTTGGTGAGCTATGATGAAATTGTAGCTATTCAACAGCATTGCCCACCGGAGTAACCTATTACTGCCAATTTTTGGCGTCTCACGATTTTCCCCAAATATTCTTTCAAGCGGTTTATGGTCTGTCAATAATGTGAAACGACGACCATAGACATACTGATGAAATTTTGTTACAGCGAATATGAGCGTCAAAGCCTCCTTATCAATGGTGGAATAAAGCATTTCCACATCAGAGAATTTCCTTAAACCGAAAGCTATTGGCCTCATTTGCCCATCTGGATATTTATGGAACAAGACTGCACCAGCCCCTTTATCACTAGCGTCACTGGTTATCACAAGAGGTAGGTCATGGCTATAATGTACCAGTGTATTGGATGCTGTCAGTTTGTTTTTCAACTTTGAAAATATTTCTGCATCATTATCATTCCATTCCCACTTTTGACCCTTCTTGAGCAATCTGTATAATGGTACACACTGTACATGGAGATTTTCTATAACCCGACCATAATAGGTAAAGTTGGGTAGTATTTATCGGTGACGGCATGTTTTGAATCGCCTGGATACGGTCCTGTGTTGGATGCAGGCCCTCGCTATCAACTCTATGACCTAAAAACGTAATACTATGCCCATTCAATAGGAGTGATCGAAGTATCGATCGGCTCTAATACATCCTCCCTAATGAGTCTATCAACCTCTGCGCTAACCTGTTTCTGTGATGGGATGGGTACATTTCGGGGTCGGAAAGTTTTAGATTTTATTTTCTCATCGATGTGGATCTTGGCTAGAAAACCTCTTATAACTCTTAATTCTCCACTAAAAAGTTCTTCGAATTCCATCAGAATGTTATTAAATTCAAACATTTGTTCCCGGGCTATTGGATGATTTTTCTCCTGGACTATATTGGATTCAGAACCCCCTAGTTTTTCAGGATTTTTTTAAGTGGATGTCAAATTACAAATTCTTGAGCCAGGTGGAAGTACCAGGTTAAGTTTCAAACACCAATCTAACCCAAAAAGTGGGATATCATCGGTTTCAACAACATATAATGGTAAGGTATGTTTCTGACCATTGAAGGCCTGGACATCAACTTCTATTACCCCTAGAGTAGGTATTTCTGAATCAGTATAGGCAATAAGATTCTGAGTTCGTTTCAACTTTGGTTTACCCAATTTTTGCCAAATCTTGTTGCCTATTACGGAATGAGCTGCACCAGTATCATAGAGCATATCAATTTTCACATTGTTATTGCAGACTTTGATCATTACTTTATTGACTGAACTCATTGGTAACATTAGCAAAACTACTCTCATTGGAGTCGCTACCAGTGCCCTCAGATTCATCAGAGGATTGATAATCTGACTCTGTAGTTTCTCGTACATGGCGAGCAGTTCGTTTTTGCTTATTTTTAGGCAGTTTTGCATTTCCTGCTGAGATACAAACACGGGCATAGTGAGTGATTCTTTTCAGACCACTCTGAGCATCTTTTTCCAGATGCTGGACAATCGCTTTTGTCAGTATGTTTAGGTTTCGACAAAAATACAATGTTTTTGTGGATCCAAAATATCTACCTGCTTGTCAGCACTGCTAGTTGTTGGTTGGAGGTGTTTTCGCCATATTTTTTTTTGTTTCAATAATTATTCAAATAATTTGTATGTGAACCAGGTTGTGATCTTGATATCTCCATTAATCGCTTTGATTGAATAGCAGCTTGTTCAAAAGCAGTAGCAGAAGCCTGAACCTGTTCCAAAGTAGCTACATTTGTAGGATGAATACGTATTATTTCTTCTTGCCACTCTGAACAATTTAAACCAATGATCAACTGATCACGTATTCGCTCCTGTAGACTGTCGCCAAATTCGCAGTCTCCAGCTAGCCCCCGTAATGCAGTAACAAACTGAGTTATAGATTCATCGTCTTCACGGAATCTAGATGCAAACTGTATTCTTTCTGCAAAAATGTATGTTTGCTTTCCATAATAGCTATTCAGAACAGTTTTCAATTCCTCATAGGTCTTAGTATTTACAGGATCTGGCTTGAAATGATCAACAAGAATTTTAAATGGTTCTGGGCCTACCTTAGATAAAAGCAGGTTTCGCCTCGTCTCCTGGGTGTCTTCGCTTGTAAGTCATGCATTAGCAGTTCCATCTCAAACCGCTGAGAATAATATTCCCACTCCTCCGACGAATGGTAACGTCTAATACCACATAGTGGTTCGCCATTTCCATGAATTTAAAAATGTTATTTCAGTAATTCAATGTCCTACGTTGTAATTTCATCGGAATATTAGCGACGGCATTACGTTAGACGTTATTTTGACTAAAACGTCTCGACTTATTTCAAATGCATAACGTTGATGACGCACGGGTGAAGATAAAATAATCGAACTATAGGTACTGAGATATTATCTAACAAACTGAGTACTATGAAACGCAGTATGTTGGAATATTGTAATTGAAGAAGAAAAAATCCGTATTCAAAGATACATCGAAGGAACTTGCTTAATGTTCATTGATGTAACCAAACGTACAGATAGCATAATGAGACCAGAAATATATGGAAATGTCACACAAAGTTGATATTAGAAAGCTATTATCACTTATGATTGCACGAGAGGTTATTTTATCGGTTGAATTTGGGATTTAGGATAACTGTCAACCTGATGTGGAGCGTTTTTCGGTTGAAAGTTTTTCGAGTCAAACTGCTGTAGAAAACAGTGTAGAATTAGAACAACACAAATCTACCTGATATCAATACAAACATCGAGTGTAACTGCAAACTTTATTTATGAAACAATAAAAATAAACACATTTCTGTGAGAATATACAATATTTATTTACAACGCAGTTTTTGAAATTCATACTAGAAACAGTGATGTCACTGCGGGTGCCAAATCTAATCGTTTCTGTAGTAGACACAAATCTACTACATTTTGTGTTTTTCCTTTTTTAAACAAAATGATTGAATAATGCTCGAATGATACTCTTTGTTAACTTGTAAGTATTTTTTATTGTTATTATTTAGAATACCGTTAGAATTTTTCTTCTTTCAAAAGGGATTTTGTGAAAGAAATACTCTGTCCAATGTTATAAAAGTGTCTCGTTTTACCATTAACTTTTTACATGAACTAATTGAGCAAATACCTTTCACTAAAATGTTATACGTAATCCATTTGCTGTCACATAATTTCACGCCCTGGATACTCTCAGGCAAGGCGCACATTGGGACACACGCGACGCAGCCCATGCAACACAGCGCAGTGCATGCAGCACATGACAAATTGATAATGAGCGCATATTGCGAAACAGTGTTGTGAGTTGTGGAAGAACTTTGTGTTGTGTTTCTCAAAATGCTAGAGCTAGATTTGAGTTCCGATGAAACATTTGAAAATGAAGTTTACCTTAACTGTTTAACAAAAAGAAAAAAGTCATGTCATAGAAGTAACTATCTTAAAAAAAAAACGCATGGTGAATTTTACTCACTAAATGACTTGTCAGAGTCTCAATTTACGAATTATTTGCGATTATATAGAGAGCAGTTTGATGAGGTTCACAACCTACTACAAAATACAAGAAGAAAGCATCGCTAGAAGAAAGTTTTTGGTAAAGGACCCCGCACACCTTATATGGGAAAATGGCTCTCCGTCAAATTTCTTGAATTTTTGATATGTTGTAGAATTGATCATTCCGATGAAATGTTTCAACGGGCGCAACACGATCCTATGACTAGTTTTCGAGATACAGGGTGTTGAATATGAGAAACATTCACTTTTCATCACTCTGTATCTGCCAAGTTACGATTTCATTTCGTTTAGCATCACAGTTGATACAATTCATACAAGGTGATTCACAAATATGGAAACATAACGAATTTTGTTTTTTGGGACACCTTGTAGTAATAAACCAACCTAAAATGACAAAATTCACTTGAAGAATGTTAAATGATATGTTCCATCGTATACAGAGTCGAACGATATCAATTTGAAAAATTAGTTATACTTTAATAAATAAAAACCTTGATTTTTTAAATCACCCTATATCTCATAAGGGAGTCCGAAAAGATAGCGATATTTTTTCATGGGAGAACTCGAAATACTTTCATCCATATTGTACAAAATTTTCAGCGGAATCCTATGAAGGGTTTTTCATATACAAGGCGAAAAATGTATTTTCACTCCAGTTTTCGGCGGGTTTGCTGTAGTTCTTCCTCGTCCGGCCGCCTTTACTCGAAATAAAAATATTTCAATAAAATAGTGATCAGTTATTATACCGTACAATAGCGTACCGTATCCCTCGAAAAAAAGCCATAACTCGAATTATTATCTGCATCAGCATCGTCTAGTAGGCGATTCAATGGAAAAGTTATTTTTTCATGCTTAGTGTTTCTCAGAAGTTATATTATACTTATTACATCCGCAGAAGTTCGTTTTTTCGAATTTTCACTCTATAAAACAATAAAATAATGAAAGTCTCAAAATAGCATTATTATCGAAGGAAATCGCCCTGTACTACAAAAAGATTTGGACATGAATATCTCATGAATTTGTCACATAACGAAAATACCACTTAGGATAAATCAGAAAAAAATCATAATTTGTATGTAATTATTTCTATCGGATTATATAGATATATATTAAATCAAATTCTCGGCATATTTTTAAACCAAATTGACGTTTTATGTGTCAATTATGTTCTTGTATCTTCGAATCGTATATATGTTTGTATATAGTATATACCCCCTTTCAGAGAACGTTTCTCTTTCTTTTTCTTGTATTTGAAACATCATCTGAATCATCTTCGAATACCTACTTATTAATATATTCCTCTTATTTCGTAGTAGGCATGGAGAACAATTCAAAGAGGATAAAATCAACAAAATTCTTATGTCAATAGTCGTTTTCTTGTTGTCATAAAGCCCGAGAACTCTTTTTGGGTTATTGGACTAATTGAAGTTTCTTTTTTACTGTTCAAGTTTATGTGATTTTCAGTGTTTGTTGAACTTTGCTGAACAATATGGCTTTCGCAAATAGAGTGAGTTGTTATGTTTGTGACCGAAATGTTATTCCTAGACTCTCAATGCGTTTGAATAAAGGAGATAATATTGATGTTTTGCAAATTGCAACATATCGAAGACAATCTGCGGGAAATCCACCTATTGATATTCAGGATGATATGAAAATATGTTTCAATTGTAATAACACGGTAATGAATGACATTATTGCTATGGAAAATAACCCGAATTGCCTTCGTCTCAATGTCTTGTCCCGCGTATCAAGTCGTGCGTGCATTATTTGTAATGCTCGTCAAAATATTCAAAGACTTTCTTTAGAATGTAGAGTGGATATTTTTGTTGCTTCTGATATCTATGTCCCAGATTTCTTGAGAATTTGTGGTCACCATCTTGATCATCAAGGTTTCCTTCCAAATTACTTGCATGGAGGTTTGAATTTTGTGAATAAACCATACATAATTTCCAATCTTCAACATTTTCTTCAAAGAATGAGGACATTTGCTAATAGAAACAGGCCACTCCGTAACTGGGAGGATATCAATTGTTTCACTGAAGACGAATTTAAGTATCTGACATCAATCTCAAAAAATCATTTTCGACAATTACTAGAATTTTGTGATGTTATTGTTGTATGGTGGCAAGAGAAGAAATGTCGAAAGAAAACATTTGCTGACATTTTTGATCAAAATGAAACATGGAGTTTCAGATGAGTTTTTGAAAACATTGTTCAGTTATCCTTCTCGACAAACAGCAAGCTTCATTATTTCTAATGTGAGATTATCTCTTTTACAAAGGTTCGTACCGAACAATATTGGATTTAATTCAATAACAAGAGAAAATTATATTAACAGTCATGTATCCCCTTATACGAATCAACTGTACAATCCCACACCAGATATTCCCAAAGCAATAGTTTATATAGATTGTACCTACAATAAAATAGAAAAGAGCAGTAACTTCCGGGTATTGAGGCAATCATACTGTTTCCACAAGAATGAACACTTGGTCAAACCAGAGATCATAGTTGCCCCCGATGGATATATCTTAGCAATCAACGGGCCGTACTTCGCAGATGCTAGGAATAATGATGCAAGTGTTCTAAATCACGAATTACAATTTGATTTGAATGGAATGAAAACATGTTTCAAGAAGGAGATATTGTGATAGTCGATAGAGGCTATAGAGATTCAATCAATAGTCTACAAGAACTTGGCTTGCATTACTATATGCCACCATTTCTACCGCCGAATCAAAGGCAATTAACGACAAATGAAGCCAATCAGGCACGTTTAATAACCACTACTAGATGGATTGTTGAAGCTAGAAATGGACATTTTAAGTCAATTTTCAAATTTTTTCGTCAAACCATAACAGCAATACATGCTGCGAAGCTACATGACTATTACCTGATTGCTGGTACTCTTATAAATAAATTCCATCCATTGATAAATATGCCTGGAACGTTGGATACGGCCACACAAATGTTGGTTGATTCCGATGATGTCAACATTGTTCAGGCACGAGTTGAAGCTGAAATCCTCCGAACTAGGAATGGTCGATGGATTCGTTTAAATCAATATCATATACAATCGTTTCCTCGCCTTGATATTGAATATTTAAAATTACTTACTGGAACATATCATTTACACTTGGCTGCGTCATATATCCAAGAAACAACTCGTAGAGATGGTGAAGTAGACAACATTTTAGAAGTCGATGAGTTACATGGGGAACCCAATTTCCTAAGATTCAGAATATTTTCTCGGTTCAGGAATGCTGCTAAACACATGCTTTGGGTTGTTTTCACTGAAAGAGGTGACGAAAATCTAGAAGATCCTGCTCTCCCCATTACGGGGTATTATTGTACTTATAAGTCCGGTGCTAGGACTTTAGGAACTTGTGCGCATGTTGCTAGCGTGATATGGTTTTTGGGGTACGCTAGATATCAAGAAAACATACATTTTCCATCCAATCGTCTTTTAGATTCCATAGGAGATGCTGCAAATAGAATGCTTCCAGAGGACATGGATACCGGTCCAGAAATAGTTTAATTTTATTGGTTATTGGTAAGAATCTCCTTCTAATTCGTATTTGATAATGTTTTTTGATTAGGGAAAAATTCAGTTATCCATCATGTATTTTCCTTGTTGTATTGTCATGCACATGCTAGTGCCAACCCAATATCCGAAAGATATATCACATCCCGTTGAACTTCTATCAATTTATGTATAGATTATATATATATATATATATATATATATATATATATATATATATATATATATATATATATATATATATATATATATACAGTGTCACCGTTAGAGTCCGCATCATATGGAACTTTTTTTTTTATTCATTTATTGCAAATTTAGAGTTCGTGAACAGTTTTTGCTTTGAATATAATGCAAAATGACGTTTACGATTCTTTTCAATCGATTGGCTGCCCCTGTCAAATTTGAAATATTTTCAAAATGTTAGGTTATTTCTCAATTTTTTCGAAAAATCTTAAATGAAAATTTGTTCATTTTTCGTATTTCTATCCACCTACCAAATCTGAACCAGGTTGAAAAACTATTTTCTTATAATTTTCGGATAATTTAAATTAGGTAAAATCTGAAATAACCAGTTGAGATGTAATAATCCCATATGCTGGAAGGATTTTTTGTGTTTGAAAATGTTTCTACTTGGATATTTTCAAAAAAATACAAATATGCTAAAAAAATTATGTTATAGTTGATGCAAAGTGGCTCTAGTTTCGAATTATCGAATTTTTTTCTAAACCAATAGACCTAAAGTATTTTCTTCTTTACTGATGTATTGTGATAAAGATAATTGAAGCAAATTTTGCTATGAAATATTGAAACTAGAGCCACTTTGCATCAAGTATGATGTTATTTTCTTAGCATATTTGTATTTTTTTGAAAATATCCAGTTGGAAATATTTGTAAACAGAAAAAACTCTTTCAGCAGATGGGTGTATTACATCTCAACTGTTTTTTTTCCAGATTTCATCAAATTTAAATTATCCGAAAAAGTGTAAGGTTAAGAAAACGCGAAAAAAATAAAAGTTGTTCAAACTGGTTCAAATTTTGTTGGTGGGTAGGAAACCGAAAAATAAACAACTTTTTCATATAATATTTTTCGAAATATTGAGAAATAACCCAACATTCTGAATTTTTTTTGAAAAATTGTCAAATTTGACAGGTGTAGTCAGTAGATATAAATCAATCTTAAACGTCATTTTGCATTATTTTCAAAGCACAAACTGTTCACGAACTCTAAATTTGCAGTAAGTGAATAATAAAAAAAAATCCCATATGATGCGGACTTTAACGGTGACACTGTATATATCTATATATATATATATATATATATATATATATATATATATATATATATATATATATATATATATATATATATATATTGTATATATCTATATATATATATATATATATATATATATATATATATATATATATATATATATATATATAGAAGTAAATAGAGTGATTTATGTTTTGATTCCGAGAGCCACCATCATCTGTCGACAGCTGTTTCGTGGTTTCCCACTCATCAGGACAGCTTTATGGTTGCTCTGTGCTATTGTTGTAGAAATGCTCAAAATGTCAAAATTATAGTCAACCTCATTTTCACGTAAGTATAGATTCAAAACCCGACACCAGAGGGAGTATCCCTTATCTTGAATTCCCAATAGCCATGGGATACATATTATGTGTGCCATCTGGCAAGGCCGTACAAGTTTTTATGAGTTGAAATAATGTTGATTTCACTTCACTGAATTCCTTACTTTTACGTTTTGAATAAATATCAAATAAGTATCTTCTCAATCACATCAGGAGACTTCAATGGATAGGTAGAGTGTTCATTTATTAGCGTAAAATAGTGAAATATATGGACTTTTTCACAAATTGTTCGCCTTGTATATAAAAAACCTGTCATAGGAATTTGATGAAAATTTTGTACGATATGAATGAAAGTATTTTGAGATCTCCCGTGAAAAAATATCGCTATCTTTTCGGACTCCCTTATGAGATATAGGGTGATTTAAAAAATCAAGGTTTTTATTTATTAAAGTATAACTAATTTTTTTAAATTGATATTATTCGACTCTGTATACGATGAAACATATCATTTAACATTCTTCAAGTGAATTTTGTCATTTTAGTTTGGTTTATTACTATAAGGTGTCCCAAAAACCAAAATTCGTTTTGTTTCCATATTTGTGAATCACCTTGTATGAATTGTATCAACTGTGATGCTAGATGAAATGAATTTATAATATTATGTGATAATTCTACCTTTTCTCGCATTTTCTCTTTATAAAACAACTAAATTATGAAAGTCTCAAAATAGCATTGTTTTCAAGTGAAATCGCCCTGTACTACGAAAAGATTTGGAAATGAATTTCTCATGAATTCATCATACACGGATGTTATGATGATCCCACAAAAGATAAATCCGAACTAAATCGTAACTTGGCAGATACAGAGTGATGAAAAGTGAATGTTTCTCATATTCAACACCCTGTATCTCGAAAACTAGTCATAGGATCGTGTTGCGCCCGTTGAAACATTTCATCGGAATGATCAATTCTACAACATATCAAAAATTCAAGAAATTTGACGGAGAGCCATTTTCCCATATAAGGTGTGCGGGGTCCTTTACTATTGGCTGTTTAAGTACTAGAATATAACGACGGAGAAACAAAGGCGAAAAGGAATGAATCTGTTGTTGTTGTTTTTTCCGTTAACCAGCAGTCGTCCCCTTACGAAAGGCAGCCCTCAGTAGTCGAAACTTGTGCTAGCCAAGGATTTACGAGGTCTTACCTTTTAACGTGCGATTCCTAGCACACGGTGTATAATTATTACGAATCCAGTGACACCAGGTTTGATAGGATAATGAAACATGGAAGCAGAGATATGTTCAGGGAATTTCCTCATTTGCCAAGTGAGTTTACTAGAAACTTTTGACCTCCCTACTGTATTCTAATTTCAGTCCACTCATATAAGTAAGTTGATTTATCCATACCTCCGCAGCCGTTTGACACATATCCATCAAATCCTAATTTAATCCACATTAATGCAATTTCTGTAGGTAACAGTTGTTGAAAAAACTAGGTTGGAGTGCAATATTTCCAAAACCTTTGCATACGTTGATATCAAAAAATGAGTTTTCATTCAAACATGACTAAAACTCAAAAAAGGAATCTTCTAGACATAGGTATTCAAACTTTTTCAATTACCTATTATTCGTGCATGGATGTATGATAAATAAATGAATATCTAAGATGTGAAAAAACACCACAATATATTTGGTAATGAAATACTCAACACATGATTAACAAAAAATGTATTCATACATTTATTTATGTAATTTTAGCATGTAGAATTATATACCATTTATGAAAGTAAAAACAAAATTAATATATTTAATCACTTTCAGATTCACAAAGGAGCTTTTCTCGTTCATACCATTTTTCAATGAGTGATTCAGTGTGTTTAATACATTTTGCCCAGGATTCAGTGTTGCACTTCTCTAATGCTTCATTCCACATGCCCAATACTTTTTCATCACTGTATCCATCTCTGCCAATATGATTGTTGTATTTTGTCTTACAATTAGCCAAAATTATTTCAATAGCATTAAAGTCTGGGTGATAAGGTGGTGATATGATGCGGACTTTAACGGTGACACTGTATATATCTATATATATATATATATATATATATATATATATATATATATATATATATATATATATATATATATATATATATATATATATTGTATATATCTATATATATATATATATATATATATATATATATATATATATATATATATATATATATATATATATATAGAAGTAAATAGAGTGATTTATGTTTTGATTCCGAGAGCCACCATCATCTGTCGACAGCTGTTTCGTGGTTTCCCACTCATCAGGACAGCTTTATGGTTGCTCTGTGCTATTGTTGTAGAAATGCTCAAAATGTCAAAATTATAGTCAACCTCATTTTCACGTAAGTATAGATTCAAAACCCGTACAAGTTTTTATGAGTTGAAATAATGTTGATTTCACTTCACTGAATTCCTTACTTTTACGTTTTGAATAAATATCAAATAAGTATCTTCTCAATCACATCAGGAGACTTCAATGGATAGGTAGAGTGTTCATTTATTAGCGTAAAATAGTGAAATATATGGACTTTTTCACAAATTGTTCGCCTTGTATATAAAAAACCTGTCATAGGAATTTGATGAAAATTTTGTACGATATGAATGAAAGTATTTTGAGATCTCCCGTGAAAAAATATCGCTATCTTTTCGGACTCCCTTATGAGATATAGGGTGATTTAAAAAATCAAGGTTTTTATTTATTAAAGTATAACTAATTTTTTTAAATTGATATTATTCGACTCTGTATACGATGAAACATATCATTTAACATTCTTCAAGTGAATTTTGTCATTTTAGTTTGGTTTATTACTATAAGGTGTCCCAAAAACCAAAATTCGTTTTGTTTCCATATTTGTGAATCACCTTGTATGAATTGTATCAACTGTGATGCTAGATGAAATGAATTTATAATATTATGTGATAATTCTACCTTTTCTCGCATTTTCTCTTTATAAAACAACTAAATTATGAAAGTCTCAAAATAGCATTGTTTTCAAGTGAAATCGCCCTGTACTACGAAAAGATTTGGAAATGAATTTCTCATGAATTCATCATACACGGATGTTATGATGATCCCACAAAAGATAAATCCGAACTAAATCGTAACTTGGCAGATACAGAGTGATGAAAAGTGAATGTTTCTCATATTCAACACCCTGTATCTCGAAAACTAGTCATAGGATCGTGTTGCGCCCGTTGAAACATTTCATCGGAATGATCAATTCTACAACATATCAAAAATTCAAGAAATTTGACGGAGAGCCATTTTCCCATATAAGGTGTGCGGGGTCCTTTACTATTGGCTGTTTAAGTACTAGAATATAACGACGGAGCTTCTCATCCAACCAATATGTTGTTCGATATTTTCCATATTTAACATTCAAAACCGATATTACGAATCACTCTTTCTGTTGTGCTATAAAGACATCATAGCTTTCTCAAATATTTATTCATGAAATAGATAGTGAATTTCAAATTAATGTTCAACTCAACTTTGTCTCCTTTTTTTACATATTCTGTTTCCTTTCTGAATGAGCGAAAAAATACTTATTACTTTTTTTTCTAAAAATGTCAAAAAAGTCCACTTTTTTTTGTGGTTTATAAATTGAAAGTAACGAAGAGTGAACAGAGAAAATCGTGGATAGTGCAAATGGTTTTTATGCAAACAGCTCAAAGAAAAGGGCATTCGTAGCTTCACAATTTGCCAAATTCATTTTATATTTGCAAATGAAATCTGACTACATACTTTTTGACAGTTGCAAAAATAACTGTATGAAACTCGTGGGTAAAGTGTTTTTTTTTTCACTCGTAGGAATTGTCAACATTTCCCACTCACAAAGTATCACTCTACTCACTCGTTACATATATACTATTACGTACTTATCGTCTGCTAATTGCAGTTCACGAGCAATATTATTTCATAGTTCATCTTTCAGTTTAGAATGCATATAGCCTAGATCTCTTGTATCATACAAAATTTTGATTTCTTATGGCTTCAATTACTTTTTCTTCCATATTTGACGATCGCACGCACACGAAATTCTGTCTCGACTAGTGCGCGGCACACGCTTGTTTCGGCACATTCGTGTGTTGCCCTGCGCTGTGTCTCAATATGCGCATGTACATGAACACCCGTAGAATAGAAAATCGTGCCCTGCGCTGTGTTGCATGGGCTGCGTAACGTGTGTCTCAATATACGCCCGGCCTCTCGGTAGACAAAGCCAAGGATTTCGCTCTCTATCCGTGGAACGTATTGAAACTGCGCTCATTCATTATCAGTTCAATGACTAGAGAACCCAATTTTTGCACCCGCTAATTATATGGATGTTTGTGAAGGTAGATTCTATCCAGGCGCGCATACAGTTCGATTATTTTATCTTTACCCGTGCGTCATCAATGTTATGCATATGAAATAAGTCGAGACGTTGCAGTCAAAATAACGTCTAAATGTAGAATGACGTGGCTAATATCCCGATAAAATTACAACGTGTAGGTAATAAGAAAGGATAACGAATTAGTAAATTTACTGAATTAACATTTTTAAATTCATGGAAATGGTGAACCACCGGACAAAGAGAGTTTTATTTTAGTTCCAACAGAATACCTTGCGACACACTCATGTGTACACCTCCATTTATTTACTTTTTCCTGTATTTTCCGAATATGTCAAAAAGTGCCGTCCAGTGAGCATATTAAATGTTCAAAATTTCAAAAATATTGCTGGAGAAACAAAGGCGAAAAGGAATGAATCTGTTGTTGTTGTTTTTTCCGTTAACCAGCAGTCGTCCCCTTACGAAAGGCAGCCCTCAGTAGTCGAAACTTGTGCTAGCCAAGGATTTACGAGGTCTTACCTTTTAACGTGCGATTCCTAGCACACGGTGTATAATTATTACGAATCCAGTGACACCAGGTTTGATAGGATAATGAAACATGGAAGCAGAGATATGTTCAGGGAATTTCCTCATTTGCCAAGTGAGTTTACTAGAAACTTTTGACCTCCCTACTGTATTCTAATTTCAGTCCACTCATATAAGTAAGTTGATTTATCCATACCTCCGCAGCCGTTTGACACATATCCATCAAATCCTAATTTAATCCACATTAATGCAATTTCTGTAGGTAACAGTTGTTGAAAAAACTAGGTTGGAGTGCAATATTTCCAAAACCTTTGCATACGTTGATATCAAAAAATGAGTTTTCATTCAAACATGACTAAAACTCAAAAAAGGAATCTTCTAGACATAGGTATTCAAACTTTTTCAATTACCTATTATTCGTGCATGGATGTATGATAAATAAATGAATATCTAAGATGTGAAAAAACACCACAATATATTTGGTAATGAAATACTCAACACATGATTAACAAAAAATGTATTCATACATTTATTTATGTAATTTTAGCATGTAGAATTATATACCATTTATGAAAGTAAAAACAAAATTAATATATTTAATCACTTTCAGATTCACAAAGGAGCTTTTCTCGTTCATACCATTTTTCAATGAGTGATTCAGTGTGTTTAATACATTTTGCCCAGGATTCAGTGTTGCACTTCTCTAATGCTTCATTCCACATGCCCAATACTTTTTCATCACTGTATCCATCTCTGCCAATATGATTGTTGTATTTTGTCTTACAATTAGCCAAAATTATTTCAATAGCATTAAAGTCTGGGTGATAAGGTGGTGATATGATGCGGACTTTAACGGTGACACTGTATATATCTATATATATATATATATATATATATATATATATATATATATATATATATATATATATATATATATATATATATATATATATATATATATTGTATATATCTATATATATATATATATATATATATATATATATATATATATATATATATATATAGAAGTAAATAGAGTGATTTATGTTTTGATTCCGAGAGCCACCATCATCTGTCGACAGCTGTTTCGTGGTTTCCCACTCATCAGGACAGCTTTATGGTTGCTCTGTGCTATTGTTGTAGAAATGCTCAAAATGTCAAAATTATAGTCAACCTCATTTTCACGTAAGTATAGATTCAAAACCCGTACAAGTTTTTATGAGTTGAAATAATGTTGATTTCACTTCACTGAATTCCTTACTTTTACGTTTTGAATAAATATCAAATAAGTATCTTCTCAATCACATCAGGAGACTTCAATGGATAGGTAGAGTGTTCATTTATTAGCGTAAAATAGTGAAATATATGGACTTTTTCACAAATTGTTCGCCTTGTATATAAAAAACCTGTCATAGGAATTTGATGAAAATTTTGTACGATATGAATGAAAGTATTTTGAGATCTCCCGTGAAAAAATATCGCTATCTTTTCGGACTCCCTTATGAGATATAGGGTGATTTAAAAAATCAAGGTTTTTATTTATTAAAGTATAACTAATTTTTTTAAATTGATATTATTCGACTCTGTATACGATGAAACATATCATTTAACATTCTTCAAGTGAATTTTGTCATTTTAGTTTGGTTTATTACTATAAGGTGTCCCAAAAACCAAAATTCGTTTTGTTTCCATATTTGTGAATCACCTTGTATGAATTGTATCAACTGTGATGCTAGATGAAATGAATTTATAATATTATGTGATAATTCTACCTTTTCTCGCATTTTCTCTTTATAAAACAACTAAATTATGAAAGTCTCAAAATAGCATTGTTTTCAAGTGAAATCGCCCTGTACTACGAAAAGATTTGGAAATGAATTTCTCATGAATTCATCATACACGGATGTTATGATGATCCCACAAAAGATAAATCCGAACTAAATCGTAACTTGGCAGATACAGAGTGATGAAAAGTGAATGTTTCTCATATTCAACACCCTGTATCTCGAAAACTAGTCATAGGATCGTGTTGCGCCCGTTGAAACATTTCATCGGAATGATCAATTCTACAACATATCAAAAATTCAAGAAATTTGACGGAGAGCCATTTTCCCATATAAGGTGTGCGGGGTCCTTTACTATTGGCTGTTTAAGTACTAGAATATAACGACGGAGCTTCTCATCCAACCAATATGTTGTTCGATATTTTCCATATTTAACATTCAAAACCGATATTACGAATCACTCTTTCTGTTGTGCTATAAAGACATCATAGCTTTCTCAAATATTTATTCATGAAATAGATAGTGAATTTCAAATTAATGTTCAACTCAACTTTGTCTCCTTTTTTTACATATTCTGTTTCCTTTCTGAATGAGCGAAAAAATACTTATTACTTTTTTTTCTAAAAATGTCAAAAAAGTCCACTTTTTTTTGTGGTTTATAAATTGAAAGTAACGAAGAGTGAACAGAGAAAATCGTGGATAGTGCAAATGGTTTTTATGCAAACAGCTCAAAGAAAAGGGCATTCGTAGCTTCACAATTTGCCAAATTCATTTTATATTTGCAAATGAAATCTGACTACATACTTTTTGACAGTTGCAAAAATAACTGTATGAAACTCGTGGGTAAAGTGTTTTTTTTTTCACTCGTAGGAATTGTCAACATTTCCCACTCACAAAGTATCACTCTACTCACTCGTTACATATATACTATTACGTACTTATCGTCTGCTAATTGCAGTTCACGAGCAATATTATTTCATAGTTCATCTTTCAGTTTAGAATGCATATAGCCTAGATCTCTTGTATCATACAAAATTTTGATTTCTTATGGCTTCAATTACTTTTTCTTCCATATTTGACGATCGCACGCACACGAAATTCTGTCTCGACTAGTGCGCGGCACACGCTTGTTTCGGCACATTCGTGTGTTGCCCTGCGCTGTGTCTCAATATGCGCATGTACATGAACACCCGTAGAATAGAAAATCGTGCCCTGCGCTGTGTTGCATGGGCTGCGTAACGTGTGTCTCAATATACGCCCGGCCTCTCGGTAGACAAAGCCAAGGATTTCGCTCTCTATCCGTGGAACGTATTGAAACTGCGCTCATTCATTATCAGTTCAATGACTAGAGAACCCAATTTTTGCACCCGCTAATTATATGGATGTTTGTGAAGGTAGATTCTATCCAGGCGCGCATACAGTTCGATTATTTTATCTTTACCCGTGCGTCATCAATGTTATGCATATGAAATAAGTCGAGACGTTGCAGTCAAAATAACGTCTAAATGTAGAATGACGTGGCTAATATCCCGATAAAATTACAACGTGTAGGTAATAAGAAAGGATAACGAATTAGTAAATTTACTGAATTAACATTTTTAAATTCATGGAAATGGTGAACCACCGGACAAAGAGAGTTTTATTTTAGTTCCAACAGAATACCTTGCGACACACTCATGTGTACACCTCCATTTATTTACTTTTTCCTGTATTTTCCGAATATGTCAAAAAGTGCCGTCCAGTGAGCATATTAAATGTTCAAAATTTCAAAAATATTGCTGGAGAAACAAAGGCGAAAAGGAATGAATCTGTTGTTGTTGTTTTTTCCGTTAACCAGCAGTCGTCCCCTTACGAAAGGCAGCCCTCAGTAGTCGAAACTTGTGCTAGCCAAGGATTTACGAGGTCTTACCTTTTAACGTGCGATTCCTAGCACACGGTGTATAATTATTACGAATCCAGTGACACCAGGTTTGATAGGATAATGAAACATGGAAGCAGAGATATGTTCAGGGAATTTCCTCATTTGCCAAGTGAGTTTACTAGAAACTTTTGACCTCCCTACTGTATTCTAATTTCAGTCCACTCATATAAGTAAGTTGATTTATCCATACCTCCGCAGCCGTTTGACACATATCCATCAAATCCTAATTTAATCCACATTAATGCAATTTCTGTAGGTAACAGTTGTTGAAAAAACTAGGTTGGAGTGCAATATTTCCAAAACCTTTGCATACGTTGATATCAAAAAATGAGTTTTCATTCAAACATGACTAAAACTCAAAAAAGGAATCTTCTAGACATAGGTATTCAAACTTTTTCAATTACCTATTATTCGTGCATGGATGTATGATAAATAAATGAATATCTAAGATGTGAAAAAACACCACAATATATTTGGTAATGAAATACTCAACACATGATTAACAAAAAATGTATTCATACATTTATTTATGTAATTTTAGCATGTAGAATTATATACCATTTATGAAAGTAAAAACAAAATTAATATATTTAATCACTTTCAGATTCACAAAGGAGCTTTTCTCGTTCATACCATTTTTCAATGAGTGATTCAGTGTGTTTAATACATTTTGCCCAGGATTCAGTGTTGCACTTCTCTAATGCTTCATTCCACATGCCCAATACTTTTTCATCACTGTATCCATCTCTGCCAATATGATTGTTGTATTTTGTCTTACAATTAGCCAAAATTATTTCAATAGCATTAAAGTCTGGGTGATAAGGTGGTGATCTTAATACTTCATGCCCATGTTCTCGTACCAGTTCATCTATAATATATGTTTTCTTTCGGTTCATCTTAGCCAATTATAACTCTGGTTCTGTTAATTTCTCATCAAAATCAGTATTATTCTTCTATAGCCAACTAACAATTTCCGATTTTCTTGAAGAAGTTGTAGGCTGTTTATTCAAATTTTCACTGTGGTATGGTGCATTGTCCATTATTATCAAAGATGGCTCTTCCAAACTGGGAATTAACTGTGAAGTGATCCACTTGGTGAATATTGTACTATTCATTTCTCCATGATAATATAGTGTCAAAGATTTCGAGCAGAACAATAAACTGGCTTCTGGAACAAACCGTTTTGCATAATCAGCATACACAACAATAAATCGTTTACCATCATCCTTCGGGTTTGCGTAAACATTGGACATTATTATACTGCCAAGACTTGGTTTTATTTCCTCTAGAATAAATCCATGTTTCATCTAAAAAAAAAACACTTTTCGTGGATATAAACTTTTTCGGTTTTCCTGTTATTTACGTAAATAATATGATTTTTGTGAAACAATATGAGTCTTTTCAATGAAATCTCTTCGATTTTCATCTGTTTTAAATTTAAATCCCAGCTCTTTTAGTTAAAACATTCAAAGATGATTTACACATCGAAACAATCTTCTTATTTTTCAGTTTATTGTTCGAGGATTGAAGAGTAACATGTTTTTCTAGATGAAAAAAATTCAAATAAATATAGGTACATTTCATACGATAGGAGGACTATGATATTATAAATGACTTTCGAAAACGAGATACAAGTGAAGTTTCAAATTAAAAAGAAAACTAGATGTGACAGTAAAGTTTGACATTTCAACTAATATACATAAATCCAATGACTTTCCTGATGAAGTTATGATTGATGAAAATGGGGCGGTTACATTTGTTCAGAAACTTTTTTATTTAGTTTCATTTAGTTATTTAGTTATTTTTCATATTAGTCAGTGTCACGTCCATCGAATGAACAATCAATATTCAGCCCCATGCTGTATCACTTCCGTCAAAAATAACGTCACCTTTATTCGCCATTTCCGTTATTTTGCTATTACCAAGCATACTGCTGAATATCTTCATTTCTCTCACCATGTAATAAGGAGGTATAATCACTTTTTTCATACATAACGTACAAAGTATTTCGTACAGCCATTTTCTGTCCTTCAGGTAAATCAGCTGTGTTCTTTTTGAGACGACGTCTACTTTTTCCTGGAGTTGATGGAATGGGTTTATTTTCGTTTCTTATTTTGATGTTGAACACCGTTTTTCGAGATATTTTAGTGCACCTGCAACTCTCTAAAATACAATAAAGAAAAGTTATGACATTTCTTTTGTGATTTTAATTGTCACCTCTTGAACAGATGAAAGTGATGAAAAAGGTCCACCATTCGCTTTTTCCCTTTCAAAATACTCGCACAAATTTAACACAAATTGTTGTGCTTGTGAGTGTAAAATAGTTCCAGGCATAATCTAAAAAAGAGTTGAAATATATTGTGAATGTTTTTGACCTGTATTTATAGATTTAGGTAATATATTTTTTCTCTCAATAGGGTTTCTACACTATGAATAACTGTTGTGATATTATCCCGGTAGTGCGGAATTTAAGTCACAAATGTCAATTGTGAGGTTAAAAATTTTGAAGAGTACTTGTGAATAAAACACATTGTATATTTGCATTATACTTACTTTGGAAGTAATGATTCCAAGAGACGTTTAGCTTTGAAGAAAACTGTTGTTAGGATATATTCGACTGCAAAACAAAGTATAGCTGGCGACAAACAATACCCCATTGACAGAAAACAATGACGCAATTGATGGTACTACGCTGGTCAATACAATGTTTGGTAAGTTTTGTTGTGAAGGTTTTATGGCTATCTCTTTTCACTGTTTTGAATTTGAACGATCATCACAATACCATAACTCTTAGCTTAGAAGACAAATGTTAACGAATTTTGATTTGCTCATAGCGGTTGTTAGAAAGAGATGTTCTATAGAGGGTGTGTGATTTCTTCGATCATAAATTGATGACGAATGGGTAAAGATGAAATAATCGAACTGTATATATATGTATGAAAATATTGATGAACATGTTCGTCGGTATATGCATAACCTAGATTTTCAATATACTTGATAAATTACTTTTGTAACTTTTCTTATTTTTAATTTTTATCGCACTTTTGCTATGAAATGTAATTTTAGAAAGGCAATAAATTTATCTATCTATCTAATTATATTGCTTGTGTAGGTAAATAAATGTTTTGCGTCTCGTTACGATGATAGTAAATTAATCTGGCCTCATTTATGTAAATTCAGGAACAGTTCCTATAATAATTCAATATCAGTTTCAATAATAGATAATTGCTGACCTAACTAAATATTTGGTGGATGTGCTTTTCTTTTTCACAATTTATTATTGATATTGATATTATTGATTCCTGTCTTTCATTTATAAAAGTTCATGTACTGGCTCTTGTGAGTTGAGAATAGGAATATCAATCAACAGAGTTGAACAACCAGAGTATGTTAACTTCCCGATCATAGTGAGTTTGCGACGAATTCAATTCCACTCTTTCCACTGCTATCCACGGGGGGGCAGAAAACGATAAAAATAATAAGTTGAAATAAAAATATTGAATTCTGTAGGGTATGATTTTTTTGACAATGTAGCCCAACGTTCTCAAATATTCTATAAATTACCGATTCAGTTCGATCGTATTAGATGTAGCAAAACGTTATTCCAATTTGAATATTTGGGCTCAAAACTGCCACTCTACTAAACTGCTTTCCCGTCCTCTCACAATTGCCAATGGCGAGATATGGGTCCAATTCGTACTCACCCAACCATCTCCGTGCGAGATCTTCACATCTCCCGTCATCATCTTGAAGGTTGTTGTTTTACCAGCTCCGTTAACGCCAAGTAGGCCAAAACATTCATATTTTTTCACTCCCAGAGACAACCCATTGACAGCCAGAAATTTCTTATAATACTTAGTTAAATCTCGGAGAACCAGCTGATATGTCGAACTGATGTCTGTATCGGTTGCGTTTCGAATTTTGTCTTTCTCAGCAGCTACGTCAGAATCTTCGTCAGTTTTTTCTACTGGGTTTCTTGGGAAAAACTTCTGTTCGCAATAATAGACCATTCTCGAGAATACTTTGTACTCAATGGCAAACAGTATTATGAAAAACAGGCATCCCGTGAAAACGGAGTAAAGCACGTTCCTTCCTATTCCAGGAGACTTCCACTTGAAATAGTCAAAATCCAGGTCTGAAAATGATTCAGGATCATGAAGAATTATTTTCCGGGAGGTACTCCACTACGGACGACCGTAGACAGGTCACGTCATGAAATTCTCCGTGTTATTTACTCAATAAAAATATAAATTACGAATATAGTCTATAAAAGTTAAAATTATAGAACATGAACAAGCACAGTTTTGAAATTTTTTTTCGCTATCAATTATTTGTAATACATCTAAACTAAGGATTTTTTCTGATTTCATGTACATACTCTTCAACTGTTGTATAACTTATTCTTGGCGAACGCTCCACAAAAAGCAGTAACAAGTAAATTTACGATTAATGCTCTACAATGACTGATTGAACAGATTGAAAAGTCAAACGTGGCAAAAGAAATGGCACTTTGTACCTTCATCGACATAGGGTGCATTCGATAACACCTCACATGCCTCCATAACGAGATCACTGGAGGAAAGGGATATAAATGCCTCATTGATCAGATGAATACAAGCAATGCTGAAAAGCAGAATCATTGTAGCGACCTTGGGGGGAGTTCTATCGCCTTTACTGTGATCACTGGTTGTCGAAGACCTGCTAGTGGAGCTACAACATTCTGGGTTCACTACTCAAGGTTATGTCGATGACCTAGTCGTCACTATTAGGGGCAGACAAGACAAAGCAATATCCGACTCCATGCGAGTAGTCCTAAACACAATAAGGAGCTGTTGCGCAAAGGAGGAACTCAATGTCAATCCTAGCAAAATAGTGCTGGTCTCAATAAACAGGAGGCAAGAGTATGAAATTAAAGCCTGAATGGGACCCAGCTAACTTTTTCAAAGAAGTAATATGCCTGGGCGTTATAATCGACCGAAAACTGACATAATCACATTCTTTCCAGGGCTATAGCGGCAAGCTGGACATGCCGCAGAGTCTTTGGTAATACATGGGGTCTGAAACCAATCTGAAACCAAAAATTATTCATTGGTCATATCAAATGCTCATTAAACCTATGGTCACCAACGCTTCACTGGTTTGGTGGCAAAAAAAGCAAGAAATTTCAGCACAAGCTGCAGAATGTGCCTGGGAACCACAGGAGCAATATTCACGAGCCCCACCGCAACTCTAGAAGAAATGCTAAACCGTCCGCCATTGCACCCATGTATAATGAAAGAAGCAGAAAATAGTGCCTTAGACTGTACCAGCCAAAAAACTTAAAATCAGGAAATCTCATCGGACACATCTTCCTAGATGCCATGTCTAAACCAACAGATATTATGCCGATCAGGTACGACTTGCAGTTTGAAGTGGTTATAAACAACCATCAGATAATTATGTGAAATTATGTGTTATGTGAAAAAATTCAGCGATGAATGTAATTAATGTAATATTACCAATGAATTTCCGATAAAAGTATTGAATATGAGCAACCATGCAACATAAAATGCAGCCCCTTGTCGTTAAAACTGATACGTGGCACGAGTACAATGACTCTTATGTATCACTTCAAAATTACTTGTACGCAGAAAGCCATATGCCATTTTCTATTTCTATGTCTCCTACCCATGAAAGTGAAGTGGTCGTGGTGTTAGAGCGTTTGCTTCCACCCAGGTGGCTTGGGTTCGATCCCCACCGCCTACCACTGAGCTGAAGTGGTTTGAAATCCACTATTATCC
This sequence comes from Chrysolina americana, assembly GCA_958502065.1. Lineage (NCBI taxonomy): Eukaryota > Metazoa > Arthropoda > Insecta > Coleoptera > Chrysomelidae > Chrysolina > Chrysolina americana. The sequence goes on from OY293412.1 coordinate 12,012,937, forward strand.
AAGCTGTAGGTCCGGATCTCCCTTGCTCGGACAAGCTTTGATTTTGAGGAGTTTCTTCCGAAAACCTGGGTGATTCGTAGAAACAAACTTTACATTTATTTACAATAACTTTCATTATTGTTGATAAATGTTTTGCCCATATTTTTATTTGAAGGGGGACACAGATGACTATATTTTTTATGAGTTCACGCAGAATACTGAAATGTGTTTTACTCGGATATAAACGCCCGTGAATGATTATTTCGGTGTAAATTCTTGTTCTTTAATAACAATAGATATTATGTAATTTTCCTTACTTTCACATATATCTGTGACTTGAGATGTTGAATGCACAGCTTTCAAACAGTCTTCCTTTGATAAATCTCCACAGCTCGCAAAAATTCTATTACAAATATTGTTATGCGAGTACAACTTGTAACTCTCGCTTATAGCGCTGGCAAGGGAATAATGAGGATCAATGAGAAATCCCCAATGGAGAGCTTTGCCGACGTATTCCAAATCCAGACCTGGGGTCGTCAATACTTGAACTACCAGGAAAGCAGCATTACCTTGAAATAAATGGATGTGTTATGGAAAATGAATGGAGCGTTATGAGGTTAATAATAAACATTTCCAAGATCTATTTACGTTTGTAGAAGCACTTTCTTTACTGAAAAGCGCTTTCGGTGTTGGAACGCATTTTATTTTCAACAGTTTTTGTGAAGATTTTGATATGGTGAATGAAGGCTTAAATTGAATGTTTTCGATTGAATATTAAAGCCAATCAGCCTTCTTTGGAGTAACTTCCTATATGCTTTGTAACGAACTTATTCGTTATTTCATTGAACTTCTATTCATTAACTGTAAGAAAATGTTCCTTACTTTGGAGTTGTTCAGAAAACACGAAATCATAATTTGGAGTACCAAAAAAATTATTTCTTTATGAGTTGGCTGTACCTGACCTGATGACTTCACACATGCGACCCGCATGGACCAATCAGAAATGTTGTGAATGGGGTGGGAAAAAAATTGTTGTTAGTTGAATGTACCATGGACGTATAAATGAATGATGGACCCAGTTATTTACATCTCCAAGTGAAGTCGCTGAAAGGCACCAACCTAAGGTCCTGCTGTTGAGTTGGGCATTGCCACATCGAGTCTGTGATAATTCTTCATCAACCATCAACACTAGCTTAAATTCAATTGCCAGCGAATTCCAGTCAGTAACTGAACATCCCAATCCGTTTATGAAATTAAACTCTGCATTATACATTCCAGAATCAAAACTAGTGAAATTAATTTGAAAAATTGGTGCGAACTTCCAAAAAATCATGTATTGTCCGTTGAAATGCTGCACGTGCGGCAACGCTGTTGAAGTACGCTTTGTCTGTCATATACGGTATTTGTGAAAATATTGGTGTTTTGTTGCGTTTGAATTAAAATAGTGAAAGAAAAATAGATAGAGACTAATAATGGTGCTTTACTGTTGGGTTTGCAAGCAATGCAATTGTTCTAACAACCAGAATCTTAGCTTTGATAAGTAAGTACATAGATTGTTTACAAATATTAGATTGACTTTCATATTCTTCATAGGCGTCACAGTGAGTGTCAAATTTCTATACATACAGAATGAAATGGTACTGAAATCTTATTACTTTATATGACACATAAGGATATTTTAGGAACACATCAGATCGTATCTTACAAGTTTTGCTGGAATTTTCATAATCGTTTATGGAATTCCTCATATTTTTGTTATTATCAATACCTATATCAGTTAAATTGCGTGCGCCACTGTCGTTGGAGGGTAGGTTACAGTCTATCGCAGGTCTCTTCCTTCCCTGCAACCCGCGCTCCTAAGAACCAAGCGGCTTTAAAACAAACTGTATTGCAAGTATAGGATTGCTGAGTCCATTATTAATTTATACGTCCATGGAATGTACCTACATGACTTATTAGCCAATATAACCTGACGTGACTAACCTAACATAGACAGAATAACCATCCAAAATTGAATGAATCTTTTGTATAAGATACATCAAGTCCACAACTGTTCTGATTGGTCTACGCGGATTACATATGTCAAGTCTGGTCTATTGGTTGTCGAATGCAGAAGTTCAAATAAAAAATTATATTCCATAAGCAACAGCGTTTTAAAAATTTTCCTGTATGAAAAAAGTAAGTCATACTTCTCTCTTTCATGAACTGGAGATCACGAGCTGGAGTTGCAGAGAGATGCAGAGATGAAGAAGTCTTTGTGTAATGATAGATGAGCATTGATAATGTTTTGTTTCATTTCCTCATTCGCTAAGGACTAAATGGTGGTACTGTAGGTTTTTCCGGGTATTTCCTGCAGTTGAAATAGCAAATGCGCCATCAAATTTTCAAGTCGCCCCGAAGCGCATATAGTGGTGGTGTTCCTTCATCTAGGATGATATGCAGATAGTGGGAAGTATTACCATTATACTTTTTATCATTATTTATTGAATTCAATTTTAATATTGATCTAAAACCAAAAAGCTCTGTCTATAAGTTTTTTATAACTTCCGACAATAAAGTATATTTTGGCTTTGACTTTGACTATATCTGCCTGCGCTGGAAAAACTTTAGTTCTGTCAGTTTTGGTGATAACAAGATATATTTGACAATGTCTAATGGAATGTGCCAGATTGCTAACCTAAGAGCATCTGCAGAGGACTTCCTCATTTACCAGGTCTTCATAAATAACAGAATTAATATTGAATTTTAGTCAGTGATAACTAATGTGATGTCCCTTTGCACATTATCTCGTGTCCTGATTGTTTGTAGTAAAAAACAAACATTTAGAAAATTTTAAATGGAGAGGATATAACAAATAATAGTGGTCCGAGGTTGAATCCTTGAGGCACACCATGCATAGTTAGCATGATATTTAACTGACTTGTCCATTTTGTTCAACAAAACAGTATTCGTTTTGTTAATAATTTCTCATTGATTTCAGCAAATTCTCCTAGAATCCAATGAATATAGTATCTACTTAGCTCTTTGCATCATAGCATATATGTAGTAAGATGTTAAATATCAACCTGTGATATAAGTTTGTACTGTGTTCAGAAATTTCATTGGGTGGGGTAAAATATCCAAATGTTTCTCATTCAGGTGTATGTTGAATCATCCAAATTCAAATAAAATGAAAGATCTTCTTGAAGAGTCAATTTCAATGATTGATGATGATAATGAAATGATTCTCTCTTTGAAAACGGGTCAGCATAAATCTGTTTGATGAAGACCATATAACATTGGTATAACTCGCTTCTGAGCTGTTATTTCTATTGCCCCAAAATAGTTATTTTCCTAACAAGTGCGCAAAGTGTTACTTTTTCGCGTTTTTGCGTGCGGAAAAGGCACTTTGCGCACGTGTTAGGAACAAAATTTTCCTACGAGCTTCATATGAGATAACGAAAAAAAAAAATATATAACTTATTGAATAATTCTTAATTGAACTTGATAGAAAGAACTACACAACAAACAATTACAAAACAATAAAAAATAATAATAGAAAATCAAATTATTTGTTCGTAATATTTATAATGAACAATTATTAACATTCTGCAAATTGATTGCAGATCCAGTCAGTTCATTTAATGGGTGGCTTATGGTACGGCTTGATGGACACTGACTTAGCGCAGAAGGGAATTTAATAATATTGCTTGATGAAGGTTGATTTACTTCAGGACACTGTTGTTCAAATGGGTCGATGAAGGTTGACTTAACTTATATTGCATAAAATAGTCTACAGCAACTAAAATGAATATAAATTTTCCATACGTGTGGAAAACTGTAACTTTGCGCACGCAAATATATGCAGAAAAGTACTACTTTGCGCACGCTTGTAGGAAAACACGTTTTTCTTGTGTGGTTTCGGAATCATGATGACTGTTGACTCTTTCCAGCTGGACGGGAAGAGCCTATGTCTGAAAATAGCGTTGATGATGTTAGTCAGAGCACCTTAACCTTTCCTCGGTAAGGCTTTGAGTGTCCTAACTGGTATGTTGTCTGGACCTGGTGCTTCGCTTGTCTTGACGTGTTTAAGTATGTTTTTCATTTCTTCTGAAGATGTGGGTTCCAGAAGAATATCTGTGTCGTCAGTACGTCAGAGTTGCGTGTGTTTCGGCCTCTTCGACTTCATCAGTGACATCGATATCGTTTTCACGGCATTACCTCTCAAAGGAGTCAGCAAAAACTTTGGCCTTGTCGGCGTGCGTAAAAACCATCCCCATCTCACCGTGGAGAGGGAGGCAGAGTTTCCTCTGGCCATGCCGGAGTACCTTCTGCATAGTGAGTTGTCTACCATGTTGAGTTCGCCCACTGTTGCTCTCTGAATAGTTTCAGTTCGTTACGTAGAAATCGGGCTGCGATATTGAACTGTCGCTTGTCTTAGGGCGTCAGTGTTCGCTGGTATCGTCGTTTCAATAATCTCCTATGTCTAACCAATTCCTTGATTTCTGTGGGAAGTACTCCTTTGAAGTCGAAGCGTGTGGTGGAGATGTCTTTCTGTGAGTATAGTTTGTTTGATTTCTTCCACTGCTTCCTCTAGTTGAGAGATAGTATCTATCCTGGGAATGTTGATTAGGTCGTAGATCACCCTCGGGAAGCACGACCAGTCATTTATCCATTTAATCGTTTGTACGACTTCGGCTTCGTCCTCTCCTACTGTTAGTAAGATCGGGTTGTGATCTGATGACCCTTCGTCGAGTACAGTTATATCCACAAGCGTTGCGATGCTTTGTAATAGCGCTATGTCTAATACGTCTAGACGGTGATCTTCTCTCCCGGGATAGTGTGTAAGTTCGTCGGGTAGGAGTAGGTTTTCAGAGAGGTCTCTGCTGCGTGCGTTTTCGCATCTGCAGTTCCACCCCAGGGATTTTGCGTTGAAATCCCCTATCGACACTGTAGGATGGTGATCGGGAAAAAGTCTCTCCAAGTTCGTTTTCCGGAGGTTTGGGCCTAGCGGAACATAAACGGAGGAGATGCTCAATTCCGTGCCGTCTACTTTTACTTTGGTCGCTACCACTTCACCGAGTGAAAGTTTCGGCAGAGTGTCTTCGTAGTGTTCCAGGTCCGATTTTACCAGGAGAAGTGAGCCCTCCGAACTTCCTCGCTGTCCTGTTCTGTCGTTCCTGTAGCATGCGTACCCTGGCATGTTGAAGTTGATATTACCTCTTGGGTAACCTTGCCAAAGTCTGCAATATCTGAGTCTGAGTCGATACTGCCTCAGTGCGTGTGTTGACTGGGTGATGAGTGAAACCCTGCGTAAGATGTCTTTGCTCTACTTTTGAAATTTGAGTGTCCCTTCCACTCCCCCTTCCCCCTACCAGGACAACGCCCGTATTGACCAACAGGACGGCGCGGGCTTGTTTCGGTCATTAATTATATTAATATTCCTTAATTGATCAGTTCTAGACTTTCAACATATGACTAGTTTCGGTGTAGTTATCGGTTGAAAAGTCCAGAACAAATTCAACTTCTACTTCAATTTGATAATGACCAACATGATTCATCCTGATAGCCTGATTTCTTTAGATATCAGTTCATTTGCTTTTCATAGAATTTTGTTGAAATTAATGAAGAATACATACCTACAACAATGAAAGGAATCAATCACACTCTTCACCATTTTTTGCTGAACAAATTAGACAAATCGTTTACAGCAAACCCCTAAATTGTTCAAGCAGTTCAACTTGTTCGAAAATTTTGTAACTATTATCAATTTTCTTACCTAAGAAAATATTGATTAACGTCAACCTACTGTAACCAGTTGGAGGATCGGTGAAACAGTAAGCAGCAATGTATGTCATTGGTAGAAATGCCCATGCAAATATAAGTAACAGAAAGAAAATCCGACCTGAAAATTTCATCAAATGAGTGTTGAGTTTTGAGCAATCTATTGGACGGTAACTACCACATTCTCTAAATATACAGGGTGTTTCTTTAATGACAAAGGAATATTGAAAAAATACTTGAAAAATATTGAAGCAACTGAGCTTAACATTAATCAACAAATTTTCTAATTCAACTGAACTCTCATTTTTATTAACCTTCAATTTGACTTTTCTATTCTGATGGATCGGACTATTTGCATTCGAACTGCTCCGACTGAAAGATGGACATTATTTTTTTAAAGTTGCTGGTTCGTTGAATAATAATATAAGAATAATGATAAGAATACACTTTATTGAAAATTCATAAAAAAAGCATGTACATCGATTTGTAAAAAATGTGAACACACGGTGCAAGTATACCCGCGAAGTTTAAAACTTGTTGCAAAAAAATCAGAGGTAAAAAATACTTTAGTATACAGTGAGGACCAAAAGTCCGTCGCCCCCTCGTAACTTTTTCATTTTCCATATTACAAAAAAATGTTTAATTCATAAGTTGTAGGGTTTCATTCGATCTCTTTAATGGTTTAAGTTTCATTCATACAGAGTGTCTCAAAAAAGCACGGTGACTTAGGAGTTAATTTTTTTAAATGGGACACCCTGTATTTCATTGCATTATTACATTCTACGTTGAATCTGAAGTTTGATAAATGGTTTTCTATCAAAAAAGTTAATAGTTTTGGACTTATTTCGACTACTTTTGCGCCAGTTCAATGAGAAAATCGTAACAAATGGATCACAATGTATTCCACTTTCCTATCCTAACTTTTTGAAAGCTATCCAATGTAGCAAACTGCTGATGGCACTATGTGTAACTTAGCTCGTCGTACCATTTTACAATTGTTAGAGTTGTTGAATCTCACGAAAATCTAGTACAAATGAAGTTGAAACATTTTATTAACAAATAAGGTAGTCCATAAATACAGATCAAGAATCATTAAAAACTGAAGAGATATTTTAATTTATAACTAAAAACGGTGAATTTTTATCTATTTCAAAAGATGTTCGACATGTCCACCATGCATTTCTTGACACATAAATAGTCGGGTTGTAAACACTTCCCTAACATTAATCAAGGTTTGAGGTGTTATTTCTGAACACACTTCAATAATTCGACGGCGCAGTTCATCTAACGACCCACAAACTCTCTTAAAAACTGCGGATTTCACATATCCCCAGAAAAAGAAATCAAGCGGTGAGAGGACCGGTGAGCGAGCTGGCCACTCTGTTGTACCTCGACGTCCAATCCACCTACCTGGATACCTTTCATCTAAGTAATTTCTCACCTCCCGAAAATAGTGTAGTGGCGCTCCATCTTGCTGAAATGTTACATCCAAGTAAAATTCATGTGGGTTTTGCGCAACGATCTCATCGATACTGGGACTTATTGTGTCTTGCAGCATTTGGAGGTATCTGGGACCATTTAAATTTTCTTCCAAGAATATGGGACCTAAAATGTGGTTACCTAAAATACCAGCCCAAACATTAATTTTCTGGGGAAATTGAGTATGCCCCTCGCGGAATTCATGGGGATTCTCATCACTCCAATATCTACAATTCTGGGTATTCACATTTCCATTTAGGTAAAAAGTGCTTTCATCACTAAAGCAGATGTGTTGCAAATAAAGTCGATTTGCAACAATTCTTTCTGCCATGGTCTCGCAAAATTCAAGTCGCCGGTCTGGATCATCTTCAACCAATTGATGCAAATTTTTTTTTGTAAGGATGGAATTTATTTTGTTTTAAAACCCTCTTTACTGATGTTTTAGAAACATCACATGTCTCAGCTACTTGCTTAGTTGATTGTTGTGGGTTATTTACCATTTCGGCTAGTACTTGAATTTCAACATCTTCCGTAATTATTTTCGGCCTCCCAGATCTCGGAGCATCTTTCACGGTGCCAGTTTGGTTAAATTTTGCCACCAATTTCTGCAGATATTTTCGACACATCGGACGTTCTGGAAACCGTTCATTGAAAATGCGAATAGCAGCGTGGTAATTTCGGTTAGCTTCACCAAATATGATAACGGCTTCAACTTTGTCTGCTACTGAACGAGCCATATTAATCAACAAGAGAAATTGAAAACCGTTTGAAACAAAGTTTTGAAAACCTACAAAATGTCAATGACATTTGGCAAAAACTGATAAGAGTTTTTTTTTCGTTGTCATGGATAAAATAAACGCGCCTAGCGTGCATAGCCTACCTCATTAATTTATTCGTGAACTGGTGCAAAAGTAGTCGAAATAATTATATACAAGTGTTCATAAGTCCAAAACTATTAACTTTTTTGATAGAAAACCATTCATCAAACTTGTTCAGAATTCAACGTAGAATGTAATAATGCAATGAAATATAGGGTGTTCCGTTTAAAAAAAATTACTTCTAAGTCACCGTGCTTTTTTGAGACACTCTGTATGAATGAAACTTAAACCATTAAAGAGATCGAATGAAACCCTACAACTTATGTATTTAACATTTTTTTGTTATATGTAGAATAAAGAAGTTACAGGGGGGGCGACAGACTTTTGGTCCTCACTGTATAATAATGTTTTATAAATTTTCAAAAACGAACAAAATGATAATATAAAATGAACTAAATGAGTTAACTGTAGTAGTGAAAGATATCATGAACTAAATTTTGATGAGACCCTTGAATCCATTTTTTTTTGTTTTTTGACAGAAAATAATGGCTTCATCGTTTTTATATGATCATAGTGAAAGGGCAATAAATATTTGAAATTTTCGTGAGACCTTGTTGTTTTAACTTAATTTTTTACTGCAATACTATTTTTATCCCTTGTATTATAAATATTATCTATGAATTTTATATCAGTTCTGTTTAAATATATAAATCATAATATAAGAAAAAAATCTACAAATTGAAGATCGTATACATCATAAATATGAAACAAAGAATAAAATGGATGGCTGGATATCAACTGAAGAATTTTCTACAACTTTAATGCAACAACATGCCATTTATATAGGTAGAAAGATTTATAATAAATTACCTATTTCTTTAAAAAATAATATTTATTTTGGATTTAAAAGTAAAATCAAACTCTGGTTGATTGAGAATTCCGAAAATTTAAAAAATTATTTGTATGTGAAATAATATCAGTATTATTATTTTTATTACTAATATCATTTTAAAATGTACCTATTTAAATTTTTTGTCATTGTTTGTATATATTCAAAATGTGACCAATTAATAATTTTTACTATTTTTCTTTCTTTGTATATATATTATGATTTTTCAGTATTTTAATATATTATGATTTATAATTAATTACCTTAACTAATTTTACATGATCATGGACAAGCTTTAAAACTTATTTGATCATGTTTTCATGAAATATCAATGACTTTTATAATATTTGAAACTATGTATTTGTCATTTTCAAACAAATAAATAAATAAATAAATAAATAAAAAATATTCTATCCAAATAATTATCTTATGTCCATTTTCTTCGATTCTTTGTACAGATTTTCAGTTGGACATAAATAATTCTTTCTATGTGTGATTCACAGAAACCATTTCTGAAGAAATTTAAGAGGTAGGGTTTTATGACTCCTCCACAAGTCAGGATTCCATTATTCAATTCATACTGAATAAAATCTGATGGAATTCTGAATTTCCAAAACAACTTTGCTCAAATTTTCCAACTGAATGTTTTCTGATAAAGTTGTATTTACCATTTCTACCATGTCTTGTGATAGGAATGATGGATAGTTCTGACAATACCATTTTTTTACTTTTGGTTCCTTAAGTTCTTGACAAAAGAATTTCAAGTCTTAATTAGTCAAAAAATAGCACTTCAAATGGTACCACTTCTTACACGTTCTTTTACATAAGATATCAGTCTGACTGGCACTAATGTGTGGCATAATTCACCACATGGATATTCTGAGGGGCCAGTAGTTTTTTCATCTTGGCAGCTTATTTGGAAATTGACAATCTCTTTTCTAATTTGTGAGTTATCAAAGGATCATTTTCATCATCTTACCAGTTCTTTGATTCTTTGGAGAAATGCATTTTTGTTACATTTCTAAATTTTATTTCCTTAATATCTAAAATACAATAATTATCGAAGTGAATGTTCGTCTTGCCAAAAATTGGTTTTATCAAAATATATCAATTCTTGGTGTTCTTTACTACCCTTCTATGTCTTCCTTGTGTTTCTACCAACTTTCATTGCTGTACGATTCTTCAACAGGAATATTCTTTTGCAAATCGATATGGGAGGATACAATTAACACTGCTCGTTTTTTTTCCAGATTTTGTTTGCTTCTATAGTAGGCTACGAATTTTTAAATACATCATCGGGATTGGAACTGGAGAAGCCACAGCCATATTTGTGGCATGGGTCCGTGATTTAAACCCTCAAAACATAACTTTTTGCAGAATATATTCGGGGTGAGTTCATTACAGAAGAAATCGTGATTGTATTTAGATCGTGTATCCGGACTGATTTAAATTTAATGAGTAACATCTATAAAAACTTACCAACGTCGGCAGCAGTATGGAATCCATCTTCCTGGAAACAGACCAACGTAATGAGAAACAATGCAATCGTCAACAAATACGTCAATGTATCGCATAAAACATGAGTTATCCAAAATACGTATACATCAACTCCAGAGACGAACTGCAAGTGCTTAGAGCCACTTACAATTTCCTTGATGATGAAGATCACATAAAAAGAGGAAACAAAGCTCATACTGAATACAATATTGAATGCCAGTTGGAATCCAATGGTATCGCGACTCGTGAGTTTATCGAGTTGGGATTTCGCCGAATATGGAAGTGGATGGTTTATGAATTCAATTGTATTATCTTTACTTCCATCTATCGCCTCAACCAACTGGCGATATAAGCTGGACAAAACCAAAGCTAGGGATATCCCGGGGCTATGGTATGGGTCATTGTTGAACCAAGCTGTGATAGTGGTATTACCGAAGGGTGGTAGAGCGGTTCCTTCTTCAAAAGATGCACCAACGATGTAACGCCTTCTCACTGTATTGGGAGTTTTCTTTGTCTGGAATTGAAATTTCATATTTGAATAATGAATACTTACAATAAGTATGCCCTCAACAGGCTTCAAATAATTTTTTCTACAACCGAGCGAAAAGTACCGTGATCGCGCTTTGAAAACAAAGGGCAAAATTGAATATTTCCGAGAAGCGATAGTTTTATTTTATTTTGCCGCTCGCCGAACGGCAAAGTTGCCAAAACGCCCGCTTACCATAGAAACCATAATATAAAAACATAAAATATTTTTGCTACTGATCAGTCTTGGTCTTGGTCTCGAAAAATAAACGAAGTCTTGGTCTTGGTATTGGTCTTGATGTTTCAAGACGAAGACGAGACTGGCTTAATCTTGCAGTTGGTCTTGGATCAAAATGCGTCTAGAAATTTGAATTATTCAAGTCAATTGTCCAACCGTTTATATGCATATAATAGTCATTTCGTATGTCTCAATCTGTAACAATAATTGTCAGTTTGTACAGGTAAAGTAAGCGGAATAAATTTATCATTTCAACTTTGTGTACTTATGTTTTGCCTGAATTCTAAATTTTAATGTATTACATTTTTATGTGATATCCATAATGCTCTGTGTTCTAACTTGTACTAATCTGTATCTATGTTTTTCAATAAATGAATATATTATCCACCTAAATTTTTCAATATAAATATACCCCATATACAGGGTGAGTTGATGCATGGACACTAGTCTCGTGTATGGCATCACAGGTTACAAGATAAGGGCTACGTCTTCCCTATCTCGCACAAGTCACTGACTTTTGAGGGTTGCTCGTGAGGGTGCAGCTGGTTGACGGATATAACAATAAAAAAAATTAAAATATACCCTATATACAGAGTGATTAATAATAAAGCTGCGGTGATAGGCTGTCGAAAATTGCAAAATTTTACTTTTCACCTGTCATTATTTCAAAAACAGTTGAAGATATGTAAGAAATATTAATAAAATATTTAACCTAAAATTCGAATAGTTGTGCATCAATATACAGAATAATTTATTTAAAATAGAAAATCGTTGCCAAGTTTAGCTGGAAGTGGCCACAACACATTATCAAAATATTTCCAAAATTTTCAAATTCAAACCAAATAACTTTCATATTGAATTTTTTCCTATTTTCATTAGTAGGAGGTATGGACCACTTATACACAACATATACCTGATGTAAACTGTAAAACTGCAATACTGAATATGAAAAACGTATATTTAATTTTGAATGAGCAAAAATTAAAAACCTACCACATGGAAAATAAATAATTGAAATAAAATGCATAATATTTTCATCAGATTTTTCTTGATATTCAGTAGATTTAAGTGCCATATTTTTCTTTCGAGACCAAGACCAAGACTCTTGGGAGAGTCAATCCTTATTACAAAAATACCTGATTCTAAGACAAACACTAGCAGAACATTAATGCAACACTGAATCAAACTAAAAAATATCTACATCAGGCCCACTAATTGTAAAATATGTTTATTTTGAAATATTCGAATGGTTAATGCAATAATGAAAGAAGCTCAGAAAATATCCCGGTACAGTCCACCAGGATCTTCATCTGGAATTATCATAAAAAGCTATAAAATTTGCACATTTACCTTAAATTTTGTGAATAATAAGAAAAATTATAGTTTTTTGATACAGGTAAAAATTGTATTTGAAAAACATTAAGTAATAAGTCATTATGTTATTATGTTTTTCGTGTTATTTAAATATCCGATAATCTGTCTGACTTTAATATCTGAATGCACACACATAATAGTTATTATAAAAAAAATTGCTGTTATATAAACTATGGTTTCAATAAATATTTTTTAGCTCACACTTAGCTTGAACTTGAACTTGAACATTTAATAGTGTTGAAATACAAATTACCAACTTAAGTTATACAAAATAACAAAAGTATATGTTCCAAAAGTTTATTAGATCGTTTTGAGGGAGTTTTCTTCCACTAAAGTTGGTAAAAATGTTCTCTTTTTATAAGTATTTGATTTTTATTTTTTACATCAAATAACTAGGTATATTACGATTAATAGAGCGGAAATGAAGCATATTACAAACTTCAGTTATAGAAAGTTATTTAAAAATAGTTATTGTTATTATAATAATTTCTTTTAATATTTCATTTCACTAAAGATGGTAGAAATGTATATTTAGTAAATAATTCATCTATAAATTATATTGATGCCCAAATCATCGCGTTAAATAAACTGCAAAACTACCAACTTCAGTTACGAAAAACAGTTGAAAAATTGGTAGGTTGTTATTCTTTTTTTATTTTTAACAATTTTGTAGTACTGAAAGTAGATTCAAATCAAAAAGTGACACAATAGTTTGTGAATGTCTTATTGAATAGGTACTAAAGTAGTTTTTCATTGTTTTTCTTACAATAACAGTAAAGTAATTCTTGCCGCACGTTTCAAAATTTGAACTGTCAAATTTTGAATTTATCTACAAACATTAATTTTTTCACAAATATTTTTGTAAAATCTGCGGTTGAACAAAAAATCTTGTGTGTAATTCCAGCGCAAAAACTTTGCCGCTTTCGAAATATTGCCAAAAGTTTTTTCTCAAGCGGTAAAGTATTACTTTGCACTCTTATCACACAAATACCAGTTATAATTGACTTGCACCATTGACAAACACTATGAAACATGAATTCAGGTTGAAAAAACAATTTTTGTGAGACTATTATACACATCTGTACATTTTGGCTCCGAAATCACGTTAGAGATAATTGCACATGACTTAAATGGATTAAATTATTGTTTGAATATTGAGTGAAGCCTGTTAAAAGGATATCTATAGCGTCTGACAAACATGAACATTTTCATCTACAAATATTTCTATATTTAAATGAAACGATTCATCGATTATTTTCTCAATTTTCTATTCTACAATAAATTTGTTAAACAATCCATAAGAAAGGCCATAGAAGAATTGTATAAAATGCGACCCCTAGGTCCATGTGGAAAATAATAAACTCTCTCCTTTACTATAAAACAGAGAAAGATGTGAATAAAATAAATAACATTGGTGATGATGATACTACGATTTCGAATCCAGAGGATATCTGTGAAAACCTCAATGATTGGATTATGCCTATCAAATATCATTCCTGACAACAATGTACAGTATCCTGATGTTCCTGAAGATGCTCCCATTGATTCAATGTTTCTGGAACCATCGAATTCTCATGAGATTGAAGAACTTATAAAAAAGCACCTGGCTTTTATAACATTAACGTCAATTTTGTAAAATTAGGTAAATCAGAATTGGCTCCTTTATTGAGTAAATCAATCAAAGTATGTTTTGAATCTGGAATATTTCCAAAAAATTGCAAAATTGCGAAAGTTCTACCAATTTTCAAAAGTGACAAGAAATGCTTTATGAATAATTATCGACCTATTTCTTTTCTCATTTTATCAAAGATTATTGAAAAAATTATACACAAAAGATTACCAAGTTATTTGACAAAAATTTACTTTCTGTTTAAAAATCAGTATGGCTTTCGTGAATCTTGTGATACAGAGTGTGCCACTGTGGATTTGATCACTAATATTCAGATGAAATTAGATTCGGGGTTTTTCTGCGGTATCTTATCATTAGATTCACGTAAAGCATTCGACACTGTGAATTATGATATTTTAATAATTAAACTAAAACGAATTAGTATCAGGGGCAATGTTTATACTTTATTTGAAAATTACCTTAGTGAAAGACAACAATTTATTGATATGGGGGCTCAACATCCTGGAGAAGAGAAATTTCTTGTGGGGTACCCCAAGGGTCTATCCTTGGGCCTGTTTTGTTCCTCATTTACATAAATTCGATATCTTGCCTGAATTTGAAAGGTCTTCTGAAATTATTTGCTGATGATACTACCCTTTACTATTATGGAAAGTGTTCAGGAAACAAAGGAACAAATGGAAGGTGACCTCTGTTTTCGATTTGGTTGAAAGAAACTAAGTTGACTTTAAATTATGAAAAATCGAGTTTCATGCATATTTTCAGAAGATCTTTACAAGAAAATCAGATTCAGCCCATCAATGTAGATAATTCTTGCATACAATACAAAAAAAAATTCTAGGTTTAACCATTGATCAAACTCTCTCTTGGTCCACGCATATTCTTGATTTAAGAAAAAAAAAATCCCCTATTATTGGCATTTTATACAGACTCAGGTCTCATATTCCATATTCTCATATTCCACCTTAAAAATATTTACTTCAGTTTAATATATTCAAAGCTTTAGTATTTGATTTCAATTTGGGACACTGCAACAAAATCAATTTTGAAACCATTGAACCAACTTCTAAATTATACAAACCAAGAAATCTTCCAGATATTGATTCAGTGTTCAGAATGAAAATTTGCTTGTTTATTCACCTATCACAGAATAAAAAAAAAACATTCCAATCTCTCCTATATTGTTACTTCTGATAGTCATAGTCATCTAACCAGACAATCTGATACGCTAAAAACTGTGCAAATCAAAACCCAATTTGGAAAAAGTTCATTATAATAGAGAGTTATTGCAGAGAGAAATGAGTTTACTTAATTACAAGAAACTTTTATTAAAGTATCCTGTAATGCAATTATTAAATGATGGTTGGTAATGGTGTTATTGCAAACACGATCTTCACTGTTGCTTCTTTAACTTTATTTTGACAAAAATGTCAAAGTTCAAATTAACGTCAACGTTGAATTTGAGGTTGACTGCGAACGTAATAAATTTAAATTTTTGGCAGTGGTTCAAGTTCATAAATTTCCATTTTCATTGAATTCAATTTTAATATTAATCCAAAACCTTTGTCTATAAGTTTTTATAACTTCTGACAATAAAGTATATTTTGACTTGATTTGACTTGACTTGACTTAGTTAATATACTTCAGCTGATATGAACATGGAAGAACACTTAGAAGTAGCTGTCTTGGCTGGTGCTAACCACCAAGAAATTGAACAGCTACTTCTACACAACATTATTGGAATGGCAGTTGAGAATAATCGGGAAAACAACATAGAATTCAGTTTGAATAATATGACTGATGATGAAGTGAAATCCAACTTTCGTTTTGGAAGAGAGGATATATTTCGACTGAGAGATGCTTTGAAAATACCTCATCATATCATTACTGACACCAGGAATAATGTGAATGGTATGTATTTTATTAAATCGTTAGATGATGACTACGAACACACTTCTGCAGGAACCACAGCATTATGTATGTTCTTTAGAAAATTGAGCTATCCTAATCGATTATTGGATTTGGAAAAACTTTTCAACTATTCATCCCAATCACTATCCCAAATCATTACAAAGACTGCCAATTTCATTGTAGAAAATCATGGACATCTGGAAAATTTAAATGCACATCAATGGCTGAACAGGAATAGATATCAGCTGTATGCACAAGCAAGTATTTGACCAAGGTGCAATAAATTTCATGAGCAGATGTTTTAATGTAAAAAAATATTAGTCTATTTCTAACATGGGAGGAGCCATACAAAATTGTTGGGGGTTTATTGATGGCACAGTTCAGCCAATATGCAGACCTTCTATCAACCAAGAGGAATATTACTCAGGCCATAAAAGAGTGCACAGTGTAAAATATCAATCAGTTCTAACTTCAGATGGATTAATAATCAATCTGAAAGGAGCTTTTTCAGGCAGAAGACACGATGCAGGAATTTTTCGAGAATCAAACTTGTACCAAGAGTTGGAACAAAATGTTATGTTTGAAAATGATGGAAATTATATGTTATATGGGGATCAAGCATATAGAGTTAGGCAGCTGTTGTTATCGCCATATCCTGGGCAACCAGCACTTTTATTACCACATCAAATTATGTTTAACAACGGTATGAAAGTCCTTCGTGTCTCAGTTGAGTAGAGCTTCCAGAAAGTTGTTAGACAATTTGCATTTGTAGATTTCAAGAAAAATCAAAAATTACTGCTTAGTGACATCGAAATTTTTATCAATGTGCTGTTCTTCTGACGAATTGTCACATCTGCTTGTTTGGGAGTCAAACTGCTGAATATTTCAACATTATGCCTCCTGCTTTGGAAGCCTATATTTGGTGAAATTATTGTTCATTTTGAATAATTATCATTTTAATATACAGTGAAAATGTATTGAATCAATTATATTTCTCAACAATATCAAGTAATTTATTAATGACTTCTTGTTGCTTCTCAAATATATTCTTGTATTGTTCTGAGTCAAACAAGAACTTTTTTTCAGCTTGGGCAACATTTCTTTCGGCCACTGCTACTTTCCGTTCTTCAATTCTCAATCTTTTTTCCTCAAGTTCCATTTCTTTATCATTATTTTCCTTCAAGTAATCTAAGCCACTTCTCCTCATATAGTTTGTTTTTTTGCGCGACTTTTTGTGGGTACTACAAAAATACATTATGATTATATGTTGTTGAAGAGGTGAACAAATTTTAGCCAAGTCATAGTAGTAAGTAAATATATAAAGTGTCATCCCCAAATTTCGCACCATACCTATGGGGAACTTCTTTATTATGGTTTCTTCGACCAAATGATAGTTTGTGCTTGCCTTAAATCTAAACATGCATCAACAAAGTTGTTAAAGCTAAACATATCCCAAATGGTGCATACTTTGGGGATGACACTGTATATAAATCTGTTTTCAAATTGGAAATAACTAACAAATCTACATATGTACCTATGATATTACTAGTCTTATTGATTTTCTTATTGATTAATGTTTGAACTTTTGGAATAGAATTTTCAGGGTCTCTTTCATTCGTTGCAGAAAGAAATACTCCTTCTACTGGGGTTTGTTCTACATTTTCCTTTTCAGTACTTATTTCATTAACTCCATCAATTTCAAGCTGAGCTACTAAAAAGTTATTTGTTTGCAAATTGTGAATAATGGAAACCAACAGAAACTCATCACAGTTTTCAATAATTATATATGAGTTTGAGATATACTCATGTTCATTGGGAGATACTATAGTAATTTCTTCAGACTGCATACATTTCAATGCAGCTTGTTCTCTAGTTTCTTTCCCTATTTCTGTGTCAGCTTTATTTTTGGCAACTTTTGTTGCTTTCTCTTGGTTTCTCACTTTTATCTCTTTGAGAAGGTCGTGCAATTCTTGCAGACGTGCATCTTTTTGAGAGTACGGCTCTTCAACACCTGAACTGAAATGTTTCAAGTAGGTAACCATACACAAAATAAATTTGAGAGCATAAATGTATAGGTACTTACCTTTTTTGATTCTTTGTTTTCGTATTCACCCACTGGTCTAATATCATTTGTTTGTGCTGCCGAATAGTTTTCACTGTAAATTCTTTTTGAACTAACTGCTTCAAACTATTTTTAACTTATTCCCAAACAGCGCATCCGTTTGCGTAGGGATTACGGGACACTACTTCTTGGAGAAGAATAGTGTCATTCTCGTAGGTGAATCGTAAACGTTTCTTATCTTTTTCCTTCATGATTCCTTATATTAAACTCACAAGTAACTATATTTGTTTTGATGTTCAGTTCAAAATGTCATCATTAATTTGGCAGATAATTTCTATTATGTCAAAATAGAGGATCCTTAAATAAACGTGCCTATTCCTGTAATTAAATTAAATAAGGGAATCCTGTATTTTAATAAAAGAGAATTGTAAAGGATATATTGAATGCGCATGCGTATATGTCAAATAAAGGAAAACTTTGTTAAAGTATCATCATAAAAAAGGTTGCAATAACTCTCTATTATCACGGTATTATAGCCTATAATAGCATACTGATACGAATTGGGTCTATAATAATAATAATAATAATTTATTTGCCATATACAAAATGTGTTACGCAATGAATTTAAAAAGTTAATAAAAACAGTATAGTTATATAAAAAAGGTAAATAAATTGTTGCAACCACTAAAAGAAGATCCTTGAAAGTGGTCTAGTATATCTTTTCCAATTTAATAGAAGTACCTACTTAGTAAACTTTCCACTGTCCATTTGTTTTTACACGTTTTTGATATATGAATGTTCGTTTAAAATGTTTGCTCATAAATTAAAATAGGTGAAATTAAAAACATGGTGCATCACAATGGGTAAGATTATAAATAAACATATACACATATCAAACAATACACAATTATAAATATAAATATATCAAATGTAACAAGGAGTCATAAATAGAAAAAGATATTAAAATATCAAAAATACAATGAAATCATTATACAATGGGATATACAATAAAGTTTTTCGTTCAGAAGAAAACTCATCAATGACACGTCAATTGTATAAGTTGAATTTTTCAATAATACGTATTTGAAGCATCAATTACCTCACCAAATTCAAAAATGAATTGAAACAATTTCTCATTTCTACTGAGGATGAAGTAGCGTCACTTCTTCTTCTTGAGCAATACTGATTTAACTATTATATTTAATTGTTACCTATGAATTATATTTTATATTTTTAATATTTTATTATATGTTTATTCATATTGATTGTTCTTGTATATATATTGTATGTTTCTTGGGATTTAATAGATAAATGAATAAATAAATAATCTAATTTAAAATGAAAATCGACATCCTTTTGATTTATTTGTACTTTTTAGTGTATTAGGGAAATATTATGATATTTAATGCAACATAAAGAATCTACTACCGTATTAGGGAAATATTATGATAGATAATGCAAGATAAAGAATCTACTGATGAATTTGAGTTCTCATCGACTATCGGCTAAAAATCACATTTAATCTGAATCTGTAATTATTAATTTGAAGAAACTGTAAGCTCCCCATTTCCCCTGTAAGCTTCCCATTTCTGTTTGGCTCAAGTAGCAGCTATATTCTTGAAATTAACAAAATGTTTGCCCTCATCGCCAAAATACGAAAGCGAAGAAGGGCCACAAATAATAAATAATTAGTATTCTGACTTCACAACTCGGAATTAGTATAATTCCAACTTTTAAACAGAATTAGTATAACTATATAAACTCAGTTCATATTTTATATCTTGAGCTGCCTTAAAATTAATATTGTTGAAACAAATCAAATCCGCATAACTTTTCCAAAAATCGAAATCTTTGATAATTTTTTATAATTTTTCTTTCATTCAATGTTTGCAGTGAGAAAAAGTGTTCCTTTCCACAATAAAAAATGTTTGGAATTTGGATGAAGATGAAAGTCGGAATAAAATGAAGCACTCACCATTTCCAGCATTGTATGTGTGATGTTAGGTTCCTGCTGAATATAGTATCCTAGATCTTTCAATACATTAAAATAACCGTAATCGTTTTCAGCATCTTTCTGAACTTGTGTTACTGGATTATCAAATTTCTCGAGATTCAGAGGCATTGCTGGTAAGTTTCCTGTTCTGTTGGTGTGTCGCACCACAATAAGCGCGATTATCAGGAATATTGTCGGCAAGAGCAACTGTATACAGAGCATAATCCAAGAACGAAGGGTTGTCACAAATTTTTTCAAGAACATCGCTCGGAACTGATTCAGTACCAAGCCAGATCCACTGGTGTAATATGGAGACATGGAAACATTAACTGAAATAAAAAAAAAGAATAATCAATGTTATGACTTTGGGTATTTAGGTGAGTAGTATAGTTTTGAAATAACATCCTTCATTGGGTCAGATCCCACTCACGAAGCCTGAAGAAACGAAAAATAAATTCTGCTAACAGATCATAGGGGAACAGAAAAATTCCCTCCAATCAGAAAGGGGTCACTATAGGCAGCTATAGTTGCCTGATTTATAGTATACAAATAATATAAAATTGTACTTGCCCTTATTATTGTTGGTTTGTTCAGGTTTAATAGATTCTGCGTGTCCATTTTCAAGTGGTATTCCTTCATTGTACATTTCTTCTTGGCCATGATCAGCACCAACTCTATAACGCAACATTAGTTTAGAAGAAAACCATCCTACACAATATTATCTGATTTATACAACTCTTCGACCAATAAATCAAGTATTTTCAGTAGAGGAGTCGCATAAAAAAAATTAGAGTAAAATTATGTTGGATGTAAGTATAGAGGTTTTCAATAGAATCAGTACCGATAGAAAAGTCATACCAGAATTTTAATGAAGATATTCTAACATTTCAATTGTGAAAAATTGAATTGTGTTCGATAAGATAAAATCTCGTTTTGAATAATTTGATGTATATAGGCTGGGTACTGTTTGTATTTATCATCTTTTCAATGAGTCTCTAAAAAAATTTAAACAAAAACAAGTGGACGTTGGATGTACAATGAACATAGCACCTGATATTTTTTTCTGCGGTCTGAGGACGCTATCAACATGTGAAAATGAACCCCGGACTACTAGCCATCTAAGACTGGCTGAACAAGTCAAAAATATAGAAGTTTCAGTACATCGAAGAAAGCAGAGTATCTTAGATCCCCTCTCATATAACAACATTGGCTTAATCTGGAGCAAATACTTTTTATAAAGTGTGACCCATTTAAAATGGAACCACCCCTGTAGAATGTGCATTTTTCAATCAATCTCAATTTTTTTTTATTGAAATATTAAGCATGAAAAACTGTATCTTGACACTAACTTTCACAATTTTAGTTTCATTTCCAAGGCACTCTATGGTTTTTTTTTGTTTGTCAAAAACGGCAAAAGGTTATTAGGCAATTTTTGTTTTAAAATTTGACTACACCACTGGATTCGTAGTCGTTATAAATGAAAACTGTCAAATTTTCATTAAAAAATATTTGTTAACAACGAAGTTACAACTTCAATTTTGGAAACAAAGTATTTGTTTGTAATTTTTATTCAGATTATAGACATATTTGAGATCTGACAACTCTGTGATCACCAAGTAGAACACCAGTGAATTAGTACAGTGAAAATCCGAAGTCAATAGCTCAATCCGTTCTACAGTTATAACTCCTGAATATGGTAATGTGAGAGATTTGTGGTGTAAGCGTTTTGTAATAAAAATCCCAACCCAATAGGTACTGTAAGGGCAGTTGCGAGGACAATGAATTCAACGAAAAACAAAGTATAGAGATGTTTGAAACGCAACAGGATTAGGGCATTTAAACCAAAATTTCCACATACCGTGTTAAATGGTTATTTTGAAAGACGGTTTGAATTTTGCTTACAAGGACTTATTGAAAATAGAGTTGAATAATTTTTTATTCAAATCAGCTCTTGAGATGTTGAAAATATGAATTGAAGGGTTTTTGGGGATGCTGATTCCGAGACGAAAAAAGTGTGAATTTATTTTTTTTTTCTCCTCAAATCAGCTCTTGAGATTTCGAAAATATGGATTGGGGGGGTTTTTGGGGATGCTGATTCTAATTCTGATAAAAAAAGTTATCTAAAATGAGCCCTAATATCCTTTTCCCAAAAAACAGCTTTTTTTACCCCCCCACACCGCACGCCTATGGTCGATGAAAATGTTCACTATGCCAAAATACTTCATTTACCTACCATATAATCACCACCAATATTTCAAGAAAATCGCATTATTAATAACTGAGATATTAGGGTGTATTCATGAAAAGCGGGACACACTGTATATAATATAGGTGTATAAAAATATATACACACAAATATATACACATATATATATATCTCCAAAGCAGGAGCCGAAACGTCGAGTTGTAAACTCTCAACGCGGTTCAACCCAGGAACTTAGTAATCAACAAATATCTGACCGCGGAAACCTTTCCGAATATATATACACACATATACACATACATATAAATAAATAGATCACTTCAAAATTTCTTTCTTTAATTTGTTTTTAAATTTCATCAGCGAATGGTAATTTTTTATTTCACTTGATACAGAATTACAATTTACTATGCCATTATGATATACAGATTTTTTCCAAAATTTAATCTGAAGTTGCCAGCAGCTCATAATTTAGTTTGTAATTGTAATGAAGCCATTGAATATCATCCTTCATTTTATTGGAAATGACCACCTGCATAAATGCATGTTTCGAGATTATTTCCTCTCATCAGTGCAATGATAGGTCAGACGGCAATAGAGTCGTCTTGATTCACAAAGATAACATTCAAAAGCCTTATAATATTCCCCTACGATTGAAGCGGTGACTCACAATCACAGTCATAACCGCGAGGGAAAAACAAAATAGTATTACTCTGTATCACAGACTCCAGTCGTCTGACCTATCCTTGCACTGATGATGAAACATGCATGTATGCAGGTGGTCATTTCCAACAAAATAAAGGATGATATTCAATGATATTATTACAATTAGCATTTGCAAACAGTGTCCTCCTTGAGGACCATTGCGCAAATGGATGACAGATGTAATTCAATTCCCGTAGGGGGACGTAGTTGTTTTCTGTCAGAGATTTGTCTCATTTTTACACTTTGTGGAAATGTGTTGAGGGAAGGGTATTTTCGGGCGTAGCCGGAATTATTTCTACTGATTTGAAACCAATAGTAATACCTAGAAATTTTGTAGTTTCTGTGGATTGTTTTAATTTGCCTTTAACATGTAGGTGAAGATTATAATTAGCTGTAATATTTCTTAGTATAAACCTCACATAATTAAACAAAGTTCCAAAAAACTTGATTGAATTCACAAAAAACATTTATTCAAATTTACTGATAAAAGTTGATCACCTCTTCAAAATCCTAAAATTAATCTTCCTCTCATTCAATTTCTTGGTATGGTAGGTATATTATGACATAAAGAACATATTTTCCTGCTATTATGATAATATACTAGTTCCAATTTGTTAAGTCGAACTAATTCTAATTCCTAGTAGTGAAGACGGAATTATAGGTGTTAATTCCGAGTTGTGAAGTCGTAATTAGGATAATTATTTTATTTCTTAGTTCTTTGTGAACCTTCTATGCTTTCGTATTTTCCTCATATAGTTTAACTGGTAAATTTTTTAACCTGAAACTGTTCTTCGTGAGTAACGATTGTTTATTGCCACCACAACTACTTTAACTACTTTAACAACTTCGGTTGAAAATCTAAAACATGTACACCCAATGACACTCGTCGAATGGAAGTGGTAGAGATGATTTTGCGAATTTTTCGCTATTCATCTATGCTAAAGCCTAAGAGTTTTTAGAACTTACAGAGTTACTTCCTCCTACTAGCAAATAAAAGTTAGTAACGCTAAGCCTTTTTTTTGTTTAAAATGAAGCACTTATAATTATTCAGTTCATGAAGAATAATTAGAAAATTGGTGTAACACTTTTCCCATAACTGTCGATTCCATAATATTATTCTAAACAACTGTACCTATATCAATTGGCTGAATTGAACCAGTATATTCGATACCAAACTGTTAAGAGTAAGTACTAAAATTTCCACTCACTTCATGAAAACTTCTTCGAGAGTTGTTAGAGAAATTCCATAACCAAGTATTCCTAGGTGATTGGATTCCTTCTCCAATTCCTTCAATAGGGGCTCAAAAACAGCTGATTGGTTATCTGTCAAGAAGTATGTTAGCTCAGAACCGATATTACTTTGTGCCTAAAAAAAATTTAAAGTTGTCAGGACCCTACAATTTGTTATGAATCAGTTCTTTTATTTCTATAGGCAGTATTTGTTTCGAAATGGCACCCTTTGCTCATCTTCAATATATTATCATTATTTATGGTTACTACGCCAGTATTCAATTCCTAGTTCCTCTAGAGCGCCTTTCGTAATTCAATTTTTGATGTTTTTGATGTACGCATCCCTTTTTAAATACTCTTTCACCCTCTTGAGTTTCATAAAAACAGGATAATACTGTTGATGACAATCATGATGCAGCTTTAACCAGGGATATTTTTGTCACAATCGTGCGTGATCCACGATACATGTGCACGGTATTCAGTATGGGAAGTGTTATTTTCCCGCACGCTAAATTTGTTCGAAAATTTCCCGCATGTGAAAATACCTTATTAATTTTTCAAGAAACATAAAATTCATGAGAGGTAAAACTAAATATAACTCATTCATGATTTAAGAAGTAATTAGAAGGTAAATCTCAAAAAGAAAGAGAAAAATAAAATTACGAAATTAGAGTTCAAAGTAGTGATTTAGAAGACATTAAA
Source organism: Chrysolina americana (assembly GCA_958502065.1). Classification (NCBI taxonomy): domain Eukaryota; kingdom Metazoa; phylum Arthropoda; class Insecta; order Coleoptera; family Chrysomelidae; genus Chrysolina; species Chrysolina americana. The sequence continues at coordinate 12,037,929 of OY293412.1, forward strand.
ATAATGACACCACTGAATTATATTCTTCAGGCGATGCTTCATTATATACAATAAACAATTTTTACTGCATGTGAAGTCTTTCGATCACAAAGTCAATATGGCAACGGTGCCCACTGAATTTGCGGTTCGGGCTCGTTCGCGCATGCGCATAACTTAATTGATCTATCGATTTGGACAGCTGTCAAAGTGAAGTAACACAGACACGTGTGTTAGTGTACCTCGTCAGCGACCACGGAACAAGAATTATGGTGTCAAAACTGATGGAATACATCTTTTCGGCATGCGACGTTGCTAAATTAACGTAGTATCATCGGCAAATAGTTTGATTATTAATTTCAGTTCTAAATTTGTTATAGAGTAGATATAAATCAAAAATAAAACAGGTCCAGAATTGATCCTAATGGTACCCCACATTTGATATTTATCAAGAATCTGCAACAACATTAGCTAATACATACTCTTTTCTATTCATCAGGAAACTTTGAAACTATCTATGTATTACTTAGGTGACATATTATTATCCATGTAGCGGACATCATATTGGGCCGTTGTTAAGGCTTTGTCTCACAACGGCGAATTGCGAATTATTTTATGTGCGGATTTGATATCAAATATTTTAATTTCCCTATGCTCTAGTGAAATGTGGTTTAGATAATTAAATAGAGAAGCAAATATTCTACCAAAATCACATAATTTTATAGTAAGAGGAAAGGGAAAAAAAGTTAAGGTCTACTTCTATCGGACGCTAATGAATTTCATCGGCGGCACCTTCATTTATTAATTTGGGATTTGTTGTCAAATATTGTAATTTCCCTATGATCTATTAAAATGTAGTTTAAATAATTAAATAACAGATAATAACATGTACCTAGAATTAAGTTATAAATAAATAGGTATCTATCAAAAATATTTTACGCCACTGTGTTTATGACAGCTGTCAAGCCAAAGGGAAATTTCCACTCTACACAGCGAAATTTCCGAAGAAATTAGGTTATTGTCATAGCAACTTGTCAAAATGCAGGCATCTGATTGGCTAAAATGAATTCAAATTTTCAAAAATATTTCTTAGGGTGGCTCGTAAGAGTGCGGTCGGGCAACGGAAAGAACGTCTTTTGAACAAATCCCCACAATATCACATATATTACGTTATTATTGGTGAAGCAACGCACATAGGCTAGATATTATTAGTTCGTCGTTGGAGTTTGTTATCGAAAACAAGCGGGAATATATTTCTTACCACAATATTTGGTATATACTTCCTCAATAGTTTCGTTACTTTTTCAGCATCACAATCTTGTTTCTTATCCATTATTAGGCTGTAGCCAGCACCATACTTTTTCTTGAGAAAAAAGCTCGAACCACAACACTGCAATTCTCCACCAGCCATGATTGCAATTCTGTCGCCAAGAAGGTCAGCTTCGTCCATGAAGTGTGTAGTGAGGAGCATTGTTCGATCTAAGGATATTAAGAAGATAGTTGGCGATGAAAATCAATAACGTCGTTCAGTGAAAGAATTGATTATCTAAATGGAGAATTTGAAGACTTTAAAGCACTAACGGCGTGGTTTTAAGACTGAATTGTAAAAGAGACAACCATTCATGAATGTGTATTTTGAATATGTAAGTAACAATAAATGCATAAGAGGAGTTCGAAAATAAAGAATCTGATTTTCCAGCATGAATTTCGTACGCTTGCAGTGATTTAAACCAAAATTAAAAGCCCTCATACCTACTAACGATGCAAGGGAGGAAACCTAGAGAGCGATGCTTCATGGAAATTCCTAAAATAAAAGAGAGAAAAGTCTAAAATGACTTCGTTACTTCTGGAAAATTCAAGAATACTGCGTAACTAACTGAAAGACAGGCCCCGGGAAGTTCTAGAGCCTATTTTCTTCGTTGAATCCTAATTCAATTTATTATCATGAAAAAATTAATTTCATTTTATTGATTTCAACATTTTTTTTTTATTCACTAATGTCTCCTAGCTGTCAGTTATACAGGGTGACCAAGGGTTAAACCGCCAAACGTTCAGTATCGATTTTAGATGAAAATAAGATGTTTTCTTCATATAAGCATATGTCCCAACTTGCTTCGATTTCGAGATACAGAGTATCAAAGTTTTCATAAAAAAACAGTTTTTTATTCATTATTCTAGAACCTTTTGGTTGATTCTGATAAAAGTCAGCATGTTAATTTTCGGTGATGGGGGGCTTATTTTAATGTACCTGTTATTTAAAAAAAAATATATTTTTTTTTAACTTTGACACCCTGTTTCTTGAGAACGAATCAAGTTTTGCCACATGCTTATATGGCGAAAAAATCTTATTTTTACTTAAAAAACCGATACTGAACGTTTGGCGGTTTAACCCTGGGTCACCCTGTATATTGAATATTGACTATTCTAAATAAAAAAAATATAAAGGATAGGTAGCATATTATTTATATTTTTGATATTTATGAATTATACTTATTAATTTTATGTATTAGTGTCAAATAAGTTTGGATAATTATTTTGTAATTAATTTTTTATATCCCTATTATAAACAAAATTTTTTCTTGGGTTAATAAAGTACTACTACCGTGATGGTCATGATGGTAGAGCGCTTGTCTCCTAACCTAAGTGTCTTGGGTTCGATTCCCAGCATGGTCATCGGTCTCGTGCATGGCATCACACGTTAAAAGGTAAGGGCTGCATCTTCACTAGCTCGGACATGTCTTTCGAAAACTTTTGAGGGTTGTACTGTTAAGGGTGTGCAGCTGGTTGAAGGAAATAACAATTTGTTTTTAATGGGGGTTCTCTAAAGTTCGTTAATGGCAACGGCAAAGAATTCTGAAGAGTCCGTAACGTCAACTATCTCCACACACTACCAACCTTAATAAAACCAGGTCTTGCAGGTAGTACATAATAAATTAATTGAATGAAAACGGTAAAATGCCGTTTTAGAGTAAAAACAGCTTCTAGAGAGATTGTGTATTTCCTTACACTTATGGGCTATCATGTATATTGAATCAATTTACTTATCAATAATTGTGTGTTCCAACACCAAAGAATCGGCAGTGCCATATAAATTTGAAGGGTGGATCATATAAAGTTCATTGCATAATAATCGCATAAACGTTCATTTCAACTTTAAAGAATATTTACATTTGGTAATCTTACCCTCTTTCTGTGTTTGCAACAAATTCCATAAAGCTCTTCTGGCTGAAGGGTCCATACCTGCTGTAGGCTCATCTAACATTATCACTTTGGAATTACCACAAAGCGCTATACCCACGCATAACTTTCTCTTCATGCCCCCAGACAACGTTGATGATTTTGCATTTCTCTGAAACACAAGTCAATTTTCAAAAAATCCTTATAGCAGGGGAGCCCAAGCGGGGATTTCGGGATTTTGTGAAGCGCGGCAGATTAATATATATAGGGGGATCCCTTGTACCAGGTTAAGTAACTCCACCAAATATGAACCTCATTAATAAGGCCGCGCGTCCAGGATAAAGGATCAGATTAGTAAAAAAAATTGATCATGAGAAATTCTCGAGCGCGTCAGATTAAGGTAGGGTGAGTTAATTACATGCTGAAGAGTGTATATTCTACCAATCTGACAATTTGAGAGTGACGTAAAGAAAGGTAGGGCTACAAAGTTATAAAAAAAGGCATCTCGACATTCTCGAGCGTGGCTGATCTTTTTTTATTTTGAAAAAAGTAATTCAAGGATAATGAAAAATATATAATCTGATGATTTCCACAAGCCGAAATAACAAAAATTCGTCGATAAAGTCTAATGCGCGCAGCTGCGTAATGCTTATATTCCCCTCTCCGCGTTACTATTTCTCTCTCACTCTTTCTCCATCTATTTGGCTTGGCCAAACTTAGATTTTGAATATAATTAGAACCGATTCGTACCGGTAGATTTTGAGAAATCTTAAAAAACTACGATTGTTTTTATGTGTTTTTTTGGAATAACTTTTTAACGGCTTTATCGATCGATTTCAAAAATTAATCATTTTTTACTATCAAAAAATCACTCAGCTCAGTGAGCTCAAAAACGAAATGAGTGGAATGTTGAGCGCTTAGGTATGGAGTTAGCGGGAAGTTGCAGGGATGGCCTTTAGCTGTCAACCGCTTTCCTATTTTTTTTTGTCAGATTAGGCGAATCCCTCTAGATAATCGTCAGCTTAGGAGACAGCACATATAGGACATAAAGATAAACCATATATATCTCAATCTGACGCGCTTGAGTATTTCAAAATGGCATTTTTTTTTCATATTATAATAATGGGCGTGAGTTTGCGTCACATCGATATCGTCAGATTATTGCATGGGACCTTTTTTTTAGGTTCACTCAACATCCCCTAAGAAAAGCTGACGTGCTCGATTACATTTTTTTTTATTTTCATTCCTTATATACCTACGACCACCCCCATCATGTGAACGATCAGATTAAAATACGAACATTATTAAAAATACGTAGGACATTGATGCTATCAATATCTGACACGCTCGAGTATGTCCATGCAACAGTTTTTTTTTACCAATTCCCAAATTTATAGCCGCTTTCCCCACCGATGAATAGGTATTTTAATTTATTTATTTGTTTAAAACTGACAAATACATAGTTTCAAATAAAATAAAAGTAATTAATATGTCATGAAAACATGATCAAATAAGTTTTAAAACTTGTCCATGATCATGTGAAATTAATTAAGATAATTAATTATATATCATAATATATAAAAATACTGAAAAATCATAATATATATACATACAAAGTAAGAAAAATAGTAAAAATTAATAATTGGTCACATTTTGAATATATAAAAACAATGACAAAAAATTTGAATAGGTACATTTTAAAATAATATTAGTAATAAAAATAATAATAATATTATTTCACATACAAATAATTTTTCAAATTTTCGGAATTCTCAATCAACCAGAGTTTGATTTTACTTTTAAATCCAGAATAACTATTATTATTATTTAGGTAATTTATTATAAATCTTTCTACCTATATAAATGGCATGTTGTTGCATTAAAGTTGTAGAAAATTTTTCAGTTGATATCATAACCACCCACGGCAAATAATAATAATAGCCGTCCTCTACCCGCACAGGATGTGCCTTTGGGTACACTCAACAAGTATTTATGTATCATCGACTCTGAGGACAGCTACTATTATTATTGGCCGTGGCGGTCTGGGGCGACGTATTGATTTTTGGAGGCGTATTCACTTTTCAGCTGTAGGAAAACCCGGAAAACCTACAGCACCACCTCGGGTGGCCGGTGTGCACTCCAAGCAAGCACTAGACGAGATTGGCATCTAGACAACTCACAATACACTTGCTTTTCAACAAGGCATGCGGTCGCCTATCGATCCGATATAAAGTAGTTGAGAAAAATTCTCTTGTACCTACATCGGGCACGAACCAACTATCGCTATACTGGAGTTTCGAACTGCCTGTGAATCAAACCACATACATGATGAATGGAAAATTCAAAACTGGTTGATGAAAGGTAAACAATCTCCATGTTGTTTTTCATTCGATTGATTTTTGAAAAATATATTTATTTATTTGATATCGTAATTTCTAGCATTAGAATTTGTTTAAATATATGTTTCAGAAAAGTTTAGTTTATCAGGTGCGTTAGTGGTATTTTTTTTGGAAAGGAAGTGGATTTTTTTGAATTTTCACGTCTGAAACAATCAAAAATGGCACTACCCTATGAGGCATTTGCAATCTTGCATACCTACCTTGTCTTCCAGCTCCAGAAGGCCAACATATTTATCAATTTCCTGTTTGGTTTCACTTTTTGATAGTCCTTTCAATTTACTGAAGAAGTACAAATGTTCCGACACCGTGAGATCATTGAATATTATATTGTGTTGAGGACAGAGTCCAAGGCTACTCCTCACTCCTTCTATGTCAGTTCTGATATCACAGCCGTTGATTCTTCCTGTCCCACTGCTGGGGGTTATCATTCCTGAAACAAGAACCGGTTTAAGTTCGAGGAATTCGTACTTGAAATTGAAGATGTTGAATAAATTTCACTTTCTATTGATACATGCAAGGAGTTAACACAAATGCCGGCAGGTACAATCAACAGAAGTACAGCTCGTCCAGCATTGAGTATGTTGAAATCACTGTTTGAACAAAAAGCAAAATAGAATGGACAATAGTGTATCACGTACGTTTATGAAAGCGTAGAAGGAACACTCCAATTTTTTTTCAAATTCTGACTTGGTATCTCAGAATTCTGACTTGGTAACTCAGAATTTCGTAATTCCGACTTCGCATTTCGGAATTCCTACTTACTCGGAATATAATGATTTTTGACTTGGTTTCTCGGAATTCCGACTTGGTTACTCAGAATTTCACAATTCCGACTTCGTATCTCGAGATTCTGAGTTATTTACTCTGAATTTTACAATTCCGACCTGGTATCTTGGAATTCCGACTCATTAACCAAACTTGGAAATCTATAAGCCCGATTTCGTATTTCGGAATTCTGACAAACTCGAAATAATATGATTTTGACTTGAAATCTCAGAATTTCATGATTCAGAGTTGGAAACTCAGAATTTCATGATTTCGACTTCTTATCTCGGAATTCTGAGTTACCAACTCAGAATTTCATAATTCCGACTTCGAATCTCGGAATTCCGACTTACTAACTCGGAATATTATGATATCGACTTGGTATTTCGGAATACCGACCTAGTAACTCAAAATTTTGGAATTCTGACTCTAGTACTTGGAATTGTACATTTCCGAGTTAAAATTAGGAATTATGAAATGCTGAGTTAGTGAGTCGGAATTATGGAGATACCAAGTCGAAAGTACAAAATTTCGAGTTAATAAATCAGTAATAGTAAGTCGGAATTTCGAAATTCAGCCTAGTCCTCAGCAGAGCTGTGCCGAGCACTGACGAAAAGTGCTTCGAGTACTAAGTACTAAGCATTCTTGAAAAGTGCTCGGGAGTCTCGAGCACTAAGCACTTTTTTCATGAAGTGCTCGCGATTACTAAGCACTTTCAAAAAGTAATTCGATCTAGCGAACACTAAACACTAAGCACTTTTCAAAAGGGCGAGACCGGTAAGGTGGGCGTTAAATTTCGTGTATTCCAAGTTCATATTACATTTGGAAATGGTTTCACTTGGAAAACTCAAATTTGGTAGGTGAACTCAGAAAGGATTGGAGTACTTATTGAATATTTGACATTGATTTGATATCAGAAAATTGATATTTTTTAATTTGGCAATTGAAGGAAATGAGTCAATACTTGCTTTTGTTTTATTTCAGTAGAAAACAGTGCAACTTCCAACAGATAGGGAATATCCAGACAATGTCGTATGGGAGATTAATTTGATTTTCGAAATATATGAAATATAGAGCGGAGCGAAATTGTTCCTACCTTACCAACATTCTCACTGATTTCTTAGTTCAGCAGTTTCCGAATAGCACCATTGTATAGTATACTTCATTTGTGTCAGTGCGAGCTGCCGTAAGAATGAAATAGGAATGTGATATTGATAACCATCGGTAGACGCTAGACGGACAGAACTAGTGAGATCAAGGAAATGAAATGTTCATATTCATAAGCGTTAGTGATAAGAATCCCGGAAAAGAGAAAATGAGTCAGCAAAATCTGTCATTATCTGACGGTCTATAGCTTGAGAGCTTTTTGTAGACTGACTTCAGCACCAAAATGGTGTATTGTATGTAAAACTTCTTTTAATAAATTGGATTGTATTACTTGGTGGCAGTAAATTATGACTCTAACATGGTAGATGGTTGTAAATATTGGTAAAGTATTTAATTTTGTTATCTTCGTTGGTTTCAACAGATGCGACACCGGTACATGATTTCATATACTATGAATAAACCCCTGAAAAGCTTTTTTGTTTTCTTATTTCATTACATGGCATTCCGTAGCTGAAATTTCACAATCGATATCGAGAATTATTTGCCCTTTGAGATGGCATATCCCAACATATCATCTTCCATTTGAAATTAAGTTACAGCAATCATAATAATAAAAACAAACGTTGATTTAGAGAGGAGCATGTACAAAATATTCCCATAAGCCCTCAACGTTGATAGATTATTTTTGTAATTATCGGTAGAGTCGAGGAGCAGCTTTCAGCTGACACTTCACCATTTCATTTCATATTAATAAAGACGATTTATTATTATTATCATATAATGTACGTACCTGTTAGCATTGACATAGTTGTAGTTTTTCCAGCACCGTTATGACCTAGTAAAACGGTTATCTGATCTTGGTACATATTCAGTGAGAAGTTTCGCACAGCAACTTTATTGCCAAAAACTTTGCGCAGGTTTTTTATCTGAATGCCAGCTTCGAGATTCTTTGGTTCCGGTTCAAAAAATTCACCCGCAACAGGTGAGTATCCATCGCTTTTATCCCCCACATCTGAAAATTGTTTAGGTGAATAGTTGGTTACCAAGTGAATCACTAAAAAGAATCTATTGACGCACATGGTTCTATAGTTAATTCACATTGAGAAGTCTGAATTGCGCCATAAGATAACAGTGTTTTCGGAGTTCATACTTCAGAAAGAGGTGTTGATTTGATATATATGAATAGCGGTCCTGAACGTCGGTATATAAATGACTAAGGTGTGATCGAAGTAAATTACTGATTGTAGCATATTTTGTACTAATACATGAGTTAACATTGAGCAATTTGAAGGAGTTATATGTGTGTGTATAGTCCATAACTTTTTTTCTAAACAAGCTATAATAATGAGCACTTTGTAAACATGTTTTCATTGATATACAGGATGTCTCAAATTAAAATACGCAACTGAAATCTGTGTTTTCAAATGATAACTTCACGTTTTTGTTACATTTTTGAATTCGCCACTAAATTGTCGATATATCGCACCTTGGTTTCATAGACTTATCTGCATTAGTTTTTGATTTATGTCAATTTATGTATCAAAATAGAATAGTAAGAGAATTTTTAGATAAATCCTATCCTAATTGTTGGATAGGCCGAGGGGGTCCTATTCCTTGGCCCGCGCGATCTCCAGACCTCACGCCTCTAGATTTGATTCTTTGGGGGTACGTGAAGGAGAAGGTTTTCCGAAATCGTCCAACAACTGTAGATGATATGAGAAATAGGAGTTCGGGACTAATTTACAAAAAGACTAGCAGCTTGTGTGGAACATGATGGTGACCTATTTGAGCATTTATAAGTAGCCTTTCCCTAAATATTTCAAATGGTTTATTGTTAATTACTCTTTCATGTTACTGTTTCCTGTTCTTGTGAGTGATGTACTCCTGCTTCTATTACAATTTCAAAAACATATTCTTTTCATAATTTAAAGGATGCGTCAGATTTCATGAAGGCGACCGACTAGATTTCTCATCCACATTTCTTATTTTGCAACAAATTTCGCAAACTTCACAAAGTAGACCACACATACCCAATACTGACGAAAAAAATTTGAAAAATGCCATGCAATGGTGCAATAAAATGCAGGGTGTTGAAAAAATCGAGTTATTGACATTTGTAAATTGCCATCATAAAAAATCGTAGTAGGCGGTAGAACATTGACTGTTGATAGTTGACAGTTCGACTGCATTTCAAATGCTGCGCTAAAGCTTAAGAATTCGTCTGGAAAAAAGTAGGTTGACTTATCTTGAAAATTATAAATTTTTCTGTGGGTCCATGCACGACGCTATTTTCACAGAAATTGACATAAGTCAAAAACTACTGCAGATGAGTCTATAAAACCGAGGTGAGTTATATCGACACTTTAGTGGCGAATCCAAAAATGTAACAAAAACGGAGGGCTGCCATTTAAAATAACAGAACTCAGTTAATTTGGGACATCCTGTATATCAATGAAAATATTTTGACAATGTTGTCCTATCGTTTGAAAAAAAATCGAGTCGATAGCTTGCTTAGAAAAAAAAGTTATGGACCATGAACACACCCCTGGGTCACCCTGTATGTATGTCCTGTTAGCTGAAGCCCCCGATTTGAGCATACGTTTGTTTTTTGACCTGAAAATATTCGCAGTAGGCATTGAAATTTCAATTTTACTCTTATGTTATAGCACTGTTACATCTATCTTACCAGTGTATCTCTGTCCACACCAATAAGAAGATGTGAAAGGGAAGTACCAAGGAAGGGCAACACCGTACTCTCCGGGCCTAATTGCTTCGATGTACAGTGTCAAAAGCATGTAAATCACAGAATCGATGGCCAACATGATCATTATCAATCCAAGCGTCAGAGTGTCATCTGGCGAATTTGAAGTGAAGACATTGTCCCACTGGACTCCTGAAAAGTATATAAAAATAATGGAAAAAATTATTTCATTATTTTTTTCGATTTCATCTGTTATAAAAATCATAACCGTCAACTGAATTGGGAAATTCATAGTTAATTCATTCTATACAAATTAACACGAACTGTTTGAGATCACTTATGAAATATTCAGGGTCACAGTTCGTTCACAAGAAATCAAATAGTATGATGTGAAAATTCGAAGGATATTTTTCAAGGTAAATTGAGTTTCAAACTACCTATTTAAATGGAAATTTTCTCGAGAATTTTAGGGTGTGTGTCGAATTCACATACTTTAAAGACATCAAATGAATCTACAAATTATTCCATGAAAAGTCACTGGTGAACTTTTATCAAGAGATGATAATTTTCGTATTTTGAGCAAATGTGTTCAATATTGATGAAAAGAATATTATTATTGTAGGTATGTTTAGTTATTTTCGTTTTAGGCGTTAAGTTATTATTATTTTTTCATTTCTTCTATTATAAACATGTGATGTTTCTTGGGAAATAAAGTTGATTGATTGGTTACGAAAGTATTTATATGAATTCTTCGAATTATCAACTTTTCAATGCCAAAAATTTTCCGAAAATATATACCACATGGCAATGACATCTTTATGACTTTTGGTGTGTTAACTATCATGATTTTTGATGAAACCAGGATGATTGTGAATAAAATAATACGTATGAATTACATGAGAACTTTAACTAGGACCTCACGCAATAACTGACCAGGTTGCTTCGTTTATACCCTGGTATGTAACGAATATAAGTACTTATATTACTTATGTCCCACAGAGAACACGACATCCAATATAGATCTTCATTTTGGGTCCAGGATTCATCTAAACGTCTATGAAACCGATATGGATGTCCAGTAGACGTTATACGTTCTATCCTGAATGTTCAATAATCGATCCACAATCGTGTACCGGTTGTCCCAGATCTTTTCATACAGCCAACATCTCTCTTACGATGCTTGGGAAATAATTTAAAAACATTTATTCAATCTGAAACGTCTGTGCTTTTGAAGCATATTTGTCGAGTTAACTTTGGTCAATAATTCCTGAAAAAACTACCTTCACCCTCAATTATTCAAGTTGCACACTATACATTTTTTTGTTGTTGTGATACCCGATCAATTTCATATTCAAATATGCATCACACTTGATATCTTGACTGATGTCCAACTGACAGAATATGAAAGGTTATTTCAGAATATTATTTTTGTTTTATAATTGACGGATATATAAGAAACTATTCCCATTTTTGTTTATTTTAGTTATCTTTCAAAATAAATGAGTTAGTGTTCTACCTGCTCTTTATTTCACTCAAAAACAATACATTTTCATTATGAGATCTTGATTTATTTTTTTATTTATTGAAGAAATAACTTCCATTCAGAACATGTTCTGGTGTCATTTCATTTCTCAACTTGACCATTCGACTGTGGAAAATTTGGACTGGTGGTGACATGATTGATGTCCTACTCTTTGAGAAAGTTTCTGAAATGATTCTAAGAAAATGGCGGACCATTATCTGAAATCAAATAAACTGGAATTCCATGTCGAGCAAAAATTGACTTCAGTTGTGTGACTTCTAGAGAAGACGAATATCCTATAGATAGCTTTACAAATTCTTCGTATTTTGAGTAATAATCAACAACTAATATGAAGGGTACTATTAAAATGAAATAAATCTACAACAACTCGCTCCCCAGGTTATTTTGATATTGGTTGGAACAATAAAGGCTAGGACTGATGATTGGATCAATATTTTGCACACACACCACATTGAAACCGCGACCTGAATTTTTAGTTCTACATATTCCAAAGTGTCCTTCATGTAACTTCAGGAGGATTTCAGGCCGCATACTAGTTGGAATAACCAAACTAGAACCTTTGAAAATCAAGTCATCTATCACATGTATTTCACCTTGTATATTAAAATATGGTTGCACCTCAGGATTGACTTTATTTTTGGAAGAATGCCAACCTGACATGTAGTAATCTTTTATGGTTTGCATTGCACAATCCTGTTTTATTGCTTCTTTGATAATAGCTTAGAGACAGCTAAATTAGCAAGTAGTAAATTGACATGAACTTGTACTTCCCTTTCTAGCTCAGTTTCTTGTTTCTGGTAAAGCCGCTCGTGAGAGAGTATCAGAAATATACATCAATTTACCAGGAACGTAAGTAATTTGAGCTGATATGATTGTAACGGGAGCATCATTCGTTGCAATCTCGTTGGAACCTCTGCTAGTGGTTTTTAGAACAAAGATACCAGTGGTTTATGATCCGTTTCTACTTGAACTAAATGCCCATCTAAAAGTTGATGATGTTTCGTACAACCGTAACGAACATAACCAGTCATCTGATATTTTATGCCCATTGGAGGTGAATTTGATATCCCTGTTTACTTACATCCAATCAACGATCCTAATAAGGCAATTGGTCATCCAGGAAGTATTTACTTAAGATGTTATATCCATTATATTTGATGGAGTATCACGGAACATCTGCAGTACGGCTTTTAATAGTCCCCCCTGTTAACTTTTGACCGGTTTGACGTACAAACATAAAAAAACCGATTGGAGGGTTTCACCGATACTACTTTTTGAAATAAATCACATTGTGATTGCTCGATAGACGGCGCGAGGGGGCACATCAACTAAAAAAATTAAATGACATTGGGGGTCATGTGTCACATCGTTGAAAAGATAATTCAATTCTCTTTTCAACCATCTAAAATCTTTTAGAATTTTGTTCCATTAAAAAAAAACTGTCCCGTTACTTCACATCAAATCATTCAAAAGTTATTGTGGTCAGGTAAGAAAAGGGTTCAGATCGCAAGATCCGCACTTATTCTGACATTTCAAATACATATTGTGAAATCACGTATTAACCAAAATCTTAAAAATTTGAAAAAAGAATTCAATTATGTTTTCAACGATGTGACACATGACCCCCATGTCATTTCAAATGTTTCAGTTGAGTTACCCCCCTGTGCCATCTATCGAGCAATAACAATGTGTTTTATTTCAAAAAGTAGGCTGTATCGGTGAAACCCTTCAAACATTTTTCCTCAGTTTGTACGTCAAACCGTTATCACATACTGTAGATTCGCCCATTATAATTGTTGGACTTTCACGGGACATTCATAGACGTAATCAGACGTACATGTGCTTATTCTGTTATTTCATGTCCAATGGAGGTGAATTTGATTTAATTCCGTACATCCAATGGACGATCTTAATATACGTTCATTGGGCATCCAGGAAGTATTTACTTGAGATGTTATATCGAAGAAACGATCCTAATTTACGTCCATTTGGCATCCAGGGAGTATGTACCTGCATTAGATGTTACTCAAGATATAGAAAATACGTCTAACACTAGTTAGCTTTTTTGAGCTCCTAAAGATGACAACTTTATTGGTAGAACGCGCTTCGAACTTTGGTGATTTGATAGTTCCTATTTCTTGAACTTGATTCACACCAAAAGTTCCAAATATTAATTTATTCGATGATATGTTACATCCATCACATTTGGTGGACTTTTGTCAGTTTATGAAAATATCTGAATATCAAATCGACGTCCATAAGGTCCATGTTTTACATCCACTGGACATACGTTAGTCATAGATATGCTATGTGGACTAAATCAACCAAAATTCATTGAGAAATGACGTACCTTCTCCAGATCCCTCGTACATAATCATCATTTGGAAGCCAAAAGCCATTGCACTATTATGTCCTAAACTAGAAAAGAGTTTTTCGGTGAGAGACAAAGTGTCATATGTCTGCTGCGTAAACAAATAGGGAGAAAATGACAAAAACCACAATAAACCAGCCATCGTTGCAGCAGTATTTGCTGAAAATAAAAAAAGGTGAAGCTTTTTCAAATATCCAAGAATGATTAATTAATGGTCAGTTCAGATGAAATCAATAGACTAAGTAACAAATTAGATCGGAATGATGATACTTTCATAGAATTCTACTGTACCAATTCAACTACTCTACATTGTAAGTTCCATAAGTAACTGGAAAACATTATTGATGTTCGTCAATAAAAATTCAATTTCAACCTGAAAGTTTTATGCAAAACTTGCTAGATGAAATGTTGTTTTTTGGTTTTGAGAACGGTTAAATTTGTGAGTTATTACATTTTTGTACAATATCTTTGGGTTATGCAAGTATTCTAGACTTCCTAGATGGAGTAAACTTCGCCAATAAGGTCCACATAATCTGCTCTAGTTATAATTCATATTATTGAAGGAAGGTTCCTTCTTGCATCACCTACTCAAGAAATATTTTATCATGCAAACGCATGTGAGACGTGTGGCTCAATGCCATCTACAGGATCTGCAATTTGTACTTGGTGAAATAACAATTTGGCTAAGCTTGACCTTCTCTAGGTCTTCTTGAAAATCATGTTATATCAGTGTCATCAATGTCATCATTCAGATCATTCTCAAATTGTTTTAAATAAGAAGTGAGTACTGAAATCAACATTTACACGAAGTGTGGGTAACAGTCAATCATACCTTACCTTTCGCAAAAACTACACTGATCGCGAAACAGAATGTGATGGTTGCAACAACGTAGAAAACCATGAATAAGAGCATCACCATTGAATTAGATTTGGTTAAAACTGCATGTTCAGTGTTTGTATACCATTTGACTTTCAGCAGTACTACGATAATAATGGCAGATATAAAAAGAAACACAAAGCATTTCACAAACCATGCCAACCAATGCAGCCAGTTTGGTAGACCCATAATCTTCATTGCTTCCTAAAATTTGATTAGTATTTCATGAACTAAAATCTATATAAATATTTGTTTTCATGGAAAAATAAGTAGCTGTGATTCACACAATACTTCAAGCAACTGCTGCAATATTTTAATATTCTTGGCCTGTTGTTCTACATTTGACGCTAGTAGGGAGATTTCCCAAAGGCAAACGTCATATCTGATTCTTGACTCTATATGTGCATAGTAATAGTTTACTAATTGTTCAGTGGTTAAAATCGACTCACAACTTAGTTTTGATATCAGTTTACTACAATGACTTTTCCAGTTCAGACAATTGTCCAGTGTAAGTTACATAAATTGCTCAGAGATATGGTGTTATCATTGTCATCGATTTTAGTTTCAACGTTTGAACAAATTTTTTATCTGTGGTAAAAACGTACTAATGTTTTATGGCGATTGAAATGTAGTGAATTACCTCCACACCTGGAAGCCGAATGATTTGACACTAAGTGACATTTTTCCTTTAAAAATTTGTCATCTTTGTCCAGAATTAGAAGTGATATGTCATCTGCATACATAATGCATAACTGCAGCCTCAACGTCATTGCAATATATACATAGTCCTTGAGGAACTCGAATGCTAATGACAGAAAAAATATGAAGGTCGCACTCTCGAAATATTTCATGAAATGATATTGTTTCAAATAGCACACTCTATATTATATCATTTATTTCGGTTCATGATCAGATTTTCAACAAAAAAGTCCATATGAGTTTTCTTGTTGAAGTTAAAACTGAGAGGGATATTTGAAAAAAATAATTTCAATTTGGCAGGTAAAAATAGGATTATTTTGGCAAACAAGTTGTCTTCAAACATCTTTGATATTACTTTCATGTAGTCAAATATTCTTAAGTGTAATGATGTATTGTCACCGTTCATTGTTTCACTATTTTTCGAACCAGATTTATTTCTGCCGATGTTCCTGTTTTGTGAACTCATGTTTCACCAGATATGACACCCCTCTAATTCTATTTTTGGCGAGTTCTCCGAAACGACGTTTACGATATCAAACAAACGAAATCAAATAAATAGTAGGTATTCATCGACGAACTGTATTGAAATTAACGCATAGTGTTGCTCAAAACAACAATTAAGGAATTGGTATTTTTGAACAATTAATCCATTGAATAAACTGAGCATTTAATCAAATCCAGATATATTTCGTATTAAAAAATTGCAGTAGTTCAAATAGGTACAGTCCGAGAAGTTTGCCAGAGAATGGACACAAAATAAAAATTAATTCTACAGTCAAAATACCCTTTGTTTAATCAATCCTGCTGAGTGAGGTTTGATACCACTTATCTGACAGAAAACAAGTACTTCCCTGGTTAATATCACGAGGAACATTGAACTACATTTGTTAAATACCTGTACAACGATCCTCAAGAAGGTCCCAAATATTTCAGAGGTTTCCAACAATCCTTTAGTTTTTAAATGTTAACTATAAGGATGAATGGATTTTTGTCCAAAAATATCACCTTGATGTACACATTTTTGGGCACATTTGTCAACACTATGCGTTACTTCCATTTGATTTGATTTTTGAGTCAAACAGCAAAATGAGAAAATAACCAAAAAAATGCTTAGCTAGGATGTGAACCCGTGTACATCAATTCAGTAAGTACTATATCACTTGATGTTGATGTCTTTTATCATCACTATCTTATCAAAGTATTTCACTAGCCGTATTAATTTTTCGAAGCAATTTGTATGTGCATTTGACAACTTTGCAGTTTTTTTACACTAAAAAAAGTACCGAAGCGTCATAATACTGTGGTTGGAAAAAATGATTTATTTCGGTAACATAGCACTTATAACTGCAATCAAGTTGTCTGGAAACTTTGTTGACATGACCGTCAGATATTCTACATTATTATAAATTATTGTAACAGTTCACTTTCGAATACTTTTTGAAATGCCGTTTTCCCATCACGTGAAATGTGATATGTTCTGATCATAAAAAAAGAATTACAAATATTCAAAAATGGCTTTATTCTAATCTTCTCTCTGTTAATCCTACTTTTGTAGGAAAGTTTTAGATATTTTGATTATGTA
Organism: Chrysolina americana; assembly: GCA_958502065.1. Classification (NCBI taxonomy): domain Eukaryota; kingdom Metazoa; phylum Arthropoda; class Insecta; order Coleoptera; family Chrysomelidae; genus Chrysolina; species Chrysolina americana. Next base: position 12,055,126 of record OY293412.1, read on the forward strand.
AAACTTTTTTAAATTTTTTCCAATAGGACGCAACCCCACATAACGTATATTTAGCTACCCCCAAGCCCCCTTTCGGAACTTTCACTCAGTCGTCTCAATTCGCTATAATTTAAAATAAATTTTGCAATCATCCACATGATTTTTTTTTTGCTTTGAAAACAATGGGCTCTGGTCTAAAATAGTAAATAAATACTTGAGGTCAAAAATATTTCAGTTTTGTATATCATATTTAGTTGAACAAAGAATCAACGATAGCAAATAATTATTGGGTGGAAAACTAGTAATTACCTTAAGTTGTTTCTCCTTTTCTGTTGTTATAGCCTTGATAGTGTTTATACCAGTATACACAAAGCTCAACATGATAATGATACCAATCATCTGTTTGAGTACCTGTAGTAGAGCATCTTCAGACCATGGTGAATGTGGAAACCGCCTCATGTTAATATGAGGAATATTTCTCTCAGAGAACCATTGTGTTATGTCTGGTGTTGGTTGCAAAAGGTTATCACGGGTGTAACCTTTTCTGGTCAGAATGAGCGACATGGTGAGGAAGATTTGCATTCCAAGGAAACCTTCGTGATGGTAGCCTAAAATGAGAAAAATTGATCAGTTTGGATGTTTTTTCAGTAAAATTTCAGAATTTCATAGTAGGAACTATTATTTAGATTTAATTGAAACAAAACTAAATGAAATGAATAATTTCGTCGAAGTGGAAATACTCTTCTCTCCACACGTCATCACGGAGTGGAAAGTATGAGGCAAATGTACGACAGAAAACAACAACTTTTCCTTACGAACATTGGATTACATCTGAAATTCATTTGTTTAACGCCCCCAAAGAGGAAACCATTGCAAGTGGTAATTGTGATCAGGTATTGAAAATCATCGTCCATTGGGTTTTTGGGTCATTTGGTCCAACTAATTCAAAAACGATAGTTTGAAATCAATACGGTGAAACGTAATCAGTGATAGCGCTTTCATTGAGCCTAAGAACAATTATTCTTAACCACCTGTTTCATCGAAAGTAACCCAAACTCTTTTATTCGTATTTCGCCCTGTATATATCTGTAACCTACCTTATATACCTTTGAAGTCTTTACCCAACTTTGAATCATCAACTAGTACTCGATCCTAACTTGGCTAACCACTGAACATAGTATATCAACTTTGTTGTAGATCGTAGTGTTTTCCGTGGGGAAATATTAGTTAAACAGTTGATTATTATTCATTTGGCAGGGACAGGAAAATTATAATGTTGTCAGACCTACCCTGTCACTGATGAGAGGCAATAAACCTCGAAACATGCATGTCTGCAGGTGGTCATTCCCAGCCAAATAAAGGATAATTTACTGTCCAATTACAAAACAAGCACTTGCAATTGGGTCTTCTTGGAAGAACGTTGCACAAATATCTGTCAGATGTAGTTCAATGTCCGTCGTGGTATTACCCAATCTGCAATTGACATGAAATAACCTTGTTTTAAAGTTTATTTTGCAATATTATATATTAACGTTTACAGTTGACTTTCAAACGAAAATTACGTATATATTTATATTGAATGACAACAGTAACATTTTAGTTTCTAGTTGGAGAGAGGTAATGGAAAACGAATTTAAATTCCGCGCGAATCCTTGACATGCGAAGAAGCGGTGCAGTTTAAGTTGTTTTGAGAAGTAGATTGTGTATATGTTCTGTGAAGTACAGGGTGTTTCATAATAAATGCGCAGGACTTCAGGATATGATAGGTCTTTCAAGAATATGAAAAAAAGTTTCTATTGACTTACCCTCTAAAATGCACCATTTTCGACATACAGGGTATTGAATTAAAAAAAAACTTTTTTTGCGAATATCTCTGGAACCGTTTATCGCACAGAAAACAGATTTTGTAGGCATTTTCTATAAGCTATAAGCTATGATTTGTGCTGATTTAAATTTTTTTCAATTCCATAATTGTTGAAGAGTACCTTTTTTGTGTAGAAAACATTGGCGGTTCAAATAGGTTGCTCAAAACTGTACTTTTTCCAGTGGCGTATAAGTTGGAGGAAAAAACACCCACTACCTCTTCAAAATCTTCACAAAATGAATTTAAAGAAATTAAATATCAGCACAAAACATAGCTTATTATGAGTAGAAAATGCCTACAATATCTGTTTTCTGTGCGATAAACGGTTCCGGAGATATTCGCAAAAAACGATTTTTTTTCAATTCAACACCCTGTATGTCGAAAATGGTGCATTTCAGAGGGTAAGTTAATAGGAACTTTTTTCAGATTCTTGAAAGAGCTATCATATCCTGAAGTCCTGAGCATTTATTATAAAACACCCTGTATACTTCTGTCAGCTGTGAAACTACTGTGGTTTGAGAATATTCAAATAGGATCAAACTGCAGTAACATTCATCATGTTGATGAGATACCTGTATCTACATCAAGATGAACTTCGCCATTTATTTACAAATTCAGGCTTTTACTAGAAAATATTAAATTTATTTTAATTTTTGGAAAAAATAAAGACGTTTATTATTATTTTAATTTTTTTCATCTGTTAGAAATTTACCAGACAGGCCCTGTCTCTGGAGCCACGACACTTCCGGAGGGCGCGCTGGATCATTTATATTAATAACCACTCCCCACCGTGGGGTAAGTGACTATTGGGTCCGAGAATCATGTGCCCTGAGCAGGTGGAGTGAACAAAAAATTCTTCCAGATTACGGCAAGCCGGTATGATTTTTAAGTTTGAGAGCAGTGTGTCCATCATTCCACCAAGAGGCCCCATTATCAGAACCACCATTTTGATAGAGTGATTTGGGTAAAGCCACGGAGTTCAAAGAGTAGGTATCGACAGTCAGTCCGTTTTTCCTCCTCTTCTCGGGCGATGTCCGTTTCGCCAGGAAAGCAATAAAACTAATTATTTTTTTCGATTTTCCTGTTCACATTATAATAATATCGATATTATTTAGTAAGATTTTCGCATGGTCGTAGGAAAAATAGTGTACATTACTTTTGCGAAATTGATTTTTCCGTTATGTAATATGCGATAGTAATAGAGTTCAAAACGTATATTGCTACAGATGATACGTCAACAGATTAACGACGATAAGAGTAAAATTCATTCGATTTTTTTAGGGCAGTGTGAACAGCTAGTACTCGAAGTATAGCTTTCAATGCTTTGATTTTCATTATTATTTTCCTGTGTAATCTTCGTTATGTCAATTTGAATTTATCACAAACCTAGGGGCGTAATTTTTCATTTGTATGTCCGAAGTAGTTTCTCTTTCAGTGTAGACTGTCTACAGAGAGAGGCTTTCAGAAAGAAAAATTTCTGTAGATGGCATCCAAAAAATGATAACTTTAATTCAGTTATATCATTATCTCTGCCATAAACTGAACTTCTGAGAATATCTTTGGATTCATCACCAACAATCGTACCACTACCCTTGCCTTTGCAAAAAGAGTCAAGTTAGCTTTGGGCGTACTTGTATAAAGTATGGAATAAAAATCGATTAAAAAGGGTTTCAAAAATTTTGTAGGTACAATCTTGAACCTTGTAGATACTTTATGAGATTTTTCCACCGCTATCATAATATATAGGATAGCAACGAAATACGTCTTCAGTTGGTATGTCCAAGTTTTGTGAGAGGATGAATAACTGAGATATTGATATTGGTTCTGGATTGGCAGAGATTTCTAATATTGTTGATTCCAAAACATTCTGGTTTAGTTAGAAAATAGCATGATTAAAATTAGAAGAAGGCCGTTACATTCGGAAAGGACCCCGCAAAATCCTTATGGAATTTGGGTCTCGGTGGATTTTTTTGAATTTTTGATATGATGTAGTCTATGTAATTTTCAACCAATGTTACCATTGCGCCAACTCCAAAAAAATGAACAGTTTTGACGCTAGGGGTCGTTAAAATCACCCCTTTCTCAGAATAGACTAGTTATTTTCAAGACCGAGAACAACATTTCCACCAGATTCATTGTAGCTAATGTTGCATAAGATTGTGCACTTTTATAAAAATATTAATCACCAAAAAAATTATTCACCTCCCCCCCGCCTCTTCCCCCCACCTCCTATTATGAAACGCAAAAAAAATCAAAAATTATATCTGGATTATTCTGAAATGCATCATCGGATGTTTGAATAAGCTTGAATTAGGAAAATGCACTTTTTCATGATAATCCCCCCTTCCCCGAGGGGTACAAAACAAAACTATTTGAACTTGTTTAATTGTAGATTACGATGAGTCATATTGTAATATTTCATAAGAAGAATTCTAAAACCTCCCCCAACCCCTATTTTAAAACACTAAAAAATAATTCTTGACTATACTTTTGAAGGCGTAGTCAAAATTAATGTTTTATACAGCTCAAATGAGGAAAATCATACTTGTTCATTTATACCTCCCCCACTTGAAAAAATGAGGGTGAATGACGCGACTTATTTTTTTTTCGTATGAGGTAATGAGTCTCAAAACCTCAAAACTCAAGACCTACTGTGAGACTCCACTGATTCTCAGATGTCAGGGCTACTCACTAAAACCTCCACCTTTATGTAGGCCCGTCAGGCTATTGCCCCCGGTGACACTCAGGCCTTGCCGCCCATCGTATCATGCCTATATTAAGTACTGTCATAGTCTTGTAAGACTTTGTATAAGTTCAAACATCAACGATTTGAATTTTGGGTAGTGCTTGATTTGAATCAATTTGTGCAGGCCTGTTGGCGGCATCCATTACTACATCAAAGAGCGTCGTCCATGGGTATCTGATATTCGGTTCATGGCGTGCAAAGCTCAAGAACCATAACACACTTGCCACATGTGAACAAGAGCCCAAAGTTCTTGCCCCCGGTTTGCAGGTGCAGTAATATCCCAAAATTGACACAACCTCCTCTTCGTCTTGCATGTTGGAGTTAAAAGCAATCCAAAGCTGATGTTTGAAGAGCCTGGTATATCTTGAGTAAATGCGCATTCTAATAAACCCATTCTCATTCAAATGTTCATCAACTTGAATAGTTTCACCCGCATCTCTCTGAAACTTGTCCTGAATGGAGCCAGCCCAACTTGATAGACACTTAAAATCATATGTGTGAATTAAAAAAAAATACCAGAAGTTAAAAATCCAGTTTAAGTCTATTATTACAACACCAAAATCTCACCTAGAGATAACCGTTTTAAATATTCCAAAGTAAGGCGAGGAAATTGCGGCAAATAAATAGTGTATTCTGAGCAGGTATGACTTTAACGCCCCCTATAGCATCAAAACTACCGATGTTTGGGTTTTATCACCTAGTTAATTCCTATTCACATTAACATAAACTGCACCTTGAAAATTCAGAAAAATCCAGCGAAATTGTTTTGACATCGGGAGAGGGGGGAAATCATAATGATTTCCCTGATTCAAGCTCATTCAAAGATGCGACGATGCATTTCAGAGCTATCATATCCTGAAGTCCTGAGCATTTATTATAAAACACCCTGTATACTTCTGTCAGCTGTGAAACTACTGTGGTTTGAGAATATTCAAATAGGATCAAACTGCAGTAACATTCATCATGTTGATGAGATACCTGTATCTACATCAAGATGAACTTCGCCATTTATTTACAAATTCAGAATTTTACTAGAAAATATTAAATTTATTTTAATTTTTGGAAAAAATAAAGACGTTTATTATTATTTTAATTTTTTTTATCTGTTAGAAATTTACCAGACCTAGTTAATTACTATTCACATTAACATAAACTGCACCTTGAAAATTCAGAAAAATCCAGCGAAATTGTTTCGACATCGGGAGAGGGGGGAAAATCATAATAATTTCCCTGATTCAAGCTTATTCAAAGATGCGACGATGCATTTCAGAATAATCCAGATATATTTTTTTGCGTTCCATAATAGGTGGTGGGGGGAATAGGAGGGAAAAATATTTTTTTTATAAAAGAGCACAATCTTATGCAACATTAGCTACAATGAAACTGGTGGAAAGGTCTTGAAAATAAATAGTCAATTCTGAGCAAGTGTTGATTTTAACGCCCCCTAGCACCAAAACTATACATTTTTTGGGTTTATCACCTAATTAATTTCTATTCACAATAACATGAACTGCATCATATTGAAAATTCAGAAAAATCCACCGAATTTTTTTTGTTTTGTACCTCTTGGGGGGAGGGGGGATAATCATGAAAAAGTGCTATTTCCCTAATTCAAGCAAGTTCAAACATCTGACAATGCATTTCAAAGTAATCCAGATATCATATTTTGTGTTTCATAATATGTGGTGGGGGTAAGAGGGAGGGGGGTGAAGACTTTTTTTATAAAAGAGCATAATCATATGCAACATTATCTACAATCAAACGGGTGAAAATGTCGTTCCCAATTTCGGAAATAAATAGTACATTCTGAGAAAGGGGTGATTTTAACGACCCCTAGCGGCAAAACTGTCAATTTTTTGGGGTTGGCGCAATGGTAACATTGGATATGAATGACATGGACTACATCATATTAAAAATTTAAAAAAATTCACCGAGACCCAAATTCCATAAGGATTTTGCGGGGTTCTTTATTTTGAAGTTATGGTGCTGAGGAAGAGCTATTGAAGTTATACTTCTTCAGAAACCAAATCCTTTTAATCAGACAAAAAGTATAATTTTTTCAATTCATCGAAGGAAAAATTACTTACTTGGATCACCACCAGTAGGATAGTCATACAGTCTTGGACCGGAAGTCTGAAATATTGGATAAATGAGATTCGTCTTCCAGTTTTCCTGACCTAGAGGATCAATTTTCCACCTCGTTTCAGCAGGAAATCTAAAATAAACGATTGAAATGATAATGCTGACTTCGAAAAATGAATATAGAACGAAACGTATCCGCAAAATCCTATAATACTGTGCAATTGGCAAGTAGGATCTGAGAGAAATAACTACTGAAGTTGAACAAGAACAAAATCTACCAGAGTTTTATTCCACAACGGAATTTGAAATTTTGTTGCTTTGCAATTATTTGAAGAGGAAAGCTAAAATTACTTAATATCCCACCCTATAGACCATTGACCACTTATCTTCTAATCCAAAGTAGACCCTGAAAAATATTCTGCATACATACTTGTTATTCTGGTTATATCGGGAATTGTGGGTGGAAAAAAACCTGGATAATTTTGCCATAATTGCCAATCCCCACAGATAATCATGATTATGGAGTAAAACAGGTAGAATTTGAAGGAATAGTATATTATATACCAGGTAGGAAAATCCTAACATTCCAGGAGTCCAGGAATGTGGCTTTTTTACGGGGTAAACAAACTTTTTTACACAGGTCGCTAGGAAATTTTAAAGATATTGAATAATTTTGATTATTTCCCTCAACTGTCAAAATTTATTTGCTGCTTCGTTCGTTTTGCGTTTATTCGCAAGGTCCTTCTTGACAGTTGAATCTATGCAACAAATTTCGTGTGACAATTTAATAATAGTTATTTATGTAATAACACAGTAAAAAATTTTAGGGTGTACTTTCAATCGAGTGGATTTCAGAGCCAACTCCGATTAAAATCAACACCTGAATAGCAATGTATTGTCAGTTTTATTAAAAATCTCATAAGAAGGTGTTCAGTGAGAACTAACACGGATGAGGTGATTTAGAGTGATTCTGAAATATTGAATCAAAAGAAACACCAAGTGGTTGAAAAATAATACACCCAATAGTGCTTTTATTCATGTTTAATCAGAAACTACACTCAATGTATAAAATTTTCACCCAGTTACACCGTATCAAATCACGATTGAATAGAAACCGTGTATGAATCATGAAATTTGGTGCTAATATATACTCATGAAATCTTGCATTCTCCCTGACTGATTTTTGACTGCCGCTGGTGTTGAAATTACCTCCTAACTCAATGCAGCACCCAATGGTTAATGGAAAGAAACAGAGTGTGCTGCTACTATGTTTTACGAACTCCATTATAAAGAGTCGGGCTAAATATATAGATACCAGAGTAACTACCTATTTTTTGAATCACAGGTAACAATAAGCCTACCAGATGATTTCTAGAGAATAATAGATAGATGAAAAGTTCAAATAGAAATCGTTAATTTTTCGTAGTAATTACTATCTACCTATCGCTATTAACTTCACCAGATTAAATAAGAAATCACCGTAAATGTTGAGATTCATTGAACTTCTGGTGGAAAAATATAAAACACTACCTAAACTTTTTGCAAAATAATAATGAAGTTTTCACTCAGCTTACTCAGTCAGCTATAGTTATTGTTGTACCATATATATTGGATTGGGTTTTTTCAAACACTCTCCATGGCAATCGCACTTCGTAAATCCGTATCTTCTACATCATGTTCACTGCATAGTCGATCATCTCTCTTGGTATAAGTAAAACATTAAACAGTCAACACAGTTGCCAATTATCAGGTAATAAAATGGAACCAGCAGTAAAGGTATATTTGAAATTTTTGTTATCTGATTCAATTTTAGTCCTTGAATTGCGCTACCTGCATTTTTCTATTCAATACATTCACTAGGATATTTGGAAAACGAAATTTTGAATCAAACAAATAGGTATTCAGCTGGAAACTTATATTTGCTTCATCCTTGAAACTGAGTGAGTGTGTAATCAGTGATCAGGTTTGGGTAAATCAGCCACCATCTTGTGAAGGAGGTTTTCTTGATAATCTCATAATCGGTCTCACAACAAAAACGTTTTTTTTTATGAAAAAAACACCATTCCACAGTTTTCATCGAAAGTTATTCAAAATTATCTCATCACTGCAAATATTGATATAGATTTTTGAGGAAGATTTTTATGTTTCTTAAAGATGATGTACCGTAACATCTCGTAATACTTCCTCAAGCTCTTAAAAAAAGAATCACCTAAACAGCAATTTTAAATGAACCAAACATGAGCAAAGTAAAGATATTGTTTTCATTCAGACAAATGACAAATAGTGTATTTGAAACAATTCAAAACTGACAAGAATACCTACTTGACACGAACCACCTATATGATTTCTCAACAAAAAGTCAATTTTGTCTTAAATAATTAAAATAAATTGATAAATATGATTGGTGCGATAATTTTGATAATTTTAATTAATTTAGATAGTTTCATTCCACAAAAATGATCATTATTTTTTGACATTTCAAAAATCCAATGGGAAATCATGTAATCACATGTATCGTTTACGCATTTTTCTATTGAAATACCTACTCATTATTTCCGAGAGAATATATTGAGGTGGTTATTTTATTTTCATCAATGGACAAAGGAATTTATTTGACATCTGTAGGTAACTCATTTTAATGAAAACTATTGAAATGAACCAGAACTGGTTCAGTACATCTTTTGTTGATACAATTACAAAAAATATTGTTTTTGATTATATTTGTAATATCAAAAAATAATCCATCGAATATCATATGAGAATTCTATGATAAAATAAAGTTATTCTATAAATGTTTTCTCAAACCGGTTGCCATTCGACAATAGCCACTCGAGTATTCGGTGGTTAGTATCTTTTACCAGACATATTTTCAAAAATCAGTCACATTATTTTCACTTATAATTCGTAAAAAATGCTGACATCAGGCAACCCTGTACCAAGACGGTGATTCCAATACCCTCCGTTAACAAGTATTCAGCTTCAGCATTTGCCGCGGAACTACCGGCCAAGCGGTGTCAAATTTCAATCCATTTAGGCGTCATTTCATTTGTTATATTTTGAAAGTGCAATAGAGCTTGCTTATTCCATATTCCCATGAATCCAAAGATGAAGTGTCTGAAAATAAACTTCAGGGCATCGGAAAGATGGATCGTGTATGGAGAATCAGCTATCGAAATAATTACTGAAGGTAAGTGGAAATATTTTTGTTTGAAATCTTTTTGAGGTTACAGGTACATACTATTCATTCACATTGCTGGACTTTGGATTATGTCATTCTTTTGATTTTAAAATGTTCCATAATCAAAACAGATCGGAAACTTAATGTTAATTGCTTCTACGCAAATGATTTAATTTCATGTTTTACATTGGAACCTTCGTGCTATTATTTTACATTTCAATCACTGGAAATATCTTTCGGTGTGATTCGACACGAATAGGTGAGATTCGACACCAACAGGTGTGGTTTGACACCAACTGGTGTGGTTCGACACCAACAGGTGTAATTCACCACCACAAACACCAAGAAAGTGTTATTTTACACCTTGGGCGTTAGAATAAATTGAAAAACTCGAATTGTTTACTAAATGATCAATCAGACCCGAACAGTTTCCTTTAGTTAAACTTATTCTTGAGTGGTAGCTATGTTTTTTAGATTTCCTGGTATAGGTACATTGATATTCAGCCCAATGCTGTATCACTTCCGTTAAAAATAATGCAATAGCAAAATAACGGAAATGGCGAATAACGGTGACGATATTTTTAACGAAAGTGATACAGCATAGGGCTGATTGTCAATATTAAAAGTTATATGGTTCTGGGGATTAGCGATAATTCTAGGTAGGCCTTATTATCTTGATTGATAAGAAAGGTATTTAAGTATTTTCCAACGAAGAATAATTTAGTAAGTATACTACATTCCCTTGAAAAAGATACTGTGTATCGAAACATGTCGCGAAGACAATAAATCTGTTGAAATTTAATCGTGTTTTACCTTATTGTCATTTCATGAATAAAACAAAGCATTTTTTTTACAGTAAAAGCAAAAATTGGTGTTGAAGACATAAATTATAATAAAAGATTTCACAGAAATTGATAAAGAAGTCTTGGAGTCCTGTAAGAGCAGAGAGGAACCGTATCTAAGTGTATTTTTGGCTTCAGATCCAATAGCCGCGTTTGCACCACCTCTCGGAATATTGTCAGGTGAATACTTTGCTCTCAAAACGAGACTTTCATAGGATTTTCGTTCATGTTCATATGAATTTATTTCATGTTCATATAAATTCAATTCCTAAAGCAAGGTTGTAACCGTTTTTCAGCTATTATACCTGTTTCAGATTTTAATATTGAAAATGGTATTAATTAAGGACGCCAAAATTATTGCTGAAGACAATGACACCTTCTTTGTCAACCACTACTTCATTGTCCACATTGAGTAACCATTCCGTGATCCGAGAGGAGGCCTCGCCAGAATCTGATGTAAGTGATATTTAGTGGGACATGGAAAATAATATGGTCTCTGAGCGACCTCAGACTTTTCGATATCCAAGTATTTCAATTGAAGAGATGCATATCATTGTTCATTTGAAAATGGACATTTTTGATTGAAACTTCTCTTTGTTATCAGGATATACAGAAATGTACGTGCTGGTGGGCAGTATATTATAGACCAATATAACAAAAATAAGATGCTGACTGACAGGTGTCGCATTATTAGTCAATATTGTTGCTAATATTCTCTTTGAAAAGTTTGGAACCGCTGTATCAAAGAGGACAAAAATGGAATATGCTAAAAAAATTATTGAAGCCTTTCCCACTTACCTAAATTAAGAGAGCTCCTGTGGTAGACATGTAAGTAGCAAAGAAGTAAATTTGTTATGATAAACAGTATAATATCTCTGAATTTTTAGGAAATCTTTTTCTTTGAGAACACTCAATAGGATACATAAACTTGAAAGAACATCTTCAATATCTGTGCAACAAACAAAAGCAAACCATAGTCCTGTACGAAACGAGATAAAAAGAATACCTGGCGATATGGACGAAAAATTGAAAGATTTGATGGCAACCCCATCCACCGAGAAAGAGAAAATAAAAAGGCTGTTTCTTGAAACTCATTCGTTTTTTACAGATGGAAATTTCTCGTTTCCTTCATGTTCCTCCAACTTTGGAGGACATTTTGTCAATTCAGACGAGGACAACAAGCAACTCTCACCCGTTAAGCTACTGTGGCTTTAGCTTGAATATTCAGTCGTTTTATGCTCTACTGAAAATGCTTCCGCCTTCACCAAAGGGAAAACGAAAGAACGGTCTGATACCAACCACTAAATCATTTGAAAAAATAAGATATAACTAATTTTCTCCCAGCTCAGATTTTCTTTATGAATTATTGTGAGATCCTTTTATTTTTATAGAAAATCATATTTTATGTATAGTCTTTACATATAAAATATATATCAATGTTGACTTGATTATGCATTTATTTATGTTTCGTTTCTATAGAAAATCTTTTTATTTTTCATATAGCATACCGTGTGACCCACGAAAGATATTCCAGCATTATTTAATAAATGAAAATTATGCATAAATCTTTTGTTACATTTCGATTCAACCTCCCCCATTCCCAGATGAACTGTGATATTTGGTGTTTTTCTTGATGCTGAATCATATTTCAAGGAAATCCTTCCTTGCTAGTTTTTAATTTGAGCACGTTCATGCGATTTTTTTTTATTGAGAAGAGGGTGAAATGAGTTTTTATTTCTTTCAATGGGTTACTCTATTCTTTAAAGTTTTCTTCGAAACGGATGAAAATTCATTACCTCCTTCCCCATCGAAAAAAATTCCACATGAACCTGCTCAGAGTAAAAACTGGCAAGAGAGGGTTTTTTTGGCATCGAAAGAAACACCAAATGATTGTGTAGAACACCATTTCGGTGTTCAATAACACACGCGAAATGCAAAATGAACTCGCACTAGCTGTTCCTTCTCACCAGAAAAACATTTTCATTCACTTGCTTAGTGTGAGAACGCACCAGGAAGAGTTCATATGAAATATGATTAGGTAGAAAAAAAACACCAAATGATTATGTATTACACCATTTTGGTGTCGAATAACACTTAAGGAAATGCATAATAAACACCACCGAAGTGTTCATTCTCCTCAAATTAGCACTACCCTAGTGTAACTTCCCACTGAGTAAGATTAATTCTCTACACTGTACAGAAGAATACATGACTCCCTGCCATGGTGAAAATAATGCCGGTGCTGATTTTCACTAAAATAATCAGGACCTGGTGGGACACCGGATGGTGTTAGCTAGTGTGAGTTGGTGTGAATAATTTTTCACTGTGAAGGATCATAAAGACGATCATTATGGTACAAGATGTGTGCCATAATGATTGTTTATGATTTGTATCACATACAAAATTTTATCTGATGGCATTTATATTAATACATTTTCGAAAGATTAAAAACTGCATTTTTGACATGTCACATTGACAACTTTTTTAAAGTAGTGAATTTACAGTGTGACCCACTTGAATGAGGGACACCTTCCTTAAATTTGCATCTTTTCTCCAATTTCGAAGAACTTTTTTTTTTAATTGTAGAACTCAAAAAACTGTAATTTCGGACAGAATATCATTTTCTTTTTACAAAAACCAAGTCCTGCTGCGTATATTTTTAAAGGTGAAAATTCAAGAAATCGTATTAGCGATTTTTTTAGAGAATATTTCAAATCACCATTGGATTGGGCACCCTCTCAAATGGTGGGGTACAAAATTTCATCAAAAAATTTTCAAAAATAATAATTCTGTGGTCGAATCAAAGAAGATTTTATTATGAATTATAGTAAGCTCGGGTAAGTGTGAATTTGGGGTAAGTGTGGATTTGGGGCAAGTGTGAGTTTGCTCGCTATCTTCGCTGAACCGGGCGACAGCCCAATGCCATCTATTGACGAATAGCCTACACTCATAATGAATACATAACTGTCATATGAAATACAAGAGAGATCTTGTGAAATCCAAATATTTTCCCCAATTTTCTTACCTACAAATCATCAACCCGAACGAGTATAACGAGTTTATTTCAAGCTTTGAGTGTATTGTTAAAATCTAAGGTAAGAATCCATTTTATACGCTTTTCTTCTGCCTAAACAATGAATCTGACTATACATTGCCGTTTTTTCATGAAGTTGTTTTTTTTTACATTTTTCCATTGCCTGTCACACTTACCCCGAAATTAAATGTTATTGGGGATAGTGTGACCTATCTGTCGGGGTAAGTGGGAACCTGGTTCATTTGGCCAATCTAAACAGTAATATTTTATCAGCTATATTACGAAATTATATACGGAATTCTCAGAGAGCCAAACAATATACCTGGCCAGATGTGGAAGACATTGATACACTTTCTGAGGATGAAATAACAACTGTGCTTCCATCAACACTCGTCAGAAGATGGGGATCAATGAAATTCTCATTCGATTTTTCAAATTTCTACCTGTAAATTTTTCTTTTCAACAAAAGTTCACTTTTACGATTATTTTTTGTTTTTTTCCAATGGGGCATTTCAAATTCAATATTAAAAAGTTCCTAACTATGTTTTGAATAAAGATATCTCGAACCAAATAAATTGTGGTGAAAGTTCCTTTACTGTTTACTCACACTTGCCCCAAAGAGAAATTTACGTGCATTAATATCTTTAAATTTGGCCAGAATCACACTTGCCCCAAATTTCCGGGGAAGTGTGACCTATGGAGATGTATATCTGAATATATAAATAAAATTTATAGAATATGTTTTTCAACAGTTTTCTGTGGCGTAATACAAAGACTGACCTTCGAAGTAAATACCTGCAAAACCTCAATGCGAACTAATGAAAATCACGGTCACACTTACCCGAGCATACCCTTATTCAATTATCTGATGGACTGAAAAGTAAAATGAATATCGAGTAACTATGTGGCAAATTAAATAAACGAATGAACATATTCATGCTGAACAATTAACCATGGAACAAATTAGACAATTAAAAAAAAATATTAAACAAATTATTGTAGACAGACACAGGAATGAACGTTCATCAAATTCTCGTTGATTCAACCAATCCGCCATTCATTGCAATGCACTTGTCATACCTTCTTTTAATATTCAACATAACTTTTCTCAGTTGTTCTGTTGTAATTTCTGCACAAGCTGCAGATATTCTGATGCGTAGTTCTTCTACTGACTGCGGTCTGAACTTGTAAACTTTTTGCTTTCCAATACCCTAGAGAATAAAATCTAGGGGTGTCAGGTCCGGTGATCTTGGCGGCCACTCAATGTAAGGACTATTTCGACCTATCCATCGATTTCTATAATTCCATTCTCTTACAATAACTGCATTATGTACAGAGGACCCATCTAATTGAAACTTCAAATTCAGGTGAGCCTGGACTGGTAAGTTATGTATTGCGTCAAAAAACTCATTTCTCAAAAAGTCTAAAAATACATTTCCATTCAGATTACTTTCAAAGAAAAATGGACCGATAATTTTATTATGGACTATTCCACACCACACATTTATTTTATGGGAATATTGTCTTTTTGTGTTTATAACCCAATTAGGATTATCCGCAGACCAGTACCTTGAATTTTGGGACGAGACTACTCCATTTGTAGTGAACGTAGCTTCATCACTAAACAAATTTTTTTGAAGAAGTTTATATCATTCAAATATTCTCCTTGAGCCTACAAACAGAATTCTAACCTTCTTTCTTCATCTCCCGGTTCCAGAGTGTGCAACATTTTTGGCTTGAATGGTTTAATTTTATTGTTTTCAATGCATCTTCTGATATTTTCTCTAGGGATATTTAAGTTCAAACTAGCCATTCGCAAGCTTGAATGAGGATTATTACGAAAATATAGCAATATTCGCACAGTATTTCTATACACAACCTGTTTCGTTAACAGAATTTATACGGTTTACCGTACTGCTGCTCACTGGAAGTTTATCAGGATGTCTGTTATGAAATTCTCTGGCAGCTTCTCTTGCTGAAAGAGCATTATCTTCGACAAGACGCACAAGTTCAATTTTATCTCGCACACTTAATTCTCCCATGATAAATCACTAATTTCTACTGCTTTACTAACTAGTTTTCTTAATTATCGGGCATAATTTGACAATATTGTTAAAATAGAGTTTTTGACAACAGCACTGATAATCAACAATAGTCTTTTTTTTCCAGTGCCAAATGCGTGATTTGTGTATTTCACGGCCAACTCACCCAGATTTAAAAACCATTTTTAAGAGGTGTGCAGTTAAGATTCTATCATGATACAATGTAAATGTTGATTCGGCCACAGAATTATTAATATTGAATATTTTTTGATGAAATTTGGTACCCCACCATTTGAGAGGGTGCCCAATCCAATGGTGATTTGAAATATTCTCTAACTAATCGCTAATACGATTTCTTGAATTTTAACCTCTAAAAATATACGCAGCAGGCCTTGGTTTTTGTAAGTATAAAATAATATTCTGTCCCAAAGTACAGTTTTTTAAGCTCTACAATTCAAAAAAAAGTTATTCGAAATCGGAGAAAAGATGCAAATTTTAGGAAGGTGTCCCGCTTTCAAGTGGGTCACACTGTATGTGTAGTTTCATATATTAGTAGGTGAGTGAGCTGTGCTTTGTCATTCCTTTGACAACGTCAAGTTGTAACGGCAATATTTATTTATCGCTGTCAAGCACAATTGTCGCGTAAAATTGGATATAATTTAAATAATAATGAGTGATTCTGAAACTGGTACATTACCTTCTGATTTGGAAGAAATGACGCGAAATATCGTGGAATCCCTTTTTCCGGAAAAATCACGGAGTGTATATGAAATGGTGTTTAATCGGTACGAAGAATGTTGTTCTGCTACTTAGTCTCATAATGAATTCATTATGGTACTAAGTACCGTAATGAGCTTCCTTATATCATCAAAATTGAGTGACATAACGTTGTCATTATGACATGCCATCAGATAATAGTATATTATTCAATAAGCGAATAAATAAATAAATAAAAAAAATAATAAATAAACAGTAAAATGTCTAGCGGTGCGTACAAGACATATTATCTAGTAAATGTGATTCACTAATAGACATTTCTCTAATGATACCAGAAATAAGAATGATACACAATAACTCACAAACCAACTGAAAGCATACATACAAATCTCGTGATAAGTAAATTTGCTATTTGTCAAATTTTACGATTGAGTAATATTATTCCATCGAACTGTCACTATTATTCAATTCTGTATGGTTATGAATGGCATTATTTGATGAAAATCGAAGATTTAACAGATATAGTAATTAATGGTTGTGGATAACAATAATTATGAACGTTGTAGAATAATGTTATTGGTTAATTGAAATATTTGGGAAATAACCTGATCAAATATAAGTCAACCGTCGTTTATCAAATCGAATAAATTTTGGGATTTCCACTCAAACATTTTTGTTTTAGAAAATTCATCTCGTTACATTCGAAGATTTATGTTCGAAGGATAAAACCATCGAGCTTAAAAGCTCTCGGGTATTATTCAGAATATAAGTCTCTGAATTCAACTCAATAAATTTTCAAACAAAATCGTTTTCGTTGAAATTGAAAAATATGTTCACTGATAAACGAGGTGTCGTTATATTATCCCCGAAAAAATCGCGAATAATTTTATTAAAAAATAAATGGTGTTTGGAAATTCGTAATAAAATTACTTAGGTTACTATGAAAACGTATTAAGGTTGAATTGTCACACTTGACGCTTATAAATTCAATTGCTGGTGTTCTCGAAAGTAAAATGTTAAGTGATGATGAAATTTCCATTACTAGGACTATTCCGTCTTGGCTGTGGCAGTGAATACTGTTTCATTAGGATTATTGCCAAAGAAATTAAGAGAAAAGTACGAAAATGCCTATAAACGTTTTATGGATTATCAAACACGAGTTCTCTCTCAGAAAATGTTGCAATGGCATACTTCCTATCGACTTTTGTTCGAAGATGGAATCCTCAAAATTATGAGCAATTATGCAATGAAGTCATCCCTTGCAATTAAACAAAATTTAGATAATAATAATAGTATTAATTCTCCCTCATGAACACTCATAGAGTGTATCATGAAAGATGGGCGACACTACTTGACGGAAGATCATAAAACTAATAATGAATTATGGTGGATTACGTAATCCAATCTTCCGCAAAGGCATTGCCTGTGCTGGTAGAGGACGGCTATTATTATTATTTGTCGTGGCGCTCCGGGGCTTCTTATTATTGGTGGCGTATTCACTTATCAGCTGTAGGAAAATCCGGAAAACCTACAGCACCACCTCGGTGGGTCGGCGCGCACTCCAAGCAAGCACTAGACGTCGGGATAGGCATCTAGACGATTTACATTGCCTATCGACTCCTATGGAATAGGCGAGGACACGAAAAAATATTTTTGCTACAAATGTGTTTTAAAATACATAATACATATATGAATGTATCCAGAAATATTTTTTGAGTCGAATTTCAATTATAGCTGGTCTAATTTCTTTCTGAAAATAGCAAATTTTGAAGGGTCTGATATTGGCGCTCTCAGTGAAGTACATGCCCAAGCAGCCAATAGGCGTAATTGGGTTGATTCTGACGTTTAACAGCAAAGTTGCCAAGCTTCTAAAACTATAAACCAGGGAACATAATACCGTAGAGAAGTGACGGAAGTCACGTTTGCCAATGTCAAACGACGATGGCGAATTTGAAAAGTGTGAAAACAACTGTGAAAACATTAGATGTTATAAAACAATATGTCCGAATATGAACAAAGAACTGGATAGTTTTAATATTGTGAATTATTGTGTTCCATAAAAATGATGTTCGAGAGAGAAAGCTAATCATTTATTTTTGTTTTGCCTCAAAGGTATTGCAGAGTTTGAATACTTTTCTCCCGTTCATAGGTACTATAGTTCAGTCGACAGGTAGTTTCAGATAGAAAAAGGTCGGAAGTTAATGAAACTTTAAGATATTATTCAGAGATGGTTGATTAACATTTTCTCAAGTTTTGGACCTCGAGGACCCTGTGCTAAAAAAGTAGGGGGGGAAACTGCAAATTTTTCGACCTTGGTGTGGTTTTTTTGCCTTACGTTCTACAGCAAAAACGTCGTTTTACTTTTTTGTAGATCGCCCCTACGAATTTGTTGCCTCAAACATGTTTGTGTGTCAATTTGTTACCGAGATATGGCGCTTCGAAGAATGGGTAATTTTTCAAATTTCGCCACAAAATGCAGAATTCCACCCTATTTCTTCTTTTATACAAGAATTATGATGAAATGTAGTTGCTGTTATAATTCCTTCTTGAAATCACCAACTTTAGATAACCCCCACCCCTGCTTGCCCACCAGGTGTCAAGTCGTTCCTCCCAAGGACAAGAGAGTGTTGGACCGAGGGGAGTGTGTGATCAGCTACAGCAGTAAAAAGCTAGAAAACATTCGAGATGCTATGCTCTACGTACATCATCTACGTGCAGAGACACTTTGGGAGCAATGTGATTGTTGTATTTGATGGATACCCCACTAACATAGGCTATCAAAGCACCAAGCCGCAGAACGAGCTCGCCGTTCTGCATTACAATCAGCAACCAAAGTCGTATTCTCCTAATCTACCATGGTGACCATAGCACAGGAAACGTTCTTGGCAAGCGATCATAAAAAGAGCGCATTAATTTCGATGTTGATGACACGAATGACGGATGCTAGCATCGAAGTGAAGCAGGCATATGAAGACGCCGACGTGATGATCGGCAACACAGTCATATCCAAGGCCAGCGAATTCGACAGCGTCATAATTACTGCTGAAGATGTGGACATACTTATTCTGTGGACAGCATTAGCTACGTCCACAAAAAACATCAACCTTCTCGCCAAGTTCCTGTTCCTTTCCTCCCAAGGACATACTTTTCCTTCACGCAGTGAGTGGATGTGATACCACTTCAGCATCGTTTGGATTGGGGAAGGAGAAAATTTGCAGTACCTACATGAAGAATACCTCCCTCTCTGCAGTAGTGGCCCCGTTTCTCACACCAAACGCTACTCCTCAGCAGATCAGTGACGCTGGAGAAGAGTTCCTGGTAGCAGTTTATGGAGGCAACATTAACAGAGACAATCTCAATGACCTAAGGTACCAATTATTCACACGATCACTGACGAAGGCTAAATTACAACTAGCCCGCCTACCACCAACAAGGGACGCTGCCAAGTACCACTTCCTCCGCACTTACCAGCAAGTACAGGCATGGTTGGGCAATGATCTCCTCCCATCAGTATGGGGCTGGAGCATAACCACACGAGGGGTACTACCAATCCCCACAACCAGAAATGCTGCGCCGGATGACATCCTCCATATTGTTTCCTGCAAGTTCAGCAAAGGCTGTAGCAGCGGAGCCTGCCGCTGCAAGAAAGCAGGTCTCCGATGCTCAGCAATGTGCAAGCACTGCACAGGCCACTCCTGCGAAAACGCCCCCACAACTGATTTGATCGAGGAAGACTTACCAGAAATATTGGACAAAAATGACGACAGCGACATCATTGAGAGCCTTATCGCTCAGGAAGACGACGAGCTGTTACGAGCAGAACCAGCGGCTAAGAAATCTTGACAGGAAATGTGATGAGTACAAATGAGTACCTACCCACTATGATTAGCTATAATTTCTTTATTTCTCAATATAATATATGCCTCGAGAATAACTTGATATTGTTAATGACATTAATTTTTTTCACGAATGGACTACGTCTTTTTTTCTTCCTGTCCTGGGATAATTATGTAGGGGAACGGGGGGATATCGATCCGAAAAGTAACTGATATCAATACCAACATGATGTGAATAGATATGGTTGGCTTTCATCAGAACGTTAGCTTTTGAGAATTGGGGTTGGGTGGGAGAACGAGGAGTGGGGTGTCCAAAGTTGGTGACTTCAACTAAGAACCATAATTACTACAACATTTCATTATTATTCGGGTATAACAGATGAAATGGGCTGTAATTTTGCATTTTTTGTAATTTCTTAGCAAATTTTGAAACATGACCTTTTTTTTGACGTGCCATATCTCGGTAGCGACAAACATGTTTTTCCAGTCAAAATTGTATAAAATTTTACGCTCTACAAAAAAGTATCGATATGTTATTCTCATAGGACGTGAGAGAAAAAAGTAATCGAGGAAAAACCGGAGAGAGGTCAAAAATTTTGCAGATTCCCCCCCCCCTCGACTTTTTTGGCACAGGGTCCTCGAGGTCTATAACTTGAGAAAATGTTGATTAACCATCCCTGAAGAACCTCCTGAAGTTTCATTAACTTCCGACATTTTTCCACCTAACCCCACTTTTTTCAACCTGTCGAATGAACTACTATTTGAGTGAATGACTATAAACCTGGTTATTTACGAAAGTTGATCCTGGTAAGATGTCACCATTATGTCATTAGAATCACAGAACGACAATCATCGGCAGTTTGCTTACACGTTCGGTTAACCAACAGTGAATACTTTATCGCTAAATCGTGTCAAATCTAGAAGACAGTAATTATGTGATATGTTACCTCTTCTTCTGAAATTGGCAACTTCCTACACAAAGAAAAAGAGGTATCATTATAATTCATTTATTTTCGTTTGTGATTTTGGTTTTGTTGTTTTTGGTGTGATTCCACATGCAATTGAATTCAGATTGGATATTGTTACACTCAAATCTACAGTCAAAGTTTCTTTTTTTGGTGTTTTTTCTTCAGCTCAATCCTTAAAGGATCGTAGCTTCCCTTAAAGGATCGTACCTTCGTGAACGTATCGTATCGTATCGTGATATATTGTGACTGCGAGATTATTTGTAAATCGAAAGTGTTATCCTGAAAACCACTTTGCCCTAGATTTCGGATCACTAGGAATACCAATATATGATTTTTCGAAATAGACCATTGAAGATATCTATTAAAGATATCAATCTTAAATCGCCCTCATCAATATACCAATTGATTAAACAACTATTATCGTATAATTTTCAATGATGAACTGATATAGTTATCATTTTGTTTTAAATTCGACTTGAAATAGTTTTAATGAGTTCCAAGATAACGGAATTTTTGAAGATGCATGTCCCTTGAGAGTGGCCCCAAAATGCCGGGTTCGGTGGTGGAACCAGTCGTTGAAGAGTCTGAGAAAAACGACCAGGAAGGCTCACAACAAGGCCATCACGGAGGGCAACAAGGAAGCGTGGGAAATCCACAAAACTGAAGGAAGTTCATAGAGGAGACAAGAAGAAGTAAAAGAGCTAGTTAGAGGTCTTACTGTGGGAAAATCAACTCCCTCATGGAATCCGTCAGACTCATGAGAATTCTGAGTGATAAGACAGAAGGTTGTATAACAACTTTGAAGAAAGCAGATGAGATATGGACAACATCCTCCGAAGAATCGCTTGAGGTACACTTTCCAGGTGATGTCGAAGACGACGAACAGGCCCTGTGGGATTGACAACTGGCACAGAGTGTTACGCCCGACGCCATAGCCTGGACAGTGAACGAGTTCAACCCATATAAGGCAGTAGGACCTAATAGATTTTTTCCGGCAGAGCGGCCTAGAATTTCTTACCCCATTCGTTGGGAGGAATCTACCTGGAAGGAAAACATGTACGAGGAATCTACGCTTTGGGTAGGCACACAAAAGTATACGCCGTCCTAATCATACCTATGAGACAAGAGGTGGAAGAAGGGCGCAAGCAAAGAATGTATATCTGTCAGAACAGTCAGGCAGCGCTCAGAGCCATTTGTCATCCCAAACCAAGCTCAAAATTTGTACAAGAATGCGGAGATGGTCTCGAAAAACTAGCTGAAATGAAGAAAGTTCAGCTGGTATGAGTTCTGGGTCAGAGAGCAGTGCGCGGAAACGGGGTGGCAGCTGAACAAACTTCGGAGGAATAAAACTGGCTGCAGGCAGTCGACAGACTTTGTGGCCGGCTTCAGCAAGTCAAGGAAGGCATGGCTCTTAGGCAGAAAACGCCAAGCACAACGCTGATAGAGCAAAACAAATAAGGAAGACACCTAACACTAATTGGTATAGAAGACAACCCCCACTTGCCGCAAATGCAACGAGGACAAAGAAACTTCGTCTCACTTCCTTGGCGAGTGCGAGGCGTACGGGACGTTGAGATTTGAAATCTGTGGTGCTGAAAAACTCCAACAAGAGAACCTTAACGACCTGGAATAGACAGACATGCTGAACTTCATCAGGAGGTCACGAAGGTTGAGAAGGAAGCCTAGGAGGAAGAATGTAGATTTGTGAAAGACTAGGGATGTCATAAAGAGTCCATGTGGGCCTACTTGCCTGGCTGCGATAGCGGCCTCCCTCGGAATAACTACTACTACTACTTGACGAAAAGTTGGAGATATCTGTTTTTATTGACAGTATATATCGCATGATTTACATACATCGACAAGTGAGAAGATTGTTTCCAGATATAATATCCCAAGGACATTGATAACTAATGAAATAATTTTATCACAGTTTTCGAAAGCAACATCCCGACGCCGAAGGCGGAGGGATGTTACCTAAAATAATGTGCTTGAGGAAGTTGTGATAAAATTATGAGTTATTTATTAATGTTCGAGGTATATTCGGTGAGAATTTTTTTTGCAATTCAAACAAAATTATTTATTGAACACACAGTTATTGAAAGAACAATTCGTATAATGATATCCCGTTGATCTTGCTGTATTCGCCTCGGTTACTGCATAGGTGTTTCCACGCATACTATTGATTATTTGATTATGATGTTCCTGATCAATATTTAAATAAGGTTTCATAGAATTTCCATTATTGTGCCCAGTAATTTTCAACAATTGTTGTTCTTGAAGTCCACTCTTAGCCAATTGACTGACTGCAGTTGCTCTATCAAAGTGATTGGTTATTTTCCTCTTTTTCGTATTCAAGCCAATTGCTTCAGCAGAAGATTTCGTCCTTCCGTTGGATATATTTCTACCCAGAGGCATATTGTCGTACCAGTTATCACTTTCTGTCTTCCAGTGACGATTTGGCCTTAAAAATAGTTTTGATATCTGTGCCTCATTTTGATAATATTTAATGAGTACTTAATCTGACAGGACAAGCATTGTTATCATTATTTTGAACTAACCATTTACTAGAGGCGCAGTTCTTTGAACCCCCTTAGCAGTTTTTACTGAAAATTTGATTATATTCCATCCTATTAGTTGGAAATCCATTGTTGTCCTTTTCGATATGAAAATAATCAACTAAGACAGCAGCACCTTCACCATCTCTCCAAGCCAATTCCACCGCTGCTATGTGATAAAATTTGCGTAAGAGTCCTATAGGGGTATTTTCATCCCAAAAGTTTATAATTTTACTCATTTCCGTTGAAGTTATTGGTACTGAGCTTGTTTTGCGTTAAGTGGGATCTGTTTGTAAATTTCTTCGTTCTGCGTCGCTTGCATTCCGCGCTTGTTTGAATGCAACACATTTAAAAGGGTCTAGCATGATATTATACTCAGTAGTAATACTATAAGTACTTCAAAATAATCAGGTTATACATCGATAACTTGTTGCATAATTATAAAGAGTGTCAGTTTGACAGTTTAAATAATCCGA
The DNA here is from genome assembly GCA_958502065.1 of Chrysolina americana. Taxonomy (NCBI): domain Eukaryota; kingdom Metazoa; phylum Arthropoda; class Insecta; order Coleoptera; family Chrysomelidae; genus Chrysolina; species Chrysolina americana. The sequence continues at coordinate 12,079,445 of OY293412.1, forward strand.
CCGCGAAGCAGGAGGATTATTCTGTCAAACTGACACGATTTGTAATTATGCAGGAAGTTTGAGATGTATAACCGTATTTATTTTGAAGTACGTATTGTATTTGATATGATTATTATTTGAGTAAATTAAGTAAATATATAAACAATTTATTAATTTAAATACAAATTGGTGCAATGAAAGTTACAATTATTACATACTACGTTTTTTTAACTGAGTTATTTTCGGCGCAGGAAACGTGGCCACTGCTCATTGAAGTGCTGGAAATACTGGAGGTGTTATTACTTGAACCTGCAGCGTTTTTAAAATTGGATCTCATCTTATTTATTATGTTTTGGTGATGTTGTTCATCTATCTGTAGGTACGGTTTGATAGAATCGCTATTACCATGTCCTGTTATTTTAATAAGTTCTTGTTCCGATACACCTGCTTTTGCCAATTGTGAAACAGCAGTGGCTCGGTGAGAATGATTTGAAAATTTTTTGTTTGTCATATTCAAATTTGCCAATTCTGCAGACTTTTTGGTCCATTAACTAATTTCCTGCACTCCAATTGGCATATTTTTGTACCAGCCTAGGTTTTTTTTTCTCCAGTTGGGATTTACTGTCAGAAATAACCTATTTGTTTTAATATTGATGTTTTCGTTTCATTTCATCATTAGCTTATCTAGAAGTCTCACTGGACAACGACTCACTTCATTATGGTTAGGTACAAGCCATTTATTATTAGCACATGGTTTTGCTCATCCCTGTGTGGTTTTGGTGAAAATAGGATTATATTGTATTCTACCAGTTGGAGTATCATCATTTCCAGTGTCTTTTTGAAAATAATTAGTCAAGCATAACGCTCCTTCATTTCCTCTCCACGCAAGTTCTACAGAAGCAATTAGGAAAAATTTTATTTGTAATCCTTTCGATGTATTGTCATCCCACGCTTCTATCATTGCTATGTACTCGTTATCTTTAAATGCTGATGCACTAACCTTTCTCTTGTCCGGTAACATTTGAAGTTCCCTTCTTTTTGAATTTCTTGCGTTTCGTGCGGCTAAAAATATGGGACTAGAGAATGGATCAATTACTCTATTAAACTCCTTCATATATTTTTCTTGTACTTGTTTTGCCGTAATGTTCCACATCGTTTTAACCACACTTTCTTTATAATTTTCTCCATTACATTTTCGCATATTGAAAGCCCAATCTTTCAAAATCGACGCTATCATTTCAGTGGAAATTGATTCATTTAGCACATAGTTTCTATCACTGCAAAACGTAAGAAATTGTTTCTATACGTACTTTTTTGTTTTCACTGTATTATGAGGCTCAGTATTTTGTATACTTTCGTCTACTGCATTTGATGATAAATCTCCGAATCGACTCATTTTTGAAAAATTTTTGATAAACGTCACAATTTGACAGTTCTGTTTGTTGTATATTGATGTCGATGTGGTTACTATGAAAATGAAATTATTTTAAAATTTTCGATTGGTAACTTAACTAAATTGGACATTCTGATTGGTTGAAAATCATACGAAAAAAATAATTCTTGTAATAATTTGCTTGTTATATTCCATACAGTTTTAACCGTAGCCTCCTTCAACTCTATGCCATCCTTTTTTCTCATATTAAACGATCAATCCTTAAGTATTAATGCAAGTTCTTCAAGAGTACGATTTCCATCCAATTCATATTTTTTGGCGTCAAAAAACTCCATAAATATTTTCCAAGTGTATTTTTTACTATTGAAAGTATATTTTGGTGTATTCTCTTCAATGATTTTGTCAATTGCCGCATCATTTTGAACACCAAAGCGAGGAAGTGACATTTTCGAAATAAATTGAATTACAGAAATGTCAAAAAACTTTACTGTGTTGCTTGCTTAGCAATGTCATGACATAAGTGATAACTACCCGTGAAAACTATCCATGGGTAGTTATCAGTGTGATGATAGTTTCATTGGTTATTTCGACACAAATGACTAGAAATAGACAAATTTGATAGGATATTTTTTTGAGCAAAAATTTTTCAATACAATAAGGTTTGCAAGTGTTTGTACGTTTTATTCCAAATGATAAACGTATTATTTTCTTTTTTAATATCAGCAATCTTTGTGATGGACTGCATTACCCCAAACTACTATGTTAAAGGTGGAGTGAACAGTTATAGCTGATGTTTAAAGAACGTTTTTCTTATCGTAGAATGGCGTAGAATCCACTATTTTTCTCCTTACTGAAATTTTCGATGTGGTTTTCAAATGACAGATTTGAGTCTGAAAATGCCTCTAAGAACTTTTTTATATCTGATTCCATGAATATAGCATTATGAATATGAACTTCGGTTGCTTTATTATTTGGTTTGATGGCATCAATATAGTTTTTTTGTAATAAACCATCAATCTGTTATCAGAACACCAGTTACTGAAACTGTTAAGTATATAGTTCAATGACTTTATTATCAAGTTCGCGTGGTTTTCACTACAATATGCTACAAATATATCATCGGCAATCATCACTAAACATTCAGTATCCACATACTTCGGTAAATCATTGATTGATATCAAGAGTATCAATGGACTCAGAATAGATTCTTGTGAGATGCCTAGATTTACGCTATTTATTTCAGATTGGGATCCTTTGATCTTCAAGATAATTTTCTTACGACTCAAGAATGACCTGAGCGACTTCAATATTTTTTCTCGAATTCCCAATGAAAATAATTTGGTTGCCGATTCCATATCGACAAAAAAAAAGAGTGAGTATAGTCTTGAAATTTTCAACATTTAATTTTCAACTTTTACATAGTGTTTCAAATTATGCGACACTCCATCCTTAGCATTCAATTACTAAAGTAACTGATATCTGGAGTTGTAAAGCTCCAAAAATATGATCCATCGAATTTGAATAACATACTACAATGCCAGATGTATTTTTCAATATAAATCTGGAGTGCATTTTTCGAATATTTCCTAGAGAAATGAAAAAACTCTTTTACCTTATAGATATCTTCATATGCCCAATGTCTCTCAGATTGTTTATATTTCGAAAGGCATCGCCGAAATCAATACCAGCAAAAGTAGAGTTTTCTGAATGAGACACAAAGTAAGTTTCCAATTCTTGAGAGCTGCTTAGACCCGTGATATAAAATTTGGAATTGAAAAACTCCATTACAGTATCAAATTGTTGATTGCTTGGGGAATACACGATTTCAAGATTCCTGAAACAAATATAAATGATAATTGTTAGTTCAAAAAGAAATGAGAGATTGTCGAAACGAATTACAAACTAAACTCCTAAACAAATTGTGAATAACTATATAATTTTCTGGTACCACTTTTTTTTTTAATAAGTTTTTGCCATTTTATCGAAATGTATATTGAATAAATAGGAGGTGAGGTGTGCCTCAAAATGTTTTCATAGTTTTGGATATACTAGTTTAAAATTTGGCATGCTGCTATAATACTTGAATAGGCTTATTTTGACGCTACATCTCCAGTTTAATTGGAAGTGACCACATACTTCTTTCAATTAAAACCATTATCAGAAATCGTATAGAACATTTGATTATTCATCAGAGGAAGCATCCTAATTGAATTTGGGTCTTCACGGAATTGCACCTTCCCATATTTTTCAATAATTATTGAAAATAGCCTCAAAACACTCCCAAGTATCGACCAATGTCCTTGAAGTCTTTCCAAATCCAGTTGAAAGAACTAGAAAAACTTGAAGAAATATGATAGGATTTGCCACTTCGTTATCATTATTTTTATACAAAAAGTATATGCTCTACTGTTTCATCATCCTCAAGACAGAGACGACATGTCTGGACCTCAGACAGTTTAAATCTTGTCATGTGATGACTCAAACGGCAGTGACCTATGAGTATGCCTGTTAGATATCGCAGGTTATCCCTGCTAGAGTCAAACATTGTTTTGGACAAATTCTTCTAGGAATGAGCCAATCTTGTTAGGTTTTGCTAGAAGTTTAATACTTTCTCTACTGTCCAGGTGTTCAATGTATATTTGGCAAAATGTGATGAGTTGCCAATGGCAGGTTCTGGTCCAATGAATATACTTGCGGCACCTTCTCCTGCAAGAAGGTCCGCCGTTTCATTGCTCCCCATACCGAAGTGTTCAGGAATCCCGACCAGAGACAGACTGTTGAGTCTTTCTATTGAGGAGAATCTTCTCTGGCAATTTGACCTCAGCTCAGACGTTCATCGATACGAGCAAATTGCTTTCAAAGCCGCTTGACTGTCCGAGAAAATTTTGATTAATCTTTGTATGAGGTTGGTTTCCTACAGTCTCACTACACATAGATCGATGGCATAAATTTCCGCCTGGAATACTGTCGCATATAATCCTAGACAGGTTGATATATCTGTTCTGGGCATACGACTGTATACACCTGCACTAGAACCTGAGGGTATTTTTGAACCATATGTGAACCTACATTAATCAGCTCTCAGTAGTTACTGGAGGACCCTGTCGTCTCTCTTCGGAATTAGAACAGTTCCAGGCAGGTCTAAACTTACTTACTGTATTAGAGGTCATTCCCAGAATGCTGTGACTTCCAGTTTCAATCAGCAGTCTGCTACGCAGGTCAGCAGAGGTCCCTCGGAACTGCATAACCATAAAAAACATATAAAATTACTGCTGATAACGAATTTCTGTTCCAGAGATCCTACAGCAGTAATGATCAGGACGTAGGTAGGGAACAGGACCAAGGAGCTAGTACTCGAATCGGCTGATTTCCCATCGGACCACTCTGAACCACCACCCACAAACGATGTAGAAGAACTGGTGAGAAATTGTAGGAACAAAGAACTACAACTTATCATCGGTTGTGATGCTAATGCGCCCCACATCACTTGGGGCAGCAGCGAAAAAGGTGAAAATCTACAACAATTCATAATGGCTCACAACCTGGACACGCTGAATGTAGGAAACAAACCCACCTTCAATACAAAAAACTGGACGTAACAACAGCCTCAACTTATGTGAGTTACCTTGTTATAGAATGGCATGTATCTGATGATGTGAGTTGCTCGGATTAACTTCGTAATAAAGAGTGACATCTACAAGAAACTCATCGGAATCCACGAAAAACGAACTGGGAAGCTTGCAGAGCAGACCTGAGTCGCAAGCAAACTCCAAGGAACGCATCGAACGATAAGAACAAACAGAGACCTAGAGCTGGCTGTGGAAGAAATCAATGACGCAGCCATCTCTACATTTGACAAGCACTGCCCACTCATCACAAGGAACACCACCAGGAAAGTGCCCTGGTGGCACAAAGAACTTGCAGAACTGAGGAAGCGAACTAGGAAAGAATTCAACAGAGCAGAAAAAATGGTAGGTGGGACGAATACAAGAACGCCTTGTCCATTTTCAAAAAGACCCTGAACAAATCCAAGAGAGACTCCTGGAGGAGACAATGTAAGGAGATAGAAGGCTCTCAAGAGTGTGCTAGACTCCAGAAAGTACTCTCAAAGGATACACAAGTAATAGTCTCCCTGAAAAATAAACAAGGGAGTACACCTGTACAGGAGAAGAAACAATAAAAGAACTACTGAGAGTTCACTTCCCTGGAGCACAGATAGATCGGACACGAGCTATGGGAGACCCGGAAGTATTGGAGACTTTGAAAAGAGGCTCCAGGCTGGGCTGGGACATAGCAAAAAAGGTCGTGACCTATGACAAAGTTCAATGGGCAATAGGCACATTTGAACCCTTCAAATCACCGAGACCAGACGGGATCTACCCTGCAACGCTGCAGGAAGGACCCGAAGAACTGCAAATCCGACTCTGTAATGTACTCAGAGGCAGTCTGGCTCCCGGGTATATAGAGTGGCCACTTTTTTAACGGGATTGTATTGGTAACTTTTAAGCCATAATAGTCAGAAGGTCAGTCAAATAGAGAAAAAGTTGCATTCATAGAAGAATTGTCAAGCAATTTAAACAAATCGAGATTATCAGGTCCGGTTATTGGGATATCATAAGAAAAGTAAATTCTGTCATTTCGATTTTTCTTTTTTTCCCACTTTATTACAAATATTTAAAGAAAATTACAGTAATTTTTTATTCGATAGTAAATTGTCCTTAATTATTCAAAGTTAATTTTCAGGTGATTTTGACCCTTATCAAAATTTCTTTGGGTCGGATCTGTATTTTTTACCTTTAGTTTGATTAACAACATGCAATACATTTCGATACGAAAATCTTACTTACTCATCTTGAACTGAATGGAACGTATCAGAATCAAAGCAAGAAACAAGTAATCATTATATACATATTTCAAGAGAAGAAAAACCGAATTCATAATAATTAAACGAAACTGCCCCCTGGTACTTTGTTCCCCACCGACAACAAACGATTTGCGTAGGCTGTTGTCTCTAATCAGTGAATAAGGAAAGTGTGTTGAAAACTTCAAAATTTATCCCAAAGTGCTTTTTTTTTGTATTAAATGTATTTTCATATTTCGTTTTGTTTTGTGATCTTCTACTTCCCACTTCATTTATCGCTCCAATATCAGAAACACTCTGAATCAATGGAAGCGTTTATAATAATAATAATAATAATGTTTATTCATCTTCATATATCAAACATGTACACATTTTGAGCATATTTATATAAAACAATAATGTTCGGCCAGTATTGACCAAAATGAGTTAACATACATAGTTATGAGAATAAACAACGAATCCACTGAGGCAAAGCCAGGGCGTGGATTGTAGACATATAGACAAACTTGTACGGTTACATCATATATAGGATAAAATAACTTATAATATAGGAATGTAGGCTTTCACGACTGGCGCCAAAACCAAAACATAGCCTATAATATTCATAAAAATATACAGGCTGATTCTCGGTGGATGGCACATTAGACGTTTCTGGTGAACCAGACAACGGATCACTTTGAAAATTTAATGGAGGGCATATTCGGACATTCTCTAGCCAAATAAAATATTTTCGACAATGCGGTGTTGCCGCTTCTATTAGAAAGCAGTAGCAACTTTGATTTTTCAAATGGAACACTCTGTATATAATATTATTTTTGGAATCTCCAACAATTGCCCGACAACTTTTCTTGATATTTCCCTATACCTATCTGTTACCGTTTTCGAAATAAAAATTAATTTCAATTTTTTTCTTCGAAAATCATGACTTCTAAAAATGCCGATATCTTTTAGTTAAGAAGTACTATGATATCGAAATTTGGTTTGGAGTTAGGTGATACTTGGACACTTCCCACACGTCAGCCTAATCTCCGTTACTTCAATACAGGGTGGTAAAAAAATACAGTTTTTTCGTTTGCTTGAAAAAGTTGCCGAAATTTGATTATTTTAAATGGAACACCCTGTATATTATTGAAAATTCGGAAAGCTGCTGAAATTTGCTTTCTTTCTATGTATATCATACCTATACCTAACTAGTCAAGTTTCGGACTTATGAGCATTTATTTGTGAAAATGTCCCTTCAGAATGGTATTTCCATTCGGTATTTGGTAAGCAGGCCATGATTACTATTTGACAGTAGCGTTGTGACATTCTCCTAATAATATCGACATTTTCGTCACTTCAGAAGTTGCAAGTACCTTCAAAACGATGGAACAAAACTATTCAAACGAAGTTCTTATGAATTTGTTTATTATTTTTGGACAGTGTGATAAAATTATCAGCAGAACATGTAGAAAGTTCAATGAAATGTATCCGAATCTACCGTCAAGAAATTTATACGAATTCAGAACAATTTCAATGCATTTGGATCAACTTTAAAAGCACCAAGAAACTTGCCTCGACCCGTAACTTCTGAAGACAACCAGATTAATGTCTTAGCATATTTTTACGCATTTCCCGAGTCATCGATAAGAAGTGCTGAAGAAGATTTGGGTATAAAATATTCATCGATTCAAAGAATCTTGCGAAGACATAAAATGCATGATTATAAATTCACCAAAATTCAAGCAATGAAGCCTCAAGACCCTCAACAGAGAGTAGAATTTTGTTGACACGCATTCATGAAGATCCACTTTTTTTAAATAAAATTATTTGGACTGATGAATCGAAATTTTCGAGAGAAGGGATTTTCAATAGAAAAAATCGTCATTATTGGTCCAGTGAAATTCCTCAGGTCACAAAAGAAGCCGGATTTCAAAAAAAAATTAGTTTTAATGTCTCCTGCATGTTGATGGACAACAAATTGAAGTACGTGATATACGAGGAGTCATTAACATCCAGAAGCTACCTGAATATTTTGGAGAATACTGTAGAGAATTTCGTGGATAATCTGCCACTCGAAGAATATCGAAACTGTTGGTACCAACTAGACGGAGCTCCTGCACATTGCACAAGAGAAGTGAGCGCAGAACTGGAAAGACTTTTTGACGATCGGTGGATAAGGCGCTTGGGACCATGGAATTGGCCAGCGAGATCACCCGATCTTAATCCATTAGATTTTTATTTGTGGGGAATGTTTAAAGATAAAGTTTACAAAATACCCGTGCGTTCGAGAGATGAATTGTTAGAAAGGATTGCCCAAATATTTGAAGATTTGGATCCCAATGAAATCAGATCTGCCACCACGAAAGCAGTCAACACCCGCAATTTAAAGTGCTTGGAAGTGAACGGCCAGAGATTCGAACATATTTTGAAATATTCCACATGATTGTTTTACTTTTTTATAATTATTCATATCAATATTTCCAATTTCAAGTTTCTTGGTGCTTTTTTAAAGTTTATCCAAACATATTGAAATTGTATTTCTTGAGGTTCATTGGCGGTAGATTCGGATACATATCATTGAAGTTTCTACATGTTCTGCTGATAATTTTGTCACACTGTCCAAAAATAATAAACAAATTCATAAGAACTTCGTTTGAATAGTTTTGTTCCATCGTTTTGAAGGTATTTGCAACTTCTGAAGTGACGAAAATGTCGATATTATTAGGAGAATGTCACAACGCTACTGTCAAATAGTAATCATGGCCTGCTTACCAAATACCGAATGGAAATACCATTCTGAAGGGACATTTTCACAAATAAATGCTCATAAGTCCGAAACTTGACTAGTTAGGTATAGGTATGATATACATAGAAAGAAAGCAAATTTCAGCAGCTTTCCGAATTTTCAATAATATACAGGGTGTTCCATTTGAAATAATCAAATTTCAGCAACTTTTTCAAGCAAACGAAAAAACTGTATTTTTTTACCGCCCTGTATTGAAGTAACGGAGATTAGGCTGACGTGTGGGAAGTGTCCAAGTATCACCTAACTCCAAACCAAATTTCGATATCATAGTACTTCTTAACTAAAAGATATCGGCATTTTTAGAAGTCATGACTTTCGAAGAAAAAAATTGAATTTAATTTTTATTTCGAAAACGGGAACAGATAGGTATAGGGAAATATCAAGAAAAGTTGTCGGGCAATTATTGGAGATTCCAAAAATAATATTATATACAGAGTGTTCCATTTGAAAAATCAAAGTTGCGACTGCTTTCTAATAGAAGCGGCAACACCGCATTGCCGAAAATATTTTAGTTGGCTAGAGAATGTCCGAATATGCCCTCCATTAAATTTTCATAGTGATCCGTTGTCTGGTTCACCAGAAACGTCTAATGTGCCATCCTCCGTGAATCAGCCTGTAGATATGTTTGATATTACAAATAACAATAATGTGAAGACAATAAATTACAATACAAAAATAAAATATTTGTAATGAATGAATTGAAGGAAAAAATTGAGATACGGAAACTATCCCAATATAGGACCAATTATTCTATGAATAGCAAATCTATCCATACTAAAAGATAGCATCTAGTTTTTTTCTTAAATGCTTATATAGTTGGTGCTTCTCTTGTTTCTAGGGGCAAAAAATTATAAAGCCTATTCGTTAGGTAAGTGGAGGTGCGTTGGGTGATTGTCTTTGAGGAATAAATTGTGGTAAGAGATGCTTTAGCTTCATGTCTTGTATTATGGGTGTGATCTACATAAATAAGAATCATTCGAGTTTTGTACTGTTCATTGACAATTTTGACAAAATACAGTTGTCTCATATCAAGCATTTTTGCCTCTTCAAATAATAATTTTGATGCGTATTGAACTGGTTTGCGGTAAAGAATTTTTAGGTATTTTTTCTGCAATACATCTAGTTTTTTTCAAATGTGCTGATGTTACTCCACCCCAGTTGAGAATTCCATATGTTAGTCGCGATTCAATAAGTGCGTAGTAAATAATTCTCATCTGGATGATATCTAAAATATTTCTTAGATATTTGAATTTGTATAAGGTACTTCGCAATGTTTTTGTAACTCGATCAACATGGTAATTCCACCTCATATGTCTGTCAATAATCACTCCCAAGTACTTGACTTTTTCTGATGATTGAATAGTGATATCCTTGCCATTATAGTAAATTTTTATCATACTGAGGCAGGGTATTGGTATAACAAGAAAACGGTAAGTAAAAAGTTTTTTCATAATTTATTGATAACATCTTTTGATTGAAACAACCAAAAACTTTACTCATGTCGTGTTGTGATATCAATTTCAGTTCATCCTAGGTATCAGCATCATATAAGACAGCTGTATCATCAGCGAAGCATATTAGTGATCCAGAGGTATCGGATGTGAGTATGCTATTCATGTAGATCGTAAAAAGAATGGGCTCTAAACAGTTCCTTGTGGAATTCCACACTCGACAATTTGTTTTTCACTGATGGTAGTATCAATCTTAACATACTATGCCCTGATACTCAGGTAACTTTTCATGAGAGTCTACGCATTTAATCTGAAGCCTAGGTCACGCAAGGTCTCCAATAGTTGTGAGTGGTTAACAGTATCGAAGGCCTTAGCAAGATCCAAAAATACACATAGCGATGGTTTACTTTTATCTAGATTCTCAGATATTTTGGATGTGAGAAAGCATATGGCATCTTGAGTGGATACAGCTTCTTTGAAGCCAAATTGGTTTTTTGAAATTATATTATGTTTATATTAGTATAAGAAACTATTCCTTTTTTGATTATTTTTTCTAATATTTTTGCTATACTTGTTTACTTGTTTACTGGATAGTGCCAGTAAACAAATGAAGGATATCGTTAACAAACAACCAAATAATTTTTCACAAATTATGAAAACTTTTCGATCAATACATTCTAATCGTTCTCAAAAATCCTCTTCAGAATGGTACAACAAGCGTAGATTATAGTTGGGGAGTCCACGATGCTAAATGGGGATTTAATCGAGCGTCGTAGAGACCTATTGGAGTTTGAAGATAAGATGGTAGAAAGAAAAAAGGATATTTGATATACACCATTTCACCGGTGGGAGGAGCGTATACAGGTTTTCAAAAATGTAAAAAAATGGTCATATGAAAATACTCGAGCGCGTCAGATATTGGTAGTGTATATGCCTCACGTGTCTCTGATATTGGAGGTATGTTAATCTGCCGTTTTGCATAGTGGGGGTGGCTATACAGAAAGGTTGAAAACGGGAGAAAAAACATTCACTCGAGCGCGTCAGATATTCATAAGAGATGTTAAGTGAGTCCGAAAGAAGCTCCCATTCAAAAGACGCGGATAAGACGCAAGCATGTGGCGGCTGTTTTAAATGCAAAAAAAATCGATATTTTGAAATACTCGAGCGCATCAGAATATCATACAGGTGGTTCGGCTTGAAGTCCTAGTTGTGCTGACCCTTAATCTGACGATTATTTGGAGGGATTTTATTGATCTGACGAATTGAAAAAAAAAATTTTCAATAGAAAAAAAAATATTTAATTACTGAATAAGACAAATGAAATATATTCCTTCCGATGATAATATATATTCTGGAAAAAATGAAAAACTTTAATAAAAACTTAGTCTTTATCTTCATCTGTGGAATTGTCAAAATCATTTTACCAACTTGAGTATATTTATTTCAGGATTTTGCTAACACCTATGAAATAGTCATAAACATGAATAACTATTAAAAGTAAGAAAGGCTTTAAAAAAAAATATAAGACTCTAAAATCTGATATACCTAACAGAATCTCAGTTACCTTTACAAAAAACTTATGAACCAATCACCCAACCTTTGAAAGAATTCTTAACAACCTCCAACGAACAAGAATTGAAACGAAAAATTAAATCACCCCATTCACCTCCAAATTTTTGGGGTGTCGACTGATAGACACCCCAAAAATTGCATCAACCAAACCCTCAAGAATTTTATCAGATCATTCCTAATGAGGAGACATTTCAGTGTGATTGAACCATTCCAAAATCATACCTCAGCGAGAGTTATTTTGAGGAAAATATGCGCCCTGAGACGAATCAAAAGGTTTACAACAGTTCGCGATTCCTTTGCCTGTTGCATATATGAAATACAAAATTGATGATACAGTGCGAGAGAGTAAGAGATATGAAAAACGTGAAAGGGAAAAAGAGGAGCGGATGTTAGATATACTGTGGCGGAGTGGCCAATACAAGCTTTACTGCAGCTTCACGCCCTAAACTTCAATGACGATTTGTTCTACTTCGGCTTGCGGAAATCGGAGGATTATATTTTTTCCATTTCTCTTGAATCATTTCCTTCAAAATGAAAAATAAATCGACCGCGCTCGAGAATGTCAAGGTGACGTTTTTTTTGCAAGTTTGTGACCCTCCCACTTCCTTGCGTCACGCTCAAAACGTCAGATTATTGAAATGCACATTTTTTAGCATGTGATTACCTCACCTTACCTTAATCTGATGCGCTCGAGTATTTCGAACGATCGATTTTTTTTTTACTAATCTGATCGGCTGTCCTAGACGTGCGATCATGCACAGACATCACTACATTTATACAATTATTGAGAATAATCATCTTACTTATTAGGATCGGCATTGGCGAATAGGAAAGAACTCTGGTTTGTAGACGGCATCGGTGAAAATGGTTGATAAATTGTGGTGTCACGGGGCGTTGGAATCGATAAACTTCTTACAATCACCAAAATAACGCAAAACACGACAGGAGTGATGACTTCTATGATAGTCTGAACTGGTCTACGATATTGAAGAAGCCAATTTTTCCACATGAGGAGGACGAACTTATCCCACCTCTTTCCCATCGTATCTGAAACAAAAATTGACTTAGATTTTCAGATTCATTCATATATTTCATACGAAACAGAATGATACAAACATTACATTATTATTTATTGTAATTTTTGCTCGATCGATGAAAATTTTACAATAGATTTCAAACTGACTGAAGGTTTTTATTATAAACTGACTTGACGGTTCTTCACTCCTTGCAGATTATTCTGAAAATTTGTAATCGTTTATGGTCAATAGCTAGGAAAATGCTGTCATGATTTGAAACGAAAATCGTGGCATAGATTTTCACTTGTTTTTCTAAACAACGCTGTGTATTGACTTGCTTGGAAATAAAGACTCACGGATCAAATGTTTTCGATTTCATTTCATTACTACGATAAACTTTTCGCATACAGGATCTTTTTGCTTAATTAGTGATAGAGTATTCCAACTATTGTGTCTGACTTTTTCATTCTCAGTCACTCGTGTACGTAACTGGGTTATTTCGCGTAACTAGATTGCCGAATAAATAGACTGCAAATAAAGCGATAATATTCGGAAATTCCCAACAAAAATCAATGTTGATTTTTTTATTTACTGTCATTATTTTCTTAGGAATTTTCCAAATGCCACTAATCACAGGTCGTTAAAATGGCAAAAGGCAAGCAGTCAAGGGCGGGAAAGACACTTTACGCATGAATTAGGTACATTATTTTTTCCACGATCGCATAAAAATTCAAAAAGCCTATTGAAAATATATATTTTCATTCAACATACAAAAAATAGTTAGAGTAGTCTGTTGGTGTCTCACACGCTTGAATGAATATAATAAGGAATAACTATCAAAAGGATTAAATTTGAATATATTGAACAAAAAACAAAAGAAAAAAAAACATAACAGCTCAAGTCATTGAATGGATGATCTGAAGTTCTCTTAAGTGGTCATGTAATCTCGAAGATACTTCGGTGCATTTCGAATTCTTTCAGATCGTCAAAATTCAGGTTGAGGTGGTTCTTGGAATAGTTCAGGCTGATTGTGAATGACTATACTCTGGGATGATGTTGGCTTTGGAATGTCTTTTGATGGTTTGCTTTGTTTCAATGTAGTATAGGTATATTAGGAGATGTTGAGCTAAAACCTCAAATTAAATTGAGCCCTTTTTATTTTTTAGATTCTAGGAGGTTTTGTGGTATTCGAAAAAAACTGCTGTGACAAAAAATGTAGAACACAAAGTTTTCTACAAAAAAGTGTCCTAGGTATTTTTTCCTAACCTCAAAATTTTCACCTTGAAACGGGTTTAAATACTCAATAATAGTTTGAATCGCGAATAACTCGAAAACTACGAGAAATTCGAAAAAAAGACCCGAAGCAAAAAATGTAGAGCACAAAATTTTCTACAAATTGGTCCCTTGAAATGTTTCCTAAGTTTTCTGTGGTGGCCGAATTCTTCGCGGGAAATAGGCGAAAAGAAAGCTTTTGTATTCTTAAACCAAGTAATTGAATACAATGTAACGACCCGCAATCGATTCTTTTTAACGTGTTTTCACAAATACAACATGAATTTTTCGAAGAAACTTACTCTTGGATAATTAAGGAAATATTTACGGAAAAATGGGACATTTTGACCTTTCTGTGCATTTTCAAAATCTTCATAATGAGGATACATCATACTAAGAATGTTTTTATATGAACTTGAAGCTGAGATTCTACGCTTCAAAATGAATACCCTAATCTTTGGATAAGAGAAACTATTAAAAAGTCTGTGAATATCGAAATAATAATCAATCGAGAACGAAGATCGTGTTCATGATCGCGTTTTTTGAACGTCAGTTCATTTGAAACCAAGAAGTAACTCATGTATGTTATATACATAAAAATATTGATAATAATACGAACGACAAATATCTCGTTGGATTTGCTTGTTTATATTGCGAGTGATGGAATATATTCATTGAAACTTCAAGTGCTTGTGTGGCCAATATATTTTTCGAAAATTTCCTAAGTCGAAAATTATGCTACCTTACCGGAGTACAAAATAGAGAACTTACCCATCATTATGCATTTTGATTCTTTGAAAACGGAGTAGTTTTCAACGAGTTAGAGCAATTTTAATTTGCGCTTGGGATGTAAATTTGCTTGAATTCGCACTGGCGGGAATCGCGAGCGGGTGCTCCGGCTTTCGGCTTTGAGAGAGAATTACTCAGAAATAGTGGCTCCAACGAAAAAATCACCAAAGACCTTTTTTGTAGAAAATTTTGTGTTTCAGATTTTTTATTTCACAGTTTTTTTCGAATTCTTCATGGTTTTCGAGTTATTCACGATTCAAAATATTTTTAAGTTTCAAGTCCCAAAATTTCGAAAATCCGTGCCCGTACTTTTATGAAGAGTTGATAGACTTATTCGGTACCCCAAAACTTCCCACAATTTAGAAAATCAAAAGGGCCCAATTTTTTTTTTGGGTCCTATCCTATTTAGCCTGTACTACTGGAGCGCGCGAGAGGCAATCAGCGTTGATGTTTGATTCCCCACTTTTGAAGACAACTTCATGGTTGAAAAGTTGCATATCTTAGCAAACGGTCAGAAGTCATGGGTGGAATTTTGGAGTGTTAGTGGACATTCTGGTAAGCGGTTTGTTGTCGGTGAAAAATTTAAAATGCCTTCCATAGAGATAATTGAAAAAATTATCAACTGCGAAAACTATGGCGAGAGCTTCTCTATCGAGTTGGAAGTAATTTTGTTCAGACGTAGTCAGAGAGCGTGAAGCGATCGCAATTGGTTTCTCTTCACCTTTGACTAAATGCGATAGGACTCCAGAAATTCCAACAGGACTTGCATCACACGCTAGGAGAAGCGGAAGCGATAGATCATAATGGTGTGGGAGTACGGTCACTTGAGGGCTCGTTTTTAAGCCTCAAGAAAGTAGCTTCACATGCGGCTGTCCAGTAGAATTTTGAATTTCTCTTGAGTAGTTGTCAAAGAGGATAGGTGATTGTTGAAATATTTGGCACAAATTTGGAGTAGTAGGTTGTCATCCCCAAAAAACGGCGTATGTCTTCTTGATCGGTAGGTCTAGACATATCAACAAGGGCACGAACTTTTTCAGGATTCATAGAGATTTTATTGAATTAAACAACATATCCGAGGTACTCAATTTTTTACGACATAGTGTTAACTGGCTGTTGAGAATAACACTCGTAGATTGCAAAGTACATGAATATGGCGGGGGGACACGGGATCGATTGAAAGTTGTCGGTACGTGAAAGAATTTCATTCGAGATGGTTTTCTTCTGAAAAAATCAGACAAAGTCTGATGGCTTCAGGAGAGAGACAGAAGTACATGAATATGGCGGGGGGACACGGGATCGATTGAAAGTTGTCGGTACGTGAAAGAATTTCATTCGAGATGGTTTTCTTCTGAAAAAATCAGACAAAGTCTGATGGCTTCAGGAGAGAGACAGAACTTCAGCAAAGAAACTCCTTATTCTCTCCTTGATTTTGGGCAGATATCTAACAGAAAACAACTACTTCCCTACGGACGTTGAAATAAATCTGACAGATATCTGTGCAGCGTTCTCCCTAGAATCTGGGAGACAGCCACAAATGCTTTCTGTATCAAGTAGCAGAATCCTGCCCGACATGATCAAGGACTCGACCACTTATATACCGGTTTCGAGGTGTATTGCCTCTCTTCAGTGCAAGGTAAGTCCGACAACATATAGGTCTGACAACATCAGACTTTGTCTGATTTTTTTCGAATTAAACTCTACCCTGAGTTACTTTGGAGTGATTTCTGAGGTTTTCTAGAGGTGGTGCTGCGACTATCTTCTTACGAGACTCCGCATCCAGTTCAGAGAATCATTTCAAGTATCAGTGAATTGCATGGCATAACCAAGGACGTCGACGACTGTAAATTTTATCGGACCTACCTTGCACTGAAGAGAGGCAATACACCTCGAAACCGGTATGTAAGTGGTCGAGTCCTTGATCATGTCGGGCAGGATTCTGCTACTTGATACAGAAAGCATTTGTGGCTGTCTCCCAGATTCTAGGAAGAACGCTGCACAGATATCTGTCAGATTTAATTCAACGTCCGTCGTGGTATTAGCCAGGGAAGTAGTTGTTTTCTGTCAGATATCTGCCTGAAAATAAGGAGAGAATAATGGTTTTCTTTGCGGAAGATGGTTTTCTTCTGTTCAGCGGAGTCCTCCAAATAACCTTCAGCAATAGTAGTTGACTTCCAGCCTCCAAGACGTTTTACGTTTGTTTTTCTTCTTCTTCTGGCACGGATGGGCGGGTTTATAAGCCCGTTCACGTAGACCTCTTAATCTGGACCCTTTGTGCACCCACATGTTTGGCATTGGTTGAAGGCACCTGTGGAGGTTCCTCCAGCCGAAGTTACGGTGGTCTCTTGGGAGGTTCCCCTGCTAACTTGTTGTGGGCGTATCTTCGGTTCCTCTGGTTTCCTTTCTTCAGGTGCCTGCCTCCGCATCGAAGGTTGAAACGATGCCGGGGAACGTTAAAAACTGTGACCTGTGTTTATCATTGATGGTGATTTTCATAAGGTCCGCTTTGGGAAGAGCACCGGCTAGCATAACTTGGATATGTCTTCTTTGGTAAAAATCTGCGTAACGCGACCATAGGTGTGGTATCTTTATACCATGTAGATTGATTTCTCGTGATTCGCTGATACTGATTGAATTAAATGCGATTTGAAAATGATTTTGTATTGATGATTTATGTGGACTATCAGCTTTTACAAATATTTCTTTTCTGACACTCAAGAAAATCAAACTTGTCAACATTTCAAAATTGGTTGTTAACATACAATGCTATTACCAAGCAATAGCAAAATACCGGAAATGTCGAATAACGGTGACGTTATTTTTAACGGAAGTGATACAGCATAGGGCTGAATATTATTAATTTGGCGATTAGTGCCTATTTGAGTTGACACAAATCAAACCTTAAATAAGATTGAGATGGTAAAATAGTTTGATACAATATTTGTTCTAAACATACCGCCCGCCTTGAAAGCTCCGTCTTTCAAATATTAATAATGAATAATGTACTAACTTGATGAAAATAAAAATGCAAACAGATTGAAAAGTAGTACCAGTAAAGTAAAGATACGGAAAATACAAACAATTAGTAGAAATGGAAAATATTATCAGTCTTTCAGTAATCAGCCCTATGCTGTATCATTTCCGTTAGAAATAACGTCACCGTTATTCGTCATTTCCGTTATTTTTCTATTGCAAAATAACGGAAATATGAAATATGACAAATTTTTACTTCCTCTGGAAGCATGGATTTAAGCGGCAGTGATCCCGAAATTATCAATCATATTTTTATTTTTTGCATGACAGGCTGTCCTCAACGGAGTGGTATTTGTCCCACACACAACAAATCATAAAATACTGTTGCTCCGAATAACAAACATATCGATAGGACCCGGTATATTAAACGTAACGTCGGATAAAATTATAGTATTTCTAATTCATCCATTTTTAAATTGCTCATCGGCAGTTTTTCTGTTATTTTGTCAAGTACCACGAATGACGTAGTGACTTCGAAAGCATTGAATTTTATTTTATTGTACCTTGGAAAATATATGATGCATTGGTGATGGTTTGGTTTATGCCAGCTATGGATGATTATATTTTGCGTTTGTTCAAGTTTAAGATGTCACACATATGAGATGTTATGTAGAACCTTTATCAAGAAGAACGCGTATTTCATGCGGTTTATTGAATTTGTCAATTGCATGAACCAAAGTGGTTGAAAATAGAACTCCTGATTGCTGATAGGCACAATGTATTGTTACTGTAGATTCTGTACACAAACTTTGCACGCTATTTGTTGGTGCAATTTCTGACAGAACGTTAGAGTCACAGTTCAGATATTTTTTCTTTACCCGTGCGTCATCAATGTTATGCATATGAAATAAGTCGAGCCGTTTTAGTCAAAATAATGTGTAAATGTAGAATGCCGTTGCTAATACCAGGTTTGATAGGATAATGAAACATGGAGGCAGAGATATTTTCATGAAATTTCCTCATTTGCCCAGTGAGTTTACTAGAAAATTTTGACCTCCCTACTGTATTTCAGTCACACTCATGTAAGGAAGTTTTTTTACCATACCTCCGCAGCCGTTTGACACAAATCCATCAAATCCTCATTTTATCCACATTAATGCAATTTCTGTAAATGTAACAGTTAACGAAAAAAGTTGTTCAGAAAACTAGGTTGGAGTGCCATATTTCCAAAACCTTTGCATACTTTGATATCAAAAAATGAGTTTCCATTCAAACATGACTAAAACTCAAAAAATGAATCTTCTAGACTTAGATATTCAAACTTTTTTAATTACCAATTCGTGCATGGATGCAAGGACGCACTGTATAATGATGAATAAATGAATATATACCAGTTGAAATATATTTGGTAATGAAATACTCAACACATGATTAACAAAAATTTATTCATATATTTATTTATGTATTGCGAGCATGTAGAACTATTTCCAATTATGAATGGAAAAACAAAATTGATATAAGTATTTAATCACTTTCAGATTCAGAACTCTCACCAATGTTTATAATAATGGGTTTAATAACCATATCACAAAGGAGCTTTTCTTGTTCATACCATTTTTCAATGAGGAATTCAGTGTGTGTTGATGGTATGGGTTTATTTTCGTTTATTTTGATGTACACAGTTTTTGGAGATATTTTAAGTGCATCTGCAAATCTCTAAAATACAGTAAAGAAAAGTTATGACACTTCTTGTGCGGTTTAAATTGTTACCTCTTGAACAGATGAAAGTGGTAAAAAAGGTCCACCATTCGCTCTTTTCCTTTCAATACAAATTGTTGTGCTTGTGAATTAGTTACAGGCAAAAAATAAATTGAGTTCAAATATATTGTGACTGTTTTTACCAGTATTCATAGATTCAGGTAATGCTTTTTTCTCTCATTAGGATTTTCACACTATGAATAACTCTTGTGTGAATATCCCGGCAGTACGGGATCATAGTCGCAAATGTCAATTGTGAGGTTAGAAATTTTAAAGAGTATTTGTGAATAAAACACATTGTATTGTATTTACTTTGATAGTAATGATTCCAAGAAGCGTTCAACTTAAAAAAAAGTTTTTATAATATATTCGACTGCAACACAAAGTAAAACTGGCGACAAACAACACCCCAATGACAGAAAACAATGACGCAATTGATGTGGTTGGCAAGTTTAGTTGAAATGAAAAACACTGTCGATTTTATGGCTATCTCTTTTCACTGTTTTGAGTTTTAATCGATCATCACAATACCATAATTCTTAGCTAGAAGACAAATATTAACGAATTTTGATTCGCTCATAGCGGTTGATAGAAAGAGATGTTCGATAAAGGATGTGTGATTTCTTCGATCATAAATTGATGACGCATGGATGAAGATAAAATAATCGAACTGTACTATTGATGGTTTGATTGTTCAATTTGATTGTTCGAACGATTTTCAGAAAATGGTTCAATATGCAGCACTGTGTTATGTATATGTATAACAATTTTGAACTGTATGATTTGAACGAAGACAATAATTTATACATAATTTAAGTTGTCTCAGCTCATTATATTTATTTTTTGTTGGTAACCCAAGAAAATTCCCACATTGATATAAAAAATGTGTTTGCATGCAAAGAGGACAAATGCTAGATTGATTTGATGCGAGATATGATTTTGATGAGGATGCACCTTTGTTTAAACGAAATTTCTTGCAATTTTCTGTTGCTATCGTATTTATCTCAGACGTATTTTGCATTTTTGGATACACGGTTTCTAATAATTGAGATCGTCTTGCAAGAAAGTCATATAATTGATTATTCGTTTGATAAAATGTTTTTTTCCCATTCCATTTTGGTGATAGAATCAAACTTATTCGAAACCATGTAAATGATGAATGTTTTCCACCGGTCTATAGGCTGTCCCATTGATTTTAAAGCACGTAGATTCTTCTTGAGGTCGTCTGATAATTTTCAGATAGATGATAATGAATCCTTTGATAAAGGTCCAAAAAGTGCTCTCACATGATTGTGAATGATTAAATGTTTGTTTTCGAATCGTTCCTCAAGAAGAGTCCATGCTATATCATAATTGTTTTCGTGAACTTTCAATGCATGAATTACCTGCGTTGCGTTCCCTTGTAGACATGACCCCAAATAATAAAATTTCTCAACGAAGTGCTAGAATGTAACAAAACTTTGAATGTGTCTTTGAACTGGACCCACTGATCATATGATTCATCAAGATTTGGTAATTCTAAAATAGGTGATATGATGTTACTTGAAACTGATGGTTTCTCCGGAAAATTTGTGAAATCTTCTGATAAGGTATTATAATTCATTTTTTGAGATGATTCAATAACATTTTTTGCATGTGATGTTATTCCAAACCAAAGATCTTCAAAGTTATCCCTTTCGTTAGATTGGAGCTCGGTTTCATCTATATTTTATATTTCCGATTGCGCTGTGTTGAATATATACCACAGTTCCTCACATTTTGTTAATCTGTTAGGCATTTCATGTTTTTTGGCATTGGTTATTTATAAAATGAATGACTGAAACCGTGAGAGTTGTGCTTTCATAACCCCGCGCCTAGACTTCAGAATAGAAATCGTTGTCATTTTGACAAATGTTTTCAAAAAACTGTTGAAAATAACACTTACACAAATGAAATGTCGCTATAAGGATTATAGGAAATTGGATAATAGGAAATTTCGCAAACTCACTTTGTCGTTTACTTGAAAGATACCTGCGTTCAATTCGCCTCCAATGATATTTGCTGATTATCTGTTATCATCTGCTTGCAATTGCTGCCGCGCTGGACTGATGATGCCCTGACGTTATAAAAATTCAATAATATCGGCTTGTTCGCTACATCTGCTCGATT
Organism: Chrysolina americana; assembly: GCA_958502065.1. Classification (NCBI taxonomy): domain Eukaryota; kingdom Metazoa; phylum Arthropoda; class Insecta; order Coleoptera; family Chrysomelidae; genus Chrysolina; species Chrysolina americana. The sequence goes on from OY293412.1 coordinate 12,101,442, forward strand.
GGACCAAATTTTACCTATGTTGATTGATTCCTCGTGATTCGCTGATAATAATTGAATGAAGTGGACTCTTAGCTTTTACAAATACTTCTATTCTGACATTCAAGAAAAACAAACTTGTCAACATTTCAAAATTGGTTTACATACAATGTGATAATATTAATTCGGCGATTAGTGCCTATCAGAGTTCACACAAATCAAACCTTAAATAGGAGCATAGATGGACATGGTAAAATAGTTTGATACAATGATTCTTCTAAACAAACCACAGTATCGAGATAGTATTGGATTGCCTTAGAGAAGTAATAATTGTCAAAATCTAATTTATTCATATTTTTGTCAGAACTTTTTACATTGTCATGGCACTATGAAAATACGTTCTGGATTTTGCTATACAACTACTTTATATCGGATTCGATAGGCGGCCGCATGCCTTGTTGAAAAGCAAGTGTATTGTGAGTTGTCTAGATGCCAATCTCGTCTAGTGCTAGCTTGGAGTGCACACCGACCCCCCGAGGTGGTGCTGTAGGTTTTCCGGGTTTTCCTACAGCTGAAAAGTGAATACATCACCTGAAACATCAGTAAGTCATCCCGGAGCGCCACGGCAAATAATAATAATAGCCGTCCTCTACCCGCACAGGCTATGCCTTTGGGTACACTCAACGAGTGTTTATGAGGGAGTATTATATTTTTTTTTCCGTTAGGAATTACCCAGTCAGGCCCTGTCTCCGGAGCCCCGACACTTCCGGAGGGCGCGCTGGTGTGTCATTAACCCCAGTAAACATTCCCCACGTCCATGGGGTAAGTGATTACTGGGAGCGGGAATCATGTGCCCTGAGTAAGCGGAGTGAACCAAGAATTACGGCCTTCTGCATTCGCCCGGCTAGGATTTCTGCCATGTCACGGCAAGCCGGTATGATTTTTAAGTTTGAGAACAGTGTGTCCATCATTCCACCAAGGACCCCTATTATCAGAACCACCATCTTGACAGAATGGTTTGGGTAGAGCCTGCGGAGTTCAAAGAGAAGATCTCGATATTTAGTCCGTTTTTCCTCCTCTTTTCGGACGATGTTCGTTTCGCCAGGAGCTGAAAACTCAATGACGAAAATCGTCCTATTTTGATGGTCGAGGAGTACTACATCAGGCTTATTGGCTTGTATTTGCCTGAGGGTGGGGAATGAATAGTTCCAATAGATTCGGCACTTCCCATTCTCCGCCACGGACTCAATATCCCCCGGAGCATAAGGCAACACCGGTGTCTCGTCTACACCGTACGAGTGTCGTAGATGGTAGTACAACACTCGTAGAGCCGCGTTATGTCTGTGGATATAGGCTGAGACCGCTGGACATGCTGACAGCAAATGCATTATGGTCTCAGCTGCCCCACGACACGCTCTGCATCTAGTGTCAGGGACCTCTATACCCATCACGCGACTGCGGTAGACGAGAGTGTTAAAGACACCATCCTGGCAGGCCATTGTGAATCCCTCGGTCTCCGACTTCAGCCCACTTGACCTGAGAAACGAGAAGGTCAGGTCTCTGGATAAGCCTAGGTCTTCAATGTTCTTGAAGAAGACCCCATGCATCGGCTTATCCTTATGTAGCTGCAGGAGCCTCTCACACTCCGCAGCTTTTACGTGGGCTTTTTGCTGAACGGGTTCCAACTCGGTGATAGAGTTTGGGTTTGTCCGTTCAGTGTCGAATACGAGACCGAGTTCATCGGCTGCACGGGTTGCGAAATGTGTGTCAGTGCGCCCAATAGGATATTGGATTTCAGAACCCAGCCAGCCAAGTTGATGATATACCTATACGAATATGCTATTGTATAGTTATTTCATTAATACTGCAAAAATGATCATTCATTATTGTAGCTACATAAATTCAGTTCTGTTGACAACAACTAAAATATTTAATAAATTTATCTTCGAAACGTTTATATGAAAAAATTATTTAATATATTATAAACTGTCATTGTTGCTCCTTCACTCTGTACATTAGCATATATTTTATATGTTTTGAGTTGTTTTAATCAAGAGAGTTCAGTTCAATCTCTCATCAGACAGTTTTGACATTAAAAAGTTTGTAAAAGTGGAAAAGACGATTAAACGTTGAAATTGATCACAGTGGAAGATTTTATTTGTTGAAAAGACGAAATTACAGTCATCAATCCATTTCTTAAAAGTATCTATAGAGCCAACTTATAAAACGTTTCATCTTGGGAAAATCCATTAAGTATTTTAAAGTAACCTTTTTTATATTCTGATGATTATCCTGCCTCCGTTGTAAAAGTACTATAAAACTATTTTAAATCTGCTTTCTGTAACCTTATATAAGTGTTATATTAGAGTATTTTGAGGAACAATTTTGCATAAAAAATTGTTTCTTAGTTAAGAGCTAAACAACTGTTTTATTATATATAGTATTGCTTCACGACAATACTGAGAATTATTTAAATTCCTTATAAAATGAATTGACCAGTTAAACACAAAAATGCTAATGCTAACAACATTATACAACATATATTTAATATACCATTGATATATTAAACTCTTTGAAGGTTGGGTTAACTGAAAGCTGATGATATTTCGTGTAAACCCGTTACTGAAGAAATATATTTTTGATTAAATAAAGAGATTTAGGGTGGACTCAAAGAAAATGTTGCCCTTCCAAAATACCTATTACCTGCTAGAGTGTGAGCAAAGATGAATTGCTACCTGTGCCATGCCCCTATAATCAAAGTATCTTCAGCAAGAGTCTTCGATTTGTTGATTGGAAGTTCTGAATATTTTTTGAATTCGGAATATGCATTGGTTCAACGGAAATTCATATCTGTGATTTTCAACTAATACTACTTATTAGGAAATATGATCACACTTGATCGCAATAAAATAGAACGGTCTCTTATTGAATATGTGTCGTACGAAAATATTAATAATTCCCGAGTTTGGTCCTGTTGCAAAACTGAGGTAACGAAAGTTTTCAATGTTTTATAGAAATTGCATGGTATCTAAATTATCATATACTACTAGTGAATGGTGCAAAATTGTGATGACAAAAGATGTAAATTCCGAAACAATGCATTTGTGTTGATATTTCAACCATTTAATCCACACAAATAAATAAATAATGACATCAGAACAAATCGGTACATGTTTCGGTACGAAAAATTTTCAAATCGATGAAACTCAATTTCCTATATTTTGTTGTTTTTATGAAAAACGGCCGCAAACAGGAGGGGTATTAAAAATATATCCATATTATGCTATATATTCAGCAATAAAATTTCATTCCCATCAAAATCTCCATCTTTGGTATCGCAAAATATGTCTCAAAATACAGAAATAAAAATATTACCAAGATGACTTCTTGTAAATAGTCATGATGACTGACATTTATATTTTCTTTGTCTCTCGTTGCTTTTTGTGAAATGAAAATAAATTCAAATAAAAACATTTTTATTCTATTGATGGCGTCCCTAGTTGTTTTTTCACTTGAAATACGTAAAAAAGCTTTTCACAAAACTTTTTTTTAGATGATTTATAATTATAATTCAACAAATAGTCAAGTATATTTTGTAGTTTAATTGAAAAGCATTGATAATAGTTATTTATGTATCAAGGGCGTAAAGTAGACGTTATGGCCTGCGGCATGGATACACCGAAGGCCATAAACGCATTTTACGCACGTGATACATACAAAATTTTATGCACTAGCGGTTTATACAGTGTCCACCAAAATCTTGGAACAGCATGGGAAACTAAATTTTATGAAGAATAACATTTTCAGAGAAACTATTAGTAAAAAAGTTTTCCATATGGTTCCAAGATTTTGGCCGACACTGTATATATATTTATATCGCAATTATCGTGTCAATAATCATCTCATTATACTGAAATAGATTCATTTATTCAAATTGTACTCAGAATACCCAGTATATACCCACCTAATTATGACGTTGTTAAGCAAGCTGGTTGTTGTCTAGCAACAAATTCAATAAACAAGGTAAACGGTCATCTTCATGTTTATCTGAAAAAGTGCGTGAGTGAACTCAACACGAAAATTATGGAATCATCAGATGAAGAACATAATATATACATATCAATGGAAATTTGGAAATTTTGGAATCGGCTGAGAGTGCCAAACTCGAACTGCTACCAACAAAGTCAAGGAAACTTTACGAAAAGACGTATAATGAGTTCATGAAATGGAGCAATGAAAATAATGTGAAGGTGATTACAGAAGATATTTTACTGGAATATTTTTTTGAGAAGTCCAAGAATCGAAAACCATCTTCTTTGTGGTTATACTATTCGTTGTTAAAGTCTACTTTGAATTTGTATGATTATAAAAATATAAGAAAATTTCCAAAATTGATATCATTTTTGAAACAGAAAAATGATGGATATAAGCCGAAGGAATCCAAAATATTGAATAAGGATGAAATCGAACTTTTTCTAAAAGAAGCTCCAGACAATGTATATCTGATGATGAAGGTATGTTATACCTACCTATATTTATTGAGTAATTGAAAAACTCATTGATTCTTTTATAGGTTGCATTAATATTTGGGGTACATGGTGCTTGTCGTAGAGAAGAATTAACAAATCAACAAATCTCAAGCTTGATGACATTCAAGACCTAACTTATGCCTTATTGATTACAATTCGAGAGTCAAAAACTTAAATACAATGAACATTTACCATCTGCAGTACTGAAAACCAGTCAGTTAATTATTTGGATACTTATAGAAGATATGTCTACGTCCCGCAAATACTGAACATGGGCGTTTTTTTATATTCTATAAGAACAACAAATGTACAAAACAAGTTGTTGGGAAGGATATCCTCGGTCAAATTCCAAGAAAAATTGCAGCATTTTTGAAGCTACCAGGCCCAGAAGAATATACGGTTCATTGTTTCAGGCGTTCTTCAGCCACTTTATTGGCTGATGCTGGGGAAAGTATCACCAATATCAAAAGACACGCTGGTTGGAAATCAACTACAGTAGCAGAGAGCTACATTGAACAATCGATTTCAAATAAATTGAATATTGCCAAAAATATTGCCGGCGATGGTGATGGACCGATACCAAATAATAATTATTCGAACCTACCATCCACATCTAAGATGAGTGGTGAGGATGTTTCAAAAGGGAATAATTATTTTCAAGAGAAAAGTGAATATCCCACCCTCAATATTCAAAATTGTAACAATTGCATAGTTAATATAGAATTCTAATTTTCAGGGTTATGGAGCAAAAATGTAGATTATGAATAAAAGTTGTTAAATGAGTATTTCTTTATTGAACTGAATTCATTGTTTCGTGGTAGGTCTTCCGTGAAAGGAGGTGCGTAGGTATATATGGACAATTTTAGTATATTGTCTACTTTACCGCCCGCGGGCCATGATGCGCCCACGGCCGGTAAAGTGCCACTTTACGCCCGGCGAACCGGGCGGTTAAGTGTACTTTACCGCCCGCTAGTGCATAAACGTATTTTTTCGTCGACCTTAACAAAAAATTACATTTAACGGACTAATTTCCGGACGAAAAATCGACTATTTTTGAAGGCAAGTACTTTTCGTCCGCACACACTTTTCGTCCGCAAACTCTTCGTCCGCTGTGGTTGTTATGATACGGCACGGTACGAGAGCGGTGATCGAGTCATTTTCGTAAATTCACGTTTTAATTAATACATGGGCGCCTGTGACAACAACTGTCATTTAATATTGTCAAATTAGTTATTTACGAAATCTGCTAGATTTTACGTAAGGTTTGTAGATGTCGACGAAAAAATTTAATATGCACCTCGGCTGCTTGCTAGCCTCGGCTGCGCCTCAGCTATCAATTTGCAGGCTCGACTGTAATAGACAGTTTTTTGTCCTTGGTACATAAATAACTATTATAAGTACAATAATTCAATTGTTTTTAAGCTGCTGGAAAGTTTATAAAATAGTTTTGTAGTCTTTGCGAAAGGTTTTATGTAATATCAATGGAGACGTAAGTATTTTATAAAATGGTGGCAATTTCATAGTGATAAACGTGTTTGGAACATTTCAGGGAGTAAGACTATTTTACAAAAAATTCGTCAAAAAAATTCTCGCAACTGTAATAAAATAACAAATTGCTAGCTGTGCTATCATCATACGAAGCCTGCTGTCCCTTGAAAAAGGTAGACAGGGGAGGCAAGACCCCATGGTGGAACTCACAAATCGAGACCTACCGCAAGGAAGTCCGAAATCTTAATGAAGCCAAACGGACCAAACGACCCACACACTGGGAAGACTATAAGTCAGCACAAAGGGAATACAAAAGAAGTATTCGAAAAGCACAGAGGAAAACTTGGAGAACCTACTGCCAAGGTATAAGCACTTTACCAGAGGCAGCGAGGCTCAACAAGGTCCTATCTAAAGATCCGGGAGCGAGGCTGGAAGTGCTCGCCCTGCCCGTAGGCAAATACACTGCCTCAGACAGGGAGACACTCTAACACATGCTGTCAGTCTATTTTCCGGGCAGTGACACTGCAGCACCGAAGCCACAGCCAACTGTACCGCCCAAAACAGAGGTCGACTACAAGATGGCTGCTGGGATTATAACTTATGAAAGAGGGGACTGGGCCATTAAGACTTTTTCACCTTTGAAATCTCCGGGGAAAGATGGTATTGTTCCAGCCCTACTACAAAAGGGCAAAAAATTCTAATCCCCCATCTTCTGAAGATATTTGGCAGTTCCCTCGCATACGGATACGTTCCCAAGGTATGGAGGACAGCCAAAGTTATCTTCATCTCCAAGCCTGGTAGAAGTGATTACACTCAGGCAAAAGCGTTCAGAGCCTCAATGCTGAGTTATAGTATAGTTACATAATAATGTAATAAAGTTACAATTGTACATGAAAAGTTCCAAATGGTAAAATAATTTGATGGACGTTAGATGTGTTCGGAAATCAGATAGATCATAGAAACAATTTGAGTTTAGAATTTTTTAAAGTTCAGCTCTAAATCTTTTTTGAGAATGGGATTTTAACGATTCAGGCAGTGAGTTGTTAAGGTGGCTCCCGCTATATTTCGGAGACTTTTTTTACTCCATGGAATTTTTCGATATTATATATTGTTTAGATTTCTAGTATGGTATTTATGGATTTCCGAGCACTTTTTGAGGACGGGTTTGCTTTTGTGGATGTGACACAGTACCTTCAATAAGTAAATGTTTGTCAGTATTCGATATTTCTTAAAATAATTTCTACAGGTCTACTGGCTCTTCAAGTTGCAAATAAGACGGTGGTCTCTATAGCTTTGCCCTCAGGAAATTATGTTATAACTGATTGTTGAAATTGCCAGAGCATAGTAGACATTGATTAGGCCTTGTACGTTGAGATATTTTTTGAGAGAGAATATGGCAAAAAAATATTTTTTAAGTTTATTGCAAAGGTGATTTATTTGATCATTCCAAGATAATTGAGTCTACAACTGTGCCCAGAAAATAAAAAGAGTTAACATCTCAACAAGCACCTCAAAATTTTAGGTATCACGGATGATACCAAACGCAGGTGGTGACAATTGTCGGTTCAAAGTAACAATTGCCAGTTCAAAGTGACAATTGTCATATAATAATAATAATAAATACGTTTATTATATGCAAGTGACACAATTGTCACTTCGAAGTGGCGATTCCAAATGTTTTGAAATATATTTTATTGTTGGCCCTTCTACGCCTTCGTACCTATGATGAAATGCACTAGTTTGCTCTTATTTAGCATCATACATTGATTCGAATTTGAATTGCCCTCTATAATCAGAAAAAAGTTAATTTTCTCACCACTTCACTGCTAGGTATTCTCACATCTTACCCGTTTCACGTATAGTACAAAAACAAGGGATTTAAGATCTGATCCTTGGGGAACACCAACCTGTACATTGTATATACATTTCATTTTATATCGTAGCACCTTAACTTTTTTTTTTCATATATGATTTCACCCAGTCAACAAAATTTAAAGAAATCCCAAGAGACGATAGCTTGATGCCCAATATTTGAAAACAAATGGTATAGAAACCATTCGATTGATCTAATATACAAGAGATCACAAACTTATTATTATCAAATTGTCAATGAACATAACTGAGCAGATGACATAACACAGATTCAATAAATATGTTTATTTTGAACCCATGCTATTCTCACTTAAACATTTAGATAGATACAATATGTTATGTGGGCGGACGGAGCCATAAGCATGTAGGCCCCTCAATCGGGCTCGTTATGCAACCACCACTGCTGGGAAATGGTTCAGTTTTGAAAGTGCAAGAATTCCTTTCCATAACACTTCCCAATAGGCAATCTGCATGAACCTATCAGAACTATCCTGGCCAAGACGGTATATTTGAATCGATGCTGAGGCAGTATAGCAGTCCCAAGTATTCAACTTGGATAGCAAGGTTAGTTTAGTTAGGTTAGAACATGTTCCTTTCTTCTTTAATTTTTAAGCCATAGAAGAAGGGAACATGATCTAATCTAACCAAACTGGACGTTGATATCCAAATTGATGCTCAACGTAACCTAAACTTACATTTCACACCACGCAGACGCAACTAAAATAGAGTTTTGATTGGTCCATGCGGATTGCCTATTGGGAAGTGTTGTGGATAGAAATTCTTGCTTTGAAAGTAGCTTATCTCGCGAGCGAAAGAGGCAAGCCTTTTAACCGATACCTTCCTCACACTCTCCGGGTTCAGTACGATGCTCCCGAGGTGTGCGTCCCGTATTGTTTCCACTGCCGGGCATTCCTGGAGGATGAGGAGTCGGCTACCCACATCCTCAAGGAATGCCCGGCAGTGGAAACTTGGGATTTTTATTTACTTTTTCTTTCCGCCATTTTTTTTATAATTTGATAAAAGGGGCTTCGTGGCATCACGTTCATCAAAATTAAACTTGGCAACGTCGTATAAGTTCTACACCATGGAATCTCAAATTATCATTACATCTGGATTGTGTTTTTAATGATAGTTGTCATTTGATACCAGATGGGTTTGTTCGTCTCTTTCACGGAGCAGATGAATAACAATTGTTTTTCTCTGTTTAACTCATTTGCTTTCCTTATGTGATACAAGATAGATGCTAGTAGATCAAATCTGTATGCTGAAAACTAACAGACTCTTGAATATTTTATTTTCTGAGATTAAAGCGATTTTCAAATTTAGTTTTGTTGTTTGTGATAACTAATTTCTGTATTCCTTATAACTGTGAAAATATCTTAAAAGTGCTTTGTACACGGATGTCTGAACGCCAGTGAAAATGCATAAAAACTGTATGTGTTCTGTGGTAATAACAACTTTTGTTCCATAAGATCCATTATCATAATTTGCGGTGTTGGCAACAATCATTTTTCATCAAAAGGTAGGTTCGTGCAGAAAATTTGAAAGTTACAAATAAAAAATTGCCTCTACGTAAAATATTTGATGTTTGTATTGATCCAGTGACAAAGTTTCAATTATTTCTCGATGGCTTTAAAATGTGATTTTTCTTCAATAAAAAAATTAGAGTGGCACTCGTTGCTAAATAGACATTTTAGACTATTAACAATCGATTGAAACAAGTTTTGCAATGAATTTTTTGTAAATGTAAAGGTCCATTTCTACTGTATGCATCTTCAAAATGATTTCATCAATGATTACTGTTAATCATAATACGAATGTCATGTATTCCGATGCCAATAGAATTTCTTCATTTCTTCAACAGTGTACAAGCTATCAAGAAAAGGCACTTTGGAGAAAAAAATAGAAATCATCAACAATATTTATTTTATAAGTACAACAAATATTCCTATGCAAACATCAATCATTGGAATAACAAAATCTACCGATCAATTATCGCTATACGAAATATTCTTTGAAAGGACGAAAAAATTGTATAAACATTTAATTTTGAAATATTCTGTGGTGCTGCATGGGCTTGGTTAGAAAACATTTTAGGCATGAAGAGCATAGGTGACCTTTCCATCTTCATATACTTACATTAGACTATTTAGAGATATTTCGCCTATAACTTTTTTCAGCCGTGTATACCTATAGTAACTATAATAATTTCTGTCTAGCTAGCAGATATTTCAATCATATTTAAAATAATTAAGTTGTTGAGCGTAATTTCAGCCTTTGGAATGATTCCAATTCCAGACTAGGCAAACACCAACAGAATATTCTTGAGGTACTTATGGAGAGATGTGCATAACATATTTTGAAATAACCTAACTTTAAGTAAGGTCGAAATAAATTTCATTAAACTTAAACTAACAATACTGTCAAGAAATGTCGGCAAATTAATTTTTCCAACATTGCGTATCTTTTGAATGGAAAAATCCTTACAATTAACACAAGGTTTATACTAACAATGGATTTTAAGTATATCACCATAGAAGTCCACACCAAACGGGCATCGTACGAATTTTATCAAAGAATTAATAATTTTATTTTTAGATTGAGTCTTTTCAAATCGGTTTTGATGGATTCGCAGATATTTTATTTGTTTCGCCATCCATTTTTCTTTTTTATTACGTGTTGATATATATTTTTGTATCTCAGATAAATTTCACCAACAATCTGATACAATAACCTAAAGCACGAAAAAGAACAATATTTCTTAACTTGTCCATTAACAAATATGTTTGACTAAGATGAGTTTGTGTTTGTGTTTTCTGATGTACGGTTGGTGAATATCCACTAAATTCTGCTAGAAGTGAGGCACATTCATCACGATGTCACAGTTTGATTCCTAGTAAAGGTTAGGAATACCTGAAACAGATAAAATTGATAATGTTTCGTTCAATCATGGGTAAAAACCACATATTTCATTATCTCTAGAGTTTGTAACGCTCAAAACATATTTTTTCTCCAAATGACATTAAAAGCGGCCTTTTAATGACACTTGGCAGGCTTAGAAGTTGTACTTTTAATGCCTAGGCAGAAAAAGTCCACTTTTACTGCCTAGGCAGAAAAAGTTCGTTGCTAGGCAACCTTCCAAGTAATAATTTAAATCAAACTGGTTATTAAAATTGACAATGACAAAGTAAACAGTAAACAAACAAATTCAACAAACGTCAACATAGTAACTCAGGGCCCAGTTACCTTTGATGAAATAATTTAGTTATTTGGATATTGATAATGAAACGCAATTCAAATATGAAAAAGTCGATTTTGCGTGGAATTGGAACAAATTTGAAGAAAAAATTATATGTTTCACACGGCAGAAAAGCAGATTTAATGCCTTGGCTGGTTTCATAGCCTTGCTACGCTCGGCTACATCCACACCAGCCGCGGCATTAAATCTTGTGCTTTTATGCCTAGTAAAACAAATAACTATTTGATGACTGATTTAGTAGTCACATCAACTGAGTGCAAATCTTATTTATTGTGTATTGCTGGAGATGTTGCAATGACGAGACAAACTAGTTTACGTTCTAACTATTTATTACATACTGTAAGTGTCAACTGAATGAATACGGTAGGTAGAAACAACACAGGAGGTAGAGATATCGTGGACAATACAATCTCCCTCATTAATTGAAAACATAGCAATACGAATAAAAATTGTAAAATTCAATAACAGTCTCCTAACTCAATTAGAATCAGAAGCGGAGAACATTCGGATCTTGAAACCTCTCCGGCAGTCTCCTTGTGCGAACAGGTCTAGTAACAGGATCCTGCGGTATGGAAGGAGGTAGCGGCGTGGAAGGAGGTAGCGGCGTGGAAGGAGGCAGCACCAATGATGGAGCTGTACGGGGAGGCATAAACTGTGGCGGCGAACCTACATGGAGCAGCGTAGACTGATGAGGATGCGGAGGAAGACGAGGAACTTCAAATGTCTGTGTGGGACCAAAGGAAACGGTCTTCTTATGGCGCACCAGTGTGTTTCGGAGCTGATTGATATGACGTTTCAGCATCCTCTTTGAACCATCCAAACGAACCAGATAGTGTCGTTGTCCGTACCTTTGCATAACTTCACCAAATTCCCAGACTGATTTGTTATTTTTAAAGATGCGTACCTGCACTCTCTCCCCCACATAGAATAATCTTTTGGTAAACTGCGTGGTGGACTGTGAAGCTTAATAGGGAAGAATGCGTCCAGGCGGGTGTGGAACTTGCGTTTCAGATAGATCTCAGCAGGTGAACTTCCTATAGCGAAATAAAATCTTCCTGACTCTATCTTGCATGGGAATGTCCTCATCTGAAGCAGCACGTAACTTATTTTTAAGAGTCTGTACATTCCGTTCAGCAAGGCCATTTGTGGCTGGATGGCCAGGTGCGATGAACTTTTGGTATATTCCATTAAAGTGGCAATACTGGGGAAACGTTTCACTCTGGAATATGGTCGCATTATCCGATACAAGGTGAGATGGAAAAAAAATTTGTTGAGTAGCGAAATTGTAGAAGCAGTAGTGGGTGCATTTTTCACTGGCTCAACTTCTGCCCACTTCGATTTAGCATCGACGCAAACCGGAAAGTGGTGACCCTAGAATGGTCCAGCGTAATCAATGTGAATGCGCTCCCAATTTTCTGACGGTTCATCCCAAGGGTGATTAGTCGCTTTAGGCGGATCAGACCTGGTGAGAGAATACTGTTCACAACCCTGAACCAGTCGTTCAATTTGACTATCAATACTGGACCAGTAGACGTACTTCCGGGCGAGTTGCTTCATTTCCATTATTCCAAGATGCATTTCATGTGATTCTGCGAGGACTTGACAACGAAGTGATGCGGGAATGACAATGCGATCTTGACGAAAAAGTGCACCCTCATGAAGTATGTATTCAGAGTCCATACACTCATTTCTTAGCGACTCAATGACTCTCTTGAGTTCAGTATCTTTGCTGGTTTCATCGCGAATTGTCTCGAAGGTTACTTCTTCGCTGGAAATTTGCACAATTTTCTCAGCAAAAATATGGTTTACCTCTTCTCCGATCAATACATCCATGGATGCGAAAAGTTGGTGTACCGGAGCACGTGATAGACAATCGACATTCTTTTCTCTCTCCCTGATTTGAAACGTACTTTGTAATCGAAGCCTGAGAGAAAAGACGCGTAGCGTAGTAGGCGGGCACTAGTCATCTGCGGTAAGCACTTGTTGTGTTGAAATATTCGAGTAAGCGGCTCATTGTCTGTGACAAGGGTAAATGGCCTACCAAAAACGTAATTGAAAAAGTGGTTCACTCCAAAGACAATTGCCAACTGACTGTAATTAGTTACCGATAACGTTAATGAGCGGGATGCGTATGCAATAGGCCTTTCTACTCCTTCTATAAGATGGCTGAGAACAGCAGCAACACCAACAGGAATGCCGTCACACGTAAAAATCACAGGCAAGCTCGAATCAAAAGGTACCAGAACCCTATCGCCACAAAGTTCATTTTTCAGTTTCAGAAAGGCAGATTCACACTCAGAGGACCAAGAAAATCTTTGGTTATTCCGCAAAAGGCGTCGAAGCGGGTACGACAACGATGAAAAATGCGGAATGAATCGAGAGTAATACGTGAGAAGTCCAAGAAAACGACGAACTCCATCTACGTCTGTCGGACGTGACATTTCATTGACAGCTCTGATCTTTTCAGGTGATTTGCGAATCTGATTGTGTTCTATAACATAACCAAGATATTCGATTTTCTGCAAAAAGAAGGAACACTTGCTGTGGTTAACATGTAGGTCATGCTCAGCAAGGCGTTTGAGACAGGCACGTAAATTGTGAGCACACTCATCCAATGTAGTTCCATGGCAGATTATATCATCAAAATATGCCTCAGACTTTGGTTATCTTTGAATAACTTGCGAAATCACTCGGTTGAACTCAGCTGGTGCGATTTTAATGCCAAAACTGAGGCTATTCATCTTGTACATTCCCCGATGTGTAGCTATAGTTTGTATCTGAGCGCTCTCTGGACATACTTTCAAGTGCATGTAAGCCTTGAATAAATCGATTTTACAAAAGTACCTGGACCCACGTAAACTGTGTAGTATATCGTCTATTCGTCTAATTGGGAAACTCGCAGAAACCAACCTTTCGTTAACCCCACATTTGTAATCCACACACAAGCGTACTCTTCCATCTGCTTTGGGTATCACGACGAGAGGGGAACTCCAATCACTAGTTGTAACAGGTGTGATAATTCCTGAAGCTTCAAGCGAATCCAACTCCATTTCAACACGGGCACGTAAGGCATATGGAAGATGGCGCTCTCTTGTGAAAATGGGTTTGGCTCCCTGTCGTAGCTGTAACTTGACTTCATAATTTGGCACACATCCGATCTTCTCGGAAAAAACATTTGGAAACTCGGCGATTATCTCTTCAGGTACGTTAACTGAATTTATTGAAGGTGGACTGGAGACATATTGAATCACAGTGTCAATCTCCTATAGTTCTATGTCAAGATTTCTAATCTATTCTCGACCCAACAATGCAGTATGACCTGTTGGAACAATGAACAAATCACTGCGGGTTTCTTTATTTCTGTATGTTACTGTAACAGACACCTTCCCTTTTGGTTGTATTAAATTCCCTGAATACGACCTGAAAATCGTGTTAGAGAGCTTGATTGGCAACTGTAAATTAAGCTTGTTGAAATCATCTTCGTTGAAAAGTGAAAATCTAGCTACAGTATCAACTTTCATGCGTTGCGATTTGCCATTGATGAAAACTGTGATACTTATCAGCATCTGTAACAACTTCAAACAGTTCAACAACTTCTGTATCAAGGCAGGAAATACCATAAGGTCGATCAACCAGCTCTACATCAATGATTGTATTTGCGGAATCCGATCTACTAGGTTTCAAATTTTGCGAAAGTGTGGCTATGCAAACGCGTGAAACATGCCCTTTGCGATTACAAGAGGTACAGTGAACTGCATTATAGTCCATCCGGCATTCAGCCAATCGGAGTTTTTAGCACATCTTGTACACAAATCCTGTATGCCTAATGCTTTATAATCAATGCGATTCCTGGTTTGGAAACGATTTCTGGCTTTCGGCGATTTGAATCTGTCCCTACGGAAACGAAGGCTAGGCGATCGGTAGCGATTTTGCAAGCTGTTCCGTGAACTGTCATGTTTGCGATAACTGTTACTGAAATCACGGCGAGAACGTTGTGATGTCCCAGTGAGGCGGTTTGTGTCACTATGTCTTGTAGCGGGACCTGAATTTGACGGTTTTGAAAGTTCAGCACTTTCGATGCGGGCAGCTTCCAAAGCTGTAGCTTTTTCCAAAATCTTATCGAAACTAGCCACTGTAGACTGTAAAAGTTGTTCCCTTATCTAGTTATCACGCAATCCTCTAATGAACTGCGCTTTCAGAAATATGTCATTCACTGAAATAGCTTTGCTACATGAACACTCTACTTTGAACTCACAAATGGCCAAATCCTGCTGTAGTGCGGCAACAAATTCAGAAATTGATTGACCTATTGGTGGATATTTAGAAAATAGTGTTGAGACACAATCATGCTTCCTTTAGGAGTGAGCTTTTTTTTAGTTCTGCGACAAAAGTTTTATATTCTACCGAAGTAATTGACTTATCTGGTCCTAGAAAAACAGCTAGAGCATTATAGTGCGTAGATCCAATAGAGCCACATAAAAGTTGGGCTTTTTTCTCGTTATCAGATAGGTTTTTCATGGTACAGTAATTTTCAGATCTCTCAATATAACATGTAAATTTTTCCTTGCGAGGATCGAAGTTTTCGAACAGACTTACTTTGACAAGGTTGTCCTTTTTAGGTTCACTACGTAACTGCTGAACCAAAGTTTGTACCATCTGAGCTTGAGAGGCAGTAAATGCTTCCATTAGTTTCTTCAATTGAGATTCATTCATTCTTGCTATTTTCACTTCTCGATACTCGGACAGCGGGAAGTTTGACTTGTGCGTGATAGACTTGCAGTTCAACGTGAAATTAGTCAATCGATTTTTTTCCTACGTCACCAATTATTGTGTATTGCTGGAGATGTTGCAATGACGAGACAAACTAGTTTACGTTCTAACTATTTATTACATACTGTCAGTGTCAACTGAATGAATACGGTAGGTAGAAACAACACAGGGGGTAGAGATATCGTGGACAATACATTATTTCTATCACAGTACTTCCTTTGAGTCAGACAAAAGGATAGTTAATTGTTCATCTGATCGTTTCCTACACATGCTGAGGATTTTTCTGCCTGTCATTCCAAAGTAAAAATAATGGTGGGTCATTTCGCCATTTCGTAATAACGACAGTTAAAACAAAAAGGTAAATAAGGAAAATAAATAAAATTGAGAATCAATAATTTATCAGGATTACTTTTGAAATTTATTGAACTGATATGTAATCCGAAAATAAATTCATCTGATGTGTAATAATAATGCGTAGAATAATTTACTAATTCTTTCTAAAATTTATACTTATTTTCATTGATTTTGTTGACACAGGAAAAAACATTCGGATCTTGCAATTAGAATTTTGGAAAATGTCAATGTTTCACGAGTGAATTGAGATATAAAAAAATACCTTAATCGTTAAAAGATATTAGAACTATGAAACTAAGTTCAAAAAAGAAGTTGGGAAATTTGTAATCAACAGATAACTCTTCAAGTCCTTTATTATTTCAACTTTGACTGTTATTATTGATTGTTTGATTTCTTCATTAAAATATACAGGGAATCAATTTGAAAACTTCCCAACCTTAATATCTTCATTCCAGTAAACAATATGTGGAATCTAAAATCACATCAATTTTATTTTCAAGGGGGACACTTTCTAGGAATATTTGTAGCCCTCGTGTTTCAACCCCCTAGCAGGGATACATTTTATTCTTAGAATTTTAAATGGGAAGAGGGGTCAAAAGGCACATCATTTTGATTGGCATTCAATTCTTTTTACCCTGACTTACTATTTTCTGATGAGCATTTTCAGAGAAATGGCATTTTAAACTAACAGAAGTAATTATTAGAACTTGCCTATACTGAGATGCATAGTTTAACCAGAACCGGTTAGAATAGTAGGTGGTACCGTTCCAATTCTTTATTAGGGGTAACATCAGCCATTAGCTCCAAAAAATTTACATCAAATAGTAAAACGTAGATGGTACTAAAGTTGAGTTTATTAAATGCTTAATTTTTAGTTCTCATCGCAGAAATTTTACAGATAGCCTTCCTTTTTTTATTACTTTTGCTGTAAAATGTTTCTGTTTTCAGGTAAAAAATTGTTTGGAAAAGAATTCATCAAATTATCGTGTTGTCACCGGTTCTTGATACGTGTGAAAAGTTTCAATTAAATCTGTCCGTTTGAAGTGGGTCAAAATGGAGTGTAAAGGAGTCGGTTGCAAACATACATGCACACAGGTGAAGCTAAATAAAAGCGTGCAATGTGATGAAAATGATATAAGGTTTGATTCAAATATTCACATTCGCACCAAAGATTGCGAATATAAATGAAAAACACATTTTACTTACTTGTTCGAGACTGCTCTGTCCCAACGAGTAATCCTCAATATTCAGATCACTTCGTTTCGCTCGCTCTAAAATGCCGAACATTCTCGACCAAGGAATCGACTTGTCAGTGATGTAGTAGTTCAACAATTCCTGGTGCCTCTCTCTAATTTGAGCCTTGGGGAAATTTTCAGTTATGAACCTTTCGACCGGGCCAGTTTCAGCATGTTGGAGGCCAGAACTCTCCGGCAGTTTTTTCATTTTGATTGTCAAAGTATTTCCTTCTGCGAATTTGTTCTTCAGATGTTGTGTGGATCCCAGACACTGGAAATTGCCGTTGACCATGATTGCGAGTCGTGTACACAAAGCTTCGCATTCTTCCATGCTGTGCGATGTGAGGATTATGCACTTTCCATTGTCTCGGATTTTACAGAGAGCATTCCAGAGATAACGTTTTGTAGCAGGATCCATTCCTGAAATGATCCCTTTGTGATTAGGTCGGATTTAGAGGCAAAAACTTAAAATTACTGAAGTCGATATATTCTTACTAGATATTTGCCTTGAAAGCCTGATAACTTGCATAAGTGCGTGAACGGATCAGATATCGCACTTCTAGTATGTACGAATTGCGTAGGAAACTATTGACAGTACTATACTTTAGCATCACAAAAACAAGCAGGATCTTGATCAAATAATACGTTGTGATCTAAAAAATGGAGGGATTGGTGTGATTCAAATTTACTGTCATTCGACATAAAAAAAACTAACGTCATATCTTTCAGATGTCATCTTGAAGACAATCCGTTAGACAATAACATCACTGAAAATAAAATGGCATAGAAATATCTTGGACTTTATCTGGATAATTCGTTGAACTTTGAACACTATGTGAAAAACTCTCTTCGGGTTGCTACGCATTGAGAGTTAACTCGAATGAATTAGGATTTTCAGTTTCTTAATTTTTAATTAATCAGTATATCATTCTCCTCGAATCAAATAACACAGCCTAAATGAGTAACTCGCCGCACACGCATTAAAATTTGTGTGTAAGAGACATCTTCCCTCAACGGCAGTGTCGTGCGTTGTTAACAGAAATATTGAGGTTCAATAAAATAGATAGTTGCGACACTGGTAGCTTACCTATGAAATGACATATTCTGATTTCCAGCTTCAATTAGTCTTTTACACATTTCACAATGCTTAATAATAAAAACTAACGATAGTTTAACACAAATTAACTCATAATTTGCCCTTCATTCACGAAAAAACACTCCAATAAGCCAAAGACCAAAACAAACAGAGATATTTTGTTGTTGTTCTGTCATGTTTGACATTTGATATTTAAAATGCAGCGTTGCCGTACTGACCAGACTATTTCGACAACGAAGAATATCTGTTCGGCGATGGAAATACTATCGATTTCATGCTCCCAACAAACTGCAATGAACGTTTCAATTGTCTTTTTATTGCTTTATATATGATTTGAGGGATAACATTATGAAAAGATATAACCTTCAGTTCCATTTGGGTATTACTCATCTAGGTTGTGTTACTTGAAAGGTGCTTGAAACTGTTTTTTTGATACACAAACATAAATCAAATTTTATTATTGGCAGTTCTGAATACTAGACAGAGTAACTTATTTTAATATTCCAATTTCCAAAAGTACACTCTTATAAAACTCGATATATTATGGATGTAAGATTTTTAATCTTTTCAATAGATATCAAAAGTATCACATCACTTTTTCGATTAAAAAAAGACGTGAAGAGTTTAATATCAGAAAAAACATATTTTAGTCTGAGTATAAGAGTTTAATGATGATAGTTTCTAAAAATTTAAATTGTTATATCATGAATCGAGAATAGTAAAGTTACATATTTTTTTCTTTACCATTGATCGTTTCTATATCATCCATTATTTGATTACCGTTTATGTTTGATTTCATGTACATACTCTCTGTTTATAAACTAGATACCGCGGGCTGGAATTGCAGGGAGAGAGGCAGAGATGAAGAAGTCCTTGTTACAATGATGGATGAGCATGTTTTTGTATTTTAGTTGTTGTATTGTTTCATTTCCTCATTCGCTAAAGACTAAATGGTGGTAATGTGGGTTTTTCCTAGTTTCTCCTGCAGTTGAAACAGCAAATGCGACATCACATTATTACCCCCGTCTGGGATGATATGCAGATAGTAGGGAGTAGCACCATTGTATTTTGTTATTATTATTTCAGTTCAATTTAGTTTTACCATTATCTTAAAATCAATAAGCTTTGTCTATAAGTTTTTTATAACTTCCACCAATGAAGAAAGTGAATTTGATTTTGACATAAATAAATCAGTGACAAAGAAACCGTCTGTCGTGATTAATGACCCGCGAAAGCAGGTGAGCCCACCCTTTTATTCTACGGAATCGATAGCCAATCCTTCACAGGCATCGCTATGACTATGGTCAAGATGAAGAAAACAGTCGAAAGAAGTTGTGATTTCAATATTACGAAAGCAACGTCCAATTAATCTTAGAAAGTACGGTTATGTGCAGTAATAGTGTATTTTCGAGATTGTCAGAGGTGCATGTTATTCTCCTCGGATCGGTTTTACCTTCTATTATGGTGCCAGGGTGCTGATTCAGTCTGTATAAGTAAGTTCTTAAACGCGTAATAAACGAAACAATTTGGCACATCAAGATAGTATGAGACCGACCAAAATTTCCAGCAAAGACAATCGTTCAGTGTAATTTTGGGCGATGACAATACACGTTTTGGAAGTTCTGGTCGTAGCTGGATGGTCGGTCATTATTGCTCAGTGCGCTTGCTGCCTTAAGGTGCACCTTGAGCTGATTTTCCATCTAGCTGAGATTGTTGTTGAGGACAAGCCGGTACAAAGAGCTGTAAGTAATCCTTTCTAAGGTTGACAGTCAATATTCAGAAACTAAAATGTAATATTTGAATGGGTCATTTTCAACAAAAGCAATATGACATGAATGAATCACTAACAACAACAGTGGTGATGATTTTCTGATGAAACAATGAATACATGTGGGTTTTGTGACATTGGCAACTGGGAAAGTACTTGAAAATGCCTTAGTAATCTCACCTGTAGTTGGCTCGTCAAGATAGAGTACTGGAGGATCTCCTATCAATGAAATGGCAGTGCTCAACTTCCTCTTGTTTCCTCCGCTCAATTCTTTCACTTTTTTTTTCAAATGTCTCTGGAAGTCGAACTCTCCTGACAAATACTGTGCCACCTTGTGAGCATCTTCCATTTTGATGCCCCTCAATAGGGAAAACATCACGATAGTCTCTTGGGTAGTCATATCGTCGAGGAGAGCATCAAACTGTGGACAGTATCCGATAGATTTTTGAATTTCTTTCAGTTGGGATTTGATACTCTTTCCGTTCACCTATAATAAAAGAGCAATCCTGAATAATTTTCTGTGATTGTGAAATCGATTCCATAAGAGGAGGTATTATCTGAAAAAGTGAGTACTATGAAAAGCAGTATGTTGGAAGATTGTAATTTGATGGATGAATTGAAGAAAAAATCCGTATTCAAGGATAAATCGAAGGAACTTGCTTGAGGTTCATTGACGTAACCAAACGCATAATAAGCATAACATAATAAGACCAAAAATATTTGAAATTGTCACACACAAAGTTGATATATCGTCTCTGGTTGTAAATGCAATCGTTCGTCAAGAAAACTATTATCTCCATAACGAACTGTAAATGTATCAAATCACAATTTCACTTCTCAACTTAATCTTTGCAAAAACCATACCGAATTCATATTACGAAGGAATCTTATATGAATAACCATTTGTGAGATTATTTCAAGTATATGATAAGATAATCTCTCCAAATAGGGATATTTGAGTAGAACAGATCAATATTTTTATAGTTTTCACAAAATAATATTGTGAGGGCCTGACATACTTGACGGAAACCACCCAAAAAGGGTAATTTTTGGAGTTGGTAGCGTAGAAGATCGGACTATGATATTATCTCTGAACAGTAAAGATGTGGATTTCATTATGGGGACTTGAAGCAAATTTCGAAACAAGAAATTGGTGAAATTTTAATATTACTGAAATCCAACATTGCTCCTGGTGAAAGATCAAATAATTTCAAAAAACTTGAAAGAGTCGATTAATTAGGCAAGATACCTCAATAAAACAATTTCATACCAATTTCTAAAGGAGGAGAGAAGAATAATGTTTCTTACTATCTTCCAATAGCTCTTCTGAAGGTTTCTTCCAAAATTTTAGAAAGTATTGAAAGAACAACTAACAAATTTTATTAATAATGAATCAGATTTTCATAAATTTCAAAACGCTTCCATGATAAATTGAAATACCCAATCAGCAGAAACTGATTTCAAGAATGATATTTTTGAAACTTTTAATGAAATTGAATATGGAGTTTGATAGCCATGTGAATGAACTTGAGAAATCGATTATTCCTTTAATTGGAACAATAAGAAGAATCGATTTTATGAATACTCAAACTTAAAATCTCATTTATAATGCCCATATTGTTTCACATATTGAAGATTTATTAACAATATGGTCATCTTGTAGCAAAAACCATAAAGATTTAATTTATTGTTTGATAAATACAGCAATAAAAGTAATAAAAAAAAAACGTTGGAAGCACCTCCAGAATTATACAAGAATTCTAAAAATTTTACTCTAGATGAACTTTTGAAATTTGAAAGTGCAAAATTCGTTTTAAAAAAATCGAAATTGCATGACTATAATATCAAAAATGCAAACAACTTCCATTTAAAAATAAAGGCAAAAAAATTCTGTTACTCGTTCTACGGAAACATACAACAAATTTTCAGACAATATAAAAAATCAAAGTCAATAATTATTTTTTTGAAGAAACTCAAACAAAATTTGCTGTCTTAGTGATGTTCATCAATCTATAGATATGCAAAGTTGTTAAATTTGTTATTTTTATTCATTTTGAAATTCTTCAAACTTCTGATTGCATTCAATGTTTTATCTTCTTCACACCAGAACGTGTTCTATTTGGAAGGTATAGAGATGTCTGTAATTATGATTGTTTTTCTCTTGAACTTTTAGTACATTCATTGTATTTTGGATAAACTAGGTAATTGATTTCGTTAAGACGTAAGTAAATTCATCTTGCCACATTTATATTGATTCAGGAACAGTTCCTATCAGTAGATGAAATTAATAGCTGACCCTAACTAAATCTTTGATGGTTGTGATTATTTTATTCATAATCTATTATTAGTATTCAAGTGTTATTGGTTCCTGTCTTTCATTTATGAAAGTTCATGTACTCGCTCTTGTGAATTGAGATTAGGAATCTCATTTAACAGTAAACGAAAAATAAAAAACGGAAAAAAAACGTAAAAATACCCCCCGAAAAAAAAAATACCCAAAAAAAAAAACTGGAAAAAATACCCCTATATGCGATAACTATGACCAGTACACAAATTGTAATGAAATT
Organism: Chrysolina americana; assembly: GCA_958502065.1. Lineage (NCBI taxonomy): Eukaryota > Metazoa > Arthropoda > Insecta > Coleoptera > Chrysomelidae > Chrysolina > Chrysolina americana. Next base: position 12,124,356 of record OY293412.1, read on the forward strand.
TCAACTGTGTGTCATGTTTAAGACACTAGACCATATTTGATTCATGTGACAATTAATTCAGTGGGGTGTAACAACAGATTTTCCAGCCTTGCAAAAAGGCGAATCTGTCACCAGGTTAGTTCGTTCAGGAACAATCGAGTCATAAAAATATAAAAATCGTCTTTTTTAGTCGTCGACGATGAACATTCCACAGGATAGATTAAAACTTTTATTGGTATTGTAAAATGAATCAAATATGGTCTAGTTTCTTTAACATGACTCACAACTGAAATTTCATTACTTTTTGTGTACTGGCCATTGTTATCGCATATAGGGGTATTTTTTTCGTTTTTTTTTTTCGGGGTTTTGTTTCCGGGGGTATTTATTCCGGGTTTTTTTTCCAGGATTTTCTTGAAAATGCTGCCCAACGTTCTCACATAATATTTGAAATTAATGAGTCCATTCGGTCTTATCAGATGTAGCAAAACGCTATCCCAATTAGAAGCTTTGGGCTGCCACTCCGCTTTCTCCTATGCTCTCACAATAATTGCCAATGGTATGATTTGAGTCTAATTCGTACTTACCCAACCATCTCCGTGGGAGACCTTCACGTCTCCCGTCATCATCTTGAAGGTTGTAGTTTTTCCAGCTCCATTGACGCCAAGTAGGCCGAAACATTCATATTTTTTCACTCCCAGAGATAATCCATTCACCGCCAGGAATTTCTTATAATATTTAGTTAAATCTCGAATAACGAGCTGATATGTCGAACTGATGTCTATATCGGTTGCGTTTCGAATTTTGTCTTTCTCAGCAGCTACGTCAGAATCTTCGTCAGTTAATTCTACTGGCTTACTTGGGAAAAACTTCTGTTCGAAATAATAGACCATTCTTGAAAATACTTTGTACTCAATGGCGAATAGTATTATGAAAAACAAGCATCCAGTGAAAATGGAGTAAAACACGTTCCTTCCTATTCCAGGAGACTTCCACTTGAAATAGTCATCATCCAGGTCTGAAAATAACTCGATAACGTTATAAGCAAGTTGAGAATATCGGTAAGAATCTTTATTGTTACTCAGGAACATGAAGAATTATTTTCCGGGAGATACACTATAAAAATATAAATTATGAAGATGAAATTTTTCCGCCATTGATCTAAACTCAAAATTTTTTTCGGATATCATGTTCATGCTCTTCAACTGTTGTATAACTCATTCTTGGAGACCGCTCCACAAGAAACAGTTTGCTTACCAAGCAGGTAAATCCACGATTAATGCTCTACGTGGCAGAAGAAATGGATCTTTGTACCATCATCGACATTGAGGGTGCCTTCGATAACACCTCACAAGCCTCCATAACCAGATCACTAGAGGAAAGGAATAGCAATGCCTCATGGATCACATCTCCGACCGCATGCAAGTAGCCCCAAACAAGATCAGAAGCTGGTTCGCGAAGCAGGAACTCAATGTCAATCCTAGTACAACAGTGCTGGAACCCCTTGTCGTATATGTACGTAGCACGAGTACAATGACTCTTGTGTATCTCTAATTAGTTCTAAATTATTTGTGGCAGAAAGGCATTTGCCATTTTCTTTTATTTCGGCTACTGTATAAATTCTTATTTTTTTATTGAAACAGATATTATGTAATTTTCCTTACCTTCACATATTTCTGTGATTTGAGATGTTGAATTCATGTCTATTAAACATTCTTCTTTTGGTTTGTTTCCACAGCTCGCAAAAATTGTGTTACAAATATTGTTATATGAGTACAACGTGTAACTCTCGCTGATAGCGCTGGCAAGAGAATAATGAGGAACAATGAGAAATCCCCAATGCAGAGCTTTACCGACGTCTTCCAAATCCAGTCCTGGGGTTGTTAATACTTGAACTACCAGGAACGCAGCATTACCTTGAAACAAATGGATGTGTTATGGAAAATGAATGAAGCGTTATGAGGCTATAAATAAAAAAATTTCAAGATCTATATACTTTCTTCATCATAGAGTAAATAAATTCTTTGTTAAATTGTTTTTTCCGTTAACCAGCTGTCGTAACACGTTTTTAGTAACATCTATGAATTTTTTTAAGTTTATCTAACTGGCGAATTTTTTATTATCAATTTTCTTACCTGCGAAAATACTGATCAACGTCATCCTACTGTAACCAGTTGGAGGATCGGTAAAACAGTAACCGGCAATGTATGTCATTGGTAAAAATGCCCATGCGAATATAAGTAACAAAAAGAACATTCGACCTGAAAATAACATAATAATTCCATATCAGTTTTATGTTTATGTTTATAAGTCATAATTTTGTATCAAAGTAATTGTCTTATGTCCATTTTCTTTGATTCTTTTTACAGATTTTCAGTTGGATATAAATAATTCTTTCCATATATGATTTTCAAAAACAATTTCTGAATAACTTAAGATTTCTGAAGTGGGATTTCATGATTCCTCCCCAAGCCAGAATCTAATAATTCAATTGAGACTGAATTAATGGAAAATAAAGAATGCAGTGGTCCTAATTCTGGTGGGGTATTATTATTAATCTAATGCGGTCTTAGATTTTAATTTAATCCAGTTTTTCCCCAATAAATATTACTATATCATCTGAAAAACTACGAATTTCACATATAGTATTGATATAAAAAAGGTCGTTGAGATATATAGTAAATAGAAGTGGTCCCAAAACTGTCCTCTGTGGCACACTAAATTGAAAAAGTTTTTGTTCACTTGGTTTCATCAATTTCAATATATTGAATTCTATTTTCCAAATAATTTCTGAGAAGAAGATAAATTTTGCTGTGAAATCCAATATTCGACGTTTATGGTCAACTGTATCAAAAGCTTTAGCTGATATATATTACTAGTAGGATGACAGATAGCATCCTGGGTCGAAATGTTTTTTCTAAATCCAACTTTTTGAAATAAATTTTTTTTTTTTCAAAAAAAAACTTTCACTCTATATTTTAAAATAAACTGGGAATTTCAAAGGATTATTTTCATCATCTAATGTATTGGGCCTTTCCAGTTCTTTGGTTTTTTGGAGAAATTGCATTTTTTGTTTCATTCTTGGATTTTATTTCCATAATTTCAAAATGACAATTGTCGAAATGAAAGTTTCTCTTGTAAAGAATTCGGGAGAACCAAAAATCATAAATCAAGTGAAAAATTCTTGGTATTCTTCACTTCCCTCCAATATCTTCCTTGTTTTTCTACCCACTTTCAATGCTGTACGATTCTTCAATAGGAATCTTCTTTTGCAAATCGATATTAGAGGGTAAACTTGACACTTTGCTCGTTTTTTTTCAGATTTTGTTTGCTACTGATGAAAATATAAAAAAATCAGTTACATATCTATACAAACTTACCAACGTCGGCGGCAGTATCGAATCCATCTTCCTGGAAACAAACCAACGTAATGAGAAACAATGCAATCGTCATCAAATACGTCAACGAATCGCATAAAACATGTGTGATCCAAAATACGTATGCTTTAACTCCAGAGACGAACTGCAAGTGCTTAGAGCCACTAACAATTTCTTTGATGATGAAGAGCACATAAAAAGAGGAAACAAAACTCATACTGAATCCAATATTGAATGCCAGTTGGAATCCCATGGTTTGGCCACTCGTGAGCTTATCGAGTTGGGTTTTTGCCGAATACGGAAGTGGATGGTTTATGAATTCAATTGTATTATCTTTACTTCCATCTATCGCCTCAACCAACTGGCGATATACGCTGTCCAAAACTAAAGCTAGGGATATCCCGGGGCTATGGTATGGATCATTGTTGAACCAAGCTGTGATAGTGGTATTACCGAAGGGTGGTAGTGCGGTTCCTTCTTCAAAAGATGCACCGACGATGTAACGCCTTCTCACTGTATTGGGAGTTTTCTTTGTCTGGAATTGAAATTTCATACATGAATAATGACTACAATGGGTATGCCAACAACAGGCTTCAGATAATTTTTTCTACAACCGAGAAAAAAGTACCATGTTTGCGCTTTAAAAAAAATCGCAAAATTGAACTTTTCCGAGAAGCGACCGTTTTTTTTTATTTTGCCGCTCGCCGAGCATAAATTAACCAAAACGCTCGCTCAGTTACCATAGAAACCATATCAGAAAAACGTAAAATAGTTTTGTGACATTTGACACCAGAGTAGGTGCTGAACGGTTTTTGACAAATGTCATCTATTTCATGAACAACGCGTGATGTTGAGATCATTATCTAATATGAATAGTTATTAATGTTACAAGGCAGATAGATATACCGGGTGACCACGAGGTGAGTTACGCCCCCCAATTTCTTTATAGTTTCAAATTTGGTAAATCATTCTATTATTTTTTTTTGTGGAGGTGGAGGAAATCTTTATGGAGAAATATTGAGTCTCCAGACTCAATAAATACTGTGAGACTCTCCTTAGTAGGAATACTTAGTAAAACCTCTGTAGGTCCGGTCTGGTGACACTTGTATCGTACCTATCGATGCCAGCAGGTCCGCGAACCAAGGCACCGCTATGTTTCAATGTCACAGTACTCAATCCAATATTTTTGTGCCTTGTACGAGTTTGTACAAGTTCCGTATTCTGGATCGCCAGTTGGCTGCCCAAAAATTGCCTGTCTTTTTCTAGAGTATGTGTTTCACGGTTTCTGGATCCTTACCGCATAGTCTGCAGGTCAGGTCTCCACCATATTGCCCCATTTTTTGAGGTGCTCCTCCACTGGTACATGTCCAGTCAGGAGTCCCGTAACGGATCTCAACTGGTTCCTGTTCATTGTTAACAGGTTTGCCGTTCTTTTGTTACGAGTTCTTTTGATATATTCTTTCCCGTGTTCGTTTCCTGGGACAATGTCCCAGTAGTTTTTCTGCTTGTCCCTAATCCAGTCTTTTACAGACGCTCTTATTGTACACTTCGGTACCCCTAGCATCTGCCCTTGGTTTGGGAGCATTTCCGATCCTCTTCGTGCGAGTTCGTCTGCTTTCTCATTGCCTGCGATTCCCTGATGACCTGGGACCCATATCAGTTTGACTTGATTCCGGTCTGACAGAGTTTTCAGTTCTTATTTGCAGTCCCATACCAGTTTGGACGTTACTTCCTTGCTAGACAAGGCCTTCAGTGCCGCTTGACTGTCTGATCCTCTCCTATTATTTTCCTTCGCGCATTGAAGGATGGCGTAGATTTCTGCTTGAAAGACAGGGGAATGGGTGCCCAGTGAGTAGCTGATGCCAATACTCGGATTCCTGGAGAACAGTCCTGAGCCCGCTCCATTCTCAGTCTTGGATCCATCTGTGCACCAGATTTTCCCCTGTAGAATGTCCTTGAGCTGTGAGCCGTTCTATTCAGTTCTGTTTGGCACTATCACTCTTAAATGGTTGTTGAAGGAGTATCGTTTCGGAATGTGGTCCGTTCTCGTTCCCAGCGCGTTACCGATCACAATTCTGACGATTCTCATGTGTCCAACGTTCAGGTTGGGTACGATCTGCAGTCTGGAGGCACCAAGCCTTGCCTCGCCCTGTACCACAAAGTGGAGAGGTGGCAGTCCCAGGAGTGTTTCCATCGCTGCAGTTGGTGTTGATTTGATGGCCCCTGTGATTCCAAGAGTCTTTTCACCTTGCTTAGTCTCGTTGGGGCTCCTCTTTGTTGTATCTTGGGCCACCACACCAAAGAAGCATATGTAATGGAGGGCATGACCACCGCGCTATACATCCAGCCCAGCATATGTGGTTTTAATCCCCATTTTTTTCCAAAAGTGCGTCTGGCTATCACTAGTGATGTCACCGCTTTTTTGGTTATATTTTCGATATGCTAGTTCCAGGTCAGCTTGGAGTCTAGTATTACACCAAGATACTTGACCTCCCCCTTTATCTGTATGTCTTCTCCTCGAAGTCGTGTGGGTCCTAGGCTTTCTGTTTTTCGTCTTCGGATGAATGCCACTATGGTTGCCTTGTTAGGATTGACGTTGAGCCCTTCCAAGTCCGCCCATCTCGTGACAAGATTAGGAGCCTTCTGCATGCGATCTCTAACCGTTGTGTTGAATTTTCCCTGTGCCAAGACCACGATATCATCAGCATAGCTAAGGGCTCGATGTCCTGCTTCATTTAGTGTTTCTAGCAGCGAGTCCGTGATCAGATTCCGCAGAAGCGGGGATAGAACTCCACCTTGTGGGCATTCTCTGTTCGCCCTAGCTACTATGGTCACCTCAGTCTATTCCGCAGCATTGAGTCTATCCAGGCCATACATGGTTCCTCGATTTCTCTGTTTCTGAGAGCTCTAATGATTGAGTTTATAGAGGTATTGTCAAAAACTCCTTCTCTAACCTTTGTTACTAGTTGGTGGAGTGCTGTCTCCGTTGAACAGCCAGTCCTGTAGGCATATTGTTCGCGGTCTTTTCACCAGCACGCCGTCCCTAATATGTCTATCGATATATTACTCCAATACGCATATCTTGACTCCATTACCGAAATTTCACCACTTCCGGTTTAACTGCAACTGACCCCAAACTTTTTTTTTCAAACGACACCCTGTACAATTTTTTTTCATTAACCGGAAGAACACGCAACTTGTGATAACACTGTTCTTCAAAATCGAAAATATGTTAAAAAATGGCGGAGATACAGTTAATTATTCAATCGAACAAAGTTGGCCATGAACATCAAACTCAAATTATCACAACTGACGAACGGCGTCAACATTTACGAGAGGAAGGTTCGAGGTAAGATACAGCTGAAAATTGAACTTTTCATGTAATTGCAGAAACCATATTTTTCAACAATTATCAAAAATTACCTCAAAACGGAGTACTACCCATACAGAAATGCTCACAACTGCCATTTCCCAAATGGCACCATGCTATTTTCACATTGTCGCATTGAAAAATAATGAATTATCAGATTACTCTAATGAAAAGATTTCATTTTATGCTTAGCTTTCGTAGGTACAAGCCGCCTCTGTTTAAGAATATTCAATTTTGAGAACACTCATAACGAAACACATTCTCAAGAAAAAGTTATCAAAATAAGAGGAAACTCAAAATCTTGGTTCAATGAAAATATTTCCAGACTGATCAATCTACGTGATAAATTTCATTATAAAAAAAGCGATATCCAGATATACAATCATTCAGAGACTCTTATGATCATTATAATAAATCTGTTAAAAAAAGGGTTTCAATACGATTATTTGGATAATTCATAGCTTTTCAATACAATATGAAAAGAGTATGTTGCCATTTGAGAAATCGCATTTGTGAGCATTTCTCTATGGTTACTACTCGGTTTTGAGGAAATATATATATATATATATATATATATATATATATATATATATATATATATATATATATATATTTTATATAATTTATATATTTTATATATATATTTTATATTTTATATTATTTATAATTATTTTTTCAGGTTATTTTTGAATCGCAATCTACCATATGTTTTCAGACGATTCGGAAGTGCATTGTAAAGTTTTACACCATTGAAATAAATTGATTTCTCTCCAATGTTAGTTTTAATTTTGGTAACAGATAAATTTTCGGCATTTCTGGTCAAATGGCTGTGTTGATCATTATTCACTTTGAAAATTAACGTAGAATGTCTCAGGTTTTTCTTAACAAGATGAATAAACGTGCATATTTTTAATTTGTATTAAGAACCTATATCCAGCAGTTTTCTTGATTTGTATGAGTTGGTTCTTGATAATCAAGTTTGAAAATACATTTAATAATTTTGTTTTGAAGTGTTTTTAATGGTTTGAGCAGGTAAGTTTGAGCTGTTCCCAAAACTGAAATCAAGTACTGAAATTTGGAATATGCCAAGGAAAAATAAATGGTTTTGAGGTATTTGAGCGGAAGCAAACTCCTGATTTTGAATAAAATCCCAATTAGTGGTGAAATCTGCTTCATCAAGTTCTCCATATGTCTTAACCATGATAAATTTTCATCAATAAAGATACCTAAGAATTCCAGTGATGAACAGTATTTTATAATTTCATTATTGAATTTTATTGGATCTTTCAAATCCATGCCTAAGGACTGTTTTTTGATGAACATGAAGATTTCTTGAAATTCAATGTTAGTTTATGGTGGACAAGCCATAATGATATTTTTCCTAGAGAGATCACTTTCCATGTCATTTTTAATATCCTGTAGGCTTTTTCCTCCATATATTATTGTGGTGGCGTCATCTGCAAACATTTTAATTTTTCCAGATAAATCCAAATCAGCTAGGGAGTTTAAGTAAATTGAAAAAAGAATTGGTCCCAAGATAGATCCTTGAGGAACTCCGCATATAATAGTTTTCTTATTACTGTATTTATCTCCTATATAAACAAATTGTTCTCTGTTCGAAAGATAATTTTTGAACCATTTATATACAGGTCCTCTGATACCTATATTATGCATAATATTCAATAAAATTTTGTGATGCACAGTGTCAAAGGCTTTTCGAAGATCTAGTGACAGTATACCACATTTTTTGTTGGGGTCTTTATCAATCTGAAATTGAGTAATAACATCTAAGACAGCTGACTCAGTATCGCTAGATTTTCTAAAACCGTATTGCCCACTATACAATAAATTAATTTGATTTTTCAGGTATTTCAATAACCTATTATGTATTGTTTTTTCCATAATTTTTGAAAGAAATGAAAGAATTAAAATATAATTTTCCATTAAATCGCTCTTCCCTGCTTTGAAAACTGGCTTAACTTTACTTACTTTTAATTTTTCAGGTATAGAGCCAGAAGAAAAAGTTAAATTTATTAATCTACTCATTATTGGAGCAAGTTCTGATTTCATAATTTTTACAATTTTTATAGAGATTTTATCAAACCCTGGAGATATTCTTGTGTCTAGATTACTTATGATTTCTTTTATTTCTTCGGAGTTAGTAGGCCTGAGGTACATAGATGACAATTTCGATTGCATTGGAATTTCCTTTGTGGTGGCGAATCCTGCCGACAAACTTGGGCCAACATTGATAAAGTATTCATTGATTTCTTCACAAATTTTCTGTTTGCATTCAATTTTTTTTCCATCCCTCGATATATACTTGATATCGTCATTTCTTTTAGATTTATTAGGTATAGAGCATTTCATTCATTGTACTCCATACTGATTTCGGGGTGGCATTGAAGAATTTTTCTTGATAATATTTCTCCTTTGCTTCTTTAACACTTTTTTTAACAGATTTATTATAATAATCATAAGAATCTCTGAATGATTGTATTTCTGGATAACGCTTTTTTTTATAATGAAATTTATCACGTAGATTGATCATTCTGAAAATATTTTCATTGAACCAAGGTTTTGAGTTTCCTCTTATTTTGATAACTTTTCCTTGAGAATGTGTTTCGAAAATTGTCAATAAACAATCGTGAGTTTTGTCTGGTGTATGATAATCATGAAATTTTTCACTGAGCAAAGTGATAGTTTTGAGAATAAGCTCATTTGCTACTTGTTTTCTAGTTGCATATCAATTACTATCATCTTATGATCACTCAATGCAGTGTTTATTATAGATATCTCACATTTTTTATAAGAATTGCTCAGTATGTGATCAATCAGAGATATTTTATTATTAAAGTCTCTTGTTGGAATTTGAATATTAAAATTTTTGAAATTATTTGAACTGCAAAGATCACTGTAAGAATTAACTTGTTCATTATGTTTCAAAATATCAATGTTCATATCACCAAGTACAAAACATTCTTTTTTGAGTTCACATATTTTTTAAAGTATTTCATCAAAAAATTTGAGAAAAGTATGAATATTGTCTTTTGGTGATCGATAAACACCGTAAAGCAAAATGTTCATTTCTGTCAATTTAATTTCAATGTACGAGTTTTGATTATCCCTTTCTATCGTTTCAAACTCCATATTTTTCTTCAAAAAAATTCCAATACCACCTCCCCTCTTGGATCTTACGAATAAACAGATTTGAAGTTTTTGAAATTGAAATATATTTCCTCTTCTTTATTCATCCAGGTTTCTGAGATCACCACAATATTTGCTCCAATAGTGTTGATGAGAACTTCTATTTCTTCCATTTTTTTTCGCATAGAACGAGCATTCAGGTGAAGAATCTTGATACTATTTTTGAGTGTGGTGGTGTATTCCAAAATTGTATGGTATTCATTAATTTCAATATTTGTGTTAATGACTGTAATCAATTTGCGAATCGAGTTGTTTCTGAAAATACAAATATGTTGGACACTCTTTATGTGTTGCTAAGTGATTGATATGGTGATTGGTTCTATATTTAAAATTGGAGTAAACACAATTGTTGCACTTAGCTAATTCAGCATTTTTGCAGAAATGTAGTTCATGCGAGTCGGAAACACCGTGGACATACACTTTTTTCCTGTATGAGCGAATCTGAAGCATTTATTGCATTGAGTAAGTCTATTGTGATGAAATACTCTTAGATTTTGCCATCTAATGGACAATTTTTCATTACCAATTGTCATTAATTTGTGGAATAATCTACCATTTACTTCTACAAATGCAGTCATGCAATCTTTATGTTGGAAGGTTCTCAAATATTCCACAGAAAGAAAGTCTTGTTCATCAATAAAAGAATTTTGATTTATTATAATTTGTTTTAGCTCTTCTTTAGTTACACTATTGTCTAATTTCAAATTTGGTATTTTTATTTTTGGGTTTTTTAATCTTCTCACTTCAGTTTTTTGTTTACTAGATAATTTTTCTTGTACTTCTTGTTCAATTTTGTGTATTTCTTCTTTGCTTCCGCAATTTATAATCATAGTTTCAGTAGGCAACTGCTTTAATGAATTTATTCAATATGTAATGTATTTACCTCTATTTTAGTTTCCAAAACTTTATTTGTTTGTGTTGGTGCTTGTTGATTATTCGGTTTTATTGCTACAGTTTGACTGGTAAATTTTTTTGTTGTAAAATTAAAATCTTTTATAACATCGGAAAATGATTTTTGCTTGTTATTGTTTTTTGGGTATAACTCCGATTGTTCCATTTCTTTATTGATTTTTCCAAATTATCCATTATACTCTCTTTATCTACTATGTTTGATATTATTAAATCATAATTTTGTTGGAGCTGCTCGTTTTCTTTTAGTAGGAGTTTGATATTTCTTTCCTTCTCTCTGATTATTACATTCTTGTCTTGAATTATTTCTTATAATAAAAGTACTTGTCGTTTTAAACTTTGAACGGCCACTTCATTGGAAGCATAAGGTTAATTTTTTGTGTTTTCTTCGATGTTTTCATGAATATAATTTAGCTGGGTTAATTGGAATTTTGAATCCTCATCAAAATATTCGGAACTTTCGTTGAGGAGAGTTGAATTGTCTACTTTGTTCAAATTTCCACTTTTTGTTTTCTTTTCCATTTCTCTCAGAAATCCAAGTCTATGTATTTTTGTTTATATTCGCTGTACTTAAATTGTTCGATGACAAGTCGCTAGAACTCCGCAAGACACTGATGAATAACTCTCCCCAACTGGTCTACAGGAACACTTGAGCACAACGGGGAACTTTATATTTATCGTTTTTTCACTCGAAATAACTAAAATAACTTGACAGAAATATAATCCTCAATGGCGTTTATGAACCTTCCTCTCGTAAATGTTGACGTCGTTCGTCAGTTGTGATGATTTGAGTTTGATTGTTCATGGCCAACTTTGTTCGATTGTAGAATCAACTGTATCTCCGCCATTTTTCAACCGATTTTCAATATTGAAGAACAGTGTTAGCACAAATTGCGTGTTCTTCCGGATAATGGAAAAAATTGTACAGGGTGTCATTTGAAATAAGAAGTTGGGATCCCGCTGAAGATTACGTTTTGATTCTGAGGATCCACGTACCTCGTAATTCTACAGAAAAATATCAACATCGTGTTGTCATGGAACAGCTTAGGAATATCACAATAATATTTTAAACAACTTCAGTTTTTGTGTTTGCGAGTTCGCTTCAACCATGACCATGGGGGAAATTGCAGAAATTGAGGAACAAAATCAAATTTCTTTAAAGATATTGGAAGAATCATTTGCAGCGAGTGTTGATTTACTGCCAAAAATAACTCAAAAGCGAAATCAAAAAGAGTATGAAAATTTTGAAGAGTGGCGTGAAAGCAAGATTGTTAAGGAGGTTGATGTAGATGTAGATATTATTAGCTTATATGAAAGGAAAATCGGAGGTTTATTCTCCGGTTTATTCTATGAAAGTTTATGACAACATTGACATTTCAAGATTAGTTATTTTACATCGTACACCATATTAGAGTATGACCTACAGAAATGGATATACACCAGAGAAAGCAAAAATTTTGTCTGAAGAAGAAGTAACAAAGTTTTTGTTGGAGGCAGATGAAACATGGTTGCTTGAAAATGTTGTAATAATGTGTGGTATTTTTGGCGCTTGTATTAGTCGTGATGAACTTGTTAAGCTGACTGAGGATGATTTTATAAGACTCTATCGATACACTGAAATAAGTAAAGTGTTATGGAGGGATGTTTTCGATTGCATAGTTCAAGTGGATGATGTGCATATCTTGTAACGACAAAAAAAAAACTGTACATGACTTAAATGGATCCAACTATTGTTTGAAAATTGAGAAGAGCGCCTGACAAACATGAACTTTTTTATAGATATCTACAAATATTTCTATATTTGAATTAATCGATTCATCGATTACTTTCTCAATTTTCGGAAGACAAACATATGGTGCTTTGCAAACTTGAGTACCAAATACAAAGTCGTAGCAACTACTTCCTAAAATCGAATAATCAATATTCTTTCGATTTTTTGTAGTTTTTAATGTATTAGGGAAATATTATGATACATAATGCAAGGTTAATCTACTGATGAATTTGAGTTTTCATCCACTATCGGGTAAATATCACATTTTTCAATCTGATTTTGTAATTAATAATTTCAAAAAAGTGTAAGCTCCTGATATGAAATAACAGTTTCCATTTCTGTTTGGCTCAAGTAGCAACTTTATTCTTGAAATTAACGAAATATTTGCTCTTATCGCCAAGTTACGAAAGCGTAGAAAGGCCACAAATAATTAAAAATTATAATTCCGACTTCGTAACTCGGAATCAACCTAATTCTGATCTCGCAACTCGGAATTATTCTAATTCACAACAAGATATGAGTTGAGTTCAACTGATGGTAGACAGTGACACAGTGGGAATAATAAAGTTATTATTATTATTATTATTAAAATTTCTGATAATTTTTAATAATTTTTTTTTCATCAATGTTTGCAGTCAAAAAATGGTAACTTTCCATAATGAAAATTGTTTGGAATTTGGATGAAGATATTCATCTAAATAGAATGCGGCACTCACCATATCCAGCATTGTATCTGTGATGTTAGGTTCCTGCTGAACATAGTATCCTAGATCTTTCAATACATGAGAATAACCGTAATCGTTTTTAGCATCATTCTGAACTTGTGTTACTGGATTATCAAATTTCTGGAGATTCAGGGGCATTGCTGGTAAGTTTCCTGTTCTGTTTGTGTTTCGCGCCACCACAAGCGCGATTATCAGGAATATGGTCGGCAAGAGCAACTGTATACAGAGCATAATCCAAGAACGAAGGGTTGTCACGAATTTTTTCAAGAACATCGCTCGGAATTGATTTAGTACCAAGCCAGAACCGCTGGTGTAATATGGAGACATGGAAACATTAACTGGAATAAAAAAAAAATAATCAGTGTTATGACTTTGGGTATTCGGGCGAGTAGTATAGTTTTGAAACAACACCATTCATTGGGTCAGATCCCACTCACGAAGCCTAAGGAAACGAAGAACAATTTCTGCTAACACGTCATAGGGTAACAGAAAGGTGTCAAAAATAATGGTCAAATTCAAAGTCAAAGTCAAAATATACTTTATTGTCCTAAATTATGTTTATACCAGAAACGGTATAGGTAGATTCGGTCCTGTAAAAGCTGCATACAAACTAAGTTGAAAATGCATAAATTATCAGCCGATCCAACCTAATCTGGCAATAGCATTAGGTACGTCAGAGTACCTGATACGTGCATTTTAGTGTAGTCTGATGTTCCTGACATCTGGAACACTATTTTCGGATATGACAGGTATTTATATTATTTAGTTACTTACTTAATTTATAATTCACTCTGCTAGCTGCTGGGTGATGGAATTACGTAGATTCGACATTCGACATTAATACATTAGTTCGCGTCTACTAACAATATTCAATAAATCCTTTGTAGTGGTGAAATGGACTCAGAAAGAGCGATAACTCGACGTAAAAACTCGGAAAATGATGCATCCTGAATCGTCTGTTCCACGGTTTATCATATTTCTGTTTCCCTGTTTCCTTCTTCATTGTAATACAACCGGTAGAGCAATGGGATAACATTTCTATTCATTTAATATCAACAAAATTGTACACGATAACAAAACGAGAATGGAAACAAGAAGTTCATCTAGCGAAATGCCTACTATGCAAACATTTTTGGAATTTCTGACAATCAGGTGTCAACTTTCAGAAACTTTGTATTCAAAAATCACACAAAAGGACTCGGGCACTGATTTTCAAAATGAATGGAAGCGAAACAAATCATTCAATGAATCTTTTGCGTTGATGACATAGGCTAAATTTGCTTTGTGTGGGGAACTCATCTTTTATTCGGATGTGAAAAATGTTTCAGAGGATAAGCGCCGGAGTCGAATCATTGAAGTTTGTTGGAACTGTTAGAGAACTGGGCATTTTAGTCAAGGGTGGGTTTCAATCAAATGTCGAAATCGTGGTGATAAGCATCATACTCTGCTTCACGAACATGAAAGTAACACTAAGGGCGGATTGCATCATACAAGTTCACCAACAGTGATATATAAATAATATACAATTGTACTTGCCCTTATTATTGTTGGTTTGTTCAGTTTTAATAGATTCTGCGTGTCCATTTTCAAGTGGTATTCCTTCATTGTACATTTCTTCTTGTCCATGATCAGCACCAACCCTATATAATGCATTATTAGTTTAAAAGAAAACCGTCCTACACAATATTATCTGATGTATACAACTCTTCGACAAATAAATCATATATTTTCATTAAACGAGTAGTTCCAAAATAAATCATAGTGAAATTATGGTGGATTGTGGTTTATCAATACAATCAGTTGCAATGAAGAAGGCATGCCATTTAAATGAAGATATTCTGAAAATACAGAAATATTGATGGAACATAGTAATGTGGTTTAAACAAACTGCCTTGAAATGACGTAATTTTGATTGGTTTGTTTCAAATTGTGAGATTTGAACTTATTGAAATTGGTCCACTCGCATCCATTATCAACTACCAACTAATTTCGAGTTGTGAAGTCGAAATTATGGGAATTCCAATTTGTGAAGTTGGACTCATACTAATTTCCAGTTGTGAAATCAAAATGAATGAATTGTTGTCGGAATTATAGGTACTAATTCCGAATTGTGAAGTCGGAATTGGGATAATAATATATTTTAGTTCTTTGTGGCCCTTCTACGCATTCGTATTTTCCTCATAAAGTTTGATCGGTTGATTTTTTTCAAACTGACAAACTCATATTGCCACCACAACTACATTACTCTAACAACTTCGGTTGAAGATGGATTTTACTGAATCAGAAATATGTATACCTACTTCCAATGACACTTGTAAATATGATTTTGTGAATTTTTTCCTACTCATCTATAATACCACTCCACTTTGAACTGAAATGGACTCTTAAGGGTTTTTGGAACTTAAAGAGTTACTTTCTCCCTACTACTACTTAGTAACGCTAAGTATTTTTTTTTGTCTGAAATGAAGCATTGTAATTATTCAGTTCATGAAGAAAAATTTGAAAAAATCTTGGAGTAACAATTTTCCCATTACTTTCGATTCCATAATATTATTCTGAACCACTATACCCAATATCAATTTGCTGAATCGCATCAGAGTATATGACCATAATTGCTAAGAATATTAGAATTTCCACTCACTTCATAAAAACTTCTTCGAGAGTTGTTAGAGAAATTCCATAACCAAGTATTCCTAGTTGATTGGATTCCTTCTCCAATTCCTTCAATAGAGGCTCAAAAATAGCTGATTGGTTATCTATCAAGAGGTATGTTAGCTCAGAACCAATATTACTGTGGACCTAAAAAAATAATAGATGTTAGGAACCTACAATTTGTTATAAACCAGTTCTTTCATTTCTATAGCCAGTATTCGTTCCGAAATGGCATCCTTCGCCCATCTTCAATATATCATCATTATTTTTAGTTAATACGCCAGGATTGAATTTCTAGTTGTTCTAGACCGCCTTTCGTAATTTAATCTTTGATGTACCCATCTATTTTCAAATACTCCTACACCCTCTTGATTTTCATAAAAACAGACCTATCGTGTCAAACACTGTGCTGTAATTTCACAAGTTATCTTTTCAAATTCGTAAAGAAAAAATAATATAATATTTAATATAATATAAAAAAGAAAATAGTGTTTATAGTGATTTTATTAATTTGAGAAGACATTTTACACGTATAAAAGGATTTTTCTGTTGACATTGAATGTAATTTTGTTATAATAATTTTTGACATTTGCATTAGGATTCTTACAGTGTGATATGGAATTTATTCAAATGAATTATGAATCAAACCCAAAAATTATAAATTCATATAAAATCGAAAATGTACATGTAAGAAATATTATTGAACATAGAGATTCACTTATATGTTACCTACTATAAAAATGAAAACACGGAATTAAGAAATCAGCTTGATTCCAACAATTTGTCCAATGTGTTATTGTTAAAAAATTAAGAACTAAAATCTCTTGAAGATGAAAATTTTTATATAGTGAAGAACTACATTCACATCCTGAATTCTCAGAAAGAAATTGTTGAAGGAGTTGATTCTAATATTTTGAAAGAAAATCTGATTCTGCTTGAAAATCAGTCCAATATTGAAAAGGTTAATTTTGATTTAAAAAATATAATGAAGAATAAAAAGATAATTATTATAAGACAATGTTATCTGAAGCAAGAAATCCATCAAAAGAAAGTTGGAATATAGTATAGGTAATAATTTCAGGGGAAAAACAGCAGAAGGCATATAGAGTCATCATTGAGTCCAGATGCTTTGAACGATTCTTATTATTCCATTGCTGAGAAGTTGACCAGTTCTATTATTTCTATGAATGATCCTTTGAGTTATTTACATGATGTAAGTATCAAGGAAAATCTAATTCTACGTGTTACGGATATCTATGAGATAATTGATGTTATTGGAAGTATCAAAAATAACAGAACAAGTGGTTCAGATAAAATTTCCATAAAAATTTTTCAAAATCTTCCTAATAGAGCTCTTAGTGTTCTTACTGTTTTAATCAATGATTCATTTCAGCATGGTAGTTTTCTATCTTTTCTGAAAACTTCCCTGGTTAATCTAATATATAAAGGTGGTGATTTTGATGAACCATCTTACTTTCGTCGTATATCACTTTTACATTCGAGAATAACGGAATGAGATATCATAATTTGATCAACAATCTTCAATTCGGATTTTGAAAAAACAAAAATACAGTAGATGGAATGTTGTCTCTTTTAGACGAAGTATATTCTCGAATTAATGATGGGGAGTTGGTGGCTGCAGTTTTTGTGATTTTTCCAAAGCTTTTGATTGTGTAAATCATGAGATACTTTTGCTTACTCCATCATTATGGTTTCACGAATATGACTCTCAAATGGTTTGAATCTTATATATCCAAACGAAATCGTATCGTAAGAAATTCAGATTATTCATAATCAAAGAATATCAATTGTGGAGTACCTCAACGTTCTATACTTGGACCAATTTTCTTTTTATTATATATGACCTATTAAATATCCAAATTTTAGGTTCTTTTACTGTGTTTTCTGATGACAGTACTATACGTAGGCATCACAAAAACAAGCAAGATCATGATCAATTAATATGTTATGATTAAAAAAAAATTAAAGATTGGTGTGATTCAAATTTATTATCATTCAACATAAGGGAAACTAACATGATATCTTTCAGATGTCATCTTGAAGACATTCCGTTACACAATAACATAATTGAAAATAAAGTGACTTTGAAATATCTTGGAGTTTATCTGGATAATTCGTTGAAATTTGAGGAGCATGTTAAAATATTGTGTAAAAAACTCATTTCGGGTTGCTACGCATTGAGAATTGTCTCGAATGAATTAGGAATTTCAGATTCTAAACATTGTCTTACTGAATCTCATTACCAATTTGGGCAGTTTGCTGTAGTCATCATTTACAGACTGTCCTAATTTTACAAAAACGTGCTCTGTGATATTTATGCAAAGTCAGATATCGGGATTCATGCCGTCCTCTCTTTCTCAAACATAAAATTCTTTCAGTTATTGCAATTTTCATACTTGAAACTGTTTGTTTGAATTACAAATATAAATGAAATTTCACTATTGGCAATTCTCCTATTCATAATACCAGACAGAGTAATGATTTTAAACATATATGGATATTTTCCATATTTTATAATGGATGCAAGATGTTTAATCACCTTCTAATTAATATCAAAAGTATCATGCACCTATTTTTTTTATTTATTTACCCAAGAAACATTAAATGTTTTTACAGAAAAGATGTGTGCTACAAAATTCATATTTGCCAAAAAGTATACCCACGTTATCCTGGAAGGAGGTTGGCTTACTGTAATTGTTTAATGTTATTTGGACGGATGAGAGAGCACTTTCACTAATTGTGGTATGTTCGATAGGAATAACAATTCCAGAGATTTTAAAGTAGTTGGGCCAAAGGTACGGTTTAGTTTGAACGTATGGGCTGGAATTTGTGGAGATCAAATCCTCGGTCCTTATTTTTTAACGGAACCCTTAATGGAGAAATGTATCTGGAGTTTCTCCGAGGCGCTTTTGAGGATAATCTAGACATTTGATCTCTCGTAAATTAAAATCAATATTGGTTTCAATATGAAGGTGCTCCTCCACATAATACCAGAGCAGTATGTGAATACCTAAGAGAAATATTTCTAGATAGGTTGATTAGAAATAATGGTCATATGAAATGGCCAGCAAGGTCGCCTGACCTTAAAGTACTCGAAACGTTTTCGTGGGGCACATCAAAAAACCGGGTTCATGGCGATCAAGAATTCAATAATGTTGAGGATCTTAGGAGAAGCATAATTGAACAGTGTCGGTCAATATCAAGAAGGGATATAGCAAGGGATGTAGGAAACTTAGGACGTCGAGCACGTCTATGAATTCAGGAAGAAGGCAGAATTTTTGAGCAGATGCTTTGATGTTTCAGATTTTTCTTCGTCAGTGGTATGTTATTTCGTTCATTAAATTGTAGTCGAAGACAGATATTTTCAATAAAGTTCATTGGAAACTAGATTAATCAGACTATATTTCCTTTCTTGTTTGAAATATAAACATTCTACGTTACTTTTACTTTGATAATAACAACAGATATGACAGATAATGGGGTAACAACAAATCGGATAGTTTGACAAGTGTTATTTGATGGAGTTGGAGCCAACTAAAACTATTTTCCAATGTTATGCAGTGTGGTCACATAACAAAGTATCAAATATTATACATCGTTTGAATCATAATGAAAAAATCTATTTCAATTCGTAACAATTCAATACGACGTCCATAAGAAAAAAATCACGTCGTATAGCGGGGACAAAATGAGAATGTAAATGTGCT
This sequence comes from Chrysolina americana, assembly GCA_958502065.1. Taxonomy (NCBI): domain Eukaryota; kingdom Metazoa; phylum Arthropoda; class Insecta; order Coleoptera; family Chrysomelidae; genus Chrysolina; species Chrysolina americana. The sequence continues at coordinate 12,144,071 of OY293412.1, forward strand.
GTTCATTCTGATATCCACAAAAAAAAAATTAAATGGTTTTTAAAAATTTCGTTTTTTCCGGATATCTCTGGATTTACTCGGAATTTTGAAATAATCCTAACAGCATACCTATAATTGTTCGTCACATAGATGCACAGTAGTCGACGATTGGCGAAGGTGTAGGAAAACCCTCTTTTATTGCTAAACTTTGCATAACCGTGCTTGTGATCACATACCTACATACATAATTATTATCAAAAATATTTCTAAGGGTAGCTCGCAAGAGTATGGTTGGATAACGAAAAAAACGTCTTTTGAACAAATCCCCACAATATCACACATATTACGTTCTAATTGGTGAGGATATTATTAGTTCGTTGTTGGAGTCTGTTGTCGAAGACAAGTGTAAGTATATTTCTCACCTCAATATCTGGTATATACTTTCTCAATAGTTGCGTTACTTTTTCAGCATCACAATCTTGCTTCTTATCCATTATTAGGCTGTAGCCAGCGCCATACTTCTTCTTGAGAAAAAAGCTCGAACCACAACACTGCAGCTCCCCACCAGCCATGATTGCAATTCTGTCGCCAAGTAGGTCAGCTTCGTCCATGAAGTGTGTAGTGAGGAGCATTGTTCGACCTAAGGATATTACGAAGTTATAGGTGGCAATGGAAATGGATATAGGTGCGTACAGGACTTGATACAGACGCATTAACTTGAAAAACTGCAAATATCAAAAATTCATTTTTCAAATGAAGCACTAGGTATGTTATTTTACCAGTTTGTAGGACTACTTTACAAATTAGCTCGATATGACAGTCTCTAAAATTGACTTTATCAGATATAAAAGCTGTTTTTTGACGTTGAACCGCATTCAAAAATATTTTGAAAACTTATTCAATTTTACGTCATAGATTTGCCTATCCCGAAAACCATATGTGTCAAAATATTGCATTAGGTTTTAAAACATTCCGTATATGACGTCATTGTTTCAACTCTAAAACGCAAAGTTTATGAAACGGAACAAATAATTTTTCCGTCGACCGTTTATTTACGATGTATTTTAACGCACTCAAAATCGTTCATTAATGACCCCTGTTAATGAATGATTTTATATTAATCAACGATTCACTTATATGCAACCCAACGTACATTGCTCCAATACATATAATATTTATATAGTGACCTGTGGCGTATGCAACCAAACATATTTATACTTACCCGCTAAAACATTTATTTTGAAATCAAGTAGCTGTGTTAGTACTATCTGTCATTATTTATTTCGTTGTTGTAATTTCTTAAAATTCTACGTTTATTTTCAAAGTCAAAGTCAAAATATACTTTATTGTCGGAAGTTATAAAAAACTTATAGACGAAGCTTTTTGGTTTTAGATTAATATTAAAATTGAATTCAATAAATAATGATAAAAAGTATAATGGTGTTACTCCCCACTATCTGCATATCATCTCAGATGAAGGAACACCACCACTATATGCCCTCCGGGGCGACTTGAAAATTTGATGGCGCATTTGCTATTTCAACTGCAGGAAAAACCCGGAAAAACCTACAGTACCACCATTTAGTCCTTAGCGAATGATGGAATGAAACAAAACATAATACATGCTCATCCATCATTACACAAGGACTTCTTCATCTCTGCATCTCTCTGCAACTCCAGCTCGTGATCTCCAGTTTATGAACAAATGGACAGTATATACATGAAAGCAGAAAAAAATGTTAATCAAATTGTGGATGATATAGAAACAATCAATAGCAAAGGAATAAAAAGAATTGTAACGCTTACTTACTATGCTCGATTCATGATAAAAAAAATTATGATTTTTAGATATTATCATCATAAAACTCTTGTAGACTATAATAAGCTTTTTCTGATAATAGCTTCACTATTCAGTTTTCAATAATTTGTCTAAACTTGTCTTTTTATTTAGGTAGGCTAGGGATTTTGATACTTGCTACTGTGATTTAACATAATTGTACTGTCAAACTTCAAACTGAAAATCAGCAGAGAAAAGTTCAGAACACATATGTTTATTGAAATGTTTATGAGAGAAAATTATGGAAACGGTAATAGAAAAAATACAAAATCAATTAGAGATAGTTATTTAATTACCTTGTGCATTGAAGATGTCGATTCGCGATCGATATATTTTTCAATGATCGAAATCATTATTCGTATTTTATTAAACTACGAGTTGATTATAAAATTTTTCCGTCGACTTCACTATTGTTGAAAGGAAGGAATTCTTGATTAGAAGATATTTAATCCATGAAATGAACGGTAGTTAGAACTCTCCTTTCAACTATCGATACTATTAGAGAGACTGAAAAAGGGTACCTATCTACGGAAAAAGTCTATCTGTACACTCACATTTTACGGATGCGATACGGTATCGACCATTGATAGGTGCCATTATTTGTCGATTTCGAAATATCGTGCATCAATGACAAATCGGCCATTAATAAGGGTCATTAATGGTTGATTTCGTTTAAATTGGAGAACATTAAACAGACATATTCTCACAAGGTCGACGGAAATGTATATCAAATATTCTAAGTGACCACTGGCTACTTCCAAACAATAGCATAATATAAATATATAATTTGGATGATGGCATTTGTGAATATCTGTTTTTTCGAAGATTTTCTTTCTATGGGCCATAACCTGAGAACGCATCAAAATTTTCTAACGAACGAAATACTGTAAAATGTTTTCCTCAATACAATGGTGGGGAAATTTAGAGAAACACTTTGTACATTTGTAAAAATGTATCTGAAATAATTTTTCATTTTCCTCATGAGCCCCCCTGTTTATTGAATCCATGTAACTGAGATTATCAATTCACGAATCAATTGTGTCTATTCACAGAACACAATCTGTAGTAATAATATAATAATAACAATAATAAACATACTCCCTCATAAACACTCGTTGAGTGTACCCAAAGGCATTGCCTGTGCGGGTAGAGGACGGCTATTATCATTATTTGCCGTGGTGCTCCGAGGCGACTTACTGATTTTTTTTTGGTGGCGTGTTCACTATTCAGTTGTAGGAAAACCCGGAAAACCTACAGCACCACCTAGTGCTATTTAAATTTGAAAACAGAATTATATACCTTTTATACCTACCCGTTCATTCAACTCCAACGTGTATTCGTTGAGAAATATTTATTTCAAGTATTCTCACCCTCTTTCTGTGTTTGCAACAAGTTCCATAAAGCTCTTCTGGCTGAAGGGTCCATACCTGCTGTGGGCTCATCCAACATTATGACCTTAGAATTACCACAAAGCGCCATGCCCACGCACAACTTTCTCTTCATACCTCCAGACAACGTTGAAGATTTTGCGTTCCTCTGAAACACATGAATATTTGCTAGAATTCAAAAACATTTTTTGTTTTCTTAGGAATTTTTGAAAATTGACTTTGGCTTGCCCTTGACTTCGAACTTGACTCGGACTCTGACTTGAAATTTTTTTATAATTTTTTTTTATTTCATCGCAAAAGAAACATGTCCATATAAATTTTAATTTATTTTTTTTTATTTTTCTTACTCTTCAAGTGAATCAAAAAAATTCAATGAAATTTGTCGATACATGCTGACTTGCTCTTGTACGTGCAAGAGCAACCGGCTCATTGACAGATGTAACACGCAGGATTGCCTGGATCGATTATCGCAAGGCGTTTGATACAACATCAACATCAACATGCATTTGCTTAGATGCCTTGCGGTACCTGATAAAATAGTGAAATGCAGCTGATGCTGCTCTAGAGGACTCGCTTCACCATAATATGGATATGTTCCGTAAATAGACAAAAGTTACCGCTGCTTACCGGACCGGTGACATAAGTTTTGACAGTGGTTTTTATCTGGTACTTGTGGTTGCAATTTATTTTCGGGACATTTGTCACTGTCGTTTGTCTCTTCAGTCTTTCAGTGTGATTATTGGTTATGTTTAATTCTTAATTGTTTCAATTAGCGATAGCTGGCTTTTATATTTTTGGTGTTGTTTATTGTTTCATTATATTAATATCAATATATTGTTTCGAATCATAGATAATGACCAACGTTTTTTTATTTAATGCCTGGAAATAATTAAAAACTCTTCGATCTGTTCAATCACTTCAAATTGAATTCATAAATCATACAAATCAAATCGAAATTTTTTAAACTCCAAAAATTAAAAGTATTCAAACCAGAATAACCAAAGAAAATCGTCGGTTGTTCTGGTGACAGACAATCGACCGCTTTTTCAGGAACCAAGTTCCGTAAATAACCTTTTTTTTAGTTACCAACCTAATAAATAAAAGACATTTACGGGACGCAAATTCAGCAACCAAGACAACCAAGGTGATTACGGAACATATCCTATCTGGGCAAGTCAGAGTACAAACAGAGCAGGTTATATTTAGAAGGGATCCTTCTTCTCTTCTGCATATTCCTATTGCGACTGTCTGTTGCACTACGGAAAATACGTGGATACAACTGCGGCGGCACCTCCAGCAACCGGAGGCATAAGAAACTCACATCACAATTGCTTTGCAACAAGGCTTGTGGCCGCCTAAAGAGAATTATGATTCTTGCCTCGAACGTCAAAGTCAAAGTCAAAATATACTTTATTGTCGGAAATTATAAAAACTTATAGACAAAGCTTTTTGTTTTTGGATTAATATTGAAATTGAATTCAATTAATTAATGATAAAGTATAATGGTGATACTCGCCACTATCTGCATATCATCCCAGATGAAGGAACACCACCACTATATGCGCTCCGGGGCGACTTGAAAATTTGATGGCGCATTTGCTATTTCAACTGCCAGAAGCTCCATTAACAGATACCTTAGCCACTGGTCTACGTACTACCCTCATGGATGACCTCAAACTACATGCCTCGGGGAAAGAGGATCTTCATCAGTCCTTATGGATGGTGCAAGAGTACATGCATGTTAGCGGAATGGAATTTGAGGTCGACAATTGTATACTTCAGTTCGTCTCAAAAGAGAGCGGTGCAAGGAATACGGAGAGGACGTTCATCTCGCAGACGGAAGTATCGTATATCATCTGAATGCCGGAGAGACGTATGTTCACCTAGGGGTGGAACAACGCTACACCCAAGAGGTATCCACTTTTGGAAACTCTTTCCGCGTCAAGTATCAGCATGAACTCCGACAGAGCTGGTCATCAGAACTGTCGGAGACGAACAAAGTTGCTGCAACTAATCTGCTTGCTGTTCCGATTCTACTTGACTCCTTTGGAGTCATGAAATGGACTCATGAAGAGCTGCGACAACTCGACATAAAAACTCGTAAAATGCTGCATCGTCATAGTAGCTTGCATCCTCGTCTGTTCCACGGTTATATTTCTCCAGACGGCGGGGAGGCCATAGACTTTTGGAAGGGTCTATATAACAAAATGTTCCTTTCTTGTGATGACACATTTAATAATATAATAATAATAATACTCCCTCGTATAGTACAAGCAAAGGCAGAGCCTATGCAGGTAGAGGACGGATATTATAATTAATTTCCTCAGCGCTTCGGGGCGATTTACTGATGTTTTTGGTGGTGTATTCACTTTTCAGCTATAGGAAAACCTACAGCACAATAGAAAATTAAACATTTCCTCAAAAATTGATAATTGTAAAAAACGAACGAACAAGCTGCTTGTGAATTCAAGAAATCAACTTATATATTCCTTAGTTCAGTGGTTTATGTCTAGAAGCTTGTTTTTAAAAAACATTTTTAGTGTATTTCATTTGTTCATATATCTGTTTCAGAAGTATTAGTGTCATTTGGCGATTTTTTGCAACTTTTTTCGGAAAGGAGGTGATTCGAGCCAATGTCTAAAAACTGATATTTTTTTGTCGTAAATTTTTCACGTACAAATTGATCGAAAACGGCACCACATGTGCGAAGCCGATACGGGTCGCTAATTCATTATAAGATATTTGCAATTTTGCATATCTACCTTGTCTTCTAGCTCCAGAAGGCTAACGTATTTATCAATTTCCTGTTTGGTCTCACTTTTTGATAGTCCTTTCAATTTGCTGAAGAAGTATAAGTGTTCCGACACCGTGAGGTCATCGAAAATTATATTGTGTTGAGGACAGAGTCCAAGGCTACCCCTCACTCCATCTATGTTAGTTCTGATATCACAGCCGTTGATTCTTCCTGTTCCACTGCTGGGGGTTATCATTCCTGAAACAATAACCTATTTCAGTTTGAAGAATTGGTACTTGGAATTGAAGATGTTGAATTGAATTTCAATCGATAAATGTGATGAGGTAACACAATTGACACAAATTTGAATTTTTTTCCCGGCTTTTTTTTATTTTTCCTGACAAATTTTCCTTTAATTGTGAAAATACACCCGCCACAATTATTTTTTCCCGCTATTTTATTTTATTTTTTTAATTGTTTGGAAAAGAAATTGAAAAATTTTTTTCACAATTTTTTTTTTTATATTTCCTATTATTTTTTTTTTAGTTGTGAATATACTTTGTCCGCCAATATATTTTTTTCCGCCAATTTTTTTTTTAATTTTTTTTTTTTTATTTTTTCTGCAATTTTTTTTCTTTTCATTTTCAATTGCTTGAAAAAAATTGTAAAAATATTTTTCCCGCCAAAATTATTTTTTTAATTTTTTCCCGATAATTTATTTTGAATTTTTTATTGATTAAAAAAAAATATTGAATTGATATTTGCGGACGACATTTGCCAAAGACTTATGTCAACAAATCTTGTCGAAAACATCGGCCGACGACATTCGCCGGCGACAATCGCCAGCGACAAACGCCAGTGACAAACCAGCGACAATCGTCAGCGACAATCGCAAGCGACAATCGCCAGCGACAATCGCCAGCGACAATCGCCAGCGACAATTGCCAGCGACAATCACCAGCGACAATCGCCGGCGACAGTTGCCGACGATATTTTCGAATGACAATTACCGAAGACTTATGCCAACAAATTTAGTAGAAAAAATCGGCCGACGACAATCGCCAGCGACAATTGCCGGAGTAAATCGCCAACAAGAATCGCCAAAAACTCTCGTCGACAACATTTGTCGAAATCGTCGACCGACGACAATTGAAGACGCCAAATGCCGGCGACAAACGCTGGCGACATATTGCTTAAAAAATGAAAATATTTTGCCCGCTAAAATAATTTTTTCCCGCCATTTTTATTTTATTTTTCCAACTATTTGGGAAAGAAATTGTGAAAATACTTTTTACAAATTAATTTTTTATTTTTCTGGTCAAATTTTTTTTCAATTGTGAGAATATTTTGCCCGGTATTTTTTTTTTCATACAATTGTTTTTTTATCATTTTCAATTGCTTGAAAAAATGTAAGAACATTTTCCCCATAACTTTTTATCAATTTTATTCTGCATTATTTTTCATATTTTTTTAATTTTTTCATCAAATCAAATATTGAAAATATTATTCACGCCATTTTTTTTTATTTTGCTAACAAAATTTGTCGAAAACATTGACCGGCGACATTTGCTGACGATATTTGCGGACGACATTTGCTGAAGACTCATGTCAACGACTTTTTGTAGAAAACATCGGCCGACGACAATCGCCGGCGACAATCGTCAGCGACAAACGCCAGTGACAATCGCCAGCGACAAACGCCAGCGACAGTTGCCGACGATATTTGCGTCGACATTTGCCGAAGACTTATGCCAACAAATTCAGTCGAAAATATCGGCCGACGACAATCGCCAGCGACTATCTCCAGCGACAATCGCCAACAAGAATTTTCGAAAATGGAAATCTTTCGAATCACTCTCTATAAAATATTTCGTGTAAATTGGAATGAATTGAGGCAAGAGGTCGGATTCAGACAATCTGTTTATGATTGTTAATAAAAACACTTCATTTCCACACCTGATCAATATGTTCTACTCTTTTCGCAATTATCTTTGTGAAATTCATCATCGCAACTCTTCTTCAGTACATGGTCTAGTTTCATAAACATTATGTTTAATATTTCCCCAAAAGTAAAAAATCCAGAGTAGTGAGATCAGGCGAACGCGGCGGCCAGTGAATTAACGGGCTATTGCATAATGCTGGTAATGTACGAAGATGGTTGAATCAATTTCCTCTGAAATGGATTAGTCGCAATAGTCCGTTAATTCATTGGCCGCCGCGTTCGCCTGATCTCACCCATGTGGATTTTGACTTCTGGGGAAATATCAAACAGAAGATATATAAAAGTAGACCAAATGATAAAGAAGAGTTGCGATGAAGAATTGTGGCAGTTTGCAGAGAAATATCACCAGGAGAACTGCGAAGAGTTGGACAGAACTTGCGCAGAAGGTACGAAAAATTTATATAAAATGAAGGGAGATATATGGAACACACAAAGATTCAGAATTGTTGGTGTCCCAGTTTTTCATCTGCTTGTTTGATACATATTCCATTTCTTCATGTTTGTTTTCAAAATTTGTTAGTATTTAAAAATTAATAATTTGTGTGGAAATATTGTGTTTTCATTAATAACCAGTAACCATATCGTCTGAATCCGACCCCTTGCCTCAATTCATTCCAATTTACACGAAATTTTTTATACAGAGTGACTTTAAAAATTTCCTTTTTCGAAAATTGTAACAGGTATAGAAAACACCCCGTAACAGTTATCATGTTGAAATTTTGCACGGAGCCATTCAAGACTGGTTCGAATCGAATGCCCCAACCAAAATTTTGCTAAAAATATGCCTAATACTTTTCCTCGATTTTTGGCATGCATTCTGTGGTCGTAGTAAGTCGTGAAAAGGTGACTTATGCAACTTTTTCACCTCAGAAGATGAAGCATATTGAGAAGTTCACACTGGAATGAAAAAAATAATCCAATTATCTGATATCCACAGAAATACTGAAAAAAATATAAAATATTTTTCAACAAATGAAGGTTTCCTTCTGAATTTTCCGAATAAGAGTACTCGTGTGTACTCATGTCTACAGCCGATCGGAGCAACGATTTCTGATAAAATGCATTTGAATGAAGATTTTCATGTATTATTTCAATTTTCATCAAAAAACTTTTCAAATAATGGGATGTCGTCATATAAAAGAACTGAATATTTTATATAATATTTTTTTTTCCAAGTGACCCATGGGTACCTTTATTGCAAAAAGCTTGCATGAATCTTTTTTTGGTTGGAAAATATTGAAAAATGCTCGTCATTTTAAAATATTTAGACGTGGACCTTCTGGGACAGTATGTTCCTGACCTTTTGGCAAAACAACTGACTCGAGCATGACACCTTATTTGTTTCGTCAATCACCAAAATTTGATGGATTTTCAATATTCAAATGAAAATTTATCAACGAAAAATATTTTTCATTTTATAACCTCAACGACCTCGTGACGAAGAACTTCTTGAAAGAGAGTTATATGAATTATTATTAATATTTTAACCCTATCTATACATTCCTGACAGGAACAGAAGAAGTCCTGAGATACCCTGTATATATCACGTAATCAATAAAATATATGTCTCTAATAATGCAAAATGTGACATAACATATTGGTTGCACGAGAAACATCTCTGTCATTTATTTCAAAAACTTTTCTCGAAGACCTCATCGAAAGGCAATGATTCCATTTGTTAAAATGTATAATACTATTAATGAATAATTTGTAGTTATTGAATTTATAACTCTAAGGTGGTAGATAGTTGTAGATATAGGTCATACCTATATTTCGTTTTGTTATCTTTGTTAGGTTCAACACATGCGACACCGGTACATGATTTCATATATGAATAAATACTAGAAATGCTTCTTTGTTTTTTATTTCATTACATGGCATTCTATCGAGAATTATTGTCCTTTGAAATGGTATATCCCAACATACCATCTGCCATTTGAAATGAAGTTACAGCAATCATAATAATAGAAAAATACATTCATTTAGAGAGGAGCATGTATAAAATATTCCCATAAGAAGCCCTCAATCGTTTGTAAAGTCGAGGAACAGCTTTCAGCTGACACTTCACCATTTCATTTCATATGAATAAAGGCGATTTATTATTATTATGACATAATGTACGTACCTGTTAGCATTGACATGGTTGTAGTTTTTCCGGCACCGTTATGACCTAGTAAAACGGTTATCTGATCTTGGTACATATTCAGTGAGAAATTTCGCACAGCAACTTTATTGCCAAAAACTTTGCGAAGGTTTTTTATCTGAATGCCAGCTTCGAGATTCTTTGGTTCAGGTTCAAAAAATTCACCCTCAACAGTTGAGTATCCATCGCCTTTGTCTTCCACACCTGAAAATTAGTTTAGGTGAATAGTTGGTTACCACGTGAACCACTAAAAAAAAACCTATTGACGCACATGGTTCTATAGTTAATTCACATTGAGAGGTATGAATTGCGCCATAAGATAACAGTGTTCATACTTCAGAAAGAGGATTTGATTTGATATGAAAAGCAGTTCTGAATGTAGGTATATTTATACATGACTAAAGTGTGATCGAAGTAAAATACTGATTGTAGCATATTTTCAATTAACACATGAGTTAAGTTAACATTGAACAATTTGAAGAAGTTATATGCACTTAAATCAACCAAAGTTTTTCAAGTGATAATGGGACTAGGATCACGCTTATTGCTCCTCAACAGATCATGAAATTTGATTCATATGTATATACAGTGTGACTCAGTAGTGTGTGTATGGTCCTTAACTTTTTTTCTAAGCAAGCTATCGACCCGATTTTTTTCATAGGTTCAACAATGAGCATTGTAAATATATTTCAATTGATATTCAGGATGTCCCAAATTGAAATATGCTACTGAAATCTGTTTTTTTTAAATGGCAACCCTCCGTTTTTGTTACATTTTTGAATTCGCCACTAAATTGTCGATATAACGCACCAGGGTTTCATAGACTTATCTGCAGTAGCTTTTGACTTATGTCAATTTATGTTTCAAAATAGCGTCGTGCATGGACCCACAAAAAAATTCATAACCTCAGAACCATTCAAAATAACTCAACCTACTTTTTTCCAGACGATTCCTTTACGGTCTTCATCCCTTAGAAAGAAGGGAGTCAGAAACGATTTTTTCTTTTTCGAGTGATGAAGAGATGTATTAGTGTATGAATATAAAAATAACAAAAAAAATATTATTCAAGTATTAAATGAATGAACAGAATATTTCCCCTCAATTTTGGTAATTTTTGTTCATTTCCACCATAAAAATGAACGAATATTTTTATTAGAATGGCGAAAAAAATACATTTTTGTAAAATTATTTACACAAAAATTGAGGCTTCGAAAAAAGAAATGAGATCGACGTTTAACAAAGTTGATTCATTTAATACTTGAAGAATATTTTTTTCATTATTTTTGTCTTCATATATCCATACATCCCTCTATCAATCAATAAGAAAAATTCGTTTCTGACTCCCTTTTTTCTCAGCGATGAAGACCATTAAGCTTCAGCCAGTTGAGAACCGTTACGGGACACCTGACTATGGACATGCACCAGTGAAGGAGTAACTCAAAAAAGGGGCAATACAGTTCCCACCCAATACGGAACTTGTACAAACTCGTATAAGACACAAAAATATTGGATTGGGTACTGTGACATTGAACATAGCTCTATTGATAATACGTGGAGTTGGCGGGTTTGCGAATTAAGGCATAGATAGGTAAGATACAATGAGTTAATAAGCCCAAGTGTCACCGGAGGCAATCGCCGATCGGATCTACACAGTATTATTGAGTCTGGAGACTCAACATTGCTCTATGAAAGATTTCCTTCACCTCAAAAAAAAATGGTCATGCACTGGCGCGTCATGCTGCAACCACATGGTCCTTCGGGTATTCAAATCCACTTCTTCTACCATTCTCGCGAAGAAAATGTGAATATCTTTCACCATTCAGCACATTGTCGAAGAAGGGGTCCAATAATGTGATTTCTTATAAATCCTTCCCAAACATCAAGCGACCATCGCTGTGGGTGATGAAGTGTCCTCAACCAGTGAGGATTTTCGACTGCATAATAATACATATTATGTATGGTAACCGACCCGTTGTTCTTGAAAGTTGCTTCATTACAAAACATAACTTTGTTTAATGTATTAATCCTCATCAATCATGCTAAATGAATACTAAACGCAACTCTATTGGCAAAATCATCACCATACAATTCTTGATGTAGTTTCAGATGAAAAGGGGGGAACTTATATTTCAATATTATTCTATTCACACTACTGTGTGAAATACCTGTTTCCGCTGCTATTTCTCTAGTGCTAATGTGAGGATTTTCTTGAAGCATCAATAAAACTCACACCTCACTTTCCTCAATGATTCGACCATCAACAATTTCCTATTGAGTATTAAACACACCACCTGTGAGTTCAAACCAATGTCTTAACTTTTGGAGACCCGTGTAGTTCTTGCTTCTGGATTCTTTTCATGATAGATTCTGCTTGCTAATAAAGGATTTCTGTCAGCTCCGCCAATACAGTAGATCATATTCACTAAATCTTCGCGAGTGAAATTCATTCTCAACAAATCGACGAGTACAATTATTGACAGTACAAGAAGACGTCAAATTTCACGAAAGTGGCCTACTAGATTCCTTAAAAAAACATCCACCTTTCTTATTTTCAACATATTTCGCCAACTTCACAAAGTAGTTCCCAAAAACCTGATATCGACGGAAAACTTTTGAAAAATGCCATGCCATAGTGCAATACAATGCAGGGTGCTGCTTTTGAAAAATCCGAGTTGCCATTTGTGAATTGTCATTAAAAAAATCGTAGTAGGCGGTAGAACAGTGACTGCAAGTTCGACTGCATTCAAAAGATGCGCTAAAGCTTAAGAAATCAATGGAAAAAAGTAGATTGAGTTATCTTGAATGGTTCTGTAGTTATAAATTTTTCTGTGGGTCCATACAATACGCTATTTTGACACATAATCTGGCATAAGTCAAAAACTACTGCAGATGAGTCTATGAAACCAAAGTGCATTATATCTATCGACAATTTAGTGGCTAATCAAAAAATGTTACAGATACGGAGGGTTGCCATTTCAAAAAATAGAACTCATTTTCGTATTTTAATTTGGGACATCCTGTATATCAAATATTTTCACAATGTGCTCATCGTTGAACCTAACGTTTAAAAAAAACGATAGCTTGCTTGGGAAAAAAGTTATGGACCATGCACACACTCATTGGTCACCCTGTATGTATGTCCTGTTAGCTATAGCTCCGGATGTGAGCACTCATTTGTTTTTTGACTTGAAAATATTCGCAGTAGGCTGTGAAATTTGAATTTGACTCTGATGTTATAGCACAGTTACATCTATCTTACCAGTGTATCTCTGTCCACACCAATAAGAAGCTGTGAAAGGAAAGTACCAAGGAAGGGCAACACCGTACTCTCCGGGCCTGACTGCTTCGATGTACAGTGTCAAAAGCATGTAAATCACAGAATCTACGGCCAACATGATCATAATCAAACCAAGCGTCAGAGGGTCATCTGGCGAATTCGAAGTGAAGACATTGTCCCATTGGACTCCTGAAAAATATATATTATTTCATTATTTTTTGCGATTTCACCTGATACAAAAATCATAATCGTCAACTCAATTCATAGTTGTAATCAGAAAATTTATTCTATACAAATTAACACGAACTATATTCAGATCACTCATGAAATATTTAACGTCACTGTTAGTTCAAAGAAATTAAATAGTATGATTTGACAGAATTTTAGGGTGTGTGTTGAATTTACAGATTTTAAAGACGTCAAATGAATCTACAATTTATTTCATGAAAGTCACTGGTGAATTTTTTTTCAAGAGATAAAGGTTATTGTATTTTGAGCAAATGTGAACAATATTAATAATAATAATAACTTTATTATTCCCAAGAAACATAGGCTGCTTATAATAGGGAAATATCAAAATAAATTCGTAAGTAAATGAAGCAATAAACAAACTGTAACAAAATAATAAATTGTCAAATCACATTCATTTTTTAAAGTATTGTTTCAATTTGAACTTGAATTTTAAAGAGCATTTGATATTCTTCAATGTGCTTGGTAGTTTATTATAAATGAGTATACCATCGTGCATTATATTCCTTTTTCCAATTTCAGTTTTGATTCTACTGGTTTGCAGTTCATGAACCATTCTTGTTCCATGATTATGAATTGCAGTGTAATGAAAATTTAAACTGGTATATTTCTTTTCAATTCTGCTAAGATGAATAAATGAACAAACTCCTAATTTATAAAGTGAATCCAAATTCAACAAATTTTTTGGTCTATATAAATTTTCAGTAGGTTCTAGATGAGGTAATTTATATATGCATTTGATTGACTTGTTTTGAAGTTTTTTAAGTGGTTTTAGAACAGATGCTTTGGCAGATCCCCATATAGAAACTAAATATTGATGAAAAGAATATTATTACTGACTAATGACATTTTCTGTATGATTAGTTATGTCAGTTTTTGGCGTTAAGTTATTACTATATTTTTTTGATTTCTTCTATAAACATGAAATGTTTCTTGGGAAATAAAGTTGATTGATTGATTGATTGATTGATTGATTGATTGATAGATAGATAGGATACAAGTGTATTTCTGTGAATTCTTTGAATTTTTTCATCAAATTTTCTATGCCAAAAAGTTTTCGCATAGAAAATATATACCGTGTAGCATTAACATCTGTATGCCTTTTGGTGTGTTAACTATCATGATTTTTGATAAAACCTGGATGATTGTGAATGAAATATTACTTGTGAATTACATGAGAACTTTCCCGTTGACGTTGTATTCGGAATGTTCAATAATCGATCCACAATCCGTCCGTTACATATTATACGTATTCCGGTTGTCCCAGATCTTTTCATTCAGCCAACATCTCACTTACGATGCTTGGGAAATAATTTAATAAAGAACATTCACTCGTTTCCAAACGGCTATGCCTTTGAAGCTTATCTGTTAACTTATGTCAATTATTCCTGGAAAACTATCCCCACCCTCAATCAATCAATCGCACCCTATACATTTTTCTTTTTACCTGTGAAGTGCGATAAATTTTTTCTTCAAATATGTATCACACTTGATATTTTGACTGATGTCCAACTGATAGAATATGAAAGGTTATGTAAGGTTAGGTTAGGTTAGGTTATTTTATTTATTTATGTCATTATGTTTATTTTATGTTTTCAAATTCTGTCAGGAGTGTTATAGCAAGAGTCGATTTTAGTTGCAGAATATTATTTTTGTTTTATAATTGGCAGATATATAAGAAAATTATTCCCATTTTGGTTTATTTTAGATACCTAACTTTCAAAATAAATAAGTCAGTGACCTGCTTGTTATTTCACTCAATAACAATACATTTTCATTATGAGATCTTGATTTATTTGTCAGTTATTCCAAAATTAGTTATTATGAATAATTATTAAGTGTATCCACGTTAAAGACCATGGTGAAATTGAAATTTTTAGGTTCATTTTGATGAACTGTACTTCCAAATAAGTATTCGAAATGAACATTCAAAACAAGTCTTAGCAATTCGATTGGGCTTCGTAATTCGTTTATTTGATGCTAATTGTCCGACCGTTCGACTTATTTTTTATGTTTGTATTATAAGGAAATGAAATACTGATTACTTTCATTACTATCATTCTAACAGGTGAGTTACTTCATTCCTGAGCTACGACCACTATTATGTGCCGATTCCAACGTTCAACGTATTGTAGATGTATATACGATCCGTGTTTTACCTTCAATGGACAAGAATTCAATAGATTTTTCACACTCGATGGCTATTTTCAACGTTCATCCATTAGGCATCCTTTACGTACTTAGTAATATATTATTCACACTGTATATGGAAATTTGATGGAACCTTTACGGGACATCAAAGAACGTAACTAGACAATTCTGATAAACATGCTGTACATCCGGTGGACATACAGTGTGTCCCAGCTAAAACTTGTCACCCCCCTAATATCCGAACTCATGAAAAAAATTGAAAATCGCTCAGACCCGTCGATTTTTATTTCAAGGGGGAACACTTTCACCAAATACACCATCATTGTGTTGTCAACCCCCTCAACCCCAGCACCCCCTACTTCAGAATTTTCAATGGGACTACTATACTTGTGATACATCATTTTGAAGGGAATTCAATCCCAAATACATCGGTGTACTGAAATTGAGGATCGATCAAGTGTTGTTGAAGTTTTCATGAAAACTAAGTTTTATCCAGATATTTTAATTTTTCATCACCTCAAATGTTAGCGTCGTAAGAAAGGTTCACTGTGGGTACGCCACTGTATTGAAAAATAATATGCTGTCAGAAATAATAGTTTCGAAGGTGAGACAGACGTTTTTATGAAAAAAAAATTGCCCTCATGTGTTTTTGTATACGCATATCTTTGTTTACGCCTTGGTAATTGATGTATTCGAGTCACTGCATTCAACAATTTGAAAACATTCGAAAATGGTTTATACTGTATAAGAGAGAATATCCATTGTAGCTGCGTATTTTGAAAATGGACGATGTGCTAGAGCTACGGCTCGAAGTTTCAATGAAAGTCATCCAGAAAACACCACATCATATCAGTACGTGCTTCAATTGATGAATAAGTTCTTGGAGTCGGGATCAGTGCTGAATAAAAAACATCAATCAAGCCTATGAGAAATGAAGGGGTCGCTGTTGCAGTTGTAGGACATGCAGTGATGGACAACATTCAATCGTTAAGACAACTTGAGACTATTTCTGGAGTTTCGAAAAGCAGCGTACATCGAATTCTGAAAGACGCAAAATTCCATCCTTATAAAATGCAGAATGTACAAGAATTAAATGAAGATGATCCTGACAGACGTACAGAGTTGTGTGAAATCATGAGTCAATTAATGATTGGTGATAATAATTACCTCTACAATGTGTGCTTTTCTGACGAATCTTCTTTTTATTTAAATTGACATGTGAACAGGCACAACTGCAGATACTGGAGTGACGTAAATCCCCATTGGTACAGGGAAACTCATTCACAAACTCCCTAGAAATTGAATGTTTGGGCTGGTATTCTGGGAGACCATATTGCAGGTCCATATTTTATTGATGGTAACCTCAACGGACAAACGTATCTTGAACTTCTTGATACAACTGTGAACCCCAGAATCACTCAGTTACTTGAAGACGATGATAGGTTACTTGACGGTCAGCTCACCTTTCAACAAGATGGAGCTCCTCCACATTTTGTTTTACCTGTACGTCAATTTTTAGATGACAATTTCACAGGGCGATGGATTGGAAGGCGAGGATTTATCACCATTAGACTTCTTTTTATGGGGTCATTTGAAATCCAAAGTTTATATTACCCAGCCAACTTCTCTTGATGATCTACGCAGGAGAATTGTTTTGGAGTGTCGTGCAGTGACTCCAGAAATGTTGAGCAATGTGCGAAGAAATTTCGAAGATCGCTTATACTTCTGTATGGAACTGAATGGTTTACATTTTGAACCTTTCATACGATGATAACATGTTAGGTGATGAAAAATAAAAATATCTGGAAAAAATTAGTTTTCATGAAAACTTCAACAACACTTGATCGATCCTCAATTTCAGTACACCGATGTATTTGGGATTGAATTCCCTTCAAAATGATGTATCACAAGTATAGTAGTCCCATTGAAAATTCTGAAGTAGGGGGTGCTGGGGTTGAGGGGGTTGACAACACAATGATGGTGTATTTGGTGAAAGTGTTCCCCCTTGAAATACAAATCGACGGGTCTGAGCGATTTTCCATTTTTTTCATGAGTTCGGATATTAGGGGGGTGACAAGTTTAAGCTGGAACACACTGTATATCGGCCGTACATGTACTTACTATTCCAGACCTTTAAGGACACAACCCGTCATCTGATATTTTACGTCCAATGGAGGTGAATTTGAATCATTTCCTTACATTTAATGGACAGTGAATCTGCTTAAGTTGGCTACATATGGGAAACTTTTTTATTATTGAATTTAAGAATAAAAGTTATTCCACATAAAAAGTTCTGCATCGTCTAAAACCCGTGATGCAATCATCAGATATTCAATTTTATCATTCTTATACGAGGTATGTCAAAAGATATGAATTTTACCCAAGAGTAAAGTAACTTATATTTCACAATATCGAAAATTGTTAATATGAAAAGTTGTTCGGAAAAAACTATGTTTCGATATGCAATTACATCCTCCAAATTGGAAAAAAAATTACATTTTTTTTTGAAATTATTAATATTACTTTTATTATTATATTTTTATGAAAATTTGCTTATTAATTTCTAAACAGACCGGAAAGGTCAACATGTTTGTAATAAACTATAATTGATAATTTGTAAAAAAAATGTTTTTCCAATTGAAAGGATGTAATTGCATACTTAAACATAGTTTTTAATTCCAACTAACTTTTTATAATGAAAATTTTCGATGTTGTGAAATAAAAAGTTACTTTACTCTTGAGAAAATTTCATATTTCTTCACATACCTCGTGTAAGATTGATGGAATTTGATATATGATGATTGCATCTTGGGTTTTAGACTATGCAGAACTTTTTATGAAGAATAACTTTTTTTCGTAAAATCAATAATAAAAAAGTTTCTATCTAGCCAACTTAAGCAGACTCACTGTTTGTCCATTGGGCATTCATAAAGTATTTAATTAAAATTTTATATCTATTATATTTGGTGAATTTTCACTGGACATTTATGAAGGTAACTGGATGTCTTTAATATACATGCTGTACATTCGCTGAATATACATATGACGTAGATATGCTTATGCTGGACCTTTATGAACACAATCGGTCATCTGATATATCACGTTCATTTGAGCTGAATTTGATATATTCTCATGCATCCTATGTCCATTGGGCATCCAGGGAGTATGTACATAAGATACATTCGGTAGACTATCAGGGAAAATTTATGAACGTAACTGAACGTCTTCAATATATTATGTATATGCTATAAATCTGCTGTACATAAATCAGACGTACATGTGATCATTCCGAATGTAATGGAGGATCTAAATACCGGGTGGCTACGGAAGTAGTGCCTACGGAATATCTCAGTTATTGTATGAAGTAGGTTTGTGAAATTTGGAGCGTCGATATAATGACATAAGAGCTAGAATTTGAGCATATTGACATGTCGAAGTTAACTTCCGGTCTGACCGGAAGTAACATCAACTTTCTTATTTTAAATGGAAACCCAATTTTTTTTTCTTTTCGCTTTATTCAGCATTCAATTCCCTTTCTAATGACATATCACAAGTAAGTATCTAACCAGAAAGTAGATCAGAAAAAAATTATTATTGAAATTCACCGAGTAGGCCGTGGAAGCAAAATGAAAGCCAAAAATTGAAAAGTTGGCTATGGAAACCATACGTCACTTGATAACAGTTGCTACTACTGTGATATTTTATTTTCATTCGTCGGCGTTATAAAAAGCCGCCAAAAAAAATATTGGAAAAATTGGGAAAAAAACAATACTCTGTAGGTCCATAACTTAAATAGGAACATACAACTTTTTCTTGCCTGTACTATTCAGCATAACCATTCCTTTCTAATGATATAATAGAAAGTAATTTTTTGAAATGAAATACCAAAAAATCCAATTATTATTCTTCAAATAACAAAACAGATTATCGCCATACGCAAAAATAACATTAAAAATAATGTGGAATGATAAATTATATCCTGTAGGTTCTAGGTTAAATAGGAACATAAACGTACTTGGTCTGTGCCATCGTCCATACATATTCTAATATCTATCTATGGACGATGTTTGTGCTATTCAGAATAATCATTCCATTGCAATAATCATTCGAACCAAAATATTAACAAGTAGGCTGATTAAGATGTATTTTGGAATGAAACAAAAAAGAAACGAGAGCTCTCACGAACGCTGCTATCCATATTATTTTGACGTTCGAAGTAGTGTTTTTGATTCTGCCATTTTAAAAGGGTTTGGAAATCGAAATCAGTTATTCACGAACCGAACAAATTGACATGCTTCTCATTAATAGTGAATGTTTAAAAAATTCTTATGCCGCTGAACGATTGTATTTAGAGCGATATCCAGGGAGGCAGCAACCGTCAAGAAGATATTTCCAGTGGCTTGAAGAAAAATTAAGAACTGAGCCTGATGTTCACGAAGACCAAGAAGCATTTGTTATTAATGAGGAAACTGAAATTAATGTATTAGCTTTAGTACAATATGATAGCACAATTTCCTCAAGGCAGATTGGCGCCGAATTAGCTATAAGTAAGGACTCTGCTAGGAAAATTTTTAAAAAACATGGATTTAAATCCTTCAAGTATCAGTTGCATCAACATTTGTATGAAAATGACGGCGAAAGGCGCCTGGAATATTGTAATTGGTTTCTTCGACAAAATGCTGAGAATCACCTATTTAACTATTATATCTTGTTTACGGACGAGTCAAGATTTACCAACAATGGATTATTTAACAGGAATAATACAAGGTAGGTACTGTACTTTATTTGGATTAGTGTCGATAGTCGAAGTGTAAAGTGCTAAAAGTGTGAACGGTCTTTTGTTTCAGGTACTGGGCGATAGAAAACGAGCATCGGTTTCGACAAGGTCGCTTCCAGGAGAGATTTGGTGTAAATGTTTGGGCAGGAATAGTTGGAACTCATATTGTTGGCCCCATTCTTTTTCAAGGCCAACTAACCGGAGAGAGATACTTTAATTTTTTAACGAATGAAATTTCGGAATTCATTAACATCCTACCAGCGGAAATAACTGAGAGAATGTACTTCCAGCAAGATGGCGCCCCTCCGCATAATTCAAGAATAGCGAGAAATTATCTTCAAAATCGCTTTCAAGAGAGACTTATAACAACCCATGTTATGGACCTACAGAGTATTGTTTTTTTCCCAATTTTTCCAATATTTTTTTTGGCGGCTTTTTATAACGCCGACGAATGAAAATAAAATATCACAGTAGTAGCAACTGTTATCAAGTGACGTATGGTTTCCATAGCCAACTTTTCAATTTTTGGCTTTCATTTTGCTTCCACGGCCTACTCGGTGAATTTCAATAATAATTTTTTTCTGATCTAGTTTCTGGTTAGATACCAACTTGTGATATGTCATTAGAAAGGGAATTGAATGCTGAATAAAGCGAAAAGAAAAAAAATAGGGTTTCCATTCAAATTAAGAAAGTTGATGTTACTTCCGGTCAGATCGGAAGTTAACTTCGACATGTCAATATGCTCAA
Source organism: Chrysolina americana (assembly GCA_958502065.1). Taxonomy (NCBI): domain Eukaryota; kingdom Metazoa; phylum Arthropoda; class Insecta; order Coleoptera; family Chrysomelidae; genus Chrysolina; species Chrysolina americana. The sequence goes on from OY293412.1 coordinate 12,165,355, forward strand.
ATTCTAGCTCTTATGTCATTATATCGACGCTCCAAATTTCACAAACCTACTTCATACAATACCTGAGATATTCCGTAGGCAATACTTCCGTAGCCACCCGTTCATTGGACATCCAGGAATGGGGAATGCCACGTTTGATAAAAGTTTTTTGGAAATTGAATATAGGCGATGCATCATTATATACAATAAACAATTTTTACTGCATGTAACGTCATTTGATCACAAAGTCAATATGGCAACGGTGCCTACTGAATTTGCGGTTCTGGTTCGTTCGCGCATGCGCATAACATAAATAATCTTCTAAATTGGACAGCTGTCACAGTGAAGTAACACAGACACGTGTGTTAGTGTCACTCGTCAGCGACCACGGAGTAAGAATTATGGTGTCAAAACTGATAGAATACATCTTTTCGGCATGCGACGTTGCCAAATGTGGTTTTACTACATATGACGTCACAATTTGATTTTCGCTCTTTTTAACAAAGATCATGAAAAAAATGATAAAATACAAAATACGTAGGTACTCCTTATTTTTGGAAAAGCAATACATTCATTACGAAATCGAAATATAGTGGCCTTGCCCAGTATTTACTTAAGATGTTACATCGAAGAAACGATCCTAATGTACGTCCATTTGACATCCAGGGAGTATGTACATTGGATGTTATTCAAGAAATAGAAACTACCACTAACACTAGTGAGCTTTTTTGAGCTCTTGAAGATGCCACCTTTGTTGGTGAAACGCGCTTCGAATTTTGGTGTTTTGAAAGTTCCTATTTCATGAACTTCATTCACACCGAAGGTTCCAAATATTAATTTATTCGATGAGATGTTACATCCATCACATTTGGTGGACTTTAGTCGGTTTATGAAAATAACTGAATATCAAATCGACGTCCATAGGGTCCATGTTTTACATCCACTGGACACATGTGCTATGTGGACTGGATCAACTAAAATTAATTGAGAAATGACGTACCTTCTCCAGATCCCTCGTACATTATCATCATTTGGAAGCCAAAAGCCATTGCAGTATTATGTCCTAAACTAGAAAGGAGTTTGTTGGTGAGAGACAAGGTGTCATATGTCTTCTGCGTAAACAGATAGGGAGAAAATGACAAAAACCACAATAATCCAGCCATCGTTGCAGCAGTATTCGCTGAAAATAAAAAAGGTGAAAGTTTTTAAGGTTACAAAAATTGTTGAAATTATGAGTTATTACATTTTTGTATGATACCTTTGGGTTATGCAAGTATTCTAGCCTTCCTAGATCAAGTTAACTTCGCCAATAAGGTCCACATGATCTGTTCTAGATCTAATTTATATTATTGAAGGTTTCTTCTTGCTTTACCTACTCTAAAAATATTTTATCATGCAAACGCATATAAGACGTGTGGCTCAATGCCATCTACAGTTTCTGAAAACTCTACTAGGTGGAATGACAATTTGGCGAAGCTTGACCTTCTAGGTCTTCTTGAAAATCATATTGTATCAGCTGTGATAGTCTGATATATCAATGTAATTATTTAGATTATTCCCAAATTGTTGTAAATAAGAAGTGGGTACTGTACATATTTTTCGATCTATTCTTGTTACTTGATGAAAAGAGAACTCTGAATCAGAAATGAACATTTACGAAGTGTGAGTAAGAGTATATCATATCTTACCTTTCGAAAAAAATACACTGATCGCGAAACAGAATGTGATGGTTGCAACAACGTAGAAAACCATGAATAAGAGCATCACCATTGGATTAGACTTAGTGAAAACTGTATTCTCGGTATTTGTATACCATTTGACTTTCAGCAGTACTACGATAATAATGGCAGATAAAAAAAGAAACACAAAGCATTTCACAAACCATGCCAACCAATGCAGCCAGTTTGGTAGACCCATAATCTTCATTGCTTCCTGAAATTCAATTAGTATTTGATGAACTAAAATCTATATAAACATCTGTTTTCATTCAAAAATAACCTGCTGTGATTCACACATTATTACAAGCAACTTCTGCAATATTTTAATATTTTTGGTGGGTTGATGTTGATAGAATGATCAAGGCCAACACGAGACTGGCTCAGTCTTGGTATTGGTCTTGATAGTCTTGGATCAAAATTTGTCTGGGAATTTTAAATATTCAATTCAATTGTCCAACAGTTTATATTCATATAATAGTTATTATTCATTTCTCAGTCTTTCATAATTGTATGATGATAATTGAAAAAGAACCAAGCAACTTTGATTATATTCTATGAACGGTATTGTAATGATGAGTCTTTTCTAAAATGGGAAACTGCATATGCCTTCAAAGTCACTTGGATCATTAGTCAATAGATGTCGCAAAAATTCTAGAAGGCGTTTAATACTTTTATACATAACGAATAAAAGTAACGCTGTTGTTTGGAACCTTTATCTCAGTTTTGCAATGTGGCGCTTGGTTCCTTTTCAATTATCATCATCCAATTGTCAATTTGTGCGGGTGAAGTAAGCGAAATAAAAATTTCTCATTTCACCGTCATAATATAATTTTTAAGAAATCTTTAATAAATGTTGAAGTATACCCACACAGCACACAAGTCGGTGCCCGACAGACCAGAAAAAAGGTTCAAAATGGTTGGAATATTAATTAAGTTTTTTTGACCATTTTACATTGGATTATTGTGTGATGAGCACAGTAAGATACGGTTGCGGTAGAGTGGTGGAATCGGAATCCCGAGGAAATTGCAATAGTTATTAACCACTCCGACCTTTCAACATACACCTATTTATTGTAAACTGTATAACTGCAGTACAGATAAAAAAAATGTATTTTCTATTTTGAATGAACAAAATTTGAAAACCTACCATATGAAAAATTAATAATTGAATTAAAATGCCTTAGCATTTTCCATTTAAATTTTCTTTTTCTTTCGAGACCAAGACTAATACTCTTGGGGGAGAGTCTTGATCTTGGTCTCGAAAGTCAAGTCTAGGTCTTGGTCTTGGGAAGATTTATAAACTCTTTATTGGTTTTGGTTTTGGTCTTGGTTTCGGTCTCAGTCTCGGTCTCGGTCTCGGTCTCGGTCTCGGTCTCGGTCTCGGTCTCGGTCTCGGTCTCGGTCTCGGTCTCGGTCTCGGTCTCGGTCTCGGTCTCGGTCTCGGTCTCGGTCTCGGTCTCGGTCTCGGTCTCGGTCTCGGTCTCGGTCTCGGTCTCGGTCTCGGTCTCGGTCTCGGTCTCGGTCTCGGTCTCGGTCTCGGTCTTGGTCTTGGTCTCGGTCTTGGTGTTGGTCTTGTATCAATACCAAGACAGGATCAAGACTAATCTCTTGATTGATTGCTACCGATGTTCCTGTTTTGTAAACCCATCTTTCACCAGATATGACACCCCTCGACTTCTATTTTTGGGTAGCTCTCCGAAACGACGTTTGAGAAAGCAAACAAACGATATTAAATGAAGAGTAGGTAATCATTGACGAACTGTATTCAAAGTAACGCATAGTGTTGATAGAAGAGCCCAAAACAACAATAATTTAGTAATTGGTATTTTTGAACAATTAATCCATTCAAGGAACTGAGCATTTAATAAAATCCAGATGTATTTCCCATTGCAGTATTTCAGATACAGTCTGAGAAGTTTGCAGGGGAATAGGCAAAATAAAGATGAATTCTATAGTCAAAATACCCTTTGTTCCATCAATCCTGCTAAGTTAGCTATGAGACAACTATCTGGCAGAAAACGAGTACTTCCCTGGCTAATATCACGAGGGACATTGAACTACATCTGTCAAATAAATGTACAACGTTCCTCAAGGAGCTCCCAAATATTTCAAATTCGATAACATAGGATACATTAATATGTGCCAAGTTGTCTTGAAACTTTGTTGACATGACTGTCAGATATTCTTCATTATTATAAATTATTGTCGCTGTTCACTTTTGAATACTTTTTGAAATGCTATTTTCCTATCAAGAAAAATGTGATATAGTTTAATCATACTTGGTTTGCCAGAAAAATAGTAAGAGGGCAATCCAGACCACAGCAATTTGTTTCCTGATCGTGAATTACCTGATCACCGATATTTTGCTTTGCTCAATCAAAGATTCAGGAGCAATGAAAAAGTTTTTGCAAAAAGAACAAGTAAAAAATATTTTTGTTATACTTGAGGGTACATAAATTAACGTTTTAGCATATTTTGAGGCTAATCCAAATAATTCTATGAGAGACTTATCAAGAGAAATAGCTGTTTCAGTGACTGCCATAGAAAGATTTCTACAAAACATAAATTTTTTCCTTACAAGTTACGATCAGTGCAAACACTACAACCTGGTGATTCTGAGAGAGGAATGTGGTTTTTTTTTTGGTGGTTTATTGATAAATTTAGACAACATTCAAACTTCCATAGAAACATTATAATAGCGATGAGGCACATTTTTCAAATCGTGGAATGTATAATGAAGAAATTTTCATTATTGAAGATAATCCACTATTAGTTCTTCCCCAAAATCCGCAAAGGCGATATAGTGTGTGATGTTTGTTGTGGATTGATTATTCAGAGGAAGAATTATCGGTCCATTTTTCTACTATGGTTATTTGACAGGACCGCGTTACATTAATTAATTATTAAGAGTGTTGGAAGAGATTTTCGATGATTTGGATCTGGAGACTCGTCAGAAGATCTATTTTCGGCAGGACGTAGCACCAGCACAAAATTTTAGTGGCGTTAAAAGTATTGTACGACGCTGTATTGAAACTAGATGGATTGCTACAAATGGTCCTGTTTAGTGTCCTCCTCGTTCACCGGATGTAACACCCCTTGATTATCATTTCTGGGGATTTCTGAAATACCAGGTATACAAATTGAAAGACAATGATGTAAACGAATTGAAAAATTATATCGAAACTATATTTAATAGAACTGATAGATGAACTTAAATGAAGCTCTCAAATATGTGTTCATCAAGAAGGCGGTGTTTTTTAACATTCACCCCATATCTCTTAGCGTTTCATTGAATTTGTATTATTAAAAATATCTGTTTCTTAGTGGAAAAACTGTATTTTTTTCAGTTTTTTATTAAGAATGTGATGATAAATCGAAATACATAATAAAATAAAGGGTGTTCCATTTAAAAACATTTCATATCATGAAATATATTCAGAACGCTACTGTCAATTGTTTTTCTTTGTCTTTAGCATCGAGAGGGCCATGAAAAATTCCACTAGTTTGCTCATTTAACCGAATTCGTAACATCAACAATAACGAAGTTGGGAATAATGACGACCTTATTTGGAAAAGGCTGTATAAATTAAATAAAAATAATTATTTGCAATCGAGGGAACTTCTGTACGCAAGTTTAAGATATTTTGATTATTTACAACTTTCTTATATTTTTTTTCGACATGACGTTACCCCTCAAAACGTATATTTTAACTACCCCCAGCCCCTCTGTCGTCTTGATTTCTCGCAATTCATTTTAATTTTGCGACCATCCACATGACGCAATTTTTTTTGTTTTAAAAATAATTGGCTCTGGTCTAAAATAGTGAATACTTGAGGTCACAAATATTTCAGTTTAGAATATCACAGTTTGTTGAACAAAGAATTAACTATAGAAAATCCTTATTATATGGAAAACTAGTAATTACCTTGAGTTGTTTCTCCTTTTCTGTTGTTATAGCCTTGATGGTGTTTATACAAGTATATACAAAGCTCATCATGATAATGATACCAATCATCTGTTTGAGTACCTGTAGTAGAGGATCTTCAGACCATGGCGAATGGGGAAACCGCCTCATGTTAATAAAAGGGATATTACTTTCAGTGAGCCATTGTGTTATTTCTGGTGTTGGCTTCGTAATGTTATGAAGGGTGTAACCTTTTCTGGCTAGAATGAGCGACATGGTGAGGAAGCTTTGCATTCCGAGGAAACCTTCGTGATAGTAGCCTAAAAAAAATTTATTGGTTTGGATGTTATTTCAGTAAAATTTCAAAGTAGGGACTATTTCATAGATTTGACTGAAACAAAACTAAATGAAACCAATAATTTCATCGAAGTGGAAATACTCTTCTATCCACACATTATCACGGAGTGGAAAATATGAGGCAAGTATCCGACAGAAAATAACTACCTATTCATTTGTTCAACGCTCCTAAAAGAGGACACCATTGCAAGTGGTAATTGTGATCAGGTATTAATTCAAAACCAAGTTTTACGTAATGTAACAAATGTTGCTTCGCAGACAAACCTAAAAGTAAATTAAAACATACAACGTATCTGCAATTGACAAGAAATAACCTTGTTGCAAAGTTTATTTTGCAATATTACATACCAACGGCAACAGTAGACTTCCAAACGAAAACTACAGCTACTTTTATAATTTATGAAAACAGTAACATTTCAGTTTCTAGTTGGAGAGAGGTCATGACATTACGAGTTTAAAAATACTGCGCCTATTATTAACATGCATAAAAGCGGTGCAGTTTTATATGTTTTGATAAGCAGATTATGTATGTGTTCTGTGAAGTATATTTCTCAGCTGTGAAACTACTGTGGTTTGAGAATATTCAAATAGCATCAAACTGCAGTAGCATTCATCATGTTGATGAGATACCTGTATCTACATCAAGATGGACTTCGCCATTTATTTCCAAATTGAGGCTTGTACTAGAAAATGATGAATTTAAATGAATTTTTTGAAAAAATAAAGTCAGGCCCTGTCTCTGGAGCTCCAATACAACCGTAGGGCGCGCTGGGGTATTATTAACCCCAGTAAATACTCCCTACGTCCGTGGGGTGAGTGAATACTGGGTTCGAGAGTCATGTACCCTGAGAAGGCGGAGTGAACCAAGAATTACGGCCTTCTGCATTCTTCCGGCTAAAATTTCTGCCATATTACGGTGAGCCGGTATGATTATTAAGTTTGAGAGCAGTGTGTCCATCATTCCACCAAGGACCCCTATTATCAGAACCACCATCTTCACAGAATGGTTTCAGTGAAACCTGCGGAGTTCAAAGAGTAGATCTCGATATTTAGTCCGTTTTTCCTTTATTTTTTTTTGGCGATGTTCGTTTCGCCAGGAGCTGAAAACTGAATTACAAAAATCATCCTACTTTGATGGTCGAGGAGAACCATTGGCTTGTATTTGCCTGAGACTAGGGAATGTGTAGTTCAAATAGATTCGGCACTTCTCATTCTCCACAACGAACTCAAAATACCCCGGAACATAAGGCAACACCGGTGTAGATGGTAGTACAATACTCGTAGGGCCGCGTTATGCCTGTGGATATAGGCTGAGACCGCATGAGCTGGACAAGCTGACAGCAAATGCTCCAATGGAGATGCATCATTTTGCGAGCTTTAACATCGAGTTGTCGCAGCTCTTGCTGGGTCCATTTCATTACTCCAAAGAAGTAAAGTAGAATCGGAACGACAAGCATATTAGTTGCAGCAACTTTTTTCTTTCCCGACAGTCGGAGTTTATGCTGATACTTGTTATTGTGTCGTTTGTCGAAAACATCTCCTTACCTGCTGTCATTAAATTGTTATTTGTTATCATTTCGAAAAAGGCCCTTACATTTGAAATTTTTTTTGGAAGTTATGGTGTTAAAAAAGCTATCGAAGTTATTTTCCTTCAGAAACCAAATCGGATAAAAAATATGATTTTTCAATTCATCGGAGGAAAAATTACTTACTTGGATCCCCACCAGTAGAATAGTCATACATTCTTGGTCCGGCAGTTTGAAATATTGGATAAATGAGATTCGTCTTCCAGTTTTCCTGTCCAAACGGATCAATTTTCCACCTTGTTTCAGCAGGAAATCTAAAATTGACGATTGAAATGATGATGTTGACTTCGAAAATTGAATAATGAACAAAATGATATTAAACCAAACGTATCCTCAAAATCCCATAATACTGTGCAATTGGCAAGTAGGATCTGAGAGAAATAACTACTGAAGTTGAACAAAAACAAAATCTGCCAGAAATTTATTCCACGACGGATGTTGAAATTTTTTAGCTATGCAATTATTTGAGGAGAAAATCCTACCTATGGACCACTCATCTGTTCCGAAATATACACTGAAAAAAATATTCTCATACTTATGTTATTCTAGATGTATCGGGAATTGTGGGTAAAGAAGAAAACCTGTTTAATTTCGTCATAAGTGTCAATCACCACGGATAATCATGATTATGGAGTAAAACAGTTAAAGATATCTATTAAAGATATAAAGCGGTAAAATATCTTGATCTTGAATCGCCTGAATTAATATAAGTATCGTGTATTTTCCAACAATGAACTGATATACTTAGTGATCATTTTATTTCAAATTCGACTATGTTGAAAGAATACGGGGTACCCTTCTCTCTAAGCGTTTCCACCACGTGGAAAATAACAGGCAAACATCTGTCAGAAAACAACTACTTCAATTGGGTCTTCTTTGAAGAACGTTGCACAAATATCTCTCAGTTATAGTTCAATATCCGTCGTGGTATTAGCCAGAGAAGTAGTTGTTTTCTGACAGATATTTGCCTGTTATTTTCTACTTGGTGGAAACGTTTAGAGAGAAGGGTACCCCGTATTCTTTCAACATTGTTGATACCTCTCTGGCACAGTGTATTCTAACTCGTTCGAATTTTTCAAATTCGACTATTTTGTCAGAAATATAAGAGAGAAAATTTCTGAAAATTTAGATTTTTTATCCAAAGTCTCAATTTTTAATCGATAAAGGATGAAGAGCTTTTAATTAACGATACATTTGATAGAATTTCATCAAACTTGAAGTAGTTTTGATGAGTTCAAACACAACGGAACTTTTGAAGATGCATGTGCCTTGAGAGTGACCCAAAACGCCGGGTTCGGTGGTGGAACCAGTCGTTGAAGAGCCTGAGAAAAACGAGCAGGAAGGCTCACAACAAAGCCATCACGGAGGGCAACGGGAAAGCGTGGGAAATCTACAAAACCGCGAGAAGGGAATTGAAAAATAAGTCGAAAAGAATTGAAACAGCTAGTTGAAGATCTTACTGTGGAAAAATCAACTCTCTCACAGAATCCGCCAGACTCATGGGAATTCTGAGCGATGAGATATAAATAACAACCTAGAAGAAAGCAGATGGGACATGGACAACATCCACCGAAGATCGCTCAGGTATCTGCTGGAGGTACACTTCCCAGGTGGAGTCAGAGACGATGAACAGGCCCTGCCAATACAGCATGGGGATTGGCAACTGGTGGAGAGGGTTGTTACGCCCGACGCCATAGCCATGGCAGTGAAACAGTTCAACCCATATATGGCAGCAGGACTCGACGGAATTTTCCCGGAAATGCTACAGAGGGGATTGGAATTTCTTACCACAATCTTGGGAAGGATATTCCGGGCCTGGATATCGCTGAAGTACGTCCAAAAGCTTGGAAGTTAGTTAGGTTAGAGTAGTCTTTATCCCAAGCTTTATCCCAAAGGCGGAAAAAAGAAACTACACAGAGACTACACAATATCGAAGTCATTCAGGCTCATCAGTCCAACACCGTTTTCGCTTAAAGGTGATGGACGGGTTCCTGTTGGAGGGGCCCCTAGAGGTGACCTCCTTCCACAGAAGTCGACGTGCACACAGAAGGGGAAAGTCGACAGAATCAGCCCTCCACACTGTAGTGTGAAGAATTGAAAAGACATTGAGAAGATTCAAAGTGGTAACGTTAGCGGTATTTTTCGATATGGAAGGCACGTTTGACGAGGTGCCAACAGCGACCATACAGGCAGCACTGATGACAAGAGTCATTCGATGGTCGGTTGAGCAGTATCGTCACTATCGAGGAAAAAGGTCGAGGTATCCCGGGGCGACCTCAGACTGAATCCCGAGATGAGAAGCTGTCTCTCTCCCCATCTATAGTGCATAGTCATGGACGAACTCTTGGGTGAACTCACAGATGAAGGTTTCGGGGCATCTGAGTCGTCTGCGACCGCATGCAGGCAGCATGCAGAATAATCGAAAGATGGTGCGATGAAGCAGGATTCTCAGTAAATTCGACAAAATCAGAGATTATCCTGTTCACCAAACGAAGGTAAAAAGACGGGTTTGGCAAAGGGCTGGAGCTAGTCCAGTAGGTCAAATACCTAGGGGTGGTCCTGGACTAAAAACTTTGATGGACGCTGCATGTAGATAGGATTGTGCCAAAGTCGGTAGCAATCTTATGACACCTGAAGAGAATTGTAGGAAGTAATTGGGGTACTAACCCAAATATTATGCGCTGGCTATACACGGCAGCCGTAAGACCAAACATCCAATTTAGGTTAGCTATGTGGTGGCCAGGCGCCATGAGCACACTAAGCCGAAGACTTAGTAAAGTGCAGAGGTTGGCCTGTTTGGTGAAAACGGGTTCAATGAGAACGACTACAACTACATTGATGGAGGTACTATTGAGACTGCTGCCGCTTCCGGTCTGGATCAAGAAGGAGGCAATGGCAGCTCGGTGGATCAGCGGTCTAAGAGGTCTAATGCACAGGCCGTTCGAAACTCCAGCATAGCGATAGTCGGTTCGAGACCGATGTAGGTACAAGAGAGTTTTCCTCATCTACTTTATATCGGATCGATAGGTGACCGCATGCCTCGTTGAAAAGCAAGTGTATTGTGAGTTGTCTAGATGCCAATCTCGTTTGGTGCTAGCTTGGAGTGCACACCGACCACCCGAGGTGATGCTGTAGATTTTCCTGGTTTTCCTATAGCTGAAAAGTGAATACGCCACCAAATAAATCAGTAAGTCGCCCCAGAGCGCCACGGCAAATAATTATAATAGCCGTCCTCTACCCGCACAGGCTATGCCTGTTTATGAGGGAGTATTATTATTATATAATATTGATTTTTGTGATCAACCATCAATCTGTTAACAGAACACCACTTACTGAAACTGTTATATAGTTCATTGACTTCATTATCAAGTTCACGTTGGTTTTCACTACAAAATGCTACAAATATATCATCGGAAATTATTACTAAACATTCAGTATTCACATATTCCGGTAAATTATTGATTAATATCAAGAGTATCAATGGACCGAGAATAGATTCCTAGATTTGCGCTATTTATTTCAGGTTGGAATCCTTTGAGCTTCAAGAATGACTGAGTCACTTCAATATTTTTCCCCGAATTCTCAATGAAAATAATTTGGTTTCTGATTCCAAATCAATAAGATAGAAAGAGTGAGTGCAATCTTGAAATTTTCAACATTCAATTTTTAATCTTTACATAGTGTTGCAAATTATGCGAGACTTCATCCATCCTTTGCATTCAATTACTGAATTACTTAACTGATATCTGGAGCTGTTCCACTGAATTTGAATAACAAAATTAACACATACTACATGCCAGACATATTTTTCAATATAAATCTGGAGTGCATTTTTCGAATATATCCTACAGAAATGAAAAAAACTTTCTTACCTTATGGATACCTTCATATGCTCAATGTCGCTCAGATTGTCTATATTTTGATAGGCATCGCCGAAATCAATTCCAGCGAAAGTAGTGTTTTCTGAATGAGACACAAAGTAAGTTTCCAATTCTTTAGAGCTGTTTAGACCCCTGATGTTGAAGGTGGAATTGAAAGACTCCATTACAGTATCAAATTGTTCATTGCTTGGGGAATACACGATTTCAAGATTCCTGAAACAAATATAAATGATAATTGTTTGTTCAAAAACAAATAAGAGATTGTCGAAACGAATTACAAACCTAACTCATTAACAAATTGTGAATACCTGCATAATTTTCAAGTACAAGTTTGTTTTTAAATAAGTTTCAGTCAATTCACAGAAATGTATAGGTATTGGGTAAACATGTGGTGAGGTATGCCTCGAAACGTTTTCATAGTTTTGAAGATACTGTTTTAAAATTTGGCATTTTGCTATAATAGGCTTATTTTGACCCCACATTTCCATTTTAATTGGAAGTGACCACATACTCCTTTCAAGTAATACCATTATCAGAAATAGAATTGAACACTCGATTATTTACCAGAGGAAGCATCCTAATTGAATTGCACCTGCCCATATTTTTCAATATTTATTGGAAATTGTGTAACGTGTTTTCTTCCTCTTACGGACGTTACAATGACGCTTACGGGTACTGGGTGTGTCGTACAACGGTACACTCGCTATATCACCCAATACAACCCTCCGGCGCCAGTAAGATTATAGTGGTATGCCCCACTTTCTCCCAGATGGCAATAATGGGAGGCCCAGGACAGCTTCAGTGAAGAAACGGTATTCCAGGGGTCAGTTGATATGACCACGTGTCGATTGATGGTAAGCAGCAGGCTTTAATTGCCCTTACCACTTTCGGAATACCGGCTATACCTTATTATTTTATTAAGAACGGTTTTCAAGAGGTAACCCCAATTTACCCTATACCCGGAATGAAAGTACAGGGCTTTATATATAATGAACTGGTTTATTCCCGACAATGGGTATGAGCTCGGTACACTAACTACAGATCAAAACTGACAAGTCTACGGAAAAGCAAGCGGACCACCTCAAGGGAAATGACTCCAACGTATAATGCAAACAACCGCAAATATCTATTATCTATCTATTACTACTTTTACGGATTTGGGTTACGGAACGTCACAGGTGAATCGGTTTCCCTAATTGATGACCGCGAGTCACAACTTTTGTACGACCCTGTATGTCAATTTGAACGGCTATTCCCGAATCACTGTTCGGTGCAGTTTTCAGGGACTAGGACTCACGATATGGATTTTACCTACTCCTGGCTCACCGACTATTATTGTACGACTGTAACTGACAAACGGAGTCCAGAAAGATGTATAATCCGATCTTTTTGGAATTCGTAATTTAATTAACGCGAGCTACGTACTAGTTATAAGCGAAACCTGTCCCTTCGGGTCGTGAAGCCGTTCCTTCAGGGTAAGATAATGCTTGTACGTCTTCGGCTGAGATACAGGTGCTTCGGTACGTGTGACCGGATGTCTGAAGGACCAATAATTGAATACACCTCCTCCGACGAATATTCTCGTGGAGTTCAGCTAGTTCCGGCAAGCAGGAAGGCCTTGCTTTTCGGAGAAGTAGGAACTTCGAAAAAAAAAAGGGGTTTATTGTGCCTGATTTTAAACGAGACAATCTCCACTCCTGTGAAAGCACATTTGTGGATAATTGTATGACGTGGCACCGGATTGACTAGGATGGAGGGTATCCAACGTTCTACCTACTTTAATTAAACGGAATCTTTTCGGTTGTCTGGACTCGGAATTCAATTTCCCACCTTGTCAATTTGATCGTCTCTATTACACAAACTGAATTCCAGAAAGTCGTATCTACCAGATCTTTGTGGAATAAGTAATTTAATCGAGAAATACTGGTACCTGAATGCAAACGTATGTACCACTTCCGGCTGTAAGATAACCTAACCTAACCTAACCTAACCTAACCTAACCTTCTGGGATAAATAACGTGGTACTTTTGATATGACGGAGGTGGTTGTCGAATTACGGTCTTTGGATTAAAATAGTAAAAGCGATTCAGGAATTTCAAATCACCTGATAATATTCAGTATCTCTTAGCTTACCCTCGGAAAGTCGGTCTATATGCACTATTTTCAAAAATGTGGAGTTCAAATTTGCTACTGTATATATCAAGTTGCTCGTACCGGCACAAATATCCGCGATTTCCATGCGTTCTGTCTTTTTATACCCTCGGTTGGCCTTCGTAGACAAACACATGAAAAACGGTCTTCGTCGTAGCAAAACGAATGAAAAACTACTAGGATTCGGCAAAAACTATTCTTGGCTGAAAAACTTCACCCGAGGCCAGAACTCTATGTAGAAGTAAATATTTTTGCCACAAGTAATGAACACAAGCAAAAAGTGGTCGGCATCAAAAATTTGGAAATATGGACAGTGTCATCTACTATTTCTTGAACTGGGAAATTGCTTTTCGTGTACAACAAATGTGGAAATTACATTGAAATGGTATAAAAAAACGTACGAATCATTTCTGTGCTACTATATAGGTATTTGAAAATGGGCCTCAGAAATGCTTCGTTACAATTGACTCAAAACAGTCCCAAGTATCGACCAGTGTGCTTAAAGTCTTTTCAAATTCAGTTGAACTAAATCCTTCGACAGTCCTAATCTTGTCATGTAATGACTCAAACGGCAGTGACCTGTAAGTATGCCTGTTAGACATCGCATCATCCCTGCTGGAGTCTAACGATGTTTTGAACAAATTATTCGAGGAATGAGCCAATCTTGGTAGGTTTTGCCAAAAGTTCAATACTTTCTTTGCTGTCTAGGTGTTCAATGTATATTTGGCAAAACTTCATGAGATGCCAATGTCAGGTTATGGTCCAATGTACCTACTTGCGGCACATTCTTTTGCAAGAAGGTCCGCCTTTCCATTGCCCCCCATACCAGAGTGGCCAGGAATCCAGACCAGGGACAGGCCGTTGAGTCTTTCTATCGAGGGGAGTCTTCTCTGGCAGTTTGACACCAGCTCAGACGTTGACCGATACGAGCCAATTACTTTCAAAGCCGCTAGACTGTTCGAGAATTTTTTTATTGATTTTGTGTGTGAGGTTGGTTTCTTCCAGTCTCAATACACAGATCGATGGCGTGAATTTCCGTCTGGAATAATGTCGCATATAATCCTAGACTGGTTGATATTTCTGTTCTAGATATACGACTGTATTCAACTGCACCAAAACCTGAGGGTATTTTTGAACCATCTGTGAACCAACAGTAATCTGCTCTCAAGAGTTCCTCTGCTTGGAGGACCCAGTCGTCTCTCTTCGGAATTAGAACAGTATAAGGCAGATCAAATTTTACTGTTAACGGCATTACATTAGAGGTCATTCCCAGAATGCTGTGACTTTCAGTGTCAAACAGCAGTCTGCTACGCTCTGTATGAATCTGTTGCATGCAATTGGCAATATGCATGATTTCGTAAGTTATCCATCTAGCCTCTCTCTCCAAGAAGATGTGGAGAGGAGGTAGGTCTAGTAGAATTCCCAAAGCTGCTTACGGTGTGGTGCTGTTGTCACCAGTTATCGCTAGACAAGCCTGTCTCTGTAAACTTTAGAGCTTTACCTGAGCTGTTACCTGTGAAGTTTTCCATATAGTACAATATACACAGATAAATTTTTGCCAAAACTGAAGGATGAATTGTAACACTATGAAACTTGGTACGTGACTTCTTGTTGTTTAGTTGGAAAAAAATATTTTACCAAAAAATCAGGGGTGGAACATAAAAAAAATTAACTCAAAAAAATAAGTTTTTTTGGAAAGTAGAAAAGCTATCGAAAAACGGCTTCGATAGAGTATCTGATTGGAATAACAAGGTCCCGTTATACTT
This sequence comes from Chrysolina americana, assembly GCA_958502065.1. Classification (NCBI taxonomy): domain Eukaryota; kingdom Metazoa; phylum Arthropoda; class Insecta; order Coleoptera; family Chrysomelidae; genus Chrysolina; species Chrysolina americana. Next base: position 12,180,698 of record OY293412.1, read on the forward strand.
TTTGTAGGCTAGGTTACGTTAAGTTCGGTGAGGTTTATGCTCATATTTGAAGCAAAGTCGTCTTTTTGAGCTCTAGAACGGTACTAAAATTGCAATGAAGAATATCTTCCCATGTAGACAAGATGTGAGAATATTCATGGATATAATGAGAATTATGAAGATGGCCAGTCCCGGTGATATTTCACAAAAACCGCCACTAAATCTACGCTCTCGAAACTCCATCCAAACAAGTAGTTGCCACTGTTTTAATAGTTTCAGTTGATGCTTCAGAAACTGTCCTGAACGGTCGATTTCTTTCTGGTGTACATTTTTTGGAAACGGATGAAACAGCAATGCTTTCCAAACTGTTCCTGAACTTGGATTTCATTGGAGAATATGAACCGAAACGACGGACAGGGCTATGGAATTTTTCATTGCCATGACATTCGTGGAACTTGAGTGTGTAATCTGTTGACATTTTTCATGAAGATACTTTGACGTCCACCAGTTCAACAAGATTTCTGTGTGAGAATTATCTTTGTCTGCTCACAGAAATCAATGCTTCCAGCCCTGCTGGAGTGAAAAGACACCAATCCTGGCAAAATATATCTATAAAATCAAACGCAGATTCAACCATTTAAATTTACACCTATGTTCCCTCTTATACAACTGGTATTTTTTCCATATAACATTATTTTAAAGCAACTGAAAAAAAAATGTATATTATTATTTATTTATTTTTGAATGATGAATGGCATTTTTTAGGACACATTTCTACCGCGGAAAAACACTCAAATTTCTTCCTTCTTTGAAATAACACAATGTACATACTCTAATTGACCTGTTTCACACTCTTTCTTTATTGAAAACGATACTTTTTAGGAAAAAAACTCATCCTTCTTTTATGATCACACAACCTACAAATCTAGGCAAAATGGTTAGTGAATTTTATTCATGTCATGTTGGTTTCTGGAAAAAAAGTGAGTGAATATTTTCCTTTTCATGTTGAAATTAAATGCATAGGAAAGATGGCTGTGCAAATATGCAAAGTTCAAAGTTACCAACTTGACATAAATAAATTCACTAAACATTTTACATAAATGTGTTGTTTTGATGTTTTTAAAAGAAGGTTGAATTTTTGGATAACCATTGCCGTTTTCAATAAAAAAAATGTGCAAAACGGGTGTGTTAGTTTAAAGAAGGAAGAACTTTGAGTGTTTTTCCGCGGTAGAAATGTGTCCTAAAAAATGCCATTCATCACTCAAAAACAGGCCCATATCTCCGAAATTAGTTAAGACCGCCAAATATTTCATTTGGATTTTTTTTTTAGGAGGCCAAACTACGTTCCAAAAAAAATTATGTTGATAGCTCGTGGCTATTAGTTAACGGAATTTTACCAAAATATTTTAAAAACGTATTTCTTCATATAATTATCCTGGGACGGACAAATCTCCATGATATGTGTAGGTACGTAGTCTCAATTCTGTACAAACTTCGAAATCCTGAAAACAGATTTGATGGCACCCAGCTAATATACTTGTGTTTAATTCAGAGAACATCAGCTCATGATTATACATATTCAATTATTTTTTCACTTCAAATACTCTTGGGGAGATGACTCAGTTATCAACTCAAATAATCGCTATAGGAAAAACGTTCACATAACCAATCCAAATGGAATATCTCTTCTATGGAAAAAAGAAAGCTGTGGTATATGCATTTGACAACACTCTTGTTCTTTGCCAGAATAATTCAATACCCTGACACATTTCCACCCTACTCTCTGTAAAAGATAAGCACCAGTGATTTCAAAGAAACCACAACATTTGATACAACTCCAATCCACTCTAAGAATTTTTGACGTCATGCCTGGTCTACTATAAATTTCTACTCACTTTCAGACGGATAATCGCAGCTGGATCTATTATAATCTTAATTAGTATCTTTCACTATGAAATTTCCCAATAATAAACTCAAATTTTCACAGCAAGAACAAAAACCCTTGCATGAGAGTATAGTGTTTGACATGTCTATAATAAGTCGGAAACTCTGAACTACGCTCGCAGCTCATGATCTGAACTGACAACATACTGAGAAAACTGCTCCAAAAGTGTGTCCTTTGTTGGCTTAGATATAATGGTTCGATGATCCTAAAATATGTTGTATATATGGAATGAACACATGAATGAATCTTCTGTCGTTTCGAATAGTCAAGGGTTTTTGAAAATTGTGTAGTTCGACAAAATAATCTACCGTTAAAAAAGAATGAGTTTTTGGACAGCCACTGAATTTTTTTAAATTATAACACATTTTGGAGTTATTTTTGTGAGTTCAATAACAGAAATTTAAAGTACCCACATGTTATAACTGCATGAAGAAGTAGAAGTCTTCGCGACCAAAATGCACTCACATTCTAGATTTTTTGATCATTTTTAGCAAAGATATGACACATTGAACGCTTTGCACCGTCGGAAGTTTCAACGGCGGGCTAACACGAGCCCAAAATTTGGCGTTCAAGTACGTTTTCTGAGAAAACGGGCTCATTTTATAGGGAATTACTAGGGATCATTCTTGTAGAGAATTGAATGATTTTCAACCCTACTCAAACCATATTTTTTTAAACATAATATTTTCCAATTTGACAACAAAATTACAATTTTTTTTTCAAATAAATTTTTTTTTCAAGGGCGGATTGTACAAACGGGAGTTCAGCTGAAGTAACAGAAAATAAAACAAAAATAGAAAAAATTATAGACACTAAAAATAACTGAAAAATATATTTATCTGTGCATATCATATGCTTATATTCCTAAGGTCTTAGTTTACATTTCAAATTTTATATTTTAGATGCAAAATTTTATATTCAAGATTTAATATTTTATATTTTTATACTTTAACTCGTGATCAATATTTTGTATTTTATATTTCTATGTTTAAATTTTATATCTACTTTTATGTGTGTATTAAATACGTTATATGTGTGTACGGGTGTATGTGTAGATATTGTTATATCACACAACATACCATTTTTATCATAAATTTGTGAATGATTCTTTTTATCTTATTTTAATATGTATTATGTTTTCGCACACAGTGTTTAGTGCTTATCCTTTATAAGCGCTTGACACTCGCGAATATATTCCAACGTTTATATCAAACATAGGAAGCATCCTCCTGTAAACCTTGATAAATAAAAATAAACTGAAGCTCATCTGAACCAAAGCTTGAAATTTTGATTCGTTGTACAAATCACGTTCAGATGAAAAAAATCAGTTATGCTTCAAAGATCAACGAGTTGAACCGACAATGTACAATTCACATTTTCACATTGCCGTCACATTGTAGTAATGTGCAAGCGGATACCGGTGTGAATAGCTAGAAGACAGGGAGAGATCTTGATCCGTAAGAATCCGGCACTCCTGGCATTGCCAGGATTGTTTCATGCGAGCTTTCCTCTTCTCGGAGGGCGAAACAAAATAAATGTATCAAATAGGATCAAACTCTTTTTACTTCGTCATGCTGAATCATCAGGTTACTCGTTTCTGATAATTCGTAATCTCGTAATCCGATAATCCATAATTTTTGAACATGACAAAGTGAAAACTATGTGAGCATCGTTTATGTATTGGTATAATTCAGTTGATTTGATGTTATAATGAAGCGAGTCCTGTCTAGTCAACAAGTGCCATTTAGACCAACTTTTTTCAGCAGTCTCCGAAAATTATGATTGAGGTGTCATTCGATTCGGAATGACATCCAGATGATTTTTGAAAAAAATGAAGTTCCGCATGAAAAAATTGTAAAAGTTATTAACAATTAACTAAAAAAAAAGATGGCTTTAGTATTTTGTAAATATCTCAAAAACTAATTAAAATTTTTTAAATATAAAAAAAGATTCAAAAAGAGGAGGAAATTTCCTAAAAAAAAGCTCAATTCCCGGAATTGTAGCATCAATATTTAAAATTTTCCCAGAGGGATGAAAATACGGCCGAAAACGGGTACTCTGGCTCGGGCAAGCCACACCCACTTTGGACACTTTAACAATAAAAATTATTTTAAAATACTAAATATGAAAATAAAAAATTGGAAAAATTCAGGCACTAACTGAATAGATTAATGAACAATAACCCGCTTGAAAAAAATTTTTATCGCAATATTTCAATTAGTTAATCAATAGTTAATTAATAATTTTTTTCTGCTTGAACATGAACATGAACAAGTGTGATAATTGTTAAACTATAAATTTAAGATTTTTTTCCTCTTTTGGAGCAATTCTAGAAAGGCTTCAGAATAGAACTCCGTTGGAAAAATTAAAAAGTTTTTATTTTTCAGTTTTTTATTAACAATTTTCGTTGTTGCAAAATTAAATACTTAAATTAATCATTGAAAAAAAAAATTTATTTTAAATATTATCAATAATCCGTTTTTATGTTATCAGGAACTACATAGAAATAATTTTTTTAAATTTTTATCTCTAATTGTTTAAAAAATTGTTATAAACAAATGCGTTGTTTATAAGATAATTGAAATTTTTTTTATGGAATTTCAATCTTTGATACAAATAATGATTTTTAAAAGAAAAATTGTTCCTTAAGAAAATTTTTTTATTGCTTGAAAACGCATTTGTTAATTAACAATTATTTTCTCCCGCTTCTAATTAATATTAAGGAACCATTTTTTTTTTAAATCATTATTTGTCTTTCTTTCTGATATAAAAAAAAAATTCCATTTTATTTAATTTTTCATTGTTTGTGCAATAAACAATTTGTTATAAACAAATAAATTTTTACCTTATATTTTTTTTTCTATTCTAATTTCTGTCACAAAAACAGACATGATTTTTTTTCTTTTTTAAATTTTTTTTTATTATTTTTTATTTAATTTTTAAATATAAGTTCTCTCTAACTTCGTCATTCTTACCTGGTCTTCATCCTTAAAATTATTATAATTTACAAACTAATGGAGATACGATGAAAATACTTAAGACTTATTTATTCTCCATTACATAAAAAACAAATTTAGCAGAAAAGTTTAGTTGTTACTTATTTATTTATTGAATTTATAGCAATTGTTGTTGAAAAATACTTAGGGAAAAAAATTTTTTTTTTGTTTTAGTTTGTAAATTATAATAATTTTAAGGATGAAGACCAGGTAAGAATGACGAAGTTAGAGAGAACTTATATTTAAAAATTAAATAAAAAGTAATAAAAAAAATTTTAAAAAAGAAAAAAAATCATGTCTGTTTTTGTGACAGAAATTAGAATAGAAAAAAAAAATATAAGGTAAAAATTTATTTGTTCATAACAAATTGTTTATTGCATAAACAATGAAAAATTAAATAAAATGGAATTTTTTTTTTATATCAGAAAGAAAGACAAATAATGATTTAAAAAAAAATGGTTCCTTAATATTAATTAGAAGCGGAAAAAAATAATTGTTAATTAACAAATGCGTTTTCAAGCAATAAAAAAAATTTTTTAAGGAACAATTTTTCTTTTAAAAATCATTATTTGTATCAAAGATTGAAATTCCATAAAAAAAATTTCAATTATCTTATAAACAACGCATTTGTTTATAACAATTTTTTAAACAATTAGAGATAAAAATTTAAAAAAATTATTTCTATGTAGTTCCTGATAACATAAAAACGGATTATTGATAATATTTAAAAAAAAATTTTTTTTTCAATGATTAATTTAAGTATTTAATTTTGCAACAACGAAAATTGTTAATAAAAAACTGAAAAATAAAAACTTTTTAATTTTTCCAACGGGGTTCTATTCTGAAGCCTTTCAAGAATTGCTCCAAAAGAGGAAAAAAATCTTAAATTTATAGTTTAACAATTATCACACTTGCAATGTTCATGTTCAAGCAGAAAAAAATTATTAATTAACTATTGATTAACTAATTGAAAAATTGTGATAAAAATTTTTTTCAAGCGGATTATTGTTCATTAATCTATTCAGTTAGTGCCTGAATTTTTCCAATTCTTTATTTTCATATTTAGTATTTTAAAATAATTTTTATTGTTAAAGTGTCCAAAGTGGGTGTGGCTTGCCCGAGCCAGAGTACCCGTTTTCGGCCGTATTTTCATCCCTCTGGGAAAATTATAAATATTGATGCTACAATTCCGGGAATTGAGCTTTTTTTTAGGAAATTTCCTCCTCTTTTTGAATCTTTTTTTAGATTTAAAAAATTTTAATTAGTTTTTGAGATATTTACAAAATACTAAAGCCATCTTTTTTTTTTTAGTTAATTGTTAATAACTTTTACAATTTTTTCATGCGGAACTTCATTTTTTTCAAAAATCATCTGGATGTCATTCCGAATCGAATGACACCTCAATCATAATTTTCGGAGACTGCTGAAAAAAGTTGGTCTAAATGGCACTTGTTGACTAAACAGAGAGCGGTTCTATTTGATCGTCTATCGCATAGTATGCGTCCAGGCATGTTTTAACGAAGCATATTTTTATACCCGGCCTGGGTCCGTTGAACTATTATTTTATCTGATTTGTACATAAGGCCTTCGGTTGGGTCATCCTGTCATCTTCTCTAGATGTATTCGCATCAATATTATAGAAGACTGTTAAAATTACAGAAATTCCTACCTACTAGTTCAAATCGTTCCGTACTTCACCACGTTGTCCCGTTTTTTGTCCTGTCGAGTTCTTGTACCTGTTCCTATTTTTGAGGGTTGTATATTTGATAGACCAGGAGCTGGTGACAGGTGACGTTCTTCCATTTTACACTGCATGTCCTTTTAAGTTATTATGAAAAACAGACGGGTTTCTTGCCGCCGCACGTGTGCACTTCATAAGGAAAAGCGCTTTTCTCTTCTTTTTGTGGAGAATTTTCGTGTTCTTCTACGATATTATACTGCCTTCCGTTTCAATATATAGAAGTTCAAACAAATTGACACACTACTAATTGATGGCATGCAATTTGCAGTGGCCGAAGGGCTCGAAGGGTTACGAACTACTGAAAAAAATTAAATGAGACTGGTGTTTTCAACGCTCTGGAAAAATTGGCATGCGCCCCTCGTCTGACCAACGGTGGAAAATTGCGGGAAAACACTGTAAAAATGCAATACAGGTTTTACGTGATTCCAAACTGCATGCCATTAGAAGGATACGTCATTTGTTTAATTAATTAATAGTAGGTAATTTGGCATGCACACCAGGATTAAAAAATTATTGTAAGTCCATTTTTTCAAATGGAAACCCCTCAATTTTATATTCTCATTCGATTTGGCATCGGAAATGAAGCTAACGTTAAATAAGGTTGTATATGCCTACACTCAACAGTTTTTGAAATAGTGGCGAATTAACATGTCTCAATTCCAGAAAATCTCGAATTCTTGAGTTTATTTATTCTTAGTTGGCCATGGTACCCGCGATTGCGTTGGAAACAATCCACTGCCACGAAAATGTCATTGTAATCAATCATGCCTCGTTACTTCTGCTTTATTGCTCCTTGGTTAAAAGTCATTTAGAATATTGCTCTATTATTTGAAATCCCCTAGTATCATAAACACATTGACAAACTAGAGAGAGTTCAAAAAAGTTCATCCGCCACCCCAATTACAAGTTCAACCCTCATCTTCACTTTGATGGCTATGATACCTCTCCAAGATATTATAAAGATCTCAACTTGAAATCCAGAAGATGTGTGAATTATTTAATTATCTTGAAAAAAACTAGTCTCCTCTGAAATCGATTGTGGTGATATATTGAACCATCTGCGTTTCAATACAAAACCACGAATCACATTCTTGTTGAATAGTGATTCGACGTTGCTAGTCTCTGGGTATTTTCGAAAAGGATCTTGTGTTCTCCATCAGACAATGTATGCTCAGCGACTGTGGACTTCTCGGTTTGTCCCAAACGACAACTCCGCTTGTACCAATGCTCCTTTTCGTTTGTCCGATATAGACCTTACCAGAGTTACATGGAATTCTGTAGACTCCCGCTGATTTGAGAGGATCTCTGCTGTCTTTGATGGCGGTGTTAATTTTCTCCTTCTTCAGAATTTTCTCAATTCTGTTGGTGACACCTTCTATGTATGGCAGATAGACAGTGCCTTGGGGTTGCTCTTTATTGGTGTTCCTTTTTTTCTTCGAACGAAGGGGATATCTAAGATCAGCCAAAGACAGCAGAGATCCACTAAAATCAGCGGGAGTCTACAGAATTCCATGTAACTGTGGAAAGGTCTATATCGGACAAACGAAAAAGAGCATTGGTACCCGCCTAGTCGAGCACAAGTGGAGTTGTCGTTTGGGACAAACCGAGAAGTCCACCGTCGCTGATCATACATTGTCTGACGGAGAACACAAGATCCTTTTCGAAAATACCGAGAGACTAGCAACGTCGAATCATTATTCAACAAGAATGTATTTAGAAGCCATATACATTCACAAACACCAAGAGACCTTCAACAGAAAAGAAGAGAGTACATATTTACCAAAGATCTGGCACACAGCATTGAAAGGGGCCAAAACGAAGCCATGTCACCCGAATCGCGCGGAAAGTGCGCGCGAACCGGCCATTACAGAAAGTGCGCGCAAAAAAATCACTATAAAAATAACATGGCAAACTCGAAAGCTTCAGTTTCAGTTGGTACGTCTAGAAGAGTACTTCGACCACGCCACTGAAGATGACTGCTGCAGTTGCAGTTGAAACGTTTGGAGATTTAAACCAAAGAAGACCATGGCAAAACCCGGAAACCAACCAAAACTAAGACTCTTCTGATATAGATATCTTTAATTTACCCCTCACAACTGTCAGAAGTTTAGAGTGTTTTTCTGTAGTGAGTTGAAAAATTTAATGTATACATTTTACCTTTGTAACCTAGCTCAACTCTATGATGATCGACCTTGCTATAAATTTATTCACCTTAATATATTATTATTATCACTATTATTATTAATACTATTGATCCTTCCGATTATTATTATCATTATTAATCATGTTTAATAGTATGCTTATTTCTTAAGAGTTGTTATGAAACACGTCAAAATATTACTAATATGTGCTCCTGTAATTGTTAATGTTAAATCATTATGTTGGAATGCCTAGACAATAAATGAATAAATAAATAAACTGAATATTCATCACAAAGTTGCTTAATCTGATGTTCAATCAACAGTACCAACGAACTTTATTTTGTTTTAGTCAAAAACAATCTGTCAATTTTGATCACAGAGCTACTTTCCAAAGTTCTGATTTATATTTCAGAGAGTTGTCAATCCACTATAATAGACTGAAACCACAGAATATCGGGACTACAATAGTAGTTCCAATATTCTGTGCTGAAACTATGATGTCTTACCAAAATAAGGCTTGTTTGTTCTGAAATAGTAAAAATAAAAAAAATTCGAAAACGACATTTTCGACTATGCCTTGTATAGACCCCAATTGATAAAATTGTAATTGGATGTGCCAACGAGTTCTGATGAAAACATTTTCATCCTGAATTTGTCTTATTTCGACTAATAAAACAGTATTTTTTTATGTCAATCCTACTCAACTACAACGTTTTTACGAACTCTGACCGATTATATCTCAGAAACGATACATACAAAATCATTAAAACTTACACATTTATCTCACGACCTTTGCTACTACAACATTACACAATTTCAGCCAATTGTGCGGGGTCCTGTGTTTACAGGCAATCGCGATAATAAAATAAAGCAGTTTTTTGTCATTTTACTTCGAATGTGACGAAGGGTTTTGTTTCACCAAATAGTTTTTTGAAAAATTGTTTTCCAGTCAATACAGGATATTTCCAAAATTGGAGTGGTAAGAAAAACTGGCTGTTAGTTGGGACATAATGTAACAATAAATGGCAAAAATTCCTGTTTTTGGAGCTATCAGAAATTTTCAAAATATTAGTGCTTTCACTTACTTACCTTTGTTTGAGAGGCACTGGTTCGATTATGGCGGGCAGTTTGTTTCTCACCTCTAATCAGTGATCAACAAAAGTGTTTTGAAAATTTTTAAATTCATATAATTTTTTTTTTTCGAATTATACGTGTTTTTTCATTTCGTTTCGTTTTGTGATCTACTTCCCCACTTCATTTAGCGCTCCAATTTCAGAAACACCAAACAATTTTCCACAAATTATGAAAACTTTCCAATCGATACATTCGAATCGTCCTCAAAAATCCTCTTCAGAATTAGATTACTTGACTACCTATGCATTTCTGATAAAACAACATTTGACTTTATTGAAAGGTATATTGTTTCCAAATCATGTTCATGCGCAGACATCACTACATTCATACAATTATTGTCAATAATAATCTTACTTTTCAGGATCGGCATTGGCGAATAGGAATGAACTCTGGTTTGTGAATGGTATCGGTAAAAATGGTTGATAAATTGTAGTGTCACGGGCCTTTGGATCCGACAAACTTCTTATAATCACCAAAATAACGCAAAACACGACAGGAGTGATGACTTCTATGATGGTCTGAACTGGTCTACGATATTGAAGAAGCCAATTTTTCCACATGAGCAGGACGAACTTATCCCACCTCTTTCCCATCGTATCTGAAACAAAAATTTACCTATTTCAGAATCGTTCATATATTTTATACTAAACAAAATAATGGTCTGTATATTGAAGGAACTCATTTAAATATATCATTTATATGGCTAAGTATTTATCAATATAAGTACCTATGAATGGTAAGTAAGTGAGTAAGTACGTAAGTTTATTCAGTTGTAAGGGCAATGTACAGATTTTCAGAGTGCGACATAGATTAGAATAAATATATTTAGATTATATGAAAGTACAAAAATACAATACATTTTATATACTTAAAAGAAAAATGCAATATTAGAGCTATATACAGAAGAAGCCACCTAAGCAGAACTTGAGTTGTGGAAACATTCTTCTGTATATTGTAATATAAGAGAGTAAGTAATAATCAAATACGATTACGGAATTAGGAATCTGAACTACGCAATATTATTAATACACATGAAGGTACTTTAATTCTTATTTTTTTTGTACATGTAATTCATTTATTATCCATAATATTCATAAATGAGTGAGGGTTACTTTTAACATATTTCTTTATATATTTTTTGCGGCGATATGTATTTCTGATATTTTCAATCTCATCAGGTAGCAGGTTGTAGAATTTAGGCCCATAAAAGGAAATTAATTTTTGGTTATGAGTTAGTCTGAAGCAAGGAATACTAATAGCAGACCTGCGCGTATCATAGCTATGATTAATAGTTGTTTGAGGCACATTCGTCATCCATAAAAGCGATTGATATATATATATAATTTTTGTAGATTGGATACATACGACTTCTCGAATAAATTTTGAGTTGAGAACCGTTTATTTTTCTTGTAAATAATTTTCAGCAATGTTTTTTGAATAACCTCTAGATTATGTATCGATTTTTTAAATGTTCCACCCCATATCACGAGACAGTATCGTAATAAAGATTCAGCTAAGGAGCTATACACCATCAACAACATTTTTTTTGTTCAGTATGTTCCTCAATTGATAAAATTTATAAATTAATTTTCGTAGCCTTTTTACTGTGTAGTTAATATTATCCTCCCAGAGCAGATGTTGGTCAATGAAAACTCCTAGATACTTGATAGAGTTTGTTTTTATTATTTCTTCACAAGAACAGTGATTCATGCCAGGTCAAATATGTGTATGAAGTTTTGTCTATCTGGAATATCACGGTCTCTTGAGGTCGAGGAAAAGGCAATGAATTTAGTTTTCGATAAATTGATAATGTATTATTTTCATTCCACGTTCTGCATTTTGATACGTTTCTGTCCAAGTATTTCCAGCAAATGTGACTGCGGTATCGTAAGCATAGGAAATGATTTTACTAGTAAAGTTATTTATCGAAAATAGTGTATTGAGGTACAGAATAAATAGTGTCGGTCCTAGTACGGTCCCCTGCGGAACACCCATTGATACTGGTAAGGGAATACTTAAAGTACTATTTATTTCCACAACTTGTAAGATAGTCTTTTAACAAATCGAGCGCTATGCCACTGATTCCGAAATCTTCGAGGCGTTCAAATAGAATCGTAGAAGCACGGTGTCGAACGCCTTAGCTAAATCCAAGAATATTGTAAGACATTTTTGTTTATCATGGAATCCGTTTAAAATCTTATTCCATAATTCAAAAACAGCTTTTTCAGTAGATAAGTCCTCTCTGAAATCGAATTGTGAAGCAGATAATAAATACTTCGTTACTATTACAATAATTCATTATAATATTTTTAAAACATTTCTCAAGTGGCATTTTTTCGGCATCCGGATTTAAAGATGGGAGTTGTTATAAATTCTTTAAAGGCTGATGGAATTTTACCAGATGTTAGTGTTAGGTTCAAGATGAAACATAGAGGTCCTATAAGAAACGTATTGTATTTCTTTATGAAATTAACTGAAACTTGATCAGGGCCGGGGGCAGTGTTAATTTTCAAACTTGAGATGATACAGATGATTTCTTTCTGGGAAATTGGTAGCATGAATATTGAGTCTTTAGGACGTATATTTGTGAGCTGTACGGAGGAAGGAGGTATGTTAATTTTTTGAGCCATTTTGTTTCCGATATTATAAAAGAAAGTGATAAAGTGGTTGGCTATATATTTGTCAGAGGTCAATTCCTTGTCAAGATCATCAACAATGACTAGTTCATTAGAGTTTTTGTTTTGATTGACGTTGGTGATTTTGTTTATATTTTCCTCCAATTTTTTTAATTTTTTTAGAATCCGTTAATAACTGTTCGTGATAGTTCTCTTTCGATGTTCTCAACAGTTTACATAAATAATTTTTATATCTTCTATATTCATCTCTATTCTCTTCTGAAGAATTTTTGTTAAGTTTTTGTTTTAAGAAATCTCTGTGTCTAATTGAATTCAATAATGCCATCGACATCCCAGGTTTCAACTTAACTGACTTATTATTATTTGGTTCTTGTTTATATTTGGTGCATTTTTCGATGTATTCAGAGATAGTATTGATAAAGGAATATAAAGAAAATATAAGTAACATTATTGTAGTAAAACTGCATTTAACTAACCCTTGCTAATTTATTTATACACGTCTTAATCAATAATTTATATCACAAGTCACTATTCTTATTTATCTCCACTGACACTCTTTATCCGCGAACTCTAAAACCATATTGGTTACTCTCTGTGACTGTCTCTGACTATCCCGCCATCTGATACCCAGTGGCTAATATACTGGTATTACAATGTCGTTGGTCTCCTTCATTCTGTCGCTGGCACTCTGGATGTTCAAACGGACCCTTTCATGGATGTCGTCCATTCTCTGTCGCAGTTTGCTGACGTAGTCATCTCCCGCAGTGTCTTGATCCTGGTGGCGTCCCAAACTTTAGGTCACATGGAAGTCGCAGCTCTCGGCCTATAATAACACTAGCAGGGGTTTGGCCGGTTGACTCGTGAACTGCGGAACGATAGGCCATCAGGAACAGATGGAGGTACTGGTCCCAATCCTTCTGGTGGTCAGAGACTACCTTGGACAGGTGGCGGTTTATCGTCTTATTCATCCGCTCCTCCATTCCATCAGACTGTGGACGTAGAGCTGTGGTCCTCGTCTTTAGGATATTTAGCATCTGGCACATTTCCTGGAACAGGTTTTACTCAAAATTTCTGCCTTGATCCGAATGCAGCTCTAACGGAACTCCGAATCGACAAATCCACTCCTTCACCAAGACTTCGGCAACGGTGATGGCTTCTTGGTTGGGCAGGGCATAGGCTTCGGCCCACTTGCTGAAATAGTCAATCGCCACAAGGATGTACTTATTCCTGTGATCCGATTGGGGAAACGGGCCAGCGATGTCAATGGCGATCCTTTCAAATGGGCTGCCCACATTGTACTGGCGCATCGGGGCCTTAGGTCTAGTTCGAGGCCCATTGCTGGCAACGCATACAACACATTTTCTGCACCAGTCTATGACGTCAGTTTGGCAATTAACCCAGTAAAACCGTTGCCTCAGTTTTTGGAGGGTCTTCGTCACTCCCAGATGTCCTCCGCTGATCCCATCATGAATTTCTCGGAGAACATCCTGTCTCCTGCTACTGGGAACTACTATCTGTCGTCTGTCTTCTCCACCATCCTCAGTCTCCAACACACGTTTCAGGACTCCATTGTCGAGGGTAAGGGAGCTCCATTGGAACCAATAAAATTTGACGAATAGAGAACAACTGGCTATTTCCTGCCACGACGATCTTTGATCACTCTTCTTCCAGCCGAGGACTAAACCAAGATCTGGATCTTTCTCTTGGTCTTTCTGGATCCTGTTGTCATTTCAGTTATCATCCACCGCCGTAGTTCTGCAGAGTGTCGACTCCTTCTCCTCTGCTCGTCGGCAGTGCGAACAGTCATCTGGGCATGGTCTTCGTGACAGGGCATCTGCATCTTTATGACTGGTCCCCACCCGATGTTCGATCTCAAATTAAAATTCTTGGAGCCTCTCATTCCAACGTGCCACTTGGCCTTCGGGATTCTTGAACTGTAGGAGCCATTTGAGAGCTGCATGGTCAGTTCTCAGCAGGAATCTTCGACCATACACGTACTTATAGAAATGTTCTACTCCTTTGACAACAGCCAACAGCTCCCGCCTGGTGACACAGTAATTCCTCTCCGGTTTACTAAGGGTCTTGCTGAAATAACCTATGACTTTTTCCTGTCCTTCCTGGATCTGTGACAGGACAGCTCCAAGCCCCACATTGCTTGCGTCCATGTCCAAAATTAATTTTCCGTCCGGAAGAGGATAGCTCAGAATTGGTACGTTGATTAAGGCTCCTTTTAGTTTCCCGAACGAGTCTGGGCATTCTTCAGACCACTGGAACTTTGTTTGCCCTTCTGTAAGCCTGGTCAGCGCTTTGGCGATGTTGGCGAACCCCAGTACATATCGGCGATAGTATGTGCACAGTCCAAGAAAACTTCGAAGCTGATGTATGTCTTTTGGAATGGGCCATTCCTTAAAAGCTTTGATCTTTTGCTCATCTACTGCCACTTCTTTTCCAGATACAACGTGGCCGAGATATCATACTTCCTTCTGGAACAAATGGCATTTCTTGGGACTCAGCTTCAATCCGGAGGTTCTCAGTCGTTGGAATATCTCCTCCAAGTGGTCCTCGAACGATCTGTCAACCACAATAATGTCGTCGAGATACACCAGACAGGTCTTCCATGAGAGTCCCTTCAGAACCGTCTCCATCAATCTTTCGAATGTGGCTGGAGCGTTGCAGAGCCCAAATGGCAAAACTGTGAACTGCCACAAACCTGAACCGACGGTGAAAGCTGTCTTTTCTCGATCCTCCTGAGCCAGTTCTACCTGCCAGTATCCACTCTTCAAATCAAGGGTCGAGAAAATCGTTGAACCGGCTAACGTGTCTAGGGTGTCGTCTATCCTTGGGAGAGGGTAGCTGTCCTTCTTCGTCACGTTGTTCAGTTGACCATAGTCTACGCAAAAGCGTGTTGATCCGTCTTTTTCCTTTTCCAATACGACTGGAGAGGACCAGGGACTGTCCAATGGCTCGATGACTCCGTCTTTCTCCATGTCGCAGACTATGTTGTCAGCCTCTTCCTTTTTGGCGATAGGAAGTCTTCTAGCTGATTGCCAGATTGGTCAGGCATTTCCAGTGTCAATTTTGTGCTGAACCACCTTTGTTCTACCACCTCTGCCCACTCCGGTATCGAAGGTGTCCTGATACTGCCTGACTAATTCTCTCAGTTTGGGCTGCAGTGCGGGTCCCATGTCTTTGGATGAGATGGCAACCAACTTCTCCAATTCTGATGGCAAGTTACTGGTTTGACTAACAGTGCCACGTACACTCCTTATCACAGAGGAAATTGACGAGCAGTGCCCCAGAATTGTTCCTTTCTTCAAAGTCACAGGGTAACAAGGTCTTCCCAAGTGTGATTCCTCGTCCAATTTTCTCATCATGGAGCTTGGGCTCGAACATCACCACGTTTCCATTGCTCGCACCCCCATCTAGGCGTGCCTCCAAAATGGTTTCAGCCCTCTCCGGTACGCTCACATCTACAGCCAGCAGAACACGAATCATTTCTTCACTTCTCCCGTGAAGCACCAACTCTTCTCCATTCACTCGTAGGACCCCGTCTCTGAAATTCAACTCGAACCCTCTGGAGTTCATGATGTCCATTCCTATGATTGCATCATCCTCGATATCCACTACTAGAGCCCGGTGTTTCAGTTTAGTACAGCCCAAAGTCAATTCAATCGGAAGTTCACCATACACAGTTGCCGGCTCTCCTGTTGCTGTGCGTAGCTTCCAATTCGATGATTCAATTCTTGCCGGTGTTTTGGCAAAAGTAGGCCCAAGGATTGTCCTAGTCACACCTGTATCAAGCAGCATGGTGCGAGGCTCATTGTTGATGAGACCGTCTACAACAACACTTTTGTTCTGTCGTTGAAGGACAGCGACATATGCGTTGTTATTTGGGGCTACCCCTCCTTATCGACCTTCTTTAGTTTTCTTGTGTCAGTGTCGCTTCTTTAAAAGTTGGGCATTTGCCAAGCACATGCCCAATTTTCCCGCAATTCCAGCACCTTATTTGTTTTCTTTCAGGCAGGACTTCCTTCAATAATTTTCTCATGACATCCTCGATATTAGCGGACTCCTGTGGCTGTGGATCTTCCTCGATCATCCGGACTCTACTCTGGCTTTTGCAGGATTGCTTTGCTGCTTCGAATTCCAGAGCGCGTGCCAATGCATCCACGAGATGTGCGGGGTGAGCTAGTGTTAGGGCTTGCCGGGTTTCCTGGTCCATCCAAAAATGCCTGGACCGCTAGTCGCTCCATTACATTTTCCGGTGTAGCTGGGTACGCAAGACGAACCAAGCGTGCAATATCTGCCTCACATTCTTGCAACGATTCGCTTGATTTCTGGCATCGGTTCTTCAGCTGTGAGTGATATACGTGTTCAAGGTGGGCTTGGCCATAGCGAAGTTCCAAGTGATTAACCAGCTGTTCATAGTCTTCCTGTTGTTGGGCGGTGAGCGTTTGTAAAATATTTGTTGCTTTGCCACGCAATGCCAGTGTCAATGCTAAAGCTTTTTCTCCAGCATTCCATCCATTTGCTTTGGCAGCAGCTTCGAATTGTCGGTGGTAGTTCGGCCATGGAGTATTTCTGTCGAACTGAGGCGGTTTCAATGCAAGTTTTCCAGGTTCAGCACTGATCTTGAAATTTTTTGTGTCTTTCTGGACTTCCTACTGGTTGATACTCAGGTCCAGCATTGGGTTTTTGTTGTAAGTTTCTGGGGTAAGCGCAGATTCCATTCGCTTTTCCAATTCACTGAATTTTTCCTTCATTCTGCCAATTTCTGTCTCAATTCCGCCTTTTATTTCATCATGGAGCGTTCAATTTTTTTCATTTCTTCCTCCATGTCATCTTTGACTTTTTCTATCTCTGTTTCAACAGTTTCCATTCTTTCTTCCAACCGATTCGCCACACTGCAAACTTCTTCTTTCAAGCTTCTCGAATTTTATAGAAGCTCTTCTCTCAAATTCTCCGAGTTTTCTAGAAGCTTCACTTCTAAATTTTTCGAATTTTCTTCAAGGTTTTCTTCTAGATTTTTCGAATTTTCTAGAAGTTCCTCTTTCATGCTGACAGAATTTTCTAGAAGCTTTTCCTCCAGACTCTTTGAATTTTCCAGAAATTTATCTTTCAAGGATTTCGTGGTCTCGTCGAGTTTATTCATTATGGAACTCAAATCAAGTCCAGATACTTCAAATAAGAAGGTCTTCTCCTTCTTCAATCAGTCCATCTGCAAGTCTTTTCTGGAGTACGACCTTCTTTCCAGTTGTTTCTGACTCCCGCTCCTCTAACTCTTGCTTCAATTCACTTACTCTAAGGTCAACCAGGTGAACTCTCCTCGGAAACCTTTTGTCTTTTATTGTTTTTAACCGAAATATCAGTCTATTATTTATTTCACACAAAAAGTTTTAGTTCATTGTCCCGCGATGCGCAAAACTGTCCACTTTGCAAACACTCAAATTTTCAACGGGTCACTAACTGTCTATTAGGCGCAATAAATATCTATCAGTTTTTCAACGCGACGAACACTTATTTATTTCAAACATTCCACTTCTGACACCAAATGTAGTAAAACTGCACTTAACTAATCTTTGCTAATTTATTGACACACGTCCTAATCAATAATTTATTTCACAAGTCACTATTCTTATTTATCTCCACTGACACTCTCTATCCGCGAACTCTGGAACCATATTGGTTACTCTCTGTGACTATCTCTGACCATTCCGCCATCTAATACCCAGTGGCTTATATACTCGAATTGATAAATCTCGACCATTCGAGCCTTTCGGGCGACTTCTTAGATGTCCCCAGAATCTTCGTTAGAAGGTTCGCGATTCTTCCACGTGATATATGTGTTTGTCAGCGGAGAACAATATCTAGATTCCGAATTAACGATGATCAGGGCCGGTCTCGAGGCCGGTCTCGAAATCGTTACATTATTGTTTATAGTAATTTCAAACTTTTCAAATGAAGCTGAACACAAACCTAAACTTTTGGCTAAGTTGATGATACATTTTTATAAACACCTCAAAAATTTTCTAGAAGAAATCAATAAAATCAGGAAGACCATCAATTTCACCATGGAAACGGAGGAACGGCGTCCTTCCGTTCCTGGATGTCAAAGTCGACAGAGTTGCAGGCTCCATACAAACATCGGTCTACAGAAAGAA
Organism: Chrysolina americana; assembly: GCA_958502065.1. NCBI lineage: Eukaryota > Metazoa > Arthropoda > Insecta > Coleoptera > Chrysomelidae > Chrysolina > Chrysolina americana. The sequence goes on from OY293412.1 coordinate 12,199,431, forward strand.
CCAAACGAGTCATCGTGAAAACTTACGTGGAAAGGGCAAGGAACATATGCAGTAAAAAAAAACTAGAAACTGAACTCACCTACATAAAGAGTGACATGAAACAAAACTGGTACCCATACAGACTCCTGGAAGATGTTCTAAAACAAGGCAACAAGTAAAACAAGGATCAACACGTTGTCCTCCTGCCATACATCAGAGGCGTATCGGAGAAACTGGGGAGGATAGGGAATAAGTATAACGTCAGAAGCTGTTTCAGATCAGAATACATTGAGAAGCCTTCTAATCAAAACTAAGCCTGACAGTCAATGTGAAAATTCGAAAAATTGCATTTACCAAATACCCTGCGAATGCGGACGCCATTATATCGGAGTGACCAAAAGACCGCTCAACGTTAGGGTAGAGGAACACTAACGCTGGACTCAACGAGGACAGACGTCGAAGTCGGGAGTCGTAGAACATGAATCTTCAAAAATGGAAGAATTTTGAGTGTTTTTCGGCAGTAGAAGTGTGTTCCAATAAATGAAAGTCATCACTCAAAAATAGGCCCATATCTCCGAAATTAGTTGAGACCGCCAAAAATTTCATTTGGATTTTTTGTTCGGGTGGCCAAACTACGTAAGTTCCATATTAGTTAGGGAATTTTACCAAAAATTGGTTGTATTGCTGTTCGTATCTTTCTCGGGATTTACTAGGTAACAGGTCTGAATTCACCTCAACTGCGGCCTTTAAAATTGCTTCTGGGAGATTTTCGCCTGACGAATCCAATAAAATATTGCTTTTGTTGAAAATTATTTAAAAAATGCAGAATATGTCACTTCGTCAATGCTTCGACGTGAAACTTTGACGTCTTGTTGTCAACTTGATTATCATAGCAAATATTTGTTGGTTACCACCACTTGACTAAGCTTAGTTTGATAATTTTGTGGATTGATTTTGAGAAGTCTATGGGGTAGATATACAGTGCGGCTTTTATAGTTCCCCCATCTGTTAACTTTGAAACAGTTTGACGTACAAACTTTTAAAAAATGTTTGGAGAGTATAACCGATACTACGTTTTGAAATAAAACACTCTGTAATTGATTCATAGATGGCGCCGGAGGGGCAAATCAACTTGAAAATCTTTAAGATAGTGGGGGGTCAAGTGTCACGGAATTCAAGAAAAAAAAATTGATGTTTGAGAAGAAAATTAAATTATTTTTTCAACGACGTGCCACATGAAACCCAAGCCACACTGTATAAAAGTACCAACATTTTTATTCAATTCCAATGAATAGGATATTTTATTTCAAACTTCTGAAGATGTTAAAAGGGTGCAAAAAGGGTGCAAAACCTGTCGTTTCCAGCAGAAAAAAATTAATAAGACTATTCCAGTAGAAAAACGAATTCACAGGACTACTTCTGTGAGCAGGTATATTTCGGACTGAATTAGTATATTGAAGTATGTTTCACGATAGAGTATGGGATAAAAATTTCATTTACCATACAGGGTGTTCCAAATTAAGTCATCACCATTGCCAACTCCGTTATTATTGATGTTACGAATTCGGTTAAATGGGCAAAATAGTAGCATTTTTAATGACCTTCTCGATGCAAAAAACCAAAAAAAAATTGACCGTTGCGAATATTCCATAAAATGATATTTATTTCAATGGAACACCCTATATTTCTTTATGCATTTTGATTCGTAATATTCTCAACAACAATTCTCATTTGACTTTTTTTTTGTAAAGTTGAAAATCAGACAGTTTTATCAAATGAAACATTTATAACAAACGGATTTGATAAAGTGCTATAAAATATCGAGTAAATGTTCAAAAACACCGCCTTCTTGTTGAACACATATTTGGGCCCTTCTATTGACACTAAGTGTGGCATTCAACACAGTTCGGCCATAAGTTCTATTAATTATAGTATCGATATATTGTTTCACTTCATCTACATTATTATATTTCATTTTGTACACCTCATTTTTCAGAAATCCCCAAAAATAAAAGTCTAGAGGTGCCATTTCTGGTGAACGAGGGGGCCACTCAACAGGACCATTTGTAGCTATCCATCTTTTCCAAAACAGCCTCGCAGCATTCTTTTTATGCTACTGTGCTGGTGCTCCATCCTGCTGGAAATAGATCATCTGACAAGCCTCCAGATCAAGATAATCAAAAAACTCTTCCAACAAATCAATGTAACGGGGTCCGTTCTAAGAATCATGGTAGAAAAATGGACCGATAATTCTGCCTCTAAATAAACCACACGAAACATCAATACTAAATCGTCTTTGCGGATTGTGGGGATAGACTAGAAATGGATTATGTCTGCTCCAATAATGAAAATTCTTTCTATTATACATCCCACGATTTGAAAAATTAGCCTCATCGCTCCATATAATAGTTATATAGAAGATTGTATCTTGTCTGCATTTATTCATAAACCACCGACAAAACCCCAATCGTCTCTCAGGATCACCAGGTTCTAGGTTTGAACTGGTCTTAACTTATAAGGAGAAATCTCATGTTTATTCAGAATTCGTTGAATGCCAGGCAGTGGAACAGGTATTTCTCTAGATAAGTCTTAGATGGAAACATTTGAATATACCTCAAAGTATGATAAAACGTCAATTTCTGTATCTTCAGATACACAGCACAGTACAAAAACGCCGATTAGGTAATCGAGGAACGAATTGCTGTAGTGTTGGAGTGCCCTTACGCTATTTTTCTGTCAAACCAAGTAGGATTCTAATATATCACATTTTTCTTGATGGGAAAACGGCATTTCGACAAATATTTGAACAGTAGTTGACAGTTACAATAATATATGATATACTTGAGAATATTTGACAAATAGTATTTCAACAAAGTTTCAGGGCAACTTGATTGCAAGTGGAAGAAGGGGTCAAGTAACATTTTCTGAAAATATTCGTTTATGTCATGGAAGAAGGTGTTACATGCATATGTACCTTGTCCCGTCAGGATTTGCTTCTATTCTTCATATCCGAGCAGATGCACAGTGGTAGAAGGGGCTGTTACATTAAACATTATGGACGCTTACTTTACTAAAACCTATTTTTCTCACAAACACATATTTGTAACATAACTCCTTCATCCACTTGCCCCTTCAATTATGTTTTATCGAATCAAACACATTTTTCCCAACCACATTCATATGACCCTCCAGTATTTTCTTTTCTAAACAAAAACGGCTTCAAAGTTATCATTACAGCAGACATATTTTGATTCACAAAATAAATGCGGCTAGCGGAATGGCTTCAAGATGGAAATTATCGTTCTGAACATTAATACCAAATAGCTCAGTGGTGTCAATTGAGTGTTGCGACATGATGATCACGAGTTTCACAAGGTCACATCCCACTGCAATTTTTTTTTACTGTCTTATTTTGCTATCAGTAATAAAATATTGTCATTCGTATAAGTACCAAAATTGGGTGTTTGGACAATCATGAGGTTTTATTCGCCAAAACATAGAACATTTTTGTACTAGTGAAAGAAATAAATATTCCCACATAAGTCGCTCATTTTCCACTTTTGGAAGAAAGGTGAGCTTTGTTGTTGAGAATGTTATTACGAATCGAAATGCATGAAAAAATATAGGGTGTTCCATTGAAAGGAATATCATTTTATGAAATATTCTGAGAAGGCTATTAAAATTGCTACTGTTTGCCCATTTAACCGATTAATAACGGAGTTGGCAATGATGCTGACTTAATTTGGAACACCTTGTATATAACTAGCGATTATAACTTTTAACAATTGTTGGGAAGCACTGCATTGAAAATATTTGCGTCAATGCGAATGAGTGATAAAGATCTCAAATCAATTAACTGAATAATAATATATCATTGATTGGTTTCTTTAATCAACTGATTCGTACGAAATTTCTATGATATCATTGTAATCGATGTCATCGATAGACTGAGAAATTTGATGGATTGAATGAAACAAATCCATTTATCATTATTTTGATAGCTATACTCGCGTAAAGGTTAATATTAATTTGACGCTCAAAGGTCACACTAGATTGTTCTTTACGATTCCAAAATTCTCAAGCCTAACCTGCCTGTGAAAATACTTTCTTGTATCTATATGAAAAGACAGAGATTAAAGCATTCCTTCTCAAAGCAGCAACCCGTACAGCCGATGAACTTTGTCTCATAATGGACACTGAACGAAATGACCAAAACTTTGTGTGCGATTCGGAACCCGTCCAGAAAAAAAGCTGCCTGCTCCAACACAATGAACAATGGCTTATCCAAAAATTAGACCTCCTAATTTCTTTGGGCGAGTAGGAGACCGAGGATTTCATAAGGACCTACCAGGATGGTATCTTCACCACCCTTGTCTACCGTATGGTCTCGTGATGGGTATAAAGGTTCCTGACACTAGATGCAGAGCGTGTCGTGGGACAGCAGAGACCATAATCCCTTTGCTGTCAGCTTGTCAGTCTTTGCGACTTCAGCCTATATCCACAGGCATAACGCAGCGCACTTGTAGTGCCTCATGCTCCAGGGATATTCGATGCGTTGTGGAGAAAGATAATTGTCATATCTAACAGAACTACTCATTTTCCACCTCCGATCAAATAACACAACCTAGATGAGTAACTCGCCGCACACGCATTAAAATTTGTCTGTAAGGGACATCTTCCCCCAACAGCAGTGTCGTGCGATGTTAACAGAAATATTTGAGGTTCAATAAAGTAGAAATAATGGAAACCTAATATGGAATGGAAACCTGAAATTATGATGGAATAATCTCCATAGGATTTCGAGAACAACCGATGCTCTAACTGACATGTTTCATTTTATTCTTTTCCAATTCGGTTTCCCTTTCTCGATAGTTACGACACTGGTAGCTTACCTATGAAATAACACATTTTCATTTCCAGTTCGAAATGGTCTTTTACTTTCACAATGCTTCAACCATCAACTCAATATTAAAATTCACTCTGGAACATTCTGGTGGAGTTGTCGGTTCTGCTCATATGGATACTTGGTGAAATGATGGACATGCTGCTCTCAAATCTGAAAATCATAATGGCTTGGAGTGTGAGGTGGAAATTCTAGCTGGGCAATTGCAGAAGGTCGTCATCCAGGTTTACTCTCAAGGCATATGTTCCTCGGACCCAATAATCACTCACTTCACGAACTTAAGGAGTGTTTACTTGAGTTAATATCACACCAGCGCACCCTCAAGATGTATCGGGGCTTTGGAGACCCCCCTAAAACGGTCAAATCGCGACTTTTGGCAATTTGATCTGATTATTCATGATTATTTTTTTCCTTAGTCATGCTGTTTCCATTCCGGTCCAAGGTCACGCTAATATCATTTATCTAAATATCAATTCATAAAAAAGTTCTAGTTCACTGATATGTACGATCTGTACTGAAACTAAACTAATTTTGTTGATTTATTTACACACGTCTTAAACCGTCTTGAACAATAATTTATATCACAAGGCACTGTTTTTATTTATCTTTAATCACTCTCTATCCGCGAACTCTGGAACTATATTTGTAACTCTGTGGCTATATTTGACTATTCTGCCCTCTGTCATCCAGCGGTTATATAGTCGCATTCCAGATGGCTCTCTCTCGAAACTTCGTTTTTTTGGAACGTTTGCGCTTCTTCTACGCGGGACTCATGTGTTTTTCAGCGGAGAACTTGTTTACATTTCGAGTGTGCATTATTAATTGAATGATCAGGGCCGGTCTCGAGGCCGGTCTCGAAATCGTTACAGATCATTCAATAATATATCATTACAAGAATAATCTTGATTCGTTAACGAAATCACTTGCTCACATTATTATTCTAATGACCAGTGTATTTCTAATCCAAATCAAGGAAGTAATCTCCAGAGATACTCCTTGATACTCACTTTCCTGAATCTAGGGAAACAAAGGTCCCAGTCGTATCCCACAGAGTACAAACAGTCAAGGTCAGACCCACAAGAGAAACCTGGGATATGGCGAAAAATGTCATCACCTTCAGAAAGGTAGAACAGGCTACAGATATTTTTAGTCCTTTCAAATCAGCAGAGCCAGATGAAATCTAACCTGTACTATCACAGCGAGGAGCAGACCTACTGATTCCATACCTAATCAGGCTGTTCAGGACGTGGCTCATATGTACGTACCCAACGCCTGGCGGAGGTACAAGGTGGTCTTCATACCGAAACCGGGCAAACCATCCTATGCTCAGGCCAAGGCATTCAATTCAGACCAACTTGCTTCTTATCATTCATGCTTAAAACGATGGAAAAGCTAGCTGAGAAATATCCGAGGTAATGATACAGAGTTTCATTCTTCTCGAAGTTACAACAAGCCCATCAACCCCTAAAATCAGATCAGATGGCGTTTCACAGTGTACTCTGCTGGACTGAAGAATTACTCTCGAATGACGATATTGCACCCACAGTATTTCTTGACGTAGAGGGGACCTTTGATAACACATCTATCACTTCAGCCATCAAGGAAAGAAACATTGCTGCAGTCCTGAACCAGTGGATATCTGCCATGCTCAGCTGTACGGTGATACAAGCCCCCCCAATTCGGGGATACTATTGAGGTGGAAGCGACGAGAAGGTGCCCTTAGGCTGCCCTTAGAGATGAGTATATGACGATTTCGGGAAATATATAAGGGTCTGTGTGGATCTGATACAATCTTCTTCACAGATGTACAGACGTGGTACATGATGGAGAATCTCAATATTAATTCCCAAGAAACACGATTGTCCCTTCCACCACAAAATAAGTTAGAGACCAACAGAGCTCTTCAAATCTTTGGTGAAAGCCTACAAATGTCGGGCTGAATGATATAATCAATGATGGCCAGGCGTTCGTTTGACAAAACATGGGGACTGGAGCGCAAACAATCGCTTTGGCTATACACAGGGATAGTATCGCCGTTGATACCGTATGGAGCCCTGTTGAGATGATCAAACGCAGAACAATTGACAACCAGAGGAGAGCTCGCTAGTTTGTCAATACTAGCCCTACTCGAAGTCACTGGGGCAATGTCCAGCACATTGACGATTAGCCTGGAGGTGATCCGACACCTATCTCCCTCCTCTACATTTTCATATTTCAGCAGAGGTGAAGATAGAAGCCTCCAGACTTAATTGCAAACGCCAATGAAGGGACACTTTATCATAATGGAGGATATAAGAATCGACGCATCTGGGATGCCATTAGACAAAATAAACCCAACCTACTCCTCTGAAGGAACATTCACCACCATCATTCAAAATGTAAAGTCACATCGAGGGCCCTACCAATGCTGTCCAGGGAACAAATTTGGTATAAGGATGGCTCTTATACAAGCAATGGGGTAGGAGTTGGCATATACAGGCAGAGACCAAGCCTCGATACTCAAGCCTCTAAATTTCAAGCCAAGTTGAAAGCTATTTCCGTCACCAAAGAGATATTCAGGGGTCTTAGAAACCAACCCATAGTCATTCTTTCCGACAGTCAGGCAACAATGAAGGCTCTGCGATCAGACAGGTTCACTTCCAAATTAGGAGCATAGAACTGGACATAGAGATGGTATCTCGGGGAATAAGATTCTCTAGAACTATTCTCTTTGGACCAGAACCAGCTTGTGGAATCCATTTAGAGACATTAGGGAGAACACGAAGATATGGGTCGAGAATCATCATTATTCTTCCTGGTAGGACGCCTCAGGCAATACTCACTGGAAAATAATAATAATGGGGCCAACCGGTTATCAAGGCATCTTCTTGAACTGAGCCGAAACTCCCTTAGGAAAGTGGTAGGACTAATAACAGGACACTGGCACCTGAGAAAACACTTGAATATGTTGGGAATACACCAAGACTCTACCAGTTTACAGTATAATTTGGAGGACGAAACAGTCTCACACTGTTTGAATGCGAAGCCCTCGACCAATCCGAGGGATTTTCTGAGATATTTTTATATTACATTTTTTTAATGTATTTATTCCATTCTCTATGGAGACACTGTAGATGAGTTTAGTCCATAACCATCACAAAATAGTTCAATAAACTTTGTTACACATAAGAGGACTGAGTTGTCAGACATTCCTCATCTACATAACTAAGTGCTCATTAATAAAAATTCGAATTGATTAACTCACCTTGTTCGTGAAAATCATGGTCATCAGAGACATTATACACTTTCTTCTTGGATTGCATGAGGAGTGGAACTTTTCAAACAATACTTTTTTATGGCAGAATCTAATAACAACGCACGACTGAATGTCAGCCAGATGAAACTAATCATTGATAATAAAATTCCTTATCAGCCAGCCATCTGCGAATTCAAATGTCTAATGATTAGTAGTAATCTGATATGGAAAGATTATCTGATTATGTTTATCTCCCGATGGAGTGAGAGCTACAAAATGAACAATCATTATTTTCGGGATTTTTAGGAACAGAACTTTCGAAAAAAAATTTGATATGACAGTTTTTGAAATCAAATACAGTTTCTACACTAGACGTTTTCTATGGGTAGTACACTAGAATATAAAACGTGTAGTGGAAATAACAATGATATTTAGTAATTCTAATGAATTTTTGCCAACAAATTACTAGAATCACAACCCATATTATAGCCTGTCTTATCAATTGAAAAAAAAAATAGCAACGTGAGCCGTGGTTTCTTTGATAATTTGGTGAAAATAATGATTTTTAGAGTTACAGGAATTTTTTGAGAATGTCTCATACGATAATTTCAATTTCCATTGTAGTCACGATAATTTTTGTTATCTAACGTCAGCTGGGATGATATTGGAGAATTTTAAACAAAAACACTTCATTGATCGTTAAGCAACATATTTTTTGGATGTTATTATTTATTGCAAATCTGGTCAACTACAAAGTTATTATGCGTAAAAAGTAAAGTGCAGACTGATAATCAAAGAGTACTTGAAAAAAATTGTTTGAATTAGTTTTTTTCGTTAACCAGCTGTCGTCCCTCTAAGAACGACAGCCCTCAGAACAAAACTTGTGCGAGCCAAGGATTAACTAGGTGTTAACATCCCTAGCACTTTTTCAAGCCAGGGGGTGGGTGGTCCAATATAGGCCCGCAATATAGTAGCCAGGCGCACAGAGCAGCACAATAGGCTAAAAGCTTTAGAGGTTGGCCTGTTTGGTAACGGGCGGAATGGGAATTACTCCAACCACAGTGTTGGAAGTACTGCTGAGGCTACCAACTCGTCGTCTTTACTCGGGAGTCTGGGTGAAAGAAAGGGCTATGACAAGTCATGCGAAAATCGTGAAGTGAATGGAGCAGGAAATTTTTATTTCCGTCCTCAAGTGAAAAGCAAAAAAGACAGACTACGATGGAATTTTAAATTTGCTCTCATTATCCCGAGAAGAAAACAAAGGGAAGGAAATACAATTACGTTTCGTCCAGAAAGCCTTAAAATGTTATGAGGACAGTTTGCATTAGACTGACGAACAGGGTTCAGGTGCAGGCATATTCCTGGCGGGAAGAAATTACGCTCTGGGAAGATATACCTACGACAGTTTTTCAAGCTAGAGTGTTCATCTCACAGGAATAGAAATATTGACAGGAGATAACAAATAAGGCAGACATTCCATCATGTGTCGTGTGAAGACGACGAAACTTTCTGTCACTTTCTCAGTGGAGATGTGGAAAACAGGGAATGGCAAAAAGGGTTCTTGCCTGGCTGTAATACGATTATTACTACTAGTTTCAACAAATCATTCAAGATTATCATAGCGAAACGTTGAGAATATAAAAATGGGGATTCATAACACATTATTAGACAACGGGAGTAGTTCACAGACGAGTCAAGTAATTAGAGTTAAACAGGATCTGTGATTATACTGCGAGTCGAAAATAAATCCTGAGCTACTCGGACTGAGAAGCAAAATATTGCACAACATGCACGCGATTCAATCATATAGTAGTGATCATTTTCAATTCTAATGACATATTTGTAATAATTATACTCTTCTTACTACTTATTATTATTTATTTGTTTCTTTTTCCAATGAAAGTGCGATCCTACTAAATTCAATCAAATCGTATTGAGTGCAACCCATACTTTCATACCTGAATAATGTTCAAAGTAGTTGAACAACGACTTCTCACTTCATATGCTCCACTAGTGAGGCAATGTTGTGTTATTCGTTTTGTCGTATTTAGTAATATTCAGTAAACAGAAAAATTCCTGGGAGTTGACTAATCTCAAATTAACCTAAATGGGTATAGTAAATATGACTAAAAGTAGATAAAGCATATCATTTTTTATCGCAAAACCTGTGAAAGATAATAGAAAAATTACATCGAAATATAATTTCAAACAAGCGAAAATCCTAACAAACAAATTACACTCTCTATTATACATTTCATTAGTTTTCCCTACCCTTTGCTCCATTCAAACATAAACAGTTACTGAATTCTTTGAGCATTATATAATACCCAATCGAATTATAGACGCTACTTCAATAGGTTAGTACAATACCTGACTGAACAACTCTTTATGTTTGTCACTGTGGATTACATTCTTTTTTTGCTAAGAATATAGTATGAATTCGATAGGTTTCAGCTAATTTTTCATGATCAACATAAATACTTCGTATCTCAATTGATCTACGGATATCTTAAAAGTCTTTTCAGATATTTCGCATGTCGTATCAGAAGAATTCAGAAATCATATCAGTAAAAAAGTGATATTGAATTCAAATCAAATTGCATAGACAGTTTCAGCATATACTTGAAATCTTTACAGATGTACAGATACGATATTCATGAGAAGTTGAAATAATGGTTGTTGTCCTTCTTTATTATAACCAATGGTTTAGAATTGCTGGTAGAGCTGCCCATAAGCATTTTTGACTTAGATAACTAATGCCCTTCAGCTCTTTCTCACCACTAATCCCCATCCCTGATCCCCACTTCTTCTTCATCTACAACATTAAGCATCATAATATTGACCCATTTCATAAAAATTACAACCGAGCCAACTGGGATGGTCATTAAATGTTCCGCTCAATAGCAGTTGATTATCAATTTTACCAACCTTCTTCATCGCTTACAATTTAATTATTACCGTTATCATTATCACTTGCTATCACATCTACGTCAATTCAATCGATTTCACAGTCATCGTCGCTCATATAATTCTCAGATTCAGTCTGGACTACAATTTCCCAACTGTTTCTAGCAATCGAGGATCTCAAAACTATTTGAACAGTTCTAGCATCAATTCAGTTTCTAGAAATATATTTATTTTCTTTCTGTATAACTTTTGAAGAAGGTGAATATTTTGTGTAATATAGATAATTTTGAATAAGTTCAACGATTATTCGAAGTATAAGCTGGTGGTTTTCTTCAAAAATATCTGCATTTGATGAAACAGGTATAACTTGGTTCTGTTGGATTTTCAAAAATTGTAAGTTATAAATCATAAGGATTTGGATGATACCCATAAAGTAACATTCAAAGAGAACGCATCAAGTGGAAAAATCTTAACTTGTAATTTTCAAAAAAATCCATCAACTTAGGCTCGTCTTGAAATCTACTTAGCCTCTGTCAGATATACTGAGTGATTTCAGAAAAATATGTAACATTTGGATAATATTATTCAAGGAATCAAGGCACAGGATGGTTCAATCGCATACATTTCCCTTGAAACATACCACAACGTAACTGGCGGAATTTGGGCAGCACATTCTCCTACCGTATTTTCAAGGTGTTCTTGATCTCTAAAGGTCTGTGTTCATAAAATTCAGATATTAAAAATCCCCATTGAAAGAAATCCTATTGGGTTAGATCGGAAGTTCTAGGTGGCCATGAGTTCACTGAATATCATCCGGATCCATCAACGAGAAAACAGATGTTCAAGAAAATCACGCACTTCAACTATAGAGTATGCTGGAACACCGTCTTGTTGAAAATATATTCTTGTGCGCAGGTTTATTGGCATAAATCAAGCCGATGAGTTTGAAGTAGAAGCATAATTTGGGTTTTCTCTTGAAAATACTTGACCAATGATTTGGTTGTTGAATATACCACACCAAGCATTAGTTCTGAATGAGTATTGGTCACATGCCCCTATGGCAAAATGGGGATTCTCATCCGCCTGCCACCGGCAAACATTTCCACTTGATGTGAATGTACTATCGTCGGTGAAAAGCACATCCTGGATGAATGATCTATCTTCTTCTAATACAGGAGAACCGTAGCCATCTCATATTAGGTTGCCTGGTCATTTAACCTGGCAACCTGGATTTACGAAGATCCTTCATTTAGTAGTCAACTGTAAAGCAGATTTTCACGATCTTTGTAATAGGGTAAGAGGGGTAGTTATTGGCCTCTTAAGGATTTATATTTGTTAACATAGCTACAGAAATATTAATTTTCACATTACACTGACTTCAAAAATAGCATAATTCGAAATGAATTTTGTAATTTACGATTCAGTTACTATTTATTGATATTGTGTTGGCTAAATATCAAAAAAATATATTTTCTCAAAATATTACACGACTTATAGTCATTGGCCGTAGTAAACACATTTATTGACCACCAGTTACACAGTTAATGACCTTTTTGACATACCGTACTTTTATAGGTATATGAATATTTTAAATAAAACAAATGTTACCGTAATATACATGTTTCAATTAACTCAAACATGGACATTAGCTAATATAACTAGCTTATTCCAATAGTATATAATATCGAATAGTGGGAGCATTTTTAAAATTGTGCCTTCTTCAGACATGTTTTACAGGTGAAAATATTTGAGTTTGATTTATGTAATTCATGTTTCTCAATGCATGCAACTATTACACTTAATTCCTATTGACAAAGAAGTTATGTTCAGCGTACAAGAATAACATAACCCAGTATCCAATTGACTATTAACAAACGTTGATCTGAGTGATAATGTGTCATCAAATGTAGGTGTAGGTGTAAATTTTTTTTGACTCTTTCCACTTTCTCTTGTGAAGAGGAAATATCATTTTTTATAACGATATCTGATAATATTTAAATTTTTTTGTTGATACTTGAATTACCTAGTTTTCTCTTTTTCCTATTTGGGTTTGTTTCAGATTGTTTCCTCTTCATCATCTTTTTATTTTCTTTTTCTGTTTGTTGTTCTTTTTTCTTATTTTCTCTTTCCTTTCTCTTTTTCTCTGTTCTTGTTCTTCAATCTTTTTTTGTTTTTCTTTCTCTTTCTTATCTTTCATTTCTCGCCAAATTGTAGATGAAATTCTAAACGAAGATTTTTCAGACTCTTTTGTACCTTTTCTTACCGGAGTATTGAAATAATAAAGGTATTTTTCGATTGTACCATCTGGTTCAGTCGCCACATCTTTGGTTTCTGGTAAGTCTTCGAAATATCTATTTCTTGGAAATCTTCAGAAATTTGTTCTGGAGAGCCATCTTTCACGAATTCAATGATAACGTTGCTTTAGGGATTTGTCACGGAAGAATTTTTATCACATACAGGATTCAAAGTTATATCAGATCCATTTAGGAAGTGTCATTGCATGCAACTACCTCATTATATTTGTTAACAGTTTTATCTTCTCCATTACATTTGCCAATTGATTCATTAGAATCCGTTTTCAACTTGAATTCTTTCCATAGCTTGAAAATTAGGAAACGATCACAGTGTTCGTCTATATTCTGTTCATCTTCAAATGAATCAATAGTATATTTCCCTACAATTTCTTCAAACCTCTTCTGGCTGATCGAGATAGAATTACCCCTTTCATTATCATGCTCAATCTCAATTTCATCCACATCCCTTTTTTTCCACAGACATTTGGAAAAATCAATTGAGTCAGGATTCCACGGATAGAGCCCACATGCATTAAACCCATTTATAATAATTGCAGCATCTATTGTCTCTTCTATGACACATTTCAGCAATGGTGCAAACTCTCTTTTATTAAGTTCGGCAGTAGGATTGGATCTACGCCAAGCCATAACACCTTTTTTCCAGCCACCTTTCAAGGGTTTGAAAGTTGAGACATCAGCTGGTTGTAAAATCCGTGTAGCATTTGAATAGAGGGCAATAAGAATTATTTGAAGTTTTGAACACAGGTCACTCAGTTTTCTATCAAGATGGGTTTTGTGGCCATCAACAAATAAAATTATTGGAAACTCTATATTTTGATTTTTTAGAAACGGATAGAAGGAATTTGCAATATACTCGTAGAAAATTTCTGTCTTCATCCAGCCTGTATCACTGCAGGAGACAGTGAATTTTCGGGAATTGAGTCGCCTATTTCTTTTGGAAGTCGTTTGTACGGGTAAATTATCAATGGTGGACTAGTGAATCCCGCAGCACTAAAACTGAATAGAACCATTAAATTTGCTTCAGCTTTCACACAGTCAATCTCATAAACATTTCTAACGCCTTTAGGAGCTAATACTTTTATATTCTGGGGGCATAACTGGAAGTTCGTTTCGTCCGCATTGAATATTCTTCGAGGGTGTTTCAAAATGTTGGTGTATCCCTTTTCCTCTAAATATGCGTAAATGTATTTAAACCACTTTTAAATATCAGTCTCACTTACTTTTGAAGAAGCATTCGTTACTGCCTCTGATTTTCGTAATGCCAATTCAGGGTGCCTACGAAGAAATGCTTTATACCAGCCTAGTCCTGGCAAATTGTTGACAAAAGGATTTTCACGAGATGTTGCATCAAGGAACTGTTTCACTGATGCCTGTGCATCTTCTATTCTTCTTGGAAAGCCTTTTTTATGGCAATCAATTATCCAATTGACCAAAGTTGCTTCTTCTTCATGGGATAAAATAGGTGGTGGACCATGAGAAGTTTTTACGAATTTATTGCTTAATCTAAACTGTAGAGTGGCCCTTGGTATCCGAAACTTTCTACATGTTTCCCGTTTAGGTACACCTCTTCTTACTTCTTCTATAGCTTTCTGTAAACTTTCTTCGTTGTATTTTTTCACGTATTTTTCATTTCCTATTTTCTTAGGCATCCTGAAAACATGATAATATATTTTATTATTATTATTATATTTCATTAACATTAGTTCGCATGTTATCTAACACAAACTCTACTGAGGGTATAGTGATTGGCCGTTTCATCAATACGGTTATTGGCCGCGGTCATCTACTGTTTCACGAAAGTTTTCATGAAGAATATCACTATAATTACCATACAAAGCGTAAATATATCCTAAATAGGCTGTTAACAGTATTTAATTTAAAATAATTCAGAATTACAGTAATTGACCGCATGGCCATTAACTATAACTTTTATTGTTTGATTTGTAGGGTTATTTGCCATAAAAATTAATATTTTCCCGCGCAATTATATAGGTTAGAGTTTATTATTTCACTTATTAAGTCCTTTTTTAAGTACAATATACTCATTTGATTAAAATGAACTCTGTGAGGGGCTCCAGAGAGTCATTTAAAAACATGTCTTCCTTACCTGATTAGAGATCAAACAGTATAAAACATCAGAACAACTCGACAGTCACGGACACAAAATCAACTTCACAATCACTTATAATACTGACACTGTTGCCACTTTTGGATCAATTAGAGTAAATATTGGGGCACAATAATCAGTAATTGCCAAATAAATATCTATTTCTGAATTCTTGTTAAAAAAATTTAATTGTTTCATGGCCAATAACTGTAACCAGGCCAACAACTACCGCATTAACCCTAGTAATTTATTGGCAGAGATCGTTAATAGTTTTTACAACCCTTTTGAATGGGAATCAATCAATTATGGAAGGTTCTTCGCCAAAAAAGTGCTTCGCAATAAAAACCTTATGTTTTTGCACAATATTCACTATTGAATAAATTCTATGGAATGAAAAGTAATAGTTTGCAGTTTTCAAGGGTTTTGTCAATCATTACATTACAAACTGAAACAAAGATTACCTTGAACAATTCATCCGAATGTTACTAGTTTTCCCAAAAAATATAAGTTTCGCTTATTTTGAAAAATGCATTTTTCCCAAAAAACGGACGAGCTTAAGTTGACGAATCTTTTTTAAATCATTATAAAGTTTTTTTTCTATTTGTTACGTAGTAATTTGAAGTTACTGTATAAAAAACTAGATTACTATTTTTTTTGTTGACCCATATATGAAAACTTGTCAATTATATCAGACAAGAGGGGTAATCAGTCAATTATGAAACAATTAAATAAGCCTAAATATTTTGAAATCTCACGGTTTTGAATACTCAATGTAATATTAGTTACTCAAAAGTCACTAAAGAAATGGAAGATATCGTTAGATTTTGCCAGGAAAGTCCCGAGATGCTTTCGACAAGGAGTTCAATATGTTTGAGTCTTGGATGTATTCACGGAAGATAAAAGGTATCGATGAAAATGATCTATTGGCTTATTTTTTATATTTGCAAAAAAATTGCCCCTTCGTCGCTATGCACCAAATACTCGATGCTTCGCTCGACTATTCACCTTCATAAAAAAATTCAACATTTCAAAATTTGGCAAACTAGCGAGCTTTTTGAAAAGCAAATCACAGGAATACAAACCAAAGAAGTCCAAGACATTAGAACGACCTGAAATAGAGAAGTTTTTGAAAGAAGATCCCGAAGACAAGTACTTGTTGATGAAATTGGCTTAGATAAAGGGAATTAGCGGTGCTTGCAGATGCGACGAAATGGTCAATTTAAAAATAGAAAATATTCAGGACAAAGGGAAATATTTTCACGTAGTTTTGCCAGACACTGAAACCAAGAAATCGAGAAGTTTTTTTGAAGAAGGATTTCCAGTCAACCCGATCAAATTGTGCAATAATACATTTCTTTGAGACCAAATAATACTATAGTTCTAGCCGCTTTTAGCCAGTGTGTGGGAATAAGTACGTTGTCGAAGATACCTTCAAGAATTGTAATGTTTTTGAAAGTGGAGGAACCAGCGCTCTACACCGAACACTACCTGAGGCCAATGCAGGGGCTAACATTACTACTATGAAGCGTCAGGGATGATGGAAGTCCTCGACGGTTGCAGAAGGATACTAGAAGAATCGGTGCATAACAAAATATAAATTGCGGAAAAAATATAAGGCTCTAATGTGTCGGCGTCTTTTAGCTCTATCAGCAGCTGTACCGATATTGGAGCGTCTGTTTCCAATGAACCAACGAATTTAACGCAATAACTTCAAATTTGTATAAACCGTTACCGTCTTTCTTTAATTTCAATATGATTGTGAATTCTGCTTTTAATAGTAATAAATAAATAAAATACTACTTTCAATATTTGACAGTTTACTTGTCTAAAATGACATTGATAATGACAGTCATAACTGTCATCTGTTTGATAAATATTTTTAATTGTTTTTATCTACTGATGTATATGTAAAGGATGTAGTGAGTAGGTAAACGCGGGTATGCAACATGAATTTAATTTAAAAATACAAAACTCGAAACACTGGGCATTTTTCAAATTAAACACCTCCGGATTGAGTTGAGTCCATTGACAATTTAGTTTACCAGGTTGATTACAGCAAAATATCAAAATTTTTACTGGTCTTCTCTTTACATAAAAAATTGCGGGTTCCTTCGTCATCTGAGAACGCTACTGAAGTGAATCCCGTGTTAACTGTGAGGCGGAAACCAAACCAGTCGTTATACGTCACAATCACACAATGAAAGTATGAATAATACAAGGTTAATATTGTTTGAATTATCCGAAACAAATCTATGAACAAACGGGGTATCGTGTTCATCTTAATTATAAACAATGCAATATAATACTTGTTACATATTATTCATATCCAGGCTGTCAGAACCGTCTTTATTTTAATGTACATGGGTATGTAAGAAAGTCATCAAAGAAATACTTTTATCACTAACCTTTCCCTTCAACTCTAAGTGAGGGTCCATTTCGAATCAAAGTATATGAATGTCTCTTTGGATTCATTCTTAAATCACTGTAGTTGTAATAGGTACTGATGACCGATACTAGATACTAGTATGACTATAACATAAAATATTTGAGGTTAAGCTAGATCGATTTCTGTTGGATTGTTGAATAATGAATGACTATTACGCGATGACGATTATGGTTTATAACAGCAGTGACGTACTCGAGGGGAAGCTGGAATCTCAAGAATAATATTGAAGAAAATTTAATTAAATAAAGTGAGGTAAGTATCTCATATTCTCATATCATCTTATATTCGTTAGAATTCAGACCGAACTCAAAACAATTATTCTGGATATGAAAACCTCCACACAATAAATATAATCCATTTGTGCCGAAATAATAATTTCATTTTGATATTTTATTACTCTATATTATCCATCATAATTATTTTCTTGTTACGATAATGGATCACTTTGAGTAATTTCAGGTGTTAATGAAAAATGAAAAGGAATTTGCACCAAAAATGTTGAAGTTTATTCTACTAGAAAAAAACTGACCGTAGTTAACATGACAGTTGGGTAATTTGTGTTACCACCCGCTTTTGTACTGAATCGTTGTGTACAGAATGTCGTTTATTAATCATTTTACGCATTTTTTTAATGAATTGGTGAAAAAATTAAACCTCACTTGAATTGTCAATGCTTTTCAATCATTCTGGTTTTACCGATCGCTGGTTCAATCCCAGCGATTTCAATTATATTTGTTGATGGCCTGAGAAAGTGCTAGGAATCGCATGTTAAAAGGTAAGGCCTCGTTAATCCTTGGCTCGCACAAGTTTCGACTTCTGAGGCTGTCGTCCGTAGGGGGACGAGAGCTGGTTAACGGAAAAAACCATTTCATCAATTTTTCAAATCCCGAAGTAATTTTTAATGCTGAACAACTTTTCCGTGTAACATTTTTCGATATTTTAGAAAAAAAGGATAGATTATTATTGACTCAAAATCAAGTTTTCCAACGTTCCACGTATATGTCACATGTTTTGCTATATTTTATTAGTGCGTATTTAGGTTTAGGGGATCCACAAACTTAATGAATATCTTTTTGTTGAAAAACCCATAATGAAGAAGTTTCCGACATAGTGCGTACTTTAGGGATGGCACTGTACAATCCTTACAAAAACTTCCTATTCAGATCATGCCGCCTTAATTGTGTCTTCTTTTATCAAATTTTCCGTTGGAGAAATCTCTCGTTGAGATGACCACGTAGTTTCACGTGAAACTAACTATAAACGGTGATGTCCGAATCTTTTCATACCATCACATTAATAATAGTATAATTTGGTTATCTACATAATTCTTAGCTTATGCTGTTTTTCTTCCCAACATCTTCCCTCATAGCTCCGATATCAGTTAGTGAAACTATAAATGAAGGAGGGTAGAATAAAGATCGTGAATTTGAACTTCGTAAACCGTGACTTACTGTGAAAACATCCCCAGAATATTACCCAAACTGACAATTATGAGATTATCTTGCACTATCAGACATTAAATGAAAATTGATCAAAAATCTAGCCTTTCGCTTATTCCCTATATGAACGGCGAACGTCGAAGATAAAATGATTCAATAGTCACTCCAGACCAACCCCTGGCAAATTTGTTCTTGAAGAATATACTTTGCAATACTTTCTCTACCAACCAAATGATAATCAAAAACAGGTGTGACTATATCTCATACTAGATTCACGGTTCACACTATCATCAGTGCAGACCCGGCCACAACAAGCTAACTTGGTTGTGAAAACATCCAGAGGCAATTTTTCTACATAGCTTTTTTATACGATCTTCAAACTTTAAATTTTTATCAATGTACAAGTCAAGGAACTTTGTTGCTCTTGTACTGCTTATAACTCCATTACCCAGAAGAATTTCTTGCAGATGCTATTTGAAAGTGAGGATGTTGGTTTTCAAAATGTTTAGAGATAGCGAATTGGTATCACAACACTCTTTCACCTTGATAACATTAGTAACAATTTGTTGATTCAAATCAATTTCATTTCCATCATGATCTGCAAACTGAGTGAAATTTCCCGAATTATTCATTATGTAGATCAGAAATAGTATTGGACCAAACACTAATCATTGAGGTACTCCCCATTTAAATCCTAATTATCCTATCCTACACGCTTTGAGTATGACCAGATAAGTTATAGAGCAAGAGCCCGTGAACCCCAGACCTTCGTTATTTTATAAAAGCTGAAAGTTTGTCAACGCATGCTCCCAACACAGGTAAGAACGATGCACCATCATGAAGTTTGGGTTGCAGTGGCTTTGGCAGGTAAACGGTACTAAGGGTATGTAAAATACCAAACTGAATTCATCAAATAATAGAGTTCGATTATTTGGTATTACATTCAGAATATTATTAAAATTCACGTTATTCATTGCCAGACACTTAACATCGTGGCAACCCCTTGCCAGACACCCTCAATGTTCATGATATTATAATTTTACTTACGTCATAGCTGATTTTAATATATAATACTTGGGTAATAAGTGAATGATGTTTCCTCAATTGCCAGACATTTTTGATAGTTCCAACCCCTTGCCAGACAAGCATGTAGGGTAGCTGTACGAGCGAGTGCAAGGCAGTATGTATATTGGTGGGTTAGAGTGAAATGACGAGTTAAGTCTACCGCGATCCCTCACTGCGCAGTTATTATTTCTACTGCGCATGTATTGTTTAGTACTCAGTACATGTTTACATCAGCTAAAATAATTATATACTATCATCAAGTATTATTAATTTAATATTCATTATTAATCAACAATATAAAATATTTCGAATATATACAAACTATAAAGTAAATTCAATATTATTGGTGTATGATACGTAGATTATATGTTTACAACTTGTTTATGTGACTTTTTAAATAAAAGGGATTTTGTATTAAAAAAAAGTTATGAGTGATACATTAATTTGTGTTATTCGCAACAAAAGTAGTGGCAAAATTATATTATTTTTCTGACGAGACATTGAAAAAATGTGAATTAAATTTAAAATTGCGAAAAAAACAACATAAAAAAAATTGTACGAATCACCCAGGTTTTCGGAGAAAACCCCTCAAAAGCAGAGCGTGTGCGAGCAAGGGAGATCCGGGATAGACAGTTTAAATTAAAGTGGATTCCGAACCACCTTAGCTCAGTAGCAGGCTGTCCCGGGGATCGAACCCGGGCCGTCTGGGAACACCACGACCAAATATAATGACATCGTTCTTCCATGCTAATATACAGAGGGTGGCTATCACAGGGAATGTTACAAATTGTTCACAGGGCTAATAAAAAATTATTTTACCTCAGAACCAAAAAATTCTGAAAAGACTGTTCAAACAGTCAACTGCATCACAACTACCTTCAGCTTCTCAATCAACAGAACCTCAACCTTCCCAGGTAGCTGTGGACATTAGTGAACTTGAAGAAGAGAGTGAAAATGCTAATGCAACCACTGAAGAAAATAATTCATTTCAGAGTGATACCAGTGCTGACATGAGTAAAAATATATTTTTATTTTGCTATAATAAAAAGGAACAAGTGAAATAAAAAATGCTTTTACTTCATGAAGGTGATAAAAATCAATTTCAGTCTCGTATAATGTCTAGCATCGATAATCAAGAAGAGTATAATGTTACGTAAATTGATAACATTGGTGATGATAATGATTATGAATGAAATAATATTGTCTTTTATACTCTGTAATAATATGTAATTTCTTCAATCTATTGTTTTATCCTTCATAATAACTTGTAGTATCATTAACCTATTTTTAATTAAATTTTTAAAAAATATTTTATTTGGCTTCTTTAAATCTGTTTTCGACAGAATTAATAAAAATTTTCAACAATTTATGTAGTTGTAAAAATTTACTTTGATTATCAGTTATATAAATTCGTGCCAATAAGCTTATTTGCATAAGTCATTCTAATCACGAATCTCTTCTAAAGATTTACAATGTTTGTCTGGCAAGGGGTTGGAACTATCAAAAATGTCTGGCAATTGAGGAAACATCATTCACTCATTACCCAAGTATTATATATAAAAATCAGCTTTTATACTATAACGTAAGTAAAATTATAATTTCATGAACATTGAGGGTGTCTGGCAAGGGGTTGCCACAATGTTAAGTGTCTGGCAATGAATAACGTGAATTTAAGATAATACCAAAAAATCGCACTTCATCATTTTATGAATTCAGTTTGGTATTTCACACACCTTTAGTACCGTTAACCTGCAAAAGCTACTGCAACCCAAACTTCATGATAGTCCATCGTTCTTACCTGTGTTAAGAGCATGCGCTGACAAACTTTCAGCTTTTATAAAATAACGAAGGTCTGGGGTTCACGGGCTCTTAGAGTATTATAGTTGACACAGTCGAACGCTTTAGTCAGATCACAAAAACATAAACATCCTGTAGTAGGTTAAATTGTCAACAGTTATTCCTTGCAATGCTTGGATCCCGGATTGAAAAAAAATTATAACGTGCTGGTTTCCCAAGAAAGTCGTCATTCTGTTTTTTACGAACTTCCTAATGAAAAAGGAGGTAGCAATGAAATTTAAAGTCACCACCTTTGTATAAGGAATCACCAGGAACAAATTTCGGTTGATAGGTCACTGAAAAATTAGCGTAGTTTCTTAAATATCCGTTGGTATGAAGAAAAAAGATTCAAAAACGTAATTTTTTCAGATAACCCACGGGTTCAGTGGCGGGGTGGATTACTTTGGAGATATTTTCTGCTTTTGAGCAATAGTATTCAGTAATCAGAAATTTATGTGTATTCAAATGTACTTTTCCCTATCACAAAACGTAATATTTCACCTTATCAGACAGTTTCTTATTCGACTAGACATCCTGTATTCGCAATTTTTTATCCACATCGAAGTGATCTCATATCCTAGTGTATCATTAGATATTTTTCATTGTTTTTTTTATCACTATCTTATCTTTCTTATCTCAGAAGGCATTTTGAATATTTTTCACCATTCAGTTGAAATAAATGAATTCTGGACCATTTAGAAAACACTCCTGCCTGTCATATAAAGAATGAGATAATTTGCAAGCAGATAGTCCAAAAAACTCAGATCGTTCTCTAGTAGGAAAGTTGCATTTTTTTCTACGTCACAATATGAACCCATCAACGTGCCTCCTCAAATAGATATTTATGATATGAGGATCATAATGACGATCATTATGATACTAGCTGTGAAGATTATCAGTCGAGGCATCAGCCGAGTCTGATAACACAGCTAGTACCACAATGATTGTTTATGATCCGAATTTCATAAAAAAAATTATATTCCGACGATTTCTTTGAAAATAGATTTCGTGTTGCATTACAGTAAGTAATGTGAACGTAGTTTAGTTTCAGTAATGTGCGTAGAAACGTAGGGTAACAATGGATTTGTTTGTTTGTTACCTTTATTATGAATTGAAGAAAAAAATGCTTAATGAACTTTTCAATAAAGGTAACAAACAAATCCATTGTTACCCTACGTTTCTACGCACATTACTGAAACTAAACTACGTTCACATTACTTACTGTAATGCAACAAGAAATCTATTTTCAAAGTTTCAATATGGATACTTTACCATCAGATATCGAAGAATTAGCCAATAGAGTAGTTGTTGGTTTGTTGACCAAAAAGTCTAAAGGCAATGAAACTTGATGTTCCCAGAAAAAGGTGGTCGATGTCGTATCGTATATGGTAGCTTTTTCAAATCGAAAATCTGATTTGGAAAAGCATCAGATATCGAAGAATTAGCCAATAGAGCAGTTGTTGGTTTGTTGACCAAAAAGTCTAAAGGCAATGAAACTTGATGTTCCCAGAAAAAGGTGGTCGATATCGTATCGTATATGGTAGCTTTTTCAAATCGAAAATCTGATTTGGAATAAAGGCATGAGGCAGACAATTGCTATCAATGATAATAGGTATTAAGTGGAGCATGCCGAAGAGATGAGTAAAAAAACTCAAGGAAGATGTACACGATGAGGAGGCTGTTTTTAGAATGTTCATACCTAATACAAAAACCAACGTTTCCCGAGAATTTTTCGTAACTCCTGGCGATGACGAAGGAATATATATGGTGCAGCTTGTTCGGACCTATGTAGCAATGAGACCCCCTGATGCCGAAATTTCTCGTTTTTTTTATCATTTAGAAACAGCACATGTACAAAGCAACCAGTGGGTAACCATACTTTCGAAGTATGTGCAAAACGATCGCTGGTTTTTTAAAGTTATCCCATTCCGCCGAATACACAGGTCACTGTTTCCGGAAGTCTTCAACTTCACTATTGGCTGATTCAGGAGTAGATCTTCACACTATCAAACGCCGTGGTGGCTGGAAAAGTAATACAGTTGCTGAAGGATATATAGAGAATTCTCGCGAAAATAAGAAAAAAAATTCAGCAGCCATTCTCGGGAAGAAGTCATCATCGAGTGTTTCACCGACTGTTGTTTCGAAACTTAACGAATTGATTTTAGGGCCGATTGCACCAACTACGCTTAGTGCTCTAAGTGACGCCTAAATTTATGAATCCTGCAGAATGTGAAATCACTGATATATTTGACATATCATTGAACACATTCTATCGGGTTCATAAATCAAAGCGTCACTCAAAGCACTAAGCGGAGTTGGTGCAATTGGCCCTTAATCGTTGAATTTTATTTTAAATACATTTGTCCTCAGTACTCTAATGAATCATTTTAGAACTCTATCCTATAAAGTATGTCATTTTGTCACTAAAAATGAAATCCATAATAATGTCATTATGACACGTCGAAATATAATAGTTATTTAAGTAACAAGGAATGTAAAGATGTGTTGACCTTCGAGGTGAGCCGAGGCTTGTCGCTACATTCATTCAGTTACTCTGTTGAAACAGCCTCACGAAGCAAGAATGCGTAATACATTTTATTTTCCTTGTCACCTCTGTATGTCGTAGTTCTTCGAACTGACTCGTCTCAGATCAGTCTGTGAATACACAAATTCAATTAGATGAAATAAACAATTAGTTTGGGAGTCGCATCGTATATTTCCGCGGAAACCACACAGAATCGATCGGCAAGCAAGTTCAGACCTTGACCTCTATCGGTGCTGAAATTTGTCATTAGAAGAACTGAAAAACAGTAAACTTACCTTCAGTAAAGCTCTGGCGATTTTTCTTCAGTTATTATACCAAATATCGTCACCGGACCTTGGCACTAGATCTATTTTAGTTTGTTCACCAAATTATTTTTAACTAGTCTGATACGATTTTTGGAGGTTACAATTCCTGAAAACCAGACGCTGAAACGCGTGCGTCTGAAAACGAAAAATGTATCACTACAGTTTCTCCAACAGATCGATACAGCAATTGATTATTTTTACGATGATATTCCGAAATATATAATCCTCATGATATCGATATTAGCTAATTTCTCCAGATAACAGAAGTGGTTGGCGAAATGTTTTTTTGTGAATGGCATTTTCACTTGTTTAATACAGGGTGTTAGTTGAGTACGTGGACAAACTTTGAAATGTGACTTTTGAGATAATTCAAAACGAGAAGTTCATATGAATATGTGTACCAAATGGCTTGGTTCTCGAGATACATGGTGACTGATTTTTTTTTCAATATTTTTTGGAGTTTACTTAGATATTTTCGACAATAGTCAGTTCAAATTGGACAAGTATAATCCATTAAAAAGTGCGCACGAAAAAAAAACATTCATTTCTCAAGTAATCCACAGAGTCCTCATTTTTCAGATTTGTTTTTCACTGGCCTTATCATATTCTAAACGAGTGAAGGCCATAGAATAGCAGAATAAAACCAATCAAATAGGACATCAACTAGTTAGCAGAAAGAGATGTTTAGAACTAAATTTTAATCCGAAAATAAATACACTGAGTATAATCGCAAAACTCGAAAACCTAAGCTGTTCATAACATAAAACCGTCAAATTCAAAATCTTACGAAATACAGTTTTATCAAAACATCATCTAAGCCTATCTTGAAAAGAAAAACGAAAGATATAACTTGAAATAAAACTTGCTCTATTATCTCCTAGATGGCGCTGGTATTTCTGGTAATTAATTCAATGTGTGCCTTGCCATTTCGGTAATATCAGGTGTCGAGACAGAATTTATTTATATCGATGGCAAGCCGCTGAGGAAGTAGATCAACCCGTCATCCACTTCGTGGTAGTTTTTGGTTCTGTACATTTCGGTTATACTATTCGTCCTTCTGATGAGTTCCAATTTGTGAATTTTAGGTCTTGTAATGTATTGATTTAGCGATTCTGATTCTTATGACTCCGAATATTACGTATCGAAGACTAACTAACGATATTATGTTGCGATATTTCATAACTCTAACAAAATTTTATTTTTTGATTTGCTGGTTTCATCGAATATCCATCCTAACATTTTCTTCAATCCTCATATTATAGTTCCATACTTCTTGTGATGTTCAGTTCATAGAATTTTTTAAATCTGATGTAATCGTTTCAGATTCCGTCATGATTAGTTTTTGATGAAAATTAGTTATTGTAAGTGATGTTTTGGTTTGACAAGATTATTTTTCGATTCCCAGTGTTTAATGCTCGAGATTTCGGATCACGTTTCAAGAATGCTTGAAGCGATTTTTGACAGTGCTTGGCACAGCACTGATTTACAGTTCCTCGAGCGCTATCAATTTCAACAGATACTTTGACCTCTCCTAAAACATCAGTGAGTGCACCCCCATATCCAGGATACGTAGACTTAGTTACTTTATACATGAGATTCCACATTTTGGCATCTCCCTAACTGATCAGAACCCTACCACATCCGGAGTCAACGTACGCTCTAGTGGAGTTGTGATCCACAGTGCAAACAAATAAATTACTCGCTGAATACTAGTTAATTACGTATAGGATTATCATGACAATTATTTGCCAAGTGTCTCAAACGCTTGAAACTTGTGCACTCTAGTTTAGGCTTTAGACACAAGTGAGCATGATGTCCCTTTTCCTTACAGTCATAACATCGTAGTCCATTGAAAAAAACTGATCTATTTTTTCCAAGTTTTATTGAATAACTTAATTCTGTCTAATAGTTTTTCAAGGTTGTTGCTTTGAGGAAAACTTTAAATGACCAGTTCTTTTAATTCAGACTAACCCATGTGGTATGTTTTTAAATAATTATACCACATTCGTGCCAACCCAGATAATCGGCTCTGCATTTTAATGACACCCAGCTGTTAGATTTTGTCAATCCATTTTGCGGTACGTAGTTTGAGTAGCCTGTGGTGATTTCTGGAATGTATCTGGACTTTACGGAAGTGTGCTGCCTATGCTTTGGCAATGCCTGATGGTTCATCAACAGCTCTAACATGTTTTCAAGGTTGTTGTTTTGAAATCGCAAAGGTTGTAGTGGAGTGTAGGTTACATTTCTGGTAGTACTCTTCGAAGAAGTTGGCTCATTGTGAAAAATGGCTGGAGTATGAATCTCTCTACTTTCCTTCCTTGAGTAATTTCTTTTATTCCGCTAATAGTAATGACTACCATCAGAGTCGCTAGATATAGAAGTGGGTATGACAACAATCCAGTTTGTATTGGAGTCAAAATGAACAATATAAAAGGTAATAAATACGTTCATTCCCAAAGTCTCTTTACGTTGAGCAAGAGCAAGAAGATACATAACGAAAGTTAACTGACCTTATAAACCCAGTAAAGGGTAACGCTTATGCACAACACAATATTATAAGTCGATCGGCAAAAGCACTAAATTATAAGTATTGTTTTTCGTGACAGAAATCTTCCACTGGAGTGAAGCAGATTCCGCTGCTGCAAGCTGTAAAATAATTCATTTCCTTTCAAATGGAAATCAATAATACACGACACTAATTCTTCACACAATTTATTTCCCGAACCTAAATATATCATAACATAAATTGCCGTTGTAAAAACCAAAACAAAATTGAACTATCTCAATTCATCTATATACTTCGGTCACCTCAAACTTGTGTAACTGTTGAGTCGATTTCTCTGGCAATAAATCAGCCCTTGTCCCAGTAACGAACTGAACGAAATCATCAGCGTCACAATGATCGCTGACAATCCCTTTGGATGAAACGGTTAAATACACAAACTCGAAAATAGTAGACATGCACTTCATATGGTTCACTCGTGCCGCCAGACGAATTTATCTAGAAAGATTTCCTTAACCTTTCCAGTGAACATAGGTTTATTATTATTCACTTTCGTCTTCGTGAAATGGCTGCTTCCAAAAGGCCTGCTATTTTTAGTAACAGTAACTGGTATCAGAAAAGTTCTCCCACCAATGATTTTTCCACAAAGACTAACCTCATGCACTTGGGTTCAAAATAAATTGGTAAGAATTCCATGGTTTTTATGGCAAGTTTTATTCACAGATATGGATTTTTTTCCCGTGAAATTATTTTCAATGTTCACAACAATCGTTTGTGACTGAACAGAACCCAAACACCGTGATTGGAGATTGGAACAAATTTCGAAGAGAACTTGTCTGTGAACGTTTGGATTGGATTCGTAGGCAATTTTCCTATACGACCACATTTTCTGCCTCCTAGACTCAATCACCGATACTTTATTGAATAAATTTCACCTAAACATCTAATAGAGATCCCACTGAGGGAAAGAACTCGTATTTATTTCATGTACGATGGTGCTCCAGCTCACCTCCTCTTGGGGTTTTTGGAAAAAAATCATATCTATCTCGAGTCAAGAATGATACCAAGGTAGATGACTGAGTTGTATTACAGAGACGTTTTGGTTAGTAGGACATTCGGAGGACCTATGCTTTGCGTTACCTGGTTAAAAGGCATTGCCTTTCTAAGGTTCACACTCAGTCGCACTGAACGGCACCGTCCATCCACCTCATTGAGGCCTCTTTATATAGTGCCCCTCACAAGGCAGAATCCCTGGTCATCAACCTGCATGACTATGTCATCTGCGTAAGCCAGATTGTAGTAACACGGGTCTTTCATTTTTACTTAGGCGATTCACCACAAGGCATAGAAGCAAAGGATAAGCAGCCTTAGAGACTTATCCCGCTGAAGCTACTTCTAAGAGTTGCTCTAGCTAGTCTTTCAGAGACAGCATGCCATCACCCCTGTCCCTTGTTTTTCCTTATATGGAATCAAAAAATGTCGAATACTTCTTCTACGTCGATCAAGATACCCAGGGTGGTGCCGCTACGTTCTAACTACACCTCCCATGGATGAGCTGATGATGCGTGTGTTGGAGGTCACTTAGGTCCAGTACCTTCTCTCTGTCTGTTCACCAGCCTCCCAGTTGTCTTCAGAAGAAGATACGTGAGACTGATGGCTCTTACCAGGCTTGGAAATGAATATGGCTGTCCTCCATACCTTAGGAGCGTGTCCGAATGCGAGTCTGCTGCGGAATGTTCTCAGAAAATGAGTGCCTTAACATTGACATGCACAAATTATGCTAGCACCTTGCAAACATCAATACTGCTACTAGCAACTTTGGATGGTGAGGGTTACCTTCAAACAATCTTTCTGATGCTCATCAAGAAGAACTAGTTAGAAGCACTGTAATGGACCTAAAGCTGAGTGCTAGCAGTTGTTCTGTTCTGTCATGCAGAACTCATTATCTGAGAGACCTGATTGAATGATAGAAATAAAAGCAAACAACAAGAATTTAGTGAATGTTGCCGTTGACGGAGTCGAATTACCTGATACAGAGGTAACTGAAAATTCAGGGTTATTTTGAAGAGAGAATATATGAATCTAAAAATTATATATTCGAGTAGAAATATATTAAACAAATGAAGTGAACTAATACTATTTGTGATGCATTCGTGCTTTCACATGCAAATTATGCCGATGTAGTTTATAGTCCTGGATTACTGAAATCAAACAAAATGAGGCTTCAGAAACTTCCAAAAAATATGAGTTAGACTTATCAAAGGCAAAGGAAGACGGGAACATGTTTCATTTGAAAAATCTTGGTTGGCTCAGTTGGCTAGTTGTACACTTCACTCCGCTGCGATTTATCATCAAATTATTTCAACTTGAAAATTTCCTCACCTGTCCAGGAAGCTATCTTTCAGAACAGATATGCCCAATTTCAACTTGAGATTTTGAAATAATAATTTTTCAGAGCCCATTCAATACACAAAACTTGTTTTTTCCGTTGTTCTTTCTCGTAACAGATCTTTTGCTTATAGAATCGGTTACCAGCTGAGTTCAAGTTACTACCACTTAAAATATTCAAGAAAATACTGAAAATACATTTATTTGAAAACAATATTTCGAATATTGATCTGTGAAATCATCTTGAAATGACATACTCTTGTTTATTAGATTGTATGTACACATACTACTTTCTAGTACCTAGTGTTTCATGTTATGCTCAGTTCATAATTTGCGTTATATTTCTATATCTTTGTTTTCTTGATATACCATAACTTCTTCAGCTCCATTGAATTTAGAATTTCATTAGTTTATTTTTGATGGTTGGATGAAAGAGCAAGATCTTCAGTGAATTTCCTTGTACAGAAAATGAATCCCGCCTTTTGTTAGGTTTGCTATCTATACCAAGTAATTTGTAATGAAAGCGTTCATTATTATCATTAATAGATACAATGCTTGACAAGAATCTTGTGGACCTTGCAATTCCGAAAGTGTCCTGTATGACTGATGGGCTGACTTGGATAGTTAAATGAAGTATCCAGCAGATATTCCTACACATATTGGAACGAAACGTCTTTAGGAAGGAGGTAATGTAACAATTCTGGCCGGTGGTTCTTGTATCGACTGGGTTGAAGAACCACTGAATCAATGTGACTGAAAAAATACTGAACTGTCTAGACTGGTCTGACTGGCGATCTGTGAAGATAAATAAAGGAAACCCGAATAGCAGAACGGAAGTGTTCACGGATACATTTCGATTATTTTATCTTACCCATGCATCAATTTATGATCTAAGAAATCACACACCCTCTATCGAACATCTCTTTCTAACAACCGCTATGAGCGGATCGAAGTTCGTTAACATTCCTCTTCTAAGCTAAGAATTATGGTATTGTGATGATCGATTATAAGTCAACAGTGAAAAGAGATAGCGATGAAACGGACAGTCTTTTACATTTCAACTAAACTTGCCAAACATTGTATTGGCTAGTGTGTACCATCAATTGCGTCATTGTTTTCTGTCATTTGAGTATTGTTTGTCGCCAGATTCACTTTGTTTTGCAGTCGAATATATTATAAAAACAGTTTTTTTCAAAGCTAAACATCTCTTGGAACCATTACTTCCAATGTGTTTTATTCACAAATAATCTTCAAAATTTTTAACCTCACAATTGACATTTGTGACTATAATTCCGTACTACCGGGATATTTACACAACAATTATTCATAGTGTGGAAAGCCTATTGAGAGAAAAAATATTACGTGAATCTATAAATACAGGTCAGAAACATTCATAATATATTTCAATTCTTCTTTAGATTATGCCTGGAACTATTCTACACTCACAAGCACAACAATTTGTGTTGAACTTGTGCGAGTATTTTGAAAGAGAAAGAGCGAATGGTGGACCTTTTTTACCACTTTCATCTGTTCAAGAGGTAACAATTAAAACCACAAAAGAAATGTCATAACTTTTCTTTACTGTATTTTAGAGAGTTGCAGATGCACTTAAAATATCTCGAAAAACGGTTTACATCAAAATAAGAAACGAAAATAAACCCATTCCATCAACTCCAGGAAAAAGTAGACGTCGTCTCAAAACGAAAACAGCTGGCAGTACGAAATACTTTGTACGATATGTATGAAAAAAGTGAGTATACCTCCTTATTACTTGGTGAGGGAAATGGAGATAATAGTGATTGTTCATTCGATGGACGTGACACTGTTCCTAAATTGTAGATAGTGACTCATCGGTTGTACGGTTCATAATTCATATGAAGCAGGTCAAATAATATAACAGAAATAAGCTTGGTACTTTGGCTTCAAATCAAGTTTTACTTTGTCACTTTCGTACATCCCCTCTGCATTTTCAAATTCCGTAAAAACCAGAAAATGTACGATGAGTCACTATCTACAATTTAGGAACTAGACTATAGTGAGAAAAATTTCTGAACAAATGTAACTGCCCCATTTTCATCAATCACAACTTCATCAGGAAAGTCATTGAATTTATGTTTATTAGTTGAAAAGTCAAACTTCATTGTAACATCTAGTTTTCTTTTTAATTTCACTTGTATCTCGTTTTTGAAATGCAGTTATAATTTTTTTCTTCCAGAAAAACATTTCACTCTTCAGTCCTTGAACGATGAACTGAAAATAAGGAGATTGTTTCGATGTGCAAATCATCTTTGAATGTTTTACTGAAAGAGCTGGGATTTAAATTTACAAAAGATGATAATCGAAGATTGAAAAGACTCATATTGTTTCACAAAGAGCATATTATTTAAGTAAATACCAAGAAAACCGAAAAAGTTTATATCCACGAGAAGTGGTTTTTTTAGATGAAACATGGATTCATTCTAGAGGAAATGAAACCAAGTCTTGGCAGGATGATAATGTCAAAAGTGTATGCAAACTCGAAGAATATGATGGTAAACGATTTATTGTTGTGCATGCTGGTGCTGCGAAAGGGTTTGTTCCTGAAGCCAGTTTATTGTTCTGTTCGAAATCTTTGACTCTAGATCATCATGGAGAAATGAATAGTACAATGTTCACCAAGTGGATCACTTCACAGTTAATTCCCAGTTTGAAAGAGCCATCTTTGATAATAATGGACAATGCACCATATCACAGTGAAATTTTGAATAAACAGCCTATCACTTTTTCAAGATAATCGGAAATTATTTGTTGGCTACAGGAAAATAATATTGATTTTGATGAGATATTCACAAAACTAGAGTTATTGCCATTGGCTAAGATGAACCATAAGGAAAACATATATATTATACATGAACTGGTATGAGAACATGGGCATGAAGTATTAAGATTGCCACCTTATCACCCAGACTTTAATGCTTTTGAATTAATTTGAGCTAATTGTAAGATATACTACAACAATCATATTGGCAGAGATGGATACAGTGATGAAAAAGTATAGGGTATGTGGAATGAAGCATTAGAGAAGTGCAACACTGAATCCTGGGCAAAATGTGTAAAACACACCGAATCGCTCATTGAAAGATGGTATGAACGAGAAAAGCTCCTATCTGATATGGTTATTGAACCCATTATTATAAAAATTGGTGACAGTTATGAATCAGAAAGTGATCAAATATATTAATTTTGTTTTTACTTTCATAAATGGTACATAGTTCTACATGCTCGCATTACATAAATAAATGTATGAATACTTTTTTTTAATCATGTGTTGAGTATTTCATTACCAAATATATTTCAATTGGTGTTTTTTACTACTACGAAAATCTAGCTGACTAAAAGCAGTGCCGGCGTGTAGGTGTATACATAATGAATAAACATGGCAAAAAAAATAATTTGTTATCAAATATTTAGTGAAACATTAGAATGTGTCGTCATAAAACTCTGTCATATTTGAATGGAAAATCATTTTTTGATATCCCCGTATGCAAAGGTTTTGAAAATATTGCACTTCAACCTAGATTTTTTAACAACTTTTTTTCTTTAACTATTACCTAGAGGACTTGCATTAATGTGGATAAAATTAGGATGTGATGGATTTGTGTCAAACGGCTGCGGAGGTATGAATAAAACAACTTCCTTATATGAGTGTGACTGAAATTAGAATACAGTAGGGAGATCAAAAGTTTCCAGTAAACTCACTGCGTCCATGTTTTATTATCCTATCAAACCTGGTGTCACTCGATTCGTAATAATTGGAAAACACCGTGTGCTAGGAATCGCACGTTGAAAGGTAAGACCTCGTTAATCCCTGGCTCGCACAAATTTCGACTACTGAGGGCTGCCATTCTTGAAGGGACGACAGCTGGTTAAGGGAAACAACAATTTCAAAGATTCATTTATTTTCGCCTTTGTATCTCCAGCAATATTTTTTAAATGTGGAACATTGAATGTGCTCACTGGACGGCACTTTTTGACATATTTGAAAAATGATGGAAAAAAGGAAAGAAAAAAAGGGGGGTGCACCCATGAGTGTGTGTCACACGGTATTCTGTTGGAACTAAAAAAACCCTCTCATTATTGGTGGTTCTCCATTTCCATAAATTTGCAAATGTTAATTCAGTAATTCATTATCCTATCTTATTACGTACACGTTGTAATTTTATTGGGATATTAGCCATTATTATTATTAGGCATTCTACATTTAGACGTCATTGGGCTTAAACGTCTCGACTTATTTCATATGCATGACATTGGTGACGCACGGGTAAAGATAAAATAATCGAACTGTAGACAATTTCTAGTCAATTATGAATCTCTCTCTACATAATATTAGCTATGACGAAGCTAGAATACTTTCAAATTTTCTCACTGAAGTCTTTAACTACGTGCCTTCGCTGTTAGCGAGTAAGGAATTTATATGTAACTGTTGATTGAAAAAATATGTTTTTTTATGTAAGGTAAGCTCGGGTAAGTGTGAATTTGGGGCAAGTGTGAGTTTGCTCGCTATCTTCGCTAAACCGGGCAACAGCCCAATGCCATCTATTGACGAATAGCCTACACTCATAATAAATCCATAACCATCATATAAAATACAAAAGAGATCTTGTGAAATCCAAATATTTTCCCCAATTTTCTAACCTACAATTCATCAACCCGAACGAGTATAACGAGTTTATTGTTATTGGTATTGTTAACATCTAAGGTAAGAATCCATTTTATACACTTTTCTTCTGCCTAAACAATGAATCTGAATATAGATTGCCGTTTTTTCATGAAGTTGTTTTTTTTTCCATTTTTCCATTGCATGTCACACTTACCCCGAAATTAAATGTTATTGGGGATAGTGGTTACTGGTTCATTTGGCCAATCTAAACAGTAATATTTTTTCAGCTATAGTACGAAATTATATACGGAAATCTCAAAGAGCCAAACAATATACCTGGCCAGATGTAGAAGACATTGATATACTTTGTGAGGATGAAATAACAACTGTGCTTCCATCACCACTCGTCAGAAGATGGGAATCAATGAAATTCTCATTTGATTTTTCAGATTTCTACCTGTACATTTTTTTTTCAACAAATGTTCACTTTCACGATTATTTTTTGTTTTTTTCCAATGGGGCATTTCAAATTCAATATTAAAAAGTTCCTAACTATGTTTTGAATAAAGATATCTCGAAACAAATAAATTGTGGTGAAAGTTCCTTTACTGTTTACTCACACCTGCCCCAAAGAGAGATTTACGTGCATTAAT
Organism: Chrysolina americana; assembly: GCA_958502065.1. NCBI lineage: Eukaryota > Metazoa > Arthropoda > Insecta > Coleoptera > Chrysomelidae > Chrysolina > Chrysolina americana. The sequence continues at coordinate 12,234,699 of OY293412.1, forward strand.
ATCTTTAAATTTGGCCAGAATCACACTTGCCCGAAATTTCGTAGGAAGTGTGACCTATGGAGATAAAATTCATAGAATATGTTTTTCAACAGTTTTCTGTGGCGTATTACAAAGACTGACCTTCGAAGTATAAATACCTGCAAAAGTTCATTGTTATATTAGTTCAGGTTCATCAGATGGACTAAATTCAATGCGAACTAATGAAAATCACGGTCACACTTACCCGAGCTTACTATATTGATTACTTTTATGCAGTGTTCTTTGCTATTTTTTTCATTTGTTTGAAAGTAATCCAAACTTCTTGTTATGAGATGAAAATTTTTAGAAACAATAAATTAATTGAATTGAATTGAATACCGAGTTGGTTTAGCGGTAGTGAAATAAATAATAACTGTTGGTTGAAATAAATAAGAAATGTTATAGCGATATATTCGTACCTGTATACTACTGTAATGGATGATATTGATATAGTTTATTGTATTTTATTTAATATGTAGATTGAACCCTGAATTAGGTTCGTAGTGTAATTGGTTGGCTTAAAAGTAATAATTCATCATTCGTTAATAATTTCGGAGTTTAGTTTCATTTATTATTTTCGGAGATCCTAGGAAAGCCCAACATTTATTACTATAACTCATAGCGAATGTGGGACTTTTGCCCACCATTCTACGGTGATTTTATTAAGTAACCTCTATTAATAAGCCTGCTGGCCATCATATGTACCTCCAAAATTATGGAATAGTCGAACTATGGAAAAAATTATCTTTGACACATTAATAATTTCTATTGATATTTGAAAAGTCCATTATCACGAGCTCAATCATGATTGAACAGTAATAGTCACCTGTGTGACGTTCCCCAAATATACATTTGAATGATTGATGTAGTTCTGAATATTAGTATCCACATTTGTATTTCAGTATATCTCCAGCTTCGAGAATCATTATTTCGCCATGATGTTTTTTCATAGAGATTCGAATGTCACAGACTGCCTCATTTGTGCTATCAGACCATTGATACTCACAGGATTCACCGTTTCTTATATAGCTAAACCAGAATGCTCTCACACCAATAGAGCTACCAAACCTCAACTGAAGTTGATAACCTCGTATACAATATTCTCAATTATTTGGATATCCAGTTTGATCATGTTCGCCCTTGTGATATTACCAACTCTCTTGAAATCAAGTCATATGGCTCTGAATATGAAGCTGAACTACATATTCATGATGCCGAATTTCATGAATACCATTGTTTTCAGCGTATCTATAATATTTTATAATGCACGATATATTCTCTATATGAATGGTCTGATAATTTTGATACACAGAAGGGAGAAATTCGGAATCGAGACCATTCTTAATGGAAGCATGATGGCGTGGTTGAGATTATACTCTGTAGTAACTACCGTTTTAAACTGTTCCACCTGGATTTTAGTATTTTTTGGAACTACATCTCAGATGGATAGCATCACTCTTGAATCAGCACTACTAGTAGTGAGTCTACTAGTAGACACTGTCAATGCCATGAGCTATTCTGCAAATTTCGTTACTGTGCTTTCTGTATACAAACTTGTACTGAAGACCTGTCTGGAAAACATGAAGTTGGTTTTGGTACAACAGAATGAGGAAACATTGTTAAAAAACATTAGAAATTTGCAAAGACTTTATTTGGCCCTTATCCACAACTACCGGAACCACATCTTTGCATATGGAAATGTTTGGCTCTATGGAGTTCAGATGTTTTTCCTGATTTTTTCTCTCGTCGAAGCCTACATGAATTCTATGTTCTCAATGTCCCTTGAACCAAGCCGGACATGGATGACAAATTTCAGAATGGCTTTCTCACTTTACATTAGCATATACATCTATGTATACTATCGATTAACTACCGAAATACTTTTCATGGTAAGTGATTTTTCTCCTGATAATGTTATACCAAAGTAGAGAAAAGATTTCTCTCAGCTGAGCTGGAGCTTTATTGATATCCCAAGATGCGAAGCATCGAGAGAAAATAGGTTGCGAGACCGAGAAAAATCTTCTCTACCGCAGTTCATATTAGTTATTTACCTAAAAAGTGCGGAAAGCAGTACTTTTCCGCACGAGATGGCATTTGCACGAACGAGGCGGAGCGGAGTTCGGGCAAGCCGTCAAGGGGTGGAAAAGACATTTTCCGCAAGAGTTAGGTACAATGTTTTCCTACGAGTGTTTTTGTCCATCTTATTTACTTATGAACGAAAGGGTTTTTAATAAACAAAATTTTATAATAATGCTACAAAATGACACATAAGAAAGAATAATTACATAGATCATTTAGCGAGTCATTTAGTTATTCCTAAATATTGTCGACAAGACACAAATCGTGCGGAAAAGTAACTTTTAGGCACGATTTTAAAATCTTACTGAAAAGTAAAACTTTTAAAACGAAAAATCGTGCGGAAAAGTTACTTTTTCTACAAGCGTGCGTGTTCCGCCCTATTCCCGCACGCAATTTAGTTTGAGAGGTGTCATATTCCCGCATTAGTGCGGGAAAAATTTTCCCGCACGCTAATGTCACTTCTAGTGAGTTTTTCCCGCACTAGTGCGGTAATAATTTTTCCCGCACGTGAAAGTTTGTTCAAGAGTGCTACATAATTTTTTTTTATTCGCTTGTAGAAAAAATATTGATCCTAACTCATACGGAAAGGTACTCTCCCGCACTCGACTGCAGTCTCATGCGGGAATAGTACTCTTTCCGTACTTGTTAGGATAATAACTATTTCCGCACTCTCGTAGGAAAAATATGTTTTCCGCTACTAGTTACTTATGCTGTATTCGACTTGAGAAGATACATTTCTCTTCTAGTAGGTACTAAGATTTCTTTATCTCCTAGTAGGAGAAACCATTATTTTAATTTTTCTCTCCCACTAGGAAATAATGAAAAAAAGAGAAAATTTATCCTCACGACTCGAACACAGCATAAATAATAATATTTTCTGATGATAGTGGTAGAAAAAATAATCCTCAGTAACCAAGTATAGTAGTTTAACGTCTGTAATAAATTTAAATAAAAAAAAAGATTTATGGCATAGCAGTAGGGGAGATGAAACTATGGATCAATCGAGATTTGGTGGAATATGAACCGCTGGCGCTGGCGCTGGTTTAATTGTCGTAGTGGTCTAATACACTTGGCTGGAATCCGAGAGATTCCTGGTTCAATTCCGGTTATTGACTTTTTTTTAATTCAGTTCTAATTATCGTTTTCTCTGTTTGCTATTCCATAAACCTAATTTCGATTCATATTCCTAGAAGTTCTTCGGCACATCTTCCTGAGTATTTATTCATTATGAGCTAATTTTTTTTATAAAAAGATAAAATATCGTCCAATGAGCCCTATGATTATTCCGCCTGTAGGCAAAAAAAAAACCATTCAATTCAATGGCAAATAGGTAATAATTATTTAGGACACAAGTTGTTCGTACAGTAGACTTTTTTATATGAGCGTGAACATTGTTCAATGAGATCCAACCATATTCAACGAAACGCTCTAGTATAAAAAAAGCTCTTCACGAAAATGTATCATACCCAATTTTTCCTACCACAGATAATATTCACGGAACATAGCAATTGTTGAATGGCTCTTTATGAATTTTTCAATTTTAATCTCATTTCCAAATGATGACTTCCGAGTAAACTTTTACGTGTAGAAAACATCGAACTGTGCTAGTACTGGATTATCTACGTTTAGAGGTTGCGGAAACTCAAGTAATAATGTTCTTCCAGAAGGTTTCCACCCGATCAGCCGCCGGTGGGTTACAAACACGTGGAAGCTCTTGGAATATGTGAGAAGGTTTTTCGCGGAACTTCATTTCTGCCGCGATGCTTCTCGCCCGCCTCACTGTTGACTTTTTTGCAGCAACTAGCATTTGCATCATATCAAGACAGTGCTGTTTGATGGTAAACAGCACGCCATGATTCAGTGTGTGGTGAGTCCGTCTTGAAGTTGCGGCAATTCACCGCACTGCAGGCGTGAAAAAATGTATGACCGCCACATAGTCCGTTACACACTAGATACGAGACTCGTGTTGTCCCGCCGACTTGATCTTTGCTTCCATCTTATGAATGCGTCGTTAATGCCTCCCTATCAGAGGGGAGATGAGATACATAGTCCCTTGGATTTTGGGCGGAAAAAGCAGCTGGCTCTAGGTATATTTCACACCACAGAGCATGCATTCTCGCCATCTATCCTCTTCGGGCGGGCTCACTGCTCTCATAGCAGTACCTTTGTTGACCTGTCCTCTTAAAGCGTCAGTTTTCATTGCGGTCATTACTAGGCAATCCATCGTTTTTGGACCACCATGCCTATGACCCCTCTACCGAGGGGGTCGGTTGTGGGGGCCTCTTCCTCGTGCGTACTGAACCGAGTAGTAGGGTTTAGCGAGGGGTTAGCCTAGTTCACCCATGGCTGATATCAGAGGGAATGAGCATTCCCTCTAAGGTGCGCCTTGGCTGTCGGTCTGGTTTTGCACCGGTTGTTCAGGAAAGTGGTGTCGCAACTCACCAAGGCATTGGATGGTGGTTGACCTCCCTGCTTCATATTAATATCATTATTATGAGTAATATAAGTTGTTGAAATCAGAATTCCATTAGTGATTACTACAATTTATTTAATTTTATAAAATTACCTTGATCTAACATATGATTTCGAGAGCTCTGCAACGAAAGAGCGCTTTAAAATACAGCGCGTAACAGCGCGTACAAAACAGCACGTAGCAAAACAGCGCTGTAACTAAACAGCGCTGTAACTAAATAGCGCGTTACGAAATAGCGCTGCAACCAAATAGCGCTGCAACAAAATAGCGTGTATCGAAACAGCGCCAATCATACAGAATGGTTGAAATAAAAAAAACTATTCATTTCTATGGTTTATTGGACAATAAAAAGTAAATCTGAAAATATAACAATTAAATACTCAAATTATAGGCAACAGACTGCAAGTAATCTTCAATTTGGTCAAAGTTATAATTTCTGACTAATCTTTCCAATCGTCTGAAGCCGAATTTGAAGCGTGTGATGAAAATTTCAGCCTGATGCTGTTCCTATTTCAAGTGATCAATTGATGAAGGGATGGATGTTAGAAAGAATTGTGCCAAGCTTCTAAAGAGTTATTTGTTCTCGGCAAATGATTTTTTATGCGTTCGGACAAATTTCATGTAGAAATAGAAAAACGAGGTTCCAATTTCATCAGTTTTCTTCCCACGTAGTTTTGCTCCCAATATCAATGGAGCCAATTCTTCTGAGATTGAGGAATCCTGATTGTGTGTGATTGCATGAAATGCTCGTTCGACATCATCTTCAGGAACACAACTCAATGCTAGAAGCATCTTGGAGCGAACTCTAAAATTCTCATCAGACCTGTACATTGTTGTCAGTTTGGATTGTTGTATTTTTCTCCATAAATTTTGGAAAAGATGGAAAAACAACCATCTATTTCTTCATTCCGAAATGAACATTTAACGGCATTCATTGATGCTAATTCAAAATCTGAAAAAATAGTAGAGAGGCGTAAAAGCGGCTCTAAATTAACTAATTTGGAAAAAAATCTCTTGTAGCTCTCTTCTGTTTTATTGCGCAAGAGGCAATACATAACTGGAACTGCTTTGTCGTCGACTAGTACATGAATTGTGAACAACTGTAAGAAAATTGTCTCCTCTTTCTGTTAATTTGTAGTTTTCACCAATAGTAATTTCTTTCACGGAACTATAAGTGGGTTGTATCATACCTTCGCTGCGACGTTAGCGATGTGTGAGTGTCCTGGCAGCATCATAGGTCGGTAATGAAACCGGACATTCTCCCGTTTTACCGCTAGTAGATGCGTGGATGATATTTCTTGGTCGCTCTTTGGTGCTCCTCGCAATGTCGCGAATTCTCTCCGTCACCTTATATACTTAATTATCCGCCAAATCAGGTCCATGATTATGACTAGTTGTTGCTTTAGGCTTTCAGGAATTAACAACCAATCTCCCCTTGCAGGTAGCTTTCACACATCTCCATGATTCGGAAAGAATATGCACTTTATCGCGTCTATACCTATAATCTTCATATGCAAGTAAATCTTTCCCTTTTTGAGTTTTTGAAATCTCTATTATTACAGAAGATAGATGAGTGTTGTCAACTTGAAAATTCAAATAACGTATGTATGGTACTATTTGTGGATTACATTTCCGTAGCAACGAATAACTCACTCGAGAAGATAATAATTACTAACACTGATTCGATAGGTATAGTGGGTGATGAGATTTGAGTTGATGAGAATTTTTTTCATACATGTGAAATCTGAGTGAGAGTCAGCGCTGTTTCGATACGCGCTATTTGGTTGCAGCGCTATTTCGTAACGCGCTATTTGGTTGCAGCGCTATTTAGTTCCAGCGCTGTTTAGTTACAGCGCTGTTTTATTACGCTGTTTTGAATTACCACAAAGTAACAATACAGAAATTCATCATCTAATTCCCAATATATCTTTGAATAGCTTGGTATTATCAACAACTCTTTTGTGTTGAAGCACTTTTATTTGTACTAATCCGAATGGAAAAATAGCTAATAAAGTAGTTTAAAAAAAAACCGCTACCGAGGAATTTTTCAAATAGCATGTTGTCCTATTCGACAAAAGAAAGACAAAGTCTCAACGCTGAGGTACCAATTTTTTTGTATTGGGCCGGTGGCCGTTGGTATATACAGGAGGCCGTTTCTTTTATCATGTGGTAACATTGCTATATTCTAAACCGTAATAGATACAAAGACGAATAAATGGGAAAAAAGGTAACTATTGTGGTGAGCAGTAAATTGGTCATTGGAAATTTACGGGGATACTCGCCCTTCCCAACTTATACAGGGAAAACTGAAAATGCTGTTTTCGGTTTTTTACGAATAGAATTGTTATTTCAGAAAATATAAAAAAATTAAGAAAGTTTTATTGTATTCAAAATGTACTAGAACTACGTAACGAAAAATTTCTGAAATAACAAGTCTATTCGTAAAAAACTGAAAACAGCATTTTTAGTTTTCCCTGTATAAGTCGGGAAGGGCGAGAGTCCCATAGATTTTCTCTGACCAACGTACTGCTCACCACAATAGTTACATTTTTTCCCATTTAATCGTCTTTGTATCTATTACGGTTTAGAATATAGCAATGTTACCACATGATAAATGAAACGGCCTGTATAACGTTTTACACTGCAGAATACAGTATTTTTTCGCAAATGTTTTCAGATAAACTTTCGACAAAATAGAAGGTTATTATGAATGTCTATTTTGTTGAGAACTGGTGCATCTACTTTTCCAGGAAATTTTCCTAATTTTGTCTTGCCGAAATAGCTTTATCGAAACTAGTTATTTCAGGTACATTTTGGTACCCATTAACTTTGGAAATATTCGCTGAAACTCACATTCAAATTGTTTCCCTTTTTCTCCTATTGATTCACACGATTTCCACTGAAAGTAAAAAAATTTACATGCTTGATATGCAAAATACTATTAAAAAAGCCTTGTTCTTTTCTCACAGTATTTTTACCCTGAACGAAGATTATTGAGTTTGTTTATTGATGTACTGATTCGAAATTACAAGGTATCATTATCCATCTGATTCAGATTGACCATAAAGTCATCCAAAAACAATTATCCGATTTGATGTGAACTCTCATTAGTGATTGGCCTGGCACATGAAATGCATTTGTTCCGGAAAAAAAACATTCACGACTGTTTCATATGTGCCATGAGGCCAATAATTTTCTTCAGTCTCGGAATGACTTATCAAAGCTTGCCAAAGTGTCAGCATACTTCTCCTATCAATAGGGGAATGTTTGTTGAAAGCAACAGTGTTCTTCTACTGAATCTTGTGTATGTCACAATAAGCGTTGCAGCGCTAGTGGTGACTCTAAGAGACATTACGAGTACCGCTGATGATGACTTGAAAACACTGCTGGAAAATACAGTGTATCTCCTTCATTATTGCAATACCTTGTGTTTTGCAGTATGCTCACGTTTAAACTACAAGGCGTTTCGAAAGTACTCCATGAATATGATTCGTTTGATAGAGAAAAGGAAGTACTATGGGGTAGAATGTATTTTAACTAAAGAACAAACGACCAGATTACAAATATCAGGATATCTAATGAGTTTCATGTGCAGCCTTTTCATTCTCGCATTGGTATTGTTTACGTTAGGACAACCCTTCAAATTGAGAAACATGATCTATTTGGTTGCTTTGGTTGTGAGGTATATCTCCTTTGGGTCAATATCTTTTCACTTGATCTACGTGGAAGTAATCTATTATATAATATTCAAGAACTTCAACGAAATCGTCATGATATATCTTTCAGAGCATCTGAATTCAAATAACCAGAATGCAGATTCATCAGGAAAAGTTCAATACCTACAGAAATACTACTTGGCACTCAGCAAAAACCACAAGAATCATGTTTTGTCTGCGGGTAACTCGATATACCACGCAGAACAAGTGAATTCCGAAATTTTGTTTTTTGTTACCGCATGTTTATATTACCCTTACTGTTGGACAAATCAGCAATCGCAAGTTTGGTATTTACCAATATTTGACGTAACTGTAATGATTTTAGTATCAATTACATTCATAAACAAAGTTGAAGCAGTTTTTCATTCGGTAAGTCGAATAACGATAATAATAATGAGTAATTTTCCTTTTATCTATCAAAATTATGCAGCAATGTTTTGATGAAGGCAAATTTTCTGCGGTCGAATTGTACACAAGATTTTTTCTACAACCGCAGGTTTTACAAAAATATTTCATAAAAATCAATGATTTTTTATAACCTCAAATTCGACAGTTAGACTTTAAAATGTGCGAGTATTATTTTGCGCTACTCTTGTATGTTATTGTAATGAACAATAAAAAATTACTTGGGTAACTATTCGATTAGTCATTCACATATTATATACAGAGTGTTCCAAATTAAGTCGGCACCATTTCCAACTCCGTTATTATTGATGCTACGAATTCAGTTAAATGGGCAAACTAGTAGCATTTTTAATAGTCTTCTCGATGCCAACGACAGGAAAAAAATTGACATTCGCGTTTTCAGAATATTTCATAAAATGATATTTCTTTCAATGGAACACCATTTATTTTTTCATGCATTTCGATTCGTAATAACATTCTCAACAACAAAGCTCATTTGACTTTTTTTCGTAAAGGTGAAAATAGGAAATATAACAAACGGATTTGATAAAGCGCTATGAAATATCGAGTAAATGTTCAAAAACACTGCCTTCCTGTTGAACACATATTTGGGCCCTTCTATTGACACTACGTGTGGCATTCAACACAGTTCAGTCATCCATTCTATTAATTATAGTTTCAATATAATTTTTCAGTTCATCTACATTATTATGTTTCATTTTGAACACCTCATTCTTCAGAAATCCCCAAAAATAAAAATCTAGAGGTGTCATGTCTAGTGAACGAGGTGAACATTTTTTTACGCCACTGACATTATATGCTGGTGCTCCATCCTGCTGAAAATAGATCATCTGATGAGCCTCCAGATCAAGATCACCGAAACACTCTTGTTAATAAATTAATGTAACTGGGTCCGTTCAAAGAACCATGGTAGAAAAATGGACCAATAATTCTGCCTCTAAATAGACCACACCAAACATTAATACTAAATCGTCTTTGCGGATTGTGGGAATGGACTATTAATGGATTATGTCTACTCCAATAATGAAAACTTTTTCTATTATAGTTTGGATATTTTCTGCATTTATTCATAAACCACCGACAAAACCCCAATCGTCCCTCAGGATCACCAGGTTCTAGTGTTTGCACTGGTCTTAACTTATAAGGAGAAATCTTATGTTTCTTCAGAATTCGTTGAATACCAAACAGTGGAACAGAGTAACATCACATTTTTCTTGATGGGAAAACGGCATTTCGAAAAATATTCGAACAGTGGTTGACAGTTACAATAATTTATGGTATTGTCATGATATACTTGAGAATATTTGACATATAGTATTTCAACAAAGTTTCAAGGCAACTTAATTGCCCATAATAATTATGTTTTATCGAATCATTCACATTTTTTCCAACCACATTCATATGACCCTGCAGTATTTACTGTTCTGTACAAAAACGGCTTCAAAGTTATCATTACAGCAGACATATTTTGATTCACAAAATGAATGCGGCTAGCGGAATGGCTTTAAGATGGAAATTACCATTTTGTACATTAATACCAAATAGCTCAGTGGTGTCAATTGAGTGCTGCGACATGATGCTCACCGGTTTCACGAGTTCACATCCCAGCGCAATTTTTTCTTTTTACTGTCTTATTTTGCTATCAGTAACAAAATATTGTCATTCGTATAAGTAACAAAATTGGAGAATCATGAGGTTTTATTCTCCAAAACAAAGATATTTTTTGTTCTAGTGAAAGAAAGAAATATTTCCACATTATTCGCTCATTTTCCACTTTAGGAAAGAAGGTGATATGATCTTTGTTGAGAATGTTATTACGAATCGAAATGCATGAAAAAATATAGGGTGTTCCATTGAAAGACATATCATTTTATGAAATATTCTGAAAAAGCGAATGTCAATTTTTTTTGTTTTCGGCATCGAGAAAGCCATTAAAAATTCTATTAGTTTGCCCATTTAACCGAATTCGTAGCATCATTAATAACGGAGTTGGCAATGGTGCCGACTTAATTTGGAACACCCTGTATACATAAAGGCAAATTTTTTACGGTCGAATTGTACACAAGATTTTTCTACAACCGCAAGTTTCACAAAAATATTTCATAAAAATCAATGATATTTGATTACCTCAAATTCGACAGTTAGATTTTAAAACGTGCGAGTATTATTTTGCGCTACGCTTCTATGTTATTGTGAAAAACAATAAAAAATTACTTGGGTACCTATTTGATTAGTAATTCACATATTATTGTGTCACTATATGGTTGAAATCTACGAATAGTGTAACATTTCATAAACCAGGCGAATTATCTCTCGTTATTAAGTCTGTGTTTGATAACATATAAGTTAAATTTTGAAGCGATTTCATTTATTCTTCTTCTGGAAATATTATCATATTATTCGGTCGATATTTGTAGTAGGTTCTGAATGTTGTTGAACAAACCATTTTTTGACAGATGTTGGTCGCTGTTTCCAATTAGCGCAGTTGAGTATATTTAACTGGAATGGCGTTCTTATGCTTTTTATACTAGCTTCTCCACTCCTCTGGTAGTGAATTAAGAGCAATCACACGGAATTTCACTAATATCATCAATTTCCATTGAATTTTCACGAAAATACAATTTCGTTTTCTATGACGTTCTTAAAATCACGACTTCATGAAATTTCTCAACAACCGTTCAACATCTGCTCTGGTGTCAAATGTCGCAAAAATATTTGACGTTTTATCAATCAATCAATAATCTTTATTTCTATAGGTGGTCGGTGGATCAGCGGTCTAATGCACAGGCCGTTCGAAACTCCAGCATAGCGATAGTCGGTTCGAATCCGATGTAGGTACGAGAATTTTTCTCAACTACTTTATATCGGATTCGATAGGCGGCCGCATGCCTTGTTGAAAAGCAAGTGTATTGTGAGTTGTCTAGATGCCAATCTCGTCTAGTGCTAGCTTGGAGTGCACACCGACCACCCGAGGTGGTGCTGTAGGTTTTCCGGTTTTTCCTACAGCTGAAAAGTGAATACATCACCTAAAACATCAGTAAGTCGCCCCGGAGCGCCACGGCAAATAATAATAATAGCCGTCCTCTACCCGCACAGGCTATGCCTTTGGGTACACTCAACGAGTGTTTATGAGGGAGTATTATTATTATTATTATTATTATAGGTTTATACAAATAAACATAAACAAGTCATAGAAATAAGACAATAAAAAAATTCACAATAAAAAATAAAAAATCATTATGGTTTCCATGGTAACTCAGCGAACGTTTTGGTTACTTTGGTTACAAAGTAAAAAAACGCTCCCTCCTCGGAGAAGTGCATCTTTGCGCTTTCCTTTTGACGTACAAACATGGTACTTTTTGCTCGGTTGTAGAAAAAAGCATTTGTGGACGTGTTATGAACGTTTATTTGTTGTTTCACCTGCAATCAAGTGTTGCACATCCTTACACTTGCTTTCACCGTACTGATGAGATCCCTAAGATCGAAACACGTGTCTACGGTTGCATTTTTACTAGAGGGCTTAGTCCAATAAAATGTTCCTTCTTGTTATTCACAATTTCCCTCGAGAGCATATCCCTGTTTCATATATATATATATATATATATATATATATATATATATATATCAACTTCAAACCCACATATTTGTAAAGAACGTTTATTTTAAAAAATCAACGAAAACATGTATTTTTAATTCATAATACTTGATATATTTACGATAGAAGTAGTGGATTTGTGTTGTTGTATTGTCACAAAGAGAGCGTTATTTGTAACCTGTTGCTAAGGAAATATACAACGATTTCTATGAATTAGTATATTGTGCAACAAGTGGGGAAAGTACTTTCTCCACATGTTTCACACTAAACTTTTCCTACAATTGCAAAAATATAGAAAATACTAGTAATATACCTCAATATTTATGTTTTCCTACAACTGCACAACTGCAATAACACTAAAGTATCCTACCTCTTGACAGATAAATAATTTATTTAAAATTATAGTTTATAGTAGAATTTGTACAATTTTATATGGTCAAACCCGGAATGTCATTTATTTTAGTAAATTTTCTGTTATATTGATTGTTGAAGTTGAAGGTTGATCATTCATATACGGTGCATTTTCTGTCTCCATTTCAGTAAAGACTTCAAGTGGTTGTTCAAAATAGATTTGACGATTTTATTAGCAACGTTAATTTTAATTTGAATAGATTTTTGTTGATTATGGGCAAAGTGCCACGAGAAAAAATATTTCTCACAGTATGAGCATCGTTTTCAAAATGAGTGAGCTATGAGAAATACGCTACTTTTCATAGCAGTTGTAGGAAAAATAAATTTGTAAACATGATGCTGATTCAATAATGCTAATCAACCAACTCTTGTTGCATTCGTTAGCCCTGCTGACATAATAGTATGCTTACTAATTAGGTAATATTGATGGATACTATCATTTGTTTCAGAATGAAGATCTGCTATCTTATTTGTTTACATATCCGATAAGTAAACTATCAAACTCGGAGGCCTGTCAGGTTTGTGTACTGATCAATTACAGATTATGAGTTGTATTTCTGTATTTACGTTCGTAGGTAGAAATGCTGATCACCACATTGACCCTGGAAAAACCGGAATTGAGAGCATCTAATATGTTTGTAGTAGGAACAGATCTCCTTTCATCGGTGAGTATGATTTTCTGATCGAGTAACTTACTCTATTGTACGAGTAATACTACAATATAGTTCTGTAGATTGTACTTTGGATATGATATTTTTATTTCTTCTTATTAACAACTTCTCAATCTAAGTCAAACCTGACATAAAAACAACAACTACTCTGATTACAAAAAGTCATAATAAAATATTGATACAGAGTGAAGTACAGGTTGCCACAGTTCTTTCATCTTTTCAAATGCCGGAGACAATGCTCTCTAAGAACATCAATAATGAATCTTATGTAAGAAATAGAAATCTGTGACAATAATCACCGGAACTCATTTATAGTGAATTCATAATACCACAAGCTCAAACAATTACTTGCGTTTGTGTTTCAGCCAATACCAACAATAATATGTGAAAAACTGTTTCAGATTGCTGGAAATGTTGTTACCTACATATTGGTAGCCTTGCAGTTCCATGCTTCATTTTCAAGAAACTGAAATTGATGTTCTAAGAAGAGACATATGTATAAGTATAATTAGCCATTCGTATAATACCTGGAACAAATTCTATTGTAAAAATATTGTAAATTATAAGACAGTTTATTCGTTCAGGTCCAAATAAAATCCCTTTAAATCGGAATCATCCTATAAACCATAGACCCATGATGAAATAATACAGGGGTACCCTTCTCTCTAAGCGTTTCCACAAAGTGGAAAATAAAAGCAAACATCTGTCAGAAAACAACTACTTCCCTGGCTAATACCACGACGGACATTGAACTACAACTGACAGATATTTGTGCAACGTTCTTCAAAGAAGACCCAATTGCCAGTGCTTGTCTCGTAATTGAACAGAAAATTATCCTTCATTAGGCTGGGAATGACCACCTGCAGACATGCATGTTTCGAGGTCTATTGCCTCTCATCAGTGACAGGGTAGGTCAGACAACATTGTAATTGTCCTGTCCCTGCCAAATGAATAATAATCAACTGTTTAACTAATATTTCCCCACGGATAACACCACGATCTACAACCAAGTTGATCGAACCGCCATCCGCACGGAACAAGACAAAACACTCCCAAGCAGCACAGTCTCCGGGAAGAGAAATCTGTAAACATTCGAACTAGTTCGAATATATTGTGCCAGAGATGTATCAACAATGTTGAAAGAATACAGGGGTACCCTTCTCTCTAAGCGTTTCCACAAAGTGGAAAATAAAGTCCGACTACCCTGTCACTGATGAGAGGCAATAAACCTCGAAACATGCATGTCTGCAGGTGGTCATTCCCAGCCAAATGAAGGATAGTTTTCTGTTTAATTACGAGACAAGCACTTGCAATTGGGTCCTCTTTGAAGAACGTTGCACAAATATCTGTCAGTTGTAGTTCAATGTCCGTCGTGGTATTAGCCAGGGAAGTAGTGGTTTTCTGACAGATGTTTGCCTTTATTTTCCACTTTGTGGAAACGCTTAGAGAGAAGGGTACCCCTGTATTCTTTCAACAGTGTTGATACATCTCTGGCACAATATATTCGAACTAGTTCGAATGTTTACATAGACCCATGACACAGCCAGGTCTCTTAAGTTATATGGTCAAAAACAGCTACGCCTGACAAGGTTCAATCGTGTGAAGAATATTTGTTATTTTCAAGAATAGAAGAATCTCCAAAAGAATGAAGCTCACCTGGAACAAATACCTGATACAAGTGCTGACAAAGGCAATAACAAGTGACAACCTGAGGGAAGCTGGTTAGTTTGCAGTAGGAAGCGAGGATTGAAGCCTCCAGAATAAAGTGCATGAGCCAATGGAGGGGCAACAACTTGGACCACTCCAACATGATGGAGGTCATATGAGTCGACGCATCTGAAATGTCGTCGGATTCACAACCATCATTAAAGATGTAAAAGTTACATCACGGGCCTAACTAATGCTGTCAAGGGGGGAATTTAGTTTACGAGTGGCTCTGAGGCAGACAATGGGATAGGGGCTGGCATACACGGGCGCAAAGACCGAGGTATGACTTTTTTGTTTTTTTTTTTTTTCTTGGATGTTGGTCCTGTTGCCAGCTACACCTCAGTCTCTTGGGCTTTTTGTGTTTTCTGGGTCAGTTTACAGCACCCACACAGGTTCTTCAACGGTTGGCTGTTGTATTCTTCGGTAGTAAGCATAGGTTTCCCGAATATTGCCTGTCTTTTGTAATCTAATGCCTCGCATTCTGACAGTACGTGTTTGTCCGTTTCTGTCCCTCTGCCACATTTTCTGCAGGAAAGTTCTTCATTGTACAGCCCCATTTTGTGCACGTGTTCTCTCATTGGACTGTGATCAGAAGGAAGACCCGTTATAGTCCTAACTTGATTCCTGCCTAACTTAAGTAGTTCCTCAATTTTGTGGTTTTACGGTTCTTTTGTGAATGTTTTCCCGTGGTGCATGAGAGGGGCTTCGTTCCACCTTATTTTCGTTTTCGTTTGATCCAGTCCTCGGATGTCCGTTTTAGTAACCCCGTGTGAAGGCATGATATTAGTCTAAGCCTCGGTACTTGAGCATCAAGTCGACATAACAGCTATTACCGTCTGCACAAGAGAGAATCTTAGGAGTTGTCCCAAAAATCAATCCATAGTTATTCTCTTCGACATCGATAGCCAGGCGGCAATAAAGGCTCAGCGATCATGCAGGTTCACTTCCAAATTGGCCTAGAAGACTCACAAACACCTCGACGACCTACGAGCACAGAACATGGTACAGGTCACAATGGCATCCAGGGGAATGAGAATGCAGGTGCCCTAGCAAGAGCTGGGGCACTAACAACTCTCATTTGGGGAAATCGAACAGAGCATGAAAAAATGAGTCAGGAACCATCATAAATCTTTCTGGGAAGATGTCTAAGGCTATACTACGGGAAAATAATGGTGTTGGGGCCAACTGAACAGATGTCATTGCATCGTCTTGAACTGAGCCGGAACGTGGTGTTATGGCTCGCACTCACCTTTTATTTTTTATACATTTAGCTACCTCAGGGGTCAACTGATTAGATATTCTGACCCAGTATTCAATAACATATGCAGAACTGTCAACAACTTGACACTTGTTGACTTGATGGATTTGACCTTTGAACTTTTTATTTTCTGACAAAACCAGTTTTAGTACAGTCTACTCAGTTTCAGGTTCTTGAACTAAAAAAGTATTTTAGGAAGGCTGCCGTTTAGATATGTCAAAATATACTATAATATCTATTTAAAAAAACGGCAGACGATTATCACGGTTCTAAATTGGTGGCAGAAATTTTGAAAATTTCGAAAAAAAAATGTCAAAAATATTCTAGGAAACTTGAAATTCATATGTTGTTCTTCATCAGAAGCTTATATTTCTGAAGGCAGACCGGTACGTCTGTTCCTATGGCCTGGCAGACAGTTGAACCTTTTTCCCCCGTGAGTATAAAAATACATAGAACTACTTATTACAGTATCAAATGATAATAATAATAAATAATAAATCAACTTTATTCATCATCAAATCCAATATAAAAAAGAAAAACAAAAATACCTATTAAAATACGTGAAAAAAAGAAAAGATGATGAACAGGCGGAGTATCAGCAGGTGCTGTTTTTCAACTCAACCTTAACATAAATGTTATTCATTCCAAAAGTTAATATGAAGGTACACAAATGAGCTTGGTTCGAAATTCGTTATTACCATGTAAATAGCTGAGGTCATAGTTAATTTTTATGCTTATTATTTCATCCTTAAGTGGACCTTCAACCTTTTTTTAAAGTTCGAGAGAGTGTAAGATCTAAAGTCACTGGGCAGTTGATTATATAACTTTGGAGCATTATATGAAAAACTACGGGTGAAAAGGGCAGATCGGTGTTTGGGAATATCAAGTAGATTTTTATTACGAGTCTCAAACCTATTCAGAGAGGAGAAAGTAGAAAGTTTGTTGAAAAGGTAATCTGGTTTTTTGGAAATTAGGATTTTATGTGTGAGAGTTGAGAGGTGCAGCTTTCTGAGGGTCTCAAGCCTGAGTCAACCTGACATTTTCATTTGAATTGAGATATGCCATAACAAAGTCTCAGGCATGAGTTTTGTATACGTTGTAGGCGAAGAGCGTCAGACTGCAAGAGAGCAGGTCCGTAAATACTATCACAGTATGATATTTTTGAAAAAATCAGCGATTCGCACAATTTCATTTTCAATTCTGTAGAATATCGCGATTTGGGTACAATTGCCTCAAAGTGTTATATGAGCTTTGATAAAGATAGCTTACATGTCTACTGAATCTTAATTCTGAATCAAAGAAAACTCCGAGATTCTTATTTTCCTCCAATAATGGCAATTTGTCATTTCCGATTTTTACTTCGAAAGTTTCTAGTGCAGTTTTCCTAAATTTTTTAGCTCCAAAAAGCAATACTACCGATTTTTTTGCGTTGAGTTTCAATTTATGCGCAGAAGAGATGTCTAGTATAGATTTAAGATCGCTATTGATATTGCGTTGAGCCTCTTGTAAACAATGGCCGTGGAAGGAGAAGTATATCTGTGTATCGTCTGCGTAGTGATGTATTGTACATGTTGTGACCGATTTATAAAAGTCCGAAATATACAAAGAAAGTAGTAAAGGTCCCAGAATAGATCCCTGGAGTACCCCCTTAGACACCCGTACTGGCTTGGACACATCTTCGTTTTTTGCAGAGTATATTGTGATCTAAATTATCGAAGGCCTTACTGTAGTCCAGTAATACTAAACAGGACAATTTTCCTTCATCAGTAGCTCTGAAAATATCGTCCGAAATATGGAGTTGAGCGGTAGTGGTACTACGAAGCCGGACTGTACTGAAGTTATGATGTTATTTCCATAAGCGAAGTCTGTCATCTGTTCTTTCATAGCTTTTTCGGCGATCTTGGATAGGAAAGGTAGAATGCTAATTGGACGCAGATCTGACAGGTCTAATGGTGAGTTACATTTGGGCAGGGGAAATGACCAAGGCATCTTTCCAGGCCTTAGGAAATACTCCAGCAGTTGAAATGGTATTTATTATATGTGTGATATGTTTGAGAACGTGGTCACATACCAAACAAAGCATACGGAGGGAAATCTTATCTGTACCTGTAGCATTGCTTTTGATACCATAAGTGTACTTTCTCACCTTCTCTGCAAAAACAGTTGAGAATGTGAAGAAAAAATCTGTGAGAGGATCTTTTTTATAATTTTCGAGAAGTGTGTGTGTGTGATTCCGATGGTTCAAACTGTGGAATATTTATGAAATGGTTGTAAATCAATATTTAAATCTCCAGCTAATAGAAAAAAGTCACATGTTTGCATTAGATTTGAGATGGTTTCATCTAATTCATCCAGGCTTTGTAGCATGTCCCCATTTGGAGGACGATATAAGATTCCGTAAATAAAAGTTTTACCTCGTAGTTTAATGGAGATCCAAAACTGTTCTAAGTTGGCGCTAACTTTCGAAAAAATATTATTATATGAAATATTTGAATTAATGAAAAAAGCTACACCTCCACCCCTACTCGATCTATCTGCTCTTATTAAATTGTAGGACTTTATACCGATCTATTAGAATCCGTGTTTGAGTCCAACCACCTTTCACTTAAACCAATGATATTAATCTTTTCCACGCAAACATAATCAACAAGTTTGTTTGACAAATGAGAGGTTTCAATGATTCGACAAGAAAGTAAGAAGTAACTTTAGCAGGCGTGACAAAAAAAGAAAAATGCAAAATAAAAGGTAGTCTGGAATACAAATAAAAAGTTACTGAAGCTTATATCTAGATTAGTACCGGTGATTTGATTGAAGATTTTTACAAATTACAAATAACAATATTTCTTTGTTGCAAACTGGGAATGTGGAATAAAAAAGTAAATAGATACAAAAAACAAATTAATATGATTAATAAATTGAAAAAAGACAAGAGAAAAATAAGTAATATAAGTAGAAGCAATACAATATCAGACCCTTCGGTTGGAGTTTTGACGGGGTCTCAGCGTCTTCTTGGTGTGAAACTGTTCAGGTTGCAAGATTTCTTTTCTCTTGTTGGTGTTGGTGTTTTTTGAAAGTCTACTCAGAAAATCGGAATTTGAGTTAAGGTCCTCGAGAGAATAATAATTCCCATTTATGGCCAACTAGTTATTACGAATAGTAGCCTCTAACCCTATTTTTTTGGCATTGTTCAAATGACTTCGCAGTGCTTTGTGAACCACATGGTCTTCCGGGCATAGGTCGTTAGCAATAAAAATTCCTTTTCCCTTAAGTTTGTATAAATTTTTGAAACAAATCAGCTTACCATTTCATGAACTATCATCAATATAAGAAAAAATATGAATTGTTTAAATGAATGAACGTACTTACTGACTTTTAATGGATTATGGGGAAAATGGGTCATTATGAACCAATATTAAATTTTAGAGGAAAATAACGATATTACGAAAACATAAATGACATAATTATTTTTATTTTATTAACCCTTGAACCCGAATATGTATTTAAAAAATTAAATTACAAAATATTAATTATAAAAATTATAAAAAATTAATATAAACATCATAAAAACATGAAAAATTTATATTTTTATTTCTATTCTCTCTTCATACTTCGATTTCATCTTCAGAATCATCATCTTCGTCATGTGAGTGAATTTCATCATCTGCTCCTTCAGTTTCTGTAAAGTAAAATCAAACTTAGTTAATAAAGTCAATTTTATAACTATATAATTACCTTGAGAATCCTCAATCAAGTCACTGACTAGACAGGGCAGTTGATCTCCCTCAAACCATTTAAACATGTAGGAGTTTTCTTCTTCCACCCAACCGTACTCAACTGGGGTTACCATGATTGGTTGTTTTTGAGAAGCATTTTTCCAAATTTTTGAAATATAATGTATAAAAACTGTTGATATAGCTCGCTTTTACAAGGAGGCATAGAACTTGCGTCGAAACTTTTCACCTTTTTCGTGAAATTTTCAATCACAATTTTAGGCGATTTTCTCGTTGCTGCCAATTGGAAGAATGAAAGTTTACATCATGAATATTCCATGCAAAAATTGGCATGAGGTCTGCGGATGCCGAAGTACCGGAAAATTTTGTGGAAAATTGATAATTGAATTTTGCATATGAAAGCCACGCGGGAACGGCTCAATTTTTCCATTAATTTTGTCAGCACTTTTATATGTTTCAGTCCTCTAAGAGGCATGAACGAGAAAAACATCAACCGAAATCTGTCACTATCCCCCGGTCTATTAAATCAGTTTCAATGATATCCATAAGATAATTTTTTATTTTTTTCGAACATTTCAAAATTTCTGCCACAACTTTAGAACCGTCATAATCGCCTGCCGGTTTTTTTCAAATAGCTATTATAGTATATTTTGACATATCCACGGCAGCCTTCCTAAAATACTTTATTTAGTTTAAGAAATTATCACAACTGTCGCACCTGAGTGTAGCTGGGGCCACCGCAACCGCGCTTAGCTAGCCCCCATGTCATGGTTGGTAGGTATAACAGACTCTCTGGGTAAATTTTAGGCTTTCCCAAAATATGTCAAATCTCCTGTTCACTGGCTCTTAGACTATAAGATAAATCAAAAATTGTTAAAATAATAATGTCATACTTCATGCAAATTTGCACTAGATCTGGAGTTTTGTTAATTCACATATTGTGTTAACAAATACAGCAATTTTGATTCAACAAACCAACAAACTATTGGAAGATGAAGCATTTATTACTCTAGATGACACTATTCATTCAGCCAAAAATATTGAAAGAAAATTGTTCCTAAGCCTGTAGAGATAAATTGTTCGTCAACTGAGTTGAGTTCTTGATTCAAGAAATCAGCAGTCATATGGAGTATATCGTCTTCTTTGGATATTGATTATCTCCATTTGAAAATCATAATATGGAAGTGAACGCCTAAATGATTTCTCAACTCCCACAGAACTCATTTTTCAAAAGAGAGTTTTTCACGTTGTCGAACTCGAAGCATAGAACTGGAAGGTCACCAAGGCATATGTGACAACATTTCTAATGGTCTGAAACAATAATATCACAATCAGTAAACCATATTCCAAGCATACGAGATTAGAAATTCATATTTCCTGGAAAAAATTCTCTCTCATTTTTATTCGCTGAATCATATTCTCAACTTTTCCATCTCCTCAGAGGTAGGCTGGCTAACTTAAGTAAACGTGAAAAAACACGTTTTTTGGTAGTTTTTCCTCATCGCAATTTTAGGACAATTAACACCATTTCCATGACTCAAAAAGACGGATTTGCTTCAAATATGAAGCATTAACCTCACCGAACCTAACCTAACCTAGTCTGCTGAAAGTATTACAGGACTACTTTGTAATTATATTCATTATATCGAAGCCGTTTTCCGTTTTCCTACTTATTTCCTCCTTTCCGAGAAAACTCCAATTTTTTTTGGATTTCAATATATTTTTATGTTCTGGACCTGATTTTCTGGTGAACAATTTTTTCCAACTGAACATGATGTCAAGAAGTCACGTGCAAAATTTCATGGATTCATCCTTCAGTTTTGGAAATGGCTTTCAGCAAATTTTGATAATTTTTTGATATTTTGTATGGTTCAAGACCCTAACTAATTTTGAGACGTTATAAAAGGATCGTATGATTGGGACAGCCGCTAGAGGGCGGCAAAGTTGAATAATCCAAAATGCAATGTTATGGTGTCTTCCACAAAAAATCATGATTTATTTTATTACAATTTATTTTTAATGCAGAAATCTTATGAAATCAAACGTCAGTAATTCTCAAATGTACAGTGCACACTAAAACTTATTGGTTAAACCAATTACAAGTACTGAAGTGGAGGAAATAATGAATTTTAATAAAGTTTGGAATTGAAACACTTAAATCAGTAACGATGAATTACCCTGTATAGTTCATAACACGATTTGAAATATAGAACGCTGGTAACTCGGTTAGAGAGTTTTCTAAGCATATTGCTGATGATTATAAAAACTGGAAAGTTATCTGCCCAAAATAAAGGTGATACTTGTTGATAGTGGAGATGTATGAATTTCTTTTGAAAATGGACAGGGTTTGAATGTGATAAGAAGTAAACCAATGCACTCATACGCATAAACGTGAGTTGCAAAATATTTATATCTATTATAATCCGGTTGGGACAGCCGCAAGAGGGCGACAAAGTTGAATAATTCAAAATGCGTTGTTATAGTTTTTCCATAGAAAAATCATAATCTATTTGGTTTCCATAATTTTTTTTGGCAAAAGTCTCATCAAATCAAGGGTCTGTAATATTCAAATGAACAGTGAATACCAAAACTCAATAATTTTACTAATTACTAGAGATGGGGAGAAAATAAAATAAAAAGCTTAAGAATCAAAACACTCATATCAATATCAAAGAAACACGTCGTTTACAGAGTTTCCGAAACATTTTGTTTATAACTGGAAAATCGGAAAGTCACCCAAACAAGAAAGACCAAGGAAACACATTCTGAAAATACAAGAATTTCTTCTAAAACTTGACAAATGTGGAGAATTGCAGTCATGTGCATAAACGTGGGTAACAAAAAAAGTTATATTCAACATCGAAAAAAACGTTTGAAAATGGGGTGACCACTCATCAGAAGACGTACACGTATTGTCGAAATCCCTTATGATTTCCTGAAATATATGGGATTTCCGAGGATTTCCTGGAAATCTTATGTGACTTCGAGAGATTTCCGGGGATTTCGTGGGAATCATATAAGATTTCGAGAGATTTCCGATGATTCCGTGGAAATCGCATACGATTCCGAGAGATTTCCAAAGATTTCTTGGAAATCCCAACCGAATTCGATGGATTTCCTCGAAATAATAAGAAAATGATTGCGACACGTTATTGGAAATGGAAGATTTTAAAGAAGTTTTGTAGCCTGAATCACAGAAAATGAAAAGATTTGTTATTTCAAAGTCATTCTCAGTCAAATTTATTTCATTAATTTGATCAAATATCACTTAATCCGAACAACATGTGTATTCTTGAGACCGAAATATTATTTTGCAGCAAATGATGTACCTATCATTTTGAGAATATATTTATTTAAAGAAATCGAAAAGAAATAAATTCTGGTTTCATCGAAGTTTATATATTGATCCAAAAAATAATAATTTGGTTGAATGAAACAATCGTATTTGATGGAATCAAATTAATACGTATTGCACGAATGCTTGTCAAATTCGTCGTATTGATTCGACACTAAGATATAGACCAACGAATGGTTCATTTGATACAATGAACATGCGCTTAAATCAAGACTTGAATTGAGAGTTGATATTCAATAATTATTTTTCTTAAAAAAAAAAAAAATTGTTTTTTCCGTTAACCAGCTGTCATCCCCCTACGAACGACAGTCCTCAGAAGTCGAAACTTGTGCGAGCTAAGGATTAACGAGGTCTTACCTTTTAACGTGCAATTCCTTGCTTCAACAAATTATTTTGTCGTGCATATATGACACTTTTAATTCCTTTAGTTCGAATGAATTTTATTCAATGGGACCAATTTTGTTTTTTTCGTCAAGTATCATCTCGTGTATTATAGAACTCGATCAATCCTTGTGATTCTTATCATACAGTGTGTCCCAGCTAAAACTTGTCACCCCCCTAATATCCGAACTCATGAAAAAAATGGAAAATCGCTCAGACCCGTCAATTTTTATTTCAAGGGGGAACACTTTCACCAAATACATCATCATTGTGTTGTCAACCCCCTCAACCCCAGCACCCCCTACTTCAGAATATTCAATGGGACTACTATACTTGTGATACATCATTTTGAAGCGAATTCAATCCCAAATACATCGGTGTATTGAAATTGAGGATCGATCAAGTGTTGTTGAAGTTTTCATGAAAACTAATTTTTTTCAGATATTTTTATTTTTCATCACCTAACATGTTATCATCGTATGAAAGGTTCAAAATGTGAACCATTCAGTTCCATACAGAAGTATAAGCGATCATCGAAATTTCTTCGCACATTGCTCAACATTTCTGGAGTCACTGCACGACACTCCACAACAATTCTCCTGCGTAGATCATCAAGAGAAGTTGGCTGGGTGATATAAACTTTGGATTTCAAATGACCCCATAAAAAGAAGTCTAATGGTGATAAATCAGGAGATCTAGCCGGCCATTCTATTGGTCCTCGCCTTCCAATCCATCGCCTTGTGAAATTGTCATCTAAAAATTGACGTACAGGTGCAACAAAATGTGGAGGAGCTCCATCTTGTTGAAAGGTGAGCTGACCGTCAAGTAACCTATCATCGTCTTCAAGTAACTGAGTGATTCTAGGGTTCACAGTTGTATCAAGAAGTTCAAGATACGTTTGTCCGTTGAGGTTACCATCAATAAAATATGGACCTACAATATGGTCTCCCAGAATACCAGCCCAAACATTCAATTTCTGGGGAGTTTGTGAATGAGTTTCCCTGTACCAATGGGGATTTACGTCACTCCAGTATCTGCAGTTGTGCCTGTTCACATGTCCATTTAAATAAAAAGAAGATTCGTCAGAAAAGCACACATTGTAGAGGTAATTATTATCACCAATCAATAATTAACTCATGATTTCACAAAACTCTGTACGTCTGTCAGGATCATCTTCATTTAATTCTTGTACATTCTGCATTTTATAAGGATGGAATTTTGCGTCTTTCAGAATTCGATGTACGCTGCTTTTCGAAACTCCAGAAATAGTCTCAAGTTGTCTTAACGATTGAATGTTGTCCATCACTGCATGTCCTACAACTGCAACAGTGACCCCTTCATTTCTCATAGGCTTCTCTCGTTCATGTTTTTTATTCAGCACTGATCCCGACTCCAAGAACTTATTCATCAATTGAAGCACGTACTGATATGATGTGGTGATTTCTGGATGACTTTCATTGAAACTTCGAGCCGTAGCTCTAGCACATCGTCCATTTTCAAAATACGCAGCTACAATGGATATTCTCTCTTGTACAGTATAAACCATTTTCGAATGTTTTCGAATTGTTGAATGCAGTAACTCGAATACATCAATTACCAAGGCGTAAACAAAGATATGCGTATACAAAAACACATGAGGGCAATTTTTTTTTCATAAAAACGTCTGTCTCACCTTCGAAACTATTATTTCTGACAGCATATTATTTTTCAATACAGTGGCGTACCCACAGTGAACCTTTCTTACGACGCTAACATTTGAGGTGATGAAAAATTAAAATATCTGGATAAAACTTAGTTTTCATGAAAACTTCAACAACACTTGATCGATCCTCAATTTCAGTACACCGATGTATTTGGGATTGAATTCCCTTCAAAATGATGTATCACAAGTATAGTAGTCCCATTGAAAATTCTGAAGTAGGGGGTGCTGGGGTTGAGGGGGTTGACAACACAATGATGGTGTATTTGGTGAAAGTGTTCTCCATTGAAATAAAAATCGACGGGTCTGAGCGATTTTCAATTTTTTTCATGAGTTCGGATATTAGGGGGGTGACAAGTTTTAGCTGAGACACACTGTATATATGTGGATGGTAATAGACGATATAAAAAAGTATAGGAAATTTCCATCCACATTACTATATTCAACCCGAAATTGGACCGCGTTATGCATGACTCGACCAAGAGTCAAATTTTCTCAGGACAGTGAAAAAACTTTACCAGTCAATTACAAATCAGTACTTTCGTATTGAAACCTGGCGTTTAGCTCAACACTTTATAACTAAATCCGAAATTTAAGCGATTGCGTTTGGCTACCATTTTATCATAAGTAAGTTGGACTATTGTTCGTTAGAAGACACCAGTATCTCGAAATTCAGTAATGGTGCTTGGTCAAGTAATGCATAACGCAGTCCAATAAAATTCCACACTCAAACATGTTTTTTTGTTTTTGAATATCTTTTCAATTTTTGATTTTTCCTCGTGATTAATGCAAAACGGTCCGTTTCCGATTAGGTTAACAGGCCCAAAAAATGTATATTTCTTTTCAACCAACTGAACATCATCACACTTGGGCCATATATATGAATCTAGTTCCTATTTGAGGAATTTTATTTTGAATTGATTGTCAGAGATGATGTCCACAATACGGCCAATATACCACGTGTCGTATATAATAGTGTTCTATCATTATTTGTAAACTTGAGTTTTCGTCTCGTCGTCGTCGTGATTTAGATTCATATTTTTGCATCGCATAGTCCTGTCTGAAGACAAATGTCCCTTCTCATGGGAAAAGAGCCAACATAAAGTTGATTTTCTCACAACCATTTTTTTATTATTTGCATTCATGGTCAGAAAAGAACAATCTGACTCCATGTTTTTATTTTTTTTGTTTCTATAGTCCCTAATATCTAAGTTGTCCAATTTTTTCAATATTTCTATTTCCCTTTCAATGTCCGTATAGTCCTGCTCATTCACTAGAATATTTTCATCTATATTTTCTATAATTTCTTCCTCGATTACTTCAGGTTCCTTCTCACTGTCGGACTCTGAATCTATTTTTATCGTTTCCTTAACACTCTCCTTTTGCTTCTTCATATTTTTTAAGGATTTGAATAAATATCTTCTTCACTAAAGCACTGGTTGGTCCTTGGCCCTTGGACACTTCACACTTCGACAACTCAAAACTCGATCTACAATGACTACAATCACGGCCTTCGAAGGATTCATGTCGACAAGTTAATACAAGGAAAAATATGTTTCCCTAGCATCTATCAATCGTTCGTTTCTTCGCATGCATTCCTGCATTTCTCTAGCGACTGCGATTTCCGAAGCGGATTTCGGTGATGATTTCGAAAGTTTTTTCAGTGATTTACGGATTTCCGATAGGATTTCGGGGATTTCAAAGTGATTTCGAATTTCTGGAGCAATTTCCTAAGTGATTACGGGATTTCGGCCGAAAATCAAGCGATTGCGGTCGACTGCGGGGCAAATTTGTACACGTATTGCAAGAGTGGTCACCCCCTCGATAAACTCATTTTGAGAACTTGTGCTCCTGCCCAGCAACCTATCTCAATTATTGATGAAGAGTTAAAAAGAAATACATATTTTCTATTGGAATATGAACATAAGTTTATTGTTCAAACTATTTGCGGTATCAGCTCGTGCCTATTTGCAGCATCAAATATAGAATGGAGTAAGTGCGTTGGTGGTGGATATTTTATACGCTCTTAATGCCTGGAATATCCCGGGTACCATAGAGCACTTGCTATATGAGTGCAAGTACCAACCGTCCTAGCTCCAGATTTACATGAACAGTAATATCCACTTATGGGATTCTCATTCCCGTTATTGAACTCAATAAAAAGGTAAAGTTTTACCGCATTTCTGAGTCTAGAAAAATTTCGAAGCCTGATAATATTTTCCTGCTCTCTTAATGTGTCAACTTGAATTTCGATCTGATTTTCTCTCTGTTGAATATCTTGAATATACGAAGGTGCTAATTTAAGTTGGTAAGTACCCACAGTCAAGTCTCCATTGTTAAATCTAGGAATTCCGGAACATGACTATCATCAAGGCGATTCCATTATCCATTTCTTCGTCGCAAGTGGTCATTTTCAACTCGTGTTTGCAGACTATTGACTTGACTTGATTTTTCTATAGCCGCATCGCAAACTGTTCATCCATTCCAGCCATGTCTATTGTTGGGTGGTATTTATTTATAATAGCTTCACAAATGCGATAAAAATCACAAATGTGGGGAACGTGAGACATGGGAATACAATTTGCAAAGAACTTGAACATTGATTTAAAATGTCCTTTTCTACTTTCCACTATCCATCGCGTTTGAGTCACTAGACGACTATGATTTGCTTCTTCAGTTGTTAGCTGATTTTGGCCTGGTCACAAAAAACTGGTCATTTTATAAGATATACCTGAAAAATATTCTTTTAATACATATACCAATGGTGTTGATATTGAAAATATACCCAAGCCTTCTAATAGTTGAACAGCGTCTCTGTAACCTCTATCGACAACGAAAATATCGCCCTCTTGAAACCATGCCTTGAACCAGCCATATCCCGCTGGAACTCACTACGTAGAATTCCTGCATCATTGTTTCGAGAATCAGCAAAAGACGGTCCCTGAATTTCTAATATGTAGCCATCGGGGGCTACAATTAGAGATGGTTTGAGGAGATGTCGTCCCTTATGTGACGAGAATGATTGTCGCAGCACTTGGAAGTTGCTGCTTTTAGGCATATAGCAATATGTTCCATCAATATATATACTATCGCTTTGCGTTGTTCTGGTACATTGTTGTATAAGCGATTAGCAAAAACTAGTTACCTATAGGCCGAGTGATAAAATCATCTCTGACGATTGAACCCAACCTCAGATCAAGAAGTAAACCCTAGATAGGCCCGATGCCGAATAGACAAACAAAGTTGTGAACCGAAGAGTACTCAAGCGGAGACTGTTATGTTTTGGGTTTGTGACGGTCGATCCAAAACAAAACACCTCTTGCATAGTGCCGTGCTTTTTTAAGGGCATCAACATTATTTATTTTCGTGAGGAAAGAATTTATATTGATTTAGTCTGATCTTGGGATGAATGTAAAAATTTTACCAATGCAAAGCAAATGTAGTATGTGAGCAGCAACAAGTTGATTGACGGTTTTGTCTGAAAATTCAAAATCGTTATCTAGGAATGTTTATAGAGCTCAGAAGAATTTTTGTTGGAATTTTTTGATTCAAATAACGATCAAATTCTGTCATCAATATGTAGGTCATTCAAAATTAAGGCCGATTTTTTATGATTTGCGATCCTAATAATAGGTAAACTCCAAAAACAATCGTGTACCCATTTGATGCGATTGAGGACAAGGTTTAATTTTTATATTCTGATTCAGTTTGAAATTGGCGTGAGGGGATTTGAGGGTCAGAATTGGTTGCTTTTATTCATAATCAGAGGACTCAAAGTGGTGGAAAATTTTTTGTAATAAGGAGTTTTGTGATTTATGATTCTATTCTATCCATAATTGGAATCTAGGGGTTTTCGGAGATCAGAAATAAAGCATTTATGGTCTAAATGAAATAATTCAAAAAAGCTAATAACGAGTTTCTGACTGGGAATTTTATGCTGTGCAGATCACCATTCTTTAATGAAGCACTAAAAAGACTTGAATAAATTTTCATCATAAATAAAAAAAGTTTGCGTTTTTCCCTGTATATGCACCAATTAAAAACTATACTGCTACAGTTGAGAAAAAATATATTTATTTACTATACATTGCATCATTACTTGAATAAAATTCACGAATTTCCTATTGTAATTTTGGATTTCAATATTTTGTGGCGTCATTCCATATTTGAGTTCACGTGTTTCAAGAATTCAAGTATTTTTTCCAATATATGTTTTTCGAGAGCTACAATAAATCCTAACGGAACAGGCCAACTCACTTTACACCTACACTCTTCAGTGTATTTCATATCCTTGGAATTATCCCTTTCATGAGAACTATTTGGTGAAATTCATTAACAAAATCTCTCTTGAGCAATTAATCTTTCTGAGAAATATTTAATTAAGTTTTTATATCATGAAATGTTCATTCACCTTATTTCTTTGAGGTAAATAAGAAATACCTACCTACAATAAGTTGACGATAACTAAATATTTTTTCTCTACAAGTAAAATTGATAAACAAAGCAACTTTTTGAGGGGAATGAATTTTTCTTACCCTCCTACACTTTCTGGAGTTGCTTAATTTTTTTAGATATAGGGTGGACTCATGCAGCATCAAGTAACAATTATTAAATAAAAAGTATCAGTTAAAAATTATCACTTTACTTAAGTAAGGAAAAACAAGCATTAATGTATACCAAAACACTATCAACAAAATTTCCATTTCATTTCGTGAAAACTGTGTTGGAAAACGCATATGATTCAGCTTGTCTCTGTTTGAAAACTGTGTTGGAAAAAGCATATGATTCCGCTTGTCTCTGTCTTTGCCATGTTACAGCCCAAAAATATTGTTTGGGGTGAAATAATATCACTTTATTTAACTCTTTGCAAAATCACCTCTCAACTGCTTGTACATCAGGAATGGCTTCTGGTCTCAACAGAGTTCTTCCTTACGGCTTTTTAATGATCTGACCGGTTGGAATATGAACAGAACATAGGTATGTACAAATATTTCTTGAAGTTCAAAGGATCTTTGAGAACATCACACCATATTTGCAACTTCTCGTCAGTAGGAAACTTATGTATGAATGAATTATTCTTTACTAGTACCTATTCCACTTCAATATTATATTTGAAGAATATGTTTACATTCTACGTCCGACACGCCACTGTTGGCTTATTAAAAAATTCGAGTCCTGTTATAAGTTAGGTTGCCTTAGGAGGCGACCATTCTCATCCAAATGTGCTTACAACTTCGTGTTCCGGACGGAACAAAAATATTTCGAACAATAAAAATGTGTACTCTTGCTGTCAATGATAATCTCACTATGTTTTCAGGAGCATTACATATTAAGCATATTGAGGCAATCTGGATCATTCGCGGTTCTCATAATTTTGTTGTTGATTAATAATTATAATAATTTATTGGTAAAAAGTGTAGATACAATTTCATTTAGATGACGGCGATAACAATTTTTTTTCACAAATAAACAGGAAACCACAAAGTCAAAGACTGTCTGTGGTGTGAGTGAAGCCTATGTTTAAATTTAGTATTGATAAATATTGAGCGAATACAAAATATGTTAAAATTCAAAATAAGATTCCATAACGTTTACTGGATAAAGAACTAAATGCAAAAATGTAAATTACAAAACACATGTTTAACACACAGTTTTTTTTATATAAAAGTACAGAAAAATATATAAAAAATAATATAGTGAAGACAATTGAAACTATAACGTCAACAGGATTTGATAAAAACACATGCCTAGTATACAACCAACATAGTGGTCAATAAATATGAAAATTGAAAATTACAAAACAAACAAGCAATTCAACATAGAAAAATATGCAAGAAATAATTCAACGAAGACATTAACCTATTGAACTGAAATGGACTGAACTTATTATACCGTTATACCAGCCTCCACGAGCTCATGAACAGTAAGTCTGTTTGAATCGAGTAAATATTTTTTTAGCTTTTTCTTGAATCCTCTATAAGAAGATATGTTTTTTATTTCGCCAGGAATAAAATTGAAAAATCTTGGTACTAAATACGAAAGGCATCTTTGTCCTATAGATTTTGAAGCAAGCGGTGTTTTGAAATATTTGGAATTGTGTCTTGTTTCGTAAGTACCTATGTTCTATTCTCCGAAGATTAAATTTAGCTTTGAATTCAAAGCAGGATGATATAAAGAAATAATGTTGACGAATATCAAAGATCTTACTTTCGGAGTATATCAAATCAGATGAGTATCGGGAGGGTTTGTCCAGTAAAATTTTCAGAAAAGTTTTTTGAAGAACTTCTAGGCTTTTAATATGTTCTTTGAGTCTGCCTTATTCTCAAATTATCGGTAACTTTTAGGCCCCTATATGGAGGATTGGTGTTTTTATAACATGAAAATGGCATATAAAATGATTTTTCAAAATTAATTTTCAGTACTTTATAATCGAACCAATTTTTAATAAGTTTCAAATCATTCTCTATGACAGTTTTTAAATTGTCCCAATTTTCAACTTCGAAGACTATGGCGGTGTCATCTGCGAAACTGATGACTTCTCCAGATGATTCAATATTGAAAAGATCATTTATGTAGAGTGCAAAGAGCATTGGCCCTAGTACAGTCCCTTGCGGTACGCCATACTCAACAGTGCACTCTGTACTCAAACTACCATTGAGTGATACCTGTTGTTTCCTGTCGGTTAGGTAACTTCTAATTAATTTTCTGGCTATCCCTCGAAAACCAAAGTCCTCCAAAATATCTAATAGTTGTGAGTGGCAGACCGTATCGAATGCTTTAGCAAGATCTAAAAATACACAAGCAGATTTTTTTTCAGTGTTCAAACTTTTTGATATCTTTGATGTCAAATACGCATTAGCATCTTGGGTCGACTTATTTGGCTGAAATCCATATTGACGGTTATTGATCAGCACTGGGACTCTGATGATTAGAAATGTTTCATAGCATCGAAATGTGTCGAAAATGTGACGTCATATTCGAACGTTAGAAATGGGAAGCATAGTACCGATATTTCGAATATGACGTCACATTTCGATTATATAAAACATTTCTAATCATCGGAGTCCGGGGGGAATTCGAATTCGTTAGTAAATTATGCTTTCTTGTTTTTCAATGCTCTTTCGAAAAGTTTTGCAATATTGGATATTACTGATATTGGTCTGTGATTTTGAGTGAACTTTTTGGAACCTGATTTGTGAATTGGTTTGATTATTGCTCTTTTAAACTGCGGCGGACAAACACCAGTGGTGAAGATATTATTGATTACCTATGTGGAAAATAGGAAATTTTTGATTTTTTTCTAAATTTCTGCTGTTATTTCGTCAAAGCCAGGAGATTTATTACATTTCTATTCCGTAATGAGTTTCTTTTTCATCCGTAGGTGTTAGAAATAAAGATTGTTCTTTGATATTCCTTTTTGGTTGATAGTTATTATTTTTTATTTTGCTAGCAAGATCAGCTCCAACATTGATGAAGTATTTTACAAACGCATTGGCCATTTCTGAATTTTCATCGGTAGTTGTGCCATCATTGATTTCAATTTCTTTTATAATATCTGTGCGTTTTTTAGAGTTTGTTATTTCCTTTACAATATCCCAGACATATTTATTATAATTAAAGTTTTCCAAAATTTTATTTTTATAGTAATTACTTTTGACAGATTTAAGTAACAAATTGATTGAGATGAGAAACATTTCAAACACACCCGAGTAGGTATTGTCTTGTCTGCCCAGAGAGCGTCTACGAGTGACGGCTATGAATCATTTCTCTTCATCTTCCTCCCGGTCGATTCTTTTCAATTGTTGTAAAGCACTAGCAATATCACAAACGTAACACCTACGAGCAAACGCCATTATTTGAGATTTTTCTACTCATATGTCAAACAATAAGAATAAATGAAATATTCACCAACTTACATATCCTACTTCGAAAGAATGGTATATCTTGATCATTCAGCTTAAAATATACAAAAATTACCATTATATTCAAATTAGAATACCTACTGTTGTGACCACTTCACTACTTATAATTGGTTAAATTAATAAGTTTTGGTGTACACTGTACATTTGAGAACTACTGACGTTTGATTTCATAAGACATCTGCATTAAAAATTAATTGTAATAAAATAAATCATGATTTTTTGTGGAAGACACCATAACAATTCATTTTGGATTATTCAACTTTGCCGCCCTCTAGCGGCTGTCCCAATTATACGATCCTCTTATAACTTCTCAAAATTAGTTAGGGCCTTGAACCAAAAATTCATAATAGGGTTTTGTGCCCTGTCCTTTGTCTACAAAAAAGCTTTCGGGTTTTTTTCCTGGAAAAAAACACTTATGATTGGACTACCAAATGAAATATAAAGGACCCCGCAACAACCCTTATGGAAAATGGCTCTCGGTGAAATTGGCTGAAACTTTAGGATATTGTAGATATTGATGTCCTGATTAAATATCTCAATGGGCACAAAGTCCAAAAATGGACAGTTTTTGAGATACAGGGTGTCAAACATGCAGAGAGAAGGATGTTACTTTACCTTCAAAAAATCAATAATATGGCGATTATTTCGTTACAAAAAGTTGGGGAATATAATTGCAATCTTAATATTGTCGACTCGAGTTGTAATGAAACGTTCTAAGACACCATATACAGGTTTATTAACAATTTCTTGGAACAAAATCAGTCAAACGCAAAAGCTGGTAGACATGCAGAATGAGTGAACATCATTTGATTTTGATATTGGGTGATCTGAGGTTACTATTATACAGGGTCACTCAAAATTTTCTGTTCTGATTGTATTTATTTTAATTTTTTTAAGAAACATCGATACAAATTAAACGTAAAGTAGAACACTAAATATTATGATGAATAGTTGCTGACTATTGTCTATTTGTTGCATCTTGTACGGATTCTGGTCAACGGCGTAATGATGCAGCTATCAAATGGGAGACTACTTCATTGAAAACTGTTATTACTTGTTCATACCGTGTCTGTTAAGACATTGTAATTACCAGTATGCACATGGTTACTAAAAGGACAAATGTGAGACACTTTAATTATAATTGAATGAAACTATGTAACACAATTATTATTCGATAACTACAGGTTCCTGTTCCATATCCACATTAGCATCGTTTATAACATTCAATAAACCTGTATCAGGATATTTTATGTTCGATAGATGTCGAGCATAACATAGGTACCATAATACACTAGCGATGTGTGCACAGGTACCTAAAGTTCGAGCTCCTGACTGGCAGGTACAATAATATCCAGTTATAGGATTACCTCCATTTTCTAAGGCCTCATCGTCATTACTCCTATATGAAATAAATAGTTGGTGTATTGTAGCTCTTCGAAATCTAGAGTATATTCTCAATCTTATAAATCCTCGTTCTAAAATATTTTCATCGACTTGGAGTTCCTCATCGCCATCTCTATTAAGCTTATCTTAAAATACGAAGGAGCAATATTAACTTGGTAGACGCCATAGGTAATATCTCTCAAATATTGAATATCTAGAACTGGAAAATCTGGAACTGCTTCATTGATAAGTCTTCTCCATTGAGCCCGTCTCATACGGAGATTCTGTTCGTGTACTCGAATTTGAACATGGTTTGGTGTTCGAGATTTCCTAATCATTCCCCTTGCAAGCTCCGCTGAAGCATTTTCCATGATGATTAGTGGATGATACTTGTTAATTATAGCTGCAGCAATGTAGTAAAAATTGTGAAGATTGTGTAAATGAGGCACTATAACAACTCCAGCAAAGAATTTGAGAATCGATCGGAAATGTCCATAAGCGTAAGGCCTGTTCACTGATTTTAGTCCTTCTAGTAGTAACTTTAGAAAGCATCCACTTTCATCTAAATGTACTGCACATGACCTAACATTCTGTGGTATGTAAATATTTTGAATCACAAATGCGTTTACTCTACACGTTACTGACAGCCTGTGCACATCATTAATAGCATTGCATATAACGCACGATCTACTGGCCCT
Organism: Chrysolina americana; assembly: GCA_958502065.1. Taxonomy (NCBI): domain Eukaryota; kingdom Metazoa; phylum Arthropoda; class Insecta; order Coleoptera; family Chrysomelidae; genus Chrysolina; species Chrysolina americana. The sequence goes on from OY293412.1 coordinate 12,270,222, forward strand.
TTGTGTTACTACGTTCAACCGCAACACACTTGGATTAGCTTCAATTGCAGCTATTTCTGCGTGTATCGACTTATTACAATTTAAACAAAGTCTGCACTCATTATCAAACTCGAGAGGCGGATAATTATTCGCATCCCTTCGAGCGATAGCGATTTGCCGATTATTTATGTTTTCATCGCCAGTCACCCTCGCAGTTTGCTGCAATGGAAAATTATGATTGCACACAAAACATGGAATCTGTTTTCTGAAAGCCATTTGTGGCGTATAATGTCATTTACTTGTTGTTCAACAATGAATGGAAGACGTTCAACTCTGTCTGACGTCTCTTGATTCGCAAGTGACACACGGCTACTGGATTGTTCCGTCTCAAAGTGACAGAGCCAACAGCATAAAATGTAAATGTATATATTGCATATACGTCTTTAATTGAATTAAAACTATTAGTATTATTATTAGAGTCAAACCAAAAGGTAGTTATAGATTTTCACTCATCTACACTTTGCAAAAATGGAAAGCTATAATAAAATAAAAAAGTTATAACCATTCGACAATAAAAGAATAACTAAAAAATGAATTACATAAAAATTATGTAATTGTCAATAACCCTGTATATGGTGTCTTAGAACGTTTCATTACAACTCGAGTCGACAATATTAAGATTGCAATTATATTCCCTAACTTTTTGTAACGAAATAATCGCCATACTATTGATTTTTTGAAGGTAAGTAACATCCTTCTCTCTGCATGTTTGACACCCTGTATCTCAAAACAATATCCTAAAGTTTCAGCCAATTTCACCGAGAGCCATTTTCCATAAGGGTTGTTGCGGGGTCCTTTCTGATGATTGAAGGTATGAAATCGCTGAGACGATGAACGAAGGTGAAGTGGGGAGAGGGGGTCAAAGTCTTATTTTTTTCAAGTCTATTCCAAAATTAGGTGAAAGGGGAGAAATGGGACGACTAAGGTGTGTGAGAGGAACTGGGATTTCAGGGGGTGTGGTTCAAGAGGAGACGCTATATGTATTCAACTGGTTCATTAATTTCAAATTCAAATTACAAAAATTAAATATCTACAGTCTTATACTCACTGAGATTAGAAGTGCTGAACCAAATGTGAATATATTGAAAAACTTCAATTCCGGCCCTTCCAAAGTCAGTGTGGCAACGAGCATTTCTACCTAAAGAAGTAAATTCCATGAGAGTTTTTCGATTACGGTTGATTTGTTTACAAACCTGAAAGGCCTCTGGATGTGATAGTATACTAATTGGATATGAGTATAAATAAGTTATTAGTTCTTCATTCTGAAACGAATAATAAAATTTGTTATTGTCGAGATTATATAGAAAATTGGAATATTGAATGCTTGTGGTATCACTCAATGAGAACAAAAAATATGGATGCGAAATGCGCATCTAGGATTAAAGTTACCAGTGTAGTGAAGGGGAAAATATTTTCTTCTACTAGCGTGCGAAAAAGTGCACTTTTCCGCACTCAGCTCAGTTTCAAATGTGTCACTTCTCAGCACTAGTAGTTTTTCCGCTATAACTTTTAGTAAAAAGAAAACGTGTCAAGTATGTTCGAATCATTTAATAATGGCCTTGGTATAAGCCTCATCAAAAGAATTTCAAACAATAATGAAGGTCTGACATTTTGTATTTGTCACTTTTAATCACCATAGCAACAAAGAAATAGTAAACCTACAAAATGTTAATATCAATAATAATTAATTTGGTGATATGTATTAAATAATAAATATTTCTTTTGTGTTACTTATATAAAACATTGTACCTAACACATGCATGAAGAGACTTTTTCGCACTTGATTGCTGCAATCGCGTGCGAAAAAGTTCACCTTCCACACGTATTAGGTAAACCACTATTTCTAGGTACCGTGCGTTTTTACCCACTTTCTCGTACGCATTTTAGGTTTGACAGTGTCAGTTTCCCGCACTAGTGCGGGAAAACAAAATATGTCAATTTAACGTTATTATATGTACATTTCATCGATTTTACCTGTATATTACTATTAAAATTTATGTAGGATTTCATACATAAACTAACCTAGACTACTTTTTTGAGTATTCATTGAAGTGAAATAAAAACTGGATACTTCCCCTGAACATATCTCAAAATCAATCCACGTAAGGTTCAAACTAAGCTGAGCGAAGTAGTTCGGTGTGGTAACCAACGATTTGCTATGACAACCAAGTTGTCATCAATACGTCAAAGTTGTCGTAGTGCATGACAGATTCTGCATTTTTCAAATACATACAACCATTTTTCTAACTGATGTATGAAAAGAGGAGTGAATAGCATCAGAGAAGATTTTTTGGCGTATTTTTCTGAACTGAGTATGGTACAGGAATCCAATACCTAATGGTCGCGTTATTCGATGGCAGAACTTTTGGAAATAAACAAGTTTCATAAAATGACATCGTTCCTAAAAAAAGGAAAATGTTGGTTTTAACTCTTTCAGGTACAGGAAAATCAGTAAAAAATGAACCCCAAAGGTGCAGGAAAAAATTTAATGAAAAATACATTTCTTGCATCAAAACAGTGTACTGAACATAAATTCAGTAACAAAATAAATTTTGGTGGTTTAGAAAAAAAAAATTAAGGGAAGTTCATTATTTGCACTATCATACACAAACGTCAAATATAAATCAATAAATAACATAGTCAAAAAATGCAATTGAACGGTAGCAGATTTACTTCCTGTGGAAAGATTGACAACAGACTTTTGTTATTCCTAAACAGAGAGGTACTTGACACACACTACATTGCCAATTAGTTCGGATATATCTTCTCTTCGTGCTACAATAGGCACATTTTCTTCGGCTGGTCCTTATAGGCTGATGTGTACTTTCTGTCAAGCTCACTGCCTCTGGTACCGAAGGCTTATGTTTTTTGAGTGTTTTGTTCCATGGAAAGGAATATTTTGTTTACAAGAGTTCTAGCAACTAGACCTTCAGATACTTGTCGTCGGAAATCTTCTAGCCTAAGTTTGGATGATTCATTATGCAATTTGTATATAACAAATGCATTTACCAAAGATGTATCTAAAAAAAATGAAAATTCTTTGCCACCATTTATGGCTCTTTCGATCAACCCCATAATAGGCTCTCCTTTAGTCAAATTTATCGACGAAGTTCATGTTTTTTTTTATAGTCGGTGAGTAACACGGGCATGGTATGTGGACAATGGACCCATCTTCTTCTTTCCGTTTTACTTCTGTCAAAATTGTAGGACCATATAATTTGACAAAAGATGGACGGATCTCTTATCGCGCCATTTCACTGTAGTAACTCCAATATTACTCGTGTGGCACTCGTATTCTCCCCTTTTTAATTGCTTGTCGGGTTTGAACTTGGGCAAATTTTTACGATTTGCGTTTTTTGTATCAACACCAAAAAACTTCAGCTGAAGAAGATCTAGCATGAGCTTCACAGAAACGAAAAAATTGTCGAAGTATATTTTATAATTTTTATTTATGAGTAGGGCAGCTAAAGTTGACAACCATGGCTCCTAAATATTTTTCTGTCTCATTTCCAACCGTTCCTGTATAAATTTCAATATTCCAACAGTAGCCTGTTTCATCAGCAAGTACCCATACCTTGTATCCCCTTTTGATCGGCTTTTTGCGTAAATACTGCTTTAGGGAAGAGCGCCCTTTGAATTTAATCATAGATTCGTCTACAGCAACGTTCTCATGGGGCTGTAGACAGGATTGAAAATTATTTTTCAAAAATACAAGAAATGGTCGAACTTTATACAGCTTGTCATAATTCTCACTGTCACGTTCTGGCATTATGATGGTTATCATTCGGGTGGATATGCGTAAGAAGCCAGCCAAACCTATGTAGAGTCATTAATTTGCTTATATACGGATCGTGAAGATCTGGAGAACTACTCCAATGGTCTCTGTAACTTGGGTATTTTTTTTATACCCATAAGTAGATTGATACCTTGGAAAGTTTTGATTTCTGTACTATTTTTCTTGATGTATGGTTTTCCTGTAACTTGAAATTGCTGCTCTGCATATAGATTCGTATGAAACTCAATGTAAATTGAATGCTTCGTAGGGACTTAGATTATCACGATCTCTAATGTAGGGGGTAAACCAACATCACTGACAAACTGCCATGGGCATTTGATATTGGTTACAAAATTATCCCACGCTATGGTATTTAGATTTTTATATTTACGTGCCAAAATTGCTAAAGGTACCGTATCGTCTGCATCCCATACGTCCCATCATCACTATTGGATAACACGATTTCAAAATCACCATTATTTTCTTCCAGATCTGTATGTATATCTTGCAGTGAATTGTCATTATCTTCTTCAATATCACTGTCATTATTGGAACCACATTCAGAAAGAATTGAAGCAAAATCCATTTCTATTCTGTCTATTTCATCATACAATTCATCATTTGTCATTCCAACTGAGTTGAACTGCACCTGTCGTCGGCGACTCATTGTATCAATGGTACGGTGGTACAATTCATGAACACTGGCAATTAACACACAAAATTGACATGTGATCTATATGTAGATAAGAAAATTGTGCTCTCCTACTTTCAATTGTCACAGTTTATCACTTTTATTCAATGCCCGCACTGAAAATTTATGAAAATTACCTGTTTCCACTAGTAGTAACTTGTCAAAAATTAACGTAGCGACAGAAGACAGATAAATGGTGTTCAGTCCAGACCGCGACCATAAATATCGAAACAAATCATGTTAGCAGACTCTTCATGCTCCAGTCACGCACCAGCAAAGACGGTACGCTGTTTGAACCGGTGTGTCTGTATGAAAAATATTTCTATTTTGGCGGTTTGTATTTTACACCACCGTACCTCTGAAGTGCTAAAAAATGTGCTTCAATCTGTGATCCACCGTACCTGAAAGAGTTAACTACATCAAGCGCAAATGTTCACCAAAGAATACATATCAAAATCACGGTTGACGATAATAAAGATAAAGGAAACTTAATTGTTGTGAACATTTACAAAAACTATACTTCAATATCCTTCGTTATATCTGGAAACATAAATAGTGGAACCTTCTTGAATCTCTACAGAAAGTGTACAAATTTACGGCCCCCTACTAACGCGCCCCGTCGTTTTTTATCAATTTTGAAAAACGCACATGCTGTATTCAGTTCGTTACCATGAACAAACACATTTGGTAAAATTCAGACGACGAGATTACCAGCATAAAACATCTTGGAGGCTGAAAGTCAACTGCTTTTGCTGAAGGTTATTTGGAGGACTCCGTAGAAAAGAAGGAAACCATCTGGAATACCACCAACCAGTTACCACCAACTAACTACTCTGGATCGGCTATTCTGACTTTGCAGAATGCAACAAAATATGTTTTGAAGTTCTGCGATAAACCTTCTCGCCTATTCCAAGAGCCTCCACGTGTTGTGGATAACCCGCTGACGGCTGATCGGATGAAATCCTCTGGAAGAACATTTATGAGTTTCTGCAATCACTCAACGTAGATACTCCAGCTCTATCGCAGTTCGAAGCTTTCTGCAGAAGGCTTCGTCAGCCTGAGCTCAATGACCTGCGCAATCCTATAACCCCGGAACAAGTTCGACGGGCCCTCAAAGGCTCGAAGAACTTTGCTGCTCCAGACCCTGATGGCTTAAATAACTATTGGTGGAAACAATTTCCATGTACCCACCACCACCTAGCAAGAGTTTTCAACGCATGGCTAGATGGAGATTGGTTTGTCGAGGGACGAACCGTTCTAATCTCCAAAAACATGCTTTAACGCGCATCTTATAAATGCGAATACTCCCCGCATTTGAGCAAAGAGGGTTAATGAAGGGGGTCGCTGGCTACAACGAGAACCTGCTGATCGACAGATGCATCACGCAGGACTACGTGCAGAATAAGCGTAACCTTTCGATGGCCTGGATCGATTATCGCAAGGCATTTGATACAACATCGCATGAGCTCATCATGCATTTGCTTAGATGCCTTGCGGTACCCGATCAAATAGTGAGATGCATTGAACAGCTGATGCTGCTCTGGAGGACTCGCTTCACATAACATAACATCTGAGAAATGGAAACTTGCTAGGGTCATACCCATTTTCAAATCAGGTAACAAGAATGATGTCAAAAATTACCGACCCATTTCCCTACTTAATTTGTTAGGTAAAATATTGGAGGCCATAATCACAAGTGAATTCTTCTTCTTGACAAAAAATTATATTTCTGTCCATCAGCATGGTTTCTTCAAAAAAAGATCAGTCGTTACAAACTTGGCACCTTATGTTCGAAATATTTACGAACAGATGGAAAGAGGGACACCAGTGTGTGCCGTGTACACCGACTTTTCCAAGGCCTTTGATAAGGTACCCCACCCTACCTTGTTGACTAGGCTTGGAAACTTCGGTGTGCAGGGCAACTTGCTTCAGTTACTTTCCTCATACATAAGTAATAGAAGTCAGTACGTGGCTATTAATAACTGTGCGTCAAAATCTTACAGAATAACATCCGGAGTACCACAGGGCTCCCATCTAGGTCCTCTGCTTTTCAGAATATTCCTCAGTGACGCTGAAAAATGCCTCAAACACTGCAAAATGTCCATGTATGCTGACGACGACAAAATTTTCAAATACATTAATGATAATTCGGATATTGTAAAGTTACAATCTGATATTAATAATTTCACCAATTATTGTGCCACATATCGGCTTTTCTTGAATATAAAAAAATGTCACCAGATTACTTTCACTCGGAATCTGAACCCCACTCCGATTCAACTACAACTAAATGATGTCCACATCAATGTAGTATCTGGGGTGACTGACTTGGGAGTGAGACTTGACGGCAAACTCTGTTTGAAGCTCAAATTGAACATATTGTGCAAAAATCATTGAGGACCCTAGGTTTCGTTCTAAGAAGCACCACAGAGTTTCAGGACTATCGATCCGTGATTAAAATTTTCAACTCGTTAGTCAGGCCAGCACTTGAATACTGTAGCACTAAATGGAATCCTGCGTATGATAAATACATTAAACGTATCGAATTCGTTCAGAAAAAGTTCGTCAATGTTCTCAATTACAGGTTTCATCGGTACAGACATTACTTTTCATACCAAAGGAATTTGACTTTTTATAGGCTAGAGTATCTCACCATGAGACGTGATTTTATTGACATTTACCTTGTGTTAAAAATTTTCAATGATCTTATAGACTGTCCACTGATCGCTTCTATTTTAGATGTAACCCCTATAACACTCGTGTTAAACAAACCTTCCAAATTCCTCACTACACGAATAATTACTCAGGCAATGCACCCATCACACGTTGTATTTTAACATCCAATACCATGGTAAGCGACTCCTCTATTGATATATTTCGAGCATCAAAATCCACAAAAAAAAAATTGAAGGAACTTCTCGTATCGATGTATGTTGCTATCCCCTGATGAATATGATGAATTGATCAAGTATACACACGTTCGTACGGTTTTTTTTTTCCTCCTTTCTCACCTATTGGATTATTTATTGTTTATATCATTGATAAATTACACGATGTTACACTTTGTTTGAATGTGTATTTTTACTGTAATTTTTTCTCAATTAATTTCTCTTTCTTGCACAATTATTATAAATGTATACAGAACTTACAACCCCATGATAGTAATTTACCTTTTGTTTATTATTGGGGTTCTAGATTTAGGTACGCATATGTATTATTTTGTAATATGGGCCTCCTTGTCATTGGGCTTGCGCCTGTTAGGGGGCCTGCACATAAATAAATAAATAAATAAATCTGGTCAAGTCAGAGTCCAAACAAAGAAGGTTATCTTTAAAAGGGGCGTGTTTCAAGAAGACTCCCTCACCCCTCTTCTCTTCTGCATCTCACTACTACACTAATGTAACATGGTCGAAATTTCGAAATGAATGCGAGAAATAGGTGATGTGGGCGGTGGTTTGTAATAATATACCAGTTCAATTAACGAGTTTAAAAAACATGTAATTAAGTTGAATTAAATAAAATTCAATTCAAGATGATATTAAATGAATATGGGGGTCTCAACCTATCCTCAATAATAAAAGGTCAAAATGTAACATGTAAATTTTCAAACTGAAGTGAATACTGAAGAAGTGATTCAAAGGGTGGTTTGTTAGGTGCAGGCCCGTATAGAGGATTTTTTTGGGTCAGGGTGCTTCACTTCACGGATCAGTCCAATAGTAAAAAAGAAGTGATATATTTAAAGAGGAGGGACAAAAAATATACATGGAATCAAAATGAAATGAAACTTATTTCTTGTGTTTTCAAGGAATTTAAATTTGAAAATATTCTCTTTGTGCTTTCGCCAGTCCACTTTGTTACTTAATTACTTGTAATATAATTACATTTACTTCAAAAATGTTTTTACGAAATGTGAAGATCTTCTTCATGCATTTGAGACAATTTCCTTTGAAAAAAATAATTGATTATAGCTTTGTTGGCTGGAAACCAATTAGATTATGTACTTTCATCTTCAAAATTCGATCAATTGACAAATTTTAATCTATTTTTGTCCACTTTGAAACATATCAATGAAGTAATTTGTAGGATAACTCCCAAAACTCACCATATTCCGTATATGATTCACCAATATACAAAAACTTATAAAATGTACGTATTCCATGAGAAAATGTTTGATAATTTGATCGATGAGAATAATCTGCTCCTGCAGGTTATCTGACACTGTTGCCACGAAAGAAAAATATAAGATAATTTTACCTATGACTGATACTATAAAAAGTAACAGAAAGAAAACCAAATTTCCTATGGATTTCATGTGATTTTTGTAAAGTCTTACTGAATACAAATAAAAGTTATGCAAATATTTTAGACGATTTTGGAGATCATTATACACTGGTTGAGCTGTTCGGTCAGACTTTGCCTTTTCCATAACTTGTTTTGTAGTCTTGATGAACGATTTCAAAATACAGATATAGATGATACCCAACAAATTGACGTAGCCCGACAAATAATTCAGGTATACAAATAATATAAACTTTCCCACTTCACAAATAATATCACTGAATGAAAGCGGAATCAACAAAATGTACGAAGCTGTGAATAAAAGAAAATATGTCATGCCACAATAGGCGAAAGCCTTGCTGATTATAATAAGGTTTGCTGTGATTTTTTCTGATAGAATACTGTCTATACCATAATAACGTCTGTTTTCCACCAGAAGTATCAGAAGACCGGTATATTCAAAGTGTCTGCAAGAGGACAAATAAAAAACTGAATAATGATAGATGAGAACGCTGAACATAATCGAGATACGTATGGAATAATAATACTCAGCTGGATAAGGGGGATTTGAATTGATTATGGCTCGAATAGAAATGTACAGTGAGATACAGACCAGAAATATACAAAACAGTGATAAAACTTCAACGGATTTCTTAGATTTGAGACCAGTTCCTGTGTACTTTTTTTGATGGCGACAGGTAGGCTCAGCCATTGCAAGTAACGGAAAATCAAATGATATGTAGCACCGTAAGACACACGGTATGCAATCTTTGATTTCGGGTTTCATTTTATCTCACACTGAAAGGCCCCGAAATACTGGCCGGCGGACATAAGTGATTCCATTACTCCTTGTTGTTGAATGATGAATTATTGAAAGTATCGAAGTATTCGTTGATTACTCTTTTTATGATACTCATTCAATGAATACGAAGAATATATTTAGTTAGATATTAATATGACCAATTTTCATACATTATTAATTTTTTGTGTATATTTACTCTATTGAATCTGAGAAAATTTATCTGTGAGAAAAGACCTACCCATTCTATGTCAGTCGTTTTATGAATTGATCACACTCTGAGTAATTCTCATAAAAAATATGAAATATATATAATGACCACTGCCTTATGTGATCATTAGATGATAGTAATTGATATCAATGCAACAAGAAAACAAATAGCAAATGATCTCATTCTCAAAAGTATCACTTCCTTTAAAAATTCGAACGAGTTCGAATATATTGTGCCAGAGAGGTATCAACAGTGTGAAAGAATACGGGGTACCCTTCTCTCTAAGCGTTCCCACAAAGTGGAAAATAAAAGGCAAACATCTGTCAGAAAACAACTACTGCCCTGGCTAATACCACGACGGACATTGAACAACATCTGATAGATATTTGTGCAACGTTCTTCCAAGAAGACCCAATTGCAAGTGCTTGTCTCGTAATTAAACAGAAAATTATCCTTCATTTGGCTGGGAATGACCACCTGCAGACATGCATGTTTCGAGGTTTATTGCCTCTCATCAGCTTAGAGAGAAGGGTACCCAGTATTCTTCACATCACTTCCTTTGATAGTGCAAATATCAAAGAAAGTTCAAAATTGCTTAATGTAAAACTTCAAGATTGTCATACACCAAACAAAAGTCATAATAGTTTATTGACGATTCTCAAGAAAAAGTGATTGAAATGAGAGAGAACTCTAACCTTATCAACCCGTAATAAATTTTATTATAAAAAAGGGTTATTGTCAATATAAAAAAAAAAACTCAATTCCACCCCTAAATGAATCTAGAAGAAATAGTCAAATCAAGTATAGTTTGAGAGGTGGAAAGAAAATTTAATGCATATAAAAAATTTATGGAGACCAAGTTTTTCAGCAGCATTCACAACTACAAAGGAAATTCTAATGCAATCAAAATTGTCATCTACGTACCTCAGGCCTACTAACACCTCAGGCCTAATAACTCTGAAAATATGAAGGAAATCATAAGAGACCTAGATACAAGAAAATCTCCAGGGATTGATGGAATTTTAAAAATCCAATAAGGCTCTATACCTGAAAAATAAAAAGTAGCAAAAGTAAAGCCAAGTATCAAAGCAAGGAAGAGGAATCTGTTGGAAAATTATAGGACTATTTTAATTCTTTAATTTTTATTAAAAAATTCTGGAGAAAGCAATACCTAATAGTTGTTTGGAATACCTGTACAAAGCATATTTATCATATAGTGGGCAATACGGTTTCAGAAAACCTAGCGATACTGAATCAGCTGTCTTAGATGTTATTTCAATTTCAGGTTGATATCAGGGAATGTGCTATATTGTCACTAGATCAAATCAAAGCCTTTGATCCTGTGTATCATAAAATTTTATTGAATATTCTGCATATTATAGATATCAGAGAACCTGTATATAAGTGGTTCCGAAATTATCTTTCAGATGTAGAACAATTTGTTTGTATAGGTGACAAATACAGTAGGTACTAAGAAAACTGTTGTTTATGGATTTTCTCAAGGAGCCATCTTGGGACTTATTCTTTTTCTTATTCACATAAATTTCCTAGCTGATATGGATTTATCTGGAGAAACTGAAATACTTGAAGATTACGACACAATGATATATGGAAGAAAAAGCCTACAGAATATATAAAATTACATGGAGAGTGATCACATATTCTACTTCAATTTTTGAAATGAACAATGAACAACTACAATGGCGTAAAAGGGCGACTATTATTCAAATTTAAATTTTTGCTAATTCAGAGATAAGTAAATTGATTTCTCTCCAACTTCAGTGTTAATTTTGGTGATAGATACATTATTGGCATTTCTGGCCAATTATTTGTGTTGATTACGAAGGCCCAGAAAGGACACTACTTCCGACTTGGTTTGGTTTGAGATTCTCACAGTGTACTAGAAACCAACCGTATCATCTTTATGAATCGTGACAGATTCCTACATGGTCTCGTACATGGTATTATCATCAAATTACAAAATTCATTCTTTGCTACGTCTGCCTTCTCTCACAAATTGAGAATTTTCGGGTTTGCTGTTTGTTTTCTTATAGAACTCATTGGTTCTTTATCTCAATATTTCGTTAATCTTTACTAGCTTCTTCAGGAGAAAAAGCTACAGAATTTAAAGAAAATTTGAGAAATACCCCATGCTGGTTTCGATTGGATCGATTACAACCCACAAATAGCACAATCTTCATTATTTCTTCAACCAATTCTAAATAAAAAAAAACAATTCGGATGTGTATTTTTTAATTGAATCCAAGCTTTTCGATGCGGATTCGCACCTCGCAGAAAAGGAAGATGCTATAGTAGTCTTATGGAAAATAGCATTGTTAATCCCACCATCAGCAGTTTGATAACTGAAATTACGTCACTGACAGTGCTCTATTCCGATTTGATATTTCAGATTCAGCTAATTCCGACTCAGAATTAGCTAACTCCAAGGTGTTGAGTAGGAATTCCGACTTGGTATCTTAGAATAAGCTAATTCCGTTTTGTTTTAATTTTCATTGTGAGATTTACGTTTGAATCACTAAGGCACACCCAAAAGGGAAAGGGAATTCCCTCTAATTGCCTTGGGCATACCAGGTTAATCCCCGGTGTACTCGATTTTTCGGTTCTAGACAGAGAAAAAGTTCTGAAAGCGTAATGATACCATACCATTACGTATAGAAAATATCAATAAACTGAAACGATTTGAATGAAATGTCCTCTAGTCATTTCCATTTCTCTAGAAAATATTGTTTCTTTATCATAACATTTCCAATGACACTGTTCCTACTGTACCAACATGAGTTCAGATGACACTACATCAATTTGATAGAGTAAATATGTGCAAGGGGAGTACGTATCAGAACTGAACATATCTAAATGAATTTCTATTTTCATCAAATGACTAGCATAAAAGTAATGATCGAGGATTTCTTCGATAATTTCTATAAATGGATATTCGACTGATACTGAGCCCTCTATTCAGTATTTTTTGAGATCTTTCAGAGAGAAAGAGTGACAATGAAGCAGGAAATACAAGATTGCATACCATGTGTCTTACGCTGCATAATATCATTTGATTTTCCGTTACTTGCAATAGTTGAGCCTACTTGTCTTCATCAAAAAACCAACACAGAAGGTGGTCTCGAACACAATAAATTTGGTGAAGTGCTGTCACTATTTTGTACATTTATTGAAAGTATTTCAGTGTACTTTTTGATTGGAGCTATAGTTAATACATCTCACCCATATCCAGCTCATTATTATTATTCCTTACGTTCTTTACTCAGGTTGATCCTTGTCATATGTCACTATATATTTTTCTATTTTTCCTCTGGTACACACTTCAAATATACCAGTCTACTGATACATCTGGTGGACCACAAAGGAGATTGTGGTATAGAAAGTATTTTGTCAACAAAAATTTCAAAAAATTTCATCATTGTAGCAAAAGTTTTTGCTGTTTGCAGTATGATATATTTCCCGTTATTCACCACTGCGTACATTTCGCTGTTTCCGCTTTCATTAAGCGAAATAATTTGTGAAATAGGAAAAGTAATAATGCATCTATATGTGACTTATTTCATGGGCTACATAAATTTGTTGACTTTCATCCATATGTATATCTTGAAATCCTTCCATGAGACAACAAAAGAAGTCATGGAAAAGGCGACATCTGATCGAATTGCTGAATCATCGACAAACGATCTTCAAAATCGTCTTCAACGATTACAATCATTTTATTTGCATTCGGTAAGAATGTACAAAAATCACCTTCAGTCGATGGGAAATTTGGTTTATTTCATATCACTTTTCGTGGTGACAATATTGTCTAGGGTCATCTTATATGTCTCCTTTACATCAACCGTCCCGATTAGCAACCAGGAAATGATGATCTTGTTTTATCAGATTGTCGAACACGTTCTCATCGAAAACGGTTCTTTTGCGATTTTTTGTGTAATGGTTAATCGTATTCGACATTCGGTAAGTTTTGATGAATTTCTAGAAAAATTATTCAATAAAATGCTTCAAATTCCTCAAAGTTACTTAAATGAAACCGTCGCTAACAATTGCGTACGCTTTGAACTACTACTGAGGCTGTCAACTTTGTTGGCGAAAGGCACGTCGAGTGGAATTGACGTTATTTTAGTGATTCGGGTAGTTTCTATTTCTTGAATGTGTACACATGCACTCACATACCTATACCGGGTAATTCAAATTCGGGGGCCATCATTTGGATTTCGGAAACCATACGAGATTCAAAGATGGTTAAATTGGAGCAAAGCTTGCGCATCTATGTGACGAACAATATACTGTTAAGGAAGTTCAAAAATTTATAGTAAGGTAAGCTTGGGTAAGTGTGAATTTGGGGCAAGTGTGAGTTTGCTCTCTATCTTCGCTAAACCGGGCGACAGTACAATGCCATCTATTGACGAATAGCCTACACTCATAATGAATCCATAACCATCATATAAAATACAAAAGAGATCTTGTGAAATCCAAATATTTTCCCCAATTTCCTAACCTACAATTCATCAACCCGAACGAGTATAACGAGTTAATTTCAAGCATTGAGTGTATTGTTGAAATCTAAGGTAAGAATCCATTTTATACACTTCTCTTCTGCCTAAACAATGAATCTGACTATAGATTGCCGTTTTTTCATGAAGTTGTTTTTTTTTACATTTTTCCCTTGCATGTCACACTTACCCAGAAATTAAATGTTATTGGGGATAGTGTGACCTATCTGTCGGGGTAAGTGGGAACTTGGTTCATTTGGCCAATCTAAATAGTAATATTTTTTCAGCTTTAGTACGAAATTATATACGGAAATCTCAGGAGCCAAACAATATACCTGGCCAGATGTGGAAGACATTAATACACTTTCTGAGGATGAAATAACAACTGTGCTTCCATCACCACTCGTCAGAAGATGAGGATCAATGAAATTCTCATTCGATTTTTCAGATTTCTACCTGTAAATTTTTCTTTTCAACAAAAGTTCACTATTACGATCATTTTTTATTTTTTTCCAATGGGGCATTTCAAATTCAAAGTTCCCAACTATGTTTTGAATAAAGGTATCTCGAAACAAATAAATTGTCGTGAAAGTTCCTTCACTGTTTACTCACACCTGCCCCAAAGAGAGATTTACGTGCATTAGTATCTTTACATTTGGCCAGAATCACACTTGCCCCAAATTTCCGGGAAAATGTGATCTATGGAGATGTATATCTGAATATATAAATAAAATTCACATAATACGTTTTTCAACAGTTTTCTGTGGCGTATTACAAAGACTGACCTTCGAAGTAAATACCTGCAAAATTTCATTGTTATGTTCAGTTTCATCAGATGGACTAAATTCAATGCGAACTAATGAAAATCACGGTCACACTTACCCGAGCTTACCTTATATCCGGAAATATCCGGAAAAAAACGATATTTTAAAAAACTATTTTTATATTTTTTTGAGTGTTAGTTGACGATGGATATCAAAATGAACAGCACATTTACGTTTTCATTTTGTCCCCGCTTTGATAATAATAATAACACCCCAAAAACGTATATAGAGTGTACTCAAAGGCATAACCTGTGCAGGTAGGGGACGGCTATTATTATTATTGTCATTTTCCGTGGTGCTCCGGGCCGACTTACTGCACCAGCTATACGACTGTATTTTCAGATTTACCATCAGACGTTTCGACTTCATCTGTATCTTGGTCACCATAATCGAATTTTTTCTTATGGGCACCATATAAAACTTTTACAAATTGAAATAGAGTTTTTTATTCTGATTCAAATGATCTGTATAATATGTGATACTTCGTTATGTCACAACTTCTCATAAAAGAACACTTGTCAAAGTAATCGATTTGTTGTTACACTATTACCTGTCACGTCTACTGTTAATATTAAAGTAATAATTACGCAGAATTTTGTTTTTAAACAAGAAACGACATATAATCTGATTAAAGTACTTTTTAGTGAAATTTATTGAAAAAATCTGTAAAATCATAGCAACTGCTCAAAATTTCTGCCTTCTTCCTGAATACATAGATGTGCTCGCCGTCCTAAGTTTTCTACGTTCCTTGTTATATCCCTTCTTATTGACCGACACTGTTCAATTATGCTTCTCCTAAGATCCTCAACATCATTGAATTTTTGTTTGATGTGCTCCATAACAAAGTGTCGAGTACTGTGAGGTCATGCGACCTTGGTGACCATTTCTCGACCATCATTTCCAATTTACCTATCTGGGAATCTTTCTTTTGTGATTTTTCTAATATTTGTTACTGTAGCAACTACTATGAAGTTTCTTGCATGGCCAGTATGTTCTTGTTCTTTCCCTAATAACTACCTACCTATCAAAAGTAACCCGTAACAGTTTTATGTTTTCAGAACAAAATAATGATTTTTTTTATGTGAATATCATAGGTGGATCTTGTCTTCATCATCCTAAGAATATCAACACTGATTTTTATGGTTCAACAGCAAATCATCATTTTCGGATATCGTTCGAATGCAACAAGTAACATGTTATGGTCTTCAAAGAAGCATGTGATGATCCTCTATTGTTCTTTATAAACTTAGAGCTAGCAACCGCGGAAATGATTTGTTCTGTTACGTAGTTCTAAAAGAGTTGTGGATCTTGTCCTATTTATTTGTTCAGTAACTTCCTTAGTATTGTATATTTGAGTTCAGGTACTTTATCAGATTTCCAGAAAAGAATGGCACATCCGCTAGTTTGTTCTTCACATTGCATCACGTCAGCCTGAAATATGACACAATTGAGTTAGAACGAGTAGCCGAGTCTCTATGTAGACTTTTACCGTATATTCAAGATCATCTTCCATCACCTCTTTGTGGACCAGGTCGATCTTCATCTGGGAATACATTTCTTCCTACACTCCTACACTCATTGAAGAGTTTGCCCAAGAGATATCGTGGTTTCATGGTGTCAACCACGTTCCAAAAACTGTCTGTTTTAAAAATATTTTGGTACTCACATGAAATTTAGTAAACTTTCGGCATTGATGATATATTCTAAATTCCAGAATGAAAATCTGCTAACTTATTTATACAGATATCCAATCAGTAATCTATCGCAACAAGATGCCTCTCAGGTGTGCATAACTAATTGATTATGAGCATCATTACTATTTCCTCATTTATGTTATAGGTAGAAATGCTCATTACCACGCTAACTTTTGAAAAACCGGAATTGGGATCATCTGGTATATTTACGGCTGGACCAGAACTACTGTCCTCAGTGAGTATAATCCGAAATACTTTTTTCCTCGTCACTTTACTTTTGAAATATCAGAAAAAATTCCTCGTTCCACTCTGTTTTTAGCAGTGAAGCCACTCCATTTGGTAATCTGAATTTGTAGCAACTCATGACACAACTTGTATATTATCGAAATTGAATTAATTAATTTCGCTAGCTCACTTAAATAAGTAATAGGGTTTTCCATAGTTTAAATGAATAAATGAATCATAATAGAGGAGGTAACGATTATTAGTATAGGTATATTAGATGTTGAGCTAAAACCTCAAATTAAATTGGGCCCTTTTGATTTTTTAGATTCTAGGAGGTTTTGGGGTACCGAATAAGTCTAGCAACTCTTCATAAAAGTACGGGCACGGATTTTCGAAATTTTGGGACTTGAAACTCAAAAATATTTTGAATCGCGAATAACTCGAGAACCATGAGGAATTAAAAAAAAACTGTCGTGACAGAAATGTAAAGCACAAAATTTTCTACAAAAAGTATCCTAGGTATTTTTTCCTAACTTCAAAATTTTTACCTTAAAACGGGTTTAAATACTCAATAATAGTTTGAATCGCGAATAACTCGAAAACTACGAGGAATTCGAAAAAAAGACCGGAAGCAATAAATGTAGAGCACAAAATTTTCTACAAATTGATCACTAAAAATGTTTCCTAACCTCAAAATTTTCATAGTAGAATGGGTTCATGTACTCAAAAACACTTTGAATTGCGGATAACTCGAAAACTATGAGAATTTCAACACAAAATGCCGGCACAAAAAATTTAGAGCTCAAAATTCAGTACAAGAGAGGTTTCTCTTTTGTCCTAACCTAGGAAAATATTTTGATTCAATTAGATTTATGATCAATTTGATATGGACTGTTCAAATTGCATAAAAATGCATAGTAAATGCGGAACTTATTTCCTACGGCCATTCTGAACAATACGCAAAAAACCGCATTCAAATCGAACCATGACGAGAAAATTTATTTATTTTGGGGTAAATCGTTCTAGATTGCCTGGTCTATTAACCTGTCAGTCCTGTCATGTCGTGACCATAACGTCAATATCCCTTAGTTGAGGGGGAATGGTTATGCTATCTCAACTTTTAGCAGTTTGTTCTCTTCCCACTCATTAAACCGCCATACTCAAGATAGCAACTTTCCGAAATTGTATGTGCCAGGAGTATTAACAAGTTTTTGAAGGTTAATTTGGAGAAAGAAGTACAACAAAAGTATAAAACACTTTTGAGTCCCTCTCTACCCTAATTTTTAAGTAAAAATTCACCCCATACCCTTTAAATTATCAATCTTCAATACACTTGTTCACTATGGTTACAACCAAAATTTTATAAGGCCACATAAACATCATTTCACTACTAATACCTTCTTTTCTTAGTTTCTACATAATTCGTACCTCTTCTAGATTCTCTCCTCCACAATTTTTGCACTGGCCCCAGTGAAAAATCCAATTTTTTATGTGAAAAACACCGTGAAGACTACAGAAAGCAGTACGCACTTGACAAATGTTTACTACACAAAACACGTCGTCTGCACCACAGAACTCATAATTATATCTTATGATATAATTATGAGTTCTGTGGTCTGCACACGTGCGTGGTTATCGGTGATAATGGCTGTGGTTGCCGAATTCTTCGCGGGAAATAGACGAAAAGAAAGCTTTCGTATTCTTAAACCAAGTAATTGAATACAATGTAACGACCCGCAATCGATTCTTTGTAACGTGTTTTCACAAATACAACATGAATTTTTCGAAGAAACTTACTCTTGGATAATTAAGGAAATATTTACGGAAAAATGTGACACTTTGACCTTTCTATGCATTTTCAAAATCTTCATAATGAGGATACATCATACTAAGAATGTTTTTATATGAACTTGAAGCTGAGATTCTACGCTTCAAAATGAATACCCTCATCTTTGGATAAGAGAGACTATTAAACAGTATGTGAATATCGAAATAATAATCAATCGAGAACGAAGATCGTGTTCATGATCGCGTTTTTTGAACGTCAGTTTATTTGAAACCAAGAAGTAACTCATGTATGTTATATACATGAAAATATTGATAATAATACAAACGACAAATCTCTCGTTGGATTTGCTTGTTTATATTGCGAGTGATGGAATATATTCATTGAAACTTCAAGTGCTTATGTGGCCAATATACCTCTTCATCTCGCAAGATTTTCGAAAATTATCCTTACCGGAGTACAAAATAGAGAACTTACCCATCATTATGCACTTTGATTCTTTGAAAACGTAGTAGTTTTCAACGAGTTAGAGCAATTTTAATTTGCGCTTGGGATGTAAATTTGCTTGAATTCGCACTGGCGGGAATTCGCGAGCGGGTGCTACGGCTTTCGGCTTTGAGAGAGAATTACTCAGAAATAGTGGCTCTAACGAAAAAATGACCAGAAACCTTTTTTGTAGAAAATTTTGTGCTTTACAGTTTTTGTTACGGAAGTTTTTTCGAATTCCCCATGGTTTTCGAGTTATTCACGATTCAAAATATTTTTGAGTTTCAAGTCCCAAAATTTCGAAAATCCGTTCCCGTACTTTTATGAAGAGTTGCTAGACTCATTCGGTACCCCAAAACTTCCCACAATCTAGAAAATCAAAAGGGCCCAATTTCTTTTTGGATCTTATCCTATTTAGCCTGTACTATATATTCTATTTGATTGATTTTCTTGTTTCAGGTTACTACAAATGTTGTGACCTATGTATTAGTAACCTTACAGTTCCATGCTTCCATTTCAAGAGCGTGAAAACCTGTTGTTTGGAAATTATGTTACTGCAAGTTTGGTGTTGAAAACTGTACTGGTTTTGTCTCTGGATGATCATATGTCGATGAATTTACATGTGATGAAAACAGCCTTCGTCGATATTGTGTCCTTATTGATGAAAATCTCATCAAAAACAATTATTATAAATATACAGCTTCACTTTTCATTTGGCTGTTCAACTCTGATACTAAAAAAAAGTGGTAATAAAAAAATCATAGATAATTCTCAATACTTTCAATAAATGTGTTTGGAATGAATTCTGATTTTTCGAAAATTTCCTCTCTGGTTATTTTATGGTTTTATCTGTTCTGTTAAATACTAAACACTAGATTGGCGTACATAATTCGATTTTCCCTGATGAGTTTTGAGAAAAATCCATGATCACATACTCATCTTTAGTATAGTGGGACCAGGATAACCCAAAAAAAAGACGCAGCTGAGTTGAGCAAGGTACAAAAACTTACTTGCATACCTTAGCATAACAGGAGCTATGAAAACAACACCAACATTAGATCTCATTCCCGGTTGACTTAACAATAATGTGGAAGGCAAGAATGGGATTTCTGAAGCAACGAAACACGAGTGATAGATCGGACCACAACAAGATAAAGGAAATAGTGGAAGGTAACATACTCGAAATGAAACCAGCAGACAACACCTAAGTAGCAAAATCTGTTTCATAAGAGTTTTATA
Source organism: Chrysolina americana (assembly GCA_958502065.1). Taxonomy (NCBI): domain Eukaryota; kingdom Metazoa; phylum Arthropoda; class Insecta; order Coleoptera; family Chrysomelidae; genus Chrysolina; species Chrysolina americana. Next base: position 12,290,783 of record OY293412.1, read on the forward strand.
AACTGCTATACATCAAATCTGATAAAACTACAAATATCCTATAACGCCCTTTACAGCTCTAATGCAGTACGTATACAACCAAAAAAGGCCCAAATTATAAAACATTTTAGTTCTTTAACATATAGCTTATAACCAATTATATCCTCTCAATAAAATGTCCCTAAAATTATTTTATAAGTATGTCCATTAGATAATTTATACAGCCTATCCAAATATGCGGATCACAACCATTATACTTATATTTCTTAAGGATCCTATAAAGCGGTTTAAAACTATTTTAAGAATAGCTATACGAACATAAAAAACCTGTTTTATGAGAATGATATAACGCTGTCTGATCTGCATCCTATAAATGAACAAAAGTGAAATTTTATACGATATTTTATTTCTGCATAGACCCAATTTGCAATGATTATATCGAATAACATTGACATAACGTGAGGAGATAAAAACTTCACCGAAATGGTTGTCATAGTTCGAAAAGATGAAAATAAAACAGTCGCCATCATAAAAAACGTGTATATATGAGATATCATTAGGTTTATAAATTGGCAAATCTGATAAAAATATTGGAATGTGTAGTATATTTTTCGAAGGTATTATTTTTAATCGAAAATACCTATATAAAAAAATTGTAAAATTGTCATTTCCGTCAACCAGCTGCACACCCTTAAGAGTACAACCCTCAAAAGTCTTCGAAAGACTTGTCCGAGCTAAGGAAGACGCAGCCCTTACCTTTTAACGTGTGATGCCATGCACGAGACCGATGACCATGCTGGGAATCGAACCCATGACCCTTAGGTTAAGAAACAAGCGCTCTACCGTTATGACCATCACGGCCCATGATCGGCCCCATGATAATGATCGACTAATTAAATAAATAGAGTGTAACGCCCTATATCTTTATTGAAGATACACAATTATTGTTTTCATATTCGAAAATATTTTCGTTATCAATTGCGGCCACTTGCAAATGCTAAAACCCGCAAATAAATATGGCGTTGAGTTATACGATGATTGTGTCAATAAAAACGTTAAAAGAAAAATGTATTCTATAAGAAACCTTATAGAACCTTATGACTTTATAGAGCTGTTTTGAATGGCACTATAAAATAATTTTTCCAGGACAAACCTACCTTGATTTTATTTATTTCAGAGGTTGCCACATATTACTTTTTTGAGCTTGGTTTAGGAGTGTAAAAGGCACTGGAAGAATTTTAATGCTTTTTTACATGACACATTTCCTTTGTCTCATTGTTGATTTCTTCTCATATCTCAGCTAAAATATCTTCAAATTGAAGTTCAATGCAAAACACAAACTCTAACCCAACACAAACCCTGGTTAACATCAGCTATTTTTTTATTTGTTTTTTTTTTATTCTGTAAAAATGGTCAAAAATTGTTTATTTTATCAGAACGTAATTTTCGATCCCCAAGATTGAGAGGAAAATACTTATTTTCCTCCCGCCAACACCGATGGTTACTTAAGCATCTCCAAAACAACCAGTGAAAGCATTGTGCGACTGCTATTACTTTTGAATAACCAAAAATATTAAACCAACAAATCGTTTATTGCCATGATACCTACAAAAAATTGAAAATGGCAAAATCTCAAATAAAAAAAGCTGTGAAATCAATTATCATGGTTACCTTTGATAATATACACACGTTACTTACTATGGTCTTATATATTTTTCCAAAGTTTTTGGTAAAAGGAATAGGTACTTTAGAACAGTAACGTTAATTATTGCATAGTTTAATTCAATCCAACGAATTCGTACACAAAAAAGATGAATCCGTTGAGTATTGACCCATTGAATTGACTCATATCAAAATTTCAAACCTCTGTCAAAAGTACACTACATTAGTTGTAGGTATTTGAAGTTCTGCAACATGTGGCAACCCCGTGTACCATCTGTACGTGAGTAACGTGTAGGGAAACATCAAGCGGCCTTATGAATCATAAAGTCATACATATATGGTTGCTTGAAGCTGCGCTTCACAATTAATTCGATATTTCGTGCTGCATATTTCGGCGGTAATAAACCTATGTTCGTGACCCTTTCATTTCAATTCCTTTTTTATTTTCATTTTCTAACTATTTCAGAATTAAAGTTTTCCGTCATATCTTCTTCCGCCACGTCTAATGTATCAACGTCTTCTATGTCTGATAAATGATCATCTGAATCAATTTTGTCCAGAGTATATTTAATATATGTCACATTATTGTCATGATAATCAATTTTGATAACCTAGTCCATTACTGATCATTAGAATACTGTCCTGTTTTATATTTAATTCAGATCTACTGTTTGATGAATCTTAAATACCAAATATATTAGTTAGGTATGTAGACTCTATCAAAGAAAACAAATATCTAAATCAGTACCTATTAACAAGTTATTATTCGGTTTTAGATAATGCTCAAAAACTTACAGCCATTAGGTTCATCGAGTCCACCGAAACTACAATCATCTAAAATCTGCAGATACTTTTTTTTCACATTTTTTTGAGATGGCCACTCTTTTTTATTTTCTTCCAAGGTGAAATCCATATTATTCTACAGATTCAAGGACTAAGAGAATAATTATAACGCAATATAATTCTTAGTTGAAATTTTTATAATGCGGAAATTTGTAACAATTCAGAATGCAAACTTGAGCACTAAACGGTTACAATAAAAATGTTTTATATAGTATTTACTGCGCACACACCATAACGTTTTTGTTCCTAATACTAGTATTTTGCCCTCTGAACTGTTTTCAACCGAGTAAGCGACGCCTTTATAGGTAGACTATAAAACAATTTTATACTTATTTTATAAAGCAATTTTCTCTATCCTAAAAAACTGTTTTATTCACCATATTATAAAGCTTTTATGCAGCTTGTATATAACTCTTACAAAACTGTTTTCTGCCGCAGAACTTTAAGGTATTATACAGAAACTATATAATCATTATAAAGCACTCAAATCACTAGTTCAAAACGTTTTTAAATCGGTCTCATAATGCGTTTTAAAACTATTTTAAGCCAAAAGCAAGCTTCAGTTTTATAATGCGAGTTGTATAAATATTTATACGACAATGTTATAAAAACATTTTTCTACAAACACAAAAATGTCGCAGTCAAACTCACTAAGTGATAAAATACTCCTTAGTTCGGCATTATAAGATACTTATAAAATATATCGGTTCCATAAAGCAATGATTTTGCTACTTGGGCATGACTCCCAGATATTTATTTAACATTAACTTCGAGGTGATCATACAAGATCGAAGCGAATGGACAAACGACAACATCAAGCGCAACCCTGGAAAAAAAATCTGGTATACAGATGGATCCAAAACGAAGGAAGGAACTGGTGCTGAAATATAGTGAGGGGAGGAACTCCCAAATATGTGTCCCACTAGGAACAAACACCTCCGTATTCCAGGTGAAGATGAAAGCTATCTTGCAATTCGTGAGAGAGAACAATATGAGGGGAACGCGCAATGTACGGATCAAAGTATGCACAGACATTCAGGCGTCACTGAAGGCTCTCATGAACACAAAAGTGACATCAAGATTGGTATAGAAATGCCGCGAAGAGCTCAGTGTTCTTTCAAAACACAACAAAATAACCTTGAGGTGGGTTCCAGGACACTATGGCACTGATGGTTATGAAAAATCTGACGAATCAGCCAGAATGGGCTCAATAACTCCATATATTGGCCCAGAACCCGCACTCGGGGTTACGAAATCGGACATCCGAGGATGCATACGGGACTGTGTCAAACGAAAACAAAAAAGAAGTGGAAGCCCCTCTCATGCACCACAGGAATTTTTTTATCAAAGAACCGTCAAAACACTAAACTGAGGAAGTGCCTAAGTTGAGCAGGAATCAAGTTAGGACTATAACGGGTCTTCTCACTATCCAATGAGAGGACACCTGCACAAAATGGGGCTGTAAATGGAGGACTTTCCTGCAGACAGTGTAGTAAAGGGACAGAAACGGCCAAACACGTACTGTTGGAATGCGAGGCATTATATCAGGCAATATTCGGGAAATCTATTCTTACTCCCGAAGTATACAACAGCCAACCGTTGAATAACCTGTACAGACTAGTACAGGGGAATAGAGTCACTTAGTGGGTGCTGTAAACTCACCCAGAAAACACAAAAAGCCCAAGAGGCTGAGGTGTAGCTGGCGACAGAACCAGGATCCGAGGGAAAAAATTAATTTTCAACATTCATATTTCGATTTGTTGAACAATTTTTTTAAGTTTTTGATTTTTTCTGTGAGGGAGTTGAAAATATTATTATATATTAACAATACACATATTATTCTGCAATATATTGTCCATCACTCTTTGGAATGTTGCTGGAGCATTTCTCATACCAAATAATTAAAGTGAACATGTTCGCCACTGGATGCGGATTTGGAGATAGGGTTTAGGTACATGTGGATTTGACTAAACCCCGATACAAAATCTAAAGTGGTGAATAATTAAAAAAAAATTAATTTATTAAGAATGTCTGAGAGAGTTGAAACGGTATATATTTCTGGGTACAGGGGACTAGAGTTACGAAGTGGCTGCTGTAAACTCACCCGGAAAACACAAAAAGCCTAAGAGGCTGAGGAGTAGCTGGCGTCAGGACCAGCATCCGAGGAAAAAAAACCTGAATTTTCAACACTCTTATTTCAACTTGTAGAACAATTTTTTCAATTTGTTGTTTTTTTTTCTGTGAGGGAGTTGAAAATATCATTATGTCATCTATATTAACGATACACATATTATTCTGCAATATATTGTTCATCAGTCTTTGGAATGTTGCTGGAGCATTTCTCATACCAAATGGCATTCTAACATAATTAAAGAGATAGGGTTTGAGTAGATGTGGATTTGACTAAACTCTGATAAAAAATCCAAAGTGGTAAATTATTAGAACATTTCTAATTTATTAAGAATGTCTGAGAGGGTTGGAACGGTATATATTTCGTTAATTGTTTTTTTATATACTCTTTGATAATCAACTACAATTCGGCACCTTTGTTCCCTTCCCGATAACCGTCAGTATTTATGATATTAGTGTCTGTATTTCATTTTTATGAACATACGGATGTCTATAGGACTCAATATGTCAAACTGATATTTTCCGAAAAGCAATTTATTTTTTACATCTTCTGGAATAATATTCGTTATTGAAAACAAGAATGATAACAAATTTTTCCTCTTATCTTTTAATCAAAAAAGAGGAAACAACATAGTTGAATGACTTCATTATCGTCTCACATCAGTGCAAATTCTATCATTTACGTTAGTATTACAAAAACTCATGATGTCCATAAGATTACATGATGAGACAGGTGAAAGTAAAAACCTAACAGGATACACAATATAATACTATTAAATATTTCTAACAATAACAAACATATTTCATTTCGAAATCATATTCAAAAATGTCAATACTAGTATTTCTCCGATGATGAATAAAAATCAATAGACAGTCTACGATTAAACATTTTATCATTTTTAATGAATCATAATCCGAAGTAAAATGGCATGTTTTTTCTTTATTCTATCCATCAACCGGCTAGAAAGAGATATAAATCATCGAATAATAGAAATGAGTTGTTGGTTCTCTTATAATCAAAACTAGTACACTTCGAAGGCGTTTAAGAAAGATGTTCAATACTGTTCTGCCTCAAGTACCTATTTTTATCAACACAGAACATTCTTTTAAGAGTCTTTCTCTTCACCTTGCCTGATGGTGTCAGTGGCAAACTATCAACAAACTTAACGCCTCCTCTCAATCTCTGTTTGTCTTGGACTCTCTCCTGAATGAATTGTTCAATATCTTTGGCAGTTATTTTTCCCTTGTATTCTTCGTGTAGTACAACAATTGCCATAGGATGATCGCCATCTTCCTCATGTTTCTGACCTAGAGAAAGTATTTCAAATATATTGAAGTGAATAACTAGAAAACAGAAAGAGTATTTCATTATGCATATACATCATAAACAGTATTTGTGCAGAAGGCAGTATCGGCTTCAATAGTAATTTTTCAAATTCTACTCGAAGAGGCTCAAGTGCCTTTTCATATCAATCAACAGAAAGAGTACCAACTTTATCATTTGAAATGGAAAACCCTGTAGATTATTTGGTCTCCAAAAAGTTTCCTCGCGAAGAAGCTGGCATAAAATAACGCAATAGGTTGAACTTCAAAAAAAGACCCAGAAAAATTTTGTGAATTATGGATTCAGAGTATTGTAATTTTGAGTTGGTAGCAAAGGACCAAATAAGTAAAACAAACCACTATGATTATATTGCAGAAGTTTCGTTTTTATTTTTAATTCATCCTCAAAAGACTACAATAGAGACTGTGAGTATTACTCAAAATTAATTCGCAGAGAACACAACACAACAATAATTCATAGTTGGAAGAAATTACGAACAGAATGAATTTTTTTTTTTTCAATTTTCACTAGATTCCTTTATCAGACACAAACTTTTTTTCCGGTATTGACAGATATACGTTTCTTTCAATCAAGGTATATGAAATGTAAGAGAGAGGAATCGCATTGTACGTTAATTTTTATTTTTTTTTTAAATTCGGTGTTCTCTATTATTTAATTTTGAGTAAAAGTCACAATCCCTATTATAAGACGCAAAGGATTTCGTCATGAAATACGAAACGTCGGCAACATATCCATAGTGGTTTTAGTATACTCACCTTTTCCAAACCAACAAGTTACAATAACTAGTGATGTCACAAACGGATGTACCCGACATCCCGATAAAAAAATATCACAGCAATATTTCAAAAATCAGTTTGAGTTGAATACTTCCAGCAACATAAAGTTAAGAAAACAGCTATGCTGGAATTTAAAATACTGCCTTTTTGAATAATCTCTCATGTACCACAACTTCGTTCCCAAAAAACCCCAATTTGCAGTATTAAACCACACCACTTCCAAGATACATAGAACGGATGGACTCAATCAATGGGTTGTTCTAGAATTGCTGGAAGATATTCATTTGATTGGAATAATTGGCATCCAATTGTAGAAAGATGGGCTTTTCCACAGAATGCTAGGATCATTACTGATCAATGAAATACGTTGCAATCAAACTGTTCTCATAGAGAATGGTACAATTTTTTACTTAAGGGTTGGATTTGAGATCAGTAGGTCGTAAACATCATAAGAGTCCCCGACTTTACGATGTGTGCCAAGCACATGGGGTCTTCCGAAGACCATAAACTTTGACTTTTTTGGTTCTCTCTTATGACTCAAAAACAACTCTTACCAAAAAAGTTACCAGTAATATTTTGGAAGCTGACACTACTTCTATATTTTCCTTATGACTAACATACTAGATTTGGGAAACACGCATTTTATCCTCAAAATGACACAGGCGTCTTCATTGGATGGGTTTCTTTCTACAGTAGTTAGTTTATCGCTAACGAAATGAATCGGATATCATGATTGAATGCGTTTCTTTCTACAGGAGTTGATTTATCCCTACAAAAAGATGCCATTTATGCAATTGTTCTTGAGTAATCCTCTTCGGAAAATTCTATTTTGGCTATTCATTTTTGTAAATCATTGGTATAAGATTGAGTAGCTACACTCCAGATGAGATAATGGAAAAAGATGGATTCTTCTATAAAACCACAACAAATTATTATTGTACAGATTGTTGAAATTAATCTTGTTAGGGGAAGGAAACAGTTCATGGAAACTCACTACACACAACCAGAAGAAGGAAAAGTAGCCTCCAAGATAACTCGAATATGATCGGGTTCTTCCTCCTTCTCATTCTTGTTGATGTGGTCCCGTTGTGACAGTGGTCATGGCAGTTGAGACCTGATGACGAGCAATTGAATATTTTTGAAACTCACAAAGTAATGTTTAGAGAATTTTGTCAGAGGTAGCATTAATTTCTGAAAACAAGCTTCTTATTTTTCTCCTCCCGACCAGGTTTTCCTGTACCATACACATCTGAGAGGAGTATTGTTTTTATTAACTGCTTGATCTGATTGTATACCCTGTAGGAGTGGCCTCCTTGATTGATGGGAGTGTTGAAATGTCAGGCTTCGTGTAAACCACTAATTTTTCAAAGTATCGGCACCAGGGGTGGGATTTTGTGAACCATAGAACTCTACTTTCCATCAAATAAGCGGGATGACATTATTGTTGAACTCATGGAAGGGAGAGAGAGATAACTGTCCACTATAGAATTATATGGTACACGGAATCCCACTCCAACTCCGAAGATGACTCGTAAGTTGTGTCGATGAAGGGCTGGTAAACACCTCAGCTGCTCCTTCCAGAGATATATCATTGTTGCATTTATGGCAAACTTGACTTTGCCCCAGAAGTCTGCTACCGCTCTTGAGGAGAGTATTTTGCTGTGCAGACTTCTCTGCCAAATTTTACAAGAAATAATTACGCTGGTGAGTGGTGTTCTCTCACATCAACACTGCCAAGTTTGTAGTTGTGTTTGTTCCACAGAGATTTGAGGTGTTAAGACAAAAAATTTGACCCAAAACAGTGTTTTCCGGAAATAGGCAATAGCTGAGAGCAACGTTTTGAAAAAATTAAAAGTATTTGTGTCCGCTTTCAAAATGGTGCGAGTAATTCTTTCAATTAGACAAATAGTTTTCGAGTCATGGGAGAAAAAAAATGAAAGGCCTTCCAGGAGACCTTGCCCTCTGCTCACCTCCTAGAAGAGTAGGAGACTTTTGGGATGTTTACTACCTAAGTACCCTGAAACCATCCATGAAAAATTACGCTCCCTTATGCAATCCACTATCACTCGTTGAATAGATAAATTTGAAAACTCTAAATGAAAAATATAAGTTCATCACAGACATTTTGTATAGGTATTGTGGATATTCACAATATCATTTCAATAATTCCTAGATTGAAATATTGGTCAATGTTTTGCACATGGTCAGTCTATTCACATTATAAATTAGAATCACATATTTTCATAAAAACAATATACAAGACATCAACAATTTACGCTACCTATAACAACTGACTGCCTCACAGCTGGATGGTGTGAAAGTTGGAGCTCCAAAATTGCCGGTGGGATATGCCATCCTTGGTATTTCAACATTTCCTTCAATCTGTCCACCACATAGAAATAACAATCTTCATCGTAGGTTACAACATCGCCCGTCCTAAACCACCCATCTTCATCGAATCTATTGGAAAAATCTCGTTTGTAGTAGCCATTCATCACACTGACACTCTTTATCCTGAGTTCCCCAGGTTCATTCGGGCCAAGAACTTCTCCAGTATCGGGATGAACAACCTGTGAAACATAAAAATTATTATGAAACTATTGTGAACGGAAACGTTCCTGTAAGAATTTGGGTTTCAATCTACGATTTCATAGCGTAGAATTGGATCTATTACAGTAGAATTATGTACAGTTTGATGATTGGTGGCTAGGTGCCCTGGAAAGATTAAATACCAGGTGATACAGGAGACATCTACTAGCCTGTAATTTTTTTTATTGGAGAGATAAACAATTGAAATTAACATAGGGTACGTAATCAGGAAATTATGAATCCTCACTATAATTATTAATATTTTTCCTTAAGGAATATGCCAGTTAGGCCTTGTCTCCGGAGTCCCATTAAACACTCCCCACGTCCGTGGAGTGAGGGATTACAGGGTCCGAGAATCATGTGTCCTGAGTAGGCGGAGTGAACCAAGAATTAAGGCCTTCTGCATTCTTCCGGCTAAGTTTTCTGCCGCATCATGGCAAGCCGGTATGATTTTTAAGTTCGAGAGCAGTGTTTCCTTCATTCCACCAAGGAGCCCTATTATCAGAACCACCATCTTGACAGAATTGTTTGGGTAAAGCCTGCGGAGTTTGAAGAGTAGATCTCGATATTTGGTCCGATTTTCCTCCTCTTTTCGGACGATGTTCGTTTCGCCAGGAGCTGAATACTCAATGACGAAAATCGTCTTACTTTGATGATCTAGTTAGACTACATCGGGCTTATTGGCTTGTATTTGGCTGAGGGTAGGGAATGAGTAGATCCAAAAGATTCGGCATTTCTTATTCTCCACAACGGACTCAATATCCCCCGGGGCATAAGGCAACACCGGTGTCCCGTCTATACCGTACGAGTGTATTACATGGTAGTACAACTCTTAGCGCCGCGTTATGATACCGCATAAGCTGAACAAGCTAACAGCAAATGCATTAAAGTAATAATAATAATAATAATATATATTTATTGACAGAAAATAAAACTTCAAATGTTAAACCATATTTATTTTCATTGCAATCAATTCAGCGCCCCATCGTCACGTATGTCTCCAAATATCAGGTTTTAAATTAATGTGGTTTTTGAAATACGACAACATGGCATTTTCATCCAAAAGTCTGGGAACGGTTTCAATATTTTCAATACGGTCAAGAAAAATTCGTGAAATTTCATACAAGTTGGTTTATGATGATGCCCGATTTAATGGTGATATCGGCAATTTTGCCAAATCAAAAGTTTTTCAGATATTGAGGGTAACTCAATTTTTCCAAATGGAAAGCCCTATTTATTTTTACTGCAATCATTTCAGCGCCCCGTCATTACTAATGTCTCCAAATACCAGATTGTAATGTCTACGAACGTTTCAATATTTTCAAAAGGGTTCGAGAAAATATCGTGAAATTTCATACAAAATGGTTTTTGTTAATACAACTTTTCAATAATTGAATTCTATTGAATCAAATAACAGAAACTGAAAACTATCTGACCAGGTGCTTAAAATGTTTGCCATCATCAGCTAAACAATAGCCTAAGCGGTCATAAAATTCTCTCAAGTTATTAGTTAGCATTTGGGGCGTGATTAAAAGAGCTGCCGGCACATATCTTATTTTTTATGATTTTTAAATTTGCTGGCTGCTCAAATTAAAATCTAATATTTGGATGCATAAGTTATGAGGCATCGCTGAATTGATTGCAATGAAAATAAATAGGGTGTTCCATATTGAAAAATTGAGTTATCCTCAATATCTGAAAAACTGTTGATTTGGCAACATTGCCGATATCACCATTGAATCGGGCATCATCAAAAAACCACCCTGTCGAAATTTTCATAAATTTTCTCTGGGCTGTTTCTGAAATATGAGACCGTTCCGATACTTTTGAAAGACACTGTATGCCCCTTTAGGGTAGGATATTAAATAAAGCCGCTTAAGTTAGGTGCACCTTACCTGTAGCGTTCAAATAATTTCAGAGTAATTATTAAAAAGGTATATAATATCAAGTGAACTGGTTAACTTGCGCGTCACATCAGATTGTTTTCAGCCAGGCCTTTACGGTGGAATCTACCAGGTGGAAGGATACCAGTAGTGAAGGTGCGAGGTACGGGTCAGCCTTCAGGGCAGTGACACCTGAATTAAAGATGAGTTCTCCAGTCTAACGATAAATATGCTAACACCAAGATGAGCTCCTCAGTCTAACTATAAGTACGCTGACACCAAGATGAGCTCCTCCTGGACGGCTAGTGCTCTGGGATGACGATAAGTATACCGAGACAAAAGAACCCTTGTCTAGGAAGGCCTGGTGCTAACTGCGGGAATGATCCTCTACAGATGTTATTTCCCAATATCATAGTCCAAATAGTCAACGACGTCAGGCTTGATTTCACGCTTTTCAAAATTATGCTCGAAGAACATGTGGCTAGAATAGTCCCCTATTTGGTATGTTTTCCAAAAATTAACCAGCTTCCCATCAAATCACCAACGTGACAAAGTACGGAAAACATTAATTCAGTTGAAAGAATAATCCCATTAACTGGATGATTTCAGAAATCAATAATCTATATTCAATTGAAAATATCCATCCCTTTCTTATAATAACTCATTTTACCATAAGCCTATTTTATATTCAAATCACCAACTTTCGTCGTAGTACCCTTCCGAATTTCATTACGGAGCACTTGTCAATATTTATGTGTAATGCATGTCTGTTCGATACGTTCACTAAATGATTCAGTTCCCCGTTTATGGTATTCACACTATGGCATATCTCATTGTGTTTGAATGAATAATACAATTGTGAATCATCGGCGTACATATTGTATTTCAACCTGTTCAAGCCTACGGTCAGTTGGGTATATATATATTATATAAAAGATAGGCTCAAGTATTAAACGCTGTGGTACACCCGATGTTGATATATTGAAACCTGATTGATCATTAACAACTTTCACCATTTGGGATCTATTTGAGAGAAACAAGACAGCAGCAGTACGTGCAGTAGATGAAGTTGATCTCGATTTCGACACTGAACGAGGTGACCCAAATTCTGTCACCAAGTTGAAACCCGTTCAGCAAAAAGGTCTCGTCAAAGCTGCGAGAAGTACTTCTGAAGCTTCATGAGAGTAAGCCAATGCATGCAGGTCTCCTTCAAGAATATCAAAGACCTCGGTTCATCAAAATATTTGATCTTTGCATGCTTACCATGGGTCAAGTGGGCTGAAGTCGGAGACTGAGGAATTCATATTCAAATCAAGAATAACAACACGTAATACGTGATGGAATGAAGGTCCCAAACACCAGATGTATAGCGTGTCGTGGGGCTTCTGAAACCATAATGCATTTGCTGTCGCTTGTCAGGCTTATGCGGTTATGCAACCACCAAAGACACTCTTACGGTATAGCCAAAGCACTAATGTTGCCGGGGGTTATGGGAAATGAGAAGTGCAGAATTTAAAGAACTATGCATTCCTCACCCATAGGAGAATACAAGCCAATGAGCCTGATGTAGTCCTCCTTTGATCATCAAAATAAGACGATTTTCGTCATAAACTTTTCGGTTCCTAACGAAACAAACAAAGTTGAAAAGGACAAAATATCGAGACTCACTCTTTGAACTCGGCAGACTTTACCCAACATTTTTTGATGAAATGGTGTAGCTTGCCGTACGCTACTCCATTATTCTAAAAATATTCGGCTAAGCTTGTAAATCATAACAAAAATCATTGACAAGGAATGCGTACACTGAATCTGAAAATAATGAAAAGTTCAGATGCATGCGCTAAACCGTCGCTGTTACTTATGTTGCTGAAGCGATGAAAAAACATTTCAATAAAAAAAATATTACTTGAAATAAATTTTCGATTTTGAGAAAATATTTCATTAATTGATGTTGGTACTTTTTCAATTATTTAAGATGAGTGTCGAGTGGATATACTTGTTTCGCTTCAGTTTTTAAAATTGCAGCAGAAATTTCAAAAAGGTGTTCCTTTCGCTGAATCTCAGCGTCTTGGAGAGGCTTATGCGACCTGAGGATGACGTCGACTTAACCTTTCGTCATGGTGCTGATCCAAACACGCCAGAGAATTGGGAATTTTGCTCAAAATACCCATTTGAATCTCAGTCAAACATGCGAAGGGAACTTGCGTTAAGGATTATTTGGCTTCGGATTTTTTCTGTAAAGAATCATCCAGGATTCCAGAGAGAAAGAGAAACCCCTCAGAAACTTGTACGGGCAGATAAAAGATCCGGGACCTATGACCGTGCTGGGATTTGAACCCGCGCCCTAACGATTGAGAAGTGAACGCTCTATCAACGCGACCAACACGGCCCATTATGTTTGTTGCAAGTCAGGTGAAGGATGAGAAATCAATTTACAAATACTCTGAAGACAAATACAATAGATATGTGCAACATATATGAATGAACAGGTAGTCGTAAGTTCAAATATATACACATGTCGAGAAAGTGAATAAATAATGATTTACAAAATGAAAATTGATTTAAAATAATGGAACCTTTCGCCCTATTGTATGGGGAACAATAGGGTGTCGGCAAACAGAAAACAGGTGTGTATTCAAGTATAAGTCCCCCAGTTCAAAGTTATACATGAATGAAGCTATCAAATCTTACTTAAAAAAGACAACTGGATGATGCCAATCCAGTTGTGGTTCATATCTATTTGTCAATACTGAATCTTGAAATGACAAAAGTGTCATGCTCTAAGTATGACTGAACTGCAAATATCCAGGTATCGTAGTTATCTCGGCCTTTTAAACGTTCTAACGGAGGCAAAGGACTATACCGGAATTCATCGTTTTCACTGTCACTGTCAATATCTCACAGACTCAACTGACAAAATTCTGCGTAATTCAATATATACGTCTTTTGGGCATAACCTAAAGGAATTCAGGTACACTGTATATTTCAGACAAATTAATTGGTTTTTGAATAAATCTTTAGATTCACTCAAGACTTACAAGTTTCATTTTCACGTAGTCATACATACGATACGATACATACATACGATAGAATGTTGTAAATGAAAAAAGCTAAAACATATAATTAGAAACTCAAAATCAAGTCTATATATTTCAACACATTCTATATAAGTTGCAAATCTCACTAAAAAGACTACAGTTTAAAAAAACTATTTGAAGATAATATCTACTTCACAAGGAACTCATTTTCACCTAAAATGTAAGTGGATGATTTTGGAGGAAAAAAATTGATACCTCATCAAGTAAAACAGATGATAATATGTAATAGTTTATAAATATCACCATGTCAGAATCAGAGGCCAGAGAATCCAATAACTTATCAAAGTTAGAAAGTTACAGGTTGCCTTAACGTAAATTCTGTCCCATTCGGTATGAGTATGGTGTAAGTTTTTATCCTTACACACTCCTGATCTAAATTTCCATGTTTTATCGCGAACGTGAGGTTGATTGTTGATACTGATTAAAAAATTTCACAATTCATCACGTCGAAATATTTTATCACTGGATTTCCTTATTCTACAGTGTGTTTCGAGATTTTCATGATGTGAATATATTCAGAGTGAAATATGGATTATCATCAATATCAATCAGAAAACGGAATGGACTGTACATTAATTTTCAATTTTTTTCAACGTCACTTCGGTGTCGGTGTCACTTATCTTTCATAGCAGCACTTAATCTGCTTTTCATTATTTTGAATTTGAAATAAGTCTTATCTGCGTACAGGAAAGTATGAGGAAAATAATCTTTTGGACAGCAACGTGGAAATTATAGTGATATAAAACGAAGAAAACACAGGAAAAACATGTTCTGCAATTTTTGCATGTAATAGGATTACTAAAGTTACTTTTCAAACATTTTCTATCTTCATCATCTCCGCTCTCGATATTATAGTCATGTACTTTTCATTTGAAGGGTTCTTTATCCAGAAGTTTGGATGATAATGAGAAGATTTTCAAGGCAACAGTTACCTCTTTCGTTATCTGTACTTTTTCACACTGAGCCGAATAACACAGCTAGGACAGATGTTTTCTGAATTATTCAAAATTGGAATCTTTCTCACTCTCTCTCTCTTTGGATCTGATAAAACGAGAGTTTGAATGAATCATTTCTGTATCAAACTTTTGGCATCATCTTCACATAGTTCACCTGGTATTTTCTTCTTTCGTCTCATTTTAGTTCCGGGAAATCCTGTTGCATATATATTTTTTTGGGGTATCAGTTTCATGAATAACGATTTAACAAAATCCGAAGTTTTCTCGTGTATTTTGAAGTTGTTCCTGAACCATTTGTCTGCATATATTTTGATAATAGGAGTCCATAACTGAACATTTCCAGAAACAAAGAAGCTGTTGAAATGACATCAAAACGATGTCATCCACGCCTGTTAGCAGCTTCTTCCAGATAGTGAAAATTTCGAACGGAAAATTTTTCGAGAATATGTTGATTATTGGAAACATCATGTTTTCGATTTTGTAGTCGGCTCTTTATTGGCTACTGGATATGTATATAGATCTACAGCTGTCAGTTAGTTGGCAAATTCCAGAATCGAGGAACAACAAATAATTGAAGTCACTGGCCATAGTAATTCAAATGGTTTCGATTTCATTCATGAAATAATCTTAACAAATACAACTCGTGTTATCGGCGATTATCGTAAATTCCTTCTCGTTTTCGAAACAAATTATGTTGCCTTAGGTAACCACACTCACGCAAGCAAGGAATTTCTATTTCGATAATCACGGATACACTTGTTGTATTACCTACAAAAACTACCTACTTACCTATCCATCTTACAAAAAACAAACAAACTACCTACGTTATTTAAGAACATAAATAGCGACGCAACAAAATGTGGAACGAGGAACCCTGTATATGAGTAATATTTCAAACGAAATAACTGTCAGTGAAGTAAAACGGTGTGTCAGGTATTTGACAAATAAATAAATAAGAATAATAGATAGATATCGATAAAAATTAATGAGAACAAAGCTCTCAGGTTAATCGAAACACCTCACGGAAAAAGTAAGGCATACTTGAATGGTTATTTCTATTTAAAAGACAAAGTGGCCAACGGTTGCGTATATTGGAAATATGAATATTTCAATGAGGGCTGTAAGGGACGGCTGAAAAGTATTGAGAATAAAAAGAATATTACTAAAACTATTTCTGGAAATCGCAACCATCCAGGTAAACCTGAGATACTTGGAGTAGAAAGCATTCTCAGTGATATTCGCACCTATCAGATAAGTCAATAGCGACGCCACAAATTATAATTGCTGATTCTATTGGAAATGCTAGTGTTTCAACCTTGGTGAATCTTCCACCAATTTCGTCCTTGAAAAGGACTATACGTAACATA
Organism: Chrysolina americana; assembly: GCA_958502065.1. Classification (NCBI taxonomy): domain Eukaryota; kingdom Metazoa; phylum Arthropoda; class Insecta; order Coleoptera; family Chrysomelidae; genus Chrysolina; species Chrysolina americana. Next base: position 12,307,411 of record OY293412.1, read on the forward strand.
AGAACTCGAGAAAGTAGTGCACTTGCACAGCCTTCAGACACATTGGGTGATATGAATCAACTTTGAGCAAATGCTTCTGCTCAGAATTCAACAGACGTATTCATTTTATTGAATTAGAAAAAGGCGGACCAATTTTATAAGCATTTGCTAGCTTCTATTCATACCACTCATTGTCTCTGAATTTACCTGATGAATATAAAACGACGGAAAAAGGTCATGATTTTTTATTCACTGATTCAGGTTCGGAAGATCCACTAAGAATCATAATTTTCGGCACAAATGAAAATATGACATTGTTGTTCAAATTAAGAGTATGGATGAACGATGGAAGTGATAGTACCTGTTATATATGCTTTGCTACCCATCAAGAGATATGAAACATATACAAGAATATTTAACTGGATTAAGCAGTGTGTAACTGTATCTGGTAATGTTTTTTCTGTCAGGACAATTATCACTGACGAAAAAGCATTCATCAATGGACGGGTGGCTGCTGACCACAAGGAGATGAAGTTTCGGGTATGAATTTTTATCAAAATTGGACCCCTTGAAAACATAAATTGTCCTGTTGTTTGGAATTTCTGATCACCCGTCCGGTTCTGACTTATAGGGGGGTCAAGTTTTCTTTGGAACGCCCTGTATATTCTTTACCCTCTATGGTGTATGATTCTATCCGTCAGAGACGCTCCTGATCGAGATGTTCGTGGAAATGATACGAAAACTCGGAAATTTCAATTTTGTATAATGAGGTTATTTGTTAATACTGATTAACAAGTTTCACAATTCATCCCACAGGTATATTTCAGCAGTATATTAACTTCGTTCAACAGTATGTTCTGATATTTCCGGTAGATAGATCCTTGTAAAAAGGGTGTTCAAGAACCATTCACTGAGTTGACAGTAAAGTTTATTAATTTTTGCATTGTTTTCAGTGTCACCTTGATAACTCTGAAAATTCGATTCTAATTCTCAATAATAGGAGAGAAATTCCGTTTACTAACAGTGTGCTTCCCCACCTTGTGAAAACTGTAAATATTTGTTTAGAGATTGCGGCGGATACGTATAAAATTTCCCACTAAAAAAATATTTGTCATGATAATGCAATATACCGAATCATTCATGAATGTCGGGGAATTGTTGGAAAACCTCATATGTATTCGGGAAATGGGTCAATATTATGGGAAATGAAACATATTTGAATGGAATATTGTTTGCTGATAATCCTACAATATATGAAAATGGTCGAAAGGACGAATTATTCATTACCAAATTTCATATTTTTATTTCATTTCCATCTCATTTTTATTGTGTTTATTGAATATTTCCATGTGATATAAAAGCTTTTTTCCTTTGTATTTGTATTCCTTTAATATTGAATTATTTTCTGTTCGATTTCTGCCGAAAATCCTATAGTATAAGTATAGGAAATAAGCAGGTTGGATTATTTTTAATCAAATTTCATTTTAGGATTATATTACTGATGATCGGGTGAAGCGTGAAATTATGTGAAGTGAAGTATGCAGATACCCACCTGTTTTCGATTGCCAGTTGGTGATTGTAACAAAGAGTATTGCAAAGTACGTTCTTGTAGAAAAATTTGGCCAGGCATTAGGAATGGGTGAATCGACAGTCCTATGGAGCTTTGAATTATTTTCTGATCGACGTTTGTTGTCAATCATTACAGGAAAATGGGCGGAAGGCTGGATTATTTGTAATCGAATTTCATTTTCGTAATGATCTGACGAAAGTTATAATATCATCATGAGGTATAACTACTAGGAAATAGATACAGTACATCGAAAGATATTATTGTTCCCACCATTCAAGCGATTATGGATAAGGTATCTCCTAGCAATCGGGATATTGACGTAATATCATTAATTCATAACAATCTTTGAGAGATAAATTGCAATTGATTTTTGTTCGTTTTATTTTTATCAATGTTGTTGCACAATATCTAGATACTTATAATATTGATGGAATCCTGAATGTGAAATTTCATCTACCTTTACGAGGCTTTCGATTATATGAACGCTATTCTATGTACAAACTGATAACCGTTCCTAAATGATAGGAGGTCATCATGAAGAATGAAAACAAGTGGTATTCATGGAACCGGGAGAGTAAATGAAAAGTACGTTCCCAAAAGCAGAGCATCTGAGAGTAGAAAAATAAAGAAAGACACTCACCTTATACCACACTCCTCTAACTGGCAATCCAACAGCCTCGGGGTTCTTCTTATATAAATCCCTCTGGGTTTTGTTGTGCAACTGGAAATTAGCTAAAACTCCTGTTTCCGTTTGAGCGTATGTAGGTATTATGTCGGTATCTGGAAGTAACTCTTGGAGAGCAAAAAAATATTTTTTCGACAATGCTGAACCTCCAGTTGCGAGCCTTAGTAATGAGCTACAACTAACATCGTCTGGTTTGCCAGATTTCACCAATTCTGTTACTTGATATGGAGTAAGAAATCCACCAGAGACCTAAACATAGATTAAGTTAGTGTGTCCATGATGAACGTTCTCATTAAATATAGTTTAGGGATATATTCCTAACAATTTTGTTTCCGCAAGAGCAGAGTTTGTGAGAACAAGGGAGATCCGGAACCTACAGCTTACGTACTAATAGATTACGAACCACTTTAGCTCAGTGTCAGGCAGTGGTGATCGAACCCAGGCAGCCTAAGTGGGAAGGCTCTAACACCAAGACCACTTCACTCCATTCCACTTACAAAATAAACAAATCTTCTCTTACTGACTTTGAAAGAAGAAATAACGTTCCTGACACCAAAGTCGAAAATAAATTATTTAATAGATCTCAAAACAAAATTTCTCATAACAATAATTGGTTCTTCATGCAAAATTCTGATTTTCTTGGTCAGATTCGTGTTTTGATATAAGGGAAAATAACGGGGTGTGTTTCTATAAGAACTGAGACAACTGGATTCTTTTAGAACTGAAAATGTTACAGCGAAGGTCTGTATTAGTAGTAAGATTGGTGTCCTGATTTCGAATCAGTTGGAATTTTGAGACTGTATTGTCCCCTTATGCAGGGTGTTTCCAAAATTGGAACAATAAATGAAATGGGTAATAGAAAACGAAAAATATAAACGGAATGAAGGAATATTCAAAAACAACTTATTTTGGAAAATATTGGACTTTGAAGTATTCGGAAAACTCTGTTAAACTTTTGGGAACCTCCGGTTAGAGATTAACGCCCCCTAGATGTAACCGAAGCGGTGACAAAAAAAGATCAGTGGGTAATAAATAACTTTGACAATGTTGCCGACGTTAAATGTTGAAAGATGTAATGATAAAGTAAAGGATATTCTTTCTTCGAACAGTTTTCCTTCATGTTGTGAGGGTTGCTGAGTTGGCTTGGCTTAGGCCACCAAAACCCTCATCTTCATCAGTTCTCCTTTGATAGCAAAGCTCGCGAGCTAATCGATTCAGAGTCGTATATTGTTTGTCGTCACTTCTTGCATTTATTGACGAATCCATACTTTTTATCTAGGTAGATACCTAGAATCTTGTGTTTCGTTATTCAACTGCATCCTTTACCTAGATCTTTGCTTTTCTAAATTCCTACAATCCCTATTGGACTCACCATTAAGAAAAATGTCAGGATTGTTAGGTATTACGCACACGTTATTTGCAATCACGGTAGTTTTCAAGGAACTCGATATTTAATTTGGATAATAGACGACAATTTCGAAGCAATTAGGTAGGTAGTTGGAACCTAGGTGAAATAACAACGCCGTTCAACAGATGCGACAACATGGTAGTTTTCAGCGTGCTTGTGACTCCTTACTTCGTCGTGCGAGACTGCATAGAAAATGCTGGCGGTCATTTCGAACACCTGTTGTGAAATCAAATTTCGTTTATTTTCAGTTACTTTTTAATCCCCTGTTATGAATTGAAAATGCCCCATTGCCCTTATTTTGATTCAATTTAGTGTTTTTATTTCGGTTCACTTCGAAGCCAAATGTAATAATTGACAGGGTTTACGAAATAATAATAAACTGCAACGATGCGGGAATACGAGTATTAAACACAATACTATGAATGAAACCAGTGCTTTCCAAACAATCGTGAGTTATTGAGTCCATTTTTGGGAGATCAAGTGATTGAGAAAAAAGGTAAATGCTTTTAATTGTGTTATTATGTACCATAAAACCCATTTTATTTATTGCTTCAATTTCGGAATCACCCTGCATACTTTTTCGCAAAACTGGGTAATTCCATCACACCTGGCGAGTAGTTTATGTCACCTAGATCAACTCCAGACCCGATTTGGACGCATCTCCGGTATATCCACCGATTTTGATATATACATAATTCCATCCCAATAATTACGATAGATATAGAAGTGTTTCCATGGAAAGTGAGACGAACTGTATATAGTACAATTCATAGGTATGAAATAAACAAATCTTCAAGTGTTATTAGGTATTTGTTCAACCTCAAACAGTTCGATTTCTATTCTCAATAGGGCAATTTACAGTAGGTATATTCCCTACTTGCACCCTCTCAAAAATTTTGAATGAGAAAGAAGAAGGGTGTTGTGACACCTTGTTCGAAAGGAGTTTTCATTCTCTGTTCAGCAATATTGAGGTTTTTAAATTTAGTGCAATAATAACTGAGAAAATATATTTTGATAATGTAAAATTATGATACTTTATTGATGGAAGTAAATAAATAAACCTTACCATTTTTCTCCATGTAAAGCTATCAATATCGATGATTCACTTATATTATTGTCAGTGGCAAGTTCTCTACTTGTCATATCATATGCGGATTTTCCTCAATCGCTAACAGTAAATCTTTCCCCATCCCATTCAACATTTCGAGCTGCTTTTTAAATAGTTCTCGCATGTCCAGTTTTATGAATTTTTGTTTATATTTTGCTAACTGTTGACTGTGAGACGTGTAGACTATGGTATTTTTTATTAAACATTTTATAAACTTTTTTTGAGTTATTGTTTTATTACAGCATTCATTCACGATTCTTATGTTCATTGTTCGAGTCTAATAAATTGACTATTATTTATGTGGATTTTATCAATAATTTGTTGATGTCCTCAACTACTTTGTCCTCATGTTTCGAAAAACAGATAAGAAAATACCTGATTACTTCTCATGGGGTCATTCAAAAACAAAATATGTATTTCAATAGATCAGGCAATATATTAGATTTGAAAGTTAGGATAACGAAAGAAATTACCAAATTAAATCCTAAAAAATGTTGTAAAAGGAATTCCAAGATGGCCTTGCCTTTGATTTAATTATAGAATGAATTGAAAAATACTTCCTAAACATTTTGTAACATCATTTTCTTCACGTAAATCATGAAAAATTTCAATTTTTGAAATTATATTTTTAGTTGTGATTATACAACGTTAAAAAAACCTAATATTGCTGAACAGAGAATGAAAATCCCCTTCGAACAATATACCACACAACCCCCTTCTCATGTTTGAGTGGGTGCTCATAATTCAGAAGGGGTGCAAGAAGGGGGTAATGTATTTAGGAACACAATAAATTGTTGAATTGCAAATACAAACCGACTTGTTTCAGGTTTTTCAAAACAAATACAAAATATCGCTGAAAATGAAGGACCGCTTTGTATAATCAGTAGTAATACTATAAGTACTTCAAAATAATCAGGTTATACATCGATAACTTGTTGCATAATTATAAAGAGTGTCAGTTGGACAGTTTAAATAATCCGACCGCGAAGCGGGAGGATTATTCTGTCAAACTGACACGATTTGTAATTATGCAGGAAGTTTGAGATGTATAACCGTATTTATTTTGAATTACGTATTGTATTTGATACGATTATTTTTTGAGTAAATTTAGAAAATATATAAACAATTTATTAATTTAAATACAAATTGGTGCAATGAAAGTTACAATTATTATATACTACGTTTTTTTTAACTGAGTTATTTTCGGCGCAGGAAACGTGGCCACTGCTCATTGAAGTGCTGGAAATACTGAAGGTGTTATTACTTGAACCTGCAGCGTTTTTAAAATGGGATCACATCTTATTTATTATGTTTTGGTGATGTTGTTCATCTATCTGTAGGTAGGGTTTGATAGAATTGCTATTACCATGTCCTGTTATTTTAATAAGTTCTTGTTCCGATACACCTGCTTTTGCCAATTGTGAAACAGCAGTGGCTCGGTGAGAATGATTTGAAAATTTTTTGTTTGTCATATTCAAATTTGTCAATTCTGCAGACTTTTTGGTCCATTTACTAATTTAATGCACTCCAATTGGCATATTTTTGTACCAGCCAAGGGTTTTTTCTTTTCTCCAGTTGGGATTTACTGTCAGAAATAACCTATCTGTGTTAATATTGATGTTTTCGGTTCTTTTCATCATTAGCTTATCTAGAACTCTCACTGGACAACGACTCACTTCATTATGGTTAGGTACAAGCCATTTATTATTAGCACATGGTTTTGCTCCTCCCTGTGTGGTTTTGGTAAAAATATTGTATTCTACCAGTTGGAGTATCATCATTTCCAGTTTCTTTTTGAAAATAATGAGTCAAGCATGACGCTCCTTCATTTCCTCTCCACGCAAGTTCTACAGAAGCAATTAAGAAAAATTTTATTTGTAATCCTTCCGGTGTATTTTTATCCCACGCTTCTATCATTGCTATGTACTCGTTATCTTTAAATGCTGATGCACTAACCTTTCTCTTGTCCGGTAACATTTGAAGTTCCCTTCTTTTTGAATTTCTTGGGTTTCGTGCGGCTAAAAATATGGGACTAGAGAATGGATCAATTACTCTATTAAACTCCTTCATAAATTTTTCTTGTACTTTTTTGCCGTAATATTCCACATTTTCTTTATAATTTTCTCCATTATATTTTCGCATATTGAAAGCCCAATCTTTCAAAATGGACTCTGTGGAAATTGATTAATTTAGCACATACTTTCTTTCACTGCAAAACGTAAGAAATTGTTTCCATACGTACTTTTTTGTTTTCACTGTATTATGAGGCTCAGCATGTTGTATACTTTCGTCTATTGCATTTGATGATAAATCTCCGAATCGACTCATTTTTGAACAATTTTTGATAAACGTCACAATTTGACAGTTCTGTTTGTTGTATATTGATGTCAATGTGGTTACTATGAAAATGAAATTATTTTAAAATTTTTGATTGGTGGAGCTACTCTATGTATAATCAGGTATTATCGAAATTATACGAGGTAACTTAACTAAATTGGACATTCTGATTGGTTGAAAATCATACGAAAAAAATAATCACTCAAATAATTACACGCTACTTGACCCAGAATCTTCATTATTATCAGCATCAGCAGGAATTGGGATACTTAATTTTTTTTAGTATCTTGAGTGGGCTGAAATTTCAATTGTAACAGTTCAATCTTTCATAAAGAAAATATCGTACTTACTTTGTATTTATCGATGATGTACCAGAATTCGTTTGCATCAAAATTATTGCATAATAGTCTACTAACTCCTGCGATCACAGAGAGAAATAACCCTATCCCCGCAGAGTTCCAATACATAGAACCGTAGTTGAGGAAGCTGTAATCTCCATTTTTTTTCACCGAAATCTCGTATAACTGCCGTTCTCTGTCCACATCATTGTTTTTTGCAGGAGGCACCAAAGGCGAATGATTATAATAATAGTGATGGTTGATGCAAATGCCCTTTGGGAATCCTGATGTACCACTGCTGAAGTAAATAATGAGTGTATCCTTCGGATTCTCGATGAAGATTGGTTTGAAGTTCTCTTCCCCATCCTGAGGAAGCAGAAAGTCCTCGAAAGTGGTATATTTGGAAGACGAATCGAACACCACAATTTCTGAATCTAGATTCGCATCTTCGACAAAGTTTTCGATGTTTGTCAAGGATTCCTGTACTGTGAATATGATCTTGGGGCTCACCTGCGTAATCAACTCTTTCATTTCGATTTCTGATAAAGTAGGGTCTAGAGAACATGGTATCGCCCCAATGAAAAATGAAGCGATCAACGGCACACAAGCGTTTATATGGTTATTAGAACAAGTTGTGACGATATCTCCTTTCTGGATTCCTTTATTTCTTAAAGTCATGGCAGTTCTAATACTACGTTGAAGAAGAGATTCGAATGTATCCTTTTGTCCAGTTCTGGCATCAATCTGCAAAAAATATATGTTACTGTAAACATATTGCGTATAGTGGCTTCATACTCCGGGGATAACTATAAGCTTCTTGAATATTATCGTTTCATGGAAAAAGACGACTCTAATGTTGTTTGACCTATCCTACCACAAATAAAGGATATCATTCAATAGTTGTATCAAAATTAGCACCTGCATCGCTTTTACAAGCACTATTTTTCGAAGTAGTTTTATTGTGGTATGTACTCCGTTATACAGTGTCCTTCAAAAAGTTGGCATTAAATAAGAAAAACTTTCATTGATAATTATTTTGAAAGTTGCGGTTCGAAAAAATTTTAAAATTGACCCACTCGGATGTGGTCACGTAACTTTTGCTACCTGTCAAAGTAATATTTTTTTTAAATAATCGCTACAAATAGGCTCTTTTAAGTCGAATATCAAAAAATTCAAGGTAAAAAGTTGTTTCCATTCCGATTCAACACCTATATTTCTAATTTCTTTGGCAACTTCAACTTTTTGCCATCTTATTGATAATTACGAAATTCCTGAAATACTGGTTAATTCGTGTAACTTTAGCAAAACTGTTTTATACAACTATACAATAGAGTGAACAAAGAATAATCATATTCTATCAATTTTAAGCCAACCAGTGTGAGTTCTTTGAAGCTATTATACTTCCCAAAATTCTACAAGAAAGCCGCGATTGTAAATATCTACGTTTTGTGGACGTTCATTTTGAAAGATATTCGAATATATTTCTCACAATAAATGTAAATGAATATAAATAAAAAACATTTTGAAGACAACCTTTTATTGAATTGCACTAAAAATATAAAAAAAAATTCATTAGGGGTGTTAGGAGTGTTTAAAAATTGTTGTTGTTGTTTTTTTTCCCGTTAAAATTGTTTTTTCCGTTAACCAGCTGCCACCCCCCTACGAACGACAGTCCTCAGAAATCGAAACTTGTGCGAGCTAAGCATTAACGATGTCTTATCTTTCAACGTGCGATTCCTAGCACGTTACTTAACGTTACGTCTTATTCTTTGAATGTCTGATAAAAAAAATTGTCGATTAAGAATTTATTTTTATTATTCAAGCTGAAAAATTGCGTGGCAAGATTTCAAATTGGTTACTCTCAAAAACAAATTATTTTTTTGGGGTAATTCGTGGTGGAATAGAAACTTGGATTCGTTAAGAATAACCCAAGTTTTTTTTTGAATAACTTCAAAGGCTTAGTATCTTTGGAGTCAGAAGATAGGTGGTTGAATAATTTAGCTCCTGGCAGTAAAGGATTTTTCTCATATTTTGTGTGTATTTTTCAATTTTAATTGAATCAGCATTTCTGGTTGGACTTTTGATATATGTCAGAGTTCTTCGCTGAATCTCTCAACATACGTTGAATATAGCAAATGCAGCCGTATACAGTGAGGGGCAATATTATGGAATAAATTCATTTTTACGAGAATAGGCAACTTTTGAGACAAATCCCGAAACACGTCGATTTTTATTTCCAAATTATGATTTTGTGGCAGATATGTCATACTAGTGACGCCATCCATCTTTGCGTGATGACGTAATCGATGATTTTTTTAAATGAGAATAGGGGTCGTGTGATAGCTCATTTGAAAGGTTATTCAATTCTCTATGCAGTGATATGAACATTAACATAATTATTTATACAGGGTGGCCAAAAAAATATTTAATTTGTAAATGAAATTAATTGTCACAAAAAGAAGTATTATCATTTATTTAATACAAAATTACATTGTACTACTGTCGGAAAACAGAAAAACAAATTAGTTGACAAATAAAAATTGCTTTTCGCTTAAATTAAATGTTCAAATTGCCACCCACCTGCCTCTTGGCAGTAATTGAACGGACGAATACATTCTTCTTGAACATTGTGGATCATTTCTGGAGTTGAATTACGAATTTCCAATGTAATGCTATTTGTCATATCTTGGAAATGTGTGGTCTATCGGCGATCTGGATCATCCTCATTGATTTTGTCTACTATTGAAACACTTGAAACAGTTTATAAATAAATGTTTAGAACTGCTGTGCTTTCTACTACTATGAAGAAACAAAAATAAATTCCGATATTAGGCAAATAAATAATGAGAACTAAAAAGATAGCAAAAAGTATAGTTTTTACAAATCGAGTTGGCTTGGGTCAAATGTAAGTCAGTTCTTGACATTTTCTCATAAGGACTAGTTTATTTCATGAAATAAATAAATAATGGCCCCATTAACTGAAACACAAAGAATCGAAGTATTAATTATGGTTGGATATGGAGATAGAACCAGAACACAAGAAGTATGTAATTTATTTACCATAAAATATCCTAATACGCCTATCACACAATCCACTGTTAGTAAAATTGAGAAGAAATTTAGAGAAACTGGACACGTGAAACATGTTGCAAATGCTGGTCGTCCACCAATGAATGAGGATGTGAAACTGTCTGTATTATTAAGTGTGGCAGAGAATCCTCAAATTAATTCTAGGCAAATTGCAGCTGATACAAACATTTCTAAAAGGTCTGTTTTACGTGTGCTGAAAAAAGAGAAATATCATCCGTATAAAATTCATAATGTCCACGAAATCAATGAGGATGATCCAGATCGCCGAATGCAGTTTTGTGAAGTAATGCAAGATTTATGTAATCAAAATCCACGCTTCATTCGTGAAATCCTTTTTTCTGATGAAGCAACCTTCTGTTTAAATGGAACAGTGAATCGGCAAAACTGCAGATATTGGAGTCAAGATAATCCCCATTGGATGACTGCGGTACACACTCAGCACCCTCAAAAACTAAACGTGTGGGCAGGGATAGTCGAGGATAGAATTATAGGTCCTTTTTTCTTCGATGGGTCTCTTACGGGGCAAATATATCTTGATTTTTTACAAAATGAACTTATACCCGCCCTTACAGACATGTTTCCAAATGAAAATGATCGTAATTCGCCAAATGAAAACATATGGTTTCAGCAAGACGGTGCACCTCCGCACTTTGCACGTCCTGTTCGTGATTTTTTAAACAGATGTTTCCCTAGGAGATGGATTGGTCGACGAGGAACAATAGAGTGGCCCGCAAGATCTCCAGATCTTACACCACTTGATTTTTTCCTATGGGGTTACTTAAAATCAAAAGTTTACATCGATAGACCACAGAATTTACAAGATTTAAGAAATAGAATTAGATTGGAAATTCGTAATATACCTCCAGAAATGATCCACAATGTTCAAGAAGAATGTATTCGTCGGTTCCATTACTGCCAAGAGGCCGGTGGGTGGCAATTTGAACATTTAATTTAAGCGAAAAGCAATTTTTATTTGTCAAATAATTTTTTTTTCTGTTTTCCGACAGTAGTACAATGTAATTTTGTATTTAATAAATGATAATACTTCTTTTTGTGACAATTAATTTCATTTACAAATTAAATATTTTTTTGGCCACCCTGTATAAATAATTATGTTGATGTTCATATCACTGAATAGAGAATTGAATAACCTTTTAAATGAGCTATCACACGACCCCTATTCTCATTTAAAAAAATCATCGATTACGTCATCACGCAAAGATGGATGACGTCACTAGTATGACATATCTGCCACAAAATCATAATTTGGAAATAAAAATCGACGTGTTTCGGGATTTGTCTCAAAAGTTGCCTATTCTCGTAAAACTGAATTTATTCCATAATATTGCCCCTCACTGTATATACCCAAGGAACAGTTAAGATACGGTATTCGCGAAAATAATCTGCAGAAGTCTAGTCTCTTGATACTAAATATTAACCTCATAACCCTTTTCTGAGACTCAAATGCTCTATTGATTTTGGAGGTGCCTCCCAACAGAATTGTGTTGTACGACAAATGAGAGTGAATAAGAGAGTAGTATAAACATTCAAGAGAGTCGATCGTTCAAGTTTATTTTCCAACGGGAGAATAGCATAGTTCCCACTGGAAAGTTCCTTGCATACATGGTTGATGTGATGTTTTCAGCTCAAACCTTAATCTATATGAATCCATAGGAATGTTGTGGTATCTGAGGATTCCATAATAGTATTTTTAACACGTACACTCATCGAAAAACAATGAGTGTTTCTACCAAAAAATTGCATGAGGATTATTTTTCTGCCGTTAACTACTAATCTATTACTTCTACACCAGCCTGTAAACTGACTTGCTATCGCTGATAGTTTCATCTGTTTGGGTTATCAGCTTCTTCAGCTATGATTGTGTCGTCAGCAAATAGTACAAAACATTCACATTTTATATGAGATGGCATCTCATGAATGAGAAGAAGAAATATCAATGGTTCCAGAACTGATATCTGTTGGACTCCTAGACTTATTTGGTACAAATCTGATTTGCTGTCCCTCAGTTCTACAAGTATCCTTCTGGTGCTCATAAATGACATAATCCTCGAAAGGAAGTTGCCACGAATACCTATTCCTATAAAGTAAAGTTTTTCTCCAATGAATCTGAAGTTAATAGAGTTTTGGTGAGGTCAAAAAATAATACTCCAACATACTTTCCATTATCCATGTAGACATATTCCATGAAATCGATGGCAACAGTTTTTGTCGATCGATCAGGAAGGAATAGCTATTTGTATTACTAGGGAGGAAAGTGCCACTTTTCCTCTCGCAGGATGTAGTTTACTTCCCGACGCGAAGCGGAGGGCGCAGTAAACATCCAAGGGAGGAAAAGGCACTTTACTCCCATGTGATACATATGATTTTTCGTCCTACCCACCTTTTTTGAAAATTTATTTATGACACAAATAGGTAACGAATATAATTAAGAACACAAGAATTATTTATTAAACAAATTTATCAATATATGCTATACAATTAAGTACATAGTATTGTTTTACTATATTTTAGAATTATTTATGTTAATATTGAATGTGCAGTTTTGAGCAGCACTTATATGAACACCATTGGAAGAAGATAGGGTTTGAACAGGAGCTTTAGTATTTGAAATATTTTCGCTTAGCACATTGTAATGGTGGTAACTTCTAGAAGTGCTTGGCTGATTTTGATCAAGTTCAGGTTCTACATTATTTCCCATAATTTGATCAGAAATTTTTCTTTTTTTTGTGTAAAATTGTTCTACATAACCTTCTGCGATATTGGTTGATTTCCAACCGCCATACTGTTTTAGAGCTAAAATATCCCCACCAGCGTTTACTAACAGAGTTGCTGAAGTTCTTCTGAAACTGTGCCCTGTGTAATGTTCGGCATTTGGAAGATTGAGATATTCTGCAATTTTTTGTGGTATTTTGGATATACTATTGTTGCCAACCACTTGATTTATACATTTGCCTGCTTTAAAGCATACCAACAATCGTTTTATGCTCAGTTTTAGGACGTAGACAGATATACTTTTTAACGATTTGAACAAAATTTGGGCCGTTACCTGTTGTAGTATTGATAACGAAAGTTCGTTGTTTATACGTTTTTGAAGTGGGGATATTTATGACTAAAAGATTGTCTTTATCTTCAATATCATCCATTGTCATTTTAATAAGCTCATCACATCGACATGCTCCAGAAATTCCAATAACAAGGACTACCTATGAATATTTTATATCAAAAATTAAATTATATGCATGGGATTTCATTTCTTACCTTCATTAATAAATAAGCATCATCGGGGGCTTCCATTAAGAATGTATTTATTTCTTCTCTTGTAAAAGTTGTAGCTTTATTTGGTTTGTATCCGGCATTTTGACGTTTTAGAAATGCAATCAACTTTGGATATTTAATATCAACATTGTCCTTCATTTGTATCATTGTGCGTAGCATTGAATATTCAGACCAAAGTGTTGAAGCTTTTAATGATTTTCCTTGTAGTGAAAAATATGCCAGTAAAACATTCTCTGAATATTTATGTATCTTGTTGTCTTCAGCCCATTGCTTATATTGTGCATATTGTTTTTCATACCTGTCTTTAGATTTTTGTTTCTTAATATTAGGTGGTGTATTTGGAAATTCAAAATCACTTGAATCGCTCTCCATTTTTCAAAATTTCAACTAAGTTTAATGAATGTAGCGACTTTGCACCTCAAAAGTCAATCGCCGTGTTTATTGTCAGTGAGCCACAGCATACTATGCTTTTCTTATTCTGAACTCAAAAAACGTATATCTAAGATTCCTGAAGTAAAAATTTGTATTGAAGAACTACGTTGAAGTAACATTAATGTTTGATTTTCACCAAAAAACAGGATATACAGGATGTTCTAGAAATTATGGAAACAATATGAATATAATGAATTGACAAGTTTCATCGTTTACAACTTACTTGAATTGAGAGGGAGGAAAAGTGTGAGTTTCCACCTTGATTTGAGGGAGGAAAGTGTATACTTTCTATAGGGGTAGGAGGAAAATAATTTTGTGACTTGCTGATTATATTATATTTCAAGAGAAAATGAAATATTTTGTTAAATATACAGCGCTTGATCTTTTTACTGATGACACTAGGAATAGTTATTGGTCTATAATTATGAACTGAAATTGGTTCTTGTTCTTTATGAATAACAATTATTTAATTCAGACTCAAGATGGGGGTTACTAGTAAATTAGCACTTGCAATATTGTCCTCCTGGAGAAACATTGCCCAAACACATGGCAGACGTAATTCAATGTTCGTAAGGGAAAATAGTTGTTTTCTGACATAAATTTGCCTTAATTTTTGAACTTCTTTCCAGTTCACTGATTTTCTTGTTTGTGAACTTCGTGTTTAGTACATTATCTTATAATTATCAGTCATTACTTTTTCAAATACTAATTATGATAATTTAAACATTGAATTAGTATAATATGTAAATTGTAAACGTAATACAAATGAAACATAAAATAAAACTGAGTATAATCTAAAAGGTGTGATATAGTGCCTGCCTGCTCATAGAAGAGAATATAGTCATCTCCGCTCACAAGGGATTTACATGAAACTGGGGTTACATGTGAATCATTATATTCATGCCACGGATGTCTACAGTAGGCTGTGTAGTGTCCGCTGTATGAAGTCCCACTATGATTAGACGATGCATACAGACTATGGCGACAAGGGGCTACGTTGTCTGCGGCATAATTACTCATGTCCAATCCTTCCAAACGAAAATCGATGGCAACATTCAATTTTCTATGAAATCTTTCTGTTGAAGAAAATCGTTTTAAATGGATCACTAAATTTTTCGGAAACTTTTGAATTGATGTGGATTTCGTGCTTCTCTCTTTGCACTTCGTACATGTCGGCTTCTTGTCACCATCCAAAGTTTCTTCCATTATGAATAAATCCAAGCAATGTGATAGTATAAGTTGGCCTATTCTTCGAGGTATTGGGATGGAAATATCCCAGAACGGATCGAAAGTGACCGAGCAGTAACCACAATATGTGCATTCCAATGTAGATTTTAACTGGCCAACGAAGATATCTACAATTTTGGAATTGTCTGTCCTTAGGTATCTTGACCATAACTCTAGAGCCTTCTCACTGTCACTTAATTTCTCATCTATCTTTGTCATGATGTGTTTCGGCTTCTCCGTTGCTCTATTGACGTCTAAATGTAGACCCTTTATTTGAAATAAGAACTCCTGAGCATCTTCTTGGGCATAACCGATGAAACGAGGAGCGAATATTTGGATTTGACTTCTCAGGGAGACTATATTTGGCGAATCATCTAACCAAACTTCCTTGATCACCTCGGCAAATGCTTTAATTAAAACCCCCTCCCTAGATATGCCAGTGTTTATATCCCTTGTGTAGCTGTCTTTTTTCAAATACTCCAATAAACATCTTGTGTTCGATAAACACTGGATAACATTGTTCATGAAGCATGGGTTACCAATATTTTCTAACCCATTAAGACCGAGAGTTTTTACAATATGATGTTCTACAGGCCTGATGGTGTTGAAGCTATTGGTGCTGCGTTCTCCATTGCTATGAAATTAAGTTGAATGGAGATATGATAGACCTTGCAGACTCTTCAAATTTATATCCAGTAGAAGGCGATCATAGGCTCCCTGTCATAACTTCTCTCCTTCATCGTAAAAATTGTCTGTTATTCCAGAAATTTGTTGATTTCAAAATCAAAATCATGAAATACTTATTTCATTGTTACATTAGTTACCATTTTACAGGCGCTAATATTTACAATAAATAGCAGTTTTCAAGGCAATGATACAAACACTTTTTTTTTGGTATGTTGCTCGTCAGAGTGAGATTTCCAAGTATCATCACTGTTATGTAAGTCTGTCTAAAGTACGAAATATATGTAAATAATATACAGATACTGAACAATCGTATCATTATTATTGTTTTATTACAGATGAACATATTCATTGAATGTCGATAAAATTTCAAAGATTGATTTGTGATAAGATATCTGAGATCAACTTGAATCCAGATTTAGGGTGATCGTAAATGACAGTGGCAAACTTTAGTGGTGATAAGGAAGTACGTGGATTTGATATTTTAGTCACTGAAAAATATTTGCATGAGGTGAACTAAACTCAAACATTTTCCTGATAATACTGCTCATAGTAAGAGAAAGAAACGCACAAAAAAATTGATATAAACCCTTCACAAGTCGCGAGAGCCTATCCTACGGCTTTCATGAGGAGAAATGGAAAAGCTGATTTTCCAGATACGCCTTAGTTGGAATACTAGAAAATTAAGACGAAATGTATCTGTACTCTGATGGCCAAGTTCTATTGTCTTTTATTGTCTTTAATAGAGAACTAATATTTCGTGATTACTATATTGACTAAACTAATCAAAATCCAATCTGATAAATCCAACCTTTTATTTTATTATATATTATACGTAGTGTCTAAAATAACCAAGACATATTCTGTGTTAGGAATTATAGAAGGTGATTCAGCTCGACACTCCCCCTTCTAGTTTAGCATCAAAAATCAATGTAAACGGAATTTAACTCTTCGACCATAACGGATCCTTTTCGGATACTTGTCAATTTCTCCCCACGCCTTTTTTCAATTTTCGTTTAGATCTCGCTCGTTATTTTACCTCCTTCTCCTGCATCTTCCAATAAAGCTGGTTTCAATCGTTCAATAGAAACATTTTTTTTCTCCTCAACAAAAGTGTGCAGAAACGTGCATTCCTTCTATGAACCCTATAAGATCCAGAGTGTGTCTCCTGAAATGGTTTTTTGATAGCATCATCCCTCACAAGTACGAATTCTGAGTCTGGTTGTTCTTTACGAATGGGTGTTTCTCTACAACTATGGTTGGAGGTTTGCCCTGACTTATCTCCCATAATTTTTCTTGAACTAGACAGGAACTTTGCATGATTAGGATTACATGTTGGATTTTCCAAAATTAATTCTCCCGGTACTCTCGAAGTAGTTCCATAAATTAGTTCACTTGAAACCTGTAGATCTTCCTTTGTCGCAATACGTGTACCGATACAAATGGTGAGTAGTTTATCTGTCCACTTCTCATGGGAATAGCATTTCAGTGATGATTTCATGGTTCTGTGAAATTTTCTCATCATTTCTTTAAAACTTGTATGATATGGTGTTGTTCGAATATGTTTGAATCCCGTTGATTTCCAGAACTATTTGAATAATACACATTCAAATTGTCGTCCCTGATCAGCGGTAACTCTCATGGGAACTCCTACAGTTTCAGCAGCTATATCTCTCATTGGAAATGCCTCCACGCATCTCGAGTATCTATCTATGCGCGTGAGATAATAAATGAATACATCTGAAGGTGACAGAGACCTAACATTATCAATATTGACATGTTCAAATATTGCGTCTGAAACTTTAAATCCTCCTACCGAAGCAACAATGTGTCTACTGATTTTGGATATGTGTCAAATATTCTATCAAACACATTTTCTCAATGAGCTTTACTGTTGCTTTAATGCCCATATTAATTTATGGAATATATCTTTTCTTAGTTTTTCCGGGACGAAATGTTTTATATTCTTTGTTGAAACGCCACGAAAAATTTCAATGTTGGTATCTGGAAGTATAATTTCTTTCAAAACTAGTGCAGTTTCTCCTTTGAGTACCTAGTTGTTGAAGATTTTGATCTTTCTTCCGTTCTCCTTCCCAATTTGTATAATTCATAGTATTCTTCAAGCTGATTTCCTAAACTCTGGAGAGTGCATCTGCCATTACATTTTTTGTTCCACGAATATGTTTGATGACTGTTGAAAAGTGACCAATGAAATCTAGATATCTTGTTTGTCTATGGGTAATCTTTTCTGGATTTTTATCAAAAGCATGAACAAGAGACTTGTGATCCGTATAAATGATGAAATTATGACCTTCAAGCATATATAGAAAGTATTTCACCACCTCATATAATATGGCTGGAAGTTCTCTGGAAATTGAAGACGGATGAACTAGAAGAGCTGCATTAGCTATAGCATTTTTTGGATCAAAAAAAGCTTACTCTTATTTAGTAAACAACAGTCTGCGATTGAGTTTCAAGCCACCTTTGAGAAATTCATTTATTGGAGCCTGAATCGCTGCTGCATTTGGGATGGATGCCCTATAGAAATAAACCATACTTATAAATATTTGCCACCCATTAAAATTTTCAGATTTTGGTTCTAAAATTGCTTGTATTTTCCTAGTAGTTGGTCTGATCCCTTGCTTTGAAACGAGATATCCAAGGAATTCCATAAAAGGTTTTTCAAATTCAATAAAAATTCCGCGTTTTTCGAAATTTTCCAGTAACTGCCTCAGGTGGCTTTTATGTTGATCTTCATTCTCAGATTCTATCAAGAAATCGTCGATGAATGGAAAGCAGAAATCCAAATTTTTTGTTATTAGATTGACATACCTCTGATAACTCTGTGCAGCATTTCGTAGGCCAAAAGGCATTTTTAGGTATTCGAAAAGTCCAAATGGTGTTATGATAGCTGACTTTTCTATATTTAGAAAAGGGAAACGGTCAGGAAGAGTTTCGGAATTAAGTATACTGTAATCCCCACAATCTCTCCATTCTCCGTTCGATTTCTTGACCATGTGCAATGGAGATGCTCACCAGCTTTTAGACGATCGTATGATTCCTTGTTTCATCAATGATTGGAATGATTTTTTGGCTGCAGCAAGTTCCTATGGATTCAATCGTCTTATCCTGCAACTGACTGGTTGTCCTTTTGTCGCAATTTGATGAGCAACGTTACATTTCGGGACTGTTTCAGTAGTCAGAGAACTTCTGATTGGATTTGGAAATTCCGATAAAACTAAGTGATATGAAATAATATTATTGTTTTTATGCTATAAACACATTACAGCTTGTTGAAAACTTTGTTGTTTCATCAACAACTCTTTAATTGCGAAGATCAACCAGTAAATTGAATTCCTCAATAAAATTTGTTCCAATGATTGCTCTGTCTACGTCAGCTAACATAAATCTACTAATGAAGTTAGTATTGTGCCCCAAAGTAAGATTTAGAGTTTTTTCTCCTTGAGTATTTATTTTAGTCCCATTAGCTGCATGAACTGATTTGTTTGATGGGAATGAAGAAGTTGTTCACAGAATAATTGAGATGTCAGTGCCAGTATCTATCAAAAAATCAATCTTGTTACCTAGATCATGGATGGATTCATGACATTTGCCTTGTTGGCTGAAAACGTTCGTCGTCATTAAAAAATGGCCATGTCGTTTTCCAAAAACTTGATTTCAAAATTGCATGGAGGAATACACTACCGAGCCTTTTACCAAATTTCTTATCTATATCTGATTAAACATACATATGGATAAAGGCTGAGACCATTAGTGCTGGACATGATGATAGTCGCAGATGCCTCATGAAGGACCCGGCTGACCGTTTTTGATCCCTTTATAATCGATTTTAACCCACTTGGCCTCATGAAGATAAAAATCTTATTTTATGAGAATTTAAAGTATTCGATGATCTTGAAGAAGACCCCAAGTACTCACTCCATTTTGGGGAAGTGGAGGTTTTATTTTCGAAAACAACTATAATATCCCAATTAACAAGCTACGGCGAATTAGTTCTCAAACACGTATCATGTTTCGCGTTTTTTTCTTCGATTCACATTACTTATTTGCTCAACATGACTAAAATTATTCTCCAAACAATACTAGAACCCCTTTTCAAATTTGTGTCTCATTCTCGAAAGTTTTGCTGGGAATATTTTGGAATTCGCAACTGATGCGACCCTTGAAAGGACGCCGCCGTCAAATATGGCAATATATGGCGGGGCAAACCTTTTTTAGAAAATGCTACGAATCAAAACTAATGTATAGGATTTGCAAGAATGGTCAAAATGGGGCAACCGGTCGGTCTTTTTGAGACCGCTAAAGGGGTTATAGTATCATCCATGGAAATATCTATTGAACAAAGACATATTGTCAATTTTTCTGAGGTGTTCCATCAAAATGAGCAGGCAATTAAAAGCATTATCACCGACAAAACGAGTGGCTCTCATTATTATTATTTTTCCATAAGGAATGTACCAGTCAGGCCCTGTCTCCGGAGCTCTGATACTACTGGAGGGCGCGCTGATGTGTGATTAACCCCAGTAAACACTTCACATGTCCGTGGGGTGAGTGATTACTGGGTCCGAGAGTCATGTGCTCTGAGAAGACGGAGTGAACCAAGAACTACGGCCTTTTGCATTCTTCCGATGAAGTTTTCTGCCGCATCATGGCAAGCCGTGAGAGCAGTGTATCCATCAATCTACCAAGGACCCCTATTATCAGAACCACCATCTTGACAGAATGGTGGATAAAGCCTGCGGAGTTCAAAGAGAAGATCTCAATATTTAGTTCGTTTTTCCTCCTCTTTTCGGACGATGTTCGTTTCTCCAGGAGCTGAAAACTCAATGACAAAATCGTCCTACTTTGATGGTCGATGAGGACTACATCAGGCTAATAATAATTGGCTTGTATTTGCCTGAGGGTGGGGAATGAGTAGTTTCGATAGATTCGGCACTTCTCATTCTCCACCACGGACTCAATATCCCCCGGAGCATAAGGCAACACCGGTGTCTCGTCTACACCGTACGAGTGTCGTAGTTATTATTATTATTATAGATACTTCAGATATAATTGCGTTAGACACTGCGCGATCTGCTTTCCTAGAGAAAAGACATGCTTGTGTTTGTTCCTATTCAAGTTATAAAGTATCGATTTGTTCGTTAACAATTTTATCTGACGCTCAGTCATGCACGACCCACCCCCAAATATTATAGCGAGCTTGGGCCATCAATTTGATACATATGGATGGATTTCTGTTCTCATCTACTACGAGTAGGTAAACAGTAGATTACAGTCTTGTGATAAAGGAAGAGTTAAGCGTGATCATTGGGTTGTTTTCATACTATTTTGGATTCGTTTGGTGTGATATAGTATTATATTCATGTATATTTGTTAACCAGGGTTCAGTTCAATATTAGTGAAATGGATCTTGAGAATGAGTATGTTGGAAAACCTATCCGGAAGTTTCGTTGAATGAAATTGGAGAATTGGATTTCCATCTCCTGATTATTTCTCACGGGGCATTGGACAGTCGAGTGTCTTGATAAAAGCCAAGTGAGAAACATTGGGTGTTAACTTTTGAAGGCAACAGATATATTAGAAGATATCTAGTGACCGTTTTGTCATTCTAAATTGGATATCATCAAAGCTCGATACTGCATTACTGATTTTCCAAAAGCATTTTTTGATATTGTTGTAGAATAATCACCATCTCAAAACTCAAAATTCTTTGGGAGCTACTATCTTTGGGAGCTATATTCTTTTGGAAGCTGAAGTTTTGTTCGGATGGCCTAGAGAATTCAGTTGAAGATTTATATCAAGGCTGAATAGTCGACTAGCTTTTGGATGTTATAGAATTTAGTGATTGATTAGGTTCGATCCCCGAGTTTGAAAGAATTTTTTCAAATTTCTCGGGGTTGATGGGCGACCACATCCCTTGTAGAAAGGCAAGTGTAGTGTGAGTTGCCCAGATGCCAATTTCGACAACTGATGATGGCTTGGAGTACGCCCGATCACCCGGGTTGGTGCTGAAGGTTTTCCTACAGCTGAGAAGTGAATACACCGCCAAAAATCAGTGAATAACTTGAAAAATCAAGGAAAGAAGAAAGAAACAATATATTCGCAAAGCTAAAATACTCAATACTGTTCAATAACTCTTCGTACTATGGATTTGAAATAGCAAAAAGTTATTTTGAAACACAAATCATACGATATACAATAGCATTCATCTACTTTGTTCCTCGTTTTGCGGTATTTTTCCTCAGTGAAAGAGGACAGTCGATTTATGTAAAATGGAATGATCGTTTTTAAATAAATTCTCTCAGCTTGTTACTTGGGATTCTTTCAATACTTTCGATAATAATACTTCCCGAATTCCCAATGAGGGTTGTTGCGGAACAAGCAGGAAGAGATCCACACTTATCGCTAAACATGACTTTGCTTTATACCATTCCTCATTTCCGAACAATCGTGTAAAATTATGAAATTTAAAGTATGAAACGATCATTAAGGCGTAGGAACACTTTATCAGTTCCTCTTCATCAATCGGAAAACAATGGAAGAAGTGATAAGCTAATGCTCTTACTTAGTTTTATTCTGAGACATAGTTATTTGTATACGGGAATATGATTAGTAGCAACTCAGACGTGAAATTTTATTTTGTAAGTTATTTTCAATATGAGGAGGGTCCGAACTACCTGATTGTCATTTTTGCTGTGATGATCCATATCTGCAAGTATGTAGCCAACAGGTGGGTCGGATTGTAAAATTAGTTATTTTCAAGGAATTTTCCGATTTTACTTCCGCCAGTTTTTCTAGCAGTTTTCCATGTCTTAGGCACTTCCGATCTAGTTTTCAAGGGGGCAGGCAGGCAATAAGTCAAGCAATTAAATTATGCGTCTATTCGTTGTTTTTCACAATTTATAAGAATTTTAATTAATTTATTTTCGTATATTTTCAGCGCTGATTTTTGGGGGCACTGGTCCGAAATGCAGTTACAAAATTCTACCACAAACTCAGTGCCAAAAATAGCTGTTCTCATATGATTTATTTCCACTCAAATGTATTTGTTGGTGGCCATATATTTATTAGTTGAAACCAATATATATGGAAAACGAACTAATATTTTCATTTTAGCGTTTTTTCATTAACAAAAATATCGTCAATGTATATTATCAGTACAGGGGAAAATATTGCATTACTTGTTACCAATGCATATAAATATATACAGAAATGAGCTTTTGAGTTCCACTACAAGATGACGCCATGTTACTTATTCATGCTATTTCTTTGCAACGCGGCTATGTTGAAAATAATTGGAAAAATGTAGTTTCTAAAAGTTTGAATTCATTGCAGATCAACATTACAGTTTTGCAAAACAAATGATATTTCAAAACATGAGCGCCATCAAGTAGTGGAACTTAAAAGCTCATTCCCATATGCATTGGTAAGTATTAAATATATCACTCTCCACTGTTAATATGTATTGACGATATTTTTATGTGTGTAAATATCTGTATCAACTAATCACATCTGATATAGTTCGTGTAATTTTCATTCAACAGGACACTATATTTCGAGTGCTTATCGTGTTCAAGCATTGCCTCTTTTCCCCCAAGGAGGTAACACATTTCTTGAAATATCGTGTAATCATGGGCCATGTATGGCCGTTATGGTCCTTATATGGTCAATAACGTAGGAGTATTCTACCTGCTCAGTTATCGAATGTGATTTTGATGAGTTTGACCATTCTTCTCGTATTCGAGGAATATTTCGCTGGTGGAGTGTTTGCTTGAAGTTGGCCGAACATATTTCAGTTCGAGTCTAGTATATTACGTAACAAGAGTTGTAAGTAACCCATTACGCACGAAATGAAAAAGTATATGCACGAAGCCGCGCAGCGGCGAGAGCATAAATGTGCGTAATGGGCTTACAACTGGTGTAACGTACTATACTTTTTCTACGCACATTCATTTACTTCCATTAAATAAAAAACATCGCAATCATTTAAACTTTATTATAATAGTTGTTAATTGAATTGAGAAAATGTTCGGATACAATTTTGTTCAAGAAATTGACAGTATAAATGACATGACATTTATTTTCATAGCATGTTACTTAAGAAAACGTGTCCTATTTTTAAAGAAATTGCATAACGTGCTGCCTACATTTAGGGGCATCACTCTTTCAATCGTAAATATTTCTCGCTAATGCTAAAAGTTTTTATGTTTTTTAATTGACTACATTTGTGTGAATAGACCATATAAAGTCTTAAGTAAATAAAAATTTGATTGTAATTTAATTAAACCAAGAAGTTTATGTTTTCTTCTCAAAATGTACGTGTATGTTATGAGATCTCATTACGTGCATGTTATTGTTAAATGTCATTTACAAGGAATGTAGATAGTGCGATTTTTGGCGTTTACAGACATGGGCGTAGAAAAAAATTATTTTGTACTCAATTGCCAAAATAATAGAAAAATCAATTCTCTACCGTTTGATTTTCTTAGGCGTAATGAGTAGTCGTTATGATATTCCAGATGTAATTAGACGGCATAATCATTATCCATACGCTTAATAATTGAAGTTTAGTGTACCAAGCGAAATTGGTAAACATTTATGCTATACCGCAACTAAAATAGTTTTAAAATTCTTACATATCTCTCATACAATGTTACCTTCCCTGGTATTTATTTAACGGTATAATAAATATTACATTATCACTGGTGGGTCATTTAGAAGTAACCGAACAGAAGGAATAATAGTAAATGAACCAACGTCATAAATTGGACCGAAACATTGGGCCGTACGCTTAAACCTCTAGCAAATGCATATACCTATTCGGATTTCTTGAAATGTACCTATTAAGTAAGTTATGAGAGAGACAAGCATTTGTTGACTTTTATGAATACCACCCATTAATGAGTTCTACTTATATTTATTCAAAAAATCATTTATATGTTTTGAATCGATATAGCAGATACTTGATGAAAATCTATGTTAACGTTCATAATAAAACTTTGAAGTTGACTTCCACACATGTTTGGTTTACCAAACCTCGACAATTATTTCGACATACAATGTCAATGCTGAATCATTGATGTGAGAAGTTTTCTCATTTCGATTTCCTCAGTTTCAAAATTCAAAACAACATACCTGAGCTGTTTTTGGGCCATGTTTTTTCAGTCTTTCAAACATAACATTACCGACTCCTCCCAATTCGTTCACAGGGAAATCCAGGTTCTCCGTTTTTATATAGTTGCCGTCTCGCCAATAATACATGTTTGCTAATTCACTTTACTTTTCTGAAGTATCATAAAAATAACATTACCGAATGTTATTCAGAGAGAACACTGCTTGAAAATAACTCAAAACATTGTGCACTGACTCAACCTTGGGAGAGTAATTAATCCATGTTTGAACAGAAAAACACTGTTTTATATTCATACGATGAAATGTTGACTAATTTTAATCACTGATAACGAGAACCCATTTCACATGTTTCCTCAAACGAACTACGCGTTTGAACGGAATGCTCACATTTTATACTAATACTTACGTATATTTGGAACATCTCGTCATCATTATCTTCTGCGGTGCGAGTTTGGGTGGGGAGTTCCAGAATTAGGTTTTCAAACAATAAACTGATAATACCATAAGGTTGTAGAATTGAACCCACCTGAAACCAAAGTTGTTTTCCTGAGAAACTACCCTCAAGAAGGGACTGAAGTGCCAACTTTAGTCCCGTATAACAGGGACTGAAATTTATCTTTCAGTCCCTAGGGAGATGAAGTTGCATTTCAAATCCCTAGGGATATAAAGTGAAAATCAAACCGCAGCAACACTATTAGTAACTAGGACAGAAATTATCAATAAAGAAGATCATAACTCTCTTGGGGCATTATAGATTCTATAGTTACCTCTACCTTTCACAAATAAAATTAAAATTAGAAATGCTAATATATATACAGTGCGACTTTTAATAGTCTCCCTTGTTGAATTTTAAACAGTTTGACGTACAAACTTAAAAAAAACGTTTGGAGGCTATAACCAATGGTACGATTTAACCCTTTCGGTCACTGTGGCCATTTAAACGAACATTGAATTTGTATGTCTTCAAATGCCACCAGAATAATTTTTATGCCGTAATATCATAGTGTTCCATAAAACGAAACTGTCTTAGCATTTTAATGATCTTTCCCGCCATCTATCGGCTACTGTTCGAATGTTTCATATGGAATTATTTCTCATGTAGGGCTGTTTTGAAGGTTATCGTATACGGAAACTTTGTAGTGGGAATTTTTGTGATAAAAAAGTTAAGTTTTCGGAAGAAAAAAATTCTATGCGATAGATTATACTATTGACTGCAAGTTTGATATATATTTTTCACACGTTTTTTTTTGCGTATGGTTTTTTGGTTTGTTGACGTGTTCGTTTTAACGAACATTGTGACTCCAGGTCAAACTTTTTTTGCAGGCCCAAGATGAAGTGAACATA
This sequence comes from Chrysolina americana, assembly GCA_958502065.1. Lineage (NCBI taxonomy): Eukaryota > Metazoa > Arthropoda > Insecta > Coleoptera > Chrysomelidae > Chrysolina > Chrysolina americana. Next base: position 12,334,063 of record OY293412.1, read on the forward strand.
GGTGAAGAAATGGTGGGAACTGAAGGAGACCAAGAAAAGGAAATGCCTATAGATGAAGTAAGTGTCGTGGGTGAAGTATCGACAAATGCAAAGAACAATGTAGAACGTGCACAAGACTATTGCAGAAGGTATAATTTGACTTACAAAAGATATATTGGTTGGAAAGCAAATGTTCAGTAATTGAGTCCACCTATAAAATGGCATGAAACGAAATATCAAACTGATCCAGAAGTTTTGAGTCCCATAAATTATTTCTCAGAATATTTTACAGAGACTCTTATAAAGAAAATGGTCGAAATGACGAATCTCTTTGCAGTTCAAAACAGCGTTCATAACTTTCCTGCAACCAATGAGAATGAAATAAAGAAGCTAATTGGCATTCATATTATGATGGGGAACCTACATTACCCAACAGTTAAGCTATATTGGAATAATAAATTAGGAATCCCAATTATTTTTGAAAATATGAGCGTCAATAGATTCTTCAAATTGCGTCAGTGTTTACATTTTGTGGATTTATTTGAAAAAATTAAAAAAAAATGGGTCGTCCGTCGTCTTCATCATCTCCACCGTCCACATCTTCACCCAAGCGGAGTAAGGTTGAAATACGACCTGTTTCAGAAGTTCGTCTTGATCAGATTGCTTATTTTTCTGTTTTTGATCCATGTAAAGATGGTTCCAGATGTAATAATGGAAGCTGTATGAAGAAAACACATTTCTGTTGTGAGAAATGTAAAGAACATTTATGCATCAACAGAGATAGCAACTGTTTCTGGGATTTTCACCATAGATAAATGCTGACATTTCACTGTTTTTTCTGACATTTTCTGCAATAAACTTATTTATTTGAAGATCATATTGAGTTTCATTGAGTCACCATGTTCGTTATAATGAACATTTTCTTTTTCAAAAACCAATGACGTCACATTTTTCTGGATTTTTCTAAAAATCTTCAAAAAATCAATACTTGAAAATTTTTAAACAAAAATTATTTTTTTCCCAAAAACAAAAAGTCGTGACCGAAAGGGTTAAAATAAAACACATTGTAATTGTTTCGTAGATGGTGCGAGGGGGCACATCAACTCAAAAATTTAAAAAATCATGGGGTCAAGTGTCACAGAATTCGAAATAATGTTGATGGTTGGAAAGAGAATTGAAATATCTTTTCAATGATGTGATCATGTGTCACATCATGTATATATTTATGAAAACCGAACCTCAGTTTATTTACTCAGGTCATTACAAATGATAAATGTACAATTTTGAAATATGCCCCGAAAATTACTTCCGCCACTGCAAACAATTTCTTCTTTAATATGGCTGGAGCTTCTGTTCACTACTGTTGAGGTACATGCCTCTTCTAATGGCAAAGTAGACAACATACGCGGAATATGTTTCAAATTTAAACATGGATGTGTTGTTCAAGACTTGCTCTGAAGATTTGTGGCAAATATTCTTGAATATTTCACCGTGGGTTCCTTAAAGTTAGTCTTGGTTTTCAATGAATTTAGAGATCATGAATGTCCGTTTGAGAATGGAATGATAATTTGTTGTTCTATTTAGAATATTCGTATATATTAGTTGTAATCACTTTCTAAGTTATAGAGAATATGGTCACAAGGTCACATATTTTCAAATAAAAGCCATGTAAAAGTATTGTAACAGGGATTAAAAACTTTTTCGGCATGTTCCATACAAATCCAGTTACGACAATTTTTACAAAAAAATCTTGTTTTGCAATTGGCTTTTGAAGTACAGAAGTTGCATCTTCCGGTTCCTATGTGTCCATCATTCAATTGTGCAAGTTCGCAATAATTCAAACTGCCACAAATTTCAGAGATGCGGGTTTTTATAATTTGCGGGCAAGGTCTTATTTCTTCTCTTAGTAGTAAATGAGGGCGAATCAATTCAGAGGATAATTTTTTTAGGAAATCACGCCTTATACGTAATTTAGATTCTATGTCATTATTTCCATTACTCAATACGAAGGAATTATTTCGAGCAACGTTGAGGCAAGAGTAGAAGACTACCATTGGCCATCGGTTAGTTGCTCTGGCACAATTATAATTAGCACACAATTGATCAACAGTATCCACTCCTATTTTCGTTTTGTTATAATCAGTGATCATCAGCGGTTTGAAATCTTTTGATTCTGGATCTACTGTGTCCGCATCGTGCATACTAGAAATCACTAAAACATTTTTCTTTCTATTGGGAGTGTATGGAACCAAAGAACAATTTTCTCGAAAAGCAAACATGCTGGTATTTTCCTGTCTTCTCTCAGGATGTGTAAGTTCCGATGGTAATCCAATGCGGTTCTTCTTGATTGTACCAATTATTGTCAATGTTTTCCTATATAAACTTGCAACAAGTGGTATACTCGTAAACCAATTGTCGAGTGTTATGTTTCGATTGGTATTATATATTGGTTCACAAAGTCGTTCGACTACAGCTTCAGATGTATTACTTTTTCTATATGGTCCTGGTGGTTGTTCATCCACGTACACTTCAAAAGGTTTTCTACAAAAATATCCCAGAATTCTCTTATGGGAGCAAGTTTATCCCCTGCTCTCCTCTGCAGCCGGTTATCTTTATCATCAAATCGAAGGACATTCAAAAGGAATCGGAATCGTTTTAGAGTCATGGTCAGCCCAAATAGTTCTACTTCTGTTCCAACAGTTTGCCATAAATCGACAGCATTTTGATGATTGCTCTTGAAAACTCCTGCAAGATACAATAGGCCAATGAGGGCCTGGAGTTCTGCTTTATCTGTCTTCCGACAGTCACTGTTTTTTGAATGATTCTTAGCTATTGATGCTATTGTTGGTTGGTGTAGGTAACAATGATCTCCAATAGATCATCACCAATAAAATATTTCCAAATCTCCAGAGGTTCTTTCAAACTTTTGGTAGACATTTTCGAAACTGGCAGTCGAATAATATTTTTTGCACTTCTTCGTACAGCTACGGCTTTTTTTATTGGATGTTTATTCCATGAAATATATTTATTCTTTCCATATTTTGCCGCAAATACGCACTTGTTTAATACATCCGGAGGTTTGTTTAGAAACATCTGGCAAAACGATGCCTTCTTCTCTCATAATATTTTGTTCCGTAATCATATCATCACCTGTATTATCTTCGTCTGATGTTAGATCCAGTCCATTGTCACTATTTTCACATCTTTCTTCCAAAAAATACTCATCATCTGAAGCATGGTAATTTATATCTTCCTCCGACTCATTGAACATTTCCTGTGCAAGCATTTCCAGGTATTTCTGCCATAACTGAAAAGTGATGATTTAATTTCAGCTCGTATATACCCTGGAAAAACTTACCTTGATTAAAATAAATACTCCTACTCATGATAATATATTCGTATCGTGAATACCCGCTTCGGTCTATAATAATAAAAATAGTAATAATATAATAAGCAGGGAAGGCCAACCATCATCCAAGGCCTTGGTGAGTGGCGACACCACTTTCCTGAGCTACCGGTGCAAAACCGGACCGGCAGCCATGGCGCACCCTGGAGGGAATGCTCATTCCTTCTGATGTCGGCCGTGGGTATACTGGGTTTACCCCCCGGTATACCCCACTACTCGGTTCACGATGGACGAGAAAGAGGCCCCCACAACCGACCCCCTCGCATTAGGGGTCATAGGCAAGGTGGTGGGGCCCAGAACGATGGATTGCCACTATATAACGACCGCAATGAAACCGGACCCTTTGAGTGGACTGATGAACTAAGGGACAGTCTTCTGCATTGCTATGAGAGCAGTGAGCCCGCCCGAAGAGGATACATGGCGAGAATGCATGCTTTGTGGTGTGAAATACACCCAGAGCATGCTGCGTTTTCCGCACAAAACCTAAGGGATTATGTATCCCACCTTCGGGTTCGAGGCTATGTTAGAGCCCCTCCTCAGCCGGTTAACGCAGTGGCAGAAGTGGCAGATATGCCACGCGTCGATGTGGCTGTGGAGGAGGCCCGCATCATACCACCAACGGAAGGCATCAGAACCCGCAGGGCGCTGCATAACACTAAGCCCCTGAAGCCACAACAACTGGCTCGGGTGGATGCGGAGATTCACGATGTCCTTTCAGAAGAGGTTAACATCTGGCAGATCTACTCTGCCGTGTATGTCGCCGCTCAGGCCCTGTCCCAAACGGAGAGGAGGGATACCAACCCTCTGATTGGGAGGCATGAGCGACGCATTCACAAGATGGAACCTAAGATCAGGTCAGCGAGACAACACGCGTCTCGTATCCACTGTATGGCGGACTACGTGGCGGTTCATAGGCCCTTCACGCCCGCAGTGCGGCGAATTGCCGCAAATTTAAGACGAGCTCACCACACACTAAATCAAGGCGTGCTGTTAACCATCAAACAGCACTGTCTTGATAGGTACGAATGCTGGTGGCTGCAAAAAAGTTCCGCGATAAACCTTCTCGCCTATTGCAAGAGCCTCCACGTGTTGTGGAAAACCCGCCGGCGGCTGATCGGGTAGAAACCTTCTGGAAGGGTATTTACGCAACCACTCAACATAGATACTCCAGCCCTAGCGCAGTTCGAAGCTTTCTGCAGGAGGCTTCGTCAGCCTGAGCTCAATGAACTGCGCAATCCGATAACCCCGGAAGAAGTTCGACGGGCCCTCAAAGGCTTGAAGAATTTTGCTGCTCCAGGTCCTGATGGCCTGAATAACTATTGGTGGAAAAAATTTTCAATTACCCACCACCATCTAGCAAGAGTTTTCAACTCATGGCTAGATGGGGAGCAGCAGATTCTGGATTGGTTTGTCGAGGGACGAACCGTGCTAATCCCCAAAAACGGAGATTTGTCTGATTCGAAGAACTACAGACCGATAACATGCTTGAACGCATGTTATAAGATGTTTACACGCATCTTGTACATGCGAATACTCTCCGGAGTTGAGCCGGTGTATGATCGGATATATGAGCAAAGTGGGTCAAAAAAGGGGGTCGCTGGCTGCAAGGAGAACCTGCTGATCGACAGATGCATCACGCAGGACTCCGTGCAGTATAAGCGTAATCTTTCAATGGCCTGGATCGATTATCGCAAGGCATTTGATACAACATCGCATGAACTTATCATGCATTTGCTCAGATGCCTTGCGGTACCAGTCCTTAAGGGTGGTGCAAGAGTACACGCATGCTATCGGAATGGAGTTTGGGATAGACAAATGTGCCACGGTTCATCTCAAAAGAGGACGATGCAAGGAATACGGAGAGGACGTTCAGCTCGTAGACGGAAGCATCCTACATCATCTGGATGCTGGAGAGACGTATACCTACCTAGGGGTGGAACAACGCCACACCCAAGATGTAGCTACTGTCAAAAGCTCTCTCCGCGGCAAGTATCAGCACAAACTCCGACAGATCTGGTCTTCAGAACTGTCGGGGAAGAACAAAGTTGCTGCAACTAATATGCTTGCCGTTCCGATTCTACTTTACTCCTTTGGAGTAATGAAATAGACTCAGGAAGAGCTGCGACAACTCGACGTAAAAACTCGCCTTTTCAAGGCAGCAACCCGTGCAGCCGATGAACTCGGTCTCGTAGTCGACACTGAACGGACAAACCCAAACTCTATCACCGAGTTGGAACCCGTTCAGCAAAAAGCCCACGTAAAAGCTGCGGAGTGTGAGAGGCTCCTGCAGCTACATAAGGATAAGCCGATGCATGGGGTCTTCTTCAAGAACATTGAAGACCTAGGCTTATCCAGAGACCTGACCTTCTCGTATCTCAGGTCAAGTGGGCTGAAGTCGGAGACCGAGGGATTCATAATGGCCTGCCAGGATGGCGTCATTAACACTCTCGTCTACCGCAGTCGCATGATGGGTATAGAGGTCCGTGACACTAGATGCAGAGCGTGTCGTGGGGCAGCTGAGACCATAATGCATTTGCTGCCAGCTTGTCCAGCTTATGCGGTCTCAGCCTATATCCACAGACATAACGCGGCCCTACGAGTGTTGTACTACCATCTACGACACTCGTACGGTGTAGGCGAGACACCGGTGTTGCATTATGCTCCTGGGGATATTGAGTCCGTAGTGGAGAATGAGAAGTGCCGAATCTATTGGAACTATTCATTCCCCACCCTCAGGCAAATACAAGCCAATAAGCCTGATGTAGTACTCCTCGACCATCAAAGTAGGACGATGTTCGTCATTGAGTTTTCAGCTCCTGGCGAAACGAACATCGTCCGAAAAGAGGAGGAAAAACGGACTGAATATCGAGATCTTCTCTTTGAACTCCGCAGGCTTTACCAAAACCATTCTGTCAAGATGGTGGTTCTGATAATAGGGGTCCTTGGTGAAATGATGGACACACTGCTCTCAAAGTTAAAAATCATACCGGCTTGCCGTGACATGGCAGAAATCCTAGCCGGGCGAATGCAGAAGGCCGTAATTCTTGGTTCACTCCGCCTACTCAGGGCACATGATTCTCGGATCCAGTAATCACTTACCCCATGGACGTGGGGAGTGTTTACTGGGGTTAATGACACACCAGCGCGCCCTCCGGAAGTGTCGGGGCTCCGGAGACAGGGCCTGACTGGGTAATTCCTAACGGAAAAAATAATAATAATAATAATATAATATATGGCACCCTTATTATTCTATCTGAAATTGTCGTTTGAACACCTTGAACTTTACAGCTTCTGATCCGGGGAAGTCCCAAGAGAACGTTATGCAACAAACACTTCATACTGCAATGCTCTAGTAGACCGAATACGGGTACTGGAAGGCTTTAATTGATCCGGGAAAACAAAACTTTTATGCAAACAAGTTTATCTGATAAAAACAAACCTCTTTTGTATTTACCCCTGATAAACATATAAACCTTCAAGTTTTCTGAGTTTTATTCGCCATTAACCCCGGTGATAACTGGATTGACGGGTGGTAATATGCAATATTTATTTTTTTGTGATAACTTGAGACAGTACGTACGAAGGCGTAGAAGGGCCACCTATTGATAAAATAATTATTTTTCTAATTCTGAGATATTAGTCAAAATTCCGACTTGGTTTCTAAGAATTAGCTACTTCCGAGATACTAAAGGTAAGTTTTCATGTACACGAATTATTCGTTTTTCGTACGAAGTCTATCAAATGCTCTTCAAATATATTTCGTGGCGGCAAATTTTAACTGATGGTACGAATAAATTCAAGAAGTTGAAATAAAGTCAACTTGTCCAAAATTTTAAAGGTAAACAATGATCAGTGCGTTTATATGGGTATGTTTGTTTCCATCAGGCATATTAAAAATTTCAATGTTAAATATGGACAGCAATCTCATGATTAATAATATAAGGATAAGAAAAACCGTAATATTTTATATTTTACTGATTTTGTTAACGTATTGGAATTTTGAATTGAAGAAAAAAAGAAAAAGGGCTCCCAAACGTTTTTGGTTGAGACCTATTTTCAAACTGCGAAAATTACATTGCAATTACCACAGCTCAATTAACGAGCTTAGGAATTCACTTGAGAAATTGGACGGTAATTTAAGGGGTTGACGTTGAATATTTCCTTTATTCCGTGAAGGCATTTCGCACAAATGAAAACCGCTTTTATTGCCTAGGCAGAAAAAGTTCGTTGCTAGGCAACCTTCCAAGTAATAATTTAAATCAAACTGGTTATTAAAATTGACAATGACAAAGTAAACAGTAAACAAACAAATTCAACAAACGTCATCAGCGGTAAACATAGTAACGCAGGGCCCAGTTACCTTTGATGAAATAATTTAGTTATTTGGATATTGATAATGAAACGCAATTTAAATATGAAATAGTCGATTTTGCGTGGAAGTGGAACAAATTTGGAAAAAAAATTATATGTTTCACACGGCAGAAAAGCAGATTTAATGCCAGCCGCGGCATTAAATCTTGTGCTTTTATGCCTAGTAAAACAAATAACTATTATAGGAGGTAAACAGATTAAAAATGAACTGTCTGACAGTGACAAGTAGTCCAGCCACGTCTCCCGATCGAACACCAGTATCAGATTGATAGAAAAAAACAACGAGGATCTTAAATTTGTGACCATAAAACGTTATGCAAAGAGTGATATTGTGATATAACTAGTATCACTCTTCGTATAAATGAGGAAACAAAAATATGAAAATCAGAATAGTTTTTACTAAAAATAGAAGAAGTTTCATTTGCTGAATGCACTTACAACACTAATGATATGAAATACAGTCGATCCGTGAAGTAAGTCCCCCTGTTAACTTTTGAATGGATTTTATGAGTTGAAAAGTTAACGGGAAGGGTTGTTACTTTATGGATAGAATGGGTATTAGTTATATTTGAATTAGTTTGACTGCTTCTCTGCAGATTGCAACGCTATTTAGTGCAAGATATATGCATGGTCACTTTTTCCCTCTGTTTCCCATTCATGTTCCCTTCATTGAGTGCTGAAAATTTGGAAATGAAGGTGATACAAATGTTTGAACATACTTCGATTCGTTTGGCAAAGAATTATAAACCTCATAATAATTATAGGAGACATGTATTTATTAATTCAGTGGTTTTGCAAAACGGAAACACTAATCGAATGCCGATGACGCAAGTTTACCATATGAACGTCCGTTTTGAATTTTACTGCATTGTTTGATAGGATTCATAATAGCCATGAGCTCATGTACGAAGTAAAAAAATTGTATAAATAATTTGAAAGAAACTATCACTTTCTCATTTCTAGCATAAAGAAGAGGGACATTTTTTCTTCTTTGATGCCGTGAATATTCTGCGAAAATATTCGTTACCAAGAAAAAATTACAGGAATAATTTGAACACGGGAGGTAGCTGACCAACAAAAAGTCTCAATTTACAATAGTATGAGACATTGATTAATTAATGTTCCTCCTTCAGCAGACCATTTCAAAAAAGAACCCAATATCATAAAACAAATAACAGTCAATAATATTTTGGCTAAAAAACTACATAAAAAGGCTAGTAGGAACTGTACCCAACATCTGAGAACGTTAACAATAATTACAGAAATCTAACCTATTCAGGACCTGTTACAGGAAAATTATCTGCATTTTTTCATAAACAAAATTTGAGAGTAGCCTTCAGAACAGATAAAACGTTGGGAAAGTTTATGAAAATGATAAAGACAAGACACAAAAATCGAAAAAATCAGTTTAAAAACTAAATTATGGTTTTGGCCCCAAAGTTGTTATAGGCCAAACAGGTAGACAGTTCAAAAATCGCATACGCGTACATTTAAAAATTTCTATTGAAGTTATGATCTAAAATATGGTTAGCATGTAATATTTCGAAACAAGTTCGAAAATATTGTTGCAGAGAGGTATCAAATAAGTGAAATGAATACGGAGTACTCTTCTCTCTTAGCGTTTCCACCAAGTGGAAGAATAGAGGCAAACATCTGTCAGAAAACAACTACTTCCCTGTCTAATATCACGACGGACATTGAACTACATCTGACAGATATTTGTGCAACGTTCTTCCAAGAAGACCCAATTGCAAGTGCTTGTCTTGTAATTAAACAGAAGATTATCATTCATTTGGCTGAGAGTGACCACCTGCAGACATACCTACATGTTTCGAGGTTTATTACCTCTCATCAGTGACAGGGTAGGTCGCACAACATTATAATGGAGAATGCCATGTCTAATAAAAGTTATTTGGAAATTGAATATATTGGAAGAAGACATTAAGATAATGACACCACTGAATTATTTTCTTCAGGCGATGCTTCATTATATACAATAAATAATGTTTACTGCATGTGACGTCATTTGATCTCAAAGTCAATATGGCAACGGTGCCTACTGAATTTGCGGTTCGGGTTCGTTCGTGCACGCGCATAACATACTCAGTCTTTTGATTTGGACAGCTGTCAGAGTGAAGTAAGACAGACACGTGTGTTAGTGTCATCCGTCAGCGACCGCGGAGCAAGAATTATGGTGTCAAAACTGATGGAATACATCTTTTCGGCATGTGACGTTGCCAAATGTGGTTTTACTACATATGACGTCACAATTTGATTTTTCTCTTTTTTAACAAAGATCATAGAAAAAATTATAAAATACAAAATACGTATCCCTTATTTTTGGAAAAGCTATACATTCATGACGGAATCGAAATATAGTGGCATTGCCCATTGTCCTGTCCCTGCCAAATGAATAAAAATCAACCGTTTAACTAATATTTCCTTACGGATGACACTACGACTCACAACTAAGTTGATCGCAGCGTCATCTGCACGGGAAACTGAGGACAAGATAAACAATCCGAGGCAGCACAGACTCTGGAAACAGTGAACTGTAATATTTCGAAACAAGTTCGTTAATATTGCTAAGAGAGAGGGGTACTCCGTTTTCATTTCACTTTGTTGATACCTCTCTGGCACAATAATTTCGAATTTATTTCGAAATATTATATTATATGCTAACCATATTTCAGAAGATCATAACTTTGATGGAAATTTTGCAAATTTTTCTTGTAGAAAGTAAAGACACAAAGCTTGATTATTCAGAATTCTTAGCTATAAATAAATTGAAATATTTAAATTGTTTACCAAATGACCAACTTGATCTTAATAGCTCTTATCCGTTGAATTTATTTACTTATTAAATGAAGTTTTTTCAGGTTCAATGTTTACCCATTATACCCTAATCATTCTACTACCCTAGATTCCGCAGAAAGTGAAAATCAAATGGGAATAATCAATCGAAAACAATCTTGTTCCATCATTGTTGCATTATTACCTTATCCCCCTCATCTCCGTACCTAGTCCTTTGTTCATTGGTGTAAACAATTGCACAACAAACATTGCATATTTCCTGATACTGTCACATATTCAGATAACATACTATATTCAGTTATTTATAAATATTTCGTTTGTTTATTCCTTAACTGAGTAATCTCACCTGAAACAGCTTATACAGTGTGTCCCGCTTTTCATGAATACACCCTAATATCTCAGTTATTAATAATGCGATTTTCTTGAAATTTTGGTGGTGATTATATGTTAGGTAAATGTAGTATTATGGCATAGTGAACATTTTCATCGACTATAGGCGTGCGGTGTGGGGGGGTAAAAAAAAGCTGTTTTTTGGGAAAAGGATATTAGTGCTCATTTTAGATAACTTTTTTTATCAGAATTAGAATCAGCATCCCCAAAAACCCCCTAATCAATATTTTGGAAATCTCAAGAGCTGATTTGAGGAGAAAAATATAAATAAATTAACTTTTTTCGTCAATGGCCCGAATATCTGTTATTAACGATTTTCTTGAGATTTTGGTGGTGATTTTATGTTAGAAAAATGAAGCATTTGGCATAGTGATCATATTCATTCACCATTGGCGTGCGAAGTTGGGGAGAGAAAAAAGGCATTTTTTGAGAAATGAATATTAATGCTTATTTAAGACAACTTTTCTTATCAGATTCGGAATCAGCATCCCCAAAAACCCTTTAATTCATATTTTCAACATCTCAAGAGCTGATTTGAACAAAAAAAAGTTTAAGTCTTTTTTTTAATAAGTTCTTTATTTGTAACAGTGGTAACAAAATTACGAATTACTTTATTTCAGATTCTTGTGTTTTCAACATAACTACCTTCTGAAACAATACACTTTTCAACAATTCTTCTCAAACGTACTTAATGTTTCTTAATGTTTGGGGAGTTATTTCCTGACACGCTTGCCTAATTGCAAAGCAAAGTTCCTCTCTATTACGCGGCCGAGTAGCATACACTTTATTCTTCAAATGCCCCCACAGAAAAAAGTCACAAGGGGTAATATCTGGCGATCTAGGGGGCCATGGTTCCAAAGTAGAATTTCTACCTATCCACTTCATAGGGAAAATTGCATTTAAAAAGTTCCGAACTATCCCAGAATTGTGTGCGGGGGCCGCATCTAATTGAAAGAATAAGTTTTGTCTTTGTGCTAATGGCAATTCTATGAGAAAATCATAGAGACCATTTTGTAAAAAATTTAGAAAATTTTGTCCGGTCAGGTTATCCAGGAAATTAGGTCCAACAATCCGTTCGTTGAATATGCCACACCACACGTTAACTTTTTCACTGTATTGGTTTTTACAATGAATTATCCAATTTGGATTTTCAGCTGCCCAAAACCTAAAAATTTTACTAGACACCACACCGTTTGTTGTAAACGTTGCCTCGTCAGTAAACATCATGTTCTTTAGAAAAAGTCTGTCGTTAAGATAGTTACCCTGCAACCATAAGCAAAATTCAAACCGTCGTTCAAAATCACCATTTAACAGAGTATGTAGAAATTTTGGTTTAAATGCCCTAATCCTGTTGCCTTTCAAACATCTCCATACTTTGTTATTCGTTAAATTCATTGTCCTCGTAACTGCCCTTACAGTACCATTTGGGTTGTTTCGAAATTCTGCTAAGATACGTTCGTCGTCTGGATAGTGTCTTTAATTTAAATTGTACCTCCCTGGTCTTATTTTGAAAACCGCTCCAGTCCTTGCGAACAATTTGTTGATTTTGGCAACGGTATCGTGAGAAATTGGTTCTCGATCATGATGCCTTCCATTGAATATTCCAGCAACTTGACGCGTAGATTTTTCATTATTACCAACTAAGCGGATAATCTCTACTTTTTCTCCAATTGTAAGAACTACTCTTCGGTTGTGTGCCATCTTATTAACAGTTAAGTAACACTGCTTGACTTATTGACATTTCGTACTGATTACCGATGTGAAACAAAAACTTTTGTTTCAAAGCACTCTTTCATTAATTTGCATGAAAACTCAAATCGGCAAGCCAACGGTAACAAAGTGTGCGTATCTTCGGAAATACCTAAATTGTAGTATAAGGGCAGTTGCAAACGATACAGTATATAAGGAAACGAAGGTGTTTGAAATTTAATATAGGATTAGGGCATTTTGAATAAAAAGTTAGAAATAAACAATCTATTGAAAAAAAGTGAATTTAATTTTGTTTTCTAATCAAATCAGCTCTCGAGATTTCGAAAATATGAATTGAGGGGTTTTTGCGGTCGCTGATGCCAAATCTGATAAAAAAAATTGTCTAAAATGAGCCCCTTATATCCTTGGAGAAGAAGTGGAGATTATCCGATTATTTGGTAATAATGAAAGATCTACGCGTCAGGTTGCTGGAATATTCAATGGATGGCATTGTGATCGAGAACCAGTTTCTCACGCCAAAATCAATAGATTGATTGTTCGCAAAGACTAGAGCGGTTTTCAAGACAAGACCAGGGAGGTACAATTTTTAAATCAAAGACACTATCCGGACGACGAACATTTCGAATTCCGAAACAACCCAATTGGTACACTGTAAGGGCAGTTGCGAGGATAATGAATTCAACGAAAAACAAAGTATAGAGATGTTTGAAACGCAACAGGATTAGGGCATTTAAACCAAAATTTCCACATATCGTGTTAAATGGTTATTTTGAAAGACGGTTTGAATTTTGCTTACAAGGACTTATTGAAAAAAGAGTTGAATAATTTTTTATTCAAATCAGCTCTTGAGATGTTGAAAATATGAATTAAAGGGTTTTTGGGGATGCTGATTCCGAGACGAAAAAAGTGAATTTATTTTTTTTTTCTCCTCAAATCAGCTCTTGAGATTTCGAAAATATGGATTGGGGGGTTTTTGGAGATGCTGTTTCTAATTCTGATAAAAAAAATTATCTAAAATGAGCCCTAATATCCTTTTCCCAAAAAACAGCTATTTTACCCCCCCACACTGCACGCCTATGGTCGATGAAAATGTTCACTATGCCAAAATACTTCATTTACCTAACATATAATCACCACCAAAATTTCAAGAAAATCGCATTATTAATAACTGAGATATTAGGGTGTATTCATGAAAAGCGGGACACACTGTATATACAACAGTGTGACCATTGAAAACCTTATTTTCAAAAACAAAATTTTAAAAAAATATTGTTAATATCACTGATCAGAATTTCGCCAAAATCTGTTCCTAAATAAAAAATAAATAAATAATAAATTTGAAAAATATGTTGTTTACTGAAATTTAAGGAATACTTACTTTTTGAGAATTTTTTCCGTGCATAGGATATATGTATGGTCTCTTTGAGATAATATACAGGAAATACAAACACTGAAAAAATGTTGGCTGACATTCCTTCTAAATCAGGTTATAAATTATTCTTCGACAACTATTTTTCTCCTTTCAATTTAATCAAACATTTGGCAAAATACGGGTTTTGTTCTTCAGTCGCAACCCAAGAAAATATAATATTGAAATGACCTTTGCAAAGCACAAAACAAATGGGGTCATATAATTTTTAAGACGATAAAGTTTGTATAATTATCAACATTTGATACAGCTGAAGAATCCTCAGTAAGGAGCTGGTCGCGAGAAGAGAAGAAAAAAACAATGGTTCCGTGACCACAGATTTTTTCAGACTTCAACAAAGGAATGGGAGGCGTACACAAAATTGACCAACTGATAATATATATAGAACGAGGATGCGGTTGCGGAAACGGTGGTGGCCAATTTTCATTTATCTTTTCGACCCAACGATCTTTAATTCTTATCTCTTGATGAAAAAGATATTACCTCAAACACAATACTGTTCAATATACTAACATACCGTAGATACTTAGCACTTCATTCTTTGAAAACCTATGGGAAATCTGCATTTCGAGGCAAAATAATGCCAAACCCACTACAAGATGTTCGATATGATGGTTAGGAACCACCTTCCTGAATATTCGGCCACTGATAAGATATGCAGACTTTGTGCATCCAAGGCTCAATGTATCTGCATAAAATGTAATGTTGAACTTCGCCCAGAAGTTTGTTTTTTACGATACCATACTGTATAAAGTCATTTTGTTATAGTATAATATCCGTTATAACGGATATTCCGTAGAAATGTAGTTTTTCAAAATAAAATTTTTTTGATGTATTTTGTTTTCATTCAGAGTAACAGAAAATCGATTATGAAAGTAAATACCAACCCATTAGTGATCTCTAGTGATTTCTGCTTCTATATCATCATTTGACTAATATTGAAAAAATTATTTTTCTCTCCTGGACTCCAAAAACACATGGCAACCTGAGTTGCCACTGAGCCTTCATTTAGAGTATCAAAACTATATATTTCTGTATAACTGTATACAACGTGATCCAAAGCATGTTGAGACACACTCAATTTTTGTGGTCTCGAGAAGTTATGAACAATGTGCTCCTTGAACCGTACTTTCAAGACCCTTCTAGTTTGACCCACATACTTTTTCTCGCAGTCATTGCAGCTAATTTGAAGAATCCCCGACTAATATTTTTTTCTTTTGTCTTATCCTTGGGGGTACCCAGAATCTTTTGTAGCTTAGACGAGGTTTTATATACCTTGATATTAAGGGACTTGAAAATACTGTCGAAACCGCGAGTAACTCGTCCTAATCAGTTTGTATACCAAATTTACAGAATAATCGTTCAGTTCAGCTACCTCCCTAATGATAATTTTCTCAGTGTAGAATCTCTCCTTGTTGAGTTGATTCACCAAGAAACTTAATCCCGCCATTTTTCGTTGTGTGAAATGGTGTGAGCTCTCAGGGATGTATCTGAATGTACTCGTGCGTTTCCTGTAAACATGTTTGTTCTCAGTTTTGTAGGTGAACGAAATGGCTACATCAGCCCAGCCCGTTTGGTATCAAAGATAGCAAACGCGTCGTCCACATACCTCACCCAAACCCTACAAAATAGTCAGAGCTCTCTCTTGCTTTCATCTCAAACCGACACATGAACAAATTGGCTAGGAAGGGAGACAGAGGGTTGCCCATGACTATACCTTCGAGTTGTTTGTGAAAGCAATAAATGTTGAACTGAAAGCAATTCTGCCTCATGCAAAGTCTGGCGAGGCCTGTATACTCTCTGACTGTTTCGTTACTGATGAGATCAACAGTAACTCTCTCAAATATTCCAAGGTTTAAGGTATCAGTACACTTGGAAACAAAGAACTAACATCAAAAGAGATCAACATTTCTCCTTCTTCCAGTTTGATATATCTGATCTGGTCAATGAATTTTAGTGAATTTTTAACGCTCAAGCCTGTTAATGCTTAAGGATGATTCTCAAACTCTTTTGTGCGCCACTTTGCCGTTTGGTATGTGGGCGACCATATTAACGAGACGACTGGTAATTTTTTAATGTTTTAGTTATCAGAAACGATCAAAATCAGCTTGAGTTCGATGTCTACAGGAAAGGCACGAGTACACTCTGATAAATCCCTGAGAGCTCCCACCATTTCACACTACAAAAATGGCGGGATTAAACTTCTTGGTGAATCGACTCTTGTCGTTTCCACTCAACAAGGAGAGATTCAACACTGAGGAATGGATATTCTGTAAATAGACAAACTGATTAGGAAGCATAATTTCAAGAAAACCCTTTGTGACTCTTCGACTTTTCAAAGAGAGGAAAACTCTCCGAAATATATCGTTCAAGTCTCTTAATATGAAGTTAGTATATAAAACCTCTTATAAGCTACAAAAATCCTGGGTTTCCCCAAGGATGAGACAGAAGAAAAATAAACTTCGGGGATTCAATTCATTTCGAAACAATTGTATTGTTAAAATACCCATTTCTTAATGAAAGAAAATTCTTTTCTCGAAAACATTGTTTTCATTGATAGGGTGTGTGATATACATTCCGAAAAAAATTCCAAATTTAATACGGATTGGCAGACCGAAGCGGGTATTGGTGTCATAAATCTGATGCGGGTAGTGGAGGGTTTTAATAAATGCAATTTTTTCAAAAAAAAAATTCAATTAGTATACACCAAAGCTGTAAGTATAATGAATTACCTACCCAATCAAATGAAATCATTTACCGTACTAGGTGGATTTAATTCAAAAATATTAAATAACTTCAGATATGCAGAATAATTATCATAAAAGTAGATATTTTCCTCTCAAACGCCTATTTCTATTATTATGTGCTCGTTCAAGAGTTAATTTTAGTGGCCTTGATGCATATTTGGAACTTTTGGTATGAATACAATTCAATAGATAAAAATTACCCATACACCAAAACTATTAAATATGTCCGAACTTTGTCATACCAACTCTCCACCAAATTTGGATTCTATCAATACGTCTCCACGATTTTCACTCTCAGTATATCACATTATATCATTTCTCTCAGTCTCCTGCCAGCTTTCCAGAAACAATTATTAAGTAGTATAATTTGCTAATTCATTGTTTGTTCCATTGCTGTTAATTTCCAAATCGAACAATATTTGCTAAGAAAATAATATCAGACTGCGTAGTCTAAGTGTTAATTATAGTATTTTTCTTCGTTGAATAATATTGAATTCTTGGAACAATAGGTCAAAGATACAGATTGGTGATTATTTGAAGTGTTTGAAATATTATTAACATTTACATATCGAGGAACTGCATATGCGACAGGGTTTTTCATTATACTTGTATGGCGAACCAAGCAAAGGATTGCTATAAAAAAAATTTAGGGCATTAGTAGCATAGTCTACCCGCGTAAAATATTATGGATAATGTGGTGTTGTCGTTTCTACTAGAGAGTAGAAATAGATATTTCAAATGAAACACCCTGTATATGAAATTCATAACAACTTCATTCAACATTTTCCTATACTTTTATGCGACAGTTTTTGAGATATATATTGATTTCAATTTGGTTTTCAAAAAACATGACCTTCTAAAAACCACTGATGTTTTTTGGACTCCCAGATACTGACCATCCACACAGTTGTGTTTACTACAAGGATTGTTCCTGTTCTGGTTGCTGTGTATGTTGTTGAATTGTTCTTGGAACATTATTTGGGCAAGGAAAGACTGCAGGTATTTCCACCAATGGACACTGACGATGTTCATTACAAGATATGAATTATCATTGAGGCATTAAAAATATCCCAAAACTATGGAGGAAAACTTCAAATAGGAAAAAATAAGTCGTTGACATAGTACCAATAAGTTAGGTTAGGTTAGGTTAGGTCCTGAATGTAGAATCCAAATATTTTAATCAAATAATCGAAAAAAATTATTTTAATTATTGTTTAGTGGGGAGGAGTCTAGGGGGTCACACGAATAAAATCAAATCATTTTCCTCAAGTCATTGTCAAGAATTGAAAATGAATCCAATATATTGGATCATATTTCCGAAATAGTTTGATGTAAACCCTTTCAAACCTGGCATCGCTGGATTTGTAATAATAATCCCTACTCATACATATTAGGTGTTTCATTTTAAAAAAAAGTAACTTTGGTTATCCATGCTTTCAAACTAGATGAAGGAAATGAGAAAAAACACTCCATAATTAAATTTGGATATTCATTTCATTTAATTTGAGTGTACTTTGGAAAAATATGGCAATTGCAATACTGCTACATTTTGTCAATATTTTGAATAGAAAATAAAGCAATCAAAATCAGTGATTTGTCTCAACAAAACCACTGCTGACCACAAAATAAAGCTTTAGAAGACAAAATAAACGCACTCTGTATAAATGAAAATACTTTCGGAAGATGGTTGTAAGTGGTGCTGAAGGTTTTCCGAATTTTTCTGTAGCTGAAAAGTAAATTCACCACTGAAAACATCAATAAGTCGCCCCGGAGATCCACTGCAAATAATTATAACAGCCGTCCTCTACCCGCACAGGCTATGCCTTTGAGTACACTCTATGAGTGTTTATAAGGAAGTATTATTATTATTATATTATCATATATTATTATTTTAAGGAATTGTAATGGTGATTAACAATGGAGAAGTTGACCAAGAGAATATGTTGACTAATCCTGTAAATGGGTTATTCCATTTAAGGAGTTTGTGTCCCTTTTGTCCCCAATTTTGCCACCAAACGATTCCTTTCATTGATATCGAAAAGATAAGAGTAAATGCAATCTACCCCCAATACTTAGAAAAGAAAATCAAATTTATTGAGAATAAATCCAACACATTTTTATTTCGAATATAATGAAAAAGCCCAATAGAATAGAAATCCAATAAAAATTTTGAAAATTCAGAGAAAACATTGGTTATTTCAGTTGTCAGAGAGACAGATATATAAAGTCTTAACGGTCAGGTAATCTATTTTTTTATTTTACAGTATCGGTTCCGATGACTATTTTAATAAAATATGTCAAATCGAATAATCATTACGTTTTATGTTAGCACTGTTATCCAATTCTAATGAAACAAAAACTAATTAAGAATTCATATCTATATTTTTATTAGTTTTACGTGAAAATCAACTTATACACTGTCTACCAGAATCAATAGAAAATGAATGTATCTAACACATTTGAAAACAGAGTACCAGTCGCTGCCGTTAAAGTTGAAGTATATTTGAGGACTGATTTTTTCAATTTTCAATCTCTCAAAACGGGACAGCATATATAAAGCCGCTATCTTGGACCGTTTCTGGTCATTCACTTTTTGAAACAACAAGTTATTGTTCAACTCGTAGCAAAGCCTAATTAGTAAATTTTCCAGTAGGCCATTTTGCAACAATCCGACGTTGAACATTCACCCTCTCATTATGTCATTTTGTTAGAGTAAAGAAATGGAAGTTTTATGCAATAAGTTTCAAGTTTTGGTATTTTGGATACCAATTTTCAAAATAAAACAAGATACAAAACAGTATTGAAAAACGAAGCTTGAATTTTACCAACAAGATTGTTTGAGGCGTGATCAGAATATTAATGGCAATGATGATTTCGCTTTAAAAAAAATTCCAAAATGATAAAAATTAAAACTAAAAGCATGAAACTTCCATTGTGTTTCAATTTGAGACACTTAAACTATTTATTATCAATACTAATTACTTCCATTTGACAACAAAGTTATTTTCATGGGTTAGTCGATAAAAGCAAAGTTTTTACAGTTCGCCATTCAAAACCATATTTTTCATTTCCGCTCTTTTCACCTTTCCCGAAGGGGTAACTATGAAACTTTCTAAAAATTTCACTCCACCCCTCAACTTCATCCTATCCGGAACTCTTTCGGTTACGTAGCTTTCGATGTCATTTGTGGTAGTGGTTTCCTTCGACTCTTCATTCAATGTGATCAGAGCCATGGGAAGGTCCCCATCTTCGTCATGAGGAATACCTATGACTAAAGCTTGTTGAACAGCTGGATGGTTCATTAGGACCTGCAAGAAATTACATATTCTGAAATTAAAATTCAAAAGTCTTCATTTTATGAAATTGATGAATATTATAACATTAAGGCCGATTCAGATACATGCGTGCTTCATGCAGGGTTTTTGAAGCACGGTCGGTTTAAACTCCTTTTACTCGTGAGAACATATTTTGTTTTGCTCTGGAATAATTTTGTCAATGCTGGAGTAATTCTATTTGAGGTTTTCAAATAATCCCGGTGTATGCCTTTACACATAAACATTACACTCAACGCTACCTTTACAAATCATTGTTTTCTTGTCTTCATCCTAGGAGAAAGTAAGAAAGACGACAAGTGGGCGAAACCACATGAATGACCGTTTACCAGCATTCAGGAGAGCGTGGTAGCAGATAGAACCTAGGCCCTTGATCGAGTGTTTCGGCAGACTGGCTGATGACATCAGGAATGTCTGATTTGTTTTTTTGTGAGGCTTCTACAACGGTTCTTCCTCCCTCATGGAAATCATTTATTTCTAGTTCACAAATATTTAGTAGATTGCATTCTGAACCAGAAACCAACATAAAATCTTTTATGACAATTTCGTTCTCTTCATTTCCATCGACAGCTTTCACTTTCACGGTGCCAATGTCGCTCGCAACTAGAATCTACGCTGTTTCACTCTTCTTATTTTGACAGCTTCATCTAAATTTCCAACACCATTCATGTAACACCTTCCTCTGACCATATGCTCTGAAACGTCAAAATCGAAGAACAGAAACTGATGGTATTTCCTGTGTCTGCTTCTTCTATTGAGTCGTTTATTTTTTTTACCACATTAGTAGACTCTTCACTTCTGTTCGGTCTCCTCAGATTATAGTTCCTTCTGTATTCTGAACGTTTGTGCCCCGTTTGCCCACAGTTGAAGCATTTGTATTTCAGGGTTATTCACCGATACTGCAAATAAAGATGTAGAGGTATTTTCAGTTTTGGGACCCAATACTAGCCGATTTGATTCTTCATTCAACAATCGGTTTTTCACAAAGCTCAACGTGAGTTTATCTGATGACAAAGTTTTGATTGCTGTTACTACAACTTCATATTCTGCTAACATGGCCAGCAATTTATTGCAACACGTGTGGCAACGAGTGTGGCAACACTTGAACGCAAATCTCGGATCAATCCATCAAACAGGATGTGAGCTGACAGGCTTCCACTGGATAAATCATATTTCATCACTAGCAGACTTTTTCGAAGTAGCAGCTGACTATCTATTCCTCCACTTTCAAAAGTATCTGATAAAACTTCCCAGATATAATATGCAGTCTTTTGGTCCTTGACATACTCTAGTTGACTATCGGCTATTCTTCAGCAGTAGGATCTGATTCTTCTCACCAGTACGAAAATCTTCCATATTTGATTGCTCCTCAACAACCAAGTTTACGAATGGCTGTTTAATGAATTCAAGTAGCAGTGTTTCCGTTTGTCATGATGAACGCATTAAACTTGAAACTCTCCTTCATCATAATATGTTGGTCTTGTACCTGAATAAGTCTTTATTAACGTAATTTCAAAATTAAAAGAATGTCGTTTTGACATTTCCTCTTCCCTGATTCACCCTTGTTTCCACATACAGAAGGTTTATAATAAATATTACAACAATATGTAAAACGTAATTTGAATATTGAATTCTAGAGAGTTCCAAAACGTGATGTTTTACTTTTTATTAAGAGATTAGCAACAGAAGTCACAAGAACAAAAACTATGAAATAATCCAGGAAAACTTATAAATTGATTTAATTTTCAACAAATCTGAATCGAGAGCAAATGGCATCACCAGGCTAGAGCATGACGACATTTTTTTTTTGTAACGAATCATTCAGGTTTTTACAGAGAGAAACCCTTCAGAATCTCCTAGGAGCTTGTGCGAGCAAGAAAAAGATCCGGGACCGATGACCGTGCTGCGCTCTACCATCACGGCCCATGTTGGTGAAGGAGTTCATTTGTGTTTCTGTTGGGTCCAGAATATCAAGTTTTTCCACATTTCAGTGATTGTAGACGTCAATGACATATTTGTTAAGTTCATGGATGTTACAAAGGTGTATATTTAAAATTGTTCATTGGTTTGTCGACTTGAGAACCTCTCGCCTGGAAATCTGAATTGTTATTTTGCTTCCGACATATTTTACTTAGGAACCATGATTACTGTTGGAATGAGTTCTGAAAATACGAGGGGGAAGGACAACGGTACCTGAAAGTTATCCACCAAACACTGACGCATGGAATAATACATTTCACAACATATATTGCAGGTATTTCACCGGACAATGGGAGAGACCAAGTACCACTTGTTATTCTTTTAATGGCCTCTCCCGACTGGCAGAAGTTACCATGAGGTTCATTCTTGATTTGATTACACAAATAATATGAACTGACATGAGCGCAAATGATTCTTCCCGATTTTCTTTCGATAATTTTCATTAGAAGCTAATTCAACAACTAATGTTTAAAACCTTTGCTGATCGTCAGATCTGCCCACAATGCTTGCTGAAGACTTTCATATTCATCTGGTAATATGTAACAATAGTTTGTCTACCAATTTATTATGAGTTTTCTGCTCACACATTCAGATGCGCATTCAAAAAAACAAGCAATCTTCTGGTGTATAAGTGATAATTGATTACTTTTCCGGGAAAATTATCCTCTGTTCACATATTTGCTTTAGCTATTTTCCCATTGTAGACTTCGTATGCTCCTTCAATTCCACCACAGTAGTAGTAGATTTCTCTTCAACTTCCAGTTGGTCCAATTTTCATCACCTCTCAGTTCTCTCATTTCGTGATATTCTTCAGAACTTTTATGAATTACAGCTTTCCAATAACAAAAATTATTATTCTGATTTGCAACAAACTATCTATGTTAATATGATAATATAGGTGCCGACACAATAATCGGTATGAATAATTATACCGCGTACTTTGTTGTTATTATATGAAATTATAGATATCGTGAATTACGAAAGTTACATCGTAGTAAAAAAATATTTGAAAGGTCATCTACCTAGGTACGTACAATATTCTTGAATATTTAAATTCAAGAAGCTAACCCCGCAGATTTATTCAGGACCCATTAATGGTGTTTCAGACCTTTTTCTCGTGGTTATGTGAGATTTCATTTATCTCTATTCTGATGTGCCACAGAATCCACAGAAGGGTAATCCTGCTTTTTCTGTTCAGCTCATTCAGTTTTCCCAAGCAGTCTTAGAAAAATGAGTTAGGAATTGGTGTACTTTTTGAATTGTTGGAGGTCGTGCGCATCGGAAAAGAACACCTTGGCTAAGAATTACATATACATTTTAGTCCGGTCAATATAGACATTTGAAATATGAACAATTCCTGGAAAGCCAAATATTGGTGGAGAGCTGGGGTTCACCATTACAAATAATTTTTCAAAAATCCCTATCGATCCTATGTGTGCTACAAAAGTTAATCGGGGTCATAGGTCAAAATTTGAGGTTTTTTGGTTTTCGAAAACGGTAAGTTTTATAAAAAAAAACAGCCAACCAAAGTTGTAGATCTTAAAATTTTCTACAAAAATGGTTCCTATGATTTTTTTTTAAAGTTACTTTTAGGATCGATGCTATTCCCCAGTTTTGATGTTCTTTCCCCCACAATCGTCTTGCTGCTCGATGTACAGGTTTCAGTAAGGGGCAGGCAGCTCGTCTCCTTGCGTATAATCCAAGATCGTGGATTCGGTGTCGGATTGTCTGGCATGAAACCTGAATTCCCGTAGCATCGATCAATTCACGACGAATTTTGGGGGCGGTTGAAGTCCGAGTCCGCCGTACCAATCTTCCAATAAGGCGGTCTTGAGCGGGAGTTGTTCTTCTTCTTGTTCCCATTCTTGGCCCCCTAGGTCGATACTGAATATTCCCAGCGTTAGCTCGGACGTGGGCCCTTTGGACGGATCTAACTGTCGTTCCAAGCAGATTGGCAATTTGAAGGGTAGATAATCCTTGTTCAGTCATTCGTGGAATCAGTTCCAGCTGTTCGCGCGTTAGATGCGGCATCGATATGATAATTTTTTGTACAAACGAATCAAAATTGACGTCTAACCTGGCCTGTCAGTCACTGAATGTGATTCTTGTTACCTTGGTTACGGGCCATGCATTTCAGGAGAACAATGGGTTGATTATTTTTTTTTTCAAAATCCTGTCGTAAAAATTGGATTTTTTCACGCTCAATTCTTGACTGCTGAAAGCAATAAAGATCTGGACGTTTCAGATTTAGGTCAACTTCGAGGAAACCCTTGATCTTCAATCTTCATCCATTCATCCATCCCGATCTTCATATCTCTTCATCTAAAGTTTCATCTTCAAAATGAGCTCGAGATTTTGAAAATCGGTTGACGAGGAAAAAAGTTATGACTGCAAAACCAAAAAGTAAATTTTTTGATATCACCCTGTAAACAAAAGAGATAATAAGACAATTCGAAAAATATCTCAAGGTAATGAGTTCATCTTCATGCCACTTTTGTGAAATTTGAAAAAAAAAATTTCTTCATTTGGGATCCTTTTGAAAATTCCGAAATTTTGCACAGTTTCAGATAATAACCTGTAGCGATTTTATGCGAAGAACCTTATGTTTTGAAGAATGACGAGATTATAGCTGAAAGACTGGGCATGTGAACAGTGTGAACAGAATTAAATTGTCCAATGCAGAAAAAAGTTATTCAGATTTTAATAGGATCAAAATATTGGGGTGCGACGAAATTAGTGTTGAGTAGTTTATATTGGCAGACGACACGACCATATTATGGCATGACACAGATACAAATAGCCTTAACTCTGAAATAGTTGTTAGTGAAATCGCCAATGCGGAAACGTCGTTCAACTGACATTAACTCACTTTTTATTTAGACAAAACCAAACTTTTATCGTTTGAATGTAAACCACCAGATATTACTCTCAGTAGGTATTGAAAGTGTTATTGAGCAGCAGCACACGAGGAAATTCCTTGGATTCGTGCTAGGAATCGCACGTTTAAAAGTAAGACCCCGTTAATCCTTAGCTCGCACAAGTTTCAACTTCTGAGGACTGTCGTTCGTAGGAGGATGACAGCTGGTTAACGGAAAAAACAATTTTTTTTTTAAACAATTATATATGTTGATTTTCCCCTCTGTATATGTTAGTTGATTTATATCAAGTCAGAAAAGTCATGAAATGACACAATTTAATTTTGACGTTGTTAAAAAAAATACCTCCATATTATCTACGATTATTCTCAAAATAGAACGTTGACGACGAGATTTAGAGTATCGAACTCATATTTTAACACTTCGTTACACAAAAAGTTAAAGAAAATGACCAGTGCCTTGTTGGGTTCTTTGAGTTCATTTGATCCAAAACTATCCGATTTTGCATAATTCTCAGAGAGATTGTATCAATTCTTTCTGGCAAATAACGTTACAGATGAATCACGGAAAAGAGATATTCTCTTGAACACTCTGAATGAAGAATGTTATGTGCTTTTGAAGAATTTATGTATGCCTAAAGCACCAAAGAGAAAACTTTTGCTGAATTAAATGAACTATTACTTTCACATTTTCCGGTGGTGAAATCAGTTTTTACCGAACGTCTCAAGTTCTACAATGCCAGAAAAGATACCAACGAAAAAGTTTCCAACTGGGCGGCTAAGGTGGAAAGTTTGGCGGTCAACTGCAAGTTCAGTTCGGCAATATCAGACTTAGTCATGAGATACATTTTCGTAATTGGAATTGGATAAAATATAATAATTGATAAGTTATTTGAAAAAGATGCCAGTAGGCAAGGATAGTTTATCAATAGCTAAGGATATTAGTATTGCTGTGGTGAAAGAGTCAGCATTAAATGAACAACCACAAAGAACATCTATGGAAAAAATCTACGACATCGTCTTCATTAGTGGAAGTTGAGGCACTACATAATAAGCATGAACGATCTTCGGCTAAGGGGAATTCAAAAGAATCCAATCAAAATACAGCAGGACCATCTCGAGGTCAATCGAGGGTTCGTTATTATGACAAACGTTATTCTCAGTAAAAACCCCTTATTCTCTCCTCAATTTAGGCAGATATCTGACAGAAAACAACTACTTCCTTGGCTAATACCACGACGGACGTTGAATTAAATCTGACAGATATCTGTGCAGCGTTCTCCCTAGAATCTGGGAGACAGCCACAAATGCTTTCTGTATCAAGTAGCAGAATCCTGCCTGACATGATCAAGGACTTGACCACTTACATACCGATTTCGAGGTGTATACTCTCTTCAGTGCAAAGTAGGTCCGACAACATTTACAGTCGTGATATTAGCCAGGGACGTAGTTGTTTTCTGTCAGATATCTGCCTAAATTGAGGAGAGAATAAGGGGTTGTTACTGAAATATCTGTCTCTCTCCTGAAGCCATCAGACTCTGTCTGATATTTCAAACAAACTCTACCCCAAGTTATTTTGGAGTGGTTTCTGAGGTTTTCTAGAGGTGGCGCTGCGACTGTCTTCTTACGAGACTTCGCATCCACCTCAGAGATTCATTTCAAGTATCAGTGAATTGCATGTCATGACCAAGGACGTCGACGACTGTAAATGTTGTCGGACCTACCTTGCACTGAAGAGGCAATACACCTCGAAACCGGTATGTAAGTGGTCAAGTCCTTGATCATGTCAGGCAGGATTCTGCTACTTGATACAGAAAGCATTTTTTGCTGTCTCCCAGATTCTAGAGAGAACGCTGCACAGATATCTGTCAGATTTAATTCAACGTCCGTCGTGGTATTAGCCAGGGAAGTAGTTGTTTTCTATCAGATATCTGCCTAAACTGAGGAGAGAATAAGGGGTTTTTATTGAAATTTCTGTCTCTCTCCTGAAGCCATCAGACTTTGTCTGATATTTCAAACGTAATTCTGTTTCGAATAGCTGCTGTTCTGATTGTAGTCGCGGAAATCATACATCGACGGAATGTTATTTCTGTGATATTATATGTCATTGGTGTCATGTTGAGGGCCATTTAGCACCAATGTGCAAACGTTCAAACGCACAACATTTTTTGGCTGCCAATAATGTTGAGTCTGATGATGCAATCAAAAATATTTTCAGATTCAATGAAATTGATATTTTTGACGACAAACGAAATGTCAAACCCATTCATGTCTATCCGACAGTTGAAAATATTCCAATGAATTTCGAAGCAGACCCAGGCTTTGCTCATGCAGCTATTTTAGAAAAAATTCACTTGAAATATTTTCAAAATAAAAAACTTTTTCGAAACTATTTATCTTTACGAGATTATGTAGGTATCACTTTAAATCCAATTTGATTTTTAATCTGAGCATTGATCATGATGGAATAAAAACTGTAGTGAAACCATGTCACACTACATGGATAAAAACTAGGTAATCAAATCTGGATAAAAGCAACTTCCACTTCTCGATTCTCAAAGAATGTTATTCATATTCAATTTATCTGTTTGTTCGCTTTTGTCATTACTATTCTACTGCTCTGGGGAGTTTGTAATCATTATTATTATAAATGGGACATTGTTATATTATCTTTAAATCTGTTTTTTCTTTAATTCTATAGTTATCAAGACTTCATCAATGAGATACGAATCTTCCGATAATGAAGTATATTTATTTAATTTGATGATTGATTTGATTATCAAGTCAGGAAATATTTTCAACAACACTAATACCCAGATAACATTAAGGAATTCTAACAAAGTTCTAATGATATTGAACGAAAAAATATTGCATATAGTCTTGTACAAATAAAAGAGGGACAAAGATGCAATATTATTTAGCGGAACCAAAACGATAAAATAAAATAAAGTTCGCTAACGCTATAAAAGCTAAGAAACACAGTCATAATAAAACTCATGAAACTAAACTCAGACAAATATCGCTAATTCAAAGATCAAGAGAGTTATTTTTTATATGTAGTTATAGGTAATTATCATCCTCATGTGATTACGCAATTGCACTTTTCATGGGAACAATAATAATACGTATTCCAAATGTATGAATAACTATTTCAATGCTACATGATCTGGTGAAGACAGAAAATCATTTCGAACGACAACTTCTAAGGAAAATTCGAACAAATTAATTTTCTGGAAGTTCTGATATCTGAGCAACCATCTCTAGGACAATGTGTTTATCTAAACTTGATCTAGTTATATCGTTACCTGTTCAAGCATAGCCGGTGCTATATGCCATGACCTGTATTTGAGCAATTCTTTGATCCTATCAACCACATAAAAGCACCCGTCTTCGTCATAGTAAACTATGTCTCCAGTCCTGAGCCATCCGTGGGAGTCAAAAGATTCCGAGGAATCTTTGTTGAAGTAGCCATTCATAATGAATTTGCTTTTCACTCTGAGTTCTCCAGATTCGTTTGGACCACAAAGTTTTTCTGTATCACTGTTAACTACCTGAAAAAAAAAAAGCAATTTTGTTTTTTTCCAATCAGATTGAGTTGGGTGGAATTTTATAACAAAATTGCATTGTACATTTTTGTTAGTGGATAAGTTAACTCCAGGAAGAGTTAATGTACAAATTCCTAAAGAAATTTGATGAATATGCTGGAGAAATATTTGAAGCAAATATTTGTCAGAAAACAGATGTGTCGAAATTATTCATTCAATTCACTTTCGGTTATATTGGGAGTTGCTATGAACCCAACGACATATTTTTTTGTCATAAAGTGTCCATCTTCTGCATCATTATATGAATTCCTGACTTTTCCGAACTCTCAACTTGGTCCTTTGAGATTCCCAAGAGGCTGGATCTGTACTGTCTGAATAACACCCTTATACAGGGTTTATTGGAAAGTTTTCATAGTGTATCTGTGATCTGAAACCGATATGTATTTGAGTGGGTTGTTTTATTCTGAGAAGTTTTTCATTTTCAGCCTTAACTTTTTCTCTAATATTATTTATGAAACTCTTTGGAAAACCGTTACTTCTCCAGATAAGAAAAATAAAATATCAACGTTTGTGTTTTCCACAGTAAAGAGGATAATTGTAAGTTTTATACATACAAAAAATAGTTTCTGTTCTGAATACGTCGTATATTCTAGCCTAATTCTAGTTGTTCGTTATTTTCTAATTCATATGTGAACTTTATTGACGAAAATCTATTATCTTTTATCAAAAAATCGAACTGAATCCTCAATATTCCATTTTTCATTTTCGCATACTGCACAAACGTTGGCCAAATTCTAGGGAAATATTGCGATTTCCTTTGGATGCCATTTCGAACTTATTCATGAACAAATTAGCCAGGTGACGGAACAAAGGGTTACCTATGAACGTACACTCTTGTTGTTCATGAAAGCAATCACCACATTTTGAGGGCGTCCTTTAATTTTTCTTTGTTAATGGGTTATTGGTAATGGTTAGTATAACCCTTTTGTAGTAGTCAGATTTATTGATAATTATCACCTAATTACTTTTTATCGGCTTTCAAATGGAAGACGTGTGTTTATTATTTAATCGCTTTGATATGCTTTTTTGTTTTCATTATCGCTCTCTTATTCTTTCGATTTATCCATGATAATATTTAAAGAAATTTAATTTACAATCTTATCTCCGACCATTTCCTTCAAAGAATCTCACATATATTGAATCAAACTTTCAACACTGGCAATGATATCCTTGAGGATTTGTTTAAAGCAGCCGTACCAAAGGCCAAAAGGTAGACTTCTTCCTTATCGAACCCATGTGATAGATTATTCTCCACAATATTGATGACTTTCGAGGGGCATAATATGGCAATTCCTTAAAATATTTCAAAAACCCACTGGAGCATACATGATCACTTTATGAATAACGTTCTATGTCTTATGGGATATTTTGTTCCATGCTCACTAGTTGTCCTTTTAGAGAATCAAGGAATTATTGTATAAGGAATGTTCAAAACCAATTAAACACTTTTGGAGCTATCTCTTTAGCTTTCGGGGTATTTCTACGCTACCAACTTATTATATCACTGTGTTCAACTAAATGAAGAAGAAGAAATTAATAAAAAACATCAAAAGATTGAAGAAAAGGGACGTTTTCTATTTGAAAGCAGATAAAGGCAATAAGGTGGTGATTCTTGATAACTCCGATTATCATGAAAGAGTAGAAAACCTCATTG
This sequence comes from Chrysolina americana, assembly GCA_958502065.1. Classification (NCBI taxonomy): domain Eukaryota; kingdom Metazoa; phylum Arthropoda; class Insecta; order Coleoptera; family Chrysomelidae; genus Chrysolina; species Chrysolina americana. The sequence goes on from OY293412.1 coordinate 12,364,355, forward strand.
AAACCGGTCCGTACAAACAGTTGACCAGAAATCCACTGCTCAAGATGATTTCAGATGTGAAAGCCACCTTAAACGGGTGTAAGACTTTGGTCACATCAAAGTTAAAGAGAACGATAGAACTATCGAATCCTGATGTACCAAAAATATATTGTCTTCCCAAAATTCACAAACCTGGGAAGTCGGTGCGACCAATCATCTCATCAATAGAGTCCTCCACATACAAAATATCAATGTTGCTCACAAAAGAGTTTGAGATTATTCCTTAAACAATCAGGTTTGAGCGTTAAAAATTCACTAGAAATCATTGATCAGATAAGAAATATCAAACTGGAAGAAGGATAAATCTTGATGTACGTTCTTTGTTTCCAAGTGTACCGATAACGAAAACTTCGGAGTATTTGAGAGAGTTAGCTAGGAATCACACTTACCGACCAGCATAGACCGTCCGCGACCGTCCAGCAACGACGAAAAATTGGAAGGGATCAATAAAAACTTTCAAACTCACACTGATCGACCAAAATTTTCAGCAGATTGCAATTATAAACATGGTCTCCGAAAACCAGTTGTAGACGATCATTCACTGTGAGTTATCCGGTGATGGTTGCTCTGTGTGTCTACTGCCTTACTGCTGATCAACGGTCTCAGTAACGAAACAGTCAGAGAGTATGCAGGCCCCGCCAGATTTTGCATGAGGCAGAATTGCTTTCAGTTCAACAACTGCCTTTGCGAATAACTCGAAGGTACATCCATGGGTAACCCTCTGTCTCCCTTCCTAGCAAATTTGTTCATGAGTCGGTTTGAAATGGAAGCAAGAGAGAGCTTCTACTATTTTCTTAGGGTTTGGGTGAGGTATGAGGATGACGTGTTCGCTATGTTTGATACAAAACAGGCCGATGTAGACAGTTTTATTTCAGAACTGAATAGCCAGTTTCAATCCATTTCGTTCACAAATGAAACTGAAAGAACAGCTGCCATTTTTAGATGTTTTAGTTATCAGAAATGATCATGATCAGCTTGGGTTCGACGTTCACAGGAAATGCATGAGTACACTCCGATAATCGACACCACACACAATGTAAATATTTTCAGATAGTCAAGAAGCACTGAAAGCACTTGAATCCAACTGCTTTGAATCCAGAGCAGTATGGAACTGCAGAGGAACCTTAAACTGACTGGCACAACGCAACAATGATAACCTAGTCTGGATACCAGTTCACACTGGCCTAGAAGGGAACTAAATAGCGGACGCCCTATCAAATAACGTTCACTGGGCCAGAACCGGTAATCGGCATAGCTCTGCCAAGAATGTTATAACATCCTGGGCTGACAATTCAAGACTCGAATATTGGCTTAGTCTATCGGGCCTAGCCCATTCCAAAGCATTTATTGCTTGCACAAGGGAAAAACAGGACTCCAACAAACTGATAGAACTCAGTAGAGCACATTTCAGAGTTATAGTAAGTTTGCTGGTCATTGCAAATTCAAACACCACATGCATAAAATCGAACTTGCACAAGATGCAGAGTGCCGTCTATACATGAAGGAGGATGAAACGGATAAACACATTTTATGTACATGCCCCACCAGATTCTCAACATTTGGCGATACAAGAGTAACGCCAGAGAACCTGGTAAATTGTTCTCCCAATACACTTCTTAATTTCGTTAAGAGATTGAATACACTGGAAGAAATATAATCATAGGGTGAACCACAATAGGCCATTGGCCGCAGTGGAGAGCCTGATATGGGCCCACTCACGTTCAAACCTAACTTAACACTCAGATACATACCTGAGAGATCCCACCATTTCACACAAACAAAAAATGGCAGGATTAAATTTCTTGGTGGATCAACTCATGACATTTCCACTCAATAAGGAGAGATTCAATTCTAATAAAATGATTATTAGGCAGGTAGCTGAACTGAACGGTTACTCTGTAGTATTGATAGACTGATTAGGAAACATAGATTCAAGAAATCCCTTGGTGACTCTCCGATTTTTCAAAATGAGAAAAACCGTCCGAAATATATCGTTAGATGCATGGTACAAATGAGATTACGATATTATTAGTAGTAGGTAAGTACATTTTTTTGAGCTTCTGAAATGAAACAAAACGCGCGTCGGGTGGTATTGATTTGGTGATTAGGATTATTTTCATTTCTTGAATCTCACTGTGTGTTGAAAGACAATCAGTCCGCACCTGTTTTGACCGTACATTTTTTACTCTTTGATAAATGATCCCCCAATTTCGGATATAATTCATTCCTAATTCTAGATAAAAAAGACCATCAGTAAATATTCTAAGAAAAATCTTTGAGTGAAGGAACTATATGATCTTGTCATCCTGATGGGCTCATATGAAACAACGAATACATTCTACTGACTTCTCACTTCATGAAAGGCAGATTCAGTCCGCACCTGTGTGGTGAGCCCGTACTCACCCTGTATTGCGCGAGCAGATATCGTAGTTCAAGTTGTTAAAAAGAAAAGAGTTCAGATTGCGAGTCTAGTTGAATAATTACCGTCAGCTGCTCCTCCCTGTATGAACCGTAACCTAGTTCATTTTCATGCGTAGAAACATCTGGCCCCGTGTCGACTACCTGTTAGCGCGAAGCACTAGAAGTGCACGTGTTCAATAGGAATTCATAACCCCGCGTACAAAGCCGCCGAAATCGTAAATCATATCTCAAAGAAGTACCGCTACGAGCCGTGTAACATAAATCTGTCAGGTCGAATTAATTAAGAGTCGCGAGTGATCAAATAAGTAAATTTTCCGTCTTGCGCAAACTATAACTCACGGGTACAAAGGCCGCTGCTCAAAGAAGCCGACATCATAAATTTGTCATGCGCGACTGATTAATGGCAATCGGATGACAACGTGCAAGTTACCCCTGTTTGGACGTTACTATAAAAGCCGTGGTTCGCGTCCGATGGAGGCAATTCAATTCAGATTCCGGTGCACTCAGTGAATTTATTCATTATCCGTAATTCGATTCCGTCAGTCGTTTATTCTGATGTAGACTCGGAATAGTGAGTTTTTAGTCATGATTATTCATTCAGATCAATTCGACAATCAGTAAGAAGTGATTTAAATCGGTTCAAAATGAATTCGTGCTTCGGTAATTAAAGTCATTTGGAAAAGAACCAATTACAGACCAGACCGGCCAGTGTTCAGTTAATAGTAATATGGAGATCTAAATCAGTTAAAACAGTTTCATTATGATATGCATCAAAATGTGGAAAGAGTATGCAGCTACAGTTTTAATTCGTAAGTGAAATAATAAACAATCGAGTTGAAGATATACCTATTAATCTCGCTATGATTTACCCGAGAACCTTTGAACTAGAATTATTGTCGTATCGGTATAAGAAGAATGTTTTTTTGTTGTTATTAGTTATTACTGTGCATGTAGTATTAAATTATGGGATTTCAAGCTGTGAGATACTGACTTGCTATGTTATACAAGATTAATTGTGTGTCAATCCGATTTATTTGGATATCCCGATATGTATTGCACAGTGTGCACCAAATATGTAAAGTAATTTCTCCGCACGATTCTTGGTAGATTCGCTGGCAAGCATGATGATAAATATTTAAGAATTTTGTTTCTTTTACAATGATTGTTTTTTTTCTAAGAATATGATATTTGCCGACAACAGGCAGATCCGATGTCCGTGTGGAAGTGCATATTTGCTTTATATTTAAAATAGATATTTGAAAACGACTCGTGCCTTTTTGTTCATGATTTCGCTGATAGCCGTCTTAGAACAACTGTGATAGTAGGATAGTGCAAAAATCCACATAGGGTTACATTCGACAGCCGCTCGACGAATGAACCTTAATTATATGTCACGTCCCGACGTTTTGAACCACTCATCCATCCTTGTGGCTCGGGTCCTTGCTCTTGGACCTTCGAGCGAGTGAGGAGGAACCGAGGAACGTGTTAATGTCGACTGAGACTAGTCTAGAACGCTAGGTTTCCTTCCTAGGTTTGAAGACGAATTCTTGGTTGAAAACCGAGCTGAGTGAAAGCGTGTGTACCGCCCATTCACACCTGTATCAACCGTACATTTTTTACTCTTTGATAAATGATCCCCCATTTTCTTACATAATTCATTCCTAATTCTAGATAATAAGACCATTAGTAAATATTCTAAGAAAAATCTTTGAGTGAAGGAACTATATGATCAGTTGATTCCATTTTGTTTATCCAGTGAACCAACAACATATTGAAGGTACAGATCAAAACCAGTATTCAACAATCGATTGTTGTTTCACCAGTTGTACCAGTTTCGTTTACGGCTCATTTCTACCACAAATCCCTACTAGTCGATAAGTAAGGATTTCATATTTTCGAACAGACTTTACATCATCAACCGTTCTCTAATTGATATTTCAAGTTGGTCTGATAGTTTTCATCTACTGAACATCAATGGGACGCCCAATATGAAATGTCCAAAGAATTTCATCCATTGGATATCCATATCGAGTCCATGGACGTTTTGATCAATCTGTGCCCCAGAATGGACCTCCACTGTACATCTTGTGCAATATGGTTATTTCTCATAGAAAGTGATTAAAAAAATAAGTTTTTTTCTTAGCCCGCTACTCCTTCTTTTTCAACTTGTTCTGGATTTAGAAGCAGTTGTAAAGTTGAGAACGACAACCTCAAAACAATCATGGAATTGTTTCCTTTCGGATGATACTCAAAATGAATGTGAATATTAATATATTTTTTTTAATTAGAACTTCAATGATGTGCATACCTTATACTTCAATCCACTTATAGCTAGTCCAACAGATCTGGGTTTGTGGTGCAAGTACAGCGTATCCTTAACTTCATTTGTCTTGAATAATGTCAATATACCAGCCACTTCCGATTGTCCATAAACTTGAAACACGAAAGTTCCCGGAAGCAGATCTCTCAATATCCATAAATATTTTTCAGACAATGGAGCACCACCGGTAAAGCAAGCCCAAAGACTGGTGGTATCAAGTTTTTCTGGACGTCCAACTTTCACCATATCAACTGCTTGAGAAGGAGATAAGAATAGCAGGGATATCTGTTGAAAAAGAAATCTGAGAAAAACTAGAAAAGCGTACTTTCATGAATGGTAATTTTCAAGTTTTTAGTGGTTTGTGGGTTTCTGTGGTACTCATGGTTCTACATGGACAATAATTTGGACCATTTTCAAATCACCTTCGAAATTATCTGCTACATATACAGTCAAATTAAATCATTTCTATATCATCACCAACAAAAATGAGATCCACCAATAACTTACCTTAATTAATACAATCATGATGATGTTTGGGTGATTTTCAACAAATTATGGAAAAATTACCAAGTTTTTGGTGGTTTGCGGGTTTCTGTGGTACTCATGGATCTATATGGACAATAATTTGGACCATCTTCAAATCACCTTCGAAATTATCTGCTACATATATAATCAAATTAAATCATTTCTATATCATCACCAACAAAACTAAGATCCAGCAATAACTTACAGAATTAATAAAATCATGATGATGTCTGGGTGATTTTCAACAAATTAAGGAAAAATGACAAGTTTTTGGTGGTTTGCGGGTTTCTGTGGTACTCATGGTTCTACATGGACAATAATTTGGACCATTTTCAAATCACCTTCGAAATTATCTGCTACATATACAGTCAAATTAAATAATTTCTATATCATCACCAACAAAACTGAGATCCACCAATAACTTACAGAATTAATAAAATCATGATGATGTTTGCGTGATTTTCAACAAATTATGGAAAAATTACAAGTTTTTGGTGGTTTGAGGGTTTCTGTGGTACTCATGGTTCTATATGGACAATCATTTGGACCATTTTCAAATCATCTTCGAAATTATCTGCTACATATACAGTCACATCAAATCATTCCTATATCATCACCAACAAAACTGAGATCCACCAACAAATTCATGATGATGTTTGGTGATTTTCAACAAATTATGACAAAATGACACTTTTCTGAATTTAATCGGTCAATCTGAACTTTTTTTATTTCGAAAATTGTTGGGAAGTTATTTGAAGTTTATTTCTTTATGGGTAGCAAGTAGCACACTTATATTGGTGAAATATTGGTCAAATATCACAAAAATATTGGCAAAATTTTCAAACGTGATATTGGCGAGATAAACAAATGTGAACATTACCTCCTGATATTGGTTTAAATTTACAATATTGATTGACTAATTCGGAAAAATATTCAAAGCGGTTGAAATTATGTATACTGACTAGGAATAGTATCAAACACACAGTAACAGTACTGTCCTCAAGGTGGCTTATAGAGTTAAAAACAAAGCCTAGAGGGACACTTTAGCTGAGGGACCTACTATAAAATTACTGCTACTAATAATAATACTGAAAAAACTAATTAAAAATTAATCCAATAGGTATACAACTAGTTATAGCTCAGTACAATGTAACCAAACATCTTGTAATGAGATGTATTTCCTCAGATACGATAAACAATCTATGTATCTAATAATACTGAAACAATATTCAAACAATGCGACATTCAACCGATGCAATATTCAACCAGTACAATATATAAATATTGATTATTATCTTCAGAATCCATATATGAGAAATATTGGGATTGCAATATCGATTCCAGATGTTGGGAACAATATGAAGACAAAAAATGTTTTATCGATATGGTCAAACCAACATTGTACGATATTTCATTTTCAAAACTCTGCATTTTGGATAGGTTGAGCCAATATTCCACCAATGCTATTAATATATTACTGTATTTCCAATATTAACTCTTGATGAATCAATATTATTTTCTCATTTTAATTATATCTTGGCCCAGTATAATCTGAAGATTCAGCAAACACGATGTGCTTCCTAGAAGGTGTTTTGACAATGCTAATTTCTTTATTCTTTGTTACAGATACCACAAACAGGAAAACTATTGATAGGTATTCATTAATTACATTGGAAGAAACCAAAAAAACACATGGTTGTGACTCATAACACAACCTCTGAGTTTCATCTCGAGCTTGAAACAGTTCAGACTTGCAGTAATAAAAATAAAAATATTTTTAGAAATATATGCAAAATATATAACTTTATAAATGGAAAAAAATTAAGAAAATAGTATATTTTGTTCGCGTGATGTTATGGAACGAAACGTGGTCCAAATCTAGCACGAAAATGATACTAAGAGAAGACAAAAAACAGATTCCAAATTATCGGAACATAGTTTAACATTTGTCGGTGACCACAGAATAGGATAGAAACAAGTTCGAGAAAATTGAAAAAGTCAGTTGGCTGCCAAATATCCTTCATATTCAATAACCCCTTCAACTAAGATTTCAATATAAATTCAACAAAAACGGCTTGTACAGGTATATGATGGTTACTCTTAAGAGTGCAGCAGATGAGAGAAAAAAAATTGTTGAATAATTTTTTTCGTGTTTAATGATCACAGCAATCGATGCACCAAAATAAAAATAATATTGATCAAAATAATATTTTTGGTAGATTGAAAAATATCTGTGATTCTTAACTAACCCCGCAGACTGTAACAAGTCTCCATCTGATTGATAAAAATATAAAATTGAAAGATAGTCAATGTGATATGACAAAAATCTACAAGAATAGAAAATGTTACTTGTAGAGAATATAGTATATGAGGCGTTAATCGACTTCTGATTATCTGAAACGATACTGATCTGACCTCTACATTCTACAGATAATGAATCGGTAAACGAAGGTGAATTCCAAATGTACTTGAGAACAGCAGTGACACCAACGCTTCATAAAAATAAAGATATAGGGAATATTTTTCATGCTTTTCTTCATTATCAGTTTCATCGACATCGACCGAACCCGTTCATTCTCCACATTGATACCAGCCAGGAAATGAATCAAGCGTCTCTTTCCTATCATTCTATATAATAAATGTGAAAATTCTGAAACTTATTGCATTTTCAGGTGATTCGCTGGAAAGGGATATTTTTAATATTCACCTTACTGCTACGAGACAACTCATTGAGTTTTATAGCGTGCTAACTTTTAAGATGAAGAACAACTTTCACTAATCCAGTACCACTTGCTCAGAGTGAAGCATGTGTACGTCTGACAAGACTGATATACCGGGGAAAATTTATTTTTCTTTCAACATCAAAAATTGTGACCAAAGTGTGCAACATTACTACCACGCATTCTTACTGTTAATACCTCACTAGTCAAATATTTTTGAAACTTGGTAGTTCGTTATGAAAAATAGTACTGAAATCAAATAAAAGAAACTGTTCGGCAAGTCTCTATGCAGATAACAAATGAGTAGAAAAACTGAACCTTGCTGGTAATTCTCGAAGAAATTGCTATTAGTGAACAGTAGATGAGATGACCTGATACGAATCCAAGATAGCCGCCGTATCGTATCTTGAGTCGTAGATATGCACCCACTCCTAAAAAAAATCGCACTACCGTTCCGACAACGTACCTATATACAATCCACTCACTCTCAAATACAATAACCCTCAAAGGTCTCATCGCCATTCTCTTCAATCGAGATCAGTTAAAAAAAATTCAAATTATTCGACACAATAGTTTTATTCAATTCAAGTTTCCACTACCAAATTCAAGAAAATATGTCTCATCGCCATACTTTCTAATCCAAATTAATATCTATTAGGAGAATTTGAAACCACCTGCTCCACACCGTATCGTAACTTCAACCTATTCACCTTCCACATTCAATAGCATTCGCTAGACTAGTGGTTGAGATCCTCCATTCGTATGCTCGTCCAGTGTTCTGCAGCGTGCCCCACACTCCTTTTATGAGGTTGGATAGAATGCAGGAGAAGGTGCTCCGTACCATCACCAAGAGTGATAGGTACATTCGTCTGAATGCGCTACGTGAGCTTGCAGGCGTCGACTCCATCCCAACACATTTTAAAAACCTGTCAGATGAATTTTACAGATTTCTACTACCTAAGTGTTCAACACACAGTTTTTCCTATCTCTATAAAGCGGGAGTGGTGGCGGTGTTCCAAGTGACAACATTACTACTTAATTTGGAATCCGAGACAGGTAAGCAGTTCAGATTTGTGCCTAAAGAATCATATGAACTTGACAGCATTTCAAGTAACAATCGCTACTTCAAAATGATGGACTCGAGAATTTGATATGGTGATTATAATACCTATATCTGAAATGAAAAAACTGAAAAAATTATTCTATAGTAGAAAATTACCAACCTTACTAATAACTTCATTGGAGTAGAGGATAGACAATAAAGTGAAATTTACTTACTTTATATTTTTCAATAAGATGCCATAGCTCTATTGGATCAAAGTGTGAACATAAAACTCTTGCTCCTCCAGTGAATACAATTGCGGATAATAATAAAACAGATGAAATCCAGTAAAGAGAAGCATAGGAGAGAGTTACGCTTCCAACGTTGCCTGATTTTCTGAAATAAAAGCGGATGGATAAGTTTTTCTGGAACATCGCCATGTTCTTTTTCTCGAGCAACAAAGTAAATTGGTTCATAACAATTTCTTAAGGACTTTACTAGTCATACCTATCAGTGATTGAATATATTCATCTGCTCAACAGAAAATTGTGTGTTTCATTTTCTCTGTTCGTGTGCAAACTACGTTCTTACATCATATTGTCAGCTTGACCCATCAGAGCATAGTGATTGATCATGATTCCTTTTGGTAAGCCTGTTGTACCACTACTGAACAATATTGCTACCGTTTCTTGCAGACTTGATACAGGATCAGGAAAAAAAATTTCTTCATCTTCATGGGGTTGCAGGAATTCCAAGAACTCTGTGTATTTGTCCGATTCACCAAAAATAACGATTTCAGTTTCAAGTCCTAGAAAAAAAAGGTTTAACTGAATTAAATTCTTTTCTAATATAACAGATTAGAATAAACCCAAATCCAATTCAACTAATATTACGTTTTGTTTCAAATGCAGTAAATTAGTTTCAAACACGTATTCCACATTATTACTATTTTACTCGGGTTTGGGAGCCGTCGTATTTTTGGGTTTTCTTCCTGACGTTTCCTTAGCGCGAATGACTAGCTTCTTCAGAGACTTATTATCGTTGTATTTATTCTGACTCAGGTCAGAAAAAGATCAATCTCTTCAGACGGAATCTTCAGTCACCAAAGATTCTCCACGATATATATTATAATCCTCTGAAGAATATATACGAAGTGAAATACTCAGATGTCATGGAAGAATCTGAAAGTAAGTCTTATGTAGAAAACTGCCCCTGTCCTGACCCACAAAGAATATCTTCTGACTTAAATATTATGGTAATAAACCATGTTGACATGTATAAATATGCGTCTCACTCTTGTTTGAGAATCTATCTCTAGAATGGCATTAGTATCATTGTGAGGGTCTCTTCCAAATTAGCACAATTAGAAAATTGACGTGGGTTTCTCAAACCCCGCGCCAGTACTGCAGGGTTTATAGAATACAGTGCATACATATATTCTTCAATGTAAATTCGGAAGTTTTTATTTCCTCTCTATTTATCATTCATGACGAATTTACACATATCAGATGCCAACACTATAGAACATGGCAATTCAACTTTAATCTACCACGTGACCTAACCAAGAAACGAATTTTATTCCGGATAATGTACCATTCATAGAAAACAATATCGAATAAACTAGGGTCATGAAAATGTAACTCAAGTGGAATTTGCCTTTAAAATTGTTTAATGTGACAACTCGACACTGGAAATTTCACGTACGCTGATGGTATGATTATATCTAAAAATATAGATTTTTTTTCACTTGGGGGACAGATTGATGACATGTATACGTGTACTAAGAAGCTTTCTGACGAGGGATAAAATTTTATATATACGAATTTTGGGAAAGAAATCCAATCCAGTCTGGCCAGAAGGGGAGACTGTTGTACCAAGACCATGGTGTACCTTGGGCCAGGTCTCATATCTTAACTGTGCTGACACCTAACGGGCTCTGGTTAAACATCGTCGACTATTGTGTTCTAGTCAGTTACCATGTTGTGGTGCAGCGGCGTCCGTAGTGTTTTACAATTTTACTGATAAAAAGTTGTTTTTTGGTGGTGGAAGCAAATTTTTCCAATATCAGTTGAGTGCGAGTATCTCTATAAAGTGAATGCCAAAATTTTTTCTAACACAATACGTGGATAGCATACTTTTCGCCGAGTAATATGCTTAATGTTTTTTTTTATAGGTTAAGTAGTTTTGTCTAGGCAGCCATATTTGTTAAAAACAAGACCATCGAGTACCTTGAGGTCAGCCGTCATCATATACCATGGGCCGGTGGTGCATGGTACAAGACGATGCATTATTGTTTTTTTTTATTTTTGTTTCAGACATTCAGGTTGTATTCAAGCATGCCTAGGAGCAAAAAAGGGATAAAAAGGAAGGCAGTAGATGAGGGCTTATTAAAACAGGCACTTGAGGTCGTGTGTACAGTTGATCCAGAATGAAAATATCCTACCGAGAAGCAGCTAAAATATTTAAAATTAGTAGGTCTACACTAACTAGGCATTTACCAAAGTTTAAAAATGTAGATAATTTCGAGTATTCAGCAAATTACGCAGTTAAGAAAGTATTTTCTAATGAAGAGGAGTTAGCCTTGTTACCTATATCAAAAATGTTGCAAAAATGCAATACGGATTGACCAAAGAGGCCGTACGAATGCTACCTTTTAAATTTGCGAAAGCCAATGGAAAAAAGATACCCGACTCTTGGAAAGATGAAGAGATTGCTGGTGAGGAGTGGATGAGAGGATTTTTAAAAAGGCGCACAGAACTGTCAATGTGCAAACCAGAGGCCACAAGCTTAAGCCGTATGACAAGTTTCAATAGGACTAATGTTGGACTACTTTTTAATAATATAAAAGAGTAACACAGAAAATATGGTCCAATTTCTCCCGCTAAAATTTGGAACACAGACGAAACAGGTTTACACACGGTTCAAGGACAATCCAGAATAGTTGCTCCGAAGGGGGTAAAGCAAATAGGCAGTGCTACGTCGGCCGAAAGAGGGTCACTAGTTACAGTGATTGCTGCGGTGAATGCAATTGGTAATTCGTTACCCCCCATGTTAATCTTTCCACGGGTCCATTTTAAAGAAAGGATGCTGGTGGGTGGACCAGCAGGATGTATTGGCACAGCAAACCAATTAGGTTGGTCCAACGAAGAGTCGTTCCTAAAGTTTTTGGACCATTTTATAAGGATGATCTTGTTATGCTAATTTTAGACAACCATTAAACCCACCTTTCTCCAGAGGCTCTTAACAAGGCATCTGATGCAGGTATTGTGATGGTTACTTTCCCACCCCATACCTCACACAGGCTGCAACCATTAGATATTTCCGTTTACGGTCCCCTAAAGACCTATTACAATCAAGCTTCTCAACAACAAGGGAAAAACCTTTGAAATCTATAGTGTTGCGGTGGCCTTAGGTACAGCATATCCACGAGCATTTACTCCAAATAATATTTCATCTGGATTCGTAAATCAGGATTATTTCCTTTCAATGAAGCAGTTTTCACTGACGATGATTATCTTTCTTCTTATGTGACTGATAGGCCTCTTGACGATTCAAACCCTGGGACTTCTACTACTTCAGATTTAGGTTTAGGCTCTTCTGTCAATCCTGAACCGTCTACTTCTTCATCATTAGTGTCCTGCTCTGCTTTACCCTCGGGGTCATCTACATCTTTAGTAGTTTCTCTAGACAATGGTTCTTCAACAGCTCCAGCTACTTCCTCAGAACCTAACTTAACTGAAATTGCAAAAAAGGACGATGAAAAAATAAAAACATTTCTAACCCCTGAAGAAATACAACCTTACCCTAAGGCCGAGTATCGTAAGGAGAAAAAGAAGCAAGGTAGAAAACGAGGAAAAACCATGATTGCCACTGAGACGCCGGAGGAAAACGCCATAAAAGAAAAAAAATTAAAAAAAGCAAGCCTAAGAAAGAACAAATTAAAAAAGTTACCAGAAACCTAGGGCAATCCTTAACCAATGGGAAAACAGAAAAGGCAAACAGCCATTAAAGAAACAGAAGAAAACTAAACAGATATCAAGCTCCTCGTCTGATTCTGAAGGGTCTGAAGTTGTTTCAACCCATGATGAAGATAGTGGTGATGAAGATGAAGAATTGTGCCTATTTTGTCTTTCGCCAAAATTTAGTGACAAGAGTGGTGAAAAGTGGTGTAAGTGCACCTCTTGTGGAAGTTGGGTACACTTTTTGCGTGCAGGTGTAGAAGGGGACGAGTGGAAGGACTACTTGTGCGATCTTTACAATCGCAACAATGTTGTGTAGAAAGGTTTGAACTACGGTTGGAGACTTTTAAAGTTTAGAAATTGAAAACACCTGTACAACAGTCTCCCCTACCATCTACTACCAGTTTCTACACAGTATAATACGCGTTGTAGTATAATTGTTCGCAAATACGGTATGCCCTCGAACTTCAATGAGGAAAATGTCAACATCACAACACAATGTTAGTGATCCAGTTAGATGAATTGAACTGGGTACTATTTAACGTTTTACGGAATGAATACGAATATACTACTTAAAGCTGGACCCGTCAGACTTGATCTATAGTGCAAATAACTATATATCTGCTCATAAAAATTAACGAACGAACCCGAATATTGCAATATTGATATAAAAGGCATGTATACTAATTGATAAGTATTTAGTAAGTTCTGAATTAAAAATTTGTTGTAATAATGTTTGAATTACCTCTACCCAAGTCTTAATAAAAACGATATCCTTCATTTTGGTAAATCTGTTGAAGGAAACCATTATTAGGTACATCCGTTATTTATATTTATATTGAACTGAAGGTCATGACTGCTAGTTTCGCAAGAACAATAAAGATCGAGAGTAATCACTGTTACTTTAAATTTTGGTTCATTCTTATAGATGTTTTGGGAATAATTTTCAAACTAGGATATCGATAAGACGTTAAAATAATATTTGAAAATAATGAACTATTTATGTTATCTTCTCTCTACGTGTATATATGTATAAATGTTGTTCAAAATCATTTCCATCTATATCAAAATCAAATGAATCCTCAAGACCATATCACCAGACAGCAACAGCAAATAAGAATAGAAAGACTGTCATTGTCTTTGTCTCCAAATTCATTTATGGTCCAAATTTATTTAACAAATTACCAGAAAATGTGAAAACTTGAATCACTAACATTTTATTCAAGATTTACAAAAAAAAAGTGTTAACAAAACGAATTTTATAATTTTGACGACTTTTTATCATTTTATTTCAACAATAACTGGAATAAAAAAGCCAACGTTATCATCTAGTAATTTTTCTATCAGTATTCTGATCAATATTTATTCAAAAACACCAATATCTAGTTTAATAAATACTGAAGTTGTTTAATTCTTTGATAACTTTGGTTTTCTTTCGTCAATATTCAATTGTTTTTATTGTTTTACTTTTCAATACCAATAAATTTAATCTACTGAATATCAAAAAATCACTCCAATACCTGCTTCCAGTAGTGATATTTCTATCAATTCCAATGCATCAGAGACAATGAATATAATATTGGGTGTCACCTCCTTTAATAAATGAGAAGTATCCATCACTGACAAGCCAGGATCTAGGGATGCAACGGGTAATGCCAGAAATAAGCTAGCAATGAATGGCACGCAGCTGTTCTGATGATTATTCGAGCACAGCATTACAACGTTATCTTTGGATAGTTTCCTTTCTCTGAGATGCAGTGCTGTTCTGATGCATCTCATCAATAGTTCTTCATAAGTTTGCTCTTCTCCAGTGTCATTATCATACTAAAAAAGAGATTTTATTAGATTTAGAACTGATTGAAGTCTCACGAAAACTTGTTTAATGTATAAGTGGGTGTTCCAAATCACTTGATTTCCTCTATAACTCGTCTGCTATTCTAGCTATCCTTACCTATAATAGATAATGATAATAATATTTTTACTTCATTCACTATTATATACATAAAATAATCAAGCAATTGTGTATCATACCGCTGTATTCAAATTCAAGATTGACAGCACAATAAAATCATTGAAAGTTAGAAACACAGTCAAGTAATCATTATAATAAAAGCAGGGTGGCAAACTCCCATCCAAGGCTTTGGTGAGTTGCGACACCAATTTGTCATGCAACTGGTGCGAAACCGGATTGGCAGCCCAGGCGCACTCAGCAGGAAAAGAGCATATCCTCTTATGTTGGCCGTGGGTTTACTCGGTTCCCCATGTAAGAGAATGAGACCCCCATAACTGACGACCTCATTTGGATTGGGGGTCAAAGGCAAAGTGGTGGGGCCGAAAACTATGATTTCCCAAACGATGACAACCACGATAAAAACGGGCGCTTTGAGTGGACGGATGAACTAAGGAACGGTCCTCTGCATTATTATAAGAGAAGTGATCCCGCCCGGAGAAGATACATGTCCGGAATGCATGCTCTGAGGTGTAAGATACACCCAAAGTATGCTGCCTTCGCCCTTAATCTTAGGCTCGCAGAGCTCCTCCTCAGCCGATTAATGAAGTGACAAATATGCCACATGTCAGTCTGGCTGTAAAGGAGGCCGCATCATACCGCCAATAGAAGGCGTCAGAAACCGCAGGTTGTTTTATGTTATGAAGCGCCTGAAGCCATAACAACTGGCATGGGTATATACGAAAATTCACGGTGTCCTTTCAGAAGAGGATAACATCTAGTAGATCAACTCTGCCATCATGAATGACACCACTGAGACTCTGTCCCAAGTGGAGAGGAGCGATACCAGCCCTCTGATTGGGAGGAATGAGCAAAGCATCCTCAAGATTAAAGTTAAGATCAATTCGGCGAGATAATACTTGTCTCATATCCAGTGTATATCGGACAACGTAGCAACCCTTTACAACCGCAGTGCGGCGACGATTTGCCAGAAAATTGAGAGACGAGTCCACCACATATCGAATCAAGGCGTGTTGTTTACCATCAAACAGCACTGTCTTGATGGGATACGAATGCTGGTGACTGCAAAGAAGTCACTAGAGAGGAGAGCAAAAAGCATCGTTGGAAATATGGGGTTCCGCGATAAATCGTCTCGCTCATTCCAAAAGCCTCCCCGTGTTGTGAATAACCTGCTAGTGACTGATCGGGTAGAAACGTTCTGGAAGAACATCTATGAATTTCCGCAACCACTCAACGTAGATACTCCAGCCCTAGCACAGTTAAAATCTTTCTGCAAGAGGCTCTGTCAGCCCGAGCACAATGATTTGCGCAATCTAATAACTCCGAAAGACATTCGCTGCTCCAGGCCCAGATGAGTTGAATAACTATTGGTAGAAAAAAATGTCAGGTACCCACCACTATATGGCAAGAGTTTTTAACTCATGGCTAAATGGGGAGTAACATTTTCCGGATTGGTTTGTCGAAGTGCAAACCGTATGAATCACCACAATCGGAGATTTGTCTGATGATAACCCGAATTTCATATATGCGAATACTTTCTGCAGCTGGCCTGGTATATGAACGGATAAATGAGCAAAAAGAGTTAAAGGATATGTGAGGAGAACTTGCTCATCGATAGATGTATCACGCAGCACGTATCTGCTCACCAACCTTCCTTACTGATCATATGATAATAATGATGATAATAATACTCCCTCATAAACATTCATAGAGTGTACCCAAAGGCATAGCCTGTGGGGATAGAGGACGGCTATCATTATTATTATTTTCAAGTTTGGAGTGTCTACGTAACAATGGTACTGGATGGAGTTCAGATCCCATACTCTGCATTGTCTTCGACTATGAGGAAGCAGGTATCAAAGCATTTCTTTTCAGGGCTGGGGCTTTGGTAGCCGATTAATCCGGTCTCGTATTCGGAACTGAACGCGGTGACCCAAACTCTGTCACCGAGTTGGAACCTTACGTCAAAGCTGCGGAGACAAAAGAACTCCTGCAGCTACATTCTTCAAGAACATCGAAGACCCTAGCTTATTTGACAGGATAGTGTCTTCAATGACACCTTGGTCTTCCGTAGTCAGTAACGAGGTCTTGAACACTAGATGTAGAGCATGTCGTGGGGTTCCTCAGACCATAATACATTTGCTGTCATACTGTCAAGTTTACGCGGTTTCTCAGCCACAGGCATAATGAGGCACTACAAGTACTGTACAACCTTATATGACACTATTACTGTAAAGACCTGTGTTGACTAAAAATATAGAGGATATTGATTTTTTGTGGAGAATAATTCATGTCGAATCTATTGAAACTACTCATTTCCCACCAAAAGGCAAATAGAAGCCAAATAAGCCTGACCATCAATAGTGGACGATTTACGTCATAGTTTTCAGCTCCAGGCGAAACGAACCTCATCCTTAAAGAGGAGGAAAAAAGGATTAAATATCGAAAGTTACTGTTTGAACTCCGCAGGATTCACGTGAACAATTCTGTTTAAATGATGGTTCTGATCTTAGGGGTACTTGTTGGAATAATGAAGCATTTTGTAGGCCTTTCAAATTGAATTATTGATATTGGTGGTGCTGATTTGAGGCCACAGTAAGGGGAGTTTATTCATAAAGTCATGTACGTTCAAAGGCGAAGGATAATTTTCAACAAATAATTGTATCTCAAAAGCGAATATAATCATTGTTCTTCAAAAAAACAATTGGAGATAATTTGTGAACAGACACAATTAGACGTTCTACTGAACTGAGGGTTGTTCAGAATTGATGACAGAATAGAAATAGTATTTCGTCAGAAATTGTAAATGTCTTTTGAAGATCTATCATTGTATGGAAACTTGCCCAATTGATTCATGGTATATCTCAGCGTACGTTTTCGACAATAAAATGGAACACTATCATTATTTTCATCACGAGAGAGATATTCATCATCAGGATAAAATACGTAGAACCTTGTTGGTACGGTATGGTGTGAAATGATGAAAGACTATTCGGAGAAATCAAACATAATGCATTTTTCCATCAGTGAGCTATACTTTACCTGAGCCACGGAATTCTTATACTTCTTCATGCCGCTGAAGAACTGATATCCTGAACCAAGTTCATTTGGCAGAAAATCGGACGGTGCATCTATCACGTTATCCTCTTCTTCTTCACTGTCAGATCGCGGCTCTGAAAATAAAATCATGAATCACTGAGACGCCATGACTCAACGTATCGGACAGTGGAATGTATATCTCTATCCTTTTTTTTCAAAACCATCTGTGACACCTATAAATAATAGTCGTGATATCCATTCCCAGAAGGAAAGGCTTTCCGGAGAAATAATTCTCTAATCAGGTTCCGTAAATTAAATAATCCAATAAGTCCTTACCAGTATGATTTCAGAAAAGGTTTGTCAACCGAAGCCATAAAATCGTTGACAATGAATAGATTTGCGGGATCGTAGTGAAGCAGTAGTTGTTGATAATGTCATGAGAGAGGTGCCTCAGGGTTTTGCACTATCATTCTTTGATATACATAAATGATATGCAATATATTTCATAACACGCAATAGCTTTTTAAAGAATATGTTTGCCCACAATACAACTTGATAGCAAGTTGATAGATAGATAGATAGATTTATTTGGTCATGATATGCATAAAATACATTTACGACAAGTCACAAATTACAAGAAAGTGTAGATATAAAAATAAAATCGAAAAGATACAATAATCAATTCATCAATTCATTATAATACTCATAGGTCCGCGTTCTGCCTGTGGATATAGGCTGAGACCGCATAAAGTGGACAAGATGACAGCGAATGCATTATGATATCAGCTGCCCCACGACACACTCTGCATCTAGTGTCAGGGACCTCTATACCCAAAGGCTAGCCTATCATTATGGACATGCCGCAGAATATGTGGCAAAACATGGGGTATGTCACCAAAACAAATAACTGGCTGTACGTAATCGTCATTTGACCATCAATAATCACGTATGGCTCTGTAGTCTGGTGGAGCAAAGGCCAACAAAAAATGGCCCAGGATAAACTTAACGGACTACAGAGACAAGCATGTCTGACGATTACTGGGGCTATTCGCTCCACGCCAACGTCAGCAATGGAAGCCCTTCTCGGATTACCTCCTCTTCACATAGGTTAGGAGAGAGAGGCAAGATGGGCAACATACAGACTCTACAAAGCGGCCATTAGTCTACCGCAGGCAGTAGTCATGAGAAGCAGCAGCATGCTGGAGGGCATAACAGCTCACAACATTCTAGGAATGCCCTCAGACATCATGCCTAAAAGTATCAACCTTCACACGTCCTACACTGTGGTCTTCCCCGAAAGAGAAGACTGAGTTCGGAATGAAACTGACCTATGTAGGGCAAATGAATGTTGGTTTATCGATGGTTCCAAATCTGGAAGGTGTCGGAGCCGGAATATACGAGATAAAGCAAGTAGTGAAACGCTCATTCAGTATGGGTAAATTAGCTACGGTATTCCAGGCAGAGGTATATGCCATTGAAATGTGTGCAAGGGAGCTGGAAAATCGACGCCACACACGAAAAATAATAAAAAAAAATTTAGACAGTCAAGCGGCACTGAAAGCGCTTGAATCCAATTGCTTTAAATCCAGAGCAGTATGGAACTGCAGAGAAACCTTAAACCGACTGGCACAACGCAACAACGTCAATCTAGTCTGGATACCAGGTCACACGGGCCTAGAAGGAAACGAAATAGCGGACGCCCTAGCAAAAGGGGGGGGCCGAAACAACGTTCACTGGGCCAGAACCGGTAATCGGTTTAGCACATAGCACTGCCAAGAATGTCATAACATCCTGGGCTGACAACAAAAGACTCGAGTACTGGCGTAGTCTACCGGGCCTAGCCCATTCCAAAGCATTTATTGCTTGCACAAGGAAAAAACAGGACTCTGACAAGCTGCTAGAACTCAATAGAGCACATCTCAGAGTTATAGTAGGTTTGCTCACTGGCCACTGCAAACTCAAACACCACATGCATAAAATCGGACTTGCACAAGATGCAGAGTACCGCCTATGCATGGAGGAGGATGAAACGGCTAAGCACATTTTATGTACATGCACCGCAGCGGCCAGAACCAGATTTTCAACATTTGGCAATACAACAGTAAGGCCAGAGAACCTGGTAAATTGTTCTCCCAACGTACTCCTCAATTTCGTTAAGATATTGGATATACTGGCAGAAATATATCCATGGGTGAGCCACAATAGGCCATTGGCCGCAGTGGAGGGCCTGATATGGGCCCACTCACGTTCAAACCTAACCTAACCTAACACACACACACCTCACGGGGGCACGTCCTCATAATTAGCCTAGGGCGGTCAGAACTCTTGATCAGTCGCTGTGTGTCGTAAATGGTAGTTGATAGATAGATAGATAGATTTATTTGGTCATGATATGCATACAATACAGCTACGACAAGTCACAAATTACCAGAAAGTGTATATATAAAAATAAAATAGAAAAGATACAATAATCAATTCATCAATTCATCATAACACTCATAGGTTCGCGTTCTGCCTGTGGATATAGGCTAAGACCGCATAAACTGGACAAGATGACAGCGAATGCATTATGATCTCAGCTGCCCCACAACACACTCTGCATCTAGTGTCAGGGTCCTCTATACCCATCACGCGACTACGGTAGATTATTTTGTACAACGTTCCTCAAGAAGGACACCATTTGCTAGTGCTGATTGTAACAAATATATCATCTCTTTTTTTGTTGGAAATGACCACCTGCAAACATGCATGTTTCGAGATTATTTCCTCTCATGGAGTCGTCTATGACAGAAATTTCATTTATAATTGTTACACGCATAGTGAAATATTGTCTGCGGTCGAAAAAAATAATCATCCATATAGAATAGAAAACTGTCATATCCGTATCAGTTTTCAACCTGATGTTTCAAAATTCTTCGAAATACCTACATGTTGAAAAGGATCATTGCATAAATAAACCATGTAAGATTGATCAACTCTAAGTGAAATTAATCTTTCCGAACAGGGACATTTCAGTAAAACAGAGAAAATTTTTATAGTTTTCATAAAGAGGCAAGATATCTCAATAGGCCACCTCATTTCTAAGAACAGAGGGGTAGATTGAGTCTCCGAAACTCGAGAGTGCCTTGGACAAAATTAGCAGTCTTCGTTTTATGTCGATACAGTCCATATGTGAATATTCAGTTCTTTATGTAAGTATTGTTTGTGTGAATTCTGATAACTTTTCTTCAACTCTGATCACTACGAAGGCGCTGAAAGGCCAGAGTTTTTCTTTTTTGATAATCCTGACTTCATTCTCGGGATTCCGACTTTATTCTCAGGATCCCGACTTTCGGGATCCCGACTTTAATGTCGGGATTAGTCAAATACTTAAGGAATAAGCAGTTTGAAAAATACTTACGTATATATTATTCCACGCCATAAAAAAAATTCCAAAAAAGACATTATAAATAACCGGCAAATATCAATTTTGAACACATTATCAAAAGTATCTGTGGAAATTATAGCAAATAATAATACTCCCTCATAAACACTCATTGAGTGTACTCAAAGGCATAACATGTGCGTGTAGAGGACAGCTATTATTATTATTTGCCATGGTGCTCTGGGGCGACATAACGATACGTGGAATAGGCATCCAGGCAACTCACATTACACTTGCTTTACAAGTCATGTGGCTGCCTAAAGAGACCTATGTTATTGAGAAAAAATATTCTCGCGTATTGAGACCTCGAACGTTTATCCAACGCAAGTCAGAAGTTCCACTGCCAGATACCTCTGCTAATGATTTAAATGTGATTGCATTTTTATCTAAGCATCAGCATGGGTTCAGAATAAACATATTTATTCAACCTGAGTCATGTCATCTGCTCAGTTATGTTCATCGACAACTTGACATCCATTGGTTTGTAATCTCTTTTATATTGGATCAATCGAATGGTTTCCATACCATGTGTTTCCAAATATTGGGCATCCAGCTATCGCCTCTTAGGATTCTTATTGATATTGTTGACTGGCTAAAATCATATATGACGAATCAAAAAAAATTGCAGTAAGGTGCTACGATTCAAGATCAAATGTATATACAATGTGTAGTTGGGTGTTCCCCAAGAAGCATTTCTTGGACTCCTCCTTTTTCTACTATACGTGAATGATGTACCCCAATATGTTATAAATGCTCATGTACCAAGATATGCTGACGATACGATGATCACAATTCAAGGAGACCATGTAGAAGAGCTAATGACCTTCAACTTTAGTCTCAGGAGAGACATAATCATCTACCCAAGCAATTATAATCCTAGCGAAGAAGTGAAGTTCTTAGGTCTTCATTGAGATGAAAGACTAATTTGGGACTCCCGAATAGACATTATTTGCTCGAGACTAAACAAATCCTATTTCATGTCAAGTTGAACAACAAGCTATTTACGAAAATTCTTGGTAACGGGGCGTTTTTAGAGTCCCCGCAAACTATAGAATGCACAATAACTTTGCTTGTAAATGTTACCACTAAACCTAAGAACTTCACTCTTTCGGTAGGGCTAAAAAACGGATTAGTCCATTATTGGATTGATGATTATGTTGTTGTTTAAAAAATTGTAGTGTCTCTTCTGAGATGAAAATTGATAGTCATCGTTTTTTCTCATATTGAGAATTTGTTGATATTGGTGGCGCCTTTCTACATTGTCTCCTGATATTGTGACTGTCGTATCGTAAGCATATATGATCACATATAGGCGATTCTAGAAACGACGAGGTACAAGAACTGATCCTTGGAGGAAGTATATGCCTTGGATCTTACACATCGTTGCAACTCACTATCATTTTTAGATTTGCTGTATATGATTCCTCCCAGTCAACGATGTTAATAGGAATCCCAAAGATGATAGCTTAATTATATCATATTTCAGGATACACGGTATGGACCACTGTCTATAGATCTAATAGAAAAGACATCACAAAATTATTGTTGTCGAATTGTTGATCAACATAATGGAGCCC
Source organism: Chrysolina americana (assembly GCA_958502065.1). NCBI lineage: Eukaryota > Metazoa > Arthropoda > Insecta > Coleoptera > Chrysomelidae > Chrysolina > Chrysolina americana. The sequence goes on from OY293412.1 coordinate 12,387,390, forward strand.
ATGACATGACCCAATTTCGAAAGATGTTTATCCTGAACCCATGCTGATCGCACACAACAAATCAACAGATTCAGATGTTGAGATTAGTCGATTTTGGTCATTCGTTAGATATTTGGGTGGATTATTCACGTAGAGTATAAAAATATGGTGTCCTAGAACTGATCCTTGAGGATCACCCAGCACATCGTTTATACATTTAATCTCACATCGTAGCATCTCATTATCATTCTTTGATTTGCCATACATGATTTCTCCAAGTCAACAATGATAATAGGAATCCCATAAAATAGCTTGATGCCTAATATTTCAGAATACCAACACCATATCAAAAATGTCTACAGATTTTATTGTTGTCAAGTTGTTGACTTAACTGAGTAGATAACATGACTCAATTTCAATAGATGTTAATCTTCAACCCATTCTGATTCTTAGACAACAAATCATTAAGATTCAAATAATGCATAATAATACTATATTTGTTATAGTTTTACAGATAACTTTGATGAGTTCAAAAGTTATATTTACAGGTAATTTAAAATGTGTTTTTCATCACTCCTTTCATGGGGTGGAATAACATATACGTAAGCCTCCTTCAAAGTACTTATTCCTAATTGATTCGAGCAATCCCGAGATTAAAGTCTGAATCCCGACTTCATAGTCAGGATCCCGAGATTAAAGTCGTGATCCCGAGATTAAAGTCGGGATTCCGAGAATAAAGTCGGGATTCCGAGAATAAAGTCGGGATTCAGACTTTAAAGTCAGGATCCCGAGTTTAAAGTCGGAATCCCGAGAATAAATTCGGGATCCCGAGAATAAAGTCGGGATCCCGAGAATAAAGTCGGGATCCCGAGATTAAAGTCGGGATTATAAAAAAAAAGAAAAACTGTGGTCCTTCAGCGCCTCCGTAGATCTCAATATGAGGAAGTAGGTACTTGATTTTCATTATGTTTCATATTGTTTTATATTTTATGTTTTATAAACAATCTTTCTTCCTTAGTCATAATGAATCTCTCATTCAACTTCTAGTGCATTTTCTGTATTTTTATTTTACCAGATCATTGCTTTCATCGTCAGTTCATGTTAACGATCTGATACCAATTCCAATAATAATTAATTGCCCAAATTAAATCATTTGTAACTTTGATTATTTTATTTAACATAAATATTCAAGTATTGTTAAATTCTGTAGAAGTTCATACACGAGGTGTTATTGCCTTGTCAAGTTGTCAAGTGGAGAATAGGAGTCACCAGAGTTGAAAAACGAGTGTTAACTTCGCGAATCTATAAAAAAGTTTTCAAAGAGTCCTGTGGAGGAAAAGTAAGAATATAGCGTGTAAGCGAATCAGAAGACGAATAAAATATTTAGGTGAGATAGAAATATTAAATTTTCGTATACTTGGTAACATTAACGATTTCGCTCGATCGTATCGAATGTGACAAATCGCTATTCAATTAAAAAATAGCTTCCGTTACAGCTTCAACATATTCTGATCTGATCGCAAATACATAGGGATATACAAATCAGAGTGCTGAAAATTTTACCATTTCTGTTGAATACTAGGCAAATAAAACTGAATTCCTAAAATGGCCTTGACATACAGCTCACTCCGCAGTAGAAATCGCAAGTTCGTCTACAACTCCACAAGCTTCTTTCATGGTTGTTCCGCCAGAACTGTTTGAACCTACTTTGCTTTGAATCAGGAGAGTGCATTCTTAAAAATTCTAATATATAGCTTACCGTTGTCAGCTACCTCTGCCTCCATGTCTTATCTATTTTTCAATAAACGTTGAACTAACTATATCTTAGCTCGTTCGCAAAAGGACATCTTGAGAGCATGCGCTTATAAAAAATGTATGTGCCGGGTGGCATGTATCGCTATCCTATACTTAAATGAATAAAATAACAGGCAATTCAGATTCTCTTCGATTTCAGATTGGAATATTATACAAAAATCGATTTTCCCATGGACAGTGTTTTTAATGGATGTCTTTTACATAATAAGTGGTTATGAACGGGAAGCTGCCCTTCACGAAGAAACTAGGTCAGGATACCTACAGGGGGTGTTTTAAATTTTGAAGAGAAATTGAGCAAATCAGTTGCTACTAATACCTAGGACCAGACAGGAAGGTCAAAACTATACATCAAAAATTGAGTTGATTACATATTTACCATTCGGATAAATGCATAATTGGAACCATTGGTGAAAATAAAACTCAAGAAATTACTGTTAGCTTCGAGCTCCTAAGGATAAACGCGCGTTTAGTAAAATTGAAGTTGTTTTGATGTTTTGTGTAGTTTTTATTTCTTGAGAACATCAAATTAGGCAATATTTTTTGGATAGATGACTATAATATTCCCAATTGTCCGATCTGTAATCAGTAAAGTTCTTACTAGTCTGAATGACCTCTGCTTTGAAGACAATAAGAGTATGGGAATCCCTCAAAAGTATGGATATCTTTTTTCAATGCACATTCGAGAAAGGCCATGGACATATTTTGTCGCATGCGTCAAAGGACAGTAGACGTTTGAGAATTGGGCCCCATGACTCAATTCCGAAGTTAACGAAAATTCGTAGGAGTGTTTAGGGATGGTAGTGGGTGTATTTGCTAGGTTTTCGTCCACGAGGACCCTCTGCTCTTTACTCTGCGCTGACCTAGCACTGGATTGGTCGAAATTTTCATTGTCGCCTGAGTATCACTAAATATTATCGGTTTGATATCAAGATCAAGATCTCTGAATGAATATTTCATCCATATGGCCTGTCTACAAGCAAGGGGCAAAGCCATATATTCAGACTCAGTAGTTGAGACAGAGACGGCATTTTCATAAAAACCTGCATAACCACTTTGGGATCTTCGATCTTCTAAACAGCTTGCATATGAAGCATCAGTATGCATGGAAACTTCAGGGTTCTTCGTTTTGCAGTAATGTAATTTTTCTTTATAGGTTTCTCTCAAGTAGCGAAAGATATTTTTAAGCATATTGGTATGTACTTCAGTGGGTTCCGCATTGAACTGAGATAAAATATTCACAGCAAATTCAATATCTGGTCTCGTTCCCATGGCAAGATAAAGAAGACTTCCAATCTGTGACTGATAAACAGCTCTGTCTGTTCTTTTATCATGGAGTTTTACTTTTTGGGGTTGTGCACCACAATCCATGGGTTGTAACATTGGCTTGCAGTTCAGAAAGTTATATTTATCAATAATTTCCAAAATATATTGTTCTTGATACAAACAGACAGAATTTTCAGACCACTCAATCTGAATGGAAAGTAGGTAACTTGGAACTCCTAAAAAAGTTACTTCAAAGTTTTCTTTTAGTAAATTCTTTATTTCCTCTGTCTTCTCTTCTGTGGAGACTAGTATCAGAATGTCATCAACATAAATCGCCACTATTTGTTGAAACTAAAAGAACTAGAGGTGTAAAAGCAATTGTCAGACTATCTGACTGCAAATAACATGCTTGTACTTTCAAATCAATCGAGTTTGTGACGAAATCACTCATGCGAAACAGCATTACGACAATTTTCAAATGGAAACAGTCTTTCGATAAGGGTGAATTTTGTAGCTGTATTTTTGGACTTAAAAAGAGCACTCGAAACAATTGACCGCACCATACTTATTGAAAAAATTTGAAAAAATTGTTATTGATGGTGTAGTGTTCATAGATCATTTGAGTGAACGCTAACAAATCAACAAAATTAATGAGATATTATCTCTACCCATTGTAAATGATGATGGGGTGCCTTAAGGAAGTATTCTAGGACCACTTTTATTTTTAATTTACATCAATGATATGAGTCAGTTCCATGCCTGTGACTTTGTGAATCTCTGCGCAAATAATACTCTTCTAGCAATTTCTAATGACAATTTGGATAATGCCATAAATAAAATGAATAAGTCACTACAGCAGATTCAAGCTTATTTGAACTCTAATAAACTGAAACTCAATGTTGATAAAACTAAGGCAATGATTCTTACAACATCATATAGATATAAAAATCATCAACCTGAATCAGTACAATATAACTATTCATAATAGCCAAATTGACTTTGTCAACAAGTTTAAATATGTGGGATTCATGTTGGATAATACTTCATTATTTGGAGCTTATTTTAGTTATATGTCTAAAAAATAGCAAAAAACCTATACTTTCTTTTCAAGAATCTCGAAACGTTTGTCAACTAATTCACGAATAACAGTATACAATACCATAATACAGCCAAACTTCGACTACTGTGCCAGTATATTATATTAGTTTGATAAAAATAAGGTATCATCATTACAAAAATTTTCAAATCGTGGAATGCTTATAATTCTCAAATGCAATCGTCTCACCAATGCTTGAAACATTACAGAGGTTGTCTATAAGGGAACGGCTCTATCAGCGATCAATGATAATTATTTTAAAAATATTGAATAAACAATTACCTGCCTATCTAGATGAATTCATTAGCTACAATTCTGCCATACATGATCATTAGAGGAAACAACAATTTTGACCTACCGAGACAGAATATGTACTCCTCTATGAAATCACTTTTTTATAGAGGACTGGATGAGTTTAATAAATTACCAACATCCATCAAAGAATCAAATTAATCCAATGAGTTGAAGAAAATCTTAATTTGAAATATTAAAACTAATTCACAATGAAACCAATCTGTCAAAAATAGGTGTATCTACTAATAATAATCTTCGTAATGTGCGTAATATACGTATGCTTGCATATATTCCTTTTATGGAAGTCTGCATACGCTATTATTGACATTTATTTGTATAACTTTGAAGTTATTTGTATTTAGTTATTTATATTCACTTATTTATACTTATTTAACCTTCATTGTAATTAGGATGTATCTATTCTACTAATAAAGATTTCATTCGTTCATTCAATAGACCAATACATTTTACGAAAGACGATGTAGAAACTTGATTACTTCTTTCACTTTTTCACAACGTTTTGTTTGCTCGTATCCGCAATCGTCTTCAGGTGAATCCTGACAAGTTCAGATGCTATACGAGATTTTTATAGGTTTGTTGATGTGGTATAATTAAGGTGTGATGATGGTGGTGTTGTGGCGTAGTTTAGCGCTTTTTCTTTCCTTCAAAGCGGTCTCTATACGTTTTTAATGTTCCTCTCTTTGAAGAATACAAACTTCGCCGGGAATTGCTAACCACACCTGTACTGAGCACCATCGAAATCTTTGGGACTAGGCTAGTGATCTTCATAGAGAGAAACATTGGTTGAAACTAAAATTTATAGTAGAAAACCGTGTATATCGAAGCCAATGGCGCTTTCAGTCAGCAGAGCATGGAAATCAAAAACGTATGGAGACCGCTCATAGACCGATTTGAAGGGAAGTAAAAACGTGAAACTACGAAACTAACACGTGACACAACACTACCATAATTACACCACATTAACAGACATATAAACTCTAAGACAGTTTCCTCTCATACTCATGTCTGAATATCTGCAAAGGAAGATCATGACTTACGGTGTCTAACGCTTTCGACAGATAAATAAATACACATAAACTTGATGGACTGTTTTCGGCCAAAGCAGAAGAAATCTCAGAGGTCAGCGCTGCTAGAGCATCTTCCGTTGAAACTTTCTGTCCGAAACATTTGAATAGATTTAGCAGTAGGAGTGTTGAAGCCTCAACAGGATTTCTTACGAGTATTTGTATAGGAAAACATCTAAGAAAGCTAGTTTCAGAAGATTATGGTACTTGTGGGTTTTGCACGGAAAAACCGGATACACCCTACCAGTTGACAGTGGGGGAAATATCACACATAGACCATTTTAGCATCCTCAAATGCCCTTAGAAATGAGTCCTTGAAGGACTGCTATGCACATAGGAAAGGTGAGGCATCAATCGTATTTGGTCACAATACCAATATGACAAAAAAGTGAAACATTACTCAGTTGAATCATCAAACTTTCAATATTCCCTGGATAGTCATATGCATAAAACATCTCTTTGGATAATTTGGTTTTTAATGTAAGGTAAATTATGGAAATAACAATTAATGGAACGAGTAACACTTTCAAATAAGGCAAAAGGATATTTTCAGTCATCATCATCTATCACGTGATGTAAACGTTTTGGAAGCTCTTCGTCTTCATCAGAGTCATCATCTTCATCCCCCAACCTGCAATAATTTATAAAAATGTAATGAAATGTAAATGAATAGCTGTAAGATCGGGATTCGAACAAATTTTATTGTTATGATAACCATTTTTAGTTTTCCTGTCACTTTTTCGTGAAGTAAGTACTTGATTTCAGCTTGGAAAATGCATTTTTATGGAATTAAGTACTGTAATGGAAAATTGAACAAGACTAGTCCAGTAAAATCAATCCAGGAATGATATTTTTACCAGAATAGTCCAGTAATTTTTTTTACAAAACAAGTTTCTTTCCGTTTGTTTCGTGTGTAAGCAAAAATGTTTTACCTACATTTTATGCAATTTTATAGAGTTATACATGTACATAGGTACTGTAATTTGAATAAAACTGAGTTCTTTTGCTAGAGGAACTAGAAATTTCAATGGCTAATCAGCAGCAACTGACACGAGTTCACTGTTGTTCCACTTTTTTTGTAGAACTTGACCTTAGGGCCGGTTTCACCAAAAGCTTCAATCTGGATTCAGCCCTTAAGTCGGATTTCAGATCAAGATTAGGGTAGTGTTGCGTTTCACTACTTTCAAATCCGAGATATATTCGTCTGATCGCGATTGAGATTAAATCGCCCGTTTTTGAACTAGGGGATTATCGCCTAACCTAACTTCTGATGATTGAAAACAACTGTGTTCAAACTTTCGGCATTAATGAAGGATATAACTCATTAAGTATTTGGTGGGCAAATGGCTCATATACGAAAACTAAAAATTATGTTCACACAACCCTGTTTTGCAACACACTGAATAATAATGTAAAGCCCATTTTTGTAACACCCACTAACAAAGCTAAAATAGCCATTAGATCAAAAAAGAAATGTTTGCACTTCCGGGACTAAAATGCCAACTTTAGCCCCTTCAACATGGACTTAAATGTATCTTTCAGTCCCTAGGGAAATAAAATTGCATTTCAAATCCCTAGGGACATAAAGTAAAAATCAAACTTTACCGCAGCTATACTCTTAGTAACTAGGACAAAACTTATCAGGTCAGCTGCCCTATTTATATCAAAATTTATAGATTCATTCATTTCTTGATTCATTTTCTTGATATGTTACTTAAATCACGATTCGTTTAAATGTCAACATTAATTGAAATGTTACTGAATTGAAAAGTGTTGTTGACACTGTTGCTATAACGTTACCTACTGAGTAATCCAAGTACGTGTTTATATAACTCATCAAAATTATTAACTGTATCAATGTTGAAAGTTATAATACTGGGAAGTGCAAGAAATAACGTATATGCCTCAGGACTAAAGATATATTTTATCCCTTACGTAATTATTGGCCCTCGGGCTCTACGAGCCCCAAGGCAATAAACATCACATGCGGGATTAAACTTTAGTCCCTTGTTATATAATATACTAATTCAGATCCAGTTAATCCAGTTGTTTCAAGACGTTTAACAGGTATCCGTAGTTACGTGTAATAAACAAACATTTTGACTGTAATTTTATGTATCCATTTGCTACCTAATTCAATGAATTTATACCGTGTGTGCGATTTGGAACAGCAACAAAATATTATTTTGAACCCATGGACCGATTTTAAAAAATGAAATTTTCAAGTCATAGAGCTTCATTGAATATACAAAGTTTTATAAAGAAATAAAAAATACGCGGGAGATGAAAATTAAAAACGGGTTTTATCGTTTTTTTCTTTAGTTTCGAGGTATTGTTGAAAGTACCACCAGCCCCAGCCTAGTTCAATTCTATATCATTCGGCACAGTTTTCCGAAAAGGAGAATTGAGGTCAAAAAACTGTGAGTAAGGTTGATGGTGGTTGTTAAAAAAATTGTTATTTCCATCAACCGGCTGCACTCATAAGAGCACAACCCTCAGAAGTCTTCGAAAGTGTTGTGCGTGCTAGGAAAGACATAGCTCTCACCTTTTAATATGTGATGCCAAACAACTTCATTTTTCCAATTGATATTTGATGTTTTTCGCCAATTTATCGGTTGTGTGAATCTCTTTTCACATCATTATACGACAAACATATTTTTTGAAATATTTACGTATTTTATTCAATTACAACGCTCATTTGTAATAAAAATTAGAAATTCTCAAGATTACTGAGGAGTCGATTGTGAAAAAGTCGTTTTTTTGGATTTTTACATTTTCAACGCAATTTTTCCATACGAACAATATACTTTCTTCACACCATCTTATAGTCGACGTTTCAATGAAGAAAATGAATACTTACTGAAGAAGTTCAAATATTGAAAATTTGATAACCATTTTTTTATTGAAAATTGGACATTTTTTTAAATTCAAATTTATATGAATCAAAAAATAAATATTTGCTCCGAAAAAAATACAGACCATTAAAAATACAAAAAGCTCTCTCACCAACTTTTATAAAAAAATTCAGAAAGTTGCAAGAAATGAAAATTAAAAACAAAAAGAAAAAACGGTTTGACTTATTTTCACTTTTCAAATTTGGTCCTTAGGTTCCAACATAACAGGGTATTGCGGTTTGAATATGGATGAATTTAACGAATATGAAGAAAATGTTATACCTGGATTACTTATGTATTTGTTGCAAAATATAAGATCGCTCAATATATTCGAAGCACTACATTTTGAAATATGAATTGGTGGTTTCATGCTGAAGTAAAGCGTCTTTTTCTCCCTTTGCGTTTGCTTCCCTCGGTCCCTACAGGAGCCCTGTGGTAGCAAACCTTACGGAAGAAAAATACACACTTTTCTCCCTAGTTAAACGAATATCTAAGTATATCCGAGTATGAACTCCTATTTTTTGTATCAGAAAGTTCTTCTGTATATCGTCATATCTTCTTATGACATTTTCTTGAATGAATAGTGTTCAGAAAATGTACTTGGGTTGTTATAAGAGATACGAAACTGTTCCTACTCACCTCTGCTTTTTCTTATCTAATCCATGAATTTTCTTGACAAGATTATCGTCTTTGCTATGAAACACTTTTTTCTTTTCATGAGCGTACTTGATACTGAATTTGTGTTTCTTGTTATGTGAATAACTTTCTTCCTCTTGGTCATCATCATCATTGCAGTTCTTATCCTTTTTTCCCGTTCCTCCTTCAATTTTCTCGCATGTCTTCTCATTTTCTTCAATAATGTTTTCATCACTCATTCCTACCTTTTTATCAACAACTTCATCTGATTCGGTTTTTGTTTCCATACTTTCATGCTCCATACTATCGTTTTCTTCAATATTTTTGAGTATCTTCGATTTTTCATGGTTCTTTTTACTTTCATTCAAAACTGATTTGGGTACTTTCTTCCTTGAATCCTTTCTTTGTGTATTCTCTCCACTCTCCAAAAATTTTGATTTTATTTTATGGCTATCTTCTTTGTATGATTCCAGATGTTCCTCTGAGGAATCATCTGTATCCTGTATCATGTTGATTTCATTGGTCTGATATGATTTTGAATATTTTTGATAATCCTTATGATTTTTCTTTTTCGTTTTGATGTAATTTTTCTTTCCAGAATCAAACTCTGTGGAGTCAATATCACCAATTTTCTTTTTCAAATGAGCCAATTTGTCTTTCACAAAAATTACGTTTTCAATTATTCGATTCTTCGAACTAGTTTCACTCTCTTCTTCTTGACTTCCGTCCTTTCGTTCAGAAGAACCGTTCTTCAACAAATTCTTGATACCAGTTCTTCCCGCGTGATGTTTAGACGGTTTCCTAACCTTCACGAAATCAGCTGAATATTTTCCATACTTTTGGTCGTTCATTGCCATATACTTCCGACTGTTTTCTTCTTTCTCATATCGAGAAACTTCATCTTCATTAGAACTTTCATATTTGCAACTTTTACCTTTACATTTCTTTTTCTCACTTTTACTATCGAATTTTTGTCCTGATACAGACTGAGCAAGTATGTTTTCAGTGTCCCTTTGAATATCAAACGTTTTGAGTTTCTTGTTTTGTGCTCCAGTTGAATCCAAACATATACAAAACAAAGTTATCAAAGAACTTTGAAGAATAATCCTAAAAATTGAAAATAATTGGTGAAATTACATCCATTCTTCAGGGCCAGTTTGTGATAGTAAGTTCAACTTATATTTGACAACCGTACACTACCTAAATATATTATGTGGAAGGGTTTTTTTCTGTTCATAAATAAATAAATTTTTATATGTGATTACCTACATTTGGACAAAACGACTACTATTATAAAACATCTTCAATAACTCACCTCATATCTATTATCTTCAAAACAATTGCAAATTCCCAATCATTCACTACAAACAAAAAAGAACAATTTTTTAGCGTCTTATTAACTACTGCATATTTGCAACCTTTGTGAAAAAATCAAAGCTATTATTTTCCATAGAATACATGAAGTTTTCAATATCATACACTGCTTGACAGTTTTACGAGTAGAAAACTGATCGAGTGCCAAGAACTGTTAAACATTCAGAATGAGTGATAAAATATTTCACTGAAAATATTGTAAGTAACAAATACATATCACGAGTCGAACAAACCGAGGTAGCTACCTATATCGGATAATTTCACGAAGACATGTTCTGTCTTCATTTTCATCAACCGCTGGAATGAGATAGGCAAGATTATATTTTTAAAATCTGGCAGAGACTTCGCCGATATTAACCAGTGGTGTATCGATTGAGGTTTCTAGGGAACATTAAGGTAAAATGCAATTCCCAGTACAAATTTGAAATTCTAATAGAAAACTTGTAAGAACCTACCATATACAAAATTTGGTTTATGTTGATCTGTAGTTTGGGGTGGAGTTTTTAGATATTTTCCTGCTTCAACTCGGCATGGATGAAGACAAGTTTAGTATATTCGAAGACTGAAACTTCTTTCCATTAAAATTTGCACTCAGAACTCTCCGGGAGACAAGAAGCCAGTAAGCACCGACTTTTTGACTTGTTATGCCATGCACCAATGAGAATTCACACTACTCAAGATCGTCCATGTACGTCAGTCACCCATTCAAAATGTTGCTTGATTTCAGATTTGAGAGTACCCGAATTAGGGTCGGTTTCCCATTATACCGTCAAGCAAATTTTGTTATCAGCTATCTTTAGTCTCCAGCCAGTACGTTTCTGATCCTCACCCCATCCAATTATGCAATATGTACTAGGCTATTATAATTTTTTGTTCAATCAATCTTTACTTGCTGACATAAAAAATCACCATGTCATCTACGGGGAGAAGATACTAGCTTTATATCGAAGATTGGGCCACCTACAAAATAAGAAAGCACTACTATCAACTCTCACATTCCTCTCTTGTAGTCGTGATGAGAAAGTGATTCCTAAGGACCGAATATAACATCAGATACTTCCAAGCTCAGAGAATATACTTTTGTCATATCACAGCATGCCTTGAGAGAACGCATTTACAACACCAGGAAAGCACTACCTCAAACAGATGAAAAATTATTGGACATCAGTTCTAAACTTGCCAACAACATGCATATAGGTTTGACAAAATCGATGCAATCACAAGCAACTGTCAAATTGGTAATCGCTCTCAAAAATCTTGTTTGGACGAAAACCAAGAAGAGGTTATGCGAGAGTGAGGCTTTTATCCCTAGGCCGTATGGTCTACCAAAAATCCACCAAACCATCGTGAACTTGCGAAACATTCATCCACGTTACTACAGCGTTAAATTGGCAATTCATCTTCCTACGTGACTAATTCATCAAATTTTGTTGAAGAGGCGTTTTAGAGGTACCGTCAGATGAAGTCATGAGAGAAATTGAACTACTTCATCTTTAACAACAAAATATACCAGCAATCAGATGGTGTTTCAATGAGAAGCCCACTAAGCCCAGTTATTGCAAATTTCTCTATGAAAAACTAGAACAGAAAGCAATTGATACTGCAAATTCCAAATCTAAGGTATTGTTAAGATGTGTTGATGATACGTTCATGATTTAGAGCCATGGGCCAGAAAAACTGAATGAATTCCTCAACCATATTAAAAACATACACTCGAATATTCAATTCACCATGAAAGAAAATAAGGGCGTCTAGGGCATAAGGCATATAGAAAACCAACACAAACTGATCGATACCTTCACAATACATCAAATCATTATCGATGCCAAAAACAAGGTACAGTTTAGACATTGATAGACGTGTCGGGAGAATCTGCGAACCCGAACACCTGGAAGTAGAACTGAAACATTTAAGAAACACTTTTTTTCTAACGCATACAAAGCAAGGAATATTGAAAGATGTTTGAAATACAGATGAGAAAATAAAGATGAAATATTCAATAATGGACTGAGTAGCAGTCTAAATAATTCCCGACAGAAAAAAAGCATTCCTACCGTATGTTACAGATCAAATTGAACGTGTTCTACAAAAATACGTGATCAAACTGTGCTAAGCTCTTCTGGGGTAAACTGCATTCCATGTTCCTGTGACAGCGCTTATATTGGAATTACGAAGCGATCCGTTTAAACATGAATCAAAAAGCACAAAGCCAATTGTCCGTTAGGACACACAGATAAATCTGCTGTCGCAGAATACACGTTCGACGACGATAATCACAGATTAAATTTCGAAGAGGCCCAAGTAATCTCTACAACATCTCTACATTTCCGGGAAGCAATTGAAATCCATAAACACCACAGCAACTTCAACTGAACTAACCGAAGAAGCTCTGCAACTAAACAAAGCTTGGCTACCAGTTCTCAAAAATACTGCATTAGCTCCTTACCCACTTGAATTATTACAATTGGTCCATAGCGTTAGGTAACATTATCGTTCGTACCGATTTATTACAATTGGTCCATAGCGTTAGGTAACATTATCGTTCGTACCGTTTTCAAGCTGGAGTGACCCCTTTTTTTGTCCTGAAGGTATTTCTGCACCAGAACAGTATCACACATTATGGGATCGATCGTCCAGCCGGAGAATTGAATGTGGTAGCACGATAATTTGCTGCCACCACATCAGAAAGACATTTGCATGGAATCCGCTCTGAACAAACGGATTTGAAATTACCTAGGTCGAGGAGCACTTGGGTTATTACTGATGAGGTAGATAATTATTGGAGAATTAAACAGGTCTGTTTATCTGATCATTGAGAACTCATTTATCAATGTCACATATAGGTGTTTCTTGACCTCTAAGGATTCCAGTATGTTTGATTTTACACCTTTAGGTTGAAGATGCAAGATTTCTGGATTCTGTGTGAAGTTATAGTCACTTTCAATGAGGTGGTTTGTATAGATGGAATACTGATTCTTTAACCTGTAACTTCTCAAATGCTCCCCGGATCTTTCATCAAAAGTGCGACCTGTCTGGCCTATATATTATAGTCCATTGCACACTCAAGTTTGTAGACTCCGGACTCCTTGAATTCATCCCGTGCAGAGTTTGCGTGAATATGGGTAATTATAAGTTTTGAATGCAACATTTATATTCAGTTTCTGAAGGTAACAAAATATCTTGTTCGTATGGTGACCGAGCTATGTTAGACATGCAAAAATTTTATAGCATTTTTTTTAGTTCGTATATTGAATTCAAAGTTTACTTGTTCTGTTTCTGTGTGAGCAGTCTATCTGTGATAGATGTTTTGTGTCCATTATTTACGATAATCTGTTTCTATTCAATTCACACTTGAAATCGGATTCACTTTGGGATATATTTACTAGTCTCTGAATCATAGAATAATACGCTGCTAGTTTATGTGACTGTGGGTACATGGAGTGTTTGTGTATTGTAGCTAGTATCTGTGTGTATGGGATTGTGGTATAAAGATATGGAAAAATATTATCGGCATATAACAATCCCAATACTACCGCGACTGACTCTATCACTTATAAATTGTGCTCGAGGCAAACAGTTTGTAGGTAGGAGAACAGTTGAATACTTGACTCGTAATAGTCTGTATTTGTTATATTTTGTTCTGCTCGACTGACTACACCAACTATCAACCAACCATATTGGGAACGCTATATGTCGATAATATTTTACCACAGCTGTACAGAAATGCAGTGTGAATTTTTTCTGCGGGAGATATTTGACTGTAATTATCAATCATCCCCATATCGATACCAATATTTAAGGAAATGTTTTTATTCAGATTAATGAATATATTTTTCCAAGTAGTTCATGAAGATTTCAGCGAGTAAAGAAAATAATGGTGATCCTATGGGGAGGCCTGTTTTCTGCCAATAAAATCTATTATTAAATTCCAGGTAATTTTTACCTTGCATTATTTGGTTAAATTTGTGATTTTCATTTTGATTATTGGGATATTGTTATGCTGTTCTAGCAGGCCTTTGAATATGTCTACAGAAAAATATTGGTTTGCGTACGGTTCCTTAGTACTCCACATTTGATTGTTTATTGTTAATTATCCAGGAACGATTATAGTAATTTATATGGGTTTCTTCTAAATCCAATATCTTCTAAGGTATTCAGTAGTATTGAGTGGTTCACGGCATCGAAGGCCTTCGATGAATCCATACAGACACTAAGGATGGTTTGCTTTCATCAAGGGTTTTGTAGAGTTTTGTTGACTTTTTTCTTTGTGAAGAAGGGAAATTCTAACTTCTTTGCAGAGGATGAATTGGTTGTTTGAAAATCGCAGTTTTCGAACCTCCAGGAAATGGGATTAACACTGCGCCTTGAGTTTTGGTTTCTTCTTCAGACCACCAAATTACGTGTATGGCACGAACAATTAGGAAAATCAGATGCAACCCATTAAACACATATCAACTCTTCCTTGTTTTGTATTGCTTCCAAATACCGACAAATTTCAGGAGGTTGAAGACCCCAGACATCACTGACAGACATTTGGATCATTAGAACAAATGACTCGCAGAACTTCTCTCAAAATGTCAGTCAGCTGAAAATATGGTCAAATAGGTTGGTGTAACAATTAAAAAATACAACACATTTTTTTGAATTTATTGTTTCTATTTCTATATTCATACTACACAGTATTCATGGAAACACTCATTAGATATTCATTTTATTTTAAAATCGATAGTAGTCTGTGGGTTTTGATCCACTTCTGCAAATCGATTTGATGACGCTCGTTCAACAACAGAAAATCAGCAGCTATTTATACTCTATGGTCAGTTTGCCAATTAGAGAAATGATATACGTGAAAGATACGGATTGAGCGAGCATGTTGGGGTTCATCTAGCACATATTTTCATAAGCAATGCAACGTGTGATGAGTTTATTATCGATAATGTTTCAAAAATGTACGAGTTGCGATAACAACCACAAAAATACAAGTACGAAGTACAAGTAATCTTCAGAAGAGGTATTTTTCATGCAGACTCCCTCAGCCATCTTATTTTTCACCTATCTATTGTCCGGTTCGTATATACAATTGCAGTACACCCAGCCACCGGAGGTATAAATTTACCCATTTATTTGGTATGGATGACACCAACCTATATGACTCTGGAGAAAAAGAACTAGATCTGAGCCCTTAAGGGTGATGGAAGATAACATGCATGCCACCGAGGAATACTGAGATGTTCAGCTCCTACATCATCTTGATACCGGAGAAAATAATACTCTACTGGGGATGGTGTAACGCCGCTTTCAAGAGGAAACCTCACTTGAAAACTCTCTCTGAGGCAAGAATCAGCATAAACTCCCACAGACACAGATCTGGTCAGTAGAACTGTCAGGTCGGAAAAAACAAATATGCTGCTAATATGTATCCTCATAGAACACAGAGAGTCCGTAAATAAAATAGTACTAAATAGAGGCTGTGAAGTTTAGATTATTTCTCTGCAGGGTCCGCAACCATTAAATAAGATTGGAGCACTTCTTTACAAAGCAGCAACCCAAGCAGCTCATGAACTTGATCTCAATCGACATTGAACGAGATGACCCAAAATATAGCACTGTACTGAGTAAGGAGGTGAAATTGAAGCTGCGGAGAGCCAAGGTACTTCTGCAACTGCATAAGGAGAATCCAAGTGATATTGAAGGTATTAGTGCTACTTAGAGTGATAGAGTGAAGGTAACAGTGATAGTCACAGTGATGATGATAGTAGTAGTACTAGAGTAAATTTCAGAGACTGATAGTGATGGGGTTTTTCATTGAATCTTTGTTTATGGGAGTCGATAAATCTTCAAAATAGCAGATATTCAGAGAGACCTCCCAGGTAATATCAGATCCTTTTAGACCGAAGAACCACTCAGAGACTATATCAGGTCTTTTTTAGAATGCCCACAGGCATTACTTTAAAGAAGACAGCCTGGATTTGTTGTAATTGGGTCTTTTTTAGTGTTTGTTGATGTAGTTCTTTCGTTTTTGTAGAAATTATTGTCATGGCATTCTGCTTATTGCCTCCTGGTTGTCTTCACACCTCAGCATCTTCACAACTCTGTTTTCTGGCGTCAGTTTCCCACTTCGACCTTCTGCCTTAATCTCCATTCCAGCCCATTCACTCGCTCATTGCATTGAATATGTTCAGGTAGGCCTGAAAATCTCCGTGTCTTGTGAAAATTTTTGTTAAATAGGAGTTTACTTCCCCCACTTTCTGTACAACAATTCTCTCATGTTCCTTATAATTATTCTGCTCCACGATGCCTTGCCGTCATGTGTATTCTACTGTTCTTGTCACATTGGCCACTTTCATTTTGAAAGAGCTTCCTGCTATTGGTGTATTTCGAAAATGGTCATTTAGTAGCCAATGGTTGAACTAGAATAAGAAGCTGTGCAACAAACCCCTCAAGTAGGAACCAGTAAATGTTCTTTCCCTTGCATAAGCCCACACTTTGAAGAACATAATCTATGGAGAGCAGGAATATGACACAGCAGATGAACTTAGAGACAATATCATCACGCAATTCAGGTCTATTAGAAGAAGGGATAATGTTAGGGCTGTTCTTAATTTGAGACGACGAGCTCGCTTATGTATTCAAGAGGAAGGCCATCATTTCGACAACTTGTAATTACTTTTTGTGCATTTTTTACAAGCTCATGATTTAATTCTTGTTTCTTTAAACACACCGTACGTGTTTGCCCAAAATACCGAATAATGTTCTATCCGGCTGTTGTTTTTCTATATCCGGAAAAACAACAGCAATCAATGAAATCAGAATGAGAATCACTATTTTTCTGTATGAAAAAACAATATGGTACTCATAACAAAAAAAAAGGTTGATGGTGATTGCCAGAACACGAAACGTCGGATAGTAAATCTGAACATAAAAACGTGTAGCTGAAAAAAAGTATCGATGAAAACGTATTTTTGGTTTTGAGCTGTTGTCAAATAACGCTAGAAAAAAATAAAAACAAAAACTCCGATTTTCAGTTTTTTCCGGATATTTCCGGAAATACTAGGAATTTTCCAAGTTTCAAAATAGTATTTTGTTAAGTACAAAAAAACGCATCTTTGCCCCCCTTAAGCTTCGGGGTATTTCCTGTAGTTTAGGATATCCCAATGGTGAAGATCGAATTTGAATTACCTTGTAAAGATAATGTGCAAACCAAGACGAAGCGGCACCACTAAACCCCATAAAATGTAGCTTTGCTAAATTTGTCTAAATCCCGATTGAACAGCTGGAAGCAATTTGTTATCATTTAGGTATACCCATGTACATTTGTTGTGACTATTTTTCATACAGTTTCGAAAATGCAGGCAGAATACGAACAGGCCTCAAATCGTTGAAGGTTTCCTTATTCTCGGAATTACACCCTGAGTTAAGTAATCATTAAATATGTCCATACAGTATCGTAGAAATATACTTATAATTTTGATATATATCCTGTCGGCACCGTATGCTTGTAATTTGCTGCTATTCAAACTCTTAGAAATTTCATTATTTGTGATTTGAAAGAATTCAAAAGTCTGGTCGCATTTCGTATTCAGTGATGTAAATATACCGTATTTTATTTTTTTTGTAAATTACCGTCGTAAATTACCGAAATTGAAGACCTTTTTAAAATACCAGGTAATGTATTACTTTGGTAAATTACCATAATGGTAAAATACCGTTTAGGTTTCCAATTGAAATAATGTGTCAATATATTTATTGAAAATCCGTTTATGATTGAAAAAATACAGTAGTAGCTACAAATTATAGAAAAAACCTATGTACAAAATGAATATAACTTGCAGCCCGACTGACTGACTGGATAATTTCAGTGATTTAAATCAACAAAACAAAAATTCTTGAATACATAACAAGGAAAAGAAATTAAAGGTGAGGTTAGGTGAATAACTCAAAAACCTTTAACACCTTTGAAAACTTCCTGACTGGTTCCTTCTCTCTCTCTTCCTCTTCAATGTCAGCTTCATCATTTGAATTCATAATATCAAGTGCAAGTCCCTGTTCATAATCATTGCTACTGTCTATATCGTCATCACGATCACTGTCATCATTATCATCGCCATCCTCCAACCCTGGTAGTGATAAGTCAACCAAGTCCAGAGTACTAAAACAGTATTGGATGTAGGAATATCTACGGATAGAGTCGCTTCACTTTCACTATCAAAATAATCTGTATCCCTATCTTCAACATTATTTTTGACTTCGGATAAGCTCAAATTGTTTAACAAAAATCAGTTTCGAAGATCTTTCGTTTCGGTTAGTCGATTTCTTACTTTATTATGAATATTTGCATATTGGGAGAATGACCTTACCATGGCAGCCGTTGTAGCGGGGCAATTCAAAATTTGCGTTGCCACTTTGCCCAAAGCTGTAGTTGCACATATTGATTTCAACCACACCACGGCATCTAACTTTCCGTCCTTCAAACTATTCCATACAAATTGGTTATTGAACAAGTCTCCTTTCCCTTTATAATTTCCCATTTCCCTCATAACAGTGGAAACACCATTCTTATCAAGTAAATGAGAATATAATGTGTTTATGTAACTTAGGGCTTTGATGTATTCTTCATTTTTTAGATTATTTCCCATGTAAAAGGGATCTGGCAATTGGCTGCTAAATGTATAGGTTGCAGAGCCATTTATTTTCTTTTCTCTAAAAGTTTGATTATGGAAGTTTTAAGATTTCCTGAGCAACTTTCAGAAAATTTTATGTTCAAATTATGGAAAATTTCGGCGACGTGAGAAATAAACGGCTTTGATGTTTGAATTTGTTTGATATGTTCAAATAGTGGTAGTAATACATCATTTAACGATTCAACATTCTTTCAAAACGAATCCGATAATATCGTTGATTTGAAATTGGCATGCTTCGCAAGAATGTCAGCTACACTCTCACAAATAGCAAATAGTTAAGTACACTTTACCGCCCGGTTTGCCGGGCGTAAAGTGGCACTTTTTTGGCAATTTTCAATTTATTTGAAATCGATTGTTCAATGTAGCTCTCTGCTACTGTAGTTGATTTCCAACCAGCGTGTCTTTTGATATTGGTGATACTTTCCCCTGCATCAGCCAATAAAGTGGCTGAAGAACGCCTGAAACAATGACCCGTATATTCTTCTGGGCCTGGTAGCTTCAAAAATGCTGCAATTTTTTTTGGAATTTGACCGTGGATATTCTTCCCAACAACTTGTTTTGTACATTTGTTGTTCTTATAGAATATAAAAAACGTCCATGTTCAGTATTTGCGGGACGTAGACTAGCATATCTTCTATAAATATCCAAATGATTAACTGACTGGTTTTCAGTACTGCAGATGGTAAATGTTCGTTGTATTTCAGTTTTTGACTCTCGAATTGTAATCAATAAAGCATAAGTTAGGTCTTGAATGTCATCAAGCTTGAGATTTGTTAATTCTTCTCTATGACAAGCACCATGTACCCCAAATATTAATGCAACCCATAAAAGAATCAATAAGTTTTTTAATTACTTAATAAATATAGGTAGGTTTAACATACCTTCATCATCAAATATACATTATCTGGAGCTTCGATTTCATCCCTATTCAATATTTTGGATTTCTTCGGCTTATATCCATCATTCTTCCGTTTCAAAAATGCTATCAATTTTGGAAATTTGCTTATGTTTATATTATTAAACAAATTCAAAGTAGACTTTAACATCGAATAGTATGACCACAAAGAAGATGGTTTTCGATTCTTGGACTTCTCAAAAAAATATCCCAGTAATATATCTTCTGTAATCACCTTCACATTATTTTCATTGCGCCATTTTATGAACTCATTATACGTCTTTTCGTAAAGTTTCTTTGACTTTGTTGGTAGCAGTTCGAGTTTGGCACTCTCAGCCGATTCCAAAATTTCCATTGGTATGTATATATTATGTTCTTCATCTGATGATTCCATAATTTTTGTGTTGAGTTCACTCACGCACTTTTTCAGATGAACATGAAGATGACCGTTTACCTTGTTTATTGAATTTGTTGCTAGACAACAACCAGCTTGCTTAACAACGTCATAATTAGGTGGGTATATACTGGGTATTCTGGGTACAATTTGAATAAATGAATCAATCTATTTCAGTATACAGAGATGATTATTGACACGATAATTGCGATATAAATATATATACAGTGTTCGCCAAAATCTTGGAACCATATGGAAAACTTTTTTATTAATAGTTTCTCAGAAAATGTCATTCTTCATAAAAGATAGTTTCCCATGCTGTTCCAAGATTTTGGTGGACACTGTATAAACCGCTAGTGCATAAAATTTTGTATGTATCACGTGCGTAAAATGCGTTTATGGCCTTCGGCGTGTAATGGTCCTCGGCTAACGCCTTCGGGCCATTATCCACGCCGCAGGCCATAAACGCCTACTTTACGCCCTTGATACATAAATAACTATTATACGTGGTCTGTTAGTGGTGATGGTAGAGCTTCTTTGGAGGTTCTGAAAAGTAGCATTTAAAATATGAGATATTTTTATTATCTTTACAATTTTAGAACATACTGAAGACAACCTTTTGAATTTATTCAGTTTCAAAATATCAGATGCCAACAAATTCAGTAAAGCACTATGAGCAGTCGGTCTGTAAGTGTCAGTACAACTGAACCAAGCGGAAGCAGTAAGGATTTTGGTACATCATCACCACAAGCTTCCTCCTCTTTTATTTCACGAAATCAGGCCCAAAAATCAATGGCATCATTTGTGGATTGTATTAATAGAGACGAAGAGGTATTTATCATGTGCCTCTTGAAAATTTCAGAAATGAAGCTAATGTGCATTTATGTTTCAGAAAGAAATTTGGGAGCTTCTATCAACGGCTACCCCTTTCAATTTTACTGAAAGCATATATTGGCAACAAGCTTTCAAGAAATTGCGTCCTTCTCTAAAACTACCTTCGAGATACCAGCTTTCTAACTCCTTACTAAATAGTGAATATCAATGTGTAAAGTCCTTGGTTGAGGAAAAAATTAAGACTGCGAAAACTGTAGGTATCCAAATTGATGGTTGGAGCAATGTAAGGCAAGAGCCTATTGTGAATGTGATCGTTACTGTGCCAGAACTTTTATTGTATAAAACAATTGATACCGGCATAAATCGCCATAATGCCATTTATTTATCTGTGTCAAATAAATTCTGAAACGATAACATAAATCGGCATTGATAAAATTTTGGCAGTGATCACTGACAATGCAAGTAACATGACATTATGCTGGGAACTACTTCAACAAAAATACCCAGATAGTATGATTGTAGCGCTCATATATGTATTGTTTTTTCTACTGTTTGTACAAACCCCCATTCAAGCAAGCTCTTCCATATCTGATTCTAATGGATTATTTTTCGCCTCTCTTTTCATTTCATGATTTCGTTTTCATTGGCCTGTTTTGCTATTCCTGCTCCTGAATTCAACTGTTAATTTGGTAGTTCTGTAACTAGTAGTAGGTAATTTAGTATTGAAGACCTATTCGAAAGTCTTGAAGAAGGAACTGTACTTATTGTTTGAAGCTGGAATCTGTCGGATTGATGAATGATGAGGTTGACTATTTGTTCATCAATAATACTACCAAAATTCCTAACTATAGAATATATGAGTTTGTGACCGATTAAAAAGAAACACCTGTATGGAGCTTTTTCAACTCAAACTAATATATTCCTATACTTACATGAAAACGGATTCTCTCAAAAAAGAGTAGCCCGCCATTGTGCAGTTCTGACGTATGTTCAAATAAAACCAATTCTAAAAATAATCGTTGCTGTAAACCGTTCGCTCGCACGTCTATGAGTTAAATTTGTTCGAGTAGTGCACTTTCGAAAGAAGTTTTTGTTTCGTACTTTGTAAGTAAGAGTTTTTTATTGAATAACTCCCGTGCTCACCAAACTACCGTGTTTATATTAATGTTGTCCTGATTGGAATAATTTTGTATACAATAATATTCAAGCAGAAGGTAATCGTGTACTTACCTAGAGAATGAGATTAACCTACATGATAAAAATATTTACTCTTCCTTTCATTGACCAAAAGCGTTATAAATAGCAGATCTCATTTTCAAGACTGCGTGCCAAGGAACATGTCAAGTAATGGGTTCAAACTGTTCATGAACAAACTTGAAATTTTTTAAACTATCAACTGCTTACTTTGGTAATATTTCAAAAGAGCTGTGCATGGTCGCAACACTTCACTGAACAGAAAATAAAGTTTTTTGTTTCCATTGAATTTTCATTATATTGTGAAATTTCTAATAATTAAAGTGTTTCAATTAAGTGGCTACACACCATACACGGCGTTGCGACCAACTCAGTTGTAGGTCGCAGCTTCATTTGTGGGAAAATATTAGTTAAACAGATGTAAGATGTCTAAAAACCCTGGTGTGTTGAACAAATGAAATCGTGGTCTGCTTCTGTAATCGGATCCAGAGATGGCGCCTCGTCCTCGTGTCAATATTCCAGGAACATATAGTGATTGTTTTAGTTGTTAATTGAATTTTAATGTCAATAAATATTTTAAATATTCGATGCCCTAATTCGCAAACCAGCTATAACTCCATTGATAAAACGTGGAGTTTGCGAATTAGGGCATCGTATTATTATAAAGTAATATAGTCCCCATATTTCTTCTAAATTTAGCAACAGGAGTGTGTAATCGATTGATTTTGAATGTCTCCATAAAAAGAAATTAATTACATGGTACAAAATTCGGGGACCTGGCTGGTCACTCTGTAGGTCTTTTTCGCCCTATTCATTTACCGGAAAATACATTGTGTAACCATTGACGGACCGGAAGCACATAAGTGGGGGAGCACCGTCTTGCTGAAAATGTTACTCATTTTCGTCAAGAACGGTGTTTCCATCTCTATCCAGTTTATATTTAAATGCCTCAGTAATTAGCGGATTGATCGTATTTTCTAGCATATTCAAGTACACCTCACAATTCAGATTTCAACTGATAAAAAATGGATAAATTACTTGATTTCCTAGTATACCGGCCCGTACATATAGTTTTTGGGGATACTGGATATTCCCTTCGACAAACACATGGTCATTTTCATTGTTCCAATATCTGCAATTATGTTTATTGACAAATCCATTCAAAAGAAGAGAACACTCATCAGCAAACAGCATTAATGATATTTTTTAAAATTTCGATATTGTTATAAATAATTGTTGTCATTTGTTCACAAAACTCAATGCGACTGTCAAAATTGTTGTCACTCGTCACTTGACATATTTTCATTTCAAATGAATGGAATTTATTGATTTTTGTACATTTCAACTTCAGTGGCTTCAGTAAAAACTCTTGGCCGATCATGTTTCAAATTTGCAACAGATCCTGTCTAAGTAAATTTGGTGATCAAATTTAGGACATACCAATGAGAGGATTTCTTATCTGGGTGCCTTTCGTTGAGCACATTGATTTTTGGCGATGTAAATAAACACCTATTCGACTTTTTCGGGAGACCAAGACCAAGACTGATCATTCTCGAAAAATAAATGTAGTCTTGGTATTGGTCTTGATGTTTCAAGACCAAGACAAGACTGGCTCAGTCTTCATCTTGGTCTTGATAGTCTTGTTCTTGGTCTTGATAGTCTTGTTCTTGGTCTTGATAGACTTGATCTTGGTCTTGATAGTCTTGTTCATGGTCTTGGTCTTGATAGTCTTGGTCTTGATAGTCTTAGTCTTGGATCAAAATTTGTCTAGAAATTTGAATTATTCAATTCAATTGTCCAGAAGTTTATATGCGTTTAATAGGTATTTCGTATTTTTAGTCTTTAACAATTGTCAATTTGTACGGATAAAGTAGAGGCGAAATAAATTTCTTATCTCACCACCATGATATAATTTTTATGAAATCTTACATAAAGACTTTTGATGTATTGCTTCATCACACAACTATCACAAAACTGGTAACAATGGTAAACAATTTAATGTGTCTTTCATTTTCTTTACCAAGTAAGTACACTTTTTGCATACGTTTCAAGGCAATATTTGGTTCACACAATAATTGAAAGTAAACAGAAGAAAAAAATAGTTACAGTTATTATTTCAATGGTACGAAGCAGCAATTTTCCTAAATATCTCGACAACAGATCCATTAATTTAAAAAAAAGAAACACAGACGTATAGATATTAAAAAGACCTTTTACATTTAGGATTTTGAAGTTGGTGCATCTCCTTTGTAGGAGATGAAAGGGGCGCGTTCATTTTCTGATGAAAACTTTTCACCTTCATTTGGCAGGGACAGGACAATTATAATGTTGTTCGACCTACCCTAGGCAATAAACCTCGAAACATGCATGTCTGCAGGTGGTCATTCCCAGCCAAATGAAGGATAATCTTCTGTTTAACTACAAGACAAGCACTTGCAATTGGGTCTTCTTGGAAGAACGTTGCACAAATATTTGTTAGATGTAGTTCAATGTCCGTCGTGGTATTAGCCAGGGAAGTAGTTGTTTTCTGACAGATGTTTGCCTTTTATTTTCCACTTGGTGGAAACGCTTAGAGAGAAGGGTACCCCGTATTCTTTCACATTGTTGATACCTCTCTGGCACAATATATTCGAACTCGTTCGAATTTTTACAGATTTCTCTTCCCGGAGACTGTGCTACTTGGGAGTGTTTTGTCTTGTTCCGTGCGGATGGCGCTGCGATCTACTTTGTTGTAGTTCGTTGTGTCATCCGTGGGGAAATATTAGTTAAACAGTTGATTATTATTCATTTGGCAGGGGCAGGACAATTATAATGTTGTCCGACCTACTCTGTCACTGATGAGAGGCAATAAACCTCGAAACATGCATGTCTGCAGGTGGTCATTCCCAGCCAAATGAAGGATAATCTTCTGTTCAACTACAAGGCAAGCACTTGCAATTAGGTCTTCTTTGAAGAACGTTGCACAAATAGTTGTCAGATGTAGTTAAATGTCCGTCGTGGTATTAGCCAGGGAAGTAGTTGTTTTCTGACTGATGTTTGCCTTTTATTTTCCACTTTGTGGAAACGCTTAGAGAGAAGGGTACCCCGTATTCTTTCACATTCATACTACTGGATTTAAAAAAATACACACATTTCGCAAAAATTTCTGTGGGAAGTCCTGAAATTATATATAATGGCGGTGTCTTTTTAAACATAAATGCTTACACCGCATGTGAATTGCAACTATGCTAAGCGAGGACGAATCGCTTGTAATGAATAAATAAAAGTATAAAAAAATTTCAATTCTTAAGATATTGTCCCTACAATAATAAGCAATGAGAACGAAGTTGTTGTTAGCGGGTGAGTGTAGTAATATTTATACTGTAGTGAAATAACTCATGAGGAAAATTTCAATAAAAATAAGACTTCGAAAAGATATAGATTGCCGTAACGTCTAAGTATAGCACATAAAGCATAATTATAGAAGATTTTCCATGGCATATGGAACGCAATTCCCTTGAATTAGCATGACGAAGCGATATTAGCCAAATGTATAAACAGGTCGCCAAAAAAACGCAATAATGTCCAGAAATAGCATTTCTTTGTCAGTGTTTCATTTCCACGCACACCCTTCAAGCAAACGTTGGCGTGGTATTATTAAAAATACACTTCCCTGAACAGGGCAGTACACCAGGAATATATTGAAAGAATAAAGTTGTTGAAATTTGGGAAGGTGTGTTTACTCTAAAATCTCCAAACGTCACGAATCCATAACATTTGATAAGTAAATTTTAGCATACGAAATACAGAAACATTTCCATAACCACTAGGCATTATGAATCAGGATTAGGCGCCAACAAAAATTTTCTTGTATCTCGATCATTATTTTCTGCATATGCTCATAGGTACCTTATCCGTACATATTCACAATTGCAAGGGCAAGTGGAAGAAGGGGTCAAGTAACATTTTCTGAAAATATTCGGTTACGTCATGGTAGAAGATGTTATGTGCATATGTTACTTGCCCCGTCAGGATTTGATTCTATTCTTCATATCTGAGTATTAAACATCATAAAGATCAAGGACGCTAACTTTCCTAAAACCTATTTTTCTCACAAACACATATTTGTAACATAACTCCTTCTTGCACTTGCCCTTCAATTTTAAAAGACAATCTGACTATTGAAATACTTAGACGTCAAACTTGTCGTTTTCAAACATTACTAAATATTTGTCAGTAGACCCAATACCTACAGGTAAATACACTCAACCTATAGTAATGGACTGAAAAAATTTGTAAATATTATAGGTGTTCGGTAGCAGAGCGGTTAGATGTCGGCCGTTGAGACGTTAATCCTGTGACATTATTCAAAAAATATATAACATTACGTCCAGCTCATACTCCACATAGAAGATTCTTCGTATTCTACAGAAACGGAAAATTCACCGTTCATCATTGCAGTTTTCATCTATTTTCTAAAATACCTGGTAAAATTGTTACATATCTCAAATTCGAAAATTCAACTATAGTCGTTGTATTAGATTTTCAGCAACTTTTGTTGTCATTGCGGGTGGAGACATATTATAGATATACAAGAACTTGTTAACAATCGGACGTGTACAATTATTAACAGTACAAGGATGTGACAAATTTTACGAAAGCAGTCTACTCGATTAAAAACCATCCCTATTTCTTATTTTGCCACATATTTCGTAAACTATAAAAAGTAGACCCTATATCGACAAAAAGCTCTTAAAAAATGTCATGCAATCGTGCAATGGAATACAAGGTGTAATTTGTCATTTAAAAATAATCGTAGTAGGCGACGGAATTTCGACTTCGATGTCCCTTATATTTCAAAAGATGCGCTGAACCTTAGGGAATGAACTGGAAAAAAGTTTGTTAGATTATCTCGAATGGTTCTGATATTATTAATTTTCATGCACACCGTTATTTTGACACATAAATTGACATATGTCAAAAACAATTGCAGATAAGTCTATGACAATTTTATGGCGAATCCAAAAACGTAGCAAGTATGGTGCGGACACCATTTGAAATAAACGGAACTCACTTGTAAATTCTATTTTTGGATATTTTGTATAAACAGAAATATTTTCATTCCTGTCGTTTGAAACAAAAAAAATTTGAGTAGATAGCTTCGATAGAAAAAAATGTACTGTGCACGCACCCCTGGATCACCTTGTATTTTCGTGTTGTTACAGTCGTGTATTTAGAAAAATGTAAATTGAGTTGCTGATTAGATGCCGTAGATGAATAGGAAACAAGGTTTTATGTAGCATTCAGACGCAAGAGGTTGTGTTTTTTCGAAATCTGGCTATTTTTTATATAGTTCTTTTTCTGAATTTTCTCATACTCCTTGCAACGAGTACCCACCTATACTACTCGCTGTATCATCAGCGCATAACACTGTGATTTCTGATGCTATGTTACGGATCTAAAATAGCTGTTATCAGTAGTAATATCCCTAGGACAATGACAATGATAAACAAAGATAATATCATGACAATAGAAAGCTCATTTCTTGGTAATAAAATAATGAGGAAAATTTGTTGACAAAAAAAATGATCACTCAACACAACGAAACATTTATTTATTCATTAAAAGTACAGTCAGTGAAAGTACAATTTTTAAAATTCAATTCAACATAACATAAGATTCGTTACCGTAGTACCACCCATAATATTTAAGAATTTATTGTGGTGTTCTTGATCGAGATTTGAGTATGGTTTTATAGAATTTTGATTGCTATGACCAATAATTTTCAGTAACTGTTATTCTTCTTCTATTCGAGTGATTTGTTATCGATTCGTCCTTTACATTCAAGCCAATTGCCTCAGCAGCAGATTTGCTCCATCCATTTAATGTATTTTTTCCGACAGGTACATTCCTACTATTTGTCAATTTCATTTTACCAGTGTCGATTTGGTTTTAAGAACAGTCGTTGTGAGGTTATATCGTCGGTTATGGTACAGGGCAGCTTTGTCTTTCCCTATTGGAAACAAATCGTTTACTACTTGTAGTACAGCTTGGAACCACCTAGGCATGTTTTACTGAACACCGGATTGTATTCAATGCGATTTGTTGGAGTCATCGTTATTTTTCTCGATATGAAAAAAATGCACCACATAAGCAACTGCCTCTCCTCTTCGCCACGCTAAATCTACAGCAGCAATATTTTCATCACGTAGAAATATTATTTTGTTGACTTCAGACGAATTTAACGAAACGGAACTGGACTTACGTTTACATGGATTTGCTTGTAGTTTCTTCCTAGTTGCATCGCCGACATCTCGGGATGGTTCAAATACTATATTATTTAATGGGTCAATCTTAATATTATAGTTATTATAGTACTTTTCTTGCAATAGTTTGCCCGAAACGTTCCACGTTGTCTTCACCATTGCTTCTCTAAATTCGGTCCCGTCTTTCTTTCTCATATTGACCGCCCAATCTTTCAGTATCAACGCCAATTATTCTAAGCTTCTATATTCATTCAATTCATATCGACATGTTTTTCAATTTATCATTCGCGAATTTAATATCCGACTTAATCTGACAATTATTGACTTTATCTGACATTTATTTATATTGGTGACCATTGTATACCCCATAGTCACGATAACAATATATCTGATTGATTATTCTGAGAAAACCGCGTTCTTGGTAATTTGTCGTTAAGTGTAATATTTTAGGTATGTTCAGAACGAAACAGAGATTTATTAATTTTGATCGAAATATGATAGTTGAAAATAAAATAGCATACAAACCTCGGTAGGAAGTTTCATTCCTGTCTCGAGATCATAGCTAACCTCGACGCTTTGCGTCTCGGTTAACTAACTCATCTCACGACAGGAATGAATCTCTTCCCACCTCGGTGTGTAAAATACTATTTTTGGTATATTTGATTCTATAATTTCAATAATATTCTTGTCAGTATTACAACCAAATCGTGATATTTTGAAATATTAAATATTTATGAAACTCAAAATCGAAAAAATCAAAATGTATCCATAGCAACGTGGTAGAGTGAAAACAGCCATGGGATCTGTTTTCAGTATAATGTTGTTTTGATTAGTTGTGTTCAATCAAATGACATCAAATGATTTCATTGGATCTCTACTGGAGCAAAAAATGTTCAGTGTAATGTTGACATGATTGGGTGAACTTGTTTCATATGACACAAAATGACAAAATTTTAATGGTTGTTAGAACTGTCAAAAAAAGTTCATGAAAAACAAATCAGATTTTCAAGAGACTGTCTCAACAAAGGATCTCACGTGGTCTCTCTGTGCATATGGATTTTGACGCTACAAGCGATTCACTCACGATCCCAAGTACACCACTGGCGATGCCAAGCAACTCATAAGCTATTTTTAAATTTTTGGTTGCCGTCTAGGCATTCCTCAGTGTTTTCCCACTCAAATAACCTTTAATCATATCCTTTTTTTTTCAGAAACTGTCGTTAAAGTCAAAACATGGGAAACATAAATAGTGCGCATTTTGACGAAAATCTCGACGATTCTTGGTGGTCCAAAAATGAAACAAATTGTGAAAACAAAAAGGCAAAAAGTTCGACGAGCCAATATCCTGTTAGTAGCACGTCAGACGCCATTGAATCAAGTTCAAGAGAATTACCCGAAGCGAAAAAAGAAATACTAAACGACTTCAAGTTAGAACTTGCGCGAAAGCACGAAAAGCGAAAAGAAATAATTACCGAAAAACGAAAAGAAATGGAAGACCTTCGACAAGAAGTTCTCAGACTGAAAAAAGAAAATGAAGATTTGAAGAAATTGAGGGTAGCAGATAAACAACTTGAAACTGAAACTGGACCAAGCGAGGAAAATAAGCGTTTACAAAAAGAAATCGACGAATTGAAGAGTCATCTGGAAGAGAAATCAAGGTTACTTCAGGATAGTGAGTGCATCATAGACAAAAATCGGGAACTCAAAATGAGCATTGCCGGGCTACAAGCAGATCTTCAGAATCTGAACACAAAATTTGTGAGTTTCGAACAAGAAAGACAGGAATACCGGAATCATGTGGTGGCCCTCAAAGATGTGATATCTGTGTCCAAGCATATGCTGCAAATCAAGGAAACAGAATTGAGAGAGGTGAGCAATATTTGAAGATTTATTTGTTGATAATTCTTTTCATTACCAATAATGAGACGACTAAACTGTTATAATTTCACAAAAAATTGCTAATATTTATTGGGTAAATAGAATACGCGTTTTCTTGTTTTTTCATTCTTTTGAATATGCGTTGTGGTGAAATACAATTCGTGTTTTCTCTATTGAAATCGTAACAGTCAACTTTTCGACGATCGGTTGAAATAATACTCTCGGATTTCGAGATTTTTTAGCAATAGAAATCATCTGCAAAGCATTTCTGCCCTATGCGTTGAAACAACCCTTAAAATTTGAAATGGCACCATTATCCAATTTTCAATGTGATAATTTTCGATGTACTTACCCAGTGTCATATACAGGCTGAGCCAATAGTGCGTCAGAGTACAATTGCTCTAGTTCTATGATAGCTAGAAAGATGATTCAAAACAATAGTAAACTGGACAACAGAATCTGAAACTAGAAATTATTGCAGAGCAAACAGGGTGAAGCGAGGAAGATCCACAGGGTCAAGGACTTTTTTAAACGGAAAGCTATATTTATTAGCACATTTTCTCAAGTATTTTAGTGACCTTCATCCACTACCCCTCCAATGATATTCTTCATGTCCCA
The DNA here is from genome assembly GCA_958502065.1 of Chrysolina americana. Taxonomy (NCBI): domain Eukaryota; kingdom Metazoa; phylum Arthropoda; class Insecta; order Coleoptera; family Chrysomelidae; genus Chrysolina; species Chrysolina americana. The sequence goes on from OY293412.1 coordinate 12,418,565, forward strand.
ACCACTTGAAAGTTGTCATTTTCTTTTTAAAATAGGACCATTTGAAGATAAACACTGTTGTCACGATTGAGAAATTCAAAAGGACAATCAATCAGTCAATCAATGAAATTGAAATAAATCACTCATGATTTGGGGGGAAAAGGAAATGGAAAAAAATAATGATATGTCAAGTAATGCCATTCCATATAAAAATCTCTCAGTGAAATTGTTTTCAATAAGATTTGTAGTATGTCTAGGTGTTCTCAAAGAAAAGTTTGTATTTGCTCTAGTATGCCAAATACAGGTCGAAGGTTGAAATGCAAATACTCCGGTTCGTGTGTGTTCAAAACTTTGTAAGTACCCTAGTAATAAAATATGCCATAGCCGACGGTGTTTGATAGGTAATAAATTAAGTTGATGTTTTTATACTCACTAACAGATGTTCAAATTTCCTCAAATTGTATATGAATCTAATACCAACATTTTGTAAGCACTCAAGCAGTTTACTCAATTATATGCCATGTCAGCGTAATCTAATGAAGAAAGTAATTGTGAAAAAAAAAATTATTTTTCTTGTTTGAAATGTCAAGAAGTTCTTCAGGCGGCGAAGCTGATGGTGAATAGTGTAATCAAACTTCTTGCTTAAATTAGCAATTTGTGCGTCCCAAGAAATAGTTTCACAATCATTCCAAGGTTTCTTACGTTTTTGGAATAGTTGACTATGTTGCCATCAATTATAATTTCGTCTCCATGGCGATGTATTTGATTCAGATACCCCTTTGTGCCAATTGCAATGGATTTAGTTTTGGTGGTGTTCAACATGAGACCTATACTGAAAGCTGCATATGCTACAAAACTGAGACAAGTCTTTGTTGTTCCTTACAATATTTTCGGAAAATTGTTCAACGGTAGATGTAATATATAGATCTGTAGGTAGATCATCTGCAAAGAGGTGAAAATTGCAATCGATATTATTGATCAAAGAGGAAACATACAAAAAAATATATAGTGGTCCTAAAACGCTTCCTTGACGAACTCCTGTCTTGGTTTCAACCCAGTCAGTATTCTTCACATATCATTTTTATTGACATTCAGTCCTCCACATCTTGCATCTTTCAATCGATTTCGTAAATTTCAGACTTCTTTGGATTCTCAACTTTGTCCTTTCAGTTGTCCAGAAGGCTCTGTAGTGTTTCACTTGTTTTGAATACCACCCTAAGGAGGGCTCTTTCGACAAAATATGAAAATAACCGAATGCAGTTTTTTTACTGACAACATGCTTGAATGGAAAATTATCAGGTTTATTTTGATGCACGAGTGTAATTCGGTAGAATATTTCCGGAGTCATTAATGAAATCCATAAACTGTTTTCATATATATTGATGGTTCAACATTGTATTTTTTGGTTTGCTCTTGGTGATTTTTCCTTGAAATACAGTTATCGAATCATTCCCGAAACATGACATTTCAACGACGTTTAAAATTCAGTATTTATGCCTGTCAAGATGACAAATGTACATTTTAACAATCGTTACTATAGATACACGGACCGAGCGGGGATACCTACCGGGTAATTTTCAGCATGAAAATGTCCAGCCGGGAATTTTTCGCTGTAATTGATCGAAAATGTCCCGCTTCATATGGGATTTTTAACATACGATGGAAATATTCAGTTAAATGTTTGTCTGATTAGCTATTTCTGGTCACTTGGTCACTAATACGTAGATATGATAGGCTCGAATTACATGGAAAAAATTTTCAAAGGCAATTTCTCGCAGTGAAGCATCTTGAAATGATGCACTGTTCATCAATACAATCTCATTTGAGTTATGGTACTCTGGGATGGGATGGTGTTGAAAATGTATTCTTCAAGATTTGGGAGTGATTCAAAACAATATTTTGAAAATAAAATACCATCAAAATTATTTGTTTTCTTCTCATCTTCTATGTAGGAAAAGTAAGAAATTTTATATTGTTCAGTTGTTTATTTATAAAATATTAATCTACATTTTCAAAAATAAAAGGTATATCAATTTGTGAGATCAAAAAATATTACAATAAAAGCGAAATTGAATAAAAAAATTGCTACAAGAAGTTGTACTCATATTATTCCAAAATTGTTTGACATACTACCAGATATTATCAAAACTACAAAATCTTCATATTCCTATTAAAATAAATATGAATAGATGTTTATATTTATTTTGTTTCAATAAACAAAATATTCAGATTTTGAAATTGGCCAAAATTATATTCGGAAATAAAAAATATTGCTAGTTTTGGAATAGATATTTATCTAGTGTGTACATTTCTGAGTTAGGTAGATATAGATATATAAATTTTACCTTACAACAAGGTTCCTTCGTAAGGTTCTATCAGTTCATTCATTTGCCTTGTAAACACGAGGTGTTACGACTGAAGCCACAAATGTGCGGTTGGCTTCCTGTTTGTTGACTCCGTTCATTTGTTGTTTCACCTGCAATCAAGTGTTGCACATCCTTACACTTGCTTTCACCGTACTGATGAGATCCCTAAGATCGAAACACGTGTCTACGGTTGCATTTTTACTAGAGGGCTTAGTCCAATAAAATGTTCCTTCTTGTTATTCACAATTTCCCTCGAGAGCATATCCATGTTTCATATATATATATATATATATATATATATATATATATATATATATATATATATATATATATATATATATATATATATATATATATATATAACTAGCAGACCCGGCCACGCGTTGCTGTGGCTAAGGTTTTTATTATATTACATAGTAGTAAATTATTCAAGGAAAACGGTAGGAGAACACACCAGTCATGGGGACTACCATGCTTTTTTACACAGATGCCATTTGATAAAATACATGGCGACCGCCATCACTGATTTTCTACTACCGTTGATATTGATTCTGGAGCCTTGAGTACCTCATAATCATCAAAATACATATATCGTACATCGTGATTTGATGTATAGCAAATATATAATAATAAAATATATAATAATTTAACTACGTGGTAATACTTACATGTATATACTTTAATTAAAGATTGTTAAATAATGAAGCACTAATAAGTAAAAAGCAAGAAGGATTTAACTGTATTACTTTTACTATAATATGAATTCAATTCAATAATTCAGTCTAAATAACACGTGGCCGGTTATGGTAATACCAAAAATTAAGAACGTAACAGCAATTGAACTTCACTGTATTATTACTACGAAATAAATTTAAGTTATACTTTAGCCTCAGCAACACGTGGTGGTTATGCCATTAAATTGTAACTTATGTGAAACGTTAGTACTTTTAAAACTGCGCCATCTGTTAGAATACTTACTCAATCCAGTCAGCAGATACCGCCATCTGTTAGAATCGTTTGGGACTGACAGATAATTGTGACTGTCGAATAATTAACAAATAATGCTTAGTAGACGATAGTGTGGAAACTACGAAGCATCGCACAAAGAGGAGACCGAGAACGTGTAATGTGTTCTGTCTCACTCTCTCGCCATCAACAAATAATTTGCAATAAAATAATATTGCGGCTATATATTGAGATGTGAGCTATGCTATCTGTTAAGTTATATCGAACTGCACACGGTGTGCAAATTTGATTGAAATCGGTTAAGTTGTTTGGGAGTCTATAGCGGACAAACAACGTGACACGTAATTTATATATATATATTAATTATGTCCAAGTGACTGTAAAACAGTCGATATAACAATCCTTTAGGAAATGACTATAACTTTGTATAGTATGTATGACAGAAAACAACTACTTCTCTGGCTAATACCGCGACAGATGTGCAAAGATCCCTACTTTGAAGGAACAACATTGCAAGAGCTCTCTGAACAAACAGCAGGACTTCACCTGATTCAAATGGTGAACCAACTACAGACCGGTTTCGGAATGTTGTCCCTCATCAGTGCAGTCCAGGTTATCACAATTGTATACACGCGAGGTCTCGCTGCCCGTCACCGTCCGCCGAGATACATACTGCAATTGCTTACAGGATCCACCTTGACGACAGATTAGAGAGCACTCCAGAAGGACATTTCGGATACGATTCAAGTGGTGTAAAGTATTTTACATATACCATTTTGAATCCGAAATGTCCTTCTGGAGTGCTCTCTATTCTGTCGTCAAGGTGGATCCTGTAAGCAATTGCAGTATTTATCTCGGCGGACGGTGACGGGCAGCGAGACCTCGCGTATATACAATTGTGATAACCTGGACTGCACTGATGAGGGACAACATTCCGAAACCGGTCTGTAGTTGGTTCACCATTTGGATCGGGTGAAGTCCTGCTGTTTGTTCAGAGAGCTCTTGCAAAGTTGTTCCTTCAAAGTTAGGATCTTTGCACATGTGTCTGACAGATATAATTCAATATCTGTCACGGTATTAGTCAGAAAAGTAGTTTTTTTCTGTCAGACACATGCCATACATACTATACAAAGTTATAGTCACTTCCTAAAGGATTGATATCGACTGTTTTACAGTCACTTGGACATTATTTGCTCCTTGAAACAAGTATTTTACATATATAATTATGTATGTATTTATTTGTGAATAAACATATATCATTATTATTGGTTGGTTTACTTTTTGAAAAGTTGAGATTTGATAATTTGAAATTAAATTATTTTTTCCAAGACTTTGGTAGTCTGTACTGAAGTGGTATGAGCAAATGCGAATTAAATATGTGTTAAACAATCATGAATAATATCCAATTGTCTAGTGACGTCAATTTTTTTTATGTAGATATTTCTGAAATGGTACTTATTGTAATTGGCGTACAATGTTTCCTGTATTATGCAGTGCGGCTTTTAATAGTCCCCCCTGTTAACTTTTGAACGGTTTGACGTACAAACTTAAATAAACTGTTTGGAGGGTTTCACCGATACTACTTTTTGAAATAAAACACAATGTGATAGCTGGAAAGATGGCGCGGGGGGGCACATTACCTAAAAAAATTTAAATGACATGGGGGGTCATATATGTCACATCGTTGAAAAGATAATTCAATTCACTTTTCAACCATTCTAATTTTTTTTCACAATATGCATTTGAAATGTCAGAATAAGTACAGATCTGGCGGTCCGAATCCCTTTTCTTGCCTGATCACGATACTTTTAAATGGTTTGATGTGAAATAACAGGACAGAATGTTTTTTTTGATGGAACGGAATTCCGAAAATTTTTGGATGGATGAAAAGAGAATTGAATTATCTTTTCAACGATATGACACATGACTCCCCATGCCGTTTAAATTTTTTTAGTTGATCTGCCCTTTCCGCGCCATTTGTCGAGCAATCACAATGTGTTTTATTTCAAAAAGTAGCATCGGTGAAACCCCCCAAATGTTTTTTTTTTAAGTCGCACTGTATATAGGTGTTATTATATTGTGTAACATTACGATCTCCATCATTGATTTCAGAAATTTACCTGATTGTCTGATCATTACCGTTATTGTGAGTTTAACCATTTATGTCTTTGTTCAATTTCATTCGAAACCAATTTAAGTACAAGCCAGTGGCTTAGCTAGAGAGATGCCTCCCCTTCGAAAGTTCGACGATTATGCGATTCAATTGCAAAAAGCATTGCAAGGTAGTTCTTGTAGAAAACTTTGCCAAGTATTAATCAGATATAATTCAACGGTCGTAGGGGGCAGTAATTTTTTCATGTTTGATACTTGCCGACGACAAAATATACCTATGGATTACGTAATCCTATCTTCCGCAAAACACAATTTTTCATAATTCGATTATCCGGCAATTCAAATACCTTCTTCTCAGATTACCTTTATTTGACAGTTCTCATTACCTACACGCCAAATTACTTACATATCAGAATGCACCCCCCCTTCCAATGAAAATTCCTGGCTACGCCCCTGATGGTACAAGCTGTATTTTTAAAATACAGCTTTTGCGGTTGGACCAGATTCATTTTGCTGAACTATTTTATATTTATGTTAATGGTTTTTTATTGAATTTACATCATACACATATTACGATTAACGCGTTAGATTAACAATTGTCGATATGACGACATCAAACGTCTGACAACATTTGCATTTTTTGAAGGATCATTTTTAGTTTAAGTTCAAATATTTCTAATTTTGTAAACATTACTCGTCTCACCATAAGCAAACATCAAAATCTCAAAACCTTTTTTCAACTAAATTATTATGAATATGTGGATTATTCTCATATTCTTTCACGTGAATCTGGCAATGTCAAAAAAGTTCGATAATATTAAGATCTAAACTATTTTTGCATTTGATATATTCTTTTTATGGAAAACCTCAAGATTTGAACACCTGAGATGTATCAAACTACTTTTTGAAATGAAAATTTATAGAAATTGTTTTTATGAAAAGGCACTTTTAAAAAAATTACAAAATTCTCAGTTCGTTAGGATATTCGCCCAACTACATCAGAAATTGAATTATGAAAAAAATTGTTGAGGAAATCATTCATATAATTTGAACGAGAAGAAATCATCTCTCCAACAATTCTCTATGACATACTCAGTTTAATTCAAAATAGGTAGCGATGACAGCACTCCTCCACCAATAGAAAATCAAAACACAAATGTTTTGTATGAACAAAAAGATGCACAGTGTACAATATCCTGCATATTCGATTGGAAACTTTCATGTGAATATAATATTTATTTTACGTTTTATAGCTCAAACAGAAGTTAGAGGATATCGAAAAATCCGTGGCAGACAGAGAATTGGAGGTTCTTTCTCAAGATATAAAGAGTGAATATGAAAGACAGATTGCTAACATCAGAAATCTCAGGATATTATACGAAGAAAGACAAAGAGTGGAAAGAAGAGAAAAACAAGAGCTGATTTCTCAACTGGATGACGCCAGGAAAGACGTTCAAGCAGGAAAAGACAAGCAAAGGTGATTAATTAATTCTTTTAAATTGATGTATCGATATTGTATTCCAATAAATTATCGCAATTCATTTAATTTTTTTTTTTCATTGCAGTGAACTGGAACAGCGGATTTCAGAAATAGAAATCGATAACTCAAAGAAATATGATGAAATCAAAACATTGGAATCCAACTTGGGACTTTCCAGGGCAGAAAGTAAACAACTCCATGCAGAACTTGCAGTGATCAACCAACTTTTCTCGGAGATTCTGCTCGGTTTTAATAGTTCACAAGATTTGGATTTAGATAAACTACAGAAACATTTGGAAGACCATCGCAATCTTCTGCAGGAAATTGTTGTGAATGAAATATCTTCTGAAGTGTCATATGCCCTACCGAAGGTACTTCTGGATCTTCTCAAGCAAGTGAATAATACAGGGGAAACAGAAGAACGATCGGAAGATGATCTCAGTGGAGACGGTGCCGGTGGTCAACTGGAAACGATACAAGAAGAATCAGGTGAGTTAAAAAATAGTTGGTATGAATGTTGCATACTTTCATTATTTTGCCTAAATAAAACATTTTTGATTTAACAATATTGCAATAGTCAATTTTTTATTTTTTCATTCTAGAGGACTATAGATACGTTCTAATAATTGATTTGAGTCTTAAAATGTGTGTAAAAATACAACTTTACTGATTTCGGTCAAAATGTTTCAGCTATATGTGAAGTTCGATTGTAAAATTTTTATGTTTTTTTTTTAATTACAACATGGCGACTAGTCGGGTAACAAAATAAGAGTATTTCAATACGACGAATTTCATTCCGCACACCTTTAGGTTTTGAACAAATTTCCGATAAAATCTATAGATTTTTGTCCAACTAAATAAATATCTTGGCTAGTTTAGGAACTAGAACCTGATGACCAAATCAGTTTGGGGACACTCTGATGTATATGTTGCATAATCCATACTATAACCATATAACCAGACAACAAATTTTTCTAGAATCAGCAACATCCACAATACATCAACAAATGAACAGTGCTGCAGAAATAATGGAAAACCTTCCAAAGGTATGGAGAGTTCTGATAGAACTCCTCAGTCATCGAATTGTACCAACAAATACCTTGACCGATGGTAAGGAAGAACAAAATCCTTGTTACAAGACTGTTGAAACACCAAAGGGACCCAGTGTAGTATTAAGTGTCAGCCAAACATTTATAAGGTTGAAGGATCTAATTTTAGAGAAAAAAGCCTTGGAAAAGGAGACCAATCATCTCAAGCAGTTGAACGGTCATTTGGAAAATAGATTGCAGGACCAAGAGAAGAGATTGGAATTAGTTCACACAGAACTATCTAAAACTTGGCTTGTGGTAAGTAAAAAGAGGACGAGTAAAAAAACACTCATTCTTTTGGTGAAATTATGTGAATTTTCATTTTATACTTCAAGCTTCATAGATGGGTTCTGATGGGGACAATAAGATTGTACAGAGTGATAAAAAAATCCTGATTTTCTTTACAAACCCTAAACGACATTTTCATTGCATACAACTTTTTTGATAACTTTTAAAATAACAGATATATGGCCACTCTTGATATAATACACTATGTATCTGAAAAACTGGTCACAGCAAAGCCATAAGTGATTAAAATTATAACAGTCAATTGAAACTTCAAGTATTATCAAAAAGTTATTTATTATCAATAAACTTCATTATTATTATTATCGTACAATTTGAAAGTCGATTGAAGGAGTAGGTACAAACAAACTTTCACAAACAAACAAACTGAAATGATCTATTTTCAGTATAATATATTAAATCAAAGCCTCTTCTATATTTTTTAGACACACCATAACTACTGGTCTTAGTAAATCTCGATATTTTTTTCACTTTTAATTTTTTTTCTTTTTAGCTAAGATTATTATAGAACAATAATAATTGTTGAAATGTTTATTTATATCATAAACGTCTTAAACCAGTTTTTCGTAACTCTCTGACTGTTTCATGTTATTTCTTTTGAAAATATGAATATTATTTCACTTTTGTATTAATTATTTCCTTATAATATAAAAAATATTGATGTATAAATAAAAGAAAAATCGAATCAATGTTTTAAATAATTCTTGAATCTCTTGTATCAAACAATATATTTATCAAAAACCAGTCTAAAATGATTTCCTTGTGGATAGGAAAAATGTAATTTAAGATGTTTTCGTAAGAGCAATATCACTCTAAGAATTGCCTCTTTCCAAATTCAATACCGTGCGACTCTAAAACTAATGAAAGGACTGTGCTGTGCCCATGGACAATTTTGAACAGGAGGTGGAACTCTACAACATACCAAAAGTTCAGAAAAATCAGCCTGTTACATTTTTTATATAAGGAGCTGTCTGAATCTTTACCAAATAAATGTTAATTTCTATTAATCGTTAAACTCCATTTTGAACACTTTTTCCATCTTTAATATTATTGTAAATATAATAACTTTAATAGTATTGTAATTGTGACTTTAACATATAATGAGGTTTATTTTCAAAGGTTAAATTATAATAATTGACTAATTTTTCGCGACTTCTAGGCTCTTGAAAATCCATGTTCTTCAACATCATACAAACTTGTTAGTTTATTGAACAGATTAACTTATAATTACCATTGTTTTTGCCTCACAGAACGAGTGTCCAACCATATTTTCAAGGGAACAAAACAATTAGATTACATATTTGAATGTTGAGAATTTATGATATGGATGAAAGTATATAATTTATTTTTAAATAATTTTTCAGGTTGGGAAAATGCAGAAACAACACCAAATGCTCCACACTCAGGAAAAAATTCTACGATACGAACTTGCTCAGAAACGAAAACTACTAACAGAACTCAAAGAAGAACTGGAATACAGCAGAGAAAAGTGGGCTGAAGCTAGGGCGAAAAATTCAAAGACTGAACTACAGTGGAGACAACTTAGAACCGAATTTGCTGCAAGGAAAAAAACAGTGTTGACTGATGACCTAAATAACAGCACCGAGAGTGGATATAGCGATGACAGAGAGTGTACTAGCAGTGACGATGAACCTGGTTACGAAACGGATATTTCCGAATGCGCACAAAAAATTACAATTGAAAGTGAACCAGAAGCAGTCGAGAACGAATTGGAAGAAGCAACAAAAAAAGAAGATATCCCAGGAGCAAGTTGTTCCAAATATGAATCAAACTTAGAGCAGCTGAATACAGACAAAGTACAAAATAGTAATGAAAACAGTGAACCATTGAATGGTACCTCAGAAAGTATTGATGTTGTCGGCAGGATATCTTCTCAGGAAGATGAAGAGCCACAAATACAAAATGAAGATGAAATACACCAACCGTCTACTTCTCAGGGATCATCCGTCACATCTGACAGAAGAATGGAAAATTCTCCTAGTAGTAGTTTTAGAGATGACAAACAAATGAAAACCTTGGAGGAAGTTTTAGCAAGAAGGGATGCCAGGCTCAAGCGGCTTGAGGGTCAAGCAGAACAATTAGTCACCAGAGTGACGAACACAGCCAACAGGAGCGTAATGATTTCTAATAAACTAGATGACCTGCACGAAGTTTATGGACAGAATTCTGAACCTGAAGTAGAGACTAACGATATTACTGAATGTGACTCAGCAGACTCTCAAAGTACTTTTGTCGATGGTCCTGTCAGCATAAACAGTGTAGATGATTTATCCCATGAAAATCAAGACACGAATCACAATGAATCTAGCACAGAATAGGGTATAAGATCCCTTTGAAGTACTGTACAGGCCAAGTGTCTTTTGCCTTTTAAATGTAAATGTATTATTTTTATATCTAAAAACGTGTTTAGATTTATGTTATTTTTGTTATTCAAATGAATGTTAGATGTTTATTCTGTGGACCGTTTTGATATAGATTTTATATGGAATAAACTCGTCACAGTATTTATTGTAGGTGATAAAATAAAACAGCATGACATAGTGATACATTATTTTGATCAAAAACAATATTTACAGTACTCAACATTCACCTATTCTCAGCACTGACCATAAACAAACAATATATAACAGCAGTGGGTCACAAAAAAAAACATCGAAAAGTGTAGCTCATCCATTTTGTAAATAGTAACAACCTTGCAAAAATTAACAAAAACATGAGTTTCGTCCTCATTTGTATATCGCAAAATTCATTAATACATTCATAGGAATGACACAGATGTATGAAAGATTATAGAACTTCATAATAAACATAAACATAAGACATTAAAAATATTGATAATTACTTATCAAAGTACCTGAGTGGAAATAGAGAATATAATCAAAATTACAGCACAATCAACGGAAGAAATAGAGATAATATTTTTGTATGTATCAGAAAAATATGCAAATCACTTAGAAATCATTTTGCTAGTCATAAATATTGGACTGCTCAGTAGAAAATTTAAAAAAATTATTGTGAATGAATGTTTCAGACACCGGTTGTAAGGAGTGAAATGATTGTTGAAAAAAAGTTATTCACTTACGTAAAATAGTCCAATTTTTAGTTTCAAAAATTCATTGATTATTTCTGAAATATTTGACTATAAAACACGTTGTTACAATTCGTATTCTATCGTTTCAGGTTTTGCGAAACGAATGACATTTATTCTCCCTGAAAAATCAACTGACATGAGCATTGGTCTAAAAACTAAATGAGAACTTTCGGCAATGAATGAATGTTTTTTTTTTCAAAGAAAATGTCTCTTTGTTAATAACTGAATACTTGTATTAATTTAATCTCAGATCAAAAAATGTCAAAGCAAAAAATGAGACTGAAAATTTTGATTATAAAAACAGTGCTTTAAAAGTAATTTGAAGAAAAAATAATAATGATAATAATACTCCCTCATAAACACTCATAGAGTGTACCCAAAGGCATAGCCTATGCGGGTAGAGGACGGCTATTATTATTATTTACCGTGTCGCTCCAGGGCGACTGATTTTTGGCGTCGTATTCACTTTTCAGCTGTAGGAAAACCTATATCACCACCCCGGCCGGTCGGCGCGAACTCCAAGCAAGCATTAGACGTCGGGATTGGCATCTAGACAACTCACATTACCTATCGACCCCTATGAAATTGAGGAAAAATGTTCTCGTCTTCCAGGATTCCAACCTGGCCAAATGCAAGCGGAAGTTTATAAGGTCGGCATCTAGCCGCCTCGCTACCGAGCATTATATAAACATATAGCATAACGAACTTTTTATGAAAATTTTCTGCTACTCTAACTGATTAGTTCTGCCATTTCCACTGTTTTGATCCGATTCACTGAATGGCTGGAGTCAAAATAAACTTTGTCAGCACTTATAAAAACTTGTACACAAGGCTTCATTCAACCCTCAGAAGTCAGAGACTTGTGCGAGCTAGGGGAAGACGTAGCCCTTACCTTTTAAGCCTATCTTGTACAGGTCCTTGCAGATTTCCATACACAAATGAAGAAGAAAATTTCTATTAAATTTTTCAGAAAATTTCAATCATTCAAATATTTGCAGATCTTCACGCTCAAGATACTTGATAAGAGAATTATGTAAACCAAAATTAAAGTTCATAAAAACATTATTTTTTGTTACCATTATAAAAAAACTAACATAATTTGAAAACAAAAATTTGATATAACGTATAGTATAAAGAAAAGAAATAGTCATAAAAATTATCATAAAATCAATGTGACTTTATAATAAAGTGTACCTAAGCCGTACTAAGAAAAAAATAATTTTTTAGCTGATAGTGAAAAGTTTGGAGCTTCCAAACTACGACGAGTAAGTCGAACAGATTTTGTATATATCATATACAAAGTAATGTTCTCACAGAATTCAACAAAACTTAGTGATGAAACTTCGTGATAAAACTTACGGAAATATTGAATTATTCAATAAAACTTCCAAACAAAATACAAAGAATAAATCAAATAAATTCCATGAATTCTATCTTATAGGAGTGATACGTATTTGACAGCCTACATGTCAGAAATTGTGTCCAGGAAAGTGACGAAAGTGTAGGTTAATTCACACCAATGTCATTGTTCGCCATAATAAAGTGATATTTCGCTCTTTTCTGCAATAGTAATTTGTGCAATAGTAATTGAACATTCCCGGGCACTTTGTAACAAAATAAGAAATTTTTTAAATCGGCAAAATATTATACGTGGTGAACAACGACCAATTACGAATAATGAAATGGTGTGTTAGTCTCTATAATCAATTACGGATAATGAAATGGTGTACTAGTCTCTCATGACAAAACAATTTTATCTTTGATAATTCATACAATTTTTTTTTGTCAACCTCTGGAGATCCAATATTGAATCAAATACCTTTGTTTGACTCTCTGCCTACGATCTCTCGATGTCCATTTTCTATAATTATCGTGGTTCCCCGTACATAACAAGTGTGCACGCGGTCTGTAATTTTTAGGTAATTTCTGTTTTTTTTTTGGATTGAATTGGTCGTTACTTGATGGAAATCCATAGTATAAAGCACAAAACTTTTGTTTTGTGGAAATTTAATCGTTTACCTTAGTGCTTTATAATTTCTCTGTTCACTAAGACATTACTTCGACGTATTTTCATCAATCGATCGTTCAAAAGGCATTGATATTCTTCACCTTTTAATGGGTCATAGTTGGCCGTAAAAAATTAACATACCAATGGGTGGAAAAAAAGTGTGATGTGAGTGCTGGCTTGGAGTACACTCCAATCACCCAGAGTAATGCTGTACGTTTTACTATCGCTGAAAAGTGAATACGTTACCAAATATCAGTAATTTGCCCTGGAGCGCCACGTCAAATAATGATAAAAAGCGTCTTCTACCCAAAAAAACGTGGATATTTCTGAATACCATATGTGGGAAAAAACTTTTGAAATAATCTTATGCCTTTGGAAAAACGAGGACCATAGTCCTAAAAGTAGAACACACTTTTGAACACAAAATTATACCTGAACTGTATGGAATTTATAGTCGTTACTGCAATTGAGGAAATAAAAGCAAACTGTCTTAAGACTTTGTGTTATGTAACAGAATCTGTATTTCTCAATATGATTGTTATGAAATGAATGTGTTGTACACTCGATAGCTAAACAAAGAGATTATCCAAATAAATAACAACTTGATGTCAAATACACACTAAAAGCAGATCAAATTGGAGTGGGAACATTTCAAAAGTCAATACACATACCTAAAACTTCTTTCAAAGCTGTGAGACTCATCATTCAAGGAAGCAGGAAAATGAATTATTATAAAAGGAGCATCATTTTTTATAGCGAAATGCCTGTTCCTTAAATCTTATACGCGACCGTCACTTCAATTTCTCTTTTGTGGGGAAGTTTCGCCTGAACAAATCACAAAAAACATTATAACAATTGTGTTTTTGAAAACTGCTTTTTCAGATAATCCATTCAATGAGGGTTATTATTGTACTGCATTTATATACTTTCGTTGATTTATCTTGCCAAAAATCACTCAAACTTTTCTTTTATTAGATACAATTTTTTTTTTCCCAAATTTTTCCCTTCAGCAATTTTACTTTAAAAACTGGCATAAGACAACATTGTCATTTTTTCTCGTAAAATTACTGATTGGCATAATTATTTCGTTGAAAAAATAAATTTATCCGATAAAAAAATGTGCCTGTAATTCAGATTATATTCCGTGAGAAAAACTCAAATTTGTTATATACCTGAAATATAAAGAGGAATTCAAACATAACATCTGAAATGTCTGGACATAAAAAGCAATAACTTCAAATAATACCTGTTGAAGACATTTTCTCCACTTTACGAAAGGAACATTAGTTCAAAAACTCACGTACTATTCTTTATCAAAAATGTGATTTTAACTATTTTGTGAAGTTAAAAAAGGATCACTATTTTGATTTATCACTTCAAACTGACTAGATTTTCATATTTTATTTAATATAACTGAAATCATTTGTGCTAATCAAAATTTCATTTATTTCAAAATTGAATGTTTCTAAATAACTTACGTTCTCGTTATATAGACAGTAAATATCTATAGATAATGTTTAATTATGAATAATTCTAGTTATCTGATTCTTATGCTTTGTAGCTTCTCACAAGATGGTAATTTTATGTTCTGAGCATTGCGGTACAGATCTTGGTCGCCAAAATTCCTTGCTTTCCATATCATGGACTCCTCTGAAAAAAAAAAAAGTTTAAGTAAATGTTATATACTAACTATTCTCGGAGAAAATGTTTCGGGCATTTTTTAATCAACAGGCATTTCAAGTAACTTTTACATTATACTGAATTTCCTTTATGAAAGAATACTAAGTAATGTTCTTGATAGAAGTCAGGAAAGTTCAGAAACATTTTCTTTCATTGGCAAAATAAAAACTTCATTCTATGAAACAAAGCTAGACTTTTACTATGCTTACTACACAACAAATTTAGGTGTTATTTCCTCTGAACTAACAAATCCTGATTTTCAAGTGATTCTTGTTCTCACTCGTATTTTTGGCTTTCACTTCAGTAAACTTTGGCAGTAAAGAAATCATCACTAGCTTAGGAAAAAGATAACATATGTCCAATTGAAAAGAAACTCAAGGGGTGCTCAGTCGGTATTGGGAAAGCTATGAGGGAAACCGGTTTTAGAGATTCAGAGAAAAGGTATATAGTGAAAGTATTTTATTTTCATCTAAAGGTACCAAAATATCAGAGTCAAAATATCAAAGTTTGAAGGAAAATGTTTCCCTAGATATCATCACCAACAAAGAATCATCGAACCTGAAGGAATTTTGCCAATCATTTTAACGAAATGTGCCCCTGAACTAACTAATACTTCCCAAGGTATCCAAAACTTGGAAAATATCCACAACAAAAGCAATTACTTACTGAAAAAAGTAAAAAGATATTCACAAAGATAATAGAAAAATACATCAACAAAGCTCATAAAATGTTAAAAGCTCAGAAATTTTTCATTGACGGGATGGTTTCATCAGCAGTCTGAACAGAATTCAATAGCAAGGATTTCAGAATATTCAAAATCAAAGAATAATATTTGTATGAAGTTTCTCAGGGTATATATACTTAGACCAACAGTGTTTTTATTGTACATTAATGACAATAACGGATTTTTATTGTTATTATTTCATCATCTTCCGAACAAAAGGTTCTTGATAAAATGATACGATTTAATCTGAAAGAGCAGATAGTTAGGTGTCAATTAAATTCACTGTCATCATAATGAGATAAACAAAACATGATACGTTTCAGATGTACCATTGGATAAAAACATCGAAAATTGAATTAATTTGAATACCTGGGTCTTTATCTGGGTAATTTTTCGAAATTTGAATTGCATCAAATGAATTACGATTTTCAGTTTCCAGTCTTGTCTACCATTCTCCTATCAAGTCACATCTAAAATGTGATACAACATTTTAAGACTTTTTAGTAGTTATCATTTTACAGTTATTTATGCAAAGAATGGTTTAAAATTCGATAATAATAATTTATAATTGATATAAGTTGCGTAATCTCCTCTCACTGAATATAAAAAGTATATAATCCCTTTTTTTATTCGCGAAAGATGTGTAACTTTCATTGTCAGAAAAGGTGTACTACAGTTTACAAGAGTTTTATGGTAATAATTGTCAACATTTCAGAACATCGAGCATAGTTAACATGAAAACTTTTGCTATTTATGCAAATTCGGCAAAGTCATGACGTCATAAAATTCATACCCTCATTACCCTAGATTTTTTCAGAAATGCTTGAAAAACTATGGGAAATTTAGTAATCACAATTGTCCAACAGAATTTTTGGGGCGTTCTAGTTCGCGGGTATACTCTAACAAAAGCCCAGCTACCAAGAATTTTTGCAGCAAGCATGTTGTCCAATTTGACATGAAGAACAGATATAACAGTTTAGTAATAATTTTTTTTTTCAGTATTTGTCCCGTGGACAATGTGGGTTTGTCTGGTTTTCCCTGTAGTTGAATTAGCAAATGTGCCACCTACTTTGTTAATCCACCTGGAGCGCATGAAGCGATCATGTTTACCCTTATAGAGTGCGGCTTTTGATAGCTCCCCATCCCCCCACCTTGTTAACTTTTGAACAGATAAAAGTACAAACCTATACTACGTTTTGAAATAAAACACATTGTAATTGCTTCATAGATGGCGCGGTGGGCACATCAACTTGAAAATTTTAAAAATCTTGGGGGGGCATGTGTCACGGAATTCTAAATGACCCCCATGCCATTTAAATTTTTTTAGTTGATGTGCCCCCCCGCGTCATCTATCGAGCCATCACAATGTGTTATATTTCGAAAAGTAGTATCGGTGATAACCTCCATGGTCTTTTTTGTTTGTACGTCAAACCGTACAAAAGTCAACAGGGGGGGGGGAGACTATTAAAAGCTACACTGCATAGACTGATGTGTATATGGGGCGTGTTTGGTTATATCATATCAGACAGCTCTATTCAATCTTTCTTCTCCGTTTGGCTACTCGAAGCTTGTGCGAGCAAAGATCAGGGACCGGCGACCCGTGATAGACGTCCTTTTGGTTTGTAAACGAACGCTCTACCATCACGGCAAGTAAATTATTAATTCAATTCAATACATTTTATTATATTATACTATATGATCAAAAATTTATGATTTCAACGTTTCCCCGTATTGAGTTCATTTTTGTGTTCAGTTAATCTTTTGGATAATGGTGTATTCGTCTGTCCGATGTGGCAATCTCGTGAATGCAGTTATTGTTGAACTCAGTTCTATTATTACGTTTTGCCTGTTGAGAAAGTATTATCGAACTGAAAACAGCTTTTGATGTTGAAATCATTCTTTTGTCTTCCTCACCATCTCAGAGACACCTCTGATGTATGAAGAATAGATTGATTGTCTGGGCTTTGTTGTCGTTTTTCGGTTATCTCGGTTTTTTGTAGTATCCATACCGGCAAAGATTCTCTCTAATACAGTTTGTTTCTTCATATATTGACTCCTGATTGCAAATGGACATCACCATTCAGCTAATGTTCTTGCCTTCCCTCTCTTTGTGGAGCTGTAGTTTAGATTCTGTCATGTACGGGAATTTTTCCTACAGAGGTAGGAATTCTCTCATAGAGAGTTGGGTAGTGAGCACCCGCTGCCACAAAAGGTTGAAGATAAGAATCCTTTTTCTTCTGTTGTCTCAGTGGACACATTCAAAGAAAATAAAAATGAAATCAAACTTATACGTCAATTGACCAAATATTGCAGATATACAATCGAAGAAATTAACAGTCAACTGGTAGTTATTTTGAATATTTCATTCAATTATAAAAAAGGATTGGAAATACATTGGCTGATATCCAAAAATCGAGCAAATGCTTATTCTATGGGTTTGTCTATTTCATAACTTAACGAAGTGAATCGGTATCTCTCAAGAACTCTGAGTAAGCGCAATTGCTCCAGGTTTATGAATACAGCCCATTCTGAATATAATGCGTTTCATATTTTTTATTTTTTTTTAATAAGAACACAAAGTCGTCTCCACAAAGTTCAATATAAGTTCAGGATAGGAATCCTACCTCAAAAAGATCAGGATAGAAATCCTACCTCAAAGACATGTTCCGAACATATATATGTTTATCTTCAGTTCAAGTACAAAGAAAAGGGAAGCTGAAATTAATTGGAGGATACCAACGTGTTGTAAAATTCAAAGCGTTACTCACAATGCTTTGAATTTTACAACACGTTAACCTTTAATGAGTTAGGGGGTTAGAACGTTAGAACTCCCCGAAATAAAAATATCAAATTCCGAAACTACCGGTTGTTGAAGATCCTCAAATACTACAATTACCAATTACACAATATGTAGATATCTGAATGGCAAAATGTCTAAAATCACAACCCTAAATATGTCACTATCGGAACTATGACGTGGCGTTTGAGGAGACATAATCCAACAACAAATTGTAGAGAAAGTGAATGATAACGAAATATTCTTGATTCACGGCCAAAAATATGTAAAGTAATGTATGAGACCAGCTGGTTGAAAAATCACTGGAAATCCAACTTAGATTTTAGTAATAATCCTTATAACTTATATCAGACTTCATCAACAACATTTTGAGATTCAGCTTCAAACGTTGATGAAGATATTCGTATACCGAGATTGAAACAAAAAACTTGGCAGTAATTTAAAAACTGAGAGCCCATAATAGTATAATCTATCTCTAGAGAGAGGATTAAATACATTTGAACTGCACAGGGACAAAGCAGTTGTAGAATATTTCTTCAAGCTCAAGAGAGAGAATGTTAGTATTTTGTTATCAAATTTGATATCTATAGCAACTCCACTTTCAGATGATTTCGTTGGGAAACTGAAAGATAGGTTCCTAGACCGCAGAATACTTATTTATGTAACAAGTTTAAAGTGGTACTTATTTTACGAGTAGGAATGTTGAAAAGTGCACTTTTTTCACACTTTTCCGTAAAATAATGAAACATTATTTTGATTTTGAATAATTAAATACTTTTGGCACACAAAATACACAAACAAAGTACACTTTATTTGAAAGTTGTAGAAAGATGCACTTTCCAGCTAATGTTCTCTGATACCAACTGTTTGTTGTAAAAAAAGGTTTATTGGGAAGAATTTGTTTATATATAAATATCAAGTTAACCTAGACCTAATGGAGGCTGAGTTTGTTCTTAGGAGCATTTTTTGAAGAAAAACTCCTATTTTTCATAGACCATGTGTACTATTGAAGCTCTTTTGGAAAATGTGACACTTCTCTACTGAACATTGCCATATTGCCGGTGACAACATGTACTGCAGAGCGAATATTTTACTCTGCAGAGACTTAAAACATATCTCAGAAACTCCTGTGGCCAAGAACTTACATTTGTCTTATGTCAATTCAGAGATAAATCGATATCCCAACTGGAGAAGAAATAAATCAGTTAGCATTTAAAAGGGGCAGACAATTAGGTTGTATAGAATGTTTTGTGGACTTCATAAATTACCAGGAGATGAAGTTAACAGAGGAAGAAAAAGAAAGTACTATAGAATCCTTGAAAATTAAAAACATGAATTTGTCCGAGGCCAATTCAGCAGCACAGGGAAAAATTGAAAACTGAAAAATTATTGAAAAATCTCAATGAAGAGATAGATGAACGAGTGAAATTGAATAGTGACATGGTCACAACAATCAAAATCGTTCCAATAGTTCAAACTGCTTTGAAGTGACGTAATTACTATTGTTTTGTACCACAAAATTCAAAACAAACCACTCGGAATGACTTCACAAAATTCGGAGGGCGAGTTTCAAGAAATAAAAGAAAAACTGCGTGACTTGCACCCAAATATCAAGAAAACTAAAGTCATATCAGTCAAGCTGAATTCGAAAGTTGAAGAATAACCAAATGATCGGAAATATTACTCATATCGATCGAATACCAAGGAAAATGATGTGTGAATCTTATAAACAGGGTGACCCAGGGTTAAACAGCCAAACGTTTAGTATCGATTTTTTAGGTGAAAATAAGATATTTCATATAAGCATATGTCCCAACTTGCTTCGTTCTCGAGATATAGAGTGTTGAAGTTTTCATAAAAAATTCGTTTTTTATTAATTACTCAAAAACCTTTTGGTTGATTCTGATAAAACTCAGCATGTTTATTTGCGGTGATGGAAGGCTTATTTTAATGTACCAGGAATTAAAAAAAAATTAAAAAAATCAACTTTGACACCCTGTATCTTGAGAACGAATCAAGTTTTGCCACATTCTTATATGAAGAAACATTCTTGTTTCACCTAAAAAACCGATACTGAACGTTTGGCGGTTTAACCCTGGGTCACCCTGTATATGGAAGACAAGCATGACCACCATTTTCAAAGGTTAAACAAAAACCTAATAATGGAAGACCATTATTTATAATTCATACAGATGTATGTGGCCCTACAGATAATAAATATTATTTCGTAGTTTTTTATTGATGGCTATACACATTATACAGTAACTGTGGTTGAAAGGGCATAACGAATTTTTTTCTGTTGTTGGTATTAACCGTAAAAATAGCATATACAATAATGGTCAAAATAAAATTTCGGTTTGTTAATCTGAGTGTGAAATAATTATTATCATAAATGAACAAATTGGCTTCAGAAAAATATCAGTAAGAATTACTAAGTTTAAAAACAAAAATCTATGAAAACCACATAGCAGGTTCCACATTAGATACATTCATGTCTGTTTTTCGTTTGAATTCGCAGGGTATGAGGAACAAAATAAATGAGTTCGAGAGGTAAAGCTTACATAACAAATTATCAGTAATATGTATAACGGAACACTGGTTACAGCCGTTTGAGAAACATTGCTATAAACTAGAAGAATAAGAATTAACCAGCTGTTCTGTAGAACCACTCCTCACATAAAAAAAATTATCTCACTAACTGTTAGACAGTACCAAACGCATATTCAACAACAAAAGTGTTATAGAATCCGACAATAAACAGATGACAGTCTGGAACAATGTCAATGAAGAATTTGCAAGAATAGAATGCATAAAAAATCTCTCAATTCAAGTGAAGATGATTCAAATACCTTTTACGTCACTAATGCAGAAAACGTCCAAAAACTAGGACAAAAAATTATTCGATAAATTTACCCCCCCCAAAAAAGCGAAGATTTGGAGTGTTTCAGTATGTTTATTGTAAAAATATGTTCTCCTTTTTTAGCTGAACCATTTCCGGTTTTTTTTACTCGTGTTTGATTGCAAGTGTTTTTCCCAAAAGTATGAAAATAAAGGCAAGGTGTGAGAATAAATATATCGATAATATTATTTATTGTTTGAAAATTGTTTTTCTGTCTTTCAGAAAACTCCTGAATACTTACGGCCTTGTGCCGCACGATACCATTTAATACTCAAAATACTTTAGGAGTAGGTCGTCATAATTTAGTGGGGCTCAAAGCAAGGGTTGATATTTTTATGCTAAAATTTGGTAATTTCAAGTTTCAGGGTATTCCTAAAGCACTTGAAATGAATTTAATCCAAGAATACAGACCTCACTGTAATAACACATGATAGCGACGTAAAGTTAGTTAGTTGGCCTTATTGTGACACGCCTACGTACATTATTTTTTGAAAAAAATTTAATTTAGTTGACCAAAATAAAACAAATTTGTGGCGTAGCTATACAATGTATTACAGCTACATACAGAAATTTGGAAATATCACAGAAAATTTACGGTATCACAGCCAATTCCGATTTCAACGTTGATTTACCAAATATAGTCATCGTGGATCACGAAACTCTTATTCATGAACAAATCTAAAACCATTTGAACATAATGTACCACAACCACAAATATTTTATAAAAGAAATAATGAAGGCATTTACTGTAACTTTTCTCCCTATAGCAGGCGTGCTTTAGGTTCTGCACATAGTCCTCCTCAACTGACACTTCAAGCCTCCTGACAGAACCTTGGTACTCTAGATGGAAGTTCTCTTTCACATAATATGGGATATTCAAATTCTCCGTCTTTCTCAGCACAGGATATTTCCTGGAAATAGAAGAAAAATTATGAATATAATTTTTTTTTATTCAAATATCAAATGAAAAAACATAATACTCAAACAGGGGATTAACAAATTTCAGAAATTGTTCACGATTTTGTTATAAGAGAGTACGAAAGCTCCAGATTGCATTAATGAGTGATAGAATAGCTGTGCTTTTGGTTTTATTCAGTAGCAACAGAACCAATAATAGCGACCAAAATGAGGAACAGTTCAATATAACGACATGAATTATAATTCCGGAAGTAGTATCACATCAATAAAATACGGCTAGTGATTATGAGCTATGAGGTAATAAGGAGAAAGATAAAAATTATCATTTCTCTTACATAGAACATTTAAACTTAATCAATCGAGTCTAATATGGAACAAAATAACAATGAAATATTTCAATGTTAAATGAAAACCTTCATATTTTAGAAACGGATATAGAAACTATCATAATTACCACTATTTATAATAACAATGACTTTCAAAAACGAAATATAAAATATCTAGAAAAAGGCAATGCGTTAAAAAGTTGAGAAAGTTTATGCAGGTCATGCAAACAGTTTTGTAAAACTGTATAATAATGCGTCCTTAAATGTTTACATATAGAAAATATCTCGTATATCAGTATACATTTATCTTTGAAAAATGTTTGGCACTCTTTTTATTGTGACTCGTTTTCAATCACATTAATATACAGTGAGGACCAAAAGTCCGTCGCCCCCCCGTAACTTCTTCATTTTCCATATTACAAAAAAATGTTAAATACATAAGTTGTAGGGTTTCATTCGATCTCTTTAATGGTTTAAGTTTCATTCATACAGAGTGTCTCAAAAAAGCACGGTGACTTAGAAGTTAATTTTTTTAAATGGGACACCCTGTATTTCATTGCATTATTACATTCTACGTTGAGTTCTGAACAAGTTTGATAAATGCTTATCTATCAAAGAAGTTAATAGTTTTGGACTTATGAACCCTTGTAAATAATTATTTCGACTACTTTTGCGCCAGTTCAATGAGAAAATCGTAACAAATGGATCACAATGTATTCCACTTTCCTATCCTAACTTTTTGAAAGCTATCTAATGTTGCAAACTGCTGATGGCACCATGTGTAACTTACCTCGTCGTACCATTTTACAATTGTTAGAGTTGTTGAATCTCACGAAAACCTAGTACAAATGAAGTTGAAACATTTTACTAACAAATAAGGTAGTCCATAAATACAGATCAAGAATCATTAAAAACTGAAGAGATATTTTAATTTATAATTAAAAACGGTGAGTTTTTATCTATTTCAAAAGATATTCGACATGTCCACCATGCATTTCTTGACACATAAATAATCGGGTTGTAAACTCTTCCCTAACATTAATCAAGGTTTGAGGTGTTATTTCTGAACACACTTCAATAATTCGACGGCGCAGTTCATCTAACGACCCACAAACTGTCTTAAAAACTACGGATTTCACATAGCCACAGAGAAAGAAATCAAGCGGTGAGAGGTCCGGTGAGCGAGCTGGCCACTCTGTTGTACTCGACGTCCAATCCACCTACCTGGATACCTTTCATCTAAGTAATTTCTCACCTCCCGAAAATAGTGTGGTGGCGCTCCATCTTGCTGAAATGTTACATCCAAGTAAAATTCATGTGGGTTTTGCGTAACGATCTCATCGATACTGGACTTATTGTGTCTTGCAGCATTTGAAGGTATCTGGGACCATTTAAATTTTCTTCCAAGAATATGGGACCTACAATGTGGTTACCTAAAATACCAGCCCAAACATTAATTTTCTGGGGAAATTGAGTATGCCCCTCGCGGAATTCATGGGGATTCTCATCACTCCAATATCTACAATTCTGGGTATTCACATTTCCATTTAGGTAAAAAGTGCTTTCATCACTAAAGCAGATGTGTTGCAAATAAAGTCGATTTGCAACAATTCTTTCTGCCATGGGCTCGCAAAATTCAAGTCGCCGGTCTGGATCATCTTCAACCAATTGGTGCAAAATTTTTATTTTGTAAGGATGGAATTTATTTTGTTTTAAAACCCTCTTTACTGATGTTTTAGAAACATCACATGTCTCAGCTACTTGCTTAGTTGATTGTTGTGGGTTATTTACCATTTTGGCTAGTACTTGAATTTCAACATCTTCCGTAATTATTTTCGGCCTCCCAGATCTCGGAGCATCTTTCACGGTGCCAGTTTGGTTAAATTTTGCCACCAATTTCTGCAGATATTTTCGACACATCGGACGTTCTGGAAACCGTTAATTGAAAATGCGAATAGCAGCGTGGTAATTTCGGTTAGCTTCAACAAATATGATAACGGCATCAACTTTGTCTGCTACTGAACGAGCCATATTAATCAACAAGAGAAATTGAAAACCGTTTGAAACAAAGTTTTGAAAACCTACGAAATGTCAATGACATTTGGCAAAAACAGATAAGAGTTTTTTTTCGTTGTCATGGATAAAATAAACGCGCCTAGCGTGCATAGCCTACCTCATTAATTTATTCGTGAACTGGTGCAAAAGTAGTCGAAATAATTATTTACAAGTGTTCATAAGTCCAAAACTATTAACTTTTTTGATAGAAAACCATTTATCAAACTTGTTCAGAATTCAACGTAGAATGTAATAATGCAATGAAATACAGGGTGTCCCATTTGAAAAAATTAACTTCTAAGTCACCGTGCTTTTTTGAGACACTCTGTATGAATGAAACTTAAACCATTAAAGAGATCGAATGAAACCCTACAACTTTTCTCACTCTCTCGCTAAGATTTTTAACAATTTTAAAAACAATTACCTGAAAGTATTTATTGCTGTTGTTTTCCAACTATTCAATAATAGTAATAATAATAATCTACAGAACTACAGATCGATAACATGCTTGAATGCATAATGCATACCACCCGCATCTTATACATGCGAATACTCTCTGCAATTGACCCAGTGTATGAACAGATATATTATGAACAAAGAGGGATGTCTCCCGTATAAGTAGTGTAGCCTAATTATTAATTTTTTACACTTTGTTAAAATTTTAAATTACAGAAGTTTTTTATTTACGAATCATTCTTTATTTGCGTTCATTATTTTTTCTTGTATGTCTGGTCTTCTTTCCCCAGTTTCAGTTATCGTTACTCCTAGATATTTAAACTCGTTGAATTCTTCAAAATCTCTTATTCTTATTTTAATATTTCCATATATTTATTGTCTTTTCAATTTCGATATTTTTTTTCTTGGTTGATTAAGTCCCATTAATTTTTCCCTATTCTATTATTTCTTTCAGCATTCCTTTCATTATTTTTTTTTTGGTCTTGGTAATTATGTCTATACTACCAGTGAACACAATAATTTGTCCTACTTCTGTTCAAAAATTTCTTTTAATTTTTCTGCTTTATCCTTATAAATTCCTGTTTCTCCTTTTTGTATTATTTTCGTGATTTTAGTTGTTTTCCTTAGTATCAGCTTTCTCAGTTTTTGTTGGATGCTTTATTATGAGTCGGTTCCTTTTTGGGTCAAATGCTTGTTATAAATCTATAAAGAGCATTTTGAGGTCTACGGTTGATTTTTCTTGAGTAAATCCGCTTTCATGTGATTATACTATGTTATTAGTAATATTTGCTACCGTTCTTTATATTAATGACATCTTTATTCTATATGTTGTATTAAGTAGACGGGTATCATTCCTCCGTAATTACAACAGATTTATTGGTTTCCTTTCATCATGAATAGTTATTATTTGTTCTGTCTCATATTCTTCTGACTTATTTTCCTCCACTTTATTATTGATAAAAATATTTTCACTTTTAGCTTATGTCCCCTGTACTTAATTTCTTCTTTTTCTGGCGATTCGCCATCCATGATTTTTCTAATTTATTACCCTCTTCTGGTGGGCTCATTCAATATATTTCTTTCTTTTTCACTCTCTTTTCGCCTTCTTTTATCACTGTCTGCTCATCCTCTACAGCTTCATTTATCAATAATTATTTGTATTATTACATCCACACTTATTTTTTATATTGTTGTTTGTCTCCAAATACCGCTCCTACTTTATTCTTTATACCATTAGTTTAACTTTTACATTTTTTACTTTGTTGTCTAATTTTTCGATGGAAGCTTTTAGTATTTCTATTTTCAATTTCTATTTCCACTCTCTTGTTCAATTTCGTGAAATTTATTGCTAGAGATCAGCCAAACCATTGGATTATATTGATAAAGTCATGTTTTACTCCAACATTACCCTCTAGAGTTATGGACATTTGGGAATCATTCAGTATTCAAAATATTATAATACCATTACTATAATCTACTGATCTATTCTCTACTAATTAGTATAAACTGAATACTTACGAACTAGGCTGCAAGCTGTAAGCCGGATCAGATATGAAAAAACTGGATGCCATTGAAAGCAAAATTGCAAGTAGAATAGGTAAAATCTGAATAAAAGCTGAGTAACCATTTTGTTGCTAAAAATAAAGAATAATGTTACTGAAAATGGGTTGCTCTTACGTGCAGGAGAATGATGCTGAGAAACTTTGTGATCTTCAATCATAATAATAATAAATTACTTTCACCATAATATACAACAGAATATCAGTGCAATTTTTAAGTAAACAAGAATGAAATCTAGACATTTGCAATGTTTGTATGTGACAATGCAGACAATGCATACATATTCGAACAATTTCCTTCAAATGCACTCATCTGCACAAAAAATAAAAGAAAACTGTAACATCAGTAATATCGTGAGTGGATCTAAAAGAAATGAAGGTTGATAAAATTACTCAACCAAATTATTTTTCAATATACATTATCATAATTCACATAAAAATATCTATAAGTCTGCAACTAAATAACTAATAAAAATTTCATTATTTTATTATATAATAATATAATGCATTCTATTTTTGAAGCCAAATATTTCTATATTTGGCAACCATACAATTTACAATATTAAATCGTGAAGTTAAATGTTAGGACAGTCAAACTGGTGTAATGCAATAATTTCCTCAAGGATCAAACTTGGGACCATTGATATTAAAATTTTTCATCAATGATTTAAGCACTCATATGAGTTTCATGAAGCTCTTTTTTGCTGATACTCTCGAAATTCCGAAATCTATAAACGATGTGGATAATTGCATTACCATTCAGAAAGCCATAGATGATGTGCACGCTTGGTGTGAAGTTAATAACCTTGTAACCTATTATTTCTACTACTCCCTACTATCTGAATATCTCTAAGTGTAAACTTGTTATATACTAGGGAAAAAAATCAATATCCCACACAGTTTCCCGACTCGTGAATAGACCAAAGATTCAGGTGACTTTTTATATGATTTTTTCCAATCACATGAATAAAGAAGCTTCTGAAGCCAATAAAATGTTAGGATTCATTATATGAAACTGTCAAAAGTTCAGTAATTTAAATGCCCTAAAGATACCCACTATAAATACTCCTATCAGATCCAAACTGAAGTAATGCTCAATAATTTGGAGCCCCTAATATTATTTCCATGAGTACATAGTTGAAAAAGTATAAAGTTTTCAAAATCCATGTAAATCAAAAATTGGGATATATATCCAATAAGGGGTTCTGACCACAGGGGCCGTATGTTTGAATTTTAACGCGTGCGATATCAATGTTATATCTCTCTTCAATGGGCGGTGTCATAAATTAGCTTCTTTGTAAAAATGAGAAAATGTGCTTCAATTATTTTTCATCACCAACTGCTATACAGCCATACTGACTACAGTTTGCTCTCATCTGAGCTGAACTTCAGATGCCAAGAAATCCCACATTTTCCTGGCCAACAGCACAAACAAATTTGATTTTGAAGCCACCAATTAAATATATGTGTAATAACTATAACTTCATATACAGTTTTTGTGAAATCAATACTGTTCCGGTAGCACACAAGAAAGTAGCAATGAAAATATGGATATTTCTATTGATTTCTTTATTTAGGAAGTTGCTAATTAAAATCCTTACATTGCAAGGTATACACATATAAACAAATATCATTAAGGAACACTAATCTATTTTAACCATTTATCACCTGGTGAGTTCAAAATATCTCAACTTAGTTTAACTCGTTCAATAATCATCTGTATTATATTTTATATCATAATGTACTAATTAACAGCAATAAAGCATTATCATAATTATTATAGAGTGACCCAAAATAAATGTTGCTCTGCAGAGGCCTAATTTGAATCTAAACCTAACTGTCTATGCAGAAATCGCAGAGAATAAATATTTAGTTATCAATTTAAATAATTAATTTTTCTTGCCAGAAATTTTCAACTGTGGAAGGCGTTGATATCATCAAAAATTTCTTTCAGCTTTACATACGAACATAATTTTTGAAAAATCAAATCACAATGTGGAGAGCAATTATATGAATTTAACTCAGATTTTTACAGTAATTTATGGATCAGTTCCTCATCTCATTTCAAATCATTAATAAATAACTTCAAGGATTGAAATCAAGTAAAAACAATTTTCATGTTACCTACATTATGTGTAGTACATTTCATCTATTTATGTAAAAAGAAGAGAAGCGTTGTCAATCATTATAATATCATCATATAAAATAGAAGTAAGTCGACAATTATTGAAATTTTCCTTCAAGGAAGTGATGTTGAATACTGAATTACTCACCTCTCTCTGAGCATTACGACGCTCTTGATGCTGATTTCCAGCAGCTTGTCTCTGCCAGCGACCTCCTCTACGTACATAAACGTTAGTTCCAGAAAAGCCACCGCCAAAGAACATGTTAAAGAGTTCATCAGCAGTAGCATCAGCTTCGAATCCCCTGGTATAAGTGTATTGATTACCTCTAGAAGATACTCTGTCTTCATCCGACCCATACAAATCGTACTGCTTCCTCTTCTCTGGATCAGTTAATACAGCAACAGCATTACCTTGAAACATGCATAAAACAAATTAGAATTTTAAACTTCTATAATAATGGATGAAACTGCTATAAGTTTTGCAAATTTGTTTCATCTCCTTTCACGTAAAATATTGCAATAATATTACTTTTATAACAATGATAAAAGTAATAGTTAAAGTCTGTAAACAGACGAACCCAAACTCTGTCACCGAGTTGGAACTGGTTCAGCAAAAAGCCTACGTCAAAGATGCGGAGAGTGAGAGGCTCCTACAGCTACATGAGGATAAGCCAATGCATGGGGTCTTCTTCAAAAACATTGACGACCTTGGCTCATCCAGAAACCAGACCATCGCTTTTCTCAGGTCAAGTGGGCTTATGGGTATAGAGATGCCTGACACAAGATGCAGAGCTTGTTGTGGGGCATTTGTTGTCAGCCTGTCCAGCTCATGTGGTCTCCGCCTATATCCACAGGCATGAAGTGGCGCTACGAGTATTGTTCTACCACCTATGACACTTGTACGGTATTGATGAGACACCGGTGTTGCCTTTTGCTCCGGAGGATATTGAGTTCGTTGTGGAGAATGAGAAGTGCCGAATCTATTGGAACTACTCATTCCCCACCCTCGGACAAATACAAGCCAATAAGCCTGATGTAGTCCTCCTCGACCAACAGACTAAGACGATTTTCGTCACTGGAGTTTTCGGCTCCTGACGAAACGAACATCGTCCGAAAAGAGGAGAAAAGATGGATTGAATATCGAGGTCTACTCTTTAAACTCCGCAGGCTTCACCCAAACCATTCTGCTAAAATGGTGGTTCTGATAGAATAGGGGTCCTTGATAGAATGATGGACAAACTGCTCTCAAACTTGAAAATCATATCGGCTTGCCATGATGCGGCAGAAAACTCAGCCGGAAGAATGCAGAAGGCCTTAACTCTTGGTTCACTCCGCTTACTCAGGACACATGAGGGGGGGGCTTGTTGGGGCTCCTGATAGGGATATTCCTGAAGGAGAATTTTTTTTATTGTGGAATAGTCTGGCAAAATTTAATATCTTCTCTATTTCTTCCTCTATCTATCTTTCTACTTCTCTATTTAAGATTGTTATTCAATTTTGTATACTTTATAACTACCATATCATTATTCTCTTCAAGTACATTGATAGATATTACTGAATAATTGGTTATTTTGAATGAACTTAATCCGTAAAATTATTGTGATTTGCTAGAACAATGAAGTACTTGTGCTACTTCAATATAAGAGAATAAGAAGTGAATCAATGACAAGTTGATTTTTTTCAATATCCACTGTTATGGAATGGGGAATTCACCACCTGACAAAAATCAAGTTTTTTCCATTGAAGATCTATAAAACACTGCATTTAAATCACACTATTAAAACATTTTTCTTTAAAACAATTATTCAAGTACTTAAAAATAAAAAATAAAATTGGGCATTTGAAATTTAAAGCGATTTGTTTCTATTTCAACATTTGGCAATATCGGCAACAAATTTCACTGATAAGAAAGGACAACAAATCTGTTACGTTAATAAGTTAAACAGAGATGACAATGTTCCGAGCACCAACCTATAATAAAATATAGGTCAGTGAGTCATTCTGTGACATTTTGTGTACTGTGTGCCTAACTCTTAAAAAAGACAGATATACCGACTATGGTAGTTCTTTTTCTAGCATACCACCATTCTCTACATTTTGTAGGCGCTGTTGCAAACATGTTAATTAGAAACAAAACCTTTCAAAATTTAATACCCAACATTTGAAAAATTTATTTGAATACTTTTTGCAGTGAAACTGAAAAACTCATGAATGAAACTCAACTTTATTTTGTTCAAACTTTGAAGAAGAACACGAAGAAACATCGTCTCACTTCCTTGGCGAGTGTGAGGCGTACAGAAGGCTAAGATTCGAAATCTTCGGAGTTGAAAAACTCCAATAAGAAGAACTCATCGAATTAAAGTGGAAGGACATACTGACTTTCATCAGAAGGTCACAAAGATTCGGAAAGGAAGACTAGGAGAGGCAAGGTAGTTAGAGAGCAGGGAGAGCAAAAAGGGCTCATTGGGGCCTACCTGCCTGGCTGTGGCAGCGGCTTCCCCATGATTACTACTACTACTACTTCTTGTTCAAACTTACATTTGCTCCAATAACCCAAATTGAGGAGAATTCCCCATTAAAAATATTGAAATTTTACAGATTGTAGTTCAGTATTTCCAAATCACTCTGTAGTTTAGATGAAAATACTACGCCAACATGAAACATGACTCTAAGCTTTAGAAAAAATGCTATAAAAATATAGGTCCGTATTTTAAGATAAAAAGTTGAGGGTGACAAAATTTGTACTATACTTCAACTTTGGTCTTCTGAGCAAAATATCCAAATAAAATTTTTGGCGGTCTCAAGTAGTATCGGACTTTTGTTTAAGTGATAACTGGCATTTTCTAGCACAGATTCCTACCGCGAAAAAAACACTCAAAATTTTTCCTTCTTTACACTAGCACAATGTACACACCTGTTCTACACCAATTTTTTTATTAAAAACGTCTTTGTTTATCTAAAAATCAAACCAACCTTTTTCTCGAGTAGGTACATCAAAAACAACATATTTATGCAAAAGTTAATTTATTCATGTCAGGTTAGTAACGTTGATAGTTGCACAGCCAACTTTTCAAGCCATTTTACTACAACATGAATAGGAAATAATTCATTCACATTTTTTCCCAGTTGACATGTTGTTGTTGTTGTTTATATGAGTTTTTTCATAAAAATTGCTGTTTCAATAGAGAAAAAGACATTCTGCTGAAGATAAGAAGGAAAATTTTAGGTGCGTTTATTTTTTTGCGGTAGGAATGCGTGCTAGAAAATGCCAGTTATCACTCAAAAATAGAACCATATCTCAGAAATTACATTTAATTACTTGGGACCACCAAAAATTTATTCGGATTTTTCATTAAAGAGACGAAATTACCAAAAAAAAAAATTATGATAGTGGCTTTTAGTTACTGGAATTTTACCTTTGTGGTGTCTAAAATAAGTTGGTATAGCACAATTCTAAAAGTTTTAAAAAAAATTCCCAAAATAAAAAGATATAGGCATGAGGAGAATTTCGAAATTTTCGATTTTTCCTGTATAACTCCAGAACCAAAGAAGCTAGATCTGATATTTTTGATATAAGCAACTTTGCCCCCATTTTACCAACCCTCTATCTTTTACCGAATTTCAGTAGCCATTATAAGGTGATTAAGTATACTCTTTTTTGAAGTGTTTTACATCTTGAATGAAGGTAAATGGGTAGTATCTACTACAATTCACCAAATAAATAAATTCATCAAGTCTTTTGTCATTAGAAGAGTGATTAACTCAACAAGTTTTGTAACATCAAAAGAAAATTAGGTTAAGTGCTTATTTAGAGTGGATAATTTAAAAAGAACAGGTCAGTGGACCAGATTGTTATCTCTCTGTTAAAACCTAATTAGAAGATGAATATAGGAATACATTAAGAGAGTTAGTATGGTTAGGATTAGAAAGATGATAGTTCTAAATAGAACAAAATTTGTCATCAAAATGATAACTGAGTGAATCCGAAGTAATTTTGATGTAGTTTTCTGTTTTAAAATTGTTCGTGCACTACACCTAAGATTACAAATATTCATATAAGTGATAAGTGCTTTAGGTAGATCATGAGATCAGAGAATTCCAATCTCAAACAGTTTTTCGCTGCCTTAAGCTACCAACACATTAAACATATCTATGTGCGTGATGGACATGATATTATTATTGACTGACCTACAGCTTTGAAAGCTTCAGAAGCACCAGGGCACTTATTTTTATCAGGATGCATTTGTAGGGCCAACTTCTTATATGCTTTTTTGATTTCTGAATCAGATGCATCCTTGCTAATGCTCAATATTTCATAATAGTCCTTGCACTTCTTTATTCGTTTAACTGCTGCTTCCTGTTCTTCTGTGTAATCTTTGGCTATATTTTCAGTTTCATCAGTTTTTTGAGGGGTTGCTCTCTTTCTGGGTTGGGTTGGTTCTGATTTATTTGGGACCATGAGATTGATTCTAATCAGTAGATCTAAAACAGATTGAATACAAGTGATTTGAATCATTAAGAAAAGTATGTTTACCTTTAGCTTTCTGGCTTGGAAACAATTTCTCAGCCTTGTATAGGAATTTTTCAGCTTTTTCTCTGTTTTTTTCTTTGATAAATTTCTCAGCCATTTCAATACAACGGTTCGCCTCATCTTTGTTACCTTCCATCATGATTAGGCTAAACGAAAATGTTAAATGCCTAGAAATAGACCAAAATTAAAATTTAATTCAATTATTGAACAGCTGATGTCATTTTTTTATCTGTTGACTGTTGACTTGACATTGTTCCATTGTTGATTGTTGACAATATTGACACATATTAAGATGTCAAATGTCAAACGTTTTTATCACAGAACTAAAAGCACGTATAGATGCAAAAAAATTCTAATATCCTGTACCACAGTTGATCAAATAAGTGAGGTGTCATCAAGGTTGAATTCATGGAAGAGAAAGAGACAAAATCCCACCCAAGACAAACGGCATTTACCTATCACAACTGTTGTGGAGTAATTTTGTCTGATTTGGAAGATTTATCATGTCTTCCTCTTTCTTTCAGTAATAATGGTGTTACTCAATAAGAGCTGTATCACCAGCAATCTCTCTCTCACGTAATATTTCTATCACGTAATAAAAACTCCGTACCTAACAAATACAGAGGTGGTTCTTGTTCGAAACAATTCTATCTATTCGTTCGTTGATCACAATAAATATTTTCGGTGCAACGTACGTTGAACAGCTGGACAAAAACAAATGAAATTTAATCATTTCCAACATGGCAAGCACTTTTGTTCCGAAGAATCCGTTCTCATCAGGCCTGGGTACCAGCGCAGCATAGAGAACAAAAAAGCCTATCGAGCGGATATTAAAGCTGTATTCTTTCGAAAATAAATTTCATCCCCACCACAGATTATATTTTTTAACATGATCCGTAATCCCCTGCTTGCCCCTGAGGAACATACCGGAATTTGTGCTCGGAATGATTCTAACATATTGGCACATTCCTTCGTTTGTAGTTTGTTCTTTCGAAGAAAAATATTTGTGATCTAGCTCAGAACTTCATGAACTTGATTTCATAATCATGTTCCCAATGTTTCCGAACAGATATGTCGAAATAAGAATATGGCTAAAATCCTTTTTAATTTTACAATTCAATATATAATTTCTACATGAACTTTGGCTTTGCAATGCTCATATAATACGGCAGACATTCACACATAACTCCTTCCTACACCGACGGTCAGGAGTCGAATCCAGGAAGATTTATCCAATTCTGAATGGTTATATAAAATATCTTCTCCTTTTATCAGTTTTTTGGATTTTAACTCCATAATGAAATAAATTTTTCCAGATCAGATAGATATAAAAAAAGTTTATGTTTTCAAGGCTGATACATGCGTGCCCAAGCAGGGTTTTTTAAGCACCTCCGATTTAAACGCCTTTTATTCACGTTCCTATTAGAAGAACTGTTTTATTTGGTTCTGTAATTATTTTGTCAATGCTGGAGTAATGCTATTTGAGTTTTTCAAATAATCCCGATGTATTTTTCACTGTATATCTTTCATCTCATTCAGGGCGGTGGGCACGCATGTATCTGAATCGGTCTTTATACTTTCACAAAAATACCTTGGTAGTGTATGTTATACGGTAATGTATCTTCACTCATTAGGGCTTTTCGGACACCTACTCGGGTTGATAAGATCACTATAACCTGAGTTACCAACTCGCATTCGCAAACTTCAGTGTAACTCACTCGATCACTAACCTAGGTTTATAAATTGTAACCCAACGCAAAGGAGCACGTATCTGACTATAGAATCCGGGTTGGTTATCTGCGTGATCCGTTACGTGATGTCTTTGGGTCGGATTAATAATCCAGAGTTAATTTCCGAAAAGCCCTATTGGAACTCTCTTTTTCCAAAAATCCGTTGTCAACCGGCCTGGGTACCAGCGTAGAGATCAAGCAGGTTTATAATGTCACAAATATGATCCCTGTTTCCGACGAATACGTTGTCATCCGGCCTGGATACCGGGGTAAAGGTCCATAGGTAACCTGATAATTTCACGATCATATCGTATCGTCGGATATCGTGAGTGTGAACAGTAAGCTTAATTTTTGAACTTCATAATCAGATACATATTTCGGACATCCCTAACACAAATGAGTTTCATTCCCACGCAACATCCACGTACCATGTTTGTGAAAGGACCATTATGTCGTGCTGTCTGTTGGATGGTTATAATGATATTTATTGCTTACGAAAGGAGGTCAGGATAGATTGAGTTGGCTGATAATTTACGCATATTCAAGTAACAACAATTCTCAGCCAACACAGATACATCTCTAAGATGTTGCTGCGATGCCACTTCGTGAACTGCGACTTGCATCGTTACGTCGCACAGACGTCCCAGCGACTCACTTTTGTCACACTCATGATGCATGCTGACGACATCTGTTCAATGTAGTTCCGAGATGTCTTTGCGATGTAGTTCTGATACGCCGCAAAGACGCCTCCTAATAACGTATCAGGGATGTAACAGAGCGACATAGCAGCTATTTCTTCACTGTTATATTCAAGAGGCGTCAACGTCTATGCGATATTCCAGACAGAAACAACAAATAGGAAGAGAAAATGTATTTTCCATGTCAAAAGTATAAATATAACAAAAATATAAATAAAAAAAATCTTCAAAAATTAATACATTCTGGCATAACATTATAACAAAGTAAAACATTAAAAATTAAAAAAGTAAAAAATAAAAATATATTAATCAAAAAACTAAAAGTCAATTGCTTTGGTTCCTTTTCCTGTCAAGCCTTTGTTTGGCATGCCGGAACAAGCTGTTTCCACATCTTTTTCGTTCTCTCCGTGATCTGGAAATCAATGAAACAATATGAATAAACCACTGAAAGCTACAATGCCAGAGAGTAGTGGGACATGAAATAATCCAGAGAGTAGTGGGACATGAAATAATCCAGACAGTAATGGAGTACTTAGTATAATTTTGCACCATTGAACAGCTCTGAATTTTCTGATTTCAAATATAAGGTCGTATTTTTTAGGTCATGCCACTATTGATATCTCGATAACGGTAAATGATACGATACTCACTTTTCACACTTAGTTAATGGACACTAAAATTCGCAAATGTCATCAGCTCCAGTTGGCAATATCAGAACATGATATCGGTATGCAAAGCATTCAAAGCAACAAAGCTTCGATCTTCTATCAATGCATAGATACAAAGAACAAAGAACTAGAACTAAATATGGTAACAGCTGGACACGCGGACGCCTCCCGCTTTCAAGTTGGCCAACATTGCCTACGATCTGTGTTGCCAACTTACTGCGTTAATTCAAAATAAACATTTAACAGAAATTGAGGATTTGCTTTTCGACCATGGTGAAGAACAGATGGCGTCCTTGTGGTCGGCAGTCAAGTGAATGTGTGTGAAAGTCCTATTATCACCTGATCTGGAGATAGCTCAATAAAAATATAGTAGCAAAGATATCTAAGTATAGTTTTTGATGTCTAAATGATGTCGCAGTATGTCGTCTATGGCAAGTAACAATTCGACATCGCAGGGACATCTAAATCCATATCACTAATTTAGATATCACAGGGATGTCACAGTGTGATATCGCAGTAATGACAACAATACGACATGCAGAGATCTCTATATCTGGCTATTATTGATTTTGATATTCTAAGGGGTGTCGCGGTGTAATATCGCAGGAATGTCAACGATATGATCTCACAAAGACATCTAAATCCAATTTTAGACGATATTGACATCCCTGCGATGTGGATGTTTGCCCAGTGTTGACTGGGTTGTTACTTTCTGCACGCACAGCAGACCTTCACCCATTTCTTGGGGAAATCTCAAGAAAGTACACGTTTGGAACATAAGAGAGATGTCCTGGGATGTCCCTGATGTGTTGTTAGGATGCGGAAAGTACTGCTAAAGCCAAAGTTCGTATAATTGAGAAAGATCAAAATAAATAAGCCTGTTAATATTGAACCTGCCATAAATGAAGTTATTAAAGAAGTGTGGCTGAAGGAAAGACAGATAATATGCTGTAATTGTGGAAGAATTGGATATTTGCTATACAAATGCCCAGCTACGGTATGGCGAGCTTCCACAATTGAAATAATTTCAGGCAGCGGAAGAAGTGAAAAAATTATGGGTGTCTTGTTGGTCAAATATGTGCGCCTCCCACGGGAACTTGTCGCGCGCGCACGGAAAGAGCCTCTTTTCTCGACTCCTAATGAAATATACTAATTCGTCATTCGCGGTTTTGGTATATATTGATAAGTAAAGATTTTTACGGATTACTGTATAAAATATATTGAAGTCCGTTCTGATCAAATCAACTTCAGTAGTAGGTACAACTTATTATATATTTTTAACTTCTATAATAAAGGTACGAATTTGCATGGGGGTCAAGACAATTTTTAGATCATCAGGATCATCAAGTAAATCTACTGGTTCCTCTAGGTTCCTATTCTTCAAACTGATATTCCACTTGACACGGGCGGACGATTCTTCATCCTCTTGGAAGTTTTCAGGAAGTAAATTTTCTAAATACGAGCTGGTGTTGAACCGAAGTCTATGATTTTCAGAAAGCCATTGATTTGCGCCTAGCGTGGTTTCTCTTATGGAAGTTACTTTGAAGGAGGCGAAAATGCTCTGTAACAAGAAATGAACGAGGTTAGAAACGGTTAATTGTAATA
Organism: Chrysolina americana; assembly: GCA_958502065.1. Lineage (NCBI taxonomy): Eukaryota > Metazoa > Arthropoda > Insecta > Coleoptera > Chrysomelidae > Chrysolina > Chrysolina americana. The sequence goes on from OY293412.1 coordinate 12,456,753, forward strand.
TGCACACCTCAAAGTGGACCAATACTCTTGGGAGAAATAAAAAATAAGCACATTTTAATTTTTAGTTACTCATAAAAAAAATCAAAGATTTGTGTATATATGATAGTTACACGTCAAATATAAGTAACCACTCTATGCACGCATTTCAAAACGAACAAATTACTGGTTTGATTGAATATGTACACTGATGAAAATTCTGCTATTAAAGTTTTTGCTGGGATATTTCTTGCTATTGTAATAAGAAATACTATTACTATAACAAATTATAAAATAGAAGTAGCACATTCAAATTCTATGGCAGCAAAAACGATTTTGCTGAAGGTGGTTTTTCTGCTACAGGTAGGTATAATGCTGTCGATATTAGGCAGTCAGTCTAGGACAGTAAGTTTTTCAATCAGAAAATCATAATTACACAGGTGAATAATCACTAATGAATTACATGCCTATGGCCGTAAGGTTTTCGTTTACGATAAGTGGATCATCGCATAGAAGTTCATCCACTTACGGTAATACAGTTGTCAACCTGCTATTAAAATATTACTCGAAGAACCTACTTACGACTACTTTGTTCCATGCTGTGGTTATTCGATGTTTTGCTGAAATTCTGACGAAAATTACCCCCTCCACGAACGCAAAGAACATTTGAAGGTTGTTACGTTTAGAAATGAGAAAACGAAAAATGTTGTTTCAGTGTTACCGCGGCTGTTCTAGTCCAGCCATATAGTGCCGAGTAGTGCTGCTTGCAAACAAGCAACATAGGAATTATGTGATAATGGGTGAAGTCAATGAATATAATCAAATGCTATTACTCAAGTTTTGTCGAGACATACATATTCGTGTTAATGAAGTATGCGCAATATGAATTAATAGTAAAGAGCTTCTGCTTCTGCTGAAGTTTATTCAGCTGACCCATTTGTCTTACATGTTTCATTTCGAATCATCTTTCTTGTTTGTCACTGTTAGAACACATTCCAACAGACTTTTTTCAATAATTTTCCATTGAAAACTATACAGTTACAGAAATAGATATATGTGTTACCATAGCATACCAACAACATGAATAATGCCCTATGGGTAATTGCACACACCAGCGGTAGCAAAGTCAGATTCCTACAACTAGGTACAGCAATACCTTTTAGTCATAAGTAGGTGCACTCGCTGGCGGGAGCAAAGTTTACCAGCTACTACAAAAACATTGTCTACTAGCCATAGGTAAATGCACTCCATAGCGGTAGCAATAAAGTTCGAGAAACTAAGTTATTCGACAATTTCTATTTATCCCAATTGAGTTATAGTCGGCTCAGTCAACTTTATAACCACAGAGGTGATAGCTCGCTTGTCCCCTATTTCGTTCGATGACAATGTTTTTCCTGTTTATTAAATTTCATTAATTTTTCAGATCAACTCCTTAACTTTATTGCTAATTTCCTCTAACTCTGCCGAATTTCACATTATTTACCTTTCACTTTTTGTGAAATAGTCTAATAAAATTCCACTTGTGATTGAATTTATCTCATTAGTCTGTCCTACGAACTCGTGGTGTTGGTGTTGTCAAATGAACCAATCAGAAAGCTCTAATCAAGTTAGGATTATCGAAAACACCAAACTTATTGAGTCTGTCAAGTTCGGTGTTTTACTAAATTTAGTTGATACTTCTCTGCATACAGGACAAATACCTAAAATGTTGGAAATGAGTACTGCTATAGGTACCTCTATTCCAAAAATAGCTCACACCAATAAAGCTGATGAATTTCCTCCTATTAATACTTTGCCCCCAACTGAAAAAATGTCAGAAATAGCTGTTTATGACTAATTATTAGATCACTTCACTGAAAATTCAATTTTAATAGATAATCAATCGGGTTTCCGAAAAAAAAATCTCTTGTGAAACAGCATTACAACTCACACTTTGTAATATTCAAAAGAACTTAGATAACCAGAAATATGTTATTGGTATCTTTTTAGACCTAAAGCGGGTTTTTGAGACAATTATAGACGAATAATATATTGTTGAAATTGAAACAGTATGCGTGATTGATGCAAAAGTATTAGAGTGGTTCAGTGATTACTTAAAAAATAGGAAACAGAGAGTCTGTTTTAAAGATACACTATCAAATGAAATAAATATTGATGTAGGTTTTCCCCAGGGTAGCGTTTTGGACCCTCTTGTTTTTGTGTTATATCTGAATAATATTGAACTTTTTGTTGAATCTGAGTTTATAAACCTTTTCGCCGATGATACTTTGCTTATCTGTAGTAATGTGAATTTAGATAGAGCTGTCCATAAAATGAACGTGATTTCAGAAACTGTGAATGAGTATTCAAGTACCAACAAATTAAAGTTAAACATAATAAAAACAAGATCCATGATCTTCACCAAAAAATATAAATATATCTCTCTTGATATCAATAATATAAACCTCATCAATATCAATAAAGAAAACACTGAAGTTGTGGTAGTAGTCATAAATACCTTGGTTTTCAAAACTAGATAATTTATTAAGTTTTGACAGTCACTTTGAATATATCCATAAAAAAAATATTGAAGAAAGTATATTTTTTCAGTAGGATATAGCACGGGATAGCAGAACATTTGTCAATACAGTCCAAAGTTACAGTTTACAAAAACTCCAAAAACGTCAAATGGGGGCGATCTTGAGAACAAATCGTCTTACTCTCATAAAAACTATGCTGAATTGTTTGAGTTGGTTGTCAGTTGAAAGTAGAATTTACTATTTCACAATGATTCAAGTATTCAAAATGGTAAAAATGGTATATGGCACCAGAATATAATGAACGGTACCTCAACTCGAAGAAAAACATTCATAATTATAATACCAGCAATTTGAATAATATACTTATAAATATATAATGGCAAAGAATTACCAGAATCGTTAAAAAATCTCAACAAAATTTCAAAGCAGCACCTAAATAGTTTGAAAAAAATAAATAGACCCATAAAAGTGAATACGGCAAATATAATCTGGAAAGATACGGAAATAGATAAGGACATACTTCATTTTTATAATCATTTATTGTTTTCAATCATGCGATTTCATTTTAACTATTTAATTGCTTGACAACAACCACTCCATCCTTAACCAAACCAAGTTTTTTTTGGTGTATATTTTCATTAATTTTGCTGATTTATTTATTCATTTATCTGCATGTTATTTTAAATTTTCACGTTTTAACTTTTTTTCACTATTTTTATATATACATATTTCATGGTGTTTGATTTATTTACTATTCAAAGTTTTTTTGTATATTAGGTTTCCTGTTTCAAATTAAAGATATTATTATTATAAAATTCCACTCGTACTTGAATTTATCACATAAGTCTGCCTTTTTTTTGAACTCAAATGATTTGTTTCAAGAAAACAATTGAGTTTCGTTTCAGAAATAGATCGACAGACATTACGCGAAAATTCAATCACTTTACACCTCTCATGTGGTCAAACCGCAAAAGATTTCTAGATCTACTTGTTTGGGTTGATTACTCCCCATATAGCACACGACGTCCAATGGATGTCCCTTTTAGGTCCAAGATTGGTCCAAACGTCCATGGACTCGATATGAATGTCCAATGGACGTTCGGGTATGGATATATTTTGTACATTCCGTATTGTACGTCCCATGGATGAGAAATTGATATGAAATATTGGACCAACATGAAACATCGAAAAGATGACGATTTTGGAAGTACAATGGATGTACAATAATCTACCAATAATGCGAGCGTTACTTATCATACGTATATGTACGTCCATTGGACAAACAGTACTGGATCAACTTGATGCGTATTTGGATGTATATTTTGAATGTTGAAACTGGACCTAATCTGTACGTTAAGTATGTATAACGTTTTTGTATGTTCACTGGATGAACAAAATTGCATGGATCCATTAGAAACTTCCATTATTGTACATTTACGGATGTACACTGAATGAAGAGTACTGGATCACATTTGTACATTCACACTTGTACGTACATTGGACGAACAGCACCTGGTCAATTTGAAACGTCATTTATTGTACGTTTTCTGATGTACATCTGATGTAGAATACTGGACCACATTTGTTTGTTCACAACTGTACGTACATTGGACGTACAGCACCTGGTCTATTTGAAGCATCTACAATTGTACCTTTTTAGATGTACATTGAATGTGGAATACTGAACCACATCTGTACGTGTTCCCTGTTGTACGTACATATTGAATAAACATCATCTGAACCTGGTCAACTTGAAAGAAACTTTTTTAATTGGTTGTTTCAGGATGTACACTGGATGTAGAAAAGTGGATAATATCTGTACGTTCCCCACTCTGTATGTTCGAATATGATCGGTTGAGTACGAGCACCCTCGATAGTAGAATGAAGGGGAACTCATTATGATGCTGTTCTTTGTTTCGGTTTTGGTAAGAATGGCACGCCATGATTCTATTTTCTGTATACATGTGTGCTGTGTGTGTGTAATATCAAAACTTCTTGACAAAATCTTTAGACAATTGTCGAAGTATGTGAAGGGGGAAACGAACAACATCAGGTCAGAATGGAGTTATTTTCAATATATTGACACGTGAAATTGAATATGTGAAGTCACTAATCCACCGGCTTACAAATACATTTAGATTACTGTAGTTCCTACATTTATGATTCAATGAAAATATTTGATTCGAATTCAATTTTACAGTGCTGCACAACAATATCAAGAGTGTCATCTACTAGAAAAAGAGACTGGATAAGATTCCACATCCCAATGGTTGAGAACGGAAACTGAGGAGAAGATTGAAAAATTCTATTTATATTTTAATTGAAAATATCTTCTGTTCTGAATAGTTTATTTTGATATTTTGTTTATGTCACATTCATGTTTTTAATTTTTGTTTTGAAAGTGCTAGCAAGAGTCAATCTCTATTTTAGAACATTCTAATTGTTTTTTTATACTGTAAAAATATATTCATTTATAAAAATGTTCCTGTTTTTATTTATTTATATAGTTTTCTGATCATTATATCATGTAAAACATACAATTTTTATAATAAAACTTCGACTTTTTTTGTGAAGTTATTGTACCATTTATTCTCAGTCAGTTTACTGTTTTTTGTACATTTTGATGAATTCTTCTTGTTATGTAAGTATCTGAATTGAACATCCAATAATATGCAGGTAAATTGATTTTTGAACTGTGATCATCGACTACTATGGGAATTTTCGATTATATTATTGATGTATTCTCATTCAGGATCGTTGTTGAGTTTATATTTAGATTTTGGATAGATCCCATTGAAATATAAGATCTTTATAAATGTATAAGATCCATGTTATACCGTCAATGGACGAGATTTTTTTTTTCAGAGGCATTTGATGGAATTTGTTTATGTATTTCTATTGTACATCCTCACGTAGGTACGTACATGAGATGTTATATCCAGTGTATCTGGACATTTGGTGGACTGTTACCGAACATTTATGGAAGTAACTGGACGTCTAACGAATGTCCATAAGATCCATACTGTACATACACTCTACATATATTAGACGTACATGTGCTCATTCCGGACGTACTTAAGACCCATGCAGTACATCCATTGGACGTGAATTTGATATATTTATGTACGTGCAATGGACGTTTGTTATGTACGTCCATGGAACGTTTGTTAAGTTCGTCCATTGGATATCCACGGCCGTACGTACATAAGATGTTATATCCAGTGTATCTGGACATTCGATGGACTTTCACCGGACATTTATGGATGTAACTGGACGTCCAGTGGACGTACATTAGATCCATGCTGTACATCCATTGGACAAACATTAGACGTACATGTGCTATTTGGGTCCCAATTTATTAATTTATACTTTTGGTTATGCCTCTGATATCTGATATCACTATCAATTTCCGTAACTTAAAAAACTCAATAATTCACGCCACCCATAATACCGTAGGATAGTTTTCAAATGATTTATAACCAAACATTCTCACAAATATTTAATCATTCAAAGAATTCCTCAATTTTTTTGCAAAATATTTCCTATGGAAATTCTACCTCAAGCACCGTTCAATAATTATTTTAAAATTCTTTTTACTGATTCAGACTCTGGAATTTTTAAATTGAACCGAAGTTCATGTATTTTAGGTTATGCAGATCGGTAAAATATGATGAGAAAACCTGATGACGCGTTTTATGCAAATTTATAAAGTGAGTTTATTGAACTGTAAGTAGCTATTTAGCAATTCTAGGATTATCAGTGTCAAGTTCATTTTTACTCTTTTCCACGCACGTATTTGATTCATATATCATACTAGTATCACAGTCAACCAGCGAAATCGCAGTAAGTGGCAGGGAATTCAATTTAATGTCTCTATATGGATCAACAATGCGATTTTACAGATAAGTACCAGCGATTTCGCTTTGCGGACAATGATATGCAATAAATATTAACCTTGTGATTTCGCAAAACACCATTCAAAAGCAGTTAGAATTAATGCGATGTAGAGAAGTCCTTACGACGATTTCTCTAGAAGTTCCATGGATTATGATCGGGCGACTTTTTTGAGAAGTGAACAGCGCCTCTTTTGACACTAGCGGCAGAGGATATCAACTGGCAACGGCCGGCCCATGGCAGACATTTTGACTTTGTCATTTGATGTTGATGAACTTGTAGCTTGTAGCGCTATTGTTTGTTTAGTTTTAGAATTGTAAGTTGCTGACAAAACTTAATTATTGTATCGGTACTTTATAAAGTTGTGTATTTTGTAGGTATTCCTGCATAGTCCAGTCCTTTGGTGTAGAAAAGTTGCAAATTTTCTAAAGGTAAGTGAAACTTTTTGACTTCGTTTCGTAAAATAAACAAAATTATAAACATATTCGATGAACAATTACGCGATTCATCTTCAAGTGAAAGGTGAGGTAGCAGCAGAGAAAATCTATACTGAAAACAACTATAAATAACTGAAAACGTTATTGATTATGATTAGGTTAGATATAAAAATGTACTGATGGGCCATGGGCTTCTATATGCAGATGCAAATCGAAATAATAGAGGAAATAATTATAATAACATTTGATAGACAGGTGTAATATTTTTGATCCATTCTCATGCCTTCAAATTATACAGGGCGGCTGAAAATGATTTTAGTGAAAATGAGCAACTGAAAATTATAAAAATTCAATAGTTGTTTTCTGTTGAATACTTGCAAACGAAAAATGTTTAGATCTATGCGGATATACCGTCAAGTAGGGTCGTTCCCTCTTCTTTGATAAGAGTATTCGATAGTGTTTTCCACACCCACTTCATAATTTTGAAAAAGCTCCATTTTCTGATTTCTGATGCTGTGTTCTCTAAATAATTATATTTTTCACTCATATATTCTGTTTTAGGAGTAAAAATATTGAAGATATTTAGTGGTGTAGTGGGGATGGCTTTACAGGCAGTGCCATTAGGATAACGCGCATTAAATGTATTCCCCAAACTACTGCCTTAAAATAGCGCAGCAACTTATCCTCAACTTTTCATTTTAGGTATGTGGAGGCTGCATGCAATGAAGAAAGTTTTTTTCAGTTGCGTCGATTTCTGTAATTAGCCACCATTGAAAATCTTGTTTGTTTTCGTTGTAAATATAAATATATTTTTTTTGAAGACTATGTTATTATTTTGTTGTTTTATGTTATTTTATATTAGTTAGTGTTAATAAATATGCAGAAAATTATATCAAATTGCTTTCCATTTATTCAGTCCAGAGAAATTCCCAAACCTACATTTATTTCATCAATTTGGTAAATATAAAATGAATGCTTCAAAAGTGCAATGCAGTAATAACAAATGTGTAAATTCATTTAATTTCCGTGAGAGGTGCATTTGAATTCCATTTTGATATTTATAATCTTTCAAAAAACCGCTGCTTTGTGAATTCGCTTTGAGGCTGTCTATAGAAACTTAAAAATGTACGCGTTGCGACGTCTTGGGTAGTTAGTGGGCGATGAGCGTGTTTGCGGACATTAAGCACTCGCAAATAATTACTGGTGCCTCTATTTAGTATCCACATTGCGAAGTCGCAGATCCCAGTAGTAACTCTTTGCAACTTCTATGCGATGGATTCTGGATGATACTGGAAACATCTGATCCTTGAGTACCTACCCTGACAGTTCTCACCAACTTGTACAACTTGACTTCGTTCTGACATGTACTTTTCTACAATCCTAACTCCATGCTTTTTGATATTCTCAGCAGTATTTAATGACACACAATGTTGAAGGCTTTCGAGAGATCTAAAAATGTACTGATGGTGGACACTGCATCATCAAAGGGTTACAGATGTTTGACGTGTTCACCTATAAATTATATACCTTCTGTATATTTTTTCAGTTGAAAGCTAAAGTGATCCATAGACTGGTGTCATTACTGGGATATGCTCTGTCTACACTTAGATTAAATGGAAGATGGAAGAATAGAGATGCTTCTTTCACCATTATCGAATTCATTAGGGGTCAATGATGATCATATCGAACCTCTGTCAAATACAATTGAGTTTTCGGTTATTGCACTGCTTAGAAAGCAGATAACACTAGCTCTGACTCATTAAAGGATGCCTTATTCATATATACCTTCAAATTTACTTCTACTGGTTCAGAAAGAACAGGATCTTCATTGTTTTCTATGACATGTTCCAGCCGAAGAAGGAATGATTCGCCTTTCCAGGGCTCCAATGTGAGGATTTGTACATTATCAGGCAGAGCTCGTCTCAGTCCAGCATACTAAAAATGAGGTTGTTAGATCGTCGTACAGGTCATTCAACTTGGGAGATTACATACCTCCATCTGATATTTCGATTTATATTCTTGAAATGATAAATCATCAGTTGAGGATAGAAAAGTCCACGCGGAAAGTAGATTCTTTTGAATTATATCTCTCTCCTGGGCAGCTATGGTTTTACCTAGTGAGGAAATAAGACAGAAATAATTGGTACTGATATCTAGCTAACATAGATCAATTTCAAAAGGATATCAAATTCCACATCTGCAGATGAGTATCGAACAGTGACTTATTAGAACTGTTAAAAATTATTTAAAAGAGCGGAAAGCCGAAAGAGTGTTGAAAGATATTGTGAAAACTGAACAACAGTATAACCATCATCCAGTATCCGTTTCTGACCACATTGCCACTGCCCATGTAGCTATAAAAAATTTCATTTAGAGGGACCCTGTTTGGACAAATAGAGATTCATGGCAATCGGGAATATGCTCTGTTATGCGGCACATATAGGGCGGTACACACTTTCACTGGAACGGACAAACAGCCATAAAAACCTGTACATAGTTTCTGAGCTCATCACAGACCACAACCCAACACTCTTCGAAATGAGTGGGGGAGATAGATTGACACATTAAAAAACCATATGGGTCAATAGCTATGGAAAGAAAATCCTGAACAGAATTACCAAACTGACACCAAATCTGTCAGAAAAGGGGTGGACATATCATTAAGGCTAGAGGCGACGAAGAAATGGGTTGTTAGAAAGGCTTGTGATTTGCTCCCGGACACCATCATGCATTGACATTATTAAGTTGAAGAAAGAAGAAAGAAAAAATGGCTCATAGAGAAAACATGACCATCACAGGTGAAAATATAATAATAATACTTTGCCGTGGCACTTCAAGGCGATTTTTGGTAGCGTGTCTACTTTTCGGCTATAGGAAAACCCGGAAAAACTACATCACCACCCCGTGAGGTCGCTGTACAATACAAACATGCACCAGACGTCTGGATTGGCATCGTGACAACTCACATCACCCTTGCTTTTTCGAAATGGCATGTGGTCGCTTATTGATTATGAGAATCTAGAGAAATATGCAGCCCTATGCTGTATCACTTCCGTAAAAAATAACGTCACCGTTATTCGCCATTTCCATTATTTTGCTATTGCTTGGTATGGACATTGTGAGCTCTGTAGAGGCAACGAGTAATAGAATGAACCTTATTCAGGAAAAAGGAATAAGATAGAAAGTGAAAGAAGTCTTGGAAAAGGAGCGAAACCCCCAAAAAACAACAGTGCTGGAGAACCGAAGGACCTGAAAACACTGAAAGAAATGCCACAATCTACTGGAAAAATGTCAGTGCTGAAAAATCATAATTTGCCCCACTTCTCATGGACATGCCCCCGTATCTTTCTTTGAGAGAATTATGAAACTCACAAGATTGATAGATATGCTAAAACTGCACCTATCAAATAGTCGAAGGCCTAGTCCTAACTGATATACCCCTCAGTTGTGATAGAACTACCCTCTTATTTTGCCGGCGGAAAAAATCGCCACTGGCGTGCGGTGTATATCACGTAGGATGACCACAGTGAGTACAGCGAGTTTAGTTTCAGAGATCTACAGTCGGAATAGTTTAGTGGCAATACTAAAGATTCACGTTAGAATTATTTTTGTCTTCCTGATCAGCATTTTTCGATTGCGATATATCATTTTGAGATTGCAGGAAGATTGTTTTACTATACACATATACAGGCCGTTTCTTTTATCATGTGGTAACATTGCCATATTCATATGGCGCAATTGTTAGTGGAGGTCAGATTGGAATAGTTGATAAGTGCATAACGGACATGAAAAGTTTATTCCTATCATAATCGAGTAATCTGAAAGAATAAGATTTATAGCCAGTAAATAAATTTCACCAAATATAGACAAGTTAACCTACAAACTGACGTTTATGCACCGATTCCATCCACTCATTTTTGTATCAACTGTTATTTACGGCCGGAAGTTTTTGCTTTTCTTTTTTATAATTCATAAATGAGGCTTTTTGCACTTAAAGGGCCGTATTTCTCCATAACAACAACTAATTGAAGTGTTAATATCTATTATTACTTGTTATTACTGTCACTCATGACCTGCACTCACACTATCGCTCTCTGGAAGGAGCGATATCGTTCATACCTTCCATTGGTCCATTGTTTCCAATCCACTTTGTTGGGAATATTGCATCTAAATGTTTCCTTACTATTGCTGAATTATGGGGAGGGGCACCGTCTTGTTGAAAATATTGGGTGCTTAATGGCAATTCATCTAAGTAGGCATCAAACTCATTGGATGAAAAATTTAAATACATTTCACCATTCAAATGCTCATCGTGAAAGAAAGGACCTAGTATGTTTGTTCCCAAAATTTCCAACCAAACATTTATTCCGAACCTCTCCTAGAAATTGGTTTCTCTATGTAAATGTTCATTCGTTTTATTCCACCTATAATGGATGTTTCTGTTAAACCAACCATTGTTGGTGAATTTTGATTCGTCCGTCCATATTATTTTTTTACAAATATTTCGAACTTCGCTATTTCTACGTCTTAACCATTTCGGAAATCGTACTCTCCTTCCGTAATACCTTTCATTAAGGTGATGAACTTTGCGTATCCTGTTGCATTTGTATTTGTTATTTTTCTAAATAGTTCTGGTAGATTTTACAGATATCCCAAGTTCGTGGGCAATTTCTCGTAAAGATCAATCTTGATTAAAAATATTTTTGTAACTGACTAATCCTAGATTTAAAAAAATACGTTATTTTTCACTTTTTAGTCTTTATAAGGTGATATTTGCTTACCCAAAACATTTATTTGGTTTCTTGTACTTCCAGTAACAACACATTTTCTAGTTTCATTTCTGTAAACTGCACCACAGTCTCTCAAATTTCTTTCTAATCGACTAAACATTTGAATGTTTGGAATGCGACGATTCGGGTATAGCCATACCATACATATTTCTTGCCAAAAAGGATTTCTATTTGATTTTGCATAAGTAAATAGCATATATCAGTCCTTTCGTCATTCGACAACACTTGTATTTTGATCAAAAACTGATATTTTCATTACTTCCAAGATTGAGAATTATGAAAATAATCCGTGTAAAAATTGATACAGGAGAAATCAGCCTTGAATCAAGGATTACTGTAATACAAAAATCCCCAACAAGGAAAAATGTGAATGTTCGTTGTGTTGGGGTATCTTCCTTTCGAAAGTATTGGGTAATGACTGAATTATCCTAATAGTTGAATGAGTTTTGAAGAAATCAAAACAATTTACAAAAGAGCTAACGACAGGACTGTAATTAAAAGTTGTTGTCACTGATGATGCCAGTTATTTTACATGAAACGCTATAAAAATGTCCAAGTGTGATATACCACTGAATTGTGATTTCATCGCTTTATCAATATTTGTCCGTATTTGAAAAAAAATTGTTGATGGTGGCCGTGTTGACACGAAACTTTTAAGTAAAAATTTATCATTACATATTTCTAGTACATTTTGAATACAATAAAACTTTCCACTTTTATTTTTATATATTTTCTGAAATAAACATTCTATTCGTAAAAAACCGAAAACAGCATTTTTAGTTTTCCATGTATAAGTCGGGAAGGGCAAGAGTCCCCGTAGATTTTCTCTGGCCAATGTACTGCTCACCACAATAGTTACATTCTTTCCCGTTTAATCGTCTCTGTATTTATTACGGTTTAGAATATAGCAATGTTACCACATGATAGAAGAAACGGCCTGTATATGTGCTGAAAAACAGAGATCATCGTCCATCACCAGCCCAAGGTTTTTTCGCAATATGATAGCTGTAAGTGTTCGTTATTGATTCTTATTGAGACAGTTCAAGCTTTTCCTTGCGTTATTTTTTCCTATCAAACAGCAGCGCTTTGGATTCAGAACTATTGATTTGAAGACAAAATTATTTTGGAAATCGTCAGAAGATTATTCATATCTTCATTTGTTTTCCGGCAAGACTTCTCCGTTACTTCTCCTTCGAAATCTAGACGAATCTGAGTATCATCAGCGTAGAATGCTTAATAAACGGCAGTGATGTAAATACTTCTGGAATTCAGATGTGTGGATTGTGAAAAGTGGGAAACCCAAGCCCTGCAATACATCTCGACTAACAAAAGTTGGACCGGGAGAAATTAGATCCAAGAGCCATATTGTGTACGGGTACGCAGGTAATGAGTCATAAGAAGTTTAGCGTTTTCAGGAAAGCCTATATAGTTCAGCATTGCTAACAGAAGATCATGATTTATTCTGTCCAAAACTTTTGGAATAAATGAATATAAATCGTCCGTAACTTTCAGGAGAGCTGTAGTGTAGCTATGCTGCTGCTGAAATCCTGCCTGCTGTTTGGGAAGTATATGTACATATGGGATTTCACTTGTTTTGCGATTATCTCTTCAAAACCTTTCGACAGAACGTTAACTATTAGGTAGGAATAATACGAATAATGGTGGCGTACTTTTCTGTTCATCGCGTAATGCTAATACGTTGCGATATATTATTATTATGAACAACTGGTATAGATAATGCCAGTAAAGATGGTTGTTTGCACGTTTAAGAGTTTTGGCGAAGGTGCCTCAGGAATTGAAGAAATCTTTCTAAACCTAAGGCTGCTGTCGTAATTTACCACATCTCAACATGATCGTTGAAAAAGATACTTGTAACTGAATTCACCCAAATGATTAAGCTGACTTCATGGTGTATACTTATGAATAACCTACCACTTGGGTTTTTATCCGTACTTCCAAGCACAAGGTAGTGAGATCCTCGGGCAACTAGGCCCTTGCCAAAAGCAGTTTCATTTAGAGCTTCACCAACTCCGAAAGCGTCATCGTGTAAACATCTTCTGTGTAACTGAAAAAATGCAACTATTAATTTGAAGAAGTTAGACTTCGAAATCAACATAAATTGAGGAATGTGTCTCCAGCCCACCAAAACACTTCATTAGGAATTAGCTGTATCGTACCAGGAGTAATGTTGAACTGATTTGAATATTCAGATTTATTTTTTAACCTATCAAATTAACAAATATAGTACCTGCAATCTATCTGTCTATATAGGGTGATTCAAAAGTACTTTGACAAACTTCAGGAACTGATTTCCCACAATATTCTAATATATAATAATAATAATACCCAAGAGGTAGCTCCTGTCAAAAACTCTCTCCGCGGCAAGTATCAGCACAAACTCGGATAGATCTGGTCATCAGAACTGTCGGGGAAGAACAAAGTTGCTGCAACTAATATGCTTGCCGTTCCGATTCAACTTTACTCCTTTGGAGTAATAAAATGGACACAGGAAGAGCTGCGACAACTTGACGTAAAAACTCGCAAAATGATGCATCTTCATAGGAGCTTGCATCCTAAATCGTCTGTTCCCCGGTTATACTTCCCCAGACAGCAGGAAGGCCGTGGACTTTTTGAGTTTGGAGTGCCTACACAACACAATGGTACTGGATTGAGCCTGTAAAGTCATCAGGAGTAAAGATCCCCTTCTCTGCTTGGTGTGCGATTGGAGCATTTCTATTCAAGGCAGCAGCCCATGCAGCCGATGAACTCGGTCTCGTATTCGACACTGAACGAACGAACTCAAACTCTGTCAACGAGTTGGAACCCGTTCAGCATAAAGCCCACGTGAAAGCTGCGGAGTGTGACAGGCTCCTACAGCTACATAAGGATAAGCCAATGCATGGGGTCTTCTTCAAGAACATTGAAGACCTTGGCTTATCCAGAAACCTGACATTCGCTTTTCTCAGGGCAAGTGGGCTACCAGGATGGTGTCTTCAACAACTCGTCTACCGTAGTCGCGTGATGGGTATAGAGGTACCTGACACTAGATGCAGAGCGTGTCGTGGGGCAGCTGAGACCATAATGCATTTGCAGTCAGCTTGTCCAGCTTATGCGGTCTCGACCTATATCCACAGGCATAACGCGGCCCTACAAGTGTTGCATTACCATCTACGACACTCGTACGGTGTAGATGAGAAACCGGTGTTGCCTTATGCTCCGGGGGATGTTGAGTTCGTTGTGGAGAATGAAAAGTGCCGAATCTATTGGAACTACTCATTCCCCACCCTCAGGCAAATACAAGCCAATAAGCCTGATGTAATCCTCCTCGACCATCAAAGTAGGACGATTTTCGTCATTGAGTTTTCAGCTCCTGGCGAAACGAACATCGTCCGAAGAGAGGAGAATATTCCTGAAGGAGAAGAAATTTTTTTATTGTGAGATAGTCTGGCAAAATTGAATATCTTCTCTATTTCTTCCTCTATCTATCTTTCTCGGAATAAATATCAAGATCTACTCTTTGAACTCCGCAGGCTTTATCCAAACCATTCTGTCAAAATGGTGGTTCTGATAATAGGGGTCCTTGGTGGAATGAAGAACACACTGCTCACAAACTTGAAAATAATACCGGATTGCAGTAATATGGCAGAAATATTAGCTGGACGAACGCAGAAGGCCGTAATTCTTGGTTCACTCCGCCTGCTCAGGGCACATGATTCTCGGACCCAAGAGTCACTTACCCCACGGCGTGGGGAGTGGTTATTGGGATAAATGATCCAGCAGCGCGCCCTCTGGAAGTATCAGGGCTCCGGAGACAGGGCCTGTCTGGAAAATTCCTAACGGAAAAAATAAATAAAAAATCCGTTTACTCAGGACACATGATTCTCAGACCCAGTAATTACTCACCCCACGGACGTGGGGAGTGTTTGCTGTGGTTAATGACACACCAGCGCGCCCTCCGGTAGTATCAGAGCTCTGGAGACAGGGCCTGTATGGGATATTCCTTATGGAAAAAAAAATAAAAAATAATAATAATATTTGCAGGGATGGCCAACCACCATCCAAGGCCTTGGTGAGTTGCGACACCACTTTCCTGAGCAACTGGTGCAAAACCGGACCGGCAGCCATGGCGCACCCAGGAGGGAATGCTCATTCTGTCTGATATCGGCCGTGGGTATACTAGGCTAACCCCTTGGTATACCATACTACTCCGTTCTATATGCACGAGAAAAAGGCCCCCAACCGACCCCTCCAGATTAGGGGTCATAGGCATAGCCCAAAACGATGATTTGCCAAAGGATGACGACCGCAATGACAACGGACGCTTTGAGTGGACGGATGAACTAAGGGGCAGTCTTCTGCATTGTTACGAAAGCAGTGAGAAAATGCATGCTCTGTGGTGTGAAACAATCAGAGCATGCTGCCTTTTCCGCACAAAATCAAAGGGATTATGTATCCCACCTTTGGGTTCGAGGCTATGTTAAAGTCCCTCCTCAGCCGGTTGACGCAGTGGCAGAAATGGCAGATATGTCACGTGTCGACCTAGCTGTAGAGGAGGTCCGTATCATACCACCAACGGAAGGCATCAGAACCCACAGGGCGCTTCATAACACCAAGCCTCTGAAGCCATAACAACTGGCACGGGTGGATGCGGAGATTCACGATCTACTCTCAGAAGAGGCTGACATCTGGCAGATCAACTCTGCCGTGTATGATGCCGCTCAGGCCCTGTCCCAAGCGGAGAGGAGGGATACCACCCCTCTGATTGGAAGGCATGAGCTACGCATTCACAAGATGGAAGCTAAGATCAAGTCGGCGAGACAACACGTGTCTCGTATCCAGTATGTGGCGGACTACGTGGCGGCCAATTGGCCCTTCACGCCCGCAGTGCTGCGAATTGCTGCAAATTTAAGACAAGCTCACCACACACTGAATCAAGGCGTGCTGTTTACCATCAAACAGCACTGTCTTGATAGGATACGAATGCTGGTGGCTGAAAAAAGGTCACTAGAGAGGCGGGCGAGAAGCATCGCGGAAAACATGAAGTTCCGCGATAAACTTTCTCGCCTATTCCAAGAGCCTTCACGTGTTGTGAATGACCCGCCGGCGGCTGATCGGGTAGAAATCTTCTGGAAGAACATTTATGAATTTTCGCAACCACTCAACGTAGATACTCCAGCCCTAGCGCAGTTTGAAGCTTTCTGCAGGAGGCTTCGTCAGCCTGAGCTCAATGAACTGCGCAATCCGATAACCTCGGACGAAGTTCGACGGACCCTCAAAGGCTAGAAGAACTTCGCTGCTTGAGTCCCTGATGGCCTAAATAACTATTTCCATGTACCCACCACAATCTAGCAAGCGTTTATAACTCATGGATAGATGGGGAGCAACAGATTCCGGATTGGTTTGTCGACGGGCGAACCGTGCTAACCGCAAAAACGAAGATTTGTCCAATCCAAAGAATTACAGACCGATAACGTGCTTGAACGCTTGTTATAACATGTTTACACGTATCTTGTACATGCGAATACTCTCCGCAGTTGAGCCGGTGTATGAACAGATATATGAGCAAAGAGGGTCAAAGAAGAGGGTCGCTGGCTGCAAGGAGAACCTGCTGATCGACAGATGCATCACGCAGGACTCCGTGCAGTTTAAGCTTAACCTTTCAATGGCCTGGATCGATTATCGCAAGGCATTTGATACAACATCGCATGAACTCATTATGCATTTGCTCAGATGCCTTGCGGTACCCGACCAAATAGTGAGATGCATTGAACAGCTGATACCGCTCTGGAGGACTCGATTCACCATAACGTCTGGTTAAGTCAGAGTCCAAACAGAGCAGGTTATCTTTGAAAGGGGCGTTTCACCACTTCCATTGTCCGTTGCACTATGGAAAACCCGTGGATACAACTGCGGCACCCCCAGCAACCGGAGGCATAAGGTCACCCATCTGTTTTACTTGGATGACCTTAAACTTTATGCCTCTAGAGATAAGGATCTTCATCAGTCCTCAAGGGTGGTGCAAGAGTACACGCATGCTATCGAAATGGAGTTTGGGATCGACAAATGTGCCACGGTTCATCTCAAAAGAGGACGATGCGAGGAATACGGAGAGGACGTTCAGCTCGTAGACGGAAGCATCCTACATCATCTGGATGCCGGAAAGACGTAACTAGGGGTGCAACAACGCCACACCCAAGTGGTAGCTACTGTTAAAAAGTCTCTCCGCGGCAAGTATCAGTACGAACTCCGACAGATCTGGTCATCAGAACTGTCGGGGAAGAACAAAGTTACTTTGGAGTGATGAAATGGACTCAAGAAGAGCTGCGACAAATCGACGTGAAAACTCGCAAAATGATGCATCTTCATAGGAGCTTGCATACTAAATCGTCTGTTCCACGGTTATACTTCCCCAGACATCGGGGAGGCAGTGGACTTTTGAGTTTGGAGTGTCTACTCAACAGAATGGTATGCGATCACGAAACAGCAGGGATTGGAGCATTTCTATTCAAGGCAGCAACGCGTGCAGCCGATGAACTCGGTCTCGTATTCGACACTGAACGGACAAACCCAAACTCTGTTACCGAGTTGGAACCCGTTCAGCAAAAAGCCCACGTGAAAGCTGCGGAATGTGAGAGGCTCCTACAGCTACATAAGGATGAACCAATGCATGGGGTCTTGCTCAAGAACATTGAAGACCTTGTCTTATCCAGAAACCTGACCTTCGCTTTTCTCAGGTCAAGTGATACACAACATTTATTGTATATTATGTAATATACATATATGTTAGTTTGTTACATTGGTTACGTAATATTTACTTGATAAAATAATATGCAGTATATGTAACGTAGTTATATACATATGAAAGTGTTATATAAAAATGAGGTTGTATTTGTGGCGGACATTTCACCATAACAGAGACGTATATTTCACATAACATGGTTACGGAACAAGTAATGTAAATTATGTGAAATTTGTGTTTATTTTATGTTATTGTTTTTGCTGGGATCTATGTAAAAAAGCTACCCTTATTAGAAGTCTCTACAAGCAACCGTTTTCTAGATATTTAAATTTTTTAATCGATTATCTGATAATTACCAACATTTTGCATAATTTTCCATAACGGTTGCTTATTTCGACTCCTGACAAGGATAGCTTTTTTACTTAAAATATGCTAGAAGTACCCTCAAAAAAGTCGTGATTTTCAAAAAATGGAAAGACTTGTGGTGGCGCCATCTACGAGTAAGAGCAATAATAACATCTGGTTCGAATTCGACACCTCAGAAAATCTCTCAACACCCATTTTCTTTTTATTGAAGTATTTAAAAAGTTACTAAAGATAACGAAAATAAAAATAAAACTTCAACACACTGTATCCTGGAAACGAAGCGTTTCCGGACATGTATTTATTTGGACAATTCTTATTAGAATATTGTGAGGAATCATCTCCTGAAGTTTATCAAAGTATTTTTGAATCATGAAGTCAATCGTGAGGCTCTACTGGACAAATTGTGTTCTTATATAGCGAGGGGAGTGGCATCATTGGTTTGTTTCATATCTATCGAATCGATATCAAAGAGTTACATTACACAATGAGGAATCTGATTTAGTATGCGTTAAGTTGGTGTTCCACAAGACACATCATTTACTCCCACCCTATTCGTCATTTACATAAACGACATGTTTGAGTTTTTGATTGACCGTGGTCGTGGTGTTAGAGCATTTGCTTCCTACCCAGGCGGCCTGGGTTCGATCCCCACCTCCTGCCACTGAGCAAAAGTGGTTTGGAATCCACTTTCATGCAAGCTGTAGGTCCCGGATCTCCCTTGCTCGAACAAACTCTGCTTGTGAGGGGTTTTCTCCGAAAATCTGGGTGATTCGTAATAACAAATTTTACAAAATTATACAATTTCGGACGCTTGAGGGTACTATTAGTTTCACGAAAGACGCCTACGTAAAAGTTCGCTTCTAAGTTAAAAATGTTATATATAAACGAAGATAAAACAATATGTATATTCACTTCAAATTTGAACTAACAAATTTATAAACACCAAATACCATTCAGATTGATAGTACAATCAAGATTAGTTTTTCCACAAATACTAAAATGTTAGGTTCAACTTCAGATTTGTGTCTCAACTGGTATACACATATTGAGGTAACATGTGGTAGATTGGCTAAAACATGTTATAATAATAATAACAATAATAATAATAAGCCATTGCAAAAATTACATAGTGTAACATAATAAATGGTGAAGAAAAAAAATTGGAACATTATCAATATTTATATAAAGATGAAATATAGACGGACAAAAAAAATATTAAAATATGTTACACAGAGACAGACAAGTGAAAGGTAGGGCATACACTGACAAATGAGCACTGATAACAACATGAATAGTTTAACAATCTTGAGATAGTTGAATTTTTGGCATTCGCCATTACAACAAAAAACTGTGTTAGGATATGTCAAATAACATTAGAATCATCCTGCAAATAAGAAAATGGATAGATTGTAGGTACTCAATTCAAAATATTTATAGAAAGAACGAGAGGTAAAATAACTTCCTGATTGTTTGAGTCCAGGTGATGTTGTTAGCAAAACGAAAGTGAAGTAGGTAAACTAACGAAATTATCAAATTAATGAAGCGACAAAAGCTACAAAAACCTCCAACTTATTCAAATATTACCACTTACCATCAATTCGATTTGTCCATCCTGCAAACTGGAACCTCCTTGAGCTCTGTCAGTGAGTACAGCGACTTCAAGATTCAGGTCGTCATCTCTAATTGCTATTTTCGAAGTCACTGGATAATAATTTCCGGCAATGGGCTCTTCCAGACTCAAGTTCCATGTTGGCCTGAAGTTTCGTATCCTCGTCAATGTTTCACGTCCGTTTGAGTCGGTATAGAAAACAGAGTTCGACTTCAGCGTAGTTTTATATCTAGTGATGACTTCTTTTCCATATATGTCACTGTGAAAAGAAAAGTGATTATGAAGAGACAACAATATCCGTATAAGACGATTTTTTAGTTTAGGAAATCTTATTTGTAGCTCTAGGTTCTATTCGGTGAGAGATAAGGATTCGTTACTCTCAACGGAATCTGAACGAGGATCCCGCACCGCAGAGAGAAATTGGCATTCGGTGAATTTCGGTATGCTTCCGAAAGGTGAATGTATGACCAAACGTTTTCAACCTCTTTTTGAATTAATTTTCTCGTGGTGAAGTAAATTCAGTGTAGGTTTCGAAACATGGGTCTTGTATATGTTTTACGAATTAGTCATTGGTGGGAGGGCGATTGTAGTTTATCCTCTATATACAGGGTGTTCCAAATTAAGACGGCATCATTGCCAACTCCGTTATTATTGATGCTAAGAATTCGGTTAAATGGGCAAACTAGTAGCATTTTTAATGGCCTTCTCGATGCTAAAAACAAAAAAAAATTGACAGTCGCGTTTTTAGAATAATTCATAAATGATATTACTTTTACTAGTACAAAAAATTTCTTCGTTTTGGCGAATAAAACCTGATGATTGTCCAAACACCCAATTTGCGCTGTGATGTGAACTCGTGAAACCCGTGATCATCATTATTAATGCACAAAACGTAATTTCCATATTGAAGCCATTTCGCTAGCCACATTTATTTTGTGAATCAAAATATGTCTGCTGTAATGATAACTTTGAAGCCGTTTTTGTACAGAAGAGAAAATACTGGAGGGTCATATGAATGTGGTTGGAAAAAATGTGTTTGATTCGATAAAACATAATTATTATGAGCAATTAAGTTGCCTTCAAACTTTGTTGAAATACTATTTGTCAAATATTCTCAAGTATATCATGACAATGTCATAAATTATTGTAACTGTCAACTACTGTTCGAATATTTTTCGAAATGCCTTTTTCCCATCAAGAAAAATGTGATATGTTAGAATCCTACTTGGTTTGCCAGAAAAGTAGTGTAAGAGCACTCCGAATCTAGGGGAAAAAAAACCTGAAAAAAAAAACGGGAAAAAATACCCCCGAAAAAAAAAACGAAAAAAAAATCTCTGAAAAAAAAATTAAAGGGAAAAAATACCCCTATATTGGCCAGTAGGTACACAAAAAATAATGAAATTTCAACTGTTTCATTTTAAAGAAACTAGACCAAATTTGATTAATTTTACAATACCAATAAAAGTTTTAACCTGTGTAATGTTCATCGTCGACGACCCAAAAAGACAATTTTTTATATTTTTATGACTCGATTGTTCCTGAACGAACTAACCTGGTGACAGATTCGCCTTTTTGCAAGGCTGGAAAATCTGTTGTTCCACCCCTCTGTATTGTAAAATGAATCAAATATGGTCTAGTGAAATTTCATTACTTTTTGTGAACTGGCCATTGTTATCGCAAATAGGGGTATTTTTTCCGTTTTTTTTTTCCGGGGGTTTTCTTTCCGTTTATTTTTGCGAGTGGTATTTTTTCCGTTTTTTTTCGGGGGGTTTTCTTTCCGTTTTTTTTCCGTTTTTTTTTCGTTTTTTTTCCGGGTTTTCTTCTACCATTTTACCGAGCACTCCAACACAACAGCAATTCGTTCCCCGATCGTGAATTACCTTATCGGCGTTTCTTTGCTGTGCTTCATCGTCGATTCAGGAACAATAAAAAAGTTTTTGAGAAGAGGAGAACCTAAAAAACGTTTTGTAATATTTGAAGATACAGAAATTGACGTTTTATCCTACTTTTAGGTATATCCAAATAATTCCTTCAGAGATTTATCTAGAGAAATAGCTGTTCCACTGTCTGGTATTCAACGAATTCTGAAGAAACATAAGATTTCTCCTTATAAGTTAAGACCAGTTCAAACACTGGTGAGACGATTGGGGTTTTGTCGGTAATTTATGAATAAATGCAGACAAAATCCAAACTTCTATAGAAATATTATATGGAGCGATGAGGCTAATTTTTGAAATCGTGGGATGTATAAAAGAAAGAATTTTCATATTATACACAATCGCAAAGACAAATCAGTATTAATGTTTGGTGTGGTCTATTTAGAGGCAGAATTATCGGTCCATTTTTCTACCATGGTTCTTTGAACAGACCCCGTTACATTAATTTATTGACAAGGGTGTTGGAAGAGTTTTTCGATGATCTTGATCTGGAGGCTGGACAGATGATCTATTTTCAGCAAGATGGAGCACCAGCACAAAATGTCAGTGGCGTAAATAGAATGCTGCCAGGCTGTTTTGAAAACAGATGGATTGCTACAAATGGTCCTGTTAAGTGGCCCCCACGTTCACCAGACATAACACCTTTAGATTTTTATTTTTGGGGATTTTTGAAAAATGAGGTGTACGAAATGAAATGAAAATAATGTAGATGAACTGAAAAATTATATTGAAACTGTAATTAATAGAATTGATAGCCGAACTGTGTTGAATGCCACACGGAGTGTCAATAGAAGGACCCAAAATGTGTTCAAGTAGAAGGCGGGGTTATTGACCAATATTTTTTAGCGCTTCATCAAATCCGTTTGTTATAAATGTTTCCTATTGATAAAACTGTCTTATTTTCACCTTTACGAAAAAAAGTCAAATAAGATTTGTTGTTGAGAATGTTATTACGAATCGAAATGCATGAAAAAATGTAGGGTGTTCCATTGTAAGAAATATCATTTTGTGAAATATTCTGAAAACGCGACTGTCAATTTTTTTTGTTTTCGGCATCGAGGACATTAAAAATGCTATTAGTTTGCCTATTTAACCGAATTCGTAGCATCAATAATAACGGAGTTGGCAATGGTGCCGACTTAATTTGGAACACCCTGTATTCGCTTATCTAGAATTTTGAAATGAAACATCTATACTACTATCTCAGAACGATGAAATGGTTTATTGTATCGCGAATGTGCTGTTGTATAAACTATGAAATATGGATATATTCTGCTACCTATTTTATTGTCATTCATTGTTGGGTTAATTTTTTTTAAATATTTCTCGTATTCATATCATCCAATATTAAAATCGAATTATTTACTCAATTAGTAAGTCTACCGGCTTTAGCTTTCGACAACCCTGCCTCCGCATGTTTAACACCCTATATCTCGAAAACTGTCCTTTTATATCACGTGTACCAAGGAAACATTTGATCAGGACATCATTGACTACATTATATCCAATTTTCAGCTAATTCGAATGAGACTTTTTTTCCATAAGAACAGTGCAGGGTCCTTTGGACATATTTTTTATTGTAACAATTGTAGTAACAGTTTTATTATGAATTTGGCTGTTTTATTACCGAGTGTGTTTTGTAAGTGAATCTCCGGCCAATGAGAATGATACCTGCAAATAGATGAGTTCAATGAGAGGGTCACCATTTCATTTAACATCAGACATGATAGTATTATCGCCTATTTACAAATTTTCATCTTTTACATGATCAATGCGGTTTCGTTGAATATTTTTCTCCACACTTTGCTCTGGAGAATCAGAAAGAAAATTCATAGATTCTGACAGGATAGAGATAGAAACTTTGGAAAAAGCCATGAAAGCAACTGAAAATATTATTAATGAAAAATTGAAATAGCATTACAAGGTAAACCAAGAATCGAAAGAGTTGGTATATTTCCGAAGTGTCAGTGAATTATAAACTATAAATCACTATTGACTGAAGACGTATAAACTTTTTCATGTAATTTTGTTATGACTAATTGATAATTCGTAGAGATGAAGTTTTGAAAAAAAAATAAAAAGAGCAGCTTCTAGAATTATCCCTATAATGACCAGAACTTTCATAACATTCAATAAACTCTCTAACTAGGTTACGATATCAAAATGTTTGAGTCAGAATTACTGTCAATGAGAAACGGAGCTTGATACCATCTCATTCGGTATCTTCATACTTACTCATTGGGTATTGGTCCTATAATCCAATCGAATTCAACGTAAGGTTCCCCAGTATAGACTCGAATGATTTGACTGATCCAGTTATTGAATTTTTGATGTACTTCGGAAACAAGGTCACCCTGGTAAATCTTGACTTGACCCTTATTGGATATTTTGAAGGCGTTCCCATATGGTCGAAATATATAGGCTCCTGAAGATCTATTGGAGAACAATTTGTTGTCACCCACGAATCCCTTGTAATAAAGGAATTCTTGGTCGATATTCAAAGTGTGATTATTCATAGATATTTTGACAACTAAACCGGTTTTGGCGCTGATTTCAAACTCTGCTTCCTGTGAAAAAGTAATTGTTACCGTTTTAAATAATCATTATTTTCAGGAAAAATTATTTATTATTGATTGTGAGAAACCGAACTGGCATTGAAGATGATTCATTTCAAATCTACAAAACTTGGGATTGTTTGAGTTAAAACAAAAAATAGAAATTATAGAATTCCATATCAATATTTTGTTTCGCAGATATGAAGAGAACCAAATACTACATTTTGAACACGAAAGGTGGAATTAAGACATTATGAAGAAAAATACCATGGTAAATATCACGACATAATTTGGATTGTATCTGACAAATACATGTGAAGTGTTTCTCATTAAAGAAACAATTGCAAAAGACTTCTGTCACAACAAACTGAATTCAATCAATTCTAATATCATCATTGAGTTAATAAAGCATTATCACTACGTTTCATAACTTCTGACAGTAAAGTATATTTTGACTCTGATTAGAAACCTAGTTGAAATGGCCCTGAAGTAATCACGATAGGGCCATCCGTGTACTTGATAGAACAAAGGGTTTCTTGAAACTTTCATACATACATTTAGATAAATATTCAGTATTTTTTAATGTCTACCTAATGTCTACGTACATAAATTGGTTGTATTCTCTAGTCATTTCGAAAGAGTGTATATTATACATTGTAATCCTTATTTTAGCATAGGAAACAAAGATAACCCACATTTCTCCTTCATTAAACATAATAATATGTACGACATAAAATTTAAAAAGAAGACGAACGATTGTGTCATGTTTACACAGTTTTCTCGTTGAAAACACTTAGTGAATGAAATGTTCAGTTATTATCTTACCCCTAGCTTGAAGTTTTTTTCAGGCTGATATTGAGGTAAGTCATTTTCAGAAGCTTCGTCCACAAAATATGACTTGAAACCAAGAGGTGGTAAGTCTGCTGCTTCGAATAAAAGTTCGTTTTTGGCATTGCTTTTCCTTCCAGGAATTTTCAACACTGCCTCAGGGATTGGCAATATTTGAGTGCGTAGACGTTTTTCTAAAAAAATAGGACCAAAAATAAAATATCATCAAAATGTAACTTCTTACTATATAGGTATGATACTGAAACAGATAATATTTGGGGTAGAATCTAAAAAATTCATGGATCTATGATTTATTCTATCATAGGTATACAGAATTTATTTCATACTAAGATACAATTATTGTGATGATAAAATGGCCATGCAAAGGGGGGTTCGATATCAATTTGTGTTGAAGAAGTCATATAATTATCAGAGTCCAGGATCCCACCCGAAGTGAAAATAATGGAACTTTAAATCCTGACCCTAACCGTCCTCTAATAAGGCAGGCAGTATTTTAATAAAGTTGCTCTTATTCTAGATTCACATTGCGCGTGCGTGTATGTCAAAATAAGGACAACTTTAGTACTTACTGCCTGACGTTATTATGAACTGCAATATTGACTGATCACATTTTCTGTTTGTTTAGTTTTATTAGTTTTAGGATTTTAGTAATATCTTTATCCTTTTCATAAACATGTTACGTTTCTTGGGAAAATAAAGTTGATTGAACCACTTTCATTTCATATATACTTGGTGTGTTTCAGTTAATTTTACCAAAAAACTTAAACTATCTATTTTATGAATATACTGCAGTACTATCACAATACTAACTGCAATATTTATCTCTTCTACACGTGTTTCAGTCACCAAATGACATTTGTTTGAAAGAAGATTAGAGTTCAAATAGGTGGGAAGTTTTTCTTAGAAGCACTGTAGATAGACATGGTCATTAAAACCAATTTTTTTTAAGTTTTGATTTTCACTGAAAGAAAAATTCTGTTATATCGAGAGAACATCGTGAAAGCCACGGGAATGAGGACGTAATTACGCTGGTCAAACAATTATGAGATCGGTCTTTCTAGAAAAATTACTATGAATATTTGTTACTATAATCTATCGAATATTTCGTACCATTGGGTCCGATGACAACATACGCCTGGCCTGTAACTGGAACTCTGATGAATTTCGAAACAGGTCTACTCAGGGGATTGTAAACTGTCACAACAAAACCGCTGTTTTTCTCAGTGAACTCGCACTGGCTTACATTAAGCAAGGGACAGTTTGTGAAAGGTATGGCAGGTACAGGCTCATCATTTACGAAGAGTTTAACTTGTGGTGCTATAAGTTTGCTGAAAAAAAGTGAGATTAGATTGACAGATCAAGTGTATAAGTGTTTGACCCAGTTGGGTGAAGCCTACACAATAAAAAAATTCAACTACGTTTAGTTATTCAATATTCTCTATCTACCACGAAAAAACAGATTTAGTTACTCTTACTACCTCTTCTCTGTATTATTATTGATAATTTTTGTCAGTATATCGACATTCGATCTAGAATACTTATGTGCAGTATCAATTCGTTTACACGTCGATATTTTATCTAGAATGCACTGAAGAAACAAATGCAATTTTGATAGCTAACTTCAAAACGCTAGTAAGTAGAATTCATAAAGTACTAGAAATTACAGCTCTCTTAACTTCTGAGGAGAAAATCTAAATTGTTTTGATCGTAGGAGATAATTATAAAACTAATCAAGAAGTGGCAGTGAAAAATTCAACATTCAACAGTAACATCCATGATGAAAGAGAGTGCGCATGCTATTTTTCCGTGAAAATTAAAAGAATAGCGACTCCTGAATGTTGTGCATCATTTTGGAGTAGCTTGTCGCTATAGTAGTAGAATTGAATACATTGATTAAAATATGTGTGTATATATTTTATGAGACATTAAAATATATACAGGATCTTTAGTAAATAAATAAAATGGTAATAGTGATACATACAGTGAGGACCAAAAGTCCGTCGCCCCCCCCCCCGTAACTTCTTCATTTTCCATATTAGAAAAAAATGTTAAATACATAAGTTGTAGGGTTTCATTCGATCTCTTTAATGGTTTGAGTTTCATTCATACAGAGTGTCTCAAAACAGCACGGTGACTTAGAAATTAATTTTTTTCAAATGGGACACCCTGTATTTCATTGCATTATTACATTCTACGTTGAATTCTGAACAAGTTTGATGAATGGTTTTCTATCAAAAAAGTTAATAGTTTTGGACTTATGAACACTTGTAAATAATTATTTCGACTACTTTTGCGCCAGTTCAATGAGAAAATCGTAACAAATGGATCACAATGTATTCCACTTTCCTATCCTAACTTTTTGAAAGCTATCCAATGTTGCAAACTGCTGATGGCACCATGTGTAACTTACCTCGTCGTACCATTTTACAAGTGTTAGAGTTGTTGAATCTCACGAAAAACTAGTACAAATGAAGTTGAAACATTTTATTAACAAATAAGGTAGTCCATAAATACAGATCAAGAATCATTAAAAACTGAAGAGATATTTTAATTTATAACTAAAAACGGTGAGTTTTTAACTATTTCAAAAGATGTTCGACATGTCCACCATGCATTTCTTGACACATAAATAGTCGGGTTGTAAACTCTTCCCTAACATTAATCAAGGTTTTTAGGTGTTATTTCTGAACACACTTCAATAATTCGACGGCGCAGTTCACCTAACGAGCCACAAACTGTCTTAAAAACTACGGATTTCACATAGCCCCAGAGAAAGAAATCAAGCGGTGAGAGGTCCGGTGAGCGAGCTGGCCACTCTGTTGTACCTCGACGTCCAATCCACCTACCTGGATACCTTTCATCTAAGTAATTTCTCACCTCCCGAAAATAGTGTGGTGGCGCTCCATCTTGCTGAAATGATACATCCAAGTAAAATTCATGTGGGTTTTGCGCAACGATCTCATCGATACTGAGACTTATTGTGTCTTGCAGCATTTGGTGGTATCTGGGACCTTTTAAATTTTCTTCCAAGAATATGGGACCTACAATGTGGTTACCTAAAATACCAGCCCAAACATTAATTTTCTGGGGAAATTGATTATGCCCCTCGCGGAATTCATGGGGATTCTCATCACTCCAATATCTACAATTCTGGGTATTCACATTTCCATTTAGGTAAAAAGTGCTTTCATCACTAAAGCAGATGTGTTGCAAATAAAGTCGATTTGCAACAATTCTTTCTGCCATGGTCTTGCAAAATTCAAGTCGCCGGTCTGGATCATCTTCAACCAATTGGTGCAAAATTTTTATTTTGTAAGGATGGAATTTATTTTGTTTTAAAACCCTCTTTACTGATGTTTTAGAAACATCACATGTCTCAGCTACTTGCTTAGTTGATTGTTGTGGGATATTTACCATTTCGGCTAGTACTTGAATTTCAACATCTTCCGTAATTATTTTCATGGTGCCAGTTTGGTTAAATTTTGCCACCAATTTCTGCAGATATTTTCGACACATCGGACGTTCTGGAAACCGTTCATTGAAAATGCGAATAGCAGCGTGGTAATTTCGGTTAGCTTCACCAAATATGATACCGGCTTCAACTTTGTCTGCTACTGAACGAGCCATATTATTATTATTATACAAGAGAAATTGAAAACCGTTTGAAACAAAGTTTTGAAAAACTACAAAATGTCAATGACATTTGGCAAAAACAGATAAGAGTTTTTTTTCGTTGTCATGGATAAAATAAACGCGCCTAGCGGGCATAGCCTACCTCTTTTATTTATTCGTGAACTGGTGCAAAAGTAGTCGAAATAATTATTTAGAAGTGTTCATAAGTCCAAAACTAATAACTTTTTTGATAGAAAACTATTTATCAAACTTGTTCAGAATTCAACATAGAATGTAATAATGCAATGAAATACAGGGTGTCCCATTTAAAAAAATTAACTTCTGAGTCACCGTGCTTTTTTGAGACACTCTGTATGAATGAAACTTAAACCATTAAAGAGATCGAATAAAACCCTACAACTTATGTATTCAACATTTTTTTGTAATATGTAGAATAAAGAAGTTACAGGGGGGGCGACGGACTTTTGGTCCTCACTGTATATAATACTAATCTTGCAAAGTTTATTTCTTTTATCAGCAGACAAAATAAAAACAAACGCAAACCTTCAGCTAGCACAAAGCAGTACGAACGATCTCCAAATGTTGTTAGGTAATCAGGAATCTATGAAATTAGCTGTCAAAATTGCGATAGTGTATATTATTGCCAAACAAAAAATCTACGAATGTTCGTTTCTGCGAACATTTGGCACATGCTAAATATTCGCGCCCAAATAAATCGAGTGTTGCGGATCATTTATTACAAACTCATCACAAAATTAATATCCAAAATTTAAAATTAATAAAACCTGTTGATGATTTCAGAAAATTAGATTGTTATGAGAGTATTGCTATTAGAAAAGGAGGCTCGAAACCCTTGCTTAATAATGATAACGGTCCATTAAATTCCAAACTATTTGACTTGATACCTGTAAAAGAATAATTAAGTGCCTTTGTTGTATTGTTTATTGGGGTTGTACCTGTAAAATTCGAACAAGTTCGAATATATTGTGCCAGAGAGGTATCAACAGTGTTGAAAGAATACGGGGTACCCTTCTCTCTAAGCGTTTCCACAAAGTGGAAAATAACAGGCAAACATCTGTCAGAAACCAACTACTTCCCTGGCTAATACCACGACGGACATTGAACTACAACAGACAGATATTTGTGCAACGTTCTTCAAAGAAGACCCAATTGCAAGTGCTTGTCTCGTAATAAACAGAAAATTATCCTTCATTTGGCTGGGAATGACCACCTGCAGACATGCATGTTTCGAGGTTTATTGCCTCTCATCAGTGATAGGGTAGGTCGGACAACATCAGGTAGGGTCACTTCCTAATACACAGATTAACCTATGGTAATTAATTATTTGATATAAATAAGACTAGTATGCCGATTTACAGTTAGTTTAGTAATTCCTACTGATGAAGTTAACTTAGTTATCGAAATGCGCATCTAGGAAATAAATTACTCGTGTGGTGAAGGGGTGAAATACTTTTTGTTCTCATTGAGTGACACCACAGGCGTCCAATATCCCATTTCCAGTGAAATATAAAAAAATATATTTTTATATTGTTAATTATTCATATTCTGGACTGAAATTTTCAATCAACCCATTTGCAATATGCCTATTGACATTTTCAATTTTATATAAATTACTTTTCATCCATTAACCAGCTTGGTGAAGGTCGTTTTATACTGGGATCTTAACTACATGGAAACTGTTTCAATAGATTCATCACCAACGACAATTTTTTTGTACAAATTTAAAAAAACTATATTTTCTACGACCACATAGAAAATATGCCCATTTTATGAGCTTCATCGATCAAGGAAGTGGGCTGATTGTATGCACTCTTTCATTTCTACATCGCGAGCTGTACTGTGATGATCATTTCAATACAGGCCATGGTACAGGTATTGCTAAAATATAAAGCCCAATTAGACCAGTCCGGTAAGATTTTGCCAAGGATAATTTAAAATAGAATAAGAAATTCAATAGAAAATAGAGAAAATTTACCTTCAACTTCTAAGGATTGGATCAGGAAAATTCAACTGTGAAAATTGAATCTAATGAGAGTCCAAATATAACTGTCAGTGATTGTGGAAACGTAACATTCAATATTGTAAATAATAAATAAACTAATGTTGAGTAGGAATCGCACGTTAAAAGGTAAGACCTCGTTAATCCTTAGCTCGCACAAGTTTCGACTTCTGAGGGCTGTCGTTCGTAGGGGGATGACAGCTGGTTAACGGAAAAAACAGTTTTAAACAATTTTATTTGTTAATATGATCTGAAAAATATAATCGAAGTTCATATTTTATAATAACTTCGTAATATAGTTAAAGGCTTGTGAGTGGTGAAATGTCGCTATGGTCGTAGAAAAAGTATAGTTTACAACGAGCATGAAATGTGCATTTCTCACTCGTATGATTTAGGGCTCTCGCCTTCGGCTCGTACCGTAATTTTCATACTCGTGAGAAATGAATGTCATTCCATGATGAAAATTAAGCAAATAAACATTATCATGTAACCCGATGGGAATATAATAAAAATAGTTTGATGGATTTTTGACACTAATAACAGTTAATCTCACTACTTGGCACTTGAATCAGCAAAAGAACGTCACTTCGTTTGACAGTTTATCAACAATTTCACGATTATATACTTCTCTCTATAACTATAAATAATATGGACTCAGATAACGAAATTCCAGTATTTCATAAAAAACATCTATCGTAGAAAAAATAGCAGATGAAATAAGTTTTTTTCGTTCGTGAGATTGCCACACTCACTCCGATTCGCTTTGCCCATGGACAAACTCTCACCTCACGAAAAAATACTATTTTCATCTCTTGGTGAAAAATATACTATTTCGTTATTCCAATGAACGTCTAATCACAATATAGTTATTATCTTAACAAGTACGGAAAGAGTACCATTCCCGCATGAGACTGCCGTTACCCGAACGACGCAAAGCGGAGTTCGGGTAAGCAGTCGAGTGCGGGAGAGTACCTTTCCGTATGAGTTAGGATCAATATTTTTTCTACAAGCGCATTGAAACACCTTATGTTGCTCTCTTGAACAAACTTTTGCGTGCGGGAAAAATTATTCCCGCACTAGTGCGGGAAAAACTCACTTAAAGTGACAGTAGCGTGCGGGAAAATTTTTCCCGCACTAGTGCGGGAAAATGACACCTCTCAAACTAAATTGCGTGCGGGAATAGGGCGGAACACGCACGCTTGTAGGAAAAAGCATATACAGTAGTCCGACTCAGCGTCGGAACCTTTGATGTTGGTGTCCAGGAGTTTCGTTTTTTATAATGCTGACGTCAATGACAGCAATGACATTTCTCCAAATTACAATCCCAACCACAGCATACATAACAACGATTGATATAAACTGCTCGAAATAATTCAGATGATGGAATTCTCGTTAGGCATATGGGTAATGGAAAAAAAGTTGTATTGCGTAGTAATTAAGTAACCTAGGGCATTTGAAAAATTATAAAATATAAATCAAAGAGATTCGGAGAATTAATGAATATGGCAGATGTTGATATTAGGATGTAACAAAATGTATTGCTATTTGAATAAAAAAAAAAAGAATGTGAACGAGTTTATTTGTAAATCATTGTCCGATTTCATTCAAAATTGGTTTGTAGTAGTTTTTTGGGCCAAATATTTGTTTTTTGTAGAAAATACCCAGGAAACGATTTGATCTTTACAACTTTATTTTAAATTATCACATTTAAAATATCACGACATGTTTCACTAAAACAGCAGCTTTATCAAGTCGTATTTTCTACAAATTACTATGGATCTTCATCAAGTAACGGCCGAATCAATCGGAAATTTAAAAGGAAAAGCATATTTGTTTGTTAATTTGAGAATTTAAGATGGCGAATGAGGGTGCTGATTCGATTATATTCAAAATTGATCATTCATCAGGGTCGCAACTACAAAAACTACGTTAATTTTACTCAGCACTCGTTTTGCCAATAAAGTTAACAAGTTTCAGTTTTACTCAACGCGCGTTAAGTGAAATTGACGTAGTTGGTTTGTAGGGGGTTTCTATTTTAGTTGAATTGTATTCACACCACAGTTTCCAAATATGTATTACTCTATTTGAGGTACTTCATAGTTTTTGTGGTAAGATCTTAATTTTCATGAAAAATTCAAGATGTTGAACAATTATTGTGATCAGTTTCAATTCTATATTGTTAACAAGCACTGGTTGGGGTAGGAAATGAAAAAATCACAAATAAAAAAATATTTCTTGATTTTTGTAAGAAAATTGTATCTCTGATCGACAACAAAATTCTAATTTGGGCCTCTAAGGCAACTGATCATTTAACTTTTTCTGATATGAAAATTGTATTTAAACACGACAATTACATATTTCTAACAAAAATTTATAAAAATAATTTTATTTACTCCTAAGTAATAAAAGTTAAAATGCTGAAATTTTTGAACAGTATATTTCCTTCTCTGTCCATCTTTTTTATATCATTTACTATATTTCACAATGTCATACTTTGATTAACATACACATTTCTATAGTAAGCAACCTTTCAATCAACAACTGCAGTTTCTATAGATTTTTTTATTGAATTTGTCACGACAGGGAGAGAGAGATTATGGAAATTCAACTCAGTACCTAAGCGTACTGATTGAATTTCTAGTCTCGCTACGCTTGGATAAGAACTATCAATCTCAACAGTCAATCTACCACTTTGTTTCCTTTTAACAATAATAATAACTATTTCCTCTTCAGTGGATTTGAATAAAAGTTCATTTCCAATTTCAACAGTATTTATTTCAATGTCAAATTCCTCATCATTTAAACATAATCAAACTTATGAATTTGAAATGTAGTAAGTGATAAAGTCAATTTTAGTATTCAGAAGAATAAAATCATCATAATTTTAATAAATCTTATTCTAACAAAAAATTCATATGTATATATTGTATAGCCCTAGTATCAATAAATTTGACCGTAGTAGATTAGGCGAAACCATGTTAAAATTGCGCTCATTCTCAAACTCGTCGTTTGCGCAAAGATGGGATACGAGCTCTTGGCGATGCGTATTGAAAATTTAAGCCAGAATTTGGCTGGAGTAGGAGTACTGTATATGCTTTACTGTGGTCTAATTATCGCGAAGCTTTGTTTTGAAAAAGTTATACTTATTACTGTTTACCTACTTCTTCAATACTGCTGTTTTCGGACCATATAATAGTTCAGACTTAAGTTACCATTTATGTAATAAATTAAAAAAAAAAATACTGAGATATCAGTCTATACAGGCCGTTTCTTTTATCATGTGGTAACATTGCTATATTCTTAACCGTAATAGATACAAAGACGATTAAATGGAAAAAAATGTAACTATTGTTGTGAGCAGTACATTGGTCAGAGAAAATCTACGGGGACTCTCGCCCTTCCCGACTTATACAGGGAAAACTGAAAATGCTGTTGTCACTGATGATGCTAGTTATTTTATATGAAACGTTATAAAAAAGTCGAGTGTGATATACCACTGAATTGTGATTTTATCGCTCTATCAATATTTGTGATGAAATTGACAGGTCCATATTTGAAAAAAATTGTTGATGATGGCTCTGTTGACACGAAACGTTTGATTAAAAATTTATCGTTACTTAGTTCTAGTACATTTTGAATACAATAAAACTTTCCTTTTTAATTTTTTTTATATTTTCTGAAATAACAATTCTAAAACCGAAAACCTAAAACAGCATTTTCAGTTTTCCCTGTATAAGTTGGGAAGGGCGAGAATCCCCGTAAATTTTCTGTGACCAATTTACTGCTCACCGCAATAGTTACGTTTTTTCCCATTTAATCGTCTTTGTATCTATTACGATTCAGAATAAGTATAGCAATGTTACCACATGATAAAAGAAACGGCCTGTATATACTTCACCCAATTGGACCGGAATCCAACTATAGTCATAGTCCGACTGTGTTTGACCTTACCTCAAAGCGGTAGCTGTTATGAAATTGCATTCCTCCATTCCTTTGGATAATATTCTAGCGTAATCATGAGCAACGTGCTCTTTCTCAGTACCTGTAATGGCATCGTGATGCTGCATAACACCCATTGCTTCCCTGAGAACGTTCAGGTCCACCCGGTCAATTGGGTCTAGGTCTGCAAGAGTGTAAAGCTGTTTACAAACCTGAAATTGAAAATCCCCGTGAAGAAAACCACACTCTAAAGACTCAAATACTTGTATTCCTATATGGCTTTGGATTATTCTTACCTGCAAGAAATTGTTCCCCTCTCTCTCAAACCGCTTGATAGTGGGACGAGATGTGAAATATCCTGTCCAAAATGCATGTGGATCCGAAGCATATGGGAAAAAATCGTCCCTTTTCACCAGCCATGACTTCTTTCCCACGGATACGTCATGTACTGCTTTAATATAACAAGATGGCGTGGAGTAAATCAAATTGTATTTTGATCCGTTGGCTTGTCTTTGATTGGCATATCTAGAAGAACTTTCATATTGATTTGGTGTAGTCGCAAATATTTTCAAGTGAATTATTATAGGTACGTTAAGGTTAATGACCTTCCAACAACGAATCATAATAATTGTATTCAGATAATTGAGAGTGTATTGATTTTTCCTCAATCCACTAAGGCAAAATTGAATTATGATTTGTATTGTTCGGTTTATTATTCTGGAGTTGAAAGGAAATTAAAGAATATTGAAATGGAAAAATGGAATATAGAAAATGGAATGTGCATGTCCGACAACATCAATTTTGACACTTCGCACGATCACTGGTTTAAGGGTAAATTGAAAAAAAATAATGTATAGAGTGGTAAAAAGTAGGATTAAGATAGCAAGATATTTGGAAAGTCATTTGAAAAATTTTCTCAGAGTTGAATTATATACTCATATAAATGTTAAAATAGCAATTATTTCATCTTTACAAATGTCCAATTTTTTCTTCCGTACTGATGTAAAAATTGGTTTCAGCCAACACCCTCGCTGTTGCACTAGTTCGTATCTAACAGTTATATCACAATTCCACTTTCACTGTGGGGCTTAGCAATCCAAAAACATTGTTTTTCCTGATTCAATTAAAAATTTTCGTTGATAATCCTGCAGCAGCGTTTCACTTAGCATATAAACTTGAAAACTGAATAGATTTCTTTAATATGAATTATTTTTATAAATTTATTCCAATACTCTGTAATGAACTTTTTTTTCCATATGGTACAGCGCTTTCATTTTAATTTATCCCACTTTCAAAAGGCTGTGAAATATTTATTTATTGAGTTAAAATGTCGAATGAAAAAGGAATTCTTTCGTCGACCTCAACAAAAAATTACATTTTACGGCCTAATTTCCGGACGAAAAATCGACTATTATTGAAGGCAAGTACTTTTCGTCCGCAAACACTTTTCGTCCGCAAACACTTTTCGTCCGCAAACTCAGTTCGTACGCTGTGGTTGCTATGATATGGCACGGTATGAGAGCGGTGATCGAGTAATTTTCGTAAATTCACGTTTTAATTGATACATAGGCGTCTGTGACAATAACTGTCATTTGATGTTGTCAAATTAATTATTTACGAAATCCGCTACATTTTACGTAAAGGTTTGTAGATGTCGACGAAAAAATTTAATATGCACCTCGGCTAAAAACTGTCTATTGTCTCGCCTGCTTGCTAGCCTCGGCTGCGCATCAATTGGCAGGCTCGACTGTATTAGACAGTTTTTCGTCCTTCGTACATAAATTACTATTAGTGTTTTCCGTAAAGTTTCATGCTGTCCAGTTTCAAAAATTATCAAATGTCAAAATTATTGACATAACTTATTTATTTTAAATAGTACTTCTTTTTTCTGATTACGAAAATATGCCACACTTGCCCCTTCTTTCCATTACGTTAACACAAATTGGTGTGAATTGTGATTTTTCTAGAACATCAAGATACCGCCTTTATTATTTTGTTCCCAATGACTCTCATGGTTTTGCATGAATTATTAAATGTCATACGTGACTTTTGTTCCCTGACAGTTTGTTAGTCAATAATCAAAATGACGTATTTCATAGAAGAAAAATGTTCTACATTCGATATTTATCAACAAAGTGGTAGTGTTTCGAAAGTTCTTAGAAGATATAGACTGCAATTTTCAGGTAGAAGAGCTTCATCTAAAATATGTTTTATGGACTTAAGAAGTTTTTCGAAACTGATAGACTGAATAAAAAAAAATTGACTTAAAACGGTTTTGACAGAAGAAATAGAAATTAATATATTCTAGCATATTATCATAGAGTCAATCTTCAAAATTCATTAAACGATATACCTAGATAGAAAATTGCCAGTGTGTAATGGATCAGCCCACGCAGTGACTAAAAAATACAAATTTCGCGCATACAAGCTAAAATGGGTGCAAAAGTTGACACCAATGCAATGAGAAAACAGACTGCAGTTCTCCAGATATATCGTAGAAATCATTAAAAGGATGACACATTTCTGGATAAAATATTGTGGACCGATAAGTCGTCATTTTCCATTAACAGAATTGCCAAAATAGACACTATTGGTCTGATTCAAATTTTCATCAAATATTGGAGATGCAGTATCAAGGTCCGTTAGTGTTTTGGTGCAGATTAATTGGTGAACGTGTTTTGAATACTATAATTTTTTATGGTCGATTGACTGGTCAGGTTTATTTGAATTTTCTAAAAGCATGAATTGAAAAACGTATTGACGATTTACCTTTAGCTATTAGTCTAGTCAACAAGTGCCATTTAGACCAACTTTTTTCAGCAGTCTCCGAAAATTATGATTGAGGTGTCATTCGATTCGGAATGACATCCAGATGATTTTTGAAAAAAATGAAGTTCCGCATGAAAAAATTGTAAAAGTTATTAACAATTAACTAAAAAAAAAAAGATGGCTTTAGTATTTTGTAAATATCTCAAAAACTAATTAAAATTTTTTAAATCTAAAAAAAGATTCAAAAAGAGGAGGAAATTTCCTAAAAAAAAGCTCAATTCCCGGAATTGTAGCATCAATATTTATTATTTTCCCAGAGGGATGAAAATACGGCCGAAAACGGGTACTCTGGCTCGGGCAAGCCACACCCACTTTGGACACTTTAACAATAAAAATTATTTTAAAATACTAAATATGAAAATAAAAAATTGGAAAAATTCAGGCACTAACTGAATAGATTAATGAACAATAATCCGCTTGAAAAAAATTATTATCACAATTTTTCAATTAGTTAATCAATAGTTAATTAATAATTTTTTTCTGCTTGAACATGAACATTGCAAGTGTGATAATTGTTAAACTATAAATTTAAGATTTTTTTCCTCTTTTGGAGCAATTCTTGAAAGGCTTCAGAATAGAACCCCGTTGGAAAAATTAAAAAGTTTTTATTTTTCAGTTTTTTATTAACAATTTTCGTTGTTGCAAAATTAAATACTTAAATTAATCATTGAAAAAAAAATTTGTTTTTAAATATTATCAATGATCCGTTTTTATGTTATCAGGAACTACATAGAAATAATTTTTTTAAATTTTTATCTCTAATTGTTTAAAAAATTGTTAGAAACAAATGCGTTGTTTATAAGATAATTGAAAATTTTTTTATGGAATTTCAATCTCTGATACAAATAATGATTTTTAAAAGAAAAATTGTTCCTTAAAAAAATTTTTTTATTGCTTGAAAACGCATTTGTTAATTAACAATTATTTTCTCCCGCTTCTAATTAATATTAAGGAACCATTTTTTTTTTTAAATCATTATTTGTCTTTCTTTCTGATATAAAAAAAAAATTCCATTTTATTTAATTTTTCATTGTTTATGCAATAAACAATTTGTTATAAACAAATAAATTTTTACCTTATATTTTTTTTTCTATTCTAATTTCTGTCACAAAAACAGACATGATTTTTTTTCTTTTTTAAAATTTTTTTTATTATTTTTTATTTAATTTTTAAATATAAGTTCTCTCTAACTTCGTCATTCTTACCTGGTCTTCATCCTTAAAATTATTATAATTTACAAACTAATGGAGATACGATGAAAATACTTAAGACTTATTTATTCTCCATTACATAAAAAACAAATTTAGCAGAAAAGTTTAGTTGTTACTTATTTATTTATTGAATTTATAGCAATTGTTGTTGAAAAATACTTAGGGAAAAAATTTTTTTTTTGTTTTAATGCTTAAAAATCTTATCAACTATTAAAAATATGACTACTTCATTCAAGTATCTTATCAATTATTGTTCATTACTCAACATTTTTACAACAATTGCTATAAATTCAATAAATAAATAAGTAACAACTAAACTTTTCTGCTAAATTTGTTTTTTATGTAATGGAGAATAAATAAGTCTTAAGTATTTTCATCGTATCTCCATTAGTTTGTAAATTATAATAATTTTAAGGATGAAGACCAGGTAAGAATGACGAAGTTAGAGAGAACTTATATTTAAAAATGAAATAAAAAATAATAAAAAAAATTTTAAAAAAGAAAAAAATCATGTCTGTTTTTGTGACAGAAATTAGAATAGAAAAAAAAATATAAGGTAAAAATTTATTTGTTTATAACAAATTGGTTATTGCATAAACAATGAAAAATTAAATAAAATGGATTTTTTTTTTATATCAGAAAAAAAGACAAATAATGATTTAAAAAAAAAATGGTTCCTTAATATTAATTAGAAGCGGGAGAAAATAATTGTTAATTAACAAATGCGTTTTCAAGCAATAAAAAAATTTTTTTAAGGAACAATTTTTCTTTTAAAAATCATTATTTGTATCAAAGATTGAAATTCCATAAAAAAAATTTCAATTATCTTATAAACAACGCATTTGTTTATAACAATTTTTTAAACAATTAGAGATAAAAATTTAAAAAAATTATTTCTATGTAGTTCCTGATAACATAAAAACGGATTATTGATAATATTTTAAAAAAAAATTTTTTTTCAATGAATAATTTAAGTATTTAATTTTGCAACAACGAAAATTGTTAATAAAAAACTGAAAAATAAAAACTTTTTAATTTTTCCAACGGGGTTCTATTCTGAAGCCTTTCAAGAATTACTCCAAATGAGGAAAAAAATCTTAAATTTATAGTTTAACAATTATCACACTTGCAATGTTCATGTTCAAGCAGAAAAAAATTATTAATTAACTATTGATTAACTAATTGAAAAATGGTGATAAAATTTTTTTTCAAGCGGATTATTGTTCATTAATCTATTCAGTTAGTGCCTGAATTTTTCCAATTTTTTATTTTCATATTTAGTATTTTAAAATAATTTTTATTGTTAAAGTGTCCAAAGTGGGTGTGGCTTGCCCGAGCCAGAGTACCCGTTTTCGGCCGTATTTTCATCCCTCTGGGAAAATAATAAATATTGATGCTACAATTCCGGGAATTGAGCTTTTTTTTTAGGAAATTTCCTCCTCTTTTTGAATCTTTTTTTAGATTTAAAAAATTTTAATTAGTTTTTGAGATATTTACAAAATACTAAAGCCATCTTTTTTTTAGGTAATTGTTAATAACTTTTACAATTTTTTCATGCGGAACTTCATTTTTTTCAAAAATCATCTGGATGTCATTCCGAATCGAATGACACCTCAATCATAATTTTCGGAGACTGCTGAAAAAAGTTGGTCTAAATGGCACTTGTTGACTAGACTATATATCAGAATATTCAATTTGGCAACAGGTTCTTGGATAGGAAATATCCACAGTGTATTGGAAAATGGCCTCCTAATAATTCCGGTTTAACACCGTGTGATTTTTTCTTATGGGGACAAAATTTTTTTCTATTCTACGTCGTGTCATTCTTTGGACGATCTGAATATATGAACTAGGAGTGCCATTCGACAGGCGCAAAACAACAGAGACAGCTTGTTAAAAATTAAAGGACATACAGAAAAGTATATTACGTGCATTAAAATGAAGGAGGTCAAGTGGAGCAGCACTTATAAGTGCAAAAAGAGCTTTAATTATTTCAAATTGTATATTGTATTGTATTGTCTTGTATTGTATTTTTTTGGAAATTGGATTTAATTTATTTTTCAATAAATGTGTTGGTTGCTCTTGGACTTGAGTAGGTAATCGACAGCGAGTGATTTTACAAACCAGAAAATCATCTATATCATAGTAAATGCCCAAGAACTATAATTATAAAAACCATGACAATTCTTGGAAACGAAATAATTAACGCGGGTACCTTGATATTTACATCAATTTGCGCTCAAATAATGGAAAGAAAGGGCAAATATTCATTGATATATAGGGTGTACCGTTAAAAACACTGAGTTGTTTCAATAATTTTGATATTTGAGAAAATATGGAATTTTTGACTGAGCAGCATAAAACTTAACAAAAAAAAACTACAATTTCTTTTTTTACTCGACGTTTTAGCTTGAAAAATAAATATTTTACAGCCTTTAAAAAGTGGGACAAATAATAAATGCACTCTACATACTTTTTGGCGGTCACTGTACGCAAAAAATTTCGAAATTTCGAGAAATTATTTTTATTTTTTAGGGAATTCTTATTTGATGAAGGATATCAGATTGAATTGCATATTTACAGTCATTTTTGTTCCTCTATACGGTGTCATTCTCAAACATCTGACATTTCAATACCCCCAACGAACAAAGCCGTAACTAAAATTACAGCTATTTTCATTTATAGGTGTAGGCATATTCAGCTTAAAAAACTGATGCTGACGATAAAAAAGCCGTATCTCTAGACCAAGTAGTTACGAAGAAATCTACTTGAAAAAAGTTGTATTTCGACTTAAATATCAAAATTTTTTTTTTCAGTATTTCGGCTCTCCTGAAATATGATAGAAACTGAGTTACGTCTTTGTTCGTTGTGAGTATCAATTTGGTCTATTGCCTACGAAGACGAAGACAGATATTCTTCATTAATTTCCTACTTTTAAGTCGAAAGATCAGATTCCGAGTTTAAAGTTGAAATTCAGACCTTAAAGTCGGACTATAACAAATTTCAAAACTTGGAAATGAAATAAATAACTATTTTTAACAAATATCCTGTGAATCAAGTTTGATGAGTTGCCAGAGTTGCCTAGATGCCAATCCCGACGTCTGGTGCTAGCTTGAAGTGCGCACCGACTAACCGGGGTGGTGCTGTAGGTTTTCCGGGTTTTCCCACAGCTGAAAAGTGAATACACCACCGACAATATCAGTAAGTCGCCCCGGAGCGCCACGGCAAATAATAATAATAGCCGTCCTGTCCCGCACTGGCTATGCCTTTGGGTACACTCAACGAGTGTTTATGAGGGAGTATTATTATTATTATAACATAAACTGTTAAAACTGTCCCCAATGTAATGTGCGTCAATCTGGTCGATATTTAAAAAAAAGAACATCAGAACACAAGAGGGATATGAATAAAAAATAATAATATCGTTAATGCAACCACCACTCGTTAAACATTGAAGAAAATATGATCATAGCTTTGCCTTTGAAACTCAAAAATCCTTGACATGAAACTCTTTATTTCAAAAATACTCTCAAGCAAAATGATCCGCATAGCGAAAGAAAATAGCGTGAATACCAGATGAGGCATCGGGGGTAAAATTAACATTTTCTAACGAAATAAATTTTTTCGAATTTCTATCAAAGCCTTCTTCGTGATAAGTTTACTTTCAATCATTGAGTATACTTATTCTCTAGTAAAATAATTTGTAGAGGAATATGCGATAAAAATGAGAATACATTTTGAGTAGATTGGTTTAAATTAATGCATAATTTTAATTTTTAGTTTTTTCATTATCCGCAGAGTTTTGGTTGAGCTTAAATAGAGGACAAATTTATACATACTTACTTGCAATCAAATGAGGAAAACTTCCACTCATCATTTTACCTGTGAATGCTAATTGATTACGAAAAATGTTGTTGTTATCATAGAGACATTGTAAAATTCAAGTTTCTGATTGGTTTTAACACATATGGCATTAAATCTCCTAAAAATAGGGGTAATAGGTGTATATCATAAAACTAATTTCGTGAGCTTTTGTAAAAATATCTTTCGCTCACTACATACCAACGAAATATCACTAAACTAATGATCAAACATCTGAAACATTTAAACATTCAGTAAAAATTCCTGTCTCTTCCTGAATAACTGAGCAAGCTCAGCTTTCTGAATTTTCTACAGCTTTTATCATCGAGAAACATTAACTGTTTTTCTTTCACAGACAGTAAGCTTTTCTACTGAGTCAGCAAAAATTTTAAATTTTCAGTCAAGCACCATTTATTGAAAAAATGTAAGGTTAGGGGAGTTATTTGCAATTACACCAAAAGTTCTTCTCTCCATTCATTTATTTTGTCGTACGCTACAGCTCCATAAACAGAAAAAGTATTTAATTGGGAATATATTTTCATATAACGTTATGCAAGTGTTGATTGTTATAGTAGACAGTTGTCAGT
Source organism: Chrysolina americana (assembly GCA_958502065.1). NCBI lineage: Eukaryota > Metazoa > Arthropoda > Insecta > Coleoptera > Chrysomelidae > Chrysolina > Chrysolina americana. The sequence continues at coordinate 12,500,504 of OY293412.1, forward strand.
GACAAAGGAACTCAGAAAAAGACTTCATGATTTCCTAAACACTGGCAACAAGCGAGTCACAATGACAGATGGAATGTTATCATTATTATTATTTTTTGTCGGATATCTGCCCCAATATTGGAGATTGGAAGTGTTTGAATCAATAATACACTCTGTATATCGAGAAAATCTGAGACTTTGTCCGCAACTGAAAATACAATCATTGTTTCTCGTTTTAGTTTTGATACAAATAATGCTGAGACCAAAAATATCAGTTTGCATGCTCCGAATTTTTTTCATTGAAGCTGTCATGCACTACTTACAGAATCAATTTATCTAAATTTTTGAACCAAGAATCAGCTTCCTGGTAGTTGAAATCGTTACCCATTGTGACAATCACATTATTGGTGTCATAACTTTTGGTTATATTTGCGAGAAAGGCGAAGAAATCGTCAACCTGAAGAAGAAAAACAATACGAACCTTATCAATTTATCAAGATTACTCAGCCACATTTCGGCGTCCATGTATGTGAAATCCCCTCCCATGGTTAGGATGATGTTGTTAGATGCATAATATCGAGACTGGCGATCGAGGTAGGCTAACAAATCATCCACCTATGAAAGTATATGATTGAAAGTGCCAACAAATCAAGCAGGATGAATTTCTGATAAATATTTTGTTAGTAAAAAAGTTATTGTTTCATTCCGATATAGGTGGTCGGTGGATCAGCGGTCTAATGCACAGGCCGTTCGAAACTCCAGCATAGCGATAGTCGGTTCGAATCCGATGTAGGTACGAGAATTTTTCTCAACTACTTTATATCGGATCGATAGGCGGCCGCATGCCTTGTTGAAAAGCAAGTGTATTGTGAGTTGTCTAGATGCCAATCTCGTCTAGTGCTAGCTTGGAGTGCACACCGACCACCCGAGGTGGTGCTGTAGTTTTCTGGGTTTTCCTGCAGCTGAAAAGTGAATACATCACCTAAAACATCAGTAAGTCGCCCCACGCGCCATGGCAAATAATAATAATAGCCGTCCTCTACCCGCACAGGCTATGCCTTTGGGTACACTCAACGAGTGTTTATGAGGGAGTATTATTATTCCAAGCAACCACGTACGAAAGCGTAAATTCAGACTTCAGAGTAGAAAGTCCCTACTTCAAACTAGTAAAGGACCTCGCACATTTACTTCATGAAATAGCCTTCGGGTAATTTTGCTCAAATTTTGATATGCTCTAGATCCTGGTATTTCAATTCACAGATCGATCCTAAGACCAGTTTTCGAGTTATAGGTTGTCTAAAAAATCGATTTTTGCTATTTTGGGTATTGTGCATCAATTTGATTTTTATTGTATAATTTGAAATTCAACTTTCTTGGAAATGAACTCATTACCTCTTAGTTGTAGCTCATGAGTACCTCCATTCGTATAAAGAATTACATATCACAAAGGGCGAGACTATGTTCAGAGACATGGATAAATATTAATACCATAATCGTTTTGAGTTTTACTCAATCCTTGATTAACTATATGAGGATTCATATGATTGCCTGTCCAAAAGCATATAGTTTTCCAAGTACAGGGTGACAATTTTTATGTCTAAAATTGTTAAATCCAATGAACAATAATATATTATCCCCCCGAATTGTCCATAACTGTTACTGGGATATAAGAGTTGAACTGAAATCATTGATGGAATAATTCTTCCCATAACCCACCACCTCATTTCCATCTACCCTCCTGGAAAGATATTTTCAAATTCTTAGTAATTATAAGTCTATCCCATGCCCATTGAACATAAATCTGCAAAAAATACCAATAGATGTATAAATGATATAAAAATCTTTGTTTTGTATGCGATTTCAAGTAGGAAAATCTGGATATTCTGAACTCAATTACATGAATCACTATTTTTTGTAACTAACTACTTAGAATCTGAAAATAATATTCAAGTTAATAAAATGTTCATGATTTCATTTTCATGCATAGAGATGTTAGCCAAAGAAGAAGAAGAATTCATTTTTTAACAGCTTTTCAGTGAGGTATCACACGTAAAGATTGCTATCAAAAGTATTTGACTGTAATTCAGGTGGAGAGCTGTAAATCCGGTAGGAGGTGATAGGGGTGGATTACTCCATGAGTCATTTCAGTTTAACTTCCATATTCTAGTAACAGTTATGGACAATTCCTAATAATTATATAATGTTGTTACATATAATATAGATAGTCAAGCAGCCATCAAAGCGTTGAGCTCATATAACATCAACTCAAAGATGGGGCACGTCGGAGTAGAGGGCAATGAACAAGCAGATACCCTGGCACGAAAAGGGGCATTAACGCCACTGATCGGGCCAGAACCATTCTGCGGATTTGAAAAATCTTACTTCCAAGAAGAACTCAATAAACTGAAGAAGCAATAAGAGTAACATACTGGCAAAGACTTCAGGGCTAAGGCAGGCCAAAGATCAAGATCGAAGACACTGATTAACCTCAGCAAAACTAGTCTAAAGACAATCACGGGATTTCTGACGGGGCACTGCAGACTCAAAGAACACCTAAGGAAGCTAGGCTTGGAGGAGGACAACACCTGTAGATTCTGTGGGGAACATCCAGAAACACTACAACATATATTGATGGAGTGTTATGCTGTACATCACAAAAGATTGTGGGAGAAACACCACGAATAGACTCCTCAAAATCCTTGAATTCTTCAAGGAATTGGGGCTTGAGAGGCTGCTGTAAACGAGAACACTTTGAAATGGCAGAAGAAGATGGGACACAATAGATCTAATTAGGTCGCAGATTATCAGTGACCATCCATAATTACCATTACCAATACATAGAATATAGCATTCAAATTGTCATATACTGTTGGACAGACAATCATATGAATCCTCATACAGTTGAAGAAGACCCATACATCTTTAAAAAATTGGCAAATTTTATCCGTTTATTTTCTAGTTTGAACTGCTTGAGTGAAAATCAAAGCTATTGTGATATTGATTTTAATCTATTTTTATGAACATTGTCTGTAATGCAACACCCTCTGTGAGATATATTTTTTATTAACTCATAAGCTTCAACTTTCCTAGATGTGATGAGTTCATTTCTAAGAAAGTTCAATTTCGAATTACAGAACAAATATCAAATCGATGCGTAATGCCCAAAACAGTAAAAATCGAATGTTTGACACCCTGTAGTTCGAAAACCGGTGATAGGATCAATCTACAACTTTGACTACGTAATGAGGATGTCAGGATTCACAACATATCAAAATTTGAGGAAATTAGCCGAAAGCCATTATTCCTATTAATGTGCGGGGTACTTTCAACTCACAACACAGAAATTCCCACAGAAATTCCAACTTAATACCGAGTTAGATGTCAGAATAAGAACTTCGTGGCCTTGAAACCCTTTGATACATTTCCATTCTATTCGTTCATTTCATTTATGGAATTGTATACGGTATATTTTTCAGTGGAATACATATTGATTTCAGGTTCCTGTTCATCATTCAATTTGTGAAGCATACAAAGGAATATGTTGTACTGAAATTAATCATTCTCTGCCTCAATAAATGCAAATACCACAAAATTCAATGACTGTTATCTACATGAAGGATCTTCAACCATTATGACAATCAATGATTAGACAATTCTGTCCTTCGCTCTGAATAACCTGTAATTTCTTGATAAGGAGTAATTCAATCAAGATCATAGAACACTCCCTCAGCCCTCTTCTATTCTGCATCTTTTTATTACTATTGCTCATTGAACTACGGAAAAGTCGCACAAACTGCGGCATCCCCAGCAATCAGAGGCTTAAGGTCTCCCATTTGTTTTACATGGATGACCCCAAACTATATGCCATGTGAGAAAAAAAATCTTTGTTAGTCCTTAGGGGTGGTCAAAGACAACACGCATGCTATCGGAATGGAGTACGTTATCAAAAAATATGCCACGGTTTATGTCGAAAGAAGACGATGCAAGGAATACGAAGACTTTCACCCAAGACAGAAGCATCTTGCATTATCTTGAGGCCGGAGAGACTCATACCTAAGTAGGGTTGGAAAAACTTCATTCCCAAAGTTAAAAACTCTCTACGCGGCAAGTAACAGCATAAACTTCGACAGATCTATTCATCAGATTTGTCGGGGAAGAACAAAGTTGCTACACCTGATATATTTGCCATTCCGATTCTACTCTACTCCTTTGGAATCGTGAAATGGTGCTGTGACAACTCGACGTGAAAACTCACAAAATGATGCATCTTCATAGGATCTCGCTTCCTAAATCGTCTGCTCCACGGTTGTACTTCCTCAGACGACGAGGAGGCCGTGGACTTTTGAGTTTAGGGGTGTCTACATAACAATGGTACTGGATGGAGTTTATAAAGTCATCAGATCCTATTCTCTGCTTTGTCTGCGACTATAAGAAAGCAGGAGTAGGAGCATTTCTTTTCAAGGCAGCAACTTGTCCAGCTGAAGAACTTGGTTTCGTATTCAACACTCTTCGAACTATTCACCCAAGTTTAGGAAAAATCTCTGGTCAAAGCTGCAGAGACAGAATAAGTAAGTACTCCTGCTGCTACATAATGATGGGCTAATGTATAGGGTCTTCTTCAGGAACATCAGCCTAGACAAAAATTTGACCCTTGCTCTTCTCAGGTTAAGTGGACTGAAGGCGAAGACCAAGGCATTCGTAATGTATGGTGTCTACATCATCTTGGTCTACCGTAGTCGCGTGATGGGTACAGAGATCCCAAACACTAGATGTCGTGGGGCTCCTTAGACCATAATGCATTTGATGTCAGCTTCTCAAACTTATGCGGTCCCAGCCTATATCCACAGGCATAACGCGGCGCTACGAGTGTTGTCCTACCACCTGCGTCACTCGTACGGTATAGATGAGACTCTGGTGTTGTCTCATGCTCCGGGGGATATTGAGTCCGTTGTGGAAAATGAAAAGTGCCAAAAACTATTGGAAACACTCATTTCCCACCCTCAGGCTACAAGCTACTAAGCCTGATCAATGGAATTTTTAACAAATTTATTATATTATCGAATGAATAGAGAGAAAGAATTGGCAAATTATTGGTTTATTGTAAGGCCATAAATTTTTAAATTGTGAAAGCTGATCTGTCGGATTGAAAATTTGCAATAAATTCATGTCAAGAAACGATTCGCGATGGGAGCGCCTCTGTTGATCCTCAATTGAATTATATTACGGCGTCGCCACCTAATAGATTCAATCATTCCAATTTTCCTTTCTCTAACCAACTAATTAATTGTACTACAAAACTTTTTCTGTTGAAATGAATTTATAACCAGGGTTTCAGTAATGGACAAATCGAATAAATGAAATAAATATTAACGACTGGTGTAAAAAGTGATGCGTCTGATTTGAGAAAAATGTTGTGTTTAGTAAATGGATTTTCGAAGCAGTGACTAGAAAGCGTTATCGAGTGATTCACCTTAACATGGCAATAATTAATTATAATTAAGTGATTCGTCTGGATTATATCATGATTTTTCACTTACCCTTTTGTCCACATTATATTCGGAACTTTTTTTGTCATCAACAATTGGTTCATCTGAGCACAAAATATCGAAACAAAAACCTTTTGGAGGCGAGTAAGTGTTGTACATCACTCCTGTGAATATGTCACTTTTTTCACCTGGAAAACAACAAATTATTTTTACTCATACTTCAAGTCATGAAAATTTCATAATTGAAAGTGAAAGAGTCTTGGCTGACAGATTTCAATGTTCATATGGTGGAAATTCAAATACATAACTATCAGCCGTATTGATATATTGCCAAGGCAATAATGATTGAATGATCTAATGGTTTTCCTGATGATTTTTGTTTCAGGAAAAATGTGTTCACGATTCTCGAATTCTGAATGAGGCCGGTAGATGGCGCCTCGCTTACTTCCTATAGCCAATACTGTTAACTCCTTGAGACCCATTTTACCAATGACGGACTTCTTGAGACTTGTTCGCAAACGTTGATTAATTAATTTACTGTTGTGTCAAGATTATGGCATTTTGCTTACCAGTCAAGATGTTTTTTCATATTGAATTACAGTATAGGAATGCATAGCTCGTTACGACAACTGAGTATATCAAATATTAAAACTATCGCTAAGCCACAGGAAAGATTAGGAGGGAGTTATTATAGTACATTTCGAGGGGTGATAGGTTTTCCTCCAGTGGTTGGACAGAATCAGCTCACACCTGCTCAGAGACAGGCCCCTTCGGTGTTATGTCAACAGTTAATTGCTGTAGTCTGAGTATTGGACTCTCCCGTCTCCTCCAAAATATGCGAAGGGTGTTTTTCACTTATGTGTAAAACATCAGGCTATGAGGACCATTCATCACTGAGTGGGCTCCCGGAAAATCCAGGTTTGAACATGACTCCTTGCTGTTATGGTGGGCTCGAACTGCTGTTATATCCCTAGTCAGTCGACTACCAATGATTATGGTACCTGTAGAATTCATCTGACTGAAGTTTGTTACAACCCTCGATGGAAGGAATATCGGCTAGCTTCCTCAACGCACCTAGCCGAATGTATCTGTCACTGTCGGTGACTATACGAAGTATTTTGTTTTGCATCATCTCCAATCACCAGATATGGATTTTGGGAAGGCTGCAAAACACTAGACATGCGTAGGTCACCGTTGGTCAAATGCCTTTACATTGATAGTTAGGTTTATCAGAGGGGTATCATGTAGAGGGAAAAAAACGAGGGCAAATTCAGTTTGTTTTATTCAATATGAAAAAAAAAATATTCAACGATGATTCGATTTAGATAATTACACGGTGAATGAAATTAGATTCATTTTGTGAAAATCTTAATGTCAATTTCGATTGTAACACTGATTTTTTTCGATCGTGGGGGGGGGGGGGGGGGTGATTACCCCCATTACCCCCCCTTGTATACGCGCCTGAGAAGAACCATCAGTGTTCCAAGTTTGTTTGGCAGGTAGCATTACAATTTAGCCCGTGTAACACAATGAATTTGCAGGGCTTTTGTACCCTCAATGGGGGACGGCAGTGACTCTAATCTAAATTTTTCGTCCGCTGACGATTATAACGAAAGTTTTCACTTTCTTTTAGTAGTGTTTTTGTAAATATCGATATTTTCGTCAGTCAAAACGGATAGGCAAAAAATCGATGTTGATATAAAAAACTACATTCTTGGATAAACTTGGTATATTGGGAAATTAGGAATATAAAATCAGACGAGGATCTCAGGGGGTTAACAAATGGTAAACCATTCCTTCCTCAGTATTAGTTCGACTGAAGATTTCAAGAGGGGTGACACTACTTGACGAAAGATCATTGAACTAATCATGAAAAATGGTGGATTACATAATCCGAATAATCTGCTAAATATCCTATACAGTAGGCATTTTCGTCGGCAAGTATTCAACAGAAAAGAACTACTGCCCCCATCAGCTTCGATATTTAAAATGCATTGCAAAGTGTGTTCTTGTAAAAAACTTTGCCGAGTATTGAACAGACATAATTCAACGGTCGTTTTCTGTTGTATACTTGCCGACGATAATGCCTACTGTATCGGATGTTTGGCGGAAGATTTGGATTATGTAACCACTATTTTTATTGATTTGTAAATTCTATGTATTTTTGGTCTTCTACGAACTCATTTCATTTTAGATCAATGAGAGATAAAATAACCACTTACCAGATTCTATAAATTATGATTAATTTTTTAACATACCTAAATTCTGACTCGCTCTCCATACAACTTCTGCAGATTTTGTACTCAATCTGAATTGTTTGTCTTGATAATCGATGCGTCCCAAAAGAAGACCATCAAATCCGAGTTGGGCGAAAATAGAAGCCATTTCTCTGCTGTGTCCAAATGGATCAATTTGCCATCCCACTTTTGGTTGGCCACATTCTCCGAAGCTATCATTGAGTTTCCTAGACATAAATGGAAATACTTTCAGTTTTCATATAATTACTCCAAGACAATAAGATTTACGAAAAAAATTCATTTGTGATATTAATAATAGGTAGGCATTTATTCGAGGTTTTACGTTTCTTATCCCAGATTACGGATTCAAGTAAAACTTAGTTTTCATTAAGTAAAAATGAATGACATCGCTGTTCTACATACTTCGTCTATCAACCTTTGTTTGAAATAAATTATCATTATTTGAACGATTAAAATTGATAATAATAATATCTGATTCTGTTTTTTTTCTCTGAACTTCTATTCATGAAATATTCATGATAAGAGCACTTGAATCATTCTGGAGTGAATTTTTCTAGTGAAATCTTCAAAAATAAGCATATGAAGAAGTTAGACCTACGTATGCCACTGTCTGTTTCAAAATGTTATATCTCTAGAATATCCGTTTAACTTCATTCCCCAACTGAGTGAATTTTTGAACAAGTCAAGCAGTATGTGAGTGAATTACAGGGCTGAACACCAAAATACGAAACACACTGTATCTATTGAGAGTTAAAATAATATCAGTACTACTGAAATTAGTAAGAAACAAGCTTTCTAACTTTATTAAACATGACATATTGTTCCATTTAAAAAAATTGCCGACGACGTCACTCCTCCACCAATACAACAAAAATATTTTTGAAATCACAAAAAGATGCAAAGTGAAATACCGTTCGTCGGTCCAATGCCAAAGTCACGAATGTGCATATATGATGTTTTGAGAAAAATGCGTTTCAAAAATTCAAGACGTTGCTAAAAATAAATATATCATTATTTAATGTTTTACAACAGAAGACCTTCCAATAGTGATTCAGTAAACCAAAATGATATATCTATATTTAACGTCTTAAATTTTTGAAACGCATTTTTCTCAAAACATCAAATATGCACATTCGTGACTTTGGCATTGGACCGACGCGTTTAACTTTTATATAAACTTTTTTTCAATAATCTTATATAAACTAAAATAAATAAAAAGGTCCATTCACTTGACTGACTGTATAAATTATTTATAATTGAAATACCTGAGAAAACAATACCTGAGTGAGGAGTAACTTCAGAAAATTAAATCATCTCTTTATAGATCCACTATACAGTTTGTAGGGTAAATGTAATAATTTTTCTCATTACATAAAAGACATAAATTTGTTACTATTTTTCCTACCTTAGGCCCCAAGTCATTTGATCAATTATTGACTGGTAATTGGTGACAGCTTCATCGTTCATACTCCATCCTCCACTGATAAATTCTAGTTGTCCATTTTTCACATACGAACGTACTTGTGATTTCACAATATCGTGTTGTTTGATCCACCATTTCCAGAAATATGCAGTCTCAACATAAATAAACCTCAAATGTAGAAAGAAAAGAAATATCAGAAAATTATTATACAGGGTATTGGCAAAATAGCGTTTCAAATTAATCTACATGCGAAAATATGAAAATGATAAGATAATGAAGAAAATATGGTATTGCATTCTGAGTTGTCATTTCGTCCTATAATTATTTCTCGACAATAGGGCGAATATGAATGGAGTCAATGTCCTAGTGGGCTAACATTTGAATGAAAAAGTAACAATTTACCCATGTGATGGTCAAGATTAATACAGTTTTGACAAAAGTAAGGGAGTGCAATACGTAGGGTCAATTTATGCAACTTTGTTATTATCATAGTCCTGATCACAATCACTGTCTTAATTATAAAATGAAATTGAAACTGTATACTCCAGTAGTAGCATTTATGCAATTTCTTTAGCTTCAGTTTTGAAAAACAACAATTGAGACTAAAACTGCAATAATGATTGTGACTATGATTATGACAAGTTGCATAAATTGGCCTTAAATATTTCTTGGCTTCAGACACAATATTCAACGTTCCCAAGTATATCAATGAAGAGCAGTTGTTATCATAGTATCCATAATGTTGGCTTATATTATGCCCCTTCCTCTAACTTGCTACTTTGTTTTATTTCTAGCGAATTTTTTGTGAAATGCACTTAGTGAACAACATCTGATCGGACATCGGTCATAAACAACCACCGGATAACCACAGATAACTGTCCTCAATAATTGACACACAGATTGACCCAAGATGGACGGAGGGGTAAGAGTCGGCGTTACATAGTAAAATTTCAGGCTCTCAAAACCGGTAGGACCCCAACCATCTTCCAAGCAGAAGTACATGCTAAAGAGATTTGCGCCCAGGAATGCCTTGAAAGGGGCACCCGAAGGGCAGAAATCTATATAATATCAGATAACCAAGCAGCACTAAAAGCTCTGAAGTCACACACTTGAGTCTAAGCTTATTCGGGACTGTAAACAATTCTTGACACAACTGGCAGGAAATAATTAGGTAACCCCGATGTGGGTGCCAGGTCACAAAGGCCTAAAATGCTTGGCAAAGAAGGGCCAAACACACCATTTCTGTGGACTATCCAAAGCCACTTAAAAGAAGAGTTTCGACGATGGACATTCGATGAAATGAAATCCCATTAGAATAAAGTTCCAGGACAAAGACAAGCGAAAAGGCTAGTGAGCCTATCGCCAAGGGAAGCTAAGCTTATCGATATGGACAGAAAAAAATTGAAATTGCTAACGGGACTACTCACTTGGCACTGCAGTCTGAGGTATCACCCAAAAAAGATGGGCAAGTCAGAGAGTGATAGTTGCCGCTACTGCGATAACTTCGCGGAAACTGCAGATCATCTGATTTGCGAATGCTCAACGCTCTTCTGCAAGAGACTCAAATTCTTGGAAGGGGCATTCCCAATGCCCTCCGCCATGGTGGTCGTAATAGTAGAGCACTTGCCTCTCAACCACATAGGCATGGGTTTGATTCCCAGCATGATCACTGGTCTCATGCATGGCATCACACGTTAAAAGGTGAGGGCTATGTCTCTCCTAGCTCACACAAGTCTTTCGAAGACTTCTGAGGGTTGTGCTTTCAAGAGTGCAGCCGGTCGACGGCCTTAATAATTATAACAATTTTTTAACAATCAGGTACTTAGCTCCCAGGAAAGTGATAAACCTCGCCCCGAAGTCTCAGAATTCCAGGTCTCGAAAAGACATTACAGGTCGAGGTTCCTGTGAGACTGCACAGCCTGCATACCCCCTAAATTCTGCAAGTGAACAACACTTTTTTTTAAATCGAGTATAGGTATATGTTTTCACAGTATAAGTATAATTTCTGATTGAAAATGTTGCTACCGTAGAAAAAGAGTTAATAAAGTTCTTCCCTTGCTTGTTGATATCACAAGGTTTCTGGTTACGGCCACGTTATCATTTTCAACCATTTTCATATTTTAAAAATTCGGGAACTATTAATGCAAGAAAATTAAAGCTTTCATCTCACAATAGTAGGTTAACGTACCTTCTATTCTTGTCCTTTTTCAAAGCATCTATCACAGAATCCAAAATATACTGCACTCCAGCATTTTGTATGTTATTCTTTTCTGGAAGAGCGGTAATTATCAACTTTTTCACGAGATTATTTTCTAGACTTACTGCCGTAATAATATTGGTCCACAGTTTTTAGCCATCCGACGTCATCATGGGTGTGAGGTACGATGTGAACATTGATGAAATCGCCAGTTTTGATAGGATGACATGACTAAAAATTAACAAAAATTATCTTATCCGGACAAATATGTTTTGGTTTGTAGATGACAACAAAGCAAAGAATATTTCCAAACTGCATGGGGAGGAGTAAGTTCAGATCGATTAAGTGTATCATTAACCCCAGTAATCACTCCCATATCCGTGGGGTGAGTGATTACTGGGTCCGAAAATCATATGCCCTAGGCATTATTTCCGTTAAGTTTTGAGCCGCATCACGGGAAGATTCGGGAGCAACGTGTCCATTATTCCAGCAAGTACTCCTATGATCAGAACCAACATTTTGACAGAATAGTTTGGGTGAAGCCTGCGGAGTTCAAAGAGTAAATCTCGATATTCTGTCGGACGATGATCGTCCTACTTTGACGGCAGAGGAGGACTACTTCAGGCTTATTCGCTTATAGCTATCGGATTGCGTAGTTCATTACGCTCCAAAGCCTCCTACAGAAAGCTTCGAACTGCGCTATGGCTGGAGTATCTACGTTGGGTGATTGCGGAACTTTGGAGATGTTCCTCCAGAAGGTTTGCACTTGATCAGATGCCGGCGGGTTATCTACAATACGTGGGGGCTCTTGGAATGAGCGAGAAGTTTTATCACGGAACTTCATGTTTTTCGCGATGCTTACCCAGCCAGCAATCGTATCCTATCAAGACTTAATCTTAAAGCAATTCTCCGCACTGTGGGCGTAATGGGACTATTGACCGCCAAGTTGTCCGCCTCACACTGGATATGAAACGCGTGTTTCCTCGCCGACTTGATCTTAGCTTCAATCCGAAAGGCTAGCCTTTCATTATGGACATGCCGCAGAATATGTGGCAAAATTTAGGGCATGTCACCAAAACGAACAACTGGCTGTTCGTAAGTCATACGATCATCAATAATCACGTATGGCTCTGTAGTCTGGTGGAGCAAGGGCCAACAAAAAATGGCCCAGGCTCAACTTAACGGAATACAGAGACAAGCGTGTCGGGCGATTAGTCCTAGGGCAGCAATGGAAGCCCTTTTCGGATTACTTCCTCTTTGCATAGTTCTGGAGAGAGAGGCAAGATGGGTACAGACTCCAACCAAGCGGCCATTAGTCTACCTCAGGCAGTGGTCATGACAAGCAGTAGTGTGCTGAAGGGCATAATAGCTCACAACATTCTAGAAATGCCCTCAGACATTATGTCCAAAACTATCAACCTACACACGCCCTACACTGTGGTCTTCCCTGAAACAAAAAACTGGATTCGGGATGAAACTGATCTATGTAGGGCAAATGAACGTTGGTTTGCCGATAGTTCCAAAACTTTGCATGGCGTCAGAGCCGGAATATACGGGATAAACCCAGTAGTGAAACGCTCATTCATTATGGGTAAATTAGCTACGGTATTCCAGGCAGAGATATATGCCATTGAAATGTGTGCAAGGTAGCTGAAAAATCGACACCACATACGAAAAACGAAAAAAAATATTTTCAGTACTGAAAGCGCTTGAATCCAACTGCTTCAAATCCAGAGCAGTATGGAACTGCAGAGAAACTATAAGCCGACTGGCACAACGCAACAACGTTAACCTAATCTGTATTCCAGGTCACACTGGCCTAGAAGGGAATGAATAAGCGGACGCCCTAGCAGAAGGGGGGCCAAAATAAAGTTCACTGGGCCAGAACCGGTAATCGATATAGCACATAGCTCTGCCAAGAATCTTATAACATCCTGGGCAGACAATACAAGACTGGAGTATTTGGCGTAGTTTATCGGGCCCAGCCCATTTCAAATCATTTATTGCTCGCACGAGGAAAGAACAGGACTCCGACAAACTGCTAGAACTCAGTAGAGCACATTTCAGAGTTATAGTAGGTTTGCTCACTGCAAACTCAAACACTGCATGCATAAAATCGGACTTGCACAAGATGCAGAGTGCCGTCTATGCATGGAGGAGGATGAAACGGCTAAACACATTTTATGTACATGCCCCGCAATGTCCAGAACCAGATTTTCAACATTTGGCAATACAATAATAAGGCCAGAGAACCTGGTAAATTGTTCTCCCAACGTACTCCTTGATTTCATTAAGAGATTGGATATACTAGGAGAAATATATCCAAAGAGTGAGCCACAATAGGCCATTGGCCTCACGTTCAAACCTAAACTAACCTAGCTTCCATATTGTGAGTGAGTCACTCATGCCTCCTAATCAGTATACCTCCTCTGATAGGACGTCGTGAATTTCCGCATCCACCCTTACCAGTTATTCTGGCTTCAGGGGCTTGGTGTTATGCACCGCCCTGCGGGTTCTGGTGCCTACCGTTGGTGGAATAAGGCGGACCTCCTCCACAGCCAGACTGACATGTGGCACAGAGTATGTATTCCCGCCATGTATCCCCTTGGGGCCGGGCTCGCTGCTCTCAAAGCAATGCAAAAGACCGTCCCTTAAGTCCATCCAACCACTCAAAGCGTCTGTTGTCATCTTGGTTTTCATTATTTGGCAAATCATCCTTTTCGGCCCCACCACCTCTCCTATGGCCCCTGATCCGATGGGGTCGGTTGTGGGGGCCTCTTCCTCTTACATTGGAAACCAAGTCATAGGGGATTAGCCTAGTATACCCACGGCCGACATCAGAAGAAATGAGCATTCCCTCCAGGGTGCGCCATGGCTGCCGGTCCAGTTTTGCACCAGGTGCTCAGGAAAGTGGTGTCGCAACACACCAAGGCCTTGGATGATGGTTGGCCTACCTGACTATCTAAGAATATATTATTTATTATAATCATTATTGTGTTTATCTGATTTGACTTGCTACAGCTATACAGTGTCTTTCAAAAGTATCGAAACGGTCTCATATTTCAGAAACGGCCCTGAGAAAATTCACGAAAATTTCGACAGGGTGGTTGTTGATAATGCTCGATTCAATGGTGATATCGGCAATGTTGCCAAATCAACAGTTTTTCAGATATTGGGGTCAACTCAATTTTTTCATTGCAATAAATTCAGCGACGCCTCATAACTTATTTCTCCAAATATCAGATTTTAAATGAATGCAGTTTTCGAAATATGACAACATGGCTTTTTCGTTCAAAAGTCTGGAAGCCTTCCAATATTTTCAATACGATTCAAGAAAAATTCGTGAAATTTTATATTGGAATGAAAACAAATAGGGTTTTTCATTTGAAAAAAATTTGTTGACTCCAATATCTGATAAACTGTTGATATGGCAACATTACCGATATCACCATTGAACCGGGCATCATCAAAAACTGTCTTGAATGAAATTTCACGAATTTTTCTTGAACCGTATTGAGAATATTGGAACGTTTCCAGACCTTTGAAGGAAAAAGCAATATTCATATTTCGAAAACTGCATTAATTCAAAATCTGATATTTGGAGACATAAGTAATACGGCGTCGCTGAATTGATTGCAATGAAAACAAATAGGGTGATCTATTGGAAAAAATTGAGTTACCCTCAATATCTGAAAAACTGTTAATTTGGCAACATTGCCGATATAACCATTGAATCGGGCATCATCAGAAACCACCCTGTCTAAATTTTCATGAATTTTCTCTGGGCCGTTTCTGAAATATGAGATCGTTCCGATACTTTTGAAAGACACTGTATATATAGTGCATTCGAAACGAGCCACCCTGAACAACCGTTGGTACAATGATTTTCAGGAAAAATAAAAAAACACGTCAACAGTAGTATACAGGGGGACACATTTTGACATATTTACATTTGATTTAACTTTCCCTATCGCACCCCAAGAGCATTTCACCCTCCAGTAGTGGCGCGGAGTCTGACAGACGCAACGAATACATGTTTGCCTGCAGAATCTGAGTGGGGGGAGGAATAGCTGTGTGCCTTAAGGTAGCTTCAGTACTAGTGTTACAGATATTTCGATTGGCGAATTCACCATTTTTGTTAAGTTGTTCAGTTTTTCACTTGAAATATCAGATATATCTATCTCATTGTTTCTGTTTCTTAGACGCTATGTGCTTTGCCGCCTCTGGAAGAAGCTGAGGATGAACAGGAACCAGATGATGAAGAAGATAATGAAAGTGACCCAGACATAATTGAAGAACGCCAAACAGATAGCGAGTCCGAACAAGATGCAGAGGCTGCGGAAGAAGAAATCGCACCTGCAGGAACCGCTGCTATGAATTATCGATGAGTCATTTTAACTCGAAAACACGCACTAGGCAACAAAATATCGTAACCCGATTACCTGGTGTGAAGCAAAAAGCTAAATAGGCCAAATCATCCTTGGAGTGTTGGGAATTGTAGAATGTACGAATGTATACATAGCTTCCATCTCTGATCATTTTCGGAGAGAACGTTTTGCCCGACCAACGGATCTTACAGAAATAAGAGCTCTCTTAGGTTTCTTGTATTTAGCTGGATACCTGAAAGATAGTCGAATGAATACAAGTGAGATGTGGTACAGAGATGGTGTAGGAGTAGAAAGATTTTGACTATGTTCCAAAGTCGATTTAGATTTTTACTGAGATGTTTGAGGTTTGACGATATCGAAACAAGATCAAAGAGAAAAGAAATCGACAAACTTGCTCCAATTCGTGAGATTTTTGATGAATTTGTTGAAAATTGTAAGTCTTGCTATACTATAGGAAAATATGGTACCATAGATGAGAAACTTGAAGCATTTAGAGGCCACTGTAGCTTCAAGCAATACATACCCAATAACCCTACCAAATACGGTATAAAGATATTTGCTTTAGTCGATGCCAAAACGAATTATACTAAAAATTTGGAAGTCTACGTAGGTACACAGCCAGTAGGTCCGTACTCTTTACCAAACGGCACGAAAAGCATTGTCGAAAGAATGATACCACCCATATCAGGTACTGGACGGAACGTCACGTGTGACAACTGGTTTACGAGCATTCCACTAGTCGCAAGTCTACTTTCTAACATTGGCTCACTGTGTTAGGAACGTTGAAAAAGAATAAAGCAGAACTACCACCAGAATTTATACAGACAAAACAGTGACCTATGTTCGCATTCCAGAAGAATATGACTCTGGTTACATATATCCCAAAAAAATACAAAAATGTTTTGTTGGTTTCCAGTATGCATTTCACAGACGAAATTGATGAAAGCACTGGAGAAAAATGCAAGCCTGCAATTATTACATGGTACAATGTGGCTAGGAATACTAGACGATGGCCTATGGTCGTATTCTATTCTATCATGAATGTTGCTGGCATTAACAGTCAGATAATATATGCTGCCAACAATTCAGATAAAACCAACATAATACGAAGGCAATTTTTGAAAGAACTGGCAATACGGCTAACAGAAGACCATCTTCGGCGCCGTTAATTCGAAACAAATGTACCCATGGCTGTTCGTGAAAAGAGACAAGAGGTTGCCGGTACTTCAACACAAAAAATGGATGCCATCCAGGAAGGAACTCGTAAAAAATGTGCGTTTTGTAAAAATAAAAATAGATCGAGATTTTACTGTAATAAGTGTCATAAATTTATTTGTTTGCAACATGCAAAGTTTTTATGTGAACATTGTCTAACTAGGGCAGGTAGATAAAATCCTTCCTTATGAGTTATACAGTACTTTCAGAATGAAAACTTTAATTTTATATTGTGTATTGTTCAATTTACATTTTGAAAGTTCAGTGTCTTTTATTTGTACAATATTTCACGAAAGAAATGTTCAACTGTCAAATATCTATAAATTTTCATCATAGAATCATATTCATCCCAGTAATTATCTCCAGTATGAAAAAACACTTAAAATCGACAAAATACGCCCAAAACGTCTCACAGACTCCGCGCCACCAATAATGTGATTTCACCAAGCGCCACTACTGAAGGGTTAAATGGATCACCCTATATCGTTTCGCTTTATCACATGCTCCATGATGAGCAGATTTCAACAAAGTATGAACCATATGGTCTGAAGCTTATGGTTCGGAAGCTATAAATAATTTGAGTTGAAAACGAGCCACCCTGAATAACTTTTAAAACAATGCTTTGCATTAAAAATATAAAAAATATGTCGACAATTATACAGGAGGACACATTTTGAAATATTCGTTCTAGAGACGAATCTGTGAGCAATAAATCAGAAATCGAGATATTAAATTCTTGAATCAAAATCTGATGACTTGAAACAAATTTTCTATAGTAAATGTTCAAAAAAGTTTCTACCAACTTCCATACAGTGGTACAAACAAGCTTCCATTGCCGCCCTCACATGGTTAAGAATCTCGGGAGTTATTTCTCTGCAATGCCTCATACACTAGACTTCAAATGACCCCATAGAAAGAAATCTAAAGGAGTGAGATCCGGAGACCATAGTGGCCATTCTGTAGGACCTCTTCTGCCAATCCAGCGACCAGGAAAATGATCATCCAAAAATTGTCGCACTGGAGCTGCATAATGAGGAGGTGCATCATCCTGCTGAAAAACTATTTCGGTTTCGAATAAATTCATATCCTCCCCAACTGCCCTATTGATGCACGGTATTATTCAATTCTCCAACATTTCCAAATATTTCTCACCAGTCAAACTATCATCGATATAAAAAGGTCCTATGATGTGGTCACCTAAAATTCCTGCCCAAAAATTCAGTTTTTGAGATCGTTGGGTATGAATTTGACGGTATAAATGAGCATTCGAATCACTCCAATATCGACAATTTTGCCGATTCAGCACTTCATTCAAACTTAACGTACTTTCACCCGAAAAACAAATTTTATACAAGACATTCTGATGCAAGTTGATCCGTTCAGTGAGACTATCACAAAGCTCGATACGTATATCGAAATCATCTTCGTTTAATTCATGAACTAGACTAATCTTATATGGATGAAATGTGTACTTATGAAGGATCCTGAAAACATTTGAACGACTGATTCCTGATTCTCGAGATAACTTAGTAGGAGGTTGCGTATTTTCCATTAGTCCAACGTGCCCTAAAACTGCAATAGAAATATCTTCATCGTTGACAACTTCTGAACGGTTATGCTTTCTATTGTTAACAGATCTAGTTTCCATAAACTTGTTTAATAATTCCGAAATGTATCAACAAGTCAACTCAAAGAATTTCAATAGATTAGATTTTCTTGAAGATCTACAAATTGACAAAGAATTACAGTGTAAACACACATTTGAAACATTATGTACCTATATCTGACAATTCTCTCTGCTAGCGTGTGAAACGATAGATGTAAACTAAAATGTATTATTCTTATTATTAGTATTTCATACAGTGTGGTCCAACGAAAACTTAACACCTCGATTTTCCGGCTTTAAAATGAAAATGTGGAAAATCGCTCGGACCCGTCAATTTCTAATAGGAGGGGGAACAAGTTTTCCGCTATTTTCATCCCCGTAACTTCAACCACCTAACGGGGGTGAGCACAACCCCTTGATTTTGAATAGGGATGCGGGGTGTTGCGATACCTCATTTTGAAGATCTCATCGTGTACTATATGACCGTAAAATTTTGCTCCAAAATATCCATCGATAACGAAAGGACAGGTAAAGTAGTGGAAGAGTACGTACTTTTGTGATTACTTTATTAAATGCTCGAAATGGGCACCATCCACTTCCATGCAGTAATATAAGTTTTGCTGAAAACGTTCACGTACATTACTCAAGATTTCTGGTGTAATTTGACGGCATTCATTAATGATCCGAGTTCGCAAATCATCCAGTGACTCAGGCTGGATAGCGTAAATCTTGGATTTCAGGTGACCCCATAGAAAAAAGTCCAGTGGAGCCAGATCAGGTGATATGGGTGGCCACTCAATATGTCCCCTTCTTCCAATCCAGGCGTGAGGAAAATTGTCATCTAAGAACTGACGCACCGGTTGAACAAAGTGAGTTGGTGCGCCATGTTGTTGGAAAATGATCGTTTGATGGTCTTCTGCATTCTCCAATACTTGCACGAGGGCTGGATAAATAGCGTTCTCCACTAGATCGAGATAAATTTGGCCTGTGAGATTACCGGGTATAAAAAAGGGCCGATTATGTGATTTCCATATATACCCGCCCAAACATTTAATTTTTGGGGGCGCTGTGTATACACCTCACGAAATAATCTTGGATTTTCATCTGACCAATACCGACAGTTATGCCGGTTTACAATGCCGTTAAGGTAAAATGAACACTCGTCCGAAAAACAGATATCGAACATGTAGTTTTGATTGCCGTTAATTATTTCACTGATCACTTCACAGAACTGGAGTCGGCGATCGGGATCATCCTCATTCAGTTCCTGAACCAATCGTATCTTATAAGGATGGAATTTATGTTGTTTCAGGATTCTCATAATTGTTGTGCGTGAAACACCAGATACATCGGACAATTTCCTAGTACTAACGGTCGGATCCATTGCTATATGACCTAAGACAGCCACGTCCCTCGCTTCGTCTCTTTCATGCACCCTCTTTTTGTTTCCAACTGAACCAGTAGCGTCAAATTTGGCAACCAGTTGCACAATGTAAGCAGCGGATACATTTTTTCCAGGAAGTCGTTCGTTAAATAAAGCCGCTGTTGTGCGCGCAGAGTCGTTATTTCGGAAAAATAATTTTATCATTTCCACCCTTTCTTCTACGGAATACACCATTTTAATTCCAC
Source organism: Chrysolina americana (assembly GCA_958502065.1). Lineage (NCBI taxonomy): Eukaryota > Metazoa > Arthropoda > Insecta > Coleoptera > Chrysomelidae > Chrysolina > Chrysolina americana. Next base: position 12,520,685 of record OY293412.1, read on the forward strand.
TACCAATTTACAATCGCTTTGACTCACTTGTACCGTTCTTAAACATTCACGATAGACTAAGGTACAAAAACAAGGACCGTCTACTTTTTTGGACAAAAAATTAACGACTCCATACCTTTGAAATGCGTCGGATACGAATACTATTCTCGAGATGAATTCCATATTGCCTCTTTCACTATTTTCACTGTTATTTCATTATCGATGGATATTTTGAAGTGAAATTTTACGGTCAGATAGTAAACGATGATATCTTCAAAATGAGGTATCGCAACACCCCGCATCCCTATTCAAAATCAAGGGGTTGTGCTCACCCCCGTTAGGGGGTTGAAGTTACGGGGATGAAAACAGCGGAAAAGTTGTTCCCCTCCGTATTAGAAATTGACGGGTCCGAGCGATTTTCCACATTTTCATTTTAAAGCCGGAAAATCGAGGTGTTAAGTTTTCATTGGACCACACTATAATGTACAGATATTTGTTATTCTATTATTTATTGTGTGCAATAGATTATTATTATTTTTATTACAAGTTCAATTAAACAAATCATATATTCCTCTACTTAGGAGATTAAAATAGTACTTCATTTCAATGCAAATTTTTTAAATTCATTGTTCTTTGCTCACTACGTAAGCTTTCACATTCTGTAGTCAAAAAGCATTGTCATATGTCATAAATCCACTCTTAACTCTCATTGGACATGGACCTTATGTCAATGTCACCAGATTTCATCTGTCAGCATTCAATTTCAATTTAAAATTTTTTTATTCTTTCCGGTTTGACCTCATGGCTGATAGTACAACACGAGCAGGCATTTGCATTGTCTGAAAAATTCAAATCCGAAAAAAATGTTGAACAAAAATCCCCTAATGGTAATAATTAGGTATTTAATTTCAACATGTTGTATGCATGTCCGATCAAACCAAGGTTAACCATGGTTCTGTTGACTTTTTATAGTGCTCCTGTATAAATACTTGACGAGTAAGTAATTCAAAATTCCATAACTTTCCTATTTTTCCATTATTACTTGTACTTGCAGGTATAGCACCGATGATAGCTTAACAGCCGAAAGCATTTTGCGATTGTAATAAATTCACTTACACGAAATACAACTATTTCATTTTCATTGAATTTATCCTTCATTTGGCTGAGAATTATCACCTGCAGACATGCATGTTTCGAGATTTTGCCTCTCAGCAGTGCCAGGGTAGGTCGGACATCATTATAATTGTCCTGTCCCTGCTAAATGAATAATAATCAATTGTTCAACTGATATTTTCCCACGGATGAAGCTACGACCCACAACTTGGTTGATCGCATTGCTATCCGCATGGAAAATCAAGAAATACACTCCACGAAAAGCAGAGACTCCAGGAAGAGTGCTGGAGATTAACAGGAATGAAACGAATAAAATCAATAAAGTCAAAGTACCCATCCTCTCCACACGTTTCCACGAATATCTGTCAGATGTAGTTCAATGTCCGTCGTGGTATTAACCAGGGAAGTGGTTGTTTTCTGACAGATGTTTTCCCATTTTCCAACGTGTGGAGGGAAAAGGATACTTAATTCGACTCAGTCGATTTTATTTGTTTCATTTGTAGTAAAAACATAATTTGCCATGTTTCATTCATACAACACCTCATTCATCTGGTCACAAATATATAGACTTACTCCATAACCACATTTCTTAGAAGGTTTCGGTGTCGGACTAGGTGTTGGTTGTGGTGTCGTACTAGTTATTGGTTCTGGTGGTACGACTCCAGCGAAAGATTCCGTAGCGAATGTTAACCCTACAAGAACAACTAGTATCTCCAGTTTTCGGTGCATTTCGATATTTCAGTCCTCCAAAACTCTATCTCATATCTGAAACAATGATAACAATCGTGTAATCAATAATAATTATAACAAAACAAACATCAGTTAAAATACCAGAAAGAAAAGATAAGTATTCCAGGAACACTGGGACATGGTAAGAAATATTCAACACTTGAGAAACTTTTTTTCGAAAATGAGAGTTAAGTCTGCTCAACTGTCCTAGTAGTGGCTATAACTAAGATGCCCAAAAACCCTAGTGTGCTGACTTATACCTGCAAAACTGTGGGATTGAACGTGATACAGTCGCCAGCTTGTTTACGAGAAAACAAATGAAATCGCGTGCTGCTTTTCAAGTATACCGCGATACTTGCGTGAACCGCCACCATCGGTTATCTTGTTAGGGTAAATTTTCATGAACAGAAGAGTGTTTTGCCCACGAGCATGAAATAAATAAGACAACATAATCATTCAAGTTTACATCATTGCTGTCCGCAATATCAGTGTTTTCGTAACATTTTCGATTTATTATACTATTTTTTCTGCTGAAATGGTATTCACTAGAATGAATAATAATCACACATTTCACATAAGAATGTTGAAATTCAGCTGCATGGAAAGGACCTCGCACTTTTTATATGTAAAATGGTTCTTGGTGAAATTGTCTGAATTTTAAATATATTGTAGTATTCGATGTACTGATTGAAAGTACAGAATCGAAAAAGTTCGTTGATGGATAGATTTTGAAATATAGGGCGTTCAAGTTAAAAATCGGTAATTTTTATTTAATTATTTTGGATTTGGAACTGCATTTTTTTTGCTCTTATCATCAACGTACCTTCATATTACTAAATATCATTCAGATGGTGCAGATTATATGATGCTGTACAGAGTGAAAAATAAAAACATTTCAGTAATGTCTGAAAATTCGATGTAATAAAAAAATATTGATAAAATTATTTTGGCATGCAATATACTATTTTTATTCCATTATTAATCACAATTCATATATTTTTTACAGGGTAATTTTGAAAAGTTTGTGAAATACAGTGTGACCCACTTAAGACCGGAGCACCCCTATAAAATCTACATTTTTCAACCGATTCGAATGATTTTTTTTTTCATCAGGTAGACATTCTAAAAGTCTACTAGGACACCAAATTTCATGAATAAATCTCCATTTCCAGGGCCAACTAATCTAATTTTTCAAGGTCAAAGATCTAAAAAAATTACTAGATTTTTTTAGAAAAATTCTAACTATACCACTGGATTCACAACATTTTCAAATGGTTCTTATGTAAATAACGTTGAAATGCGTCAATCAATAAAAAAGTTATGAGGGAATTAATTTCGAAAAATATGCCGTTTAATCAACCCACCAATTCAATTTCAAAACTTTTATCAGAACTTTGACTACACCACTGGATTCAGGCAGTCTCGAAATATCACTGACTGTAATTTCATCGAAATCTGTTGACAAATGAAAAAAAAAATTAGGAGATAGAATTGACATTTTCCTGAAATTCCATTAACATATTTTTACAATTTCCAACCGACTCAATTTTTTTTAGCAGGAATAGTCCTCTGAAGATAGCTGATACCGTATAATCATCATTTCGTTGGGATATATAGGGTGATCATGAAAATTTTCAATTATAAAAATAACAAAATATCAAAGTTTCAGAAATAACCTTGTAATTTACGATTAACTAGGTGAAATTCCTTTATTATTATTGATTTCAAAATCTATCCATCAACGAACTTTGCGATTCAATCAGTACATTGAATACTACAATATACTGAAAATTCAGAAAATTTCACCGAGAACCATTTTACCTATAAAAAGTGCGGGGTCCTTTACCATCAGAACCTGTCAATCTTGTGCCTATTTGACATTTGCTCAAGCATGCGCAAGTATCTGCGCAATTGTGTACGAGTTTTCAATATGAAGTTTTCGGAACAACAGTTAGAATTTGTCACTTTGAGTTCAATTTTATTGCCTTTTAGAAATGACATGTGTGAAGACTTATGTGTTACATTATTTTTTCACTATTTCAAAAACTGAACAATATTTCTACTTGTACAATTTCGTACTACAGAAAGATAATATACAAATTGATCATCTAACTACACTGAAAACATTTTACTATTTCAACATATTTATAAAACGGATGGTAAAATAATGAAAACCTTACAACCTTGATGATACCAATGCAAAAGTGATAGATTTCAGTAAAGGAATAGGGATTTTTTTTCATTATCACGGTTTTTCATACTACGTCACAGATTCTAACAGCCGATTTTACCATTTCACCAACCAATTCCTAAAGTTAGGAAATACCTAAATCGGATTCAGGAATTCCTAAGAGCAATTTGCGTTTCACCACCCGCTCGACTTGTCGAGGCCCTTACAGTTCCTGTCAAACACCAAATTTATTTTAATTAATTCTCGCTCTTGTTAAAGGTGTAAAATTTTTACATACTTCAACCCAGAAACAAATTTAGAAAAATAAATCAAGAAATTCTACAATAGCTGAGCAAAGTTTTTGTAACACTACACTCCGTCCTATATAATAATTCAGACGAAATCAGATCAAACCCAAAATTGATCATTATTTCACCATCAAGTCTGACTTCTCCAGGTCAGGCGAATCTAGTCCTTATATTCTCTCAGTTGAGGCAGAAATGGCTCTAAAACCAAAATATATACACCCAAGCCAAAGACAAGAGTCACACTGTGTTTTGGCAATCTCGTGACGATAGTCCCTGTAAAAGTTGCAGCAATATTCGCGTTGATACAAATCACTCCATTTATTTTTTATTGGTGAACTTAACTCAACTTTTTCTAGTTCTTTCCTCTCTTTGTAATCGATGAATTATGAAATTTTTCGTATATATCACTATGCAATAGAGTTACTGAGGCAAGAGTTTCATGAAAAGACCATCATTATATACTCTGACAGCCAAGCGACTATGAAAGCAAGCACATTAATTCCAAATTCCAAAATGAGAACCAGCCCTACCAGGACTTTCAGGAATGGGCAGATTGAAAGAACTCGCTCCTTTGACAAGCACACACACACACATAGTTTAGGGATTCATTTTGAGGAAACCACGTGGAAACTGAGCTAGATTGATTTGAGAGCATGTCATAGATTAGAAGACGAGGGGATGGCAAAGAGGACCCATAGGAGCCTACTTACCTGGCTGCAGTAGTGGCCACCCCCCTACTACTACTAGCCTTTGGATCGCCCCGGCCTGCCGAGTCCTTATCTACCATACCACCGAACCACAGGCTATCATGGATATGTACTGCACAAAATATCAACACCAATTTGTTTACTTCATCATATTTGGAATTTTTGAATAGCGAACAATTTGCCATATCGTGCTTTATAAACAGGCGTTGGTTGGATATCCGCAAACATATTTATTAGTTATCAATCATAGAGCGTTAATTTCTGTATCACAGTAAATGTCTTGACTCAACGGCAAGTTTTTCTTATCGAAACAAAGACGTATTTTCATTTAGTTGGTATCGGACATCTTCATTTCATCTGCAGAACATTTTATCCCTATGAGCTATGACCTCTTTTCCTACAAACAGATAGTATCATACAAATTATATAGATTACTTTTCGGGAAGCCTGGAAAAGGAAATTCGAGAGCCTTAATATCAACGAAGGTTGCCTGTGGCAGATGACAAAGCGGTCTCGCAGGAAATGCGATGTCATCCCTGCCATGGAAAATGGCCGAGGGCAGTCAATGTACTAACCATACGGAAAAAGCGGAAAAGTCCGGAGAGTTCTTCTGGAGTGCGTTCTAGGCAAAAGTGGTCGTCTCCCAGGAACACGCCGAAGTAACCAGGGAAGCCAAGTACTTGAGGGTCTCACCCAAAGTCTCAATGGATGACCGAACCTTCTCGAAGTTAACGAACAACTTCGGGTAGGTAAGGGAGACCGTAAAGGACCCCAAGAACAAAGCGCCTGGGACAGACAAGATCGGCGCCACTCTACTTCGGAATCTCCCTAGTAAGTTCCTGAATTACACAGTAAACAGCATAATCAGATGGCAGTACTATCCGAAGTGCCTGAAGCAGGCAGAGATCATCCCTATCCTCAAACCAGGGAAGCAGGAAACGAGGATCGACAGCAACCGCTCCATCTCACTACTCAGTGTGGTTGCCAAGGTGGTGGATAAGATGCTGCTTGAGAAATTTGGTGATTTCGCGAAAGAGCTGAAACTCATCCCGCAGGAGCAATTTGGCTTCCGAAGAGGTCACTCAACGACCTCCCGAATTGTCTACAAGGTGAAGAAAGGCTTCAATCGTAACACAATAATGGCCCTGCAGGATATCCATAAAGCTTTCGACACCGTCTGGATCGAGGGCCTCGTCATGAAGATGCTACAGGCAGGTATACTTGGCCACTTGGGGGCCCCCAAGGATGGCTGAGGCGTTGCAGCCAACGGGATTGGCGACCCGTGGGCCCTAGCTTACCGAACACCAACGTCAAAACCAAACATGTTTCCCAACACTTAATACACACCCACTCACACAGAGGGATGCGAGAACTTGAAAATCTGTCTCCAGTGGGAGCTGAGGAGGGGCCTCTTATTGGGTGCAGCGGGACTGGTAGCCAGTGATAGAGCCACCCGCAGCCACCGCTTCGCCCGGTTGAGAACCAGCCCTACCAGGGTTTTCACGAGGAGGCAGATCGAAGGAACTCGCTGCGAGAACTGGAAAATCTGGTCTTCGGTGGGAGCCAAGGAGGGGCCTTGGTTTGGGTGCTGCGGGACTGGTAGCCGGTGAATGAATCACCTGCGGCCGCTGCACCATCCGGTCAAGAACCAGTCCTACCAGGACTTTACCGAGGAGGCGGATGGAAGTAACTCGCATTGAGAACTAGAGAACTATTCTCCAAAGAAAGCCGAGGAGGAGCCTCGGATCGGATACTGCGGGTCTGGTAGCCGGTGATATAATCACCCGCGGCCGCCGCCCGACCGAGAACCAGCCCTACCAGGGCTTGAAGTGGCGGATTGCAGGAACTCGCTCCCTTGACAAGCACATACACAATACACACCTAGACTTTGAGGAGAGCAGGTGGAAATCACAGGCAGGCAGAACACCACGCATGAGGAGAGCAGGGGATAGCAAAAAGGGCCCATGGGGGCCTACTTGCTTGGCTGTACCAACAGCCTCCCTATAAGTACTACTACTGGCCACTTGGTAAGAATAATAGACGTATACTTGGTCGACAGGGCATTCAGGGTTGAGGTTAACGAAAACAGCTTCTCAATGAGGAAGACCGCAGCAGGAGTGTTGCAGAGGTCGAGCTTGTTGCCACTCTTGTACTCTCTGTATATGCACGATTCCCCGATGATACGAGCAGGAAACCACCTCAAATGAGGCGGTCCTGCGTGTGAAAATATGGGGACAAATAAGATAGTGACAAACTCGGCGAAAACACAGCTTTTTAATTCCATCAAGGCAGTGAAATATAATAACGTTGAAATTCGAAGGGGATTCAGGGCTCTCGGAACCGAGATTGACCTGGGAGTGCAACTGGACCGTAAATTAACCATTACGAAACATATCATTCTGGCAATAAAGCGCATCGATGCAACGATAAAAAGGAACTACCTCTTAATAGCGAGATATTCCAGTCATTTGGCCAACAATGACCTATGCATGTTCAGTGTTCTGCAGCGTTCCCAAATCAACAATGTTGCGTTTGGAACCAATGCAGAACAAGATACTCCGTGTTGTCATGGACAGTGATAGATACATTCGGCTAGACACACTGAGGGAGTTGGGCCGATGTTCCAAAAATCGAAGAATTTATGAGACAGTAGTCTGATAAATTCTTCAGGCACTTTGTTCTTGGAAGTCGATCAACCAGGGATATGACAACAATAAGAGCCCGTGACAACTTAAGGTTGATACACGGGCTCATCTAAAAGTCGCTTGATATTTTCCTTGAGACCCCAGAAAACGAGTAAAATGCACATAACATCATATATGCTCAAACCCGTTTTTCATTGTTTTTCTGGGAGCGTGTGGAATTCTCGATAGTACATGATCCCGATAACCCTTTGCCTTGCGTAAAACATAATGAAACCCCCTGTATAACAGCGAGGAGACAGGGCTGCAACCATTGGCAGATGGACATACGCTCGCAGCACTTGACGGCATTCATAACACCGTCGGATTTGCCCACCTCCTGTATACATACCACAGGAGGGCAAGGTGATAAACCCCGATTCCCATCCCAAAATACATTCCATACATCATTTTAAACTGCAGCTTGTGATTACGTTGTGTTTTTTTATTCAATTGTTGTAGGCGTAATGATTTTTAATATTGCAGATAATAAACTTTTTGGATTTTAGATTTGGGATTGCTTCGAAACCCTACAAGAGCTGGACAGACTATCCTTAGCCTTTACTAGCCCAATAAGAAGCACGACGTACTCTCATCGGTCCAGAACCTTTTTGAGGTAAAGCAATAGTTCTGAGAAAAACCAATGGGTAAATTAGCATGGTGAAACAAGAAGCCGGGAATGAGATAAGCCAAAGAGATCATTAAGAACCTTCGCCAAAAATCACGGGGCCAGATCAGGTGAACAACAAGGATCCTGGTTGAGCTCATAACAGAGCATTGTAGACCCAACAATCACAAGAAAATGAGAAAACCTCAACACATACTATGCTACTGCGAAGGATTGACTTGGCTAAGGTTTTCGACGATTGCTTCAACTTCACAGCAAATAATAATAGCCGACCTCTACCCGCAAAAAAGTCAAAAGTTAGGTTACTCTCTCGTCTCGCAACGTTGTATTTGAACGATATATGTTTTTTCGTGCTTTATAAAAGATGAAAATTAAAGATAGTTTTGAGCTAAAAACCAGTGGAATATAAGAATCAGTGAGTGGCAAATCTACTCTTACTGACTAAACTATATTTAGACAAACAGAAGAAGATACTCATCCATTTTATTCTGTCTTATCTATTTTTGATATTATTTTTACACTTATGCGTTGAAACTACCATTTATAGAAATTATAATTGAGCTTCGAAAACTGAAATATATAATTTCGAGGAAATCAACTAAAAATACTTGCTCTTAAAAAGATTTAAACCCAATCGGTTAACACATGAAGAATAATACTCACTCAGTACTACGGAATAAGCAAAACAATTAAACGTCTCGTCACGTCGTCCGGTTTGGTAACTTGAAAACCACACACTTATGTCCAATTCAGTACACGGTTCACTACTCACAGACTTGCTTTAGATAACTGAAGATCGTCGCTGTTCTTGATAACATACGCTTAAGCTATTTTTCTCCTTCCTTGTGGCATTGGAAGATTTCAATTATATCAGTATTTCAAATATACTCTGGGTATCATGCAGCGGTCAACAACCATAATTGGTTTATGTTTATGTGATGGAAATATTACAATAAAGATCGAAAAGCGCCTATACCAGAAATTAAAATTATAATTATGCACCTCAATGTTTAGGCAGAAATATGGAACAGATGCAGAGATTTTAGGGTCAGAAAAAGTCCTGAAATAGGATATCATTTCCAATGAAAAATTACCTAGAAAGAAAGTTGAACGTGAAAACAAAAATTCGAAAGTTTTAAATGAATTGAAACCTCTAGCATAGAACCAACGAAATATAACTAAAATACTAAGTGTGGAAATGAATTAGAGAAATAGCAATAATTACTTCTGGAAAAACAGTTAGAAGAAATAGGAAAAATACAAACTTCAGGACAGAATGAGTGACAACAACTATCAAAGATGAGAAATAGAAGTTTTTCTCAAAAATCTTCAAACAAAATAACACATTTCTCGATGTCAGTATTATTATGGAAATCAAATTTCCTTGTGATAAGAAAATATCAAAAATATATTGGCTAATTGGTTTTTTCTGAACTTCATGAAACGAATTGTAATTCAGTAAATGGAACATATTTGGTTTGCTAAACCGCAGTTTAGCAAACTACCATGACATGGTGGTCGTATGAAATAGAGAAATAGTTATTCCTAACTGCAGTTGGAATATATTTCTTAAATAAAAAATCACTCAACCTGATTATACAGTAATATTGTCAAGTTTTGTTCACGTTTCAATGTAATTGAAAGAATATAATATTGTATTTCGTGCAGAAATTTATTTTAAATAAAATCGTAGCAAAGCGCCTTTGACAGTCAAGTCCTCATCAGTGCGTACCTGAAACATCGTGAATCATTTTAAAGACAGGTTTTGAAAATTTTCTGATATTAATTTTAAATTTAAAGAGCCACTACCAGCTTGTCAAATCTTAATTAAATGCTATATAATATGTAGAGGGCAGCGCTATTCCGGTACAAATTTCACCATCGTAGAAATGTCATGAAAGATATATTTTTTGTATGGGCTCTGTGATGAGAACAAAAGAAGTTTTCCCCTTCACCACACCACTAATTTCAATTCTAGATGCGCATTTCGTTAACCAAGTTAACTTCATCAGTAGAATTACTAAAACGGTGATCATATAAGAATCCGGAAATCTCTGATTTTTTTTTGATGCGTCATGCACGTAGTTCAAATTTTTTTCTTAAAAATGATCCTAACCAAAAAACATTGAAGTTCTCAAAATTTTCGCAAAAAAGTTGAATCATTTGCTAAACAAAAACTACTAAGGTAGTGTTTGCTCTTAAGCCTTCACCATGTCCTGTGCATATGAGATAACTTTATGTTACTTCTTGTACACCTGACTTGTACATCTGACAAGTAAATAACCTTGATTGGGATGATAAATGAGGATACTTTATACTTCACATAATTTTTTTTATTGAAATGTCTGTATGATTTTCTGAAATGTGATACTCCCAATTCGATATTCAATTTTATGTTTTTTATAGTGGTATGAAATAATATGAATGTGTCGCTTGAGAAAATGCTTGACAGGTGATTTAGAAAGAGCAGTAGATTTGCTAATATCCGCTATGTCAATAGATATACTAATGGATACTCAAATGACTTGACTTTAATTTACCACATCACTGAAAAAGGACCTTATGTTAGGAATAATGATTCCAAAATATTCACACACTTCGCTGAAAAGATTGCCAATCTCATTGCGATGTTGGAGCTGAAGGAGATGCCAACTTATCTCGAATACAACCAATGATGTACCTTGGAGTATCAAGACTGCTGTTCATCGTTTTGCACCTTGATTCTATCTGCTCTTCTGTCGTCAATACTTTGAGAAAACTCTTCGTCTGTTTTAGCTCTTTCGAACGCTAGTCTATTCTCAATAATTATTCTGTCTTGTTCTATTATTTGAGATAGTTCTCCATCTACTCTTATCTGAGCTTCTATTTTCAGTCGAGCAGCTGTACTGTGAGATCTAACAAACTGGGTTCTTTGACTGCGACAAGACTGTATCTACTTCTGACTCTGATTCCTAAATCCATAAAGTGGTAACTTACACAACACAATTTCACGATATACGTATTCCAATTCCTTCGACAGATCACATGTTGCTGCACTCACTTTGTCCTATATAGCCCGTTGGCGAATATGAGAATAACGTGTCCAGTAGATTTCTTATGCTGAAATCAAAATTGTTGGGTATTCAAAATATTGTGCTCTTCTGTGAAATTCATCTGTCTCGTTTTCGAACTCATAAAAGGGATATGTACCTATAATTAGAAGATTCCCCTTCTTTATGAATGAGAATTACATTGAAGGTATTTAAAGAACTTGGGAATATGCCTGTTATAAAGGAATTATTGACTGATATCAATGATTGAGAACAAGTACATCTACTGATAAATACAGATACATATTTTCGCCTTGTACCTATCAAAATGTTGAATTTAATTCTCAAAGACCAGTATTCAGAGTTTGCTTTTCCATTCAATGCGATTAAGTCTGAAGAAATGGCAAACTCGATACGTTTCGAGTGTTCAGAATCTCACCCCCGTTTCGATACGCAATTGGGCTTTGTAATGACTTCATTTCAGATGCAAAATAGAAAATAGTGTTGTATAAATTTAAAGAAAAGTTTTCGATGAGAAGTGAAGCATTTCTTGAGTATAGAACTAGAAGTCATAATAATATATCATTATTATAACGACCTGATGAGGCGGACATGCATATAAATGGCTTTTTAATAGTTCCTTGTCTTTGCTAACCTCAATTCCAGCCGTAAAACATTATATATCGTGGGTATTACAATAAATCAAAAATCAGAAAATGTGTACAGTTTCCCATGACTATTTCTATTATTACATTCACCACAGAGATAAGAGGAACGACCTATGATATTGTATCGCCAACGTAAACAATGAAAAATCAAAGGCGATTATTATACCATGAGATTAATATATTACAGGGTGAACTACCTATCTCGCCGCCGATCGTCGTTGAAGCACTTTCATCAAAAATACTAAGTAAGCCAATGATTAGAAAATAATAACAAAAATATATCTATATATAGTACAATTAGAAAACGTACGCAATTAATGAATTTTAAACCCTGTGTGTGATTGGATATCCAATCACACAAGGGTCATTCCCTAGGCCTCTTTTTTTAAAACAATAAAATAACATTTCATTCACTTTCTTCATTTTAAGTTCTCTTTAATTTATAATTTTTATCTCCGTTCAACGCTCACATATGGTGATGTGTACTATTTCACTGAAAAACATAGGAAACGGAATTAAAATTGGAATAAATAATTCATAAATTACATTCTCATAAGATTAATCCATGAATATTCATACTGGAATATTCTGCCGATTATTTTTTGTCAATTCTTACAACCAATCGGAACCATCAATTCAAAACATTTATGTACGTTCAGGCCAATCACAGAATTAAATTATAGTGGGAATTTTCTATATTGAAAATTGCGGCAGGAATTTTTTGTGGTATTTTGTGACAACTGATACTTTTGATTTGAGGCCTGTCATCAGTTAACTGACTTCCGGATCCCTGGATACCAATTCATTCGGACCTGTGCTTCCTTGCTCTAGAGGTGATCCTTCCGATCGTGTTGTGACTCCATCTTTTCGGGTGCCATTTAGGTTCAGGTTTCAGGTTCAACTTTAGTTGTGGTCTGCTTGAAGGTCTCAGACAAACTTCCTTCTACTGAATTTCGGCCTGGTATTTATAATAAAAAATGGTTACCATAACTACCTCTTCGATGTGTAGAATTTGATTTTTTTTGCCGAAAACTCCAACCCTGCTCTGCATCTATGTGAACCCTGAATCTGGAACATACAGAAAAAGGTGCTAAGATAACTGATCTTTCCTTGAGGACAGCCCCTTCATCAGGGGAATGCCCGATTTTCTCACGAAGCCACCATGAAAGTTAGAAAACCCCGTTTGTTGACATGTGACGCTTAGGACAAGTCAAGATGCATAGAAACCCTGGTGCGATCTCAGATTCGATTTTGTTTCTACCAAAGTTGTTGATACTGTAATTGCATTGATACCGTTGGCTTCATTCGTCGATGGATGGCGCAGAAGTCGAAAATAGCCGAGTTTCCAACATTCCATGGAGCCTTGATTTGTTATTTGATTGTTTTTGAATGTTGACATGACACTTGTCGCTTGTCCAACCGTCAATCGTCAATGACAACATTAATCTGTAATTTTGCCGCCATCTGTGCTAAAGAAGTGAAACGGTACCAATGCAATAAAAATAACATGAATCAAGTAGGCCGTACATCAACACCTTTGTATGTCGGTATCACAGGTATAAGAGATCACAGCAGGGTTTCTATGCATCTTGGGACAAGTCTTTGCAAAAATCAGAACAGTGATTGATTATAGTGTCAGTTTACGGAGAAAAGTATCTACTTCCACTACAGAAATATAATCTGTGTACTGAGTTTATCACTGATGTCCCAGGTGTTTGTAAAGTCAAACTTTCGTATCACCAGTTACAAAGTGAGGAACTTCTTCTCCTAGTTCTTTAAAGTGAATCTATATAATGCCTAGAGAGTGATATAGACATCCAGAGTGTGGATTCTATCCTGTGGATGCATAACGTATAGCGTTCTACCTCATATCGGGGTAGACTTCTCTGCTGTACTTGGAAGTCTGCTAGGTCCTCTTTAGTGCAGGTACGATTGGTGTATGCTTTACCTATTTGTTTAGTACCTACTTTCCTCCTTTCTGTATAGGTAAAATCCCAGAATTATTTTAAACAACCAACACCCCGGGGCACACTATCTCAGAATCCACACTAAGACTCATTTCAACACAGTTTTAAATATGCCCAATTGTACAGAGAATGAATCTTATTGACAAAGTAAATGAGTATAGTTATTTATTCAACTAGTGTATTAATGAAGGCGATTAATGATCGAGATATTTAAATATATTATACCTAATCCTTTTTTTGTTATTATATCAGATATGTCTAGGAGGCAGAGGATTGTTGTTCGGCTGTCAAAGGTTTCAAATGAAAACGGATTATGAAGAGTGTGAGTGTGATAAAGTTGTCAAAAAAATATGTGCCAGGTAACTTGGCAAGCCAGCTCCGAAATTGAAGAAGATGAGGAACGGTAGCTGATGACGAAGACAGTCAAATTATGTCAAATTACAATTTTGCTTCAATTGCTGGAACCCAACCCACTTCGTTTGCATGGTTTCAGTAAGAGTGTAACCCCTTTGTTATGCTAACAATATTTCGCTGTTTCCTAAGAGGTGGAATCATTCCTCTTTCTGACAATATTTTCTGATTAACAATCTTTGTAAATTGAGCTCTGATAATGGCAAACAGTCGAAAACGTTCAGCTTCACCAAGCTTTCAATTAAATAATTGTGTGCACTCCAAATAGATTTTTTTAAATCTTGTTTCAAAACATATTTCAATAAAGGTAACTTCTGTGTTGAATAAAGGCTGTTGATTTATGTTGTGGTATGTTCCCAAGTGTGGACGCGCCTTAAGTTCTTAGTGTAAAATAAACAACTATTTGATTATCAGCTTCTCTATCTCGTTAGAAACTACCCAGACGGCAGGCAATACCAATAAATTATAAATAGAAATTAATAACTTGTGAGAATCTGTTACGATAATTGATTTAGCTACTTATGTAGTTTTCCCCATGAGAATGATATTTCATTGTGAAATATGCATGTCTACCTACTTACCTGCATGTTTTGCTCGCATCCTTGCCAAACAAAAACGTACGTACGGTACCAAGTCCTGATTTACAAGACATCGAGCAGACACTTGGGAGCGACATAAACAGAGGCGTACAAAAAATAAGATTTTGGAGACTTTTATGATATTTATTTATTGTACTCATTAGTGTTTAAGATAGCTTTTTACTCGCGCAAGAATGTTCGAACGCGAGGGCGAACACGCATGCAATACAACGTTTTTTTCACAATTACATTCATTTAGAACTAGAATCGCCGAAATTTTTATCAAAATATTATTTGACATTCTGCTCTGATAGCGGCTGTCACCTCCTCAAATATCATTGAAATTACGTACATACAAGAATATCGGGAGGTGTTGAAGGTTGCTATTTATTTTCTATTGTTTATCGACTCCATTCGTGAAAATGAGTGAAGTTGGTGGAAAATACAAGAAAGTTATTCTGTTTCTGATATAATCCCTGAAGAAGCAATACGCCAGTTATTGCCTGCCAAATCCAGGAAACATAAAAAATTATTTTATGAATTCAATTAATGGAAAGATAAAGGACATCAAATAAGAAAGGCTCGCTATCGTATTTCTTAAAACCCTTTCACTCGTGATTTTTTGATTTTCGAAATAAAAATTTCAAATTTTGCACACCATGTAATTGATATTTTCAATGATTTTTGAGCCTATAACAAAAATTTTGTGATTGCTACTTTTTCTATTATTCGTTGTGCTGAAGGACCCCGCACATTTCTAATGCGAAATGGCTTTCCGTGAATTTGGCTGAATTTTTGGTATGTTGCAGTTCGTTATGAGCTATTCAAAAGTGTCCATAGCCACAAAGCTCAAAAATGGACAATTTTCGAGATCCATCGGAAAGCTCTCATTTCTTGTTGAGATGGAATTTCAATATTCAATGCCTAGAACCCGACTGAAAAATGGTCTTCCTCAGTCAGTTATACTAGGCACCGTTATCAAACATTTTTCATACACTGCTCCACAGTGCCCATGGAATGAGTTACACATTCCAAGATCTTCCAAACACATTTCCATGCTCAGGATGACGCAAGAACAATTTATATTTTCGAAAAATGACATATTTTGTATATTTTTTGAAGAGAAACAATAATAACCGATCCCAAATATATCTGATGTCCAATGTTTTCCAAAATGTTCATAACGAGGCCCAGGGATCTGTAATGAGAGGAAATGATAAAATCTTAAGCGTGTATCCTGAGAGATAAAAATTGTTATTATTATTGATGTCATTTACGTATATGTGATTTATTTCTCACAAATCTCGATAATCTAACAATGTGGTGCCAAGACATTTTCCTCAGAATAGCTCGAAATTGATAATAGCTCCTCACAGCCAAATGAATCCGTGAAAATGTCTGCATCTTTGATACGTGATAGTACTTTCCAGGTAGAATGGGGTAGTTTAGGTGTTGGAAGCAAACTATGAATGGAACTTTCGATATTTACACCCAAATTCTTGAAAACACTATCTTTTTTTTATAAATGTTACACAAATATAAATAAATGTTTATTCATATGATTGTTTACAAAATGAATAAGTGGATGAATCGAAAACAATACATTAGTGAGATTTACGTTCATAATAATAACAATAATAATAATAAAGAATATCGGCAAACAGATCTGGTTATCAGAACTGTCGGGGAAGAACAAAGTTGCTGCAACTAATATGCTTGCCGTTCCGATTCTACTTTACTCCTTTGGAGTAATGAAATGGACTCAGGAAGAGCTTCGACAACTCGACGTGAAAACTCGCAAAATGATGCATCTTCATAGAAGCTTGCATCCTAGATCGTCTGTTCCACGGTTATACTTCCCCAGATAACAGGGAGGCCATAGACTTCTGAGTTTAGAGTGTCTACATAACAGAATGGTATTGGATGGAGCATGTGAAGTCATCAGGAGTTCAGATCACCTCCTCTGCTTGGTATGCGATTACGAAAAAGCAGGGATTGGAGCATTTCTTTTCAAGGCAGCATCCCTTGCAGCCGATGAACTCGGTCTCCTATTCGGCACTGAACGGACGAACCCAAACTCTGTCACCGAGTTGGAACCCGTTCAGCAAAAAGCCCACGCGAAAGCTGTAGAGTGTGACAGGCTCCTACAGCTACATAAGAATAAGCCAATGCAAGGGGTCTTCTTCAAGAACATCGAAGAACTTGGCTTATCCAGAAGCCTGACCTTCGCTTTTCTCAGGTCAAGTGGGCTGAAGTCGGAAACCGATGGATTCATAATAGCCTGCCAGGATGGTGTCTTCAACACCCTTGTCTACCGTAGTCGCGTGATGGGTATAGAGGTCCCTGACACTAGATGCAGAGCGTGTCGTGGGGCAGCTGAGACCATAATGCATTTGCTGTCAGCTTGTCTAGCTTATGCGGTAGTACGAGTGTTGTACTACCATCTACGACACTCGCACGGTGTAGACGAGACACCGGTGTTGCCTTATGCTCCGGGGGATATTGAGTCCGTTGTGGAAAATGAGAAGTGCCGAATCTATTGGAACTACTCATTCCCCACCTTCAGGCAAAAACAAGCCAATAAGCCTGATGTTGTCCTCCTCGACCATCAAAGTAGGACGATTTTCGTCATTGAGTTTTCAGCTCCTGGCGAAACGAACATCGTCCGAAAAGAGGAGGAAAAACGGACTAAATATCGAGATCTACTCTACTAAATGGTGGTTCTGATAATAGGGGTCCTTGGTGGAATGATGGACACACTGCTATCAAACTTATCATACTGGCTTGCCGTGATATGGCAGAAATCTTAGCCGGGCGAATGCAGAAGACCGTAATTGTTGGTTCACTCCGACTGCTCCGGGCACATGATTCTCGGACCCAATAGTCACTTACCCCATGGCGTGGAGAGTGGTTATTGGGATAAATGATCCAGTGCGCCCTCCGGAAGTATCGGGGCTCCGGAAACAGGCCCTGTCTGGGAAATTCCTAACGAAAAGAAAAAAAAAGAATATCGACGAAAACAAAGTAAAAGTAGCCATTGGAAATACAGTCAATCAGAAATCGCCAGGTTTTGACGGCATAACCAATTTTTGGCTAAAAAAGCTCCATGCAGCACATAAGAATTAACAACAACTGCTTTTATCGTTTTTGATTGATCTACTTATTTATTTTGCAAAAAATCATTTGAATAGATAGTCGTTTATATATGTGGAAACTTCAACGCAACATTTATAAAAAGAATGTAGGCTTTCATGGCTGGCGTCAATGTTTTGGTTGGTTTCCGGGTTTTGCCGTGGTCTTCTTTGGTTTAAATCTCCAAAAGGAAATCACCTTGGAGCCAAACGACATTCTCGTTAGCTTTGATATTGTATCCTTATTTACAAATGTTCCACTTGAAGAATCCCTCAGCTACATAGAGGAGGTTTCTCCACAAGATATTAACTTATTTCGACATTCACAAACGATAAGTTATTTTCAGTGGAATGGAATCTTCTATGAACAAGTTGATGGAGTCGCGATGGGCAGTCCACTCAACCCAGTAGTAGCAAATTTCTACATGGAGAAATTTGAAGAAAGGGCCATTCGAACTTCAGAAAAACGATCGAAGTACTGGTTGAGGTATGTAGATGACACGTTCGTTGTTTGGAGCTACGGAAGAGAAGAACTTCAGAACTTCCCAAACCATCTGAATAGTTTCATCCAAAAATCCAGTTCACCATGGAATTAGAAGAAAACCTTCAAATCCCATTTCTTGACATATCAGTCACCAGAGAGGGTAATCATCTAGGCCATAAGATATACAGGAAGAAAACACGCACAGATCGATATCTACACAATGGATCTAACCATTATCCAAAACAGAAACGAACAGTCATCAACACCCTAGTGAACAGAGCTTTGAGAATATGTAAACTAAGGGACATCGACGAGGAAATGCAACACCTTACAACTGTGTTACAAGCGAATGGGTACAACAAGAAAGACATCATCCGTGCTACGCCACCAATAAAGAGCAACCCCAAGGCACTGTCTATCTGCCATACATAGAAGGTGTCACCAACAGAATTAGGAAAATTCTGAAGAAGGAGAAAATTAACACTGTCTTCAAATCAACGAAGAAGATAGTGAGAAATAAATGACATATCATATGTGAATGACATTAATAGTGATCACAATTGTTATCTCTGAGGATATATGATTAAGATTTCTCCGTTTTCCCCCATTACAGCTCTCTGAGACTGTTATGGACATTTTGGATATTAGATATTGAGCTTTGTGGCTGTGAACACTTCTGATCAGCTCATCAAGAACTACAACATACCAAACATTCAGCCAAATTCACGGAAAGCCATTTCCCATTTGCGGGGTCCTTTAGGACATTTTGAGTTAACGGTATATAGAGAATGATGTATTTTTTTTGTTCGTTCTCCGAATCTACAGCCAACCTAATAATTTAGCATCTCAAATTAATTTTGTATCTATTCAATTCACATGCAGAATCATCCAAATCAGGGCTCCAACCAAAATCATCTTCATCCCCACATAGGCATTCCATGTCTGATGAATCATTTTCTATTATTTCCAGTAACTCATTAGTTAATAGTATTCTGTGAGCCATTTCAATCAATAATATCGTGAAAGTAAAATAGGTTCATTGAAAAAGTGGGGTTATATTCACCACTACTTCACAATGTCCTAAATCAAGCACACCCATATAAATGTTCAATACTTACAAATGGCACGGAAAATGTTATTATTTCTTGATCAGCAACGCAAAATATACTCGTATGGATACACAATAATTTTTTTCACCCAATCAAAACTACGCTGAACAGTTGAAAAATTCCATAAAACAGCCAAATCAGATTGAAATCTTCCATTTCTGCCAGCGGACAATTCCAATAGATTTCCTCTACTAATAGACGATTGGAAAAATCACAATTGGCAACTAAAATATCATCGAATAGAACTAGTTAACCAAAATCTCAAAAAAAGTTACTTGTTAACGAAAAAAATCAGGAAATCCGTGGCCTAAATTCAGGACACCATGAGCGAAAGTATGAAATTTCATCCGCATATGATCAAAGTACTCGATGCTGAAGGCTGCTATAAAGGTCTGTAAAAACATGGACATTATCAAATATATTAAGCTCAATGCCTATGTAAGAGCGAGTCAAGAGAAAACAAGGCAAAGAAAGTTGCAGTATTGGAAATAGCATAGGCAAATATTTTCAACAAGAGCTTGCGATAAAGAATATTCGATGTTCAAGAGAATAATATCTCGTAACCTTTTGAACAGTTTAGACAATGAACTTTGATATACCGGGTGGCTACGGAAGTATTGCCTACGGAATATCTCAGTTATTATATGAAGTAGGTTTGTGAAATTTGAAGCGTCGATATAATGACATAAGAGCTAGAATTTGAGCATATTGACATGTCGGAGTTAACTTCCGGTCTGACCGGAAGTAACATCAACTTTCTTATTTTAAATGGAAACCCTATTTTTTTTTTTCGCTTCATTCAGCATTTAATTCCCTTTCTAATGACATATCACAAGTTGGTATCTAACCAGAAACTAGATCAGAAAAAAATTATTATTGAAATTCACCGAGTAGGCCGTGGAAGCAAAATGAAAGCCAAAAATTGAAAAGTTGGCTATGGAAACCATACGTCACTTGATAACAGTTGCTACTACTGTGATATTTTATTTTCATTCGTCGGCGTTATAAAAAGCCGCCAAAAAAAAATATTGGAAAAATTGGGAAAAAAACAATACTCTGTAGGTCCATAACTTAAATAGGAACATACAACTTTTTCTTGCCTGTACTATTCAGCATAACCATTCCTTTCTAATGATATAATAGAAAGTAATTTTTTGAAATGAAATACCAAAAAATCCAATAAGTTATCCAATGACAGATTTTTTTACGATACGCTAAGTAGAAATGTACTTCACAACCTGTTCGGATCAACAATTTTTTCGTATCGACTTTCTCTTTCAATTAGAAGTCGAGATACCAGCTCCGCATTAGCACTTCATTTCGTCACCAGAACAATCGACCCAGTACGTTCAACTTCCCGATTCATCTGAGAAGCTATCGAAATCAAAAAACGACCTGATTGCCTGAACATAAAAGATGATAGCCGTAAATTGAACCCCATTTGGAAGCCCCTTCTTTCAAAAGTAATCCTCAGGTCACAGGAAACTTGTCAACAATCAATTATCCGACTAACCCAAAACCCACAGTAAAGACAAACAAGAAAACCCGTAAGACCTGCCTACTTTCAGGTAGCCAATCATTCATCAATATCATACTGCAACCAACATCGGATCGATTTTTGAGATCAAGGGTAGGCAGGTAGAGACCTATACATCATCAGACCGCAAGTCGATGCATAGGCAGATAGAAGCCTCGCAGACACTCTTCCAAAGCAGGAGCCGAAACGTCGAGCATTCTATCTAAGTCGTCATATACATGGAGTGTTTCGAGAAATTGACTATCAGAAAGACAGAACACAAATCAAAACTAGTACGAATAGATAAAGATAAGATAAAGAATAGATAAGACATCTGCTTGTAGTTCTGTTTAAAAAAAGAAAAATCCATAAAGGATTATTTCAACTTTAGTTCCAATCACCCAAATGTTTGGAAGAAGAAGATCGTAAGAACGTTGTTGGATATATATTTGCTACTATCAGGAACCACTGGATCTACGAAAAATACTTTCGGGAAGTCCGAGGAGAAGTGCATAAACAACTTAAAATGATCAAGACGATCTAAGAGAACAACCAAAAACTCAGTTATCGCCCTTACATACATCAGAGGTATCTCCGATATCAGAAAGATTGTGAAGACGTACAAAATTAAGAACTGATTTTAATCCGGCAGTTTTTCACGAAGCTTCGTCACCAAGATGAAACCAGAAAATAGAACGGAATCCTGAAAAAACTTTATTGACGAGGTCCCATGTAAATGTGAAATAACTGAAACCGAAGACTCAACTCAACTGAATCGAGAATTGATCCTGACCATGCCTTGACTGAGCACCACTGAATCATTTAGGAAGATGTTAGTGTTCTACAGAGTAATAAACAGTAATTCAATCGAAAATTCAAGGGATCGAAGCAAATGGTCTTCAGTTGGCCTAGCGAAGAAAATAGAAACGTATCTGGTCAGTATTCTCCCGAAGACCATTGTAGATAAAATATAAATGTTGTGAAAAATGGAAGAAGCAAAAATCTTCACAAGAAATATTGATGATACTACTTGATAAATGACCAATCATATTAATAATGAGAAATGAATTACATAATCCAATTTTCCGCTTCAACCGTTACAATCGGGTCAATTCTGTTTCTCACTAGCAATATTGTCATCATAGCAAGGCAATTTTCACAGCAAAATATATCTCGATTTTGTAGAAGGCATGATATCTATCTTGCTTTATTGGCAGTGGATGATGTGGCAGCAACATCTCCTGTCGATATTTATCAAGCCTTCTACAAAATTGAGATATATTTTGCTGTGAAAAATGTCTTGCTATGCTACTGAGAAACAGAATTGACCCGAATAGGTGTTTATTCGCCAGCAAGAATCTAACTAAAACAATTACTGCCCTCTACCACCTAGAAATCGACAAATAATATAAGTATGATATTTGAAGAGCATTGCAAAGCAGTTGTAGGGAAATTTGCAAGAGTTTTGACGACGAATATATATATTGTCTAGGTTTAAGCAGAAGACTGAATTATGTAATCCATTTTTCATTATAAATTGAAAATCTTTTCACCCATTAAGACGATGAACGTCCGAAAAGCAACTGACTGATGAACCATTAAGTATACCCCCAATCACTGTTTAGAGCATTTCACTACTACGCTACTGATAATCGAAGGAATGAATTTGTATTGGTTCTTCAACAACTGTTGATGACAATTCTGCGAAAGGGAGTCCCGTTAACACGCTCCATGATCACCATGGGAGATGAGAAATAAGAAGTAATGCAGCACTGTAAGAATTACTGCAAATAATTCATTGAACATGCTGTACAGACTATATAATACTTATTGACAGTTACAGAGGCACACATACGAGGACTCATCAGTTGGAATCACCGACTAACTCAAAAAACCGTTAGAATAACAAGATGGATTGTAAAGTTGTTATATCAAAAAAAAAACTTTAATAAGAACTCCAATGTAAAGCTATCGACTATTCGTAACGAATTGAATTTCAAATTTTTCAGTTGAAATCTAATGAATGTTTTGCAAACTATAAATTTAAAACAATAGCATTGATTCTACATAAGTAATATGAAAAACTAATAGTTCAGAACTTCCCAGGAAGAATGCAATGATGAAATACTTATTTCCCTAACAAGTGCGGAACGTGATATTTTTTCGTACGCGACTGCTTTTGACCCGAACGATACGAAGCGGGGATCGGGCAAGCAGTAAAGAGTGGGTAAGACACTTTACGTATGAATTAGGAACATTATTTTTTCTACGGCCTCATAAAGATTCAAAAAGCACATTGAAAATACAGGGTGTTCCAAATTAAGCCGGCACCATTGCCAACTCCGTTATTATTGATGCTACGAATTCGGTTAAATGGAAAACAAAAAAAATTACAGTCGCGTTTTCAGAATATTTCATAAAATTATATTTCTTTCAATGGAACACCCTATATTTTTTCATGCATTTCGATTCGTAATAACATTCTCAACAACAAATCTCATTTGACTTTTTTTCGTAAAGGTGAAAATAAGACAGTTTTATCAATAGGAAACATTTATAACAATTGGATTTGATAAAGCGCTGAAAAATATCGAGTAAGTGTTCAAAAACACCGCCTTCTTGTTGAACACATATTTGGGTCCTTCTATTGACCCTACGTATGCCATTCAACACAGTTCGGCCATCAATTCTATTAATTACCCCTCGTTTTTCAGAAATCCCAAAAAATAAAAATCTAGAGGTGTCATGTCTGGTGAACGAGGGGGCCACTTAACAGGACCATTTGTAGCAATCCATCTGTTTCCAAAACAGCCTCGCAGCATTCTTTTTAAGCCACTGACATTATGTGCTGGTGCTCCATCCTACTGAAAATAGATCATTTGACGAGCCTCCAGATCAAGATCATCAAAAACTCTTCCAACACTCTATAATATTTCTATAGAAGTTTTGATCTTGTTTGCATTTATTCATAAACCACCGACAAAACCCCAATCGTCTCTCAGGATCACCAGGTTCTAGTGTTTGAACTGGTCTTAACTTATAAGGAGAAATCTAATGTTTCTTCAGGATTCGTTGAATACCAGACAGTGGAACAGCTATTCTTCTAGATAAATCTCTGATGGAATTATTTGTATATACCTAAAAGTAGGATAAAAAGTCATTCTGTATCTGCAGATATTACAAAAAGTTTTTTAGTTCTCCTCTTCTCAAAAACTTTTTCATTGTTCCTGAATCGACTATGAAGCACAGCAAAAAAACACCTATTAGGTAATTCACGATCATGGAACGAATTGCTGTAGTGTTGGAGTGCTCTTACGCTATTTTTCTGGCAAACCAAGTAGGATTCTAACATATCACATTTTTCTTGATGGGAAAACGG
This sequence comes from Chrysolina americana, assembly GCA_958502065.1. Classification (NCBI taxonomy): domain Eukaryota; kingdom Metazoa; phylum Arthropoda; class Insecta; order Coleoptera; family Chrysomelidae; genus Chrysolina; species Chrysolina americana. Next base: position 12,545,272 of record OY293412.1, read on the forward strand.
CATTTTGAAAAATATTCGAACAGTAGTTGACAGTTACAATAATTTATGACATTGTCATGATATACTTGAGAATGTTTGACAAATAGTATTTCAACAAAGTTTGAAGGCAACTTGCTCATAATAATTATGTTTTATCGAATCAAACACATTTTTTCCAACCACATTCATATGACCCTCCAGTATTTTCTCTTCTGTACAAAAACGGCTTCAAAGTTATCATTTCAGCAGACATATTTTGATTCACATAATAAATGCGGCTAGCGGAATAGCTTTAAGATGGAAATTATCGTTTTGTACATTGATACCAAATAGCTTAGGGGAGTCACAATTGAGTGGTGCGACATGATAATATGATCACGGATTTCACGAGTTCACATCCCAGCGCAATTTTTTCTTTTTACTGTCTTATTTTGCTATCAGTAACAAAATATTTTCATTCGTATAAGTACCAAAATTGGGTGTTTGGACAATCATGAGGTTTTATTCACCAAAACAAAGAAATTTTTGTACTAATGAAGGAAATAAATATTTCCACATAAGTCGCTTATTTTCCACTTTAGGAAGAAAGGTGATATAAGCTTTGTTGTTGAGAATGTTATTACAATTCGAAATGCATGAAAAAATATAGGGTGTTTTATTGAAAGAAATATCATTTTATGAAATATTCTGAAAACGCGATTGTCAATTTTTTTTGTTTTCGGCATCGGGAAGGCCAATAAAAGTGCTACTAGTTTGTCCATTTAACCGAATTCGTAGCATCAATAATAACGGAGTTGGCAATGGTGCCGACTTAATTTGAAACACCCTGTATATATTTTATTCCAAAATACAAAACATTCAATGAAAATCTATCAATTAATATTACTATTGATGTTGAAAACATAATATGTTGCATCCTGCAAATGAGTCAGAATAGCTGGTCCAGAGTAGTTAGATGGTGGTAACTAGCTGTTGAGGGTAACACTCGTAGATTGTAAAGTGCATGTGGATGACGGTGACGGCATTGGTTGCAAGTTGTCAATACATGAAAAGTTTCATTCAAGATGATTTTCTTCTGTTCAATGAAATGTAAAAATAATAACGTTAAACCGGCATATTTTACTTTCCCGAACTATGTGCGGGAAAATACGATCGTAAAAAAAGCCGTAGTTGTTATTCATCGATATCCTTTTGAACAAACAAAATGGCTACAGAAAAAATATTGTACGTAACACGATCCAGAAGTGATTTAACGGGACTCTTAGGATTCAGTTCCTACTCTTGTTGAATAAATTACTATTTTTTTAAAAGCGTACTTGATTTTTCGCATTCACGAACGCAATTGAGTTCGGAAAATGTTATTTTCCCGCACGCTAAAGTTCTACCTGTCTATCTGGGTACAAAAAACAATCTATCTAAACATTATATTTTTTTTAATCTCCACAATCAAGAATAATGTTAACATCGCTGGAAATCGAACACTGTGCATAAGTTAGGAAAATTGCTTCACATGCTGAGCTAATTGGTCGTACGTTTTTCTCTAGGACACACATCTTGTGAAGTTTTATGGAAAAATTCTGATCTAATAAAACACCTTATTGCGACCTTGAAAGGGCTGTTAATCCTGAAGTAATATTTTGCAGATGCTTATGGAGAAACTTGTAAAACATTTTTGAAATGAAAACATCAAAGTCAAAGTTATAATATACTTTATTGTCGGAAGTTATAATCCACAATCAAGGCACTTTTCGATTGATGTCAAATTCTATTTCGCTAATGTCCGACAGAAAAAACCGGCATGTATTTATAAGCTTTCTGAAAAATGTTCGGAAAGAAAAAAATTCGAAAATAAAAGTATTGATTACGGAGTTATGCCATGTTGCCGTGTTATAGTCATTTGTGCAGCAAGTGCAAAAACTATCAAATTGTTCATTGCACGCGACGTGAAATTGTCCAATGAGGCTGTCAAGAATATTAAATGTGCCTTATCCAAGGACTCATAGGCAATATTTCAAATAAATGCGGCCTTTTGTAGCACTACTGGTAGGTAGGTATCAATTTATGAGGAGGACACTACCTCATTTTGACAGAGAATACAGTGACTTTTTATTGTCCATCAGATAGTAATGAAAAAACTCCCTCCATCCTATAAGATATCGCAACATTGGATTTTGAGTATTTAACAGACCGTAAAAAAAATTTGGTTACGAATAATTTTTTGACACCTTGTTAGTAATTAAATCTGCAAATTGTTGGATTTCACTACACAGAATGTTCAATAAAAAAATACTTATGAAAATTCAGCCCATTAGTTATCATCAATCAAAAAATGCCTGTACTACGGACTATTATGAAAAAGTACATAGGTACATATACATTTTGATAGTAATAATACTGTAGTGACAGAAGCAGGTATACAGGAAGAACAATACAAATAATTGTTGAGAATATTGAGAGTTGAGGAAATTTCATTACTGTAAAGATTCCGATCACAAAAACTCATATTTTCAGTAACCATTTACTGCCACAGACAAGAAGGAAGAATACATCCTTATCGAAAATACAAATATATGCAGTTTTGACTTCGAAATGGTAAACGAACTTTTCGAGTAGCAAGACGAGGTACAAATAGAAAATGTCCTCAAAAATTTGGTGAGTAGGTATTCAAATTCACAAAATCCATATACTTTATACTGGCCACTTATTTATTTATATTCTGGCGTATCATAATGACATCGTTATGTCATTGTATTTTAGTGACATAATGAAGTTCATTATATATAGGACCAAAATGAAGTTCAAAAAGTCCCGGTACTATTATGCAATTCAAATGTAAAGTTCCTGAAAGTTTAGTATAAATGAACTTCATATGAAAAAATACTTAAGTACTTAATATCAAACAACTTGATTCAAAATACAAAACTTCCCCCTCCAAATCGGAAGATAACAGCAGTGTGTATTTTATGGTGAATAAATAATTTTCTATTGCATTGTCAACGAAATGATAAGGCACAGGTTGCTCAGTATTTTTCACAATGAATAACTCTCATATATCTGTAGTTTCAGAAATACTGAAATAATTCGAAAATTATTTGTATATTCACTAATGTCAACAAAGTCTCGAATTTCATTTTGATCATAAAAGATCATTATAGTGCTCGGCTAATCGCCTCGCCCAATAATATTTACGGATACTATTATATTACATAAAAAATTACTCAGACACACTTCTGCTACCATTATGAATAATGAAGAACTAGATATTTTGGAATTGAGAAAGTACGATAGATGGAAATTTTCTGCACTGCTAAAGATAATATTGCGATGATTCCCTGCAAATCAAAACTAAATAGCGGCAATGAAGTCTGCATTTTTTCTAAACCTGCTTCTTGGTCATGTGCATTTTTAGTCTATATGACTAATGCTGACATGCCAGAGCCCAGAGCCACTATAAATAATGTAATACTCTTGAATTCAATATTAATAAATGAGAAGTAACAATACTGATTATGGAGTTATGAAGTGAAGTGTATCATTTATAAAGCAGATATTCTAAATTTGCAAGTATTCTGCAAAATGCAGGAATTCGCTTGTCGTTTTCCGAATGTTCTGTAGAAAAAGAGGGACAGAGAGACAGAAAAGAGAAGTGAGAGCAAGAATGAGATATAGAGAGCATGTCTTCAAATAGTTTTCAAAATGTGTGTTTCATTCGTGAAAGAAAATTATTAGTTTGAGATAGTGCCAAATTATAAAATACTAAGTGACAGCAATATATTTTCAACAATTGACACATTGTGATGTTATATGTACACTATTTATTTATATTCAATTTATTGACTTTTATAACTGATAGTTTAATGTATCCACAAAAATCTGGACATATACACACTATACATTTTATTGTAATGAACATTGTGCTGATATAGTGATATATACAAAGAGAAGAGAGAGAAGAAGAGAGAGAAGGGAGAGGTAGAGAGAGAAGAGAGAGAAGGGAGAGAAGATAGATAAGAGAGAGGAGAGAGAAGAGAGAGGAGAGAAAAGAGAGAAAAGAGGGAGAAGAGAGAAGAAAAAAAGAAGAGAGAGAAAAGGAAGAAGAGAGATGAGTGAGATAAAAAAGAGATAGAAGAGAGAAGATAAAGAAGACAAAAAAGAGAGTGAATGGAGGGAAGAGAGAGAAGAGAAAGAAAAGAAAGATGAGAGAAGAGAGAAAGAAGGGAGAGAAGAGACAGAAGGAAGAGACGAAAGAGAAGAGAGATAGGAGAGAGAAGAGAGAGAAGGAGAAAAAGAGAGAGAAGAGAGTTATAAAAGAGAAGAGAGATAGAAGAGAGAGATTCATTAAATGGTGATTCACCAAAATATGTAGAATAATTTCAACAGAAAATGGTGAAACCCTACAAGCAACCCTTAGAGGTCTTCGAGAGACTTGTGCGAGCAAGGGAAGACGAGGCCCTTACCTTTTAACGTGTGATGCCCAGCAAGGAAAATAATTAAAATGATTCAAGATCGTCCAAATCCAAATCGATGGCGACTGTCTCCGTTGCTTGGATTCAGTTATCGACATTACCCGACTTATCCGCTACAACTGTCTTTTCGACATCAGGTCATTTGAGGAATAATTTCTCCATCTCTTCCACCCTTTTCTTAGGATTTAACAAATGTATATTGCATCTGTCGGGATTTGAATTCGAAAAAAACACTCAGAAATATGCTATATATGAGAAGGGCTTGTACAAGCGAAATAGATCCGATACCTAATGCTTTTTTGATAGTGGATTCTAAACAAATCTTAGCACGAGGTCAGACGTTTTGAGACTAAAGTTCTAGCACGATGGCCACTATGCAACAGAAATGGATATGATATTCCTTTTATCAGATTTCTGAGACCTGGTATATTACAAGAATTTATGCTTGCCATCAGCAGGATTTGACTGTTCCCATTTTCAATGTGTTGGCGATTTTACTATAAACGTTCCAAATAACATATTTCACCAATATTTTTCTGTTATAATAATTGTCATTTGTTTTGATGGAGGAGTCACAACTTAAATGCTGATTTCAGCCCCGTTTTTATGTCGTTGTCTGTTGTTATCACCACTAAGACTACCACGAACACTATTATCATAGTACTCATGATGACCACTGTAACTAGGAGTCTTCTTTCACATTTTGTTCTTCTGGCACAACAGCAGTATTGCTCTCGAACCACCCTGGAAATAAAAATTGATATATATAGCATACGATTTATGTTTTGTTTCATTAGTTGATTTTTCATTTGAAATATGAATAACTGGTATTGTGAAATATTTTTCATTGATAAAAAGTACCAAATTATACAATATCAATTTATTCTTAACTCATGGTATGCAATTGTAGCGAATCGAATAAATTATAATTCTTCGAATAAACCAAAATTCAAGAGATAGAAACTACTCAAAACACAACAACAACCTCAATTTCAATAGACGCACGTTTTGTCAAAAAGTTGGGGTAGTCAGGACCAATGGTGACTGAACTGCTGATGATATTCTATTGTTTATACCACTCATCTTAGTGGCTTATTGCACACTCATCATGCTTTTACTGACTCGACTGCCTACATTGAATTGTGTACCTGTATCAATTACTCACTCCATTTTCTGATTTATATATCTTCTACCAACTTTGTTTTGGAGTCAATAACAAAATTCTTGGAAATTAATGACTTATGATTTACTATAACTATTTACTTGAACAAGAGCCTGTAAGGGATGAAGCCCTTTATATTTTTAAGTTCAATATAAGATCGTAGTGCGATTAATACAGAACCCCTTCAAATGGAGATGTTTACGAGCCACGATTTTATTTCGAACTTAAAATTGATGGGTATCTTTAATAATCACGCCACGATTTCACCTAATCAAACTGTATAGTTATTTAAGTAACAAGGAATGTGAAGACGTGTTAACATTCGAGGTATGATCGAGTACGAGCCGAGGCTTGTCGGTTGTCAAAGATGTTAACAGTCGATACATTCCGTGTTACTTATTACGTTTTTCCCGCTGCTTGTTGACATTTCTCAAAATTTGCCTGGATTGAAGTTTGTTTTGTAAAGCCGTAGACACAATGGAAGTTTTATGTAATAAGATTTAAGTTTTGGGATTTTGGATATCAAATTTACAAATAAATCAGGATGCTAAAAAGAATTGAAAAATAAAGCTTGAATTTTACCAACAAGATTATTTATGAGGTGTGATCAGAATAATAATGGCAATGATAGTTTCGCTTTAAAACGAAATCCAAAATTATGAAAATTGAAACTTCCATTGTGTTTCAGCATTAACCCTTCCTTCATGATTATTCGTTCCGCTATTTCATTCTAAGTTAATTGTGCGCGTAACTAAGTTACGGAATAAACAGACAACAATGATATTCAAAAAGTCTGATAACATAAAAATTGATATAAATGAAGCTGAAGGTATTACTTGTCAAAGTCGAAGTCATTATTACCCGAGGCATGTAAATGACACTATTTACATTCCGTTGAAAGGATGAATAAGTAAACGAATGATATAGGCCATTTACATGTTTTTTTGCTAAGCATGTATGGCCTATTTACGGTGTCGGCAGCGTACAAAAATATATAATGTGCCATTAATGCTATTGTTAAATCTAGACTGTAGCATACAGAGATCTGCCAAATTATTTTTTTAGTGCACTTTTTTAATAGAATCGGTTATCTTGAAAATATTATTTATTTTGTTTTTTACTTTTTAGTCACGATAAAAAAACAAAATGCAGGATGTATAGTTATTGTTTTCGCAACGTTTACATTTCTAGAAATGCCTCATTATCACAAGGTTTATCTCCTGTCAATTTTGTACAATCCAATTCCTCAATTCGAAGCGACTCAATGCAACATAATGAATAATATCACCAACTTTTGATTTTCACCTCACAATACCCTCTATTGAGAAGAAAAAATATTGTAAATATTTTTTTTTTCGATACGTTTCATAGCTTTCGAGTTATTCAATTGTTTGGCTAGGCATGCGAACTCATCGGCCGCTGTGTCACCATTTCACGCACTAGGCAAATGAACCAATCAGGAGCTCTAGTCAAGTTCCGATTATTGATAACACTACACTTGACTCTTGACCATAGAAATATATATCATATACTATTTCTATGCTCTTGACTCTAATTGGCCTGACAAGTTCAGGAGCGCACCCACGGGGTGGGGGCTAAAGGGGTTGTAGCTCTTGATGAAGGGAGACACCACCACGAGAATTCTCAAGAAGACGTCCGTCACCAGCAGCACCCCGAAGAATGTGACAACCGACATGGAAGGCAACAGCACCAGTCCTATCTCAGCTGATCTGCCGGGAAGCGGGCCACTCGACACCACCCCCACAATACCCCGCGGATTCTTTGGCTAAACTTCTCGTGGACGAAGACGCCGTGGACAGCGGCAGCAGTGGAGGAAACCATCCCTGCCCCCACCTCAGAAGCCAAGGGAGACAGTAACCCTCCCCACCCAGAAGCGGAAGTTCATCCCTTTCCCTATGAACTTGAAGCAGTCCTCAGCGAATTGGCGAGAAGCGCCAAAACTCTTGAAACCGAAGATGCAGAAGTCACGAGTGAGGTTTACCACGGGTCCCAATCTGTTCAGCTCCAGACACCGAGAAAGTTGATGTTGCACTAAGTCCAAACGTGCAACACACTTTCCAAAGTGTTTACAGATTTAGGGAGATCGAGCCGATTCACCACACTTCCCATAACACATGAAAGTCGAAATATGAAATGGAAACAGTGGTAAACCAAACGGAAAGGTTGGTGAACCAACTTAGATCGGAAAGTGAGGCGAACGAAGACCTGACGGCTGTTCGCAACACTTTCCAGCCCATTCAACACACTTTCCATCACTACATTTCAGCGAAATGTGCTGGCGCTGAACCATCCAACATCAAACTTCGAAGACATTCACCACACTTTCCATCCGACTTGAAGTGAATGGCAGACTATCTTCGAAAAGTACGATAAGCAGGCAATCTACAACAGCGATAATGAGAGGGATTAGTTCCCGGGCAGCGGATAGTGCATAGAAGTCGGATCGAGCAGGCCTCGAAACACTTTCCGTTTGTTCGGAGGCGACTCCCTCGTGAGGAAGACACCGTAGACCACTCCGTCTCACCAATACCATCTTCAACAGCCACTGGGGCATTCACAGTTCTAGCTTTATAGTTCATGCCGAGGAAAACAAGTTTGCAAATCAGAAGGGACCAGTCACCTATAAGAGGAAAACCATTATGGACCGGTTTCCTACTGGAAATTGGAACGAGCTGATTCAAGTAGAAATGGCCCAAAACCTGCCTAGCCGAAAGAAGACCCCGGTGGCTCCAACTCAAGAAGAGCTGCATAGGATCGATATGATTGAAAGTGTGGTGAAACCTACCTCGAAATTCGCATTGGAAGGTATGGTGAACAACCAAAGATCAACACCTTTAGAAAGTATGGCGAACGTTTCGAAAACGGAAAGGGTAGAGATCGAGTAGACTTGAAAATGTGGCAAAGACGAGAAATCCAACCCCAGTATCGGAAAGGGTGATGAACACTAAAATGGAAACTGTGGTGAATGCTGAAATGGAAATTGTGGCGAAGGCGAAAAATCCAACATCAGTTATAGAAATGGTGGTGAACATCGAAATGGAAACGGTGGTGAACGCCACAATGGAAATTGTGGCGAATGCCCGAATAGAAAGTGAGGTGAACGGGTCAATAATGGAAAATGAGGCAAACGGCCGGAAACTAGAAAGTGTGGCGAAAATCATCAAAAATCATAACGGTTTGAAGACCATAGGAACTCACCCAAGCCACTACCACCACAATCAGTGGGCTTCCAGCGATCTGTGCTTTGCACGAAGACCAGGAAGAAGGAAGAAGCCGCTAAGCAAAACGCGAAACGCGAAGCGCAGCTCCTGCGAAAGAAACAGGAGGAACTAAAACATCTCGAGCTGAAGAAGATGGCTGAGAACAAGCGACTACTGGAAGCCAGAGCCAGGGAGTCACCTCGGAAAGTCCAATTCTCCAGCTCGGAATCAGACAACTCTGACTCGGAGTTCCATAGAAAAACATTGAGGAGGAGGAGGTCCCGGGACGATACACCTCTCAATATAATCGAGTGTATTGCGAAACATATCTGGGACCTCGAGAACACCATAGAACAGAAAGTGAATGCCAAAGTTAACGCATACACGAAGGTGAAAATCGACAAACGTGATGAGATCAAGGAGTTGCCAGAAACGGTCAATACGAGTGCTATGATCCATCAATTCTACACGAAAAAGTCACTTTACAACGGTCGCTCATTACGTGATCTGTTCTCGTACTGTGTATATCAATGAAGTTTGTGTCAAAATGTGATAATGATGTCAAATCCAAAATCTATAAAATCGTTTATTATGCCAAAGCGTACCTCTAATGCATCCAATAAATTGTTTTTATTGTTCTTTCAAACCTTAAAGTCGACAAAAGGTATGCAAATAATGAAGAGGGCAAGATTCACCCGTCAAAAGTTGTGTCTATTGTTGCCAACATCATTTTGATGTTAGTATATGTTTCTGCAGTACACGTAATAAACGTAGGTCTTACTAATATTTGATAAAGTATGAACTTTTTTGTAATTTATGTGGATCAAAGATTGTAGTTTTTTTTTATTGTGTTCGTTTGCTAGAGTGTGTTTTGAAAGAGTCAGTTTACATTTTAGCTACTCAGGTTCAATAATGGAAGTTTTACGTATTCTTAAAGGTTTTTTTTTTGATCAGAACTGAAAGTGACATGGAAAACAACATGAAGTATAGGTTACTTGGAGGTTAAATTAAACTTGAAAAGAGAGTTGTTCCACATAAGTTTGAATGCCAAAAACCTACTAAGGTGGAGCCTGAAAGGTCTGCAGTACATAAACGGAACCGAATTGAGTTTTTTGAGAGACTAACAAGAAGATAATCCTTCATAATCAGTCATAAATATAGTGATTGCGTCGAAAAATATTCGCCTTCATCAATGGAATGCCACCCTTGCAATGAATTTTGGTTTAGTAGCTAAAATTATAAGGCGTTCAATTCCAGCCATAGCTCCTTCAGTGAAGAATATTATTCTTATGATATATCCCTATTATTGTAACACTCAATCACATGAAATCTTGAGTTGATAACGTTATTGTGGCCGAACATAGGGAGGAAAATCCGATAGCAAAGCAATGAATAAATGAGTGTAGGGTCATTAAGTTTCAAATCATTCAACAGACCCAGTGACATTCTTCATAATATTGTCACCAGATTGAATCATAAAACTGAACACTGCATATTTGTATCGGTTTTGATTCTAAAGCTATGAATTTACCCTCTTTATACCCCTCACCCACCCCCTAAGCTCGTTTTCTTTTCATAAAATGTATCTATTGTCACTGGATTAAATAATAGATCTGAAAACCGTATATTCGTATCTGTTTTCATTTAAAAGTTCTGAATTTACCCCCTTTACACCTTTTACACACCCCCTACTTCAGTTTTTTTCATAAAATTCCATTGTCCCCAGATCAAATCATAAATCCGAAAACCGCTTTTTCGTATCTGTTTTGGTTCCAAGGTAGGAATTTATCCCCTTTACACCCCTCGACCATCCCATATCCCTCAATTTTTTTCATAATATTGTATTGTCATCGGACCTATGTTACTGTGCCAAATTCCATTGAACTCGGTTCACGGAAATTGTATCAAAACTGAATCCCAAGATTTGATAGACAGACAGTCAAACAAACAGGCCAGGTTCTGTGAAGTTAAATAAAATCGTTCAATAAAAATGAGCTCCGTCCGAATGGACCTTTCCACGGACGATGAGAAAATACTGTAATTAGGAAATATATACGCTAATATCACATTTTTCATTTATTTCTTCTGACCGCCAGTTTTTCTATAATTTGAAAAAAAGGGGTTTCGTGAAGTCACGTTCATCACAATTAAACTTGGCAATGCGTATAAGTTGTACACCATGGAATCTCAAATTATCTCTGGATTGTGTTCTATGATAGTTGTCATTTGATACCAGACGGGTATGTTCATATGTTTCACGGAGCAGATCAATATCAATTGTTTTTCTCCGTTTAACTCATTTGCTTACCATATGTGATATATGATAGACGCTGGTAGATCAAATCTGTATGCTGAAAACTAACAGACTCTTGATTATTTTATTTTCCGAGGTTAATACGGTTTTCAAATCCAAAGTTTTGTTGTTTGTGTTTTTAATATCTGTATTACTTATAACCGTGAAAATGTCTAAAAAGCGCTTTGTACCCGGTTGTTTGAACACCAGTGAAAATTCAAATAAACTGTATGTGTTCTGTGGTAATAAGAACTCTTGTTCCATAAGAAGTTATTATAATTAGCGGTGGTCCCAACAATAGCTTCTCAGCAAAAGGCAGGTTTGTTCGGAAAATTTGAGAGTTACAGATAATATAAGAAATTGCTTTTACGTAAAATTTTTTGATGTCTTGATCCAGTGACTAAGTTTCAATTATTTCTCGATGGCTTATAATCAGCCAGTAGCCCTATTCCGGAATGTGATTATGGCACACTTTGAAATGTGATATTTTTCTTAAATAAAAAATAGAGTGGCACTCGTTGATAAATAGACATTTTAGACTGTTAACAATCGATTGAAATGTGTTTTACAATAAATTTTTTGTAAATGTAATGATCCATCGCTATTAAATTTTACGCTACCTCCCGGACTACTTCAATACTCACTCTAAACTTTGCAAACTAGGCTGCCTTGAAGATCCCGCTCTGCTGCTGATGCTGCGTCCATCCAAGTGCGAATCGAAGGCAGGGTTATCGAATGTATACGATGCTTTACTAGCGTTCGAAGTCTTGCTGGGTCTGCTTCCGTTTTCCAACTTTGCTTTTACATTTTGTTTCTTCTCTCCCATAGTCGCTTCCTCTTCAGAAAGTTCAGAGATGGTTGAGGGTATGGGTGTCAGAAACACAGCTTTTTTCGCTTTTCGTTTACCATCTGATTCGTATCTATGAGACTGTGTATGTCTCAGAGCACCCGCGGATAAATCTAACTCGGTGTGTTTTTGCTGGAGACTCAAACGATGATGTGCATTATTGCCGTGGGCAGCATTGTTCTTGTTTAAACTTGCATTTAGGGACTCGGTCTTCTTCATGTTTGACGCCTATTGGATTTTTAGCAACAACTGGAGTTCGGATGCATCATGGATTTCTGTAACCGAAAAGTAACAGTATAACTCGTGTACGAAATCCAATTTGTACGTCGACATTTTGGAAATCTAAAACTGGATCATGTGAATATCGTGCCGTCATGAGGTCCAAGGGGATTGGAAGGGGATATTCCCGATAATAAGATGATGAATGCATGCAGTGAAACAGAATAAAATCGAAAAGAGTATTTTGTCTTCACCACTTACAGTAACCGAAGCTTTTGCCACAACACAATGGCTAAAACCGTATATGATGTAATGAAAGAGTTGTATTTCGTGTAAGAATTTAATAAAATCGCAAAGCGCTTTCGGCTATTAGGCCATCATCGGTGCTATACCTGCAAGTAGGTAATCGTGGAAAAATATGGTTGAGAAATTTTGAATTACTTACTCGTCAGGTATTTATACAAGAGCAATACTTATAAAAAGTCACCAAAACCATGGTTAACATTGGTTTTGATCGGACGCACATACATGTTAAAATTAAGTACTTAATATACACCCATTTGAGGGATTTTATTTAAAATTTCCGGTTTTTTTCGCATTTTTCATGCAATGCAGAGCCTACTCGTGTTGAACCATCAACCACGAGAAACCGAAAAGGATAAAAATGTTTGAAATTTTACATGTGAAATTGAAAGCTGACAGATGAAATGTGGTGACATTAACATAAGGTCCATGTCCAATGAGATATGACAATGTTTCGTGACAACAGAATGTGAAAGTTCACCTAGTGAGCAAAGAACAATAAATTTAGAAAATTTGTGTTGAAATGATGTACTATTTTAGTCTTCTATATAAAGGAATATAATATATGATCTGTTTAATTGAACTTGTGTGTTTTAACATCGGTTGTTGCACTGTAATTCTTTGTCGATTTGTAGATCTTCAAGAAAATCTAGTCTATTGAAATTCTTTGAGTTGACTTGTTTCAAAATTTGTGAATTGCGATTTGGACTGAAGTTATGTTTACTGAATTTGATATGGTGGCCAAATGCCGAGTTTCCTGATTTATTCAAATGTTCGTTTATACGAACTTTCAAAGGTCTGCAGATTCGTCTTATGTAAGAACCTTCACAATCATTACAATTAAGTTTATAAATCCCACTTTTTGATAATTTGTTAATTTTGTCTTTTGAATTTACTAAATGTTTACATAAATTATTGTTACTTTTAAAAGAAATTTTTAAATTTGTTATTTTATTCTTGATGCAACCAAAGACTTTTTGAGAAATATTTTCATTTATAAACGATAGAGATACAAATCTAGAAGGATTTTCTTCTATTGGATAGGTTATATTTTGTTCTCTTTTATTTTTGACTTTTTGAATTAAATTTTGGATAATCTTAGGGTTGTAGCCATTATTTTATGCGATTTGTTTGATAATGTTCAACTCTTTATTATAGATTATGGAAGAGATTGAAATGTTAAGAAGTCTATGAACGTAGCAATGAAAAGCCGCCATTTTATGCTGATGTGGGTGATTGGAGAAAGCTGATATAACGTGATCTGTCTGAGTTGGTTTTCTATAAATGCTAAATTCCAAATTGTCAGTTTTATTGATGGTTAAATCTAGAAAATTTAATTTATTCTCAGATTCAATTTCAAGTGTGAAGTTAATGTTAGGATGGATTGAATTTATTTTTCTTAAAAGGATTTCGGCTGTATCTGAATTGCCTTCAATAAAGACTAGACAATCGTCTACATACCTAAACCAATGTAATATTTCAATATTGTTATCATTGATTATGTGGTTAATTTCTAAATTATTCATGAATAAATCTGCCAGAAACTGAGATAAGCAACTACCCATTGTTAAGTCCTCTGGATGTCTGTAAAATTTCTCGTTGAAGACGAAGAAATCTTGGGGAAGGCAGAAATTTAATAAAGTTAGAACTTGTGTAACGGTGTCTTCATCGACAAGGTTATTTCTAAGAATATCACCTACTAGAGGTACGGTTTCTGATTTGGGAACTGAAGTATAGAGATTACTGACGTCAAAAGAGATCATAAGACAATTTTCATTGGGTAAATTTAAATAATTTAATTTTGTTACTAAATCCAAAGTATCACTTACCGAGTATTTCGGATTGGAATTTGTTAGTTCTTTTATAAGATTGTAAATGAAAGCTGCTATTGTTGAAACTGGAGTATTAGTGAAACTTACTACAGGTCTGATTGGAATGTTGATTTTATGTATCTTTGGAAGTCCATACAAACGTGGCATGACTGGGTTAATAGAAATTAAGTTATAAGGTGAATTGTACTTCTTAAAAAGATCATTGCCGACTTTGATGTATGTTTTTGTTTTGTTGATTTGAATTTATTGGTTCGAAATCGTGTTCAGATAGAAAGGTTTCTACTTTATTTATATAATCTAGTTTATTGACAATTACTAAACAGTTTCCTTTATCAGCTTTAGAAAAGATCAAGTTGTGGTCTATAATTTTGGATTTAATTTTCTTGAGGATTGAATTAAAATGTTTTTCTGTATCATTTAACTTTTTTGATCCGTATATGACCCTGTACCGAGAGAAGCGATTTTCAGACATTCTGCACGTAGCGTCTGATCTGAGTGCTTTTTAAAATAAGTCAAGAAGGACCCTGAAAACATATGGGAAATTGGCTCTCGATCTAATCGGCTGAAATTTTATTATGTTGTAGTGGTATGGGTGATGAGAAAAATGTGTAGGTACGTTTAAAAATAATTTTGTAATGTGTCGTTTCTGAGATTTAAGCGGTCAAAATTCTTAAAAACGTCGTAGTTGACTGACATAAATAAAAACTGTTTTGTTGGTCGAAATAAGACAAATTCAGAATAAAAATGTATGTATCAAACTCGTTAACATGTTCAATTATAATATCATTAATTATAGTACATTACGGTCTCTACGGAGCATAGTCAACAAGTTCACAAAGTCAGATGATTTCGAAAATGTCATTAAATATCTGGCCAACTGAATAAAAGCAAAGTATCTATTCAATACCTTCTGTGTCGAAAAATAATCAAATAAATTGAATGTAGTATAATGGTTTGTATCATCATTTGAATAAAAAAAATTGATTCAAAGCAAATGATGTAGTCGAAAAAGTTCTTACGCAGATCAATACCCATGATAGAGGACCTGATGGTATCAATCTCAAAATACTAACCATTATATTTCTTTCTTTAACCCCTCTCATGGTACATATCATGAACACCTGCTCTAAAACCGAATGTTTTTCATTATCCTGGAAAATGCTCAATTCCAATTCCAATGAAAAACTATTTATTTTTTTCTGTAACGAATCTTCCACGTTTTCCCGTTTTCCAGAGAAAGAAACCCCTCAGAAGCTCTTAGGAGCTTGTGCAAGCATCACGACCACCACGGCCTATACACATTAGATTTGTTTACGTTTCTGAGAAACTGCCATTCTCACCAATACGCTGGTGATATCCGACTGTATCTTCCATTTTCTGCATCAAAATTTTTTGATGCACGTTGATATAGGTAGAGACCGTGTAAGCTGGATAGGCTGACAGCAAATGCATTATGGTATCAGATGCCCTACGACACGCTTTGCATCTAGCTTTAGTCTATACCTATCACGCGACTACGGAAGACGAGAATGATTAAAACACCATCTTAGCAGTCCATTATGAATACCTCGACTTCAGCCCACTTGACCTAAGGTCCCGTTTCTGGATAAACTGAAGTCTTCAATGTTCTTCAAGAAGACCTCATGCATTGCCTCTCACTCTCCGCAGCTTTAACGTGGGCCTTTTCCTGATCGGGTTCCAACTGGGTGACATAGTTTGGGTTCGTCCGTTCGTCCGTATTCCTTGCATCGTTCTCTTTTGAGATGAACCGTGGCAAATTTGTCGATCTCAAACTCCATTCCGATAGCATGCGTGTACTCTTGCACCACCCCCAAGAACTGATAAAGACCCTTTTCTCGCGGGGCATATAGTTTGAGGTCATCCATGTGAAACAAATAAGTGGACCTTATGCCTCCGGTTGCTCGGCATGCCGCAGTTGTATCCGCCCTACATGCTTTCGATCACGACCATTGATTTGATGATACAAGTTTGGAATTGATTAGAAAGGTTTCTAACCATAAACTTGATATGATTGATGTAAAATGTGTAGTTAAGTCTCTGAAGATGATAACTTTGTTGGCGAAACGCGCGCTGATTAAATTGATATAATTTTGAATTTCACTAGATTAGTTGTCTTGCAAATATTTAATATTGAACCAAGTTTTGATTTATTTCTTCGATTGAACATAATGAACTATATCTAATAGATTCATTGAAGTAGGTATAGATTAATACCACCTCAATTGACACAAACGTGTACTTTCCAATTTGCCAGTTCAAATGGCTACCTTTTGATAATAGTTGATAATCTGCTATAAGGAATTTAAAATGTTTCAGACAAGTAACGAAAATGAAACGACCTGCCAATCTAAAAAATGAAGTTTTAATTTCAGAAAGACCTGGAATATACGAAAACAGATGTTAAAATTTTGTTAAATCTTCAAAACAAATGCCGTCTTTGAAAATCTCAGTAATTATAAATGAAAAATGAATGGTAGCAGAAATCTCATACTAGCAGATTCAAATCGCCACGTTCACAGAGCTTTGAGTTTTCCGCAGAGTTTCCATAATGAAGTAAAATCGATTCGGACATGAATAATGGATACTCTTTAAACATAATGGAAACTTTGCTTAACAATTGAAGTTTCGAAAAGTCTCTGTAACAAACCTCTACATTGGAAAGGCAAGATTATAAAAATGTTAGAAAAATTCCATACTTTTGACGGCCAATAAGAAGTCAAAACACAATTTTTCAGTTTGTTAGTCTTCAGCTTGTTCGAATTAGTGAAATAATCTATAAAATGGTCAAAGTCATTTTCCATTTAGGAAAAATCTATAATCGACTGAATAGACTGAATAGACCCGATAATTACAAATGCGGCCAAGCAATAACGTCTTCTTCATCAAACATTTTTGTTTCGACTGGTCAACAAACTTTCTGTCTACTTGGTGTGGACAGGTGCAGTCTTTTCGATTTGTTGGTCGACAGCGTCGATCAACAGAGTCGATCGACAATGTCGACTCAGTGAGGACGCGGCTTTAGTCGACGTTAATCAATGTTGATCGATATCGACCAGACTGTCGATCAATGCGTCTACACATAATTACTCAACTTTATAATTCAACCAAATCGATCGACATCGATTGACGTCGACTGACTATATGTGGACGCAGCTTTGAGTGTAAGTCGATTGGGACAAAGCAAGAAGTTTGTAGTCACCGAATACGCGTTGTTTGACTGAGAACAAGAAGCCATAGAAACATACAAACACCATAAAAACTGCAATTGAAAGGAAGAGCGAACATACCTTCGAAAGATTTGGCACTCAGCACTGGAAAATGCCAAAGCAAACAGCATCATAAATGGCGTGCCAGAAACAAAAGCTTCAGTTTCAGTAGATACGTCGAGAAGAGTACTTCGTCTATGCTACTGGAGATGATTACCGCAGTTGCAGTCAAAACTTTTGTAAATTCTTACCAAAGACCACGGCAATATCTGAAAACCAGCTAGAACAGTGAAATCCGTACACCCTCCTCTATCCAGCTAGTTTCGCGATTAAAGTAGGCTGTCAACACTGCTCATCACCGAACAATCATTTCTTCTAATATTTTTATCAAATCTATGTTTCGTGCCCTGTGAGCAGGGGCGTAGCTACCGCCGTATCAGCCGTATCAATTATACGGGGCCCCAAACCAACTCGGCCCCCAAACCCGAGAGCCCCCCACGTGCGGAGCCCCCAACGTGCGGAGCCCCCAACGTGCGTAAGCAAACAAATTGTTTTTTCCCGTTTAAAAGTTGGCAACACCCTACACTACATCGGTTATTATCGTTGGCTGCGGGATTTCCCCGTTTCAGTCATATACTTCAACGGGGATGCCCCCGTAAAATAATACGTCTAATCTGCATACGAACCACGGAGAGCAGTGTTTCCGGAAAAGTGTCTGCTAAATACAGTAATGACATCTCAGTTAATCATTATGACCAATTAAAGACTCTTAGAACATGCTTAAAATCAGAAATCCAAAAAATTCACTCAATCAAGGAACTAATTCAATTATTACTCATAGAATTCAATAGTCTTTCATCCAGTTTTCCGGAGGTAATAACAGCATGTTTTTTATTTATGACCCTTCCGGTTACAACAGCAACTGCTGAAAGAAGTTTTTCTAAATTAAAACTTATAAAAAATTACTTAAGGACTTCAATGGGACAGGAACGCCTCTCAGACCTGTCACTATTGTCTATAGAGGCAGAAACTTTAGAAAAACTTAAGTCATCATCAAATATAAATGATTTAATAAATCAATTTGCTGAAAAAAAGGCAAGGAGAGTGAACATTTAATTTCAATTGTTTCTTGTTTTTGTTAAATAGTGATTAGTAATACATAGGTATAATAGGCTAGATGACTACTTTTTTTTATTACCAAAATTTAAAGCTATTTTGCATAACTAAAATGAGACAGTATTTTTTTTATATCTTTAAAGATAACGAAGATATGGACGTTTCAAATCACTGTTAGAAAGAGACTGCTATTATTAGAGTGATGACGTCACTATCATATAAATTCAAATAAATCTTTTGCACATTTCAATTGTTTTCGTTTTGTATGAGGATATGTGATCGTGACGTCACCATCCATTTTTCCAGAAAGGGCTAGAAAACCAATAAAGGTAAACTTTGTAAGGTTATAACTAACTATGTTATTTTACACTCGATTTTAATAAAAATTAATGATTTTGACAAATTTCACATTTGAGATTTTTTTTTTTGGGAAATCTTTACCCTTCCCGAGGGCCCCCAAATAAGTTTTCAAACGGTGCTCCGTCAAGGCACGCGACGCCACTGCCTGTGAGAACTACTGAATGCAGTTCGATTATCTAGATATCAGAGTCATAAATTTGATCAACCCGATTGTTTAATCTTTTTTCACTAAACCTTGAACAATGATTGATAATGATACCAGTACTTTTTGTGATAACATTGAACCATGTGAATCATGATGATTCACGTCAATTCCAGTTCATGGCCATCCTGATCTGTTGTTGCTCTCAACAATTGAAGTTTGCAGCCTGCGAATAATTAAAAAAAAGCATTTCAATAAGATTTATTGGTTGATAAGGTTATTTGCATTGAAAACTGAACTCAACAACAGTCTTCGAAATTCAATCAATGAAAACTTCTAAAAACACCAAAATAACGTCAATATCACTCGACGAGTGTTTCACAATAACACGTACTTGTTTATTTTTAAATTTTCCATAGGTTTTAGTTAATCAACTAGTGTATTAATGAGGGTGATTAATATTCGAGTTCATTAATCGCATTTTAATATTCGAGTTGATCACAATATTTTTCCGTTGTTACCCTTGTTACACTAGTTGTCATAGAGGAATTCTTGATGGGAAGATATTTTATCCACGAAATGAACGGTAGATACAAATCTCTTTAACACTAATTATCATATTTTGATTATTTGAATACATTTTATACAAAGCGGACGATTGAAAACGAAACAGCTGCTCTGTAGATCGGCAGAACCGAACTATATAAAAACGCTCTGACGAAATACATTGCATCCCTCGGAGCTGTGACCGCCATCCATAAATTTTTAGATGGCAACATATGGCAAGTAATACCTCATTTGAAAGGTACTTTTCTTCTCAATATCAAACAACAAAAATAAATTAATTCTATCGATTCGTTTTCGATATATAGGAACTTAGGAGGTCGGTGGCTTAGCGGTCTAATGCACAGGCCGTTCGAAACTCTAGCATAGCGATAGTCGGTTCGAGCCCGATGTAGGTACAAGAGAATTTTTCTCAACTACTTTATATCGTATCGATTGGCGACTGCATGCCTTGTTGAAAAGCAAGTGTATTGTGAGTTGTCTAGATGCCAATCTCGTCTAGTGCTAGCTTGGAGGGCACACCGATCACCCGAGGTGGTACTGTAGGTTTTCTGGGTTCTCCTACAGCTAAAAAGTGAATACATTACCTTAAACATCAGTAAGTCACCCCGGAGCGCCACGGCAAATAATAATAATAGCCGTCCTCTACCCGCACGGGCTTTGCTTTTGGGCACTCTTAACGAGTGTTTATCAGGGAGTATTATTATTGTTATTATTATTATTATAGTTGCATGGACAATCACTTTTAATTCACACATTCAATAATAACAATATCTGGCAACGGTCGCAATAATTATTAATGTTCAAACTGTCTACCATCCATTTCCATACAATATTGAAAGTTCAAAATGGGACCCCACATTTTGTAGCATTTCCGGCGTTAATCGACGGAATTCTTCAATAATTCTACTTCGTAAATCTATCAGAGATTCTGGTTTAGTTGCAGAGATTTTCTTTTTCAAGTGATCCCATAGAAAAAAGTCGAGTGGGGTTATCTTGCTGGTTTTCTGATGACCAAGACATCCAGGAAAGGCAGTTGTCCATCTCTTTCTTCTTCCACCGTGAGTTGAATCTTAGAGTGTCGGCTGTTAAGGTGGTGAAGAAACCCTTCCAGTGCCAACCTCCCGTGTGGAGGTCAGTTGGTGTTAAGCGGATATTCCCAATTTTCTCAATAAAATTAGTAGAATCTCTTATGAATGAGTCAGTGTTGCCAACGTGTGGGTTAAGTAGGTAGGTGAGGTGTTTTGCTATCATGTAGGTGGGTGAATCAATAGCGCTGACTATCGGGCGTAATGGGATGTTTGGTTTATGGATTTTTGGAAGTCCATATAGGCGGGGCGGTAGTGCTTCCGACCTGATCACTTGTTTCTGAATGTCAGGGCTCAGGCTAGAGGCCTTCACTAGGCTGTTGGTCTTCCTCAGGATTTTGGCCGTCGGGTCTCGTTGCAAAATCCGGTAGGTATCAGGTGACAAGAGATCCGACAGTTTCTTGTCTTTCGAGATGTTGGACTTGGGGGGCTTCGCATGCTGCAGTATTCTCGCGGTTTCTCGCCTGATTCCTGGGGAAGATTCCGTATACTGGCCTCAACGTTGGCAACAATATCTTCCACTGGTACGGTGGTAGGTGTTACGGCAAAGTTGCTACCTTTGTGTAGTACGGAGATTTCATATGTCGTGAGTTGGCGATTTGACAGGTTGATGACGGTCCGGTTCGTATCTAACGCAGGTGGTGGAGTGGTTTTTCCTTTTAGTAAATCAAATTTATTGATTTGTCTAGTCCGGGCTTTTTCAAACACGGATTCTGACGTGTGCATGGTGAGATGGTCCACTTGATCCCAATGCTGCTGGCTGAGTACGGCGCTAGTACCCAGATGTACCTCGTAAAGTTCGGTGGTAAAGTACTGGCGAGACACGACGTCAAAGCCATTTATAAGCCGACCAGACAAATTGGTTCATTGCTACGTTCAGCGAAAGATCCACGAGACCACCTCGCTACGCCCGGTGTATACCGATTACCGTGCTCTTGAGGGTCTGTATATATCGGTACCACCCTCCGCAGCGTAAAAACCAGGATCTCTAAACACCACAGGCAATGTAGGCTAGCCCAGACAGAGAAGTCTGCCGTGGCATTGCACGCCCATGGAGAAGGTACACATGACATCCTGTTTAAAAATACTGAAGTGATCTCAACAACTTAACATTATCATGCCCGCCTCAATAGAGAAGCCATAGAAATACATAAACACAGAAATAATTTCAACAGAAAAGAGGAATCATTAAAGCTGAACAAAGCCTGGTACCTAGCCCTGAAAAACACGAAAACAAAACAATCATATAACATAATCGAGCAGGTAGGACGGGACAATCACAACTCATTAATTAGGCAGGTAGACAATTGCAACATACCACCCGGACAGGTAACCCAGTCACCCCAAGTGAAAATAGTCAAAATAGCCAGGCTGCGACTATAAATTGCGAAGAATTTCAATCCGTTGTATCAGTTTTACGTCGCTCTTCGAGAAGACTAAAGCTATGCTGAAGATGCTCACCGCAGTTGTGAGCGAAACGTCCAGTGGAACCGCCTCCACGGAGTTGAATCGACCACGGCCTCAAAGCCCGGAAACCATACCTCAGGAAAATAATGTTTGTTCGAATATCAACCCAAAAACCATGCAGTTTAGTGCAGGTACTTTCAAATTATTTCTGTAACTTCTAAATATTCCTAAAAAATAATAGTTCAGGGTACCACTCTACCCTCTACCCCTCCTATGAAGTTGAACCACGAAAGTTAGAAATATTTTTCGAAACTGTCCCCCTTGAAAATGAATTGACCTAATTTTTGATTTCTCTTATTATCTACTGGAAGGAAGATATTAAGGGTGGGAGGTTTTCAGCTCGACCCCTCATATATGTGCGATTATGAAATCTTCGCAATTTTTTTCAAAATGTATATATAAAAGTCCAGGAAGGTGACAGAGGCAGTGAAACACAGTTTCTGTGGCTCAAGCTTTAGAAGAGACAACCGTCAATCAGATACGAGGTTCTCCGATTTGAAGCTTGACTAACAAACACTTTGCTTTCCTGTCACCTGAGTCTCAGCATGCGCCTGGCCTGACATGTTTTCAAATACGTGCATTAGCCAGCCTACTATTTATAGAAATCGATTGAACTTCACAGATAACACTATCAGTTGTTGAAGTAACCTGCAATGACAGTGATTTGCCCCCACTTCTATTGCATCCCATTAGATGTGAAGTGAAATGGAAACTTAACTAGATGAAATTATCTCATGTTTTTATATTCCAATTGAATCATATGAGTAGTCTTATACGTGACATATTTATAGTTTTTACTCTTTATATTGTTTATTGAATTATTACGAACAAACAAACGGTATCCTCACATGAACCGGAAAATAATTTTAATCATTTCCTCCGGAAGATGGTTACTTGATGACTGAAGTACCATGCTAGGTATCAAAATAACGATTTGGTATCGGAATAAAACCGCAGAAAATTCTTTACTACACCAAATAGTTATGAACAGTGCAGTACAAGTTAAGGTAGCTCGTCGAATAAAGTCACCACGTGGAATGTCCTCGACGAAGCTAGATGGCAAAAAATACATTCCCATCTAAACTTTTGTCAAATGGTCATACGATAACCCCAGTATCTACTTAGAAAATATGCGCAAAGCCATCTATGGGAACCAAAGAAAGCATTGTGACTAGGACCCTGAAGGATGACAGCTTTAAGCATTTTGAGCTTTCTGCGACCGAATGTTCAAGAAACCCTGGGCTTAAGGCGGCTACTCACACGCCTGCCGCAGTGAAAATCTAGGGTGCAGAGCGGACGGGACAATCTAGGAGGCGTCTCTACACATGTACTTGATGTTCAGTGCGAGAGTGTTGAAATGACAGTGTAGTGGTCGAAATAACTCAAATTAACTTTTTGACAATTAAAAAAATAAACATTCTCATTATACAGAGTATAACTAGATATTAAATTAGAAATCTAACAGAGAGTGAACGTACTACAGAACAGACTATCACTTAAATCCGTGAAGATGGTACCATCACTTTGAAAAAATCAAAATATCGGCATTCCTTGGCTGTTTCCGTGATGCTACCGCAGAAAAAAAGAAAGTAGAAGTACTGGGTGAAGAAACGAAAAGAATTGTGTCACATGAACATTATGCAAGAATTTATTTTTTTCAACTTAATGGCCTTAATAACATTTTACGAATGAATACAGAATGTTTTGAAGAGATCCCTGGCATAGTGACCCATTGATACAATGATATTTATAATGCGGAAGGCCATTACTGCACGGCTTTCTCTACAGAATAGTCAAAATTGCTCTGATCACGCTATACATACTATGTGGCACGGCGACTAGAGCAGCTGATCTAGGAAGCTAGGAAGGTCCGGCGCATCTACCGCCCTAAAAAGGAGACAATCTAGAAAATTGCCACAGCTTGCCTACAGACCCCACAATCAAGGAGACAACTAAGCGTCTCGCTGTTCAGTACGGTGGCCAAGTTGGTGGACAGAATCCTACTGAAGAGATTCACTACCTCGAGGAAGAGCTGAAACTCATCCCAGCGGAATAGTTCTGCTTCAGAGGGAGTCTTTCAACGACCTCCCAAGTGACGTGAAAGCTTTATCGTGGGCAGAAGGCGATTGATAGACTCATGCCTGGTCGACAAAAGGTTAGAATGAATTGAACCAGCTCCACAGTGAGAAAAGCCGGAGAAGTAGTGCATTACGTCTTCCCTAGCTTCCACAAGTCTCTGACTTCTGAGGGTTGCTCGTAGGGATGCAACCGGTTGACGAATATAACAATATTAGGAGGTCGAGCCTGTCATAACTGTTGTATTCGCTATATAAATACGACTTTCGAATGTATAAGAACACAGTAACGGCAATTTACGCTGACGATATGGCAATTTATGCGCAGGCAAGCGTAACAAACGAAGCCGCTGCGCAAGTAAAAATACATCTGCAGAGGAATGTCGTACCGTTCATGGCTGAAAACAAGATAGTGATAAACCCGGCTGAGATACAGCTCATAGCGAAGGACCAAAATGTGGATATATAACCAGGTCATCAGACCAACGATTATATACGCATGTCAGTGTTCTGCAGCGTCTCCAAAACAACCATGTTGCATTTGGAAATGATGTAGAACAACATACTCCGTATTGTCACCAATAGTGACATGTACATTCGGCTAGACACACTGAGGGAGCTGGCAGATATTTCAAATATCGAAGAATTTATCAGACAACAGTCAATCTTGGAAGTAGGTTGACCGGGGATATGATGTTTTTTCTCGTTGATTTTCCGGAAGATCAAGGAAAACTCGATGATGGATGCTTCTATTACTCTATGTTTTACCTATTGAGCATCAATTCCCCCTGCAAAACTGAAGGAGTTAGGAAAGTGAACCCAAGCTCACAGCGTCTAAGACCCGGTTGACCGGGGATATGACGACAACTACCGGTTTTTTCTCGTTGATTTTCCGGAAGATCAAGGAAAACTCGATGATGGATGCTCCTATTACTCTATGTTTTACCTATTGAGCATCAATTTCCCCTGCAAAACTGAAGGAGTTAGGAAAGTGAACCCAAGCTCACAGCGTCTAAGACACAACACCGTAGGGCATGCGCAAGCAAGCGCGAGAAGTTTGCCCGCCCGCTAGATACCCCATAAAGACAGGATACAAAACCCCAAATGAACAGCATTACACCATCCTAACCCCTACGGCTTGGGATAATTTCAATATTGATTGTATTTTTTCAGATTTGATATGTATGATTTTTTCTATTATCATTCAATTCACAATAAACTTTCTGGCTTTTTGGCTTTGGATCTGCGCTGATGATCGGAAGAACCGCGAAACTAGTTCCCAGAGAGTCACCATTCGTTAATTGTTACAGAAGCATTACAAAGTGTGTTCTTGAAGAAAAAACTTCGCCAAGTGGTGGGCAGACGTGGATCGGTAATGGTCAAATTTCCTGTAGTACAGCGATTTTGTGGTGAATTTCATGTGCAGCAGCTTCAACAAAATTTGTGAAATTTGTGATAATCATTATGATCCTATAAACGCTGTTATATCTATCATGTATCGTATTTGAATAACTCTTTTTCGAATTTTACGTGTATTAATATCATCATTATTTACTATATACTCCTTTTATTTAGCATTCACTTCGAGGTACTTCCCTAATTACTTGCTGTCGCTTATAAGACTGTATATAATAATATTATGTATTATTTGTATTAATATTTTCTGTAACTGGCTATCCCTGTTGTCATTTTTTTTTCGTATCCCACGGTCAAATATAATATTAATAATGTTCCCTCAAGTATAAAACCTCTCGCGATGTTTTTGAACATTACAGAATAACAGTTGTAATGTGAGTCACCAACTGGCCTGACCCACTGTTGAGTTCGAATTTTTGAATGAAACCGAAAATGTTACATGGGTCCATGATGGTTCATTGTGATCTACAAAACGAACATTCCTTCCAAAAATTCAACTAGTAAATTCACGTAAACCTGCTGAGGAATTGAACTCGTGAAAAAAAAATAACAACCAATTTCCACACCGTTGCAATTTCAGTTATATTGTGCACGGAAGAATAATAATTTATCTGAAATATGTATCATGTTTTGACACTCACCAGCCAGCAATATCTTTTTTAAAAACTGGGTTCTATCGGAATAAACCCCACCTTGATGGAATCGATGAACTTCCACAAAATTCACTTGAGAGAAAAACTGTTGCTTTTTCAAATCAGTTCAGCTGACAGGTAATGTAAGTAAAGTACGTTAATTAAAATATATCTTTTTTCCGTTATCTCCCATCATGAGATTAGATAAGGAGAACACCCGTTTTGTTTTATCATCTAATAGATACTAACTTGATAGCATAGTACGTGAACGAATTTGAATTTTTATGATATTATTTTATCGATTCCTTTTCTCCGTATACACTGAATTGCTTTTCGAATGAAAACTTGAATAATTAAGAAGGTATTTGGAGTTCATGAAATTATTGAACGGACTTATGAATAATAGAATTATCATCAGACAGGTCGCTAATGTCATCAGTCCCTACTGATTTCCAAGAAATTGATAAAACAGTTTTTTGTATGAAGTAGATATATTTCATAATACTACTACTACCCCGACTGATACGGTTAATGTGCTTAATATTTGCCTCTGGAAAAAATATTATTATCATTATTATTATTTATGGGTGACCATTGTGACACATTTTCCCAACAAAATACCATATTGTGGAATTTCACCCCTCAACTGACTGAAAATAATTTATCTTCTTGGAAATTTCGTCCTGAGTTTATTCTGGCAATGGGAGGTGTGAAATAATACCTAACTACCGAAGACAGGGATGTTGAGGAGGTTGTTTTCTTTCGGAGGCGGAGGCGGAGGCGGAGGCAAATGAAGTTAAAACCTCCAATTGAAAGATCTATAAGGTTCAGATATCGTAGTTAAACAAAATTAAAAAGGCTATGAGATAGCTGCAGGAAAACCATACTATAGAGATACCAATTTTGAAGTGGACCAAGTCTTCAGAAATCTTCCATTCCAGTTTCAGCCCCGAACTAACATTTCTTTCGAAGAATTGAGGCTATCAGTGGAAACTAATTAACATTTCATGTCAGAGAACTATTTTGTGGGAGGCATTTCACTAATTGTGACATTCCACATATATAGTCACGTATATTTTGATAATTCATCCAAGTATAATAATATCTCACATCACTTCGGCAGAAAATTTGATAAACAATTATTCCCCATAAATACGGTGTAGCATCATGATTTCACGTTGCAACATGAATGCTTACTTATCGCTTCATATTCGTCGAAACCACCCTGATGTACGGAATAGCGTGAGATTATGTGGAAAATCAGGATTTATTGCATTATTCCATGTCTGCGAAACGAAGCATGTGCAGAGCGTTTGAAGGATATTATAGGCACAGTGGTTATCTCGGAAAACTTTAATGGTAGGGTATTACCAAATGTGTCTGATGGAACAGCTCATTTTGAGGGCTAAAAGGGTGGATCTCCCTGATCACAGTTATCCACATCCATGGCGATTAGCGAATTGAGACATGAACAAAATGGATTAAATATGTTGACCAGCGAGGGTTTGCACCGGGGCCTCTCGTTTTCTTCCAACTACGCTACCAGTGAACGATTGACAGTATGGTCTCCGTCATCATAGATCCACTGTTGACCTGTATGCTCAAGGCAGCTATCTATTGAAAAGTATTATCGAAGTTTTTCCGTAGCTCAAGATATCTTCAAAACATTTGATAGCGTTTGGCACTCGCCGAAGTTCCAGTTCCAGTTTTCTACGATGCAGATCTCTCTATGTGGTCATCGATGGGGTTTTATTTGGCACCTCACGTATAAATACTGTTATACCGCAAGGATACGTTTTAGAACCAATGTATTTTTCTGTTTCCTAATGAAGATTCATTGGTAATACATCAAACATAATTTTTTTCTGATGATAGCACCTACCTACCCTCTATACTGTTTTCTTTATCAGACCTCCAATATCAGCCGATGAAACTGGAAATGAACATGGTAGGAATGTGAAGAAAATATTACAGCAAGGAAATGAAAATTCTCAATGTTTGATTATAATTATCACAGCATTAGTGTTCTCCTTGCGAGACATTGGACGAATATA
This sequence comes from Chrysolina americana, assembly GCA_958502065.1. Classification (NCBI taxonomy): domain Eukaryota; kingdom Metazoa; phylum Arthropoda; class Insecta; order Coleoptera; family Chrysomelidae; genus Chrysolina; species Chrysolina americana. The sequence goes on from OY293412.1 coordinate 12,573,735, forward strand.
TGTCAGGCGCGATTCAATACCCGTAAGGGGAGGTGGTTGTTTTCAGTTAGAGATTCGTCTCTAAATTTCCACGTTGTGCCTATAATGTGAAAACTTATGCATAGCAATCTGTTTGCTCTAATAAAATAAATTGTAGAAAATTGAAATACGAACGAACGATCGCATCATTACTAACGGAGAAAAACTGGAAAAACCGGAAAATTTCGCGATTTTTCAAAAAAATCATAACTCCTCCATTTATTAAATTGTAGGGTTGGCCCTTCTCATGGTAGTACTCAATCATGTGAACTTTATATGTTCACGAAATAGGCACTGTTGAAATATTAGTTTTGGCACAATTGCTATTTGAATTTTTCTTTGCACTGGCTTGCAGCGTACCTGAATGCTCTATTAGTAGTACGATTTTAATTTCTCAAACACATTTTGAAGGTAGAATTATAGTAACACAAAACGTATATTCTCCTTTTGCGCTACAATGATGCGAAATGGGTGAAAAAAATGAGAAAACGGCCGAGCCCATGAAAGCGGTCGAATAGTAGGAGAGACCGGGTGATGAGAGGAATTCTTCTGAGAACATGTTAAGTGATAATACGCTTTCACTCATCTCCTGGTCTCTCCTATACAATTTTGTGTTGCATTTAATTTTTTATTAGCAAAAAATAAAAATCATTTTCGGTTTGAAATACATACTTTCCATTTCGTCATCTCAGAATAAAAAGGTTCTATCGTGTAGAATATCTGAGTTCTATCTACGATTTTCCACTCATTCAAAGTGATATTGTAGCGCCATCTACTCGAGAAAAGCGAATATTCTAAGATTTATAGTTCTATCTGCACATTACATCCAACAATCGAATCAAACACAGTTCTAACTACATGCAATATGTCTAATAAGGTTCTATCTGCAATCAGTTAGAACTTGGTTATCCCAAAAGTGTAGTTAGAACTCGGATTTTCTGAATATGCTAAAATATAACCTATAAGAATTAATGTAGACATTCTGAATCATTTGAATGACACGCAGTTTATTTATTTGAAAACATGAATTCCAGGGCAATGAAAATAGTAAAAATGGGTAAGTTTAATTGTTTTGAAGTTGAATAATAATTTAATTGTGGCCATATTTTTATTTTGAAGCGCGGTGTGACTTAAATATGGATACTAGTATTATAGAGAATGAGAGTTAGAAAGGTATACGGCTGAAGATGTACAGTAAGAATTCCCTTCAATATTCATTTTTGAAAACTATAATATTTGCTTGCAGGTCTGAACATGGTGATGAGCCTCATCTAAGGGTGGTGCAGAATATTGAAATTGCCAGTTGTAGTAGTAGTATAATAAAAAATTGAAAGAGTGAGAATGATGTAATTATTGAGGAAGTAGAGTAAGAATGAATTTCCTCCAATATTTGATACATGTATTAAAAATTTGTTTGTAGATTTGTAGATAATGAGGATTGTTTTTTGAAGATGATTGAGAATGCTGAAATTGTTATTCAGAGCACTTCAGAATCTACTGGTTTATATAACAATAACAATGATGACGTTTTTCATGATACCACTACTAATAACTCTGAAGAGACACCAGAACAGTAAGTTGAATTGTATAGAAGTACCCATATTCTAGTTTGAGATATTAATTTTTAGATATTTAGATGTCACTACAAATTCGGATGAGCCAAATGTTAATATAGCTGTAGATTATATAGAACAAAATAATCAAGAAAATATGGAGCCTGGACAAGAAGAACAAACTGGTAGAAAAAAGAACAAAAGACAAAAATTATCCAGACCAAATGTTAGAAAAATACAGTGTCAACCTGATACATGGAAAGTGAACATAAGACATAAGCTGTATCAGTCAGGAAAAGAGTATGAAAATGTGCGTGGAAAAAAAGTAGCAGCTAAAAAAATAATAAATAAGAAGGATTGTAAAAGAGAGTGCAAATTCAAATGTTCCAATAAAATTGGTGAAATTGATAGAGAACTCATTTTCAAGTTTTTTTATGAACTGAGTCAGAATGAGAAATATATTTTTCTCAAAGATAATACAGAGAGATACATTAAAGGAAGAAAAACTGTAGAAGAACCATCTCGTCGACAGTATTCTTATAAATTTTTTTTTCAAAATCCAAGAAGTCCGAATACGTGTATGCAAGCAATTTTTCTTAGGTACGTTGAATATTTCACAAAAACCGATTTATACCGCTCATGCAACTGAACCTGGAATGCCCAAAAAAAGTTTACGAGGAAAGACAAGTAGCAGAAAAATTACGGATGAATCTAAGCAACTTGTAATAGATCACATAAAGCAATTCACTGTAATAGAGTCTCATTACTGCAGGGCACATACTAGGAGACAATATTTAGAATCTCTATTAACCCTTTCAAAAATGTATGACCTGTATGTGGCAAATTAAGCTAAAAATAACATAATGAATCCAGTTAAAATTTCAATGTACAGAAGAATTTTCAACACCAATTTCAATTATGGGTTTCATAAGCCTAAAAAGGACTTGTGCGAAAAGTGTTACTATTATTATCTCAGAAAAAAAGAAGGTCAATTGACAAAAGATAATGAAGAAGAAATGGAAAAGCATATTTCAGAAAAGAATGCAATGAGAGAGGAAAAAGTACTGGATAAGAAAATTGGCAAACATATTTTATGTTTCGACCTGGAAAATGTAATTACCTGCCCTAGATCGTCAATAGGAAATCATTTTTACTTACCAAAATTAACAATGTATAATCTAACAGGTCATTTATCAACCACTAACACAGCATACTGTGCCGTTTGGATTGAGTCTACTCAGGGTAGAAGTGGGAACTGCCTAGCAAGTACTATTAGAAAAATAATCGACCGAGTTTTACAAGACAATCACATCGAAAATTTGATAACTTGGAGCGACAGTTGTGTTCCTCAAAATCGAAATTCCTATATTGCCTTCTGTATTCTAGATGTCCTCCGAAGCCATGAGGAACTGGAGAGCATTACAATGAAATATTCAATACCCGGACATGGTGCTGTACAGGAAGTAGATAATATACATAGCCAAATAGAGAAACACATGTCGCTAAAAGACTTTTCGTCACCTTTGGGTTGTATTAAAGAACTTAAGCAAGTTAACAGAAAAAATCCGTTTCTGATCATGCAGATGCAGGATGATGATTTCAAAAATTATGAGGAGTATTCATCAAAATTAAGCTATGACAAAGTCCCTTTTACTGAAGTAACATCAATGAAATTTAATAGTTGTGACTTGAATGAGGTGGCGTTCAAGCTTGGCCATTCAGAAAAAGAGTTTTCTAAAAAAGTGTCAATTGCGATTCCACGTCTAACTCGATTGGGTAAAAAAACAACTAAGCAAAATCCTCTGATTTCAACTTTAATTCCTACAGCACTACCAAAGAGAAAATTAAAGCCATCAAAAAAATGATGCCAGGCATGCCCGAAATAGACAAGCAATATTATAGGGCTCTATTGAAGTTATAAGATGAATTTGTTGATGTATTTTTATTATATTTACGTTTGTTTCAAAAGTGCTTTAAAGCCTTTAACTTGATAGCACTTCTTAGTTACTTGAAGTATATTTGTTAAAAGTTGATTTTAGATTTGAACTTAAATGAACCTACTTTTATAATTTTGTTTCGTTTTATTTCTGTTACCATTTCCACTATATAAATTTTTTCAACGTAGATGAAAGTTACAGAGAGAACTATTCATTATTACGATTTCATCAAATGTATTCACTGTGAAAATGTATCGTAGATGTAAGTGGCAGATGGAACTTTTTAATATTCCGATTCCTTCAACTGTTTCACTATGCAGATCAAACATAGGTGTAAGTGGCAGATAGAACTCTTAATTATTACAATTTCTTGAAAAAGTTGAATGACATGGTTCTATCTGAATTTTTTATTTGCAAAATCATGTCTGGTAGATATAAACATGAGGTGGATTTGAATTTAGTCATATTCTTCTCGAATCGCATCACTTGAAGAAATATTTTACCAAGTTGTTCTCTTTTAGCTAATCTAAATACACTTGTTACAAACTTTGACGGCCATTTTCTCGAAACAGGTATGTGTTCAGATAGAACTGTTTTATTCTAAGGTAACGATTTCGACTTTAATACTTATAAGATAGACCAATTTGGTGATTGAAGTTCATAAAGACTTCCTTTGCATGTTGTGCATGATTAACATAGCGAAATGACTTTGTTCGCAATATTTTCTTACATAAAGCGACAATAAATAAAGTTTCTTGTTCAAATTTCGACTTTCTTTTTTACTCTGTTGAGTGAAGTTCCATAATTTCACAAGTCTGCAAATATCTTCCAAAATCGTGGGCGAAAACCAGAAACGAAACAAAAATAATTGCATATAGGATTACTTGCGACACCAAAATGCAACCAAGCTATTCTGCGCAAGTTATGTCCCGGGAAGTGTAGGGGGAACGAAATAAATTTTGAGTCTAGTGATGAAATTTCCCTCGCCACAGCTGAGGCGATGGAACAAAATTAGTTTCCCTTCGGTCTTCTTTCTGAGGCGTATCATTTACATATTTGTTGGGTAATCCAATGTTTATTTTCAAGTTACTTCCTACTTAGGACTGAAATTGCCTTCATTTATCATATCAGTAGAATGAAACTTATACTTTCCATGTTCCCACTGACATTTGCTCATTTCAATAAATTCAAATATACTGTTGGGTACCAATGAAGTGAAATACGCACCCCCCATTTTCTATGGTTTTGAAGATATAGTTTTCATATTTGGTATGTCGCTATGGTACTCAAGTACGCCTATTTTAATGGTATATCTGAGAATTTAACACTGCTGGTTTCACTGGAAGTGACATCAAACTTATTTTCAAATGACACTGTATATTATTTCTGATTATCCGAAAGAAATTCGAATTAGTAAAAAAATTGAATTTAAAAATAAAAAAATATTCAGATTACGTTGATTGTTCAATCGAACAAGATTGACCATAAGAATTAAATTAAAATCACCACAACTCACAAACGGCATCTACAATTGCTAGTGGACGCTTCAAGGTAAGATACAGTTAAAAATTGGGGTTCTATGGAATTGCACCACCCACAATATCCAACAATTGCCAATAATTTCCCTAAATAGAGATAATACCTACACATGAAGAAATGCTCTCAACTACCATTTTCCGAATAAAAACATGCTCTTTTCACTTCGTCGCGTAAAGTATTTTTTTTTTGTGTAAAAGTTCGAATGAAAAAAAGAATTTTAGTGTTTTTTATTAAGTTTCATGCAGTCCAGTCAACAATTTTATAAATTGTCAAATGTCAAAATACTTATTTTTTCTGATTACGAAAATATGCCACACTTGCCCTTTCTTCCCATTACTTTAGCACAAATTGGTGTAAATATGACTAAAATTGTAATTTTTCTAGAACATCAAGATAACCGGGTTTATCATTTTGTTTCCAATAACTGTCATAGTTTCGCAAGAATTATATTATTAAATGACATACGTGAATATTGTTCCCTGACAGTTAGTTGGTTAATAAACAAAATAAGATATTCCATAGAAGGGAAATGTTTTATGTTCGATATTCATCGACGAAGTGGTAGTATTACAAAAGCTCTTAGAAGATATTGACTGAAATTTCCAGGTAGACTATTCAAAATTCATCAAAAGATGTTCTTAGAGAATTGTCAGTGTGTATTGGATCAGCCCACACAGTGACTGAAAAATACAAAATTTGCCCATATATACAATCTAAAAAGGGTGCAAAAGTTGACACCAGCGCCATTGCCACTGCCAAAATAGACACTATTAGTCGAATTCAAATCCTCATCAAACAGGAAGTTCAGTATGAAGGTAGGCGGTTCGTTAGTGTTGAGTGCGGATTGATTGTTGAACGTGTTTTGGATCATATAATTTTTTATGGTTCTTTGACTGGTCAGGTTTATTTAAATTTTCTAAAAGCAGAAATTGAAGAAAGTAAATATTGTCGATTTACCTCTAGCCACATCAAGAATTCGGCAACAGGATAGGGCACCGCCACAATGTGTTGTCCCAGTTGAAAGGTTCTTTAATAGGAAATATCCACAGTGGATTGGAAAATCGGATACTATTAGATGACCTCCTAACCGTCTGATATTTTCTTATGGGGTTACTTTATAGTTATTTATGCATCAAGGGCGTAAAGTAGGCGTTTATGTCCTGCGGCGTGGATAATGGCCCGAAGGCGTTAGCCGAGGGCCATTACACGCGGAAGGCCATAAACACATTTTACGCACGTGATACATACAAAATTTTATGCACTAGCGGTTTATATAGTGTCCACCAAAATCTTGGAACAGCATGGGAAACAAAATTTTAACAAGAATGACATTTTCTGAGAAACTATTAATAAAAAAGTTTTCCATATGGTTCCAAGATTTTGGCGGACACTGTATATATATTTATATCGCAATTATCGTATCAATAATCATCTCTGTATACTGAAATAGATTCATTTATTCAAATTGTACACAGAATACCCAGTATATACCCACCTAATTATGACGTTGTCAAGCAAGCTGGTTGTTGTCTAGCAACAAATTCAATAAACAAGGTAAACGGTCATCTTCATGTTTATCTGAAAAAGTGTGTGAGTGAACTCAACACGAAAATTATGGAATCATCAGATGAGGAACATTATATATACATACTAATGGAAATTTTGGAATCGGCTGAGAGTGCCAAACTCGAACTGCTACCAACAAAGTTAAAGAAACTTTACGAAAAGACGTATAATGAGTTCATAAAATGGCGCAATGAAAATAATGTGATGGTGATTACAGAAGATATATTACTGGGATATGTTTTTGAGAAGTCCAAGAATCGAAAACCATCTTCTTTGTGGTCATACTATTCGATGTTAAAGTCTACTTTGAATTTGTATAATAATATAAACAGGCAAATTTCCAAAATTGATAGCATTTTTGAAACGGAAGAATGATGGATATAAGCAGAAGAAATCCAAAATATTGAAAAGGGATGAAATCGAACTTTTTCTAAAAGAAGCTCCAGATAATGTATATCTGATGATATATAAATATATTTATTAAGTAATTAAAAAACTTATTGATTCTTTTATAGGTTGCATTATTATTTGGGGTACATGGTGCTTGTCGTAGAGAAGAATTAACAAATCTCAAGCTTGATGACATTCAAGACCTAACTTATGCTTTATTGATTACAATTCGAGAGTCAAAAACTAAAATACAACGAACATTTACCATCTGCAGTACTGAAAACCAGTCAGTTAATTATTTGGATATTTGTAGAAGATATGCTAGTATACGTCCCGCAAATACTGAACATGGGCGTTTTTTATATTCTATAAGAACAACAAATATACAAAACAAGTTGTTGGGAAGAATATCCTCGGTCAAATTCCAAGAAAAATTGCAGCGTTTTTGAAGCTACCAGGCCCAGAAGAATATACGGGTCATTGTTTCAGGCGTTCTTCAGCCACTTTATTGGATGATGCTGGGGAAAGTATCACCAATATCAAAAGACACGCTGGTTGGAAATCAACTACAGTAGCAGAAAGCAGACATTGAACAATCGATTTCAAATAAATTGAATATTGCCAAAAAATTTGCCGGCGGTGGTGATGGACCGATACCATATAATAATTATTTGGACCTACCATCCACATCTAAAATGAGTGTTGAGGATGTTTCAAAAGGGAACAATTATTTTCAAGAGAAAAGTGAATATCCCACCCTCAATATTCAAAATGGTAACAATTAATGTTAATATAAAATTCTAATTTTCAGGGTTATGGAGCAAAATTGTAGATTATGAATAAAAGTTGTTAAATGAGTATTTCTTTATTGAACTGAATTCATTGTTTCGTGGTAGGTCTTCCGTGAAATGATGTGCGTAGGTATATATGGACAATTTAAGTATATTGTCTACTTTACCGCCCATGGGCCATGATGCGCCCACGGGCGGTAAAGTGTCACTTAACGCCCGGCGAACCGGGCGGTAAAGTGTACTTTACCGCCCGATAGTGCATAAAAAATATTGTCTAATCTACGCCGTTATTAATGCCATTCGACAGGTGGAAAACAACCGAGACACTTTATTAAAAATTAGAGGGCATTACGTGCATTGAAAATGAAGGAGGTTCAGTGGAGCAAGTAAGTGCACCGAGTAGAGCCGTGTGAACAGTATTCAGGATAAACGATGGGTTTATTACTGCTCGTTATCCAAATTCATTTGAATCAATAAATCTGGAGTTATTGATTGGCTTTACAGAGTCTAACGTTTGTAAGAAATAATCTAGATGCTGTGGTAGTCTTAGTTGGTCTGTTATTTGTGGAATTCGTTCAGATAGGTACCAAAATGGATGAAACGTTATTCTAGTAAACACTGACTAAACTATTTTTCTTGCAGTCATTGTGTAAAAATCTCCGAAGACAGTTTTCATAACTGAATATATCGGAAAGTTAGGAGCAAGATCGTGTTCATCATTTCGAATGAAAAGGGGAAAATATGGTGGTGAGCTTCCTTAGTCTGCAGAATTTTTCATCTTGTTATCAACAACGATTTCACTTCAAACGTCGGGGGAACAGAAATTTTTAGGTTCTCTAGGGTCTTTTATCGAAGCATGCCATAAAAAACCGACAGGAAGTAAAACTAACAATGATAGAGGGTTTTGTTGAATTTCCTCATGTTGAGTTTTGATGATGTGAAATGAATAATCACAAGTGTCATATTTGGTCAATAATTCATCTACCAATTCGGGAATATGGGTAGAAGAAGTACTCAAATGTACTGATCATCAAACTTTACACTTTTATTATTGCTTGATGAGAAGTGTATATTCTCACACCAAGGATAAGTTATCATGCTATTTGAAAGAAAGTTTGGAGCCAAAATCTTCGATGTAGAGAAGTTTAAACTGGATAGACACGAGCAGACCTGTCTTTGCTACCTTTACTTATTGTAATTCAGCAAATTCAATAAATTATTTGTAAATTCTGAAATGAAATTTGATTACAGAATGCTGGAATTCTCTCTCTTGAGATTGAAGAAATATTCTGCAGCACCTCTCCCCCCAATGCAATTCAAATGTATTTACATTCTCTCTCTTGTAATAGAATAATATTCTCACACTGGTTAGCAATAATAACATTGCCTTGACGCAGTTGATTGTCACCGTAGAGGCAATTTTCAGTAGTGTCAAAATTATTGCTGTCACGTTTTCATTCGAAAATATAAAAAGTATCATGAATTTATCCAGTGATTCAGAATCCGATTGTGAAAATACACCACCTGAAATTAAAAGAGTACAAATTATATAATGGAAAGTTCACTACCAAAACACCCGAATAAATTGAGATTCGTAGTTTTCGTGGAAGAGAATGCCTTTAATTTAATATTCATCAAACATATTTTAGTAAGAGGCTGTATGGCTCAGATGGTATAGCATTGAGGTTGAGGGTTCAAGCCACCGCATGTCAATTTTTTTTTTAATTTAATAGTTTATTCTTATGCATCTTTGCGATAAAAAAATTAGTTCTGGTTAGTCCAGGATTAGTCCTTTCTGATAAACAGTGTTTTAAAATAGTAGTGGAAATTATATTTTGTTCGTTTCCATTTGAAAATAATTTAAAATTTTTGGTCATGGAGAAAGTATAATCTGCTACTCGGTTAGAATGAAAATTCGTGATGCTCGTGGTTCCTCCCGCTTGCCTTCGGTACCACATTTTTTTCTGTTGATCATGTGATAGAAACATACAAACCAAACTCAAGAAAACTAACTTTTTCTGCATGTGCTTCAAAGGGCACACGTGCCGGGTGACCCTTGCGAGCCTAATTTATTGCTTACCAATGATTTCATGTTGTGATCTTTGGCGTGAGGAAAATGACACATCCTAAATTTAATTGCGTGTGAGTGGGTAATGGGAAGAATCATGCACACTTGTAGCAAATAGTTATTCATTCATGATCTTCGTAGGCTTCACTTCACCAACTAGTTGAAATGGAGTACGTTTCTCATTGCCATAAAAATGATCTCGTTATAGAATTTCAATTCAGTAAAGGGCGAATTATCTTGAATTAGAAACCCTCAGCTCCCTTCTACGAACTGCCAGTGGCCGAATGTCGTATTGATTGCAGAGTTAGGCGGGAAAATCTCACGAATTTGTTCCGGGAATGTTCTGGAGGAGGGAAAACTTATTCTCCGTCGCGAGGAAAATCATCTGTTGTCGGTGCTCTGCTGAGTTAGTTGCACTTTCAGAAAAATCGACAAGAAAACTTTCACAGTGAAATATATTCAGTGACAAACGGTGTCTGAATATTGTTTAGTGTTTTCCGAATTGTGCGTGGTGATGTTTAGAGTTTCTTGAACTGTTTTTTGGGTAATTTTGAATGAATAATAATCTGTTTGGGAATATAAAATAGTCTTCGAATTCAGTATCACGAGAATTATAAGGCGGATAACAATAGACAAATGTTGTCGAGTATGACAAATCAAAAAAGTATTCAAAAAATTATATTTTGAATGTTTTCGACTTATTGGTGTTGTGAAATTAAACAAAAGTTAGTCGATTAATACATAAATATTGAATAGTCAATTTTTTATTGAACAATTCGGCTACCAAAATGAGTCATTCATAAACTTATTTGCCTTTTCTTTGAAACTTTCGATAGCAGATACAAAAGGGATAATTTTTTATCCATGAATACATGTTTAAAACATCTGTCAACTTTGAGTCGTGATTTTTTGTCAGGAGACTATGAAATTTAAATACATTTTGAAATTTATATAGTGATGAATATGCTCTGAATGTATGTTAGAAAAACAAATACACAATTATTGTTCCTTTTTTGAATAACTGAAAATTTAAAAAAAATTCATTTATTTCAATAGACAATGTTAAAAAGTCGAAAATATTTTGTCGGTTGTAGTTTTCAAGATGGAAATTTCAACGACACCATTCAAAGCATGATTTTTTATTTTTATTTATAAGCTATAAATCTAAGAAGTGAATAATAATTTTTAGTTTATGAAGAACACAAAACTTTCCAAATTAGTTACTTTATTTACAAGAATGATGTTTTCAATAATATTATATTACACTCCATGACAAAAATAATGCATATTTAGTGAACAAGATAAACCAAATAAAAAATATTTTGCAAAAAATACAGATTAATTTAAAATAAAATATGCAACACGAAATGAAGTGCCCTTGCTAGTACTTGCACAAGTTAATAAGTAATTTTTATCAAATGACTGCATCGTGACCAAAACTTTTATAGTACAGCGTGTTTCAATCTTGGAGATTTTGCACGCTTTTTAGTGCATTTGAGCAGAATCATGGTGCAGGTATAGTAACAAAAATACAGAATTTTGTCAGAAATGTATCGTTAAAAACATTATATGTAGTGTGACTCCTCAATCATTGCAGTTAGAAAAACCTGGGTTACACCAAATGGTAAATTATAAAAACGATATCACAAAGATTAACGATACAGAACACAAATTAGTTTCGAAAAGCAATTGAAGCAACTCCCATTAAAGCTCAAACACAACTTAATATAAATTTTCAGGTATGTCAGTTGCACACTTCGTATTCGAAATGTGAGGGTATTTATTCTAGCAAAAATTAATCTAATTAGTATGTGGAAAAATATTCCACTATTGAAGAGAAATGTGGTTATGAGTTAAGGTTCTGTTACATTGAGGTTGGGAATATTATTGGTTTTCATAACTTTATATTTTGTAGCACATGTTGCTATTTGTATTTCGTCTGTTAACTATTGCTGTGTAATCGGAATGAGAATATATTTTGAATTGTCGATACTACTTATACTATTAATGCATACCAGGAAAAGGGTCAGACACAATTGTGTACCCTGTGGCACACCCACGAATATTTCATGAAGTTTTTTGATGTGCTTGCAAACTGTTAAGTCAGATGGAGCAATGAAGATGAAAGAAGTGGGTTACAATGGTTTGGTATTCCTCAGAAAACACCACTTATTTTTTCAGCAATTTATCAATTTTTATTCCCAGTCTTTACACGGGGCTGTTCAAATTCGAGTCTATGCATGTGGATCTTGGTAACGGTAAGAGATAGAAGGGTGGTTAAATGGGGGCAAAGTTGCGTATTTCAGTGGTCAATTACGTGAAACAAAAAAAATCTGATCTAGCTTCTTTAATTCCAGAGTAATACAGGAAAAATCGAAAATGTCGAAATTTTTCTATTCCCTATATCTTTTTATTTTATGATGATTTTTTAAAACTTTTGGCACTTTGTCATAGCAACTTCTTGCTGTTTATCCGAATATGCAAATAAAAATTATATACAAAGTTTAGTACAAATCAAGCCACACCCTCAACCTTTCATTTTCAAATACATACCCGAATTTTTTATTGCATTTTTTCAAATGACAGAAGTCATGTTTTATATTGGTGCAATACTTTCATCTGGACTACAGTGTGTTTTGAGAATATTGAAATATTTCCTCTAAAATTTCAAAAAATTAATTCATAACAGCGGTAATTGAAAAATGTAAATTTGCCATCAACTCACCAGTTATCCTCTGACATTTTCACAGCTATTAGAGAAAATGGGGTATTGAACGCCTGTGGTGTCACTCAATGAGAACGAAAGAAGTTTTCCCCATCTAGGAATGAAATTACTAGTGTGGTGAAGTGGAAATATTCTTTTGATCTTACAGATGTTGGAGAGTTGAAAAAATGTTGAAATTCCACTGTTTCATACTAACATAACATTTTGTAGTTCAGATAAAAATTCAATACTGAACACGACTCTATTTTTTATTGTACTTTTGAAATGCCTAGAGGTTATTATTTAATAATAAAAAGTTGAGGAACCCATTAAATTGTTAAAATCTCGGGGATTGACTGGGGCGCGAGTCCTACAGGATTTACTGTTGCGTTCAAATTATCAGTGCAGCTCCTAAGGGGGCGTATGGAGTAAGTAACACAGCCTACCCAGAACATATAGTGGCTAATGATCTTAGCAATCGATGCCACTATAATCACCTAAAAAAAGTGCTCCCATTTGTACGATACTTAGTGAATAATTGTTATTCGCTTATTTGGATAGTACACAAGGAGTTGCTGTGGCAACGCGCCATAAGTTTTGAAAAAACTTCCCAAAATAAGAAGATATAAGCAAAAAAAGAATTTAGGATTTTTCAATTTTTTCTTTATAGCTCGAGAACCGAAGAAGAGCGACATAAGTTTTTTTGTTTCACGTAATTGACCTACAAAATACGCAACTTTGCCCCCATTTAACCACCCTTCTTTCTTTCACGAATTTACGAAAGCGTAGAAGGGTCAAAAAGAATAAAAAATTATAATTCCGACTTTGCAACTTAGAAAGAGCTGAAGGAACGGGAACTAGAAACAACCAGTAAGAAGGCTGTACTCCAGAAAACACTTTCAGAAGGACTTATTCAGGTAGTGGGAGACTCCGGAACTTTTTCATTCGAAGTTTCTGGAATTCGATAATCAAAAACTCGACTAAACCAGGAAATCCTTGGAAAACAAATTTCTAGTACCTAGGTTTGAAATGAGAACTTCAACAAAATTCGGTGAGCCTCGAAAAAGAACTTCAATACAACTGGAAGAGTCTGAAAGAAAAGCTTCTTAAAAATACGGGGAGTCTGGAGGATGAATTTCCAGAAAACTTGAAGAATCTGAGAGAAGAACTTCAACAAAATTCAAAGACTTTTGAAGAGAAATTCCTAGCGGAACTTTATGGGAATTCACGAAGCCTAGAGGAAAAGCTCCTAGAAAATTCAAAGATTTTGAAGAAGGAACTTCAAGATAATGTGAGGAGCCTGGATGAAAAACTTCTTTCGGAGGGCTTGAAAGAACTTTACGAAAATTCAAAAACCTAGGCATAGGCTCGAGTTTGAATAGACCTGTATATTCTATCACAAGTAATTTTCTCTGTCTACTAGAATGATTCCGATAGATGAATCTATTCTGAGAATATTATGGATAGTGTTACCATTCCTGTTAGTGTTTCTTTGGCCTCGAGTTTGTACATAATCGGTAGTTAGGTTCTACCATTTGAATTGTTTTGCTTCTACCTGCTCGATTTGAAAGCAAAATGGTCTCTTTGAGATGACGAACGCTATAATTGTCGATATCCTCCGTATACTGTCAACCGATAGATCAGATCTTCCTAGAACAAATAAGTACCTACCGGTTCTCTCTGATTGCTGTTTGACTTATGTCATGACAGTTCCATTTGCCCTAGTCATATCCGTTAAATTTGGTCAGCTGATCAGTGAGTTGTCACAGATCCTCAGAGCAAACAAATTGGTTGGGAGTTCGTACATTTTTTTGTAAAATTTGTTGTTACAAATCACCCAGGTTTTCAAGGAAACCCCTTCAAAAACACAGCTTAGGGGACCAAGGGAAATCTGGGACCTATATGTACAAGTAGAATCCGAACCACTTTAACTCAGTGGTAGGCGATGGGGATCGAACTCAGGCCACCAATAATTCAGTTACGAACAAACCCGAAATATCATACTTTTCTGTAAACTAAACAATGACCTACAGTTTCATAACTGGATAAAAATCTATTAAAAAAAGAAATACGAGTGTAATAAGAATGAATTCGTTTATTCGATTACTGACATATTAACGTTCATACCTACATTGAAAATCCACATCAGTTTAACAATAAAATAAAAAAACTATATGAACTTTGCAACAACAAAGACGAATTTCTGTAGGTGCAATTTTTTTTATTTTCTGATAACAAGCCAATGTGGGTATTTTCTGGGCAATATATGACATTGAAGTCTCACATTCATCAAAATTATGAAATTTAAATCATGTTTCGTTCGAATCGATAGAACGAAAGATTCGAAAAATAAAAAAAAAATGGAAAAAAGTCGAAGTGACAGTAGAGAGTCCAAATTTGGAACAAATATATAAAATTGGAAACAGAGCAAGTTTTTTCTTTGGTATTTTTCGAAATTTCCAAAAAAAAATTGATTTTTTGACGAATTTCGAAAAAAATGTCAAATTTGACAGGTTTAGAGTAGCACATGAAAAAAGGAAAGATGCTGTATTTTACTCATCTTTCAAGCACAAACTAACTGCGCAGTCAAATTTTCTTTATATCTATTAATAAAAAAAACCTTCCATATGTTGCGAACTTTATGTGTGACAATGTATTTATAGACATTTTTTCAAACGAAAATTGAGAGCACTGCGAGAGGTTTCAAGTTGCTTGTATGATACGAGTACCCAAACATATCATTATTCATTCATTACCCACTAAACATAGCGAAATGAGCTCTGCATAACCCACTCTGATTGACCCACAAAGACTTTGACGAGCTGCTCCTACCAAAATGGCCCAGTTTGTAACTCACATCCAACCAACTCTGATGGAATCGTCCCATCATCATATACCCCACACTCATCATCATCACAAAGACCATCACAAAGATCATCATCACGGTAAAGATTCCCATGGAAAAGAAAAGGACCACCACATCCACACGAAGAGTCCACATAAAGTGGACCATCCACCTCCTGAACACCACAGCATGACGGGGCATGCGAGAGAATACCCGGTATTGCCCTATTCCCCCAACGACCACCACCACCACGAGGTTGACCACCAACACATTGAAGGGGGCGGCAAGAGAGACTCCGGTCACTACGTCGATTCTCATGGAGTTCCCCATACATTCGAGCTGCATTTCATTGACTCCCAGGGGATACACAGGGACTATCACGGTCATGGGGAGAAGGAGAAACACAAAAAATCTCCTTACAGAGAAGGGTTCATCCGGCCAACGCCTCCGCAGTCCATTGATATTCAACCGGTACATTTCGAGAACAAACTATATGTGAGTACATTTTGCATGATGTTAACAGTCGATACATTCCGTGTTACTTATTACGTTTTTCCCGCTGCTTGTTGACATTTTTCAAAATTTGCCTGAATTGAAGTTTGTTTTCTTACTTTCCCTTCCTTCATGATTATTCGTTCCGCTATTTCATTCTATGTTGCTTGTGCGCGTAACTAAGTTACCGAATAAACAGACAACTATAACATTCAAAAAGTCTCATAACTTCAAAGTTGATATAAATGAAGCTGAAGGTATTACTTGTCAAAGTCAAAGTCATTATTACCCTAGGCATATAAATGACACTATTTACATTCCGTTGTCAAGATGAAAAAACGAATGATATAGGCCATTCACCTGTTTTGTTGCTAAACAGTGTCGGCAGCGGGAAAAGTATATTAAATTTCCTACATACAGGTTGTTCATTAAGTACTTGTACAAACTTTGGATGGTAAATCTTTGAATAATTTCAAAATAAAAAGTCCATACGAACTTATGTCCGCAATTGTTTCGTTTCGAAATATAAGGTGTTGAAGTTAATATTAGACTCTTAATTGTTTTGAGTAGCAATCGCAAAAAAATACATTTTCAGCACAAAATTTGGTTAAAGTATTTTTTTAGGAGAGAAATCAAAATTTGGCATCAATTTTTGTGTAGCATTTAGAGGGCGTTGCGTACGCTATCATAATTTATTTTAATTTGTCCTAACTTTTACAGCTTTTCTAAGCAAAAAAGGTATACCCGCTCAGTTTTTGTTAAGTTCTGAGCAACTTCCTCTGGCGCCTCAGTGACCCCATAACTTGGATCTATGCAGAATTTTGCAAATCTCCCAAAAACGGTTTTCTTCAGCATTTTTGAGCCGATATACTTTTTTTGCTAATAAGAGGTGTAGGAATGAGATTTGAATATAATCAATCCCAAAAGTTTACTGTCAAAAAACTCATGGCAAATTGTAAAAAAAAAATTCTATAAATCAGCCAGGTTTTTGGAATACACCCCACAGAAGCAAATCTTGTCCGAGCAAGGCAGATCCGGGACCTGCTAAAATAAAAGTGGATTGTGAACCACTTCAGCTCAGTGGTAGGCGGTGGGGATCGAACTCGAGTCGTCTGGATGGGAAGCAAACACTCTAACACCACGACCACTTAACTTTAATTAATATAAATAATGATAGCGTAAGCAGCGCCCTCTAAATGCTACATACAAATGAATAACAAATTTATCACCTCATAGAAACCGAGTTTGCCAAATTTCTTGCAAAACATATATTTTTGGAAAAAATTACATAAAATAATATAAAATGAAACATTTCATATGAACTTTTATTTCGAAATCAGTCCATATACGTTCGTTCATCTTGGATCCATCTGTGTACCGTGTACCACACAAGCAATGATATAGTATTATACCAAAAAATGGGGAGAAAAGGGACCATGATGCCCTTCTTGTACGCCACTGGTAACAACTGGAAATATGTTTTCTTTGTCGAAATGAAGCACCTTTGAACACAAATATTTTTTCAAATTTTATTGAAAAATTTTGGAAACTGTGGAAGTTATGAATAAAAATTACTCTCAATTTTTCATATTCAACACCCTGTATCTCTGCAACGAACGACATTAATTTGAAGAAAGAAATATCAGAAAAGTCCTATTTATTTTTCAAAGGGAATCTTCTTTTTCAATTTGGCACCAAAGTTTCGAGTCACCCTGTATACTCTCGTTATTGGGCATCCAACAGGCGTAAGCCTGTTGCATGCATCATGCCTGAAATAAAAATAATAATAAAATAAATAAATAATCACAAGTCGAGCGGAGTTAAAAATATCTATCATTTCAATAATTTTGTGAAACTGTAATTTTGTAGAAAAAAAATTCGTTAATTTGATCTTGATTTCAAACACAGGAGTTTAATTTAATTTGGCTAGTAGTACCAATAATATGAAACTCGTTTGATAAAATCAATTTGTGGTGAAATAATCACATACTGTCCAACATTTTCAGTAAATTTTAAAGTGCGTTCACAGTGCCCGTTTCGGGATTTTTGCAGGAGGCATGATTCATTCAGCCAGCTAAATCTTTCTGTGATATATTAAGATTAAGGTTGGGATTAATAAGAAGCTTTAGTGCTTCTTGGAACCTCTCCACTGTGACCATTACAGATCTATTGTGTGTGCCATCATGTTATGTCTTCCTTGTCTTACCCGACCTTATTACTGGACTCCATAGGTCAGAACATATTCCCAAATGGTCGAAAACCTTAGCCTAATCAGACCTTCGCAGTAGCACAGTCTGTGTACAGAGGTTTACAGTGGTTATTTGATGAACTCTTTGGCCTGTTTCATTCCTGGTGCCTTCTTCTACCATTTACGACACTGCTTTTTTCACCAAATTCCTGTTATTTGTTTCTTTGGCGCTTTTGCTATACCATAGAAAGGTTCTGGACCAATGAGAGTACGTCGTGCTTCTTCTCGGGCTAGTGAATTTACCTCTTCATTACCCTTGTAACCTGTGTGACTTGGTTCACAGGCTAAGGAGGACAGTTTGTTTCGGCTGCCCAACTCTTGTAGGGTTTTCAAGCAATCCCAAACTTGTATGAAATCAATTTGCATGAAGCTGATTGATTTCATAGCCGCTTCGCTGTTGGAGTATGTGGCGATGGTAGTTTCCTTAAAATATTTCCTTAGCAGCTCTACTGCACATTGAAATATTGCTGCGACTTCTTCCTGGAATATCTTCACCTGTTTGCCCAAGCACAGTGTCTTCAGCTCGGCTTCTGTGATAGATACACCCACCATGGATTCAATAAGAAAATTTAAGAAAGAGTTACTCCATGGGAATTTTCTTCCAAAAAGGAGTCACAAAAAGGGGTCGTTTGCAAAGTGTAGAGTAATTTCATCTTCCTGTACTTGGTATTGTGAGGAGTTAATTATTTACCGACCGCCACCCTGAATTGGGACGTCCAGTATAGGCCAGCCGTGAGTCATACATTATAATTTGTATATATAATTTATTGAGTTCTTGAAGAAAAAACTTCTGGCTAACGGAGGGCGAGAGATATAGCGTGTAAAATAAGGTAGGTGGGGAGATGAACAAGACGGAAAATGAATTTATTCACTCCGGAATAGAACTACAATTTTGGTAAAAATTGACTGGTGTGTGTTTATCCTTGTGAAATATTATATTAATTGGTGTCAAAGTGAAACCCAATGTTGGATTAGAAGGTAGGAGTTATATTATTACTTTGTAACTGTTGAATATACTCTGAAATAAAAGGGATACAATAATTATTTACTGAAATAAATTTTGGAGATTCTAATCAAAGGAACAGGTTGTTGATCGATAATGTTACTCTTCTTCGGGTTTGTTGGCCGTCGTGATATGGAATTGCTTCCTAACGTTTCGCCCGCACGAGTGGCTGGCTTCTTCTGAGGTTCCATCTTGAAAGATTTCCGATGACTGGTTGGTTCGGGATCTAAGCGCATATTTATATGTCCGGCTGGTACCTGCAATTATTACGTTCTTATCGTCCGTTCCTGGGTGACAGCGGGTCCCTCTTATCTTTTCCTGATCTAAGGCTTTGTTGTATTTTCCTGGTGGGCCTAAATACTGTTTTAATATTGTGCTTTTCAAGGAGTTTTCCTATTCTGTCCGTAACCTTAGGGATGTACGGTAGATAAGCGCGCGCGACTGTTTGAGCTTCCTCTCTATTTTGGGACGTTGACTTCTTTGGTTTCATGGCTCTGTTGATCTCGGTATCACTATATCCATTCGATCTGAAGGCCACTTGAAGGTGTTTTAATTCTTCTTGTAGATGTTCTGGCTCACATATTCTTCGAGCACGTTCTGTCAGTGTGGAGATGACGCCTCGCTTTTGACTCGGGTGGTGGTTTGATAGTGCATGAAGATATCTATCCGTATGTGTCGGTTTTCGGTATACTTTGTGGGTTAGATTTGTGCCACATCTTTCTATGAGTACGTCTAAGAAGGCTATCTGTTGTTCTTGTTCGGTTTCCATGGTAAATTTGATGCTAGGATATTGAGAATTGAGGTGATCAATATCCTAGCATCAAATTTACCATGGAAACCGAACAAGAACAACAGATAGCCTTCTTAGACGTACTCATAGAAAGATGTGGCACAAATCTAACCCACAAAGTATACCGAAAACCGACACATACGGATAGATATCTTCATGCACTATCAAACCACCACCCGAGTCAAAAGCGAGGCGTCATCTCCACACTGACAGAACGTGCTCGAAGAATATGTGAGCCAGAACATCTACAAGAAGAATTAAAACACCTTCAAGTGGCCTTCAGATCGAATGGATATAGTGATACCGAGATCAACAGAGCCATGAAACCAAAGAAGTCAACGTCCCAAAATAGAGAGGAAGCTCAAACAGTCGCGCGCGCTTATCTACCGTACATCCCTAAGGTTACGGACAGAATAGGAAAACTCCTTGAAAAGCACAATATTAAAACAGTATTTAGGCCCACCAGGAAAATACAACAAAGCCTTAGATCAGGAAAAGATAAGAGGGACCCGCTGTCAGCTGCTGGGGTATATCGTATACCGTGCACTTGCGGGAAAGTCTATATCGGAACCACGAAAAGATCCATGGGAACAAGACTACATGAACACAGGAGAAACTGTAGATTAGGTCAGACGGACAAGTCAGCTGTTGCAGAACACGCGCTGAGTGAAGGGGACCACAAGATACTGTTTGAAGACGTTAAACTTCTTGCTCCTGACCAGGGATATCACAATCGGCTTATACGAGAAGCAATTGAAATCCATAAACATACGGATAATTTCAATAGAAAAGAAGAGACACTGACCCTCAACCGAATTTGGAATCCATTACTTAGTCAAGCTAGGAAAAGAACAGCCGAAAGGAATATACCTGCAACCCCAATACTGAGAGATAATTTAATTCCAGGAACGGACGATAAGAACGTAATAATTGCAGGTACCAGCCGGACATATAAATATGCGCTTAGATCCCGAACCAACCAGTCATCGGAAATCTTTCAAGATGGAACCTCAGAAGAAGCCAGCCACTCGTGCGGGCGAAACGTTAGGAAGCAATTCCATATCACGACGGCCAACAAACCCGAAGAAGAGTAACATTATCAAAAATCCCGGCCGCGAAAGCCTCAATCAATATATCAGGTTGTTGATCGTCCAATATTAACGAAGGAAATCGTGTGGAGAGTGGATAGTGCCTAACACATTCGTTTGGAAGAAGTTTAGGTGAAATTCCGTTAACCTAGTAGCCACAAGCTATCAAAGAATTTTATTTTAGAACTTTCGCAGTTTGGTCTCCTGAAAAAAATTTACGGATTCATTTAGGTACTGAACATAAAATGTAAATAAAATCTTAAAGTCTTAAGTCATTTTGGAGATATGGGCCTATTTTGGAGTAGCGACTGGCATTTTTAGGACACATTTCTACCGCGAAGAAACCGGAAGAAACAATAAAAATTCTTCCTTCTTGTCACCAGCAGAACGTAAACAACATTACTGACTTGTTTCACACTTTTCTTCATTGAAATTTATGTGAAAATACTCATCCTTCTTTTATGACCACATAAACAACGAATCTAGGCAAAATGGTTAGTGAATTTCATTCATATCAAGTTGGTAACAGGAAAAAAACGTGAGTGATTAATTTCCTATTCATGTTGAAGTTAAATGGCTAGAAAAATTTTCTGTGAAAATATGCAAATATCGATGTTACCAACCTGACATGAATAAATTCACTAAACACTATGTATGAATTTGTTGTTTTCGATGATCTTTTGAATAACCAATGCCGTTTTTAATAAAAAATTGTGTAAAGCGGGCGAATTAGGGTGTGTAGATTGTGCTAGTGTTAAGAAGGAAGAATTTTGAGTGTTTTTTCCGGTAGTAAGAAATGCCAGTCATCACTCCAAAATAGGCCCATATCTCCGAAATTACTTGAGACCGCCAAAAATTTTATTTAGATTTTATGATCAGTAAATGATGCCGTAATTTTTTTTTGGATAGCTTGTGTTTATAGCCTTGCTCTTATTTCAATAATACGGGGTTTTTCTTTGGTACTGAATATTAATATCTTGTTGATATTGCATATATCTTGAAACGGTAAGGTAGTGTTTTGTTAATCTGTTATACAGTGTTTTCATTTTGATTCTGATTTTTTGAGCTAACATGTCGAATAAAAGAGAAAATTGTAGTGTTTTATGTTAATACGAAGGCGTAGAAGGGCCACAAGCATTTTTTTTTTCAAATCCCGACATAAATCTCGAACCCAAGGCTTTAAAGTCGGACCCCCGACTTTAATCTCGGACCCCCGACTTTAATATCGGACCCTCGACTTTAAAGTCGGACCCCCGACTTCAATCTCGGACCCCCGACTTTAATCTCGGACCCCCAACTTTAATCTCGGACCCCCGACTTTAATCTCGGGCTCCCGACTTTAATCTTGGACCACCGACTTTAATCTCGGGATTACTCAAATCAATTAGGAATAAGTACTTTGAAGGAGGCTTACGTATATGTTATTCCACCCCATGAAAGGAGTGATGAAAACACATTGTAAATTACCTGTAAATATAACTTTTGAACTCATCAAAGTTATCTGTAAAACTATAACAAATATAATAATGCATTATTTGAATCTGAATGATTTGTTCTCTAAGAATCAGAATGGGTTCATGATTAACATCTATTGAAATTGCGTCATGTTATCTACTCAGTTATGTTCATCAACAACTTGACAACAATTAAATCTGTAGACAGCTTTGATACGGTGTATTCTGGAATATTGGGCATCAAGCTATTTTATATTGACTGGGAGAAATAATGTATGGCAAATCAAAGAATGATAATGAGATGCTACGATGTGAGATCAAATGTATAAGTGATGTGTAATTGGGTGTTCCTCAAGGATCAGTTCTAGGACACCATATTTTTATACTCTACGTGAATAATCTAGCCAAATATCTAACAAATGACCAAAATCGACTAATCTCAACATCTGAATCTGTTGATTTGTTGTATGAGATCAGCATGGGTTCAGGATGAACATCTTTCGAAATTGCGTCATGTCAACAACAACATATCCATCAATCCAATAATTGACTAACCCGTTTTTTAGCACTACCGAAAGAGTGAAGTTCTTAGGTTTAGTGGTAACATTTACAGGCAAAGTTATTGTGCATTCTATAGTTGTGGACAGTCCTAAAATTTTGCGGGGACTCTAAAAACGCCCCGTTACAAAGAATTTTTGCAAATAGCTTGTTGTTCAACTCTCGACATGAAATAGGATTTGTTTAGTCTCGAGCAAATAATGTCTATTCGGGAGTCCCAAATTAGTCTTTTATCTCAATGAAGACCTACGAACTTCACTTCTTCGCTAGGGTTATAATTTCTTGGGTTGATGTTTATGTCCCTTCTTAGACGAAAGTTGATGGTCATTGATCTGTCTACATTGAGAATAAGTTTCGGGGGCATTAGGTCATCTACATGGTCTCCTTGACTTGTGATCATCGTATCGTCAGCATATCTTGGTACATGAGCATTTATAACATATTGGGGTACATCATTCACGTATAGTACAAAAAGAAGGGGTCCAAGAATTGATACTTGGGGTACACCCAACTGCACATTTTATATACATTTGATCTTGAATTGTAGCACCTTACTATAATTTCTTTTTTATTCGTCATATATGATTTCACCCAGTCAACAATATTAATAAGAATCCCAAGAGGCGAAAGCTTGATACCCAATATTTGAAAACACATGGTATGGAAACCATTCAATTGATCTAATATAAAAGAGATCACAAACTTATTGATGTCAAGTTGTCGATGAACATAACTGAGCAGATGACATGACTCAGATTGAATGAATATGTTTATTCTCAACCCATGCTGATGCTTACACAAAAATTCAATCACATTTATATATTTCATTATTCATCAGTAGCTGAGGTATTTGGCAGTGCAGCTTCTGGCTTGCATTGGACAATCGTTTGAGGCCACAATACGCAAGAATCTTTAGTCTCAATAACATAGGTCTCTTCAAGCAGCCACATGACTAGTAAAGCAAATGTGATGTTAGTTGTCTGGATGCCAATCCCACGTATCGTTAAGTCACCCCAGAGCGCCACGGCAAATAATAATAAAAGCTGTCCTCTACACGCACATGTTATGCCTTTGAGTATACTGAATGAGTGTTTATGAGGAAGTATTATTATTTGCTATTATTTCCACAGATACTTTCAATAATGAGTTCAAAATTGATATTTGCCAGTTATTTACAATGTCTTTTTGTGACTTTTTTTATGGCGTGGAATAATATATACGTAAGCATTTTTCAAACTGCTTATTCCTAACGTATTTGAGTTATCCCGAGAATAAAGTCGGGATCCCGAGATTAAAGTCGGGGGTCCGAGATTAAAGTCGGGGGTCCGACTTTAATGTCGGGGGTCCGAGATTAAAGTTGGGGGTCCGAGATTAAAGTCGGTGGTCCGACTTTAAAGTCGGGAGTTCGAGATTAGAGTCTTGGGTCCGAGATTGAAGTCGGGGTCCGACTTTAAAGTCGGGGGTCCGAGATTAAAGTCGGTGGTCCGACTTTAAAGTCGGGAGTCCGAGATTAGAGTCTTAGGTCCGAGATTAAAGTCGGGGTCCGACTTTAAAGTCGGGGGTCCGAGATTAAAGTCGTGTGTTAAGTTTTATGCTGCCTAGTAAAAATTTTTATAAATTATCAACTGTCCAAATTATTGACTCAACTTACTTTTTTTCAAATGGTGTACACTGTATATATACTTTTTTTTCTGATTATGAAAATATTTCACACTTTTAGGGCAAACTGTTGTAAATATGATGAAAATTGTGATTTAGAAAATCAAGATACCTGCGTTTATTATTTTGTTTCCAATAATTGTCATGGTTTCTATAGTTATAGTCATTGTGCATTTATTATGATATAGATGATTTTCTGGTTTTAGAACTCAATCACCGAGTGAATTATTCAAGTCTAACAGCAACAAATTCGTTGAAAAATAAAATAAATACAATTTACAAATAGCAAAAAATTTTCAGTTAAAACTCTGTTATGCAGTCATAAGTGCTGCTCCACTTCACCTCCTTCATTTTCAGCATGTCCTCTAATTTTTAACAAAGTGACTCTGTTGTTTTGCACCTGTCGAATGGCATTCCTAAATCTCATGTTTAGATCGCCCAAAGAATAACATGGCGTAGAAATGACGATATTGTTAACGTGAACCCATGAGAAAAAATCACACGGTGTTAGATCGGGACTATTAGGAGGCCATCTAATAGTACCCGGTTTTCAAATCCATTGTGGATATTTTCTATCCATGCAAGAACATTTTAACTGGGACAACACAATGTGGCTGTGCCCCATCCTATTGTCAAATTAAATATCTTGATATTGCTAGAGGTAAATTATTAATAATAATAATAATAATAATAATACTCCCTCATAAACACTCGTTGAATGTACCCAAAGGCATAGCCTGTGCGGGTAGAGGACGGCTATTATTATTATTTGCCGTGGCGCTCCGGGGCGACTTACTGATATTGTCAGTGGTGTATTCATTTTTCAGCTGTAGGAAAACCCGGAAAACCTACAGCACCACCCCGGGTGGTCGGTGCTCACTTCAATTTAGCACCAGACGTCCATATCTATTACTATAATTCACCAATTAATCAGCACCAAATACGAATGGATTGCCTACCTTGATACTTAATTTCCTATATTTGAAGAGGACCTGAATCAGACCAGTTGTGTCTATTTTAGTCTATTGTGGCATCCCTTTGAATGATTTCTACGATACTTATGTCTGGAAAATTGCAATCGATTTCCTTTTGCGCTGTTGTCAACTTTTGCACACTTTTTAGCTTGTATGGCTGAAATTTGTATTTTTTGTACACTGACAATTTTCTGAATAAATTGTTTAATGAATTTTGAAGATTGTTTCTAAGATATGCTGAAATATTCATTTCTGTTTCTTCTGTCATAACCGTTTTTGGCCTAACATATTTTTTCTATGCAGGCTACCAGATTCGAAAAGCTTCTTCAGTCTATAAAAATTATTTTAGATCGAGCTCTTTTACCTGAATATTGCAGTCTATATCTTCCACGAGCTTTTGTAACACTACCACTTTTTTGATAAATATCGAACATAAAACATTTTTCTTCTATGGTATATATCATTCTGTTTATTGGCCAACAAACTGCCAAGGAACAATATTCACGTATGCTTGGAAAACGTGGGTATCTTGATGTTTTAGAAAAATTACAATTTCATTCATATTTACACTAATATTCGATATTTACAGAAAGAATTGAGAAGTGTGGCATATTTCCGTAATCAAAAAAAAAAAGTAGTCTCAAATATTTAATGATATAGGTATACCATTTGAAAAATTAAGTTGTGTCCATAAGTTTGACATTGACATACGACAATCTTTAAAAATTTTGACTGGACAACATAAAACTTAACGAAAAATACTACAATTTATTTTTTATTCATTCTAATTATATTTTACAGCTTTTTCAAAGTGGGACAAATCAAAATGAAGGCACTATATACATGAGTCCCAGCACATTGGAATTGAGGGAATGATCGCTCAGGTTATCAATCGAGAATCAAAGACTGTGTGTGAAGTTACAAGTCATTTGGTGGTTGGCATGTAACGTGACTGTGTGAGAAGTTGCATATCACCATTACCTCATTTTCAGTCTGGAGATGTGTGAGAAGTTACAAATCTGTGATATATATTGAAAATATGATAACTAGTAACAAGCCTGATATGAGAGTACATTGATTTTGCAACGTGCCTGTGTGAGAAATTGCTCCTCAAAGCTCCTTAATAGGTCTAGTTTCAGAAGATAACGAAAATAAGACTTTCTTGATTTAGAGAAGCATCTGTTGTGTTTTGGCTCATGATATCTGCCCTTTAGGTGTAGAAGAAATCATGACCCTGGAAACTTGAGAATTTTTTTACGTATAACATATGTGCATCTATAAATTCATAGTCACAATTATTTTAGATGTTACTAAATCTATTTTTCATGACCAGAGGCATCAACACAATGAGTTTTTCCACCCAGAATAAAAATCTGACGTTATGGGTATCAAGACTAATTTTTCTCAATACTATACAATGCCCTTATCTGTCTAGTTACATGTGCAATGAACAATGAATTAAGGGTCATTTTACTAATTCAATTCAAAACATTTATTACTCCCAACATTTGAAATTGTCTCTTTATCAGTCAAACTGTTCAATATTTCATCAAAGCCAAATGAATCACCATAACAGATAATAGCACATACGTAATTCGTTCGACGTGTAATTTAATGATGCCATACAATATTCTGTCGCAGCTCAGGTGCCGATCGATGTTCGATTATGGGATGCCGGGTGTTAAAAACTGATTTCGGGTGATCTTCGGAAACGATATCTTTGTCAAGCATCAGATGGAGACTCGTGTTTTCGATTACATTATCAGCTATAAACAATTGATAAACTTGAAAGTTATATTTCATACCAGGTGACACAGGAGATCGTTGTTTTTTATGTATGAAGAGATAAAAATTAGAAGTTCATTCATAGGAAGTAGTTAATTATTTTTTTTTCAACTACCCTTATGACCGAAGGTAACCCCCAGCTTTCTTTTCCCAAGCGTCAAAGTGTCTATTTTCCTAGCTTATTATCTTTTTTCTTAACAATGTATCCCGGTATCTCAAATTGGTATTCGTTTCTTGATTGGCTCTTGAATTGAATTTCGTTTGAAAGCAGCAAGTTGGCCGTGAACAGAATTCCATGGCAATATGGAAGGCTTTGAAATCCAAAGATAATTAGTTATAATATAATAGTGATGATAATATTTACTCTCTTTTAAGCACTGGTAGAGTGTACCCAAAAGCATAGCCTGTAGTTGTAGAGGACGGCTATTACTATTATTTGCCTTGGCGCTCCAGGGCGACTCACTAATTTTTGGTGGTGTATTAATTTTTCAGCTATAGAAACACCCTAAAAACTTATGGCACCACCTCAGGTGTGTCGGTGAGCACTCCAAGCAATCATCAGAGGTCGGGATGGGCATCTAGGCAACTCACTTGCTGTAGAACGAAGCATGATTGAAATCGATGAACTGGGCAAAAATTCTCGCGCACAGTGGTCTCGAACCTCCATCCGATGCGAGCAGAAGTTCCACGGCCGGAGACCTTAACCGCTGAACTACTCGACATCCATTTGTTAACCTATTGTAACGATGTTAAAGGCCGGCCCTGTTCGCTAATCAATTGCCTCGGCTTATAAACAACATATTCACGTTCGCTAATGACTCATCACGTTCAAGAAGGAACGAAAACTAGCCCGAATGGGACCGTCGCTTCTATTCGCTTTTTTAATTCAATGAGTTTTTCCTTTATTTTGGTTTCGAAGTCATCTTTGATTTTTTCACTAATAGTTTTCTTCATTTTGTTCATTTCTGCCCCGACTTCATCTTTGATTTTTTCTACTCTCGTGTTCATTCTGTCTAGCTCTGTCTCGACGGTTCAAATTCTTTCTTTCAACCGGTTTGCTACACCACAAAGTTTTTTTTTTGAAACTCTTCGAATTATCAAGAAGCTTTTCTTCCAAATTTTATGAATTTTCTTGAAGCTTTTCTTTCAATCCATGCGAGTTTTCTAAAAGCTTCAATTCTAGATTTTTTGAATTTTCTTCAAGCTTTTCTTCCAGATTTTTTGAATCTTCTAGAAGTTCTTCTTTCAGAGTATTCGAATTTTTCAAAAATTCATCTTACAGATTTTTTAAGATGATCAAGTTTTCTACAAGTTTTTCCTCCAGATTTTTTGAATTTTGTAGAAGATTGTTTTTCAGACTTTTTGAATTTTGAAGAAATTTTTCTTCCGGACTCACCGAATTTTGTTGAAGTTCATCTTTAAGAGACTTTGTAGTTCGTTCAAGTTTATTCATAATCGAGCTCAAGTCAATTCAAGGAACTTCGAATAAGAACGTTTCGGAGTCTTCTCCTTCTTCAGTCAGTCCTTCTGAAAGTCTTTTCTGGTGTACGGCATTCTTTCCAGTTGTTTCTAACTCACGCTTCTCTAATTCTACTAACTTTTAGGTCGACTAGGCGAACTCTCCTTGGAAACATTTTGTCCTTGATCGATGTCTATAATTTTTGTCAAGTTTATCTCTTCGTCTTCCAAGGACTCTGTTAGTAGCCTGTTGAGATCGTCGAGTGCTAAGTCTGTTGACTTGCCTGGCTGATACGCCTACTAGCGTTCGTTGAGCTGGCTTGTTTGTAGGTCCTCATCTCCTATATTTCCATTTACCAGCTTTTACAACGTTTCGAGTGGTAAAGATATGCCTTGGGTGTATTGTCGTCTACTCTCCCTACTTTTGGGAGATAAATGGCTCCCACCTCTTGCCACATCATAGGTATACGTCGTAATGCTATAGCTTTGAATATATGGCACAGATCTGGAATTAGTATTTCCTGTTCTTTTTTTTCTACTATTACAGGGGATTTGTACCGATTTGGACTGATAGCCCACCTGACTCTGTTTGGTCTCGATATTTCCGTAGCCAGCCTCCTTTCCAAAGCTGTTGACCTGTTTGGCTTGCTTCTGGTGCTTTATGCTGCTATTGGCTTAAAAAATTACCGGGGCTGAAAAGTGTGCTTCTTTGAGCATCTTTAGACTTTTCTCAAATGTTGTCGAATAGGTATTGTCATTCTTTTTTAAGAGACCTACTTGGTTCACAATACCTTCTTTGGCTAATACCTCATGGATTCTCGAGCACATGGGGGTATCTATGACCTCTTCGCAGATTCTCTTCTACGATTGTTGTTATGTGGTCCAATCTTCGTTGGTTTTGCTCAGTTGTCAAGCTTTTGCACCACACCTCTGAGGAATTCCAGTTGCTCATTCCACCAGGGTGTTTTGTTGTTTTGTTGCCATGTTTTCTCAGGCCAGCTTTCCTCGTAGGCATTGACTATTGCCTTGCTCACTTGGTCTACTGCATTCTCAAGGCTGTTCTTGTCGCGTATTCCAGTCGCGGACCTCTCAAGAGATAATGAGCGACGCGAGTATATTTCCCAGATAGTTTCTCTTGGGATTCTATATTTGACTAAATTACGTGGTGTTGTAACTATATCGAATCTGATCTGTCGAAGGTTAGTCCGATACGTGGCAGTTGGCAATATTATCCCCAGATTTTTTCGACGTTAGAGTTATGTCCAAAACTTCTTTCCTCGCTGCTGTAACGAGAGTTGATGCATCAGCTATTAGCAATCTTTTTCTAAGAATAAACTGTAATAGCGACTCACCTCTTAGGTTGACATCTGTGCTTCCCCATAGTATATGGTATGCATTGCATAGCATCCTATTAGGAGTTGGAGGTTTGCCGTTGCTGCATAGGCGATGACCTCGCCTAGTACCGGTGATGGGCATGCCTCCTCGCCTGGGAAATAAGCCGAGCTCAATATCCAGCTTTTGTTTCCTTCCTCCGTAGGCGGAGTTAGGAGACCTGTAACAACATCACCGGTTCAAACCACCGCTATCAGTGTACATCCAACTTTATTACTGTATAAGATACAGGCTCTAGGTTCATTGTTACTTTCTTTATATAGAATCTTACCTTGGTTCCAAATCTGCTATTCTCCCTCTATGAAGCCAGGGTTTCTGCAAGAGGGCAAGATCCAGCCTTTTCTTATTGAACCTCTTGCATACCATGACGCTAGATGCTCTAGCATGATGGAGGTTCAATTGTAGTATCCTCATCCTGTGCTTTGGGTTTAGTTCTGAGAGTTTCATGTTTATTCATATTATCCTCAAGAAATAGAGATTTGTGTACCCGGATCACAATAATAATAGTCGAAGCTAAGTAATTACTGTAATGGTATTCACCAATATCAAAATTTCCATATCATTTTCTGAATTGTGTACCTCAATTACAACACCATTTGTCATTGTGTCTCGACAGTATTGAACCTATTTTTTGGCAGCAACAAATCTCGATAGAAAAATGTTCTGTTTACGAAAGTGAAACTTCTGGAATTATTCAGGTGAAAATTTTGAAAATTGTATCGATTACTCGAAATTTGTACATTATTTCAAAGCTATAATCAACTATTTTTTCTATGGAAATGTTCAAAAGAGGAAGACGAATATATTTAAATTTCTTCGAATTATTTCAAGTGCGTACACTGAGGATGTAACAAGTGAATTATATAACGAAGTGGATTTGTGATAGCAAGAAAAGCACATTTTTTGAATTGCGAACATAAGGAATATGTTCCATTTTATATTGGATTCTATTCATGTTTTCCCTTTACCTTTTTTTTATATTGACCTCCTTTTTTTCTGTTCTTGAACTGGTGGAGGTAAGAGGCGAGCCCGTAATTCAAAATCCCCAGGCATGAAATTTCTCTCTACGAACCTGCACCTGACAAACCTCCATCCCCTTTTATTTCAGCGTCGAATTTAGACTTGGGCGGCCCATAGGCACAGCATGTGGTTAACTGTTGAAAGTTTCTATTGAGGTCAAAGTAAACAAGAAAGCAACTAAATAAGTTGGCTGATACAAAATCTATCCAAAATTAAACTAATAAACAACTAAAATGATTTAAACCAGTCTATTCATACCGAGCGAGGTGCGGTGGGCGGCGTGACTTTGTCCATAGAGAGAGAGAGAGAGCGAGACGCCGCTCTATAGCTTCATAAACGCGTCTCACTCGCTTTCTCAATGGAAAAAGTCCTGATCTTTTAATGGCAAAAATTCTTCACGCGCCGTGTTACACGCCATTTTCCGCTGTTGCTATTGGTCTAGTGCGGCGCGGTAGAATGCGCGAATGGCGTCATTTCGTGCTGCTTGATCTCGCAGATTTTTAAATGTTAACTTTACCCGCTCATAGATAAAAATAAGTTTTTCCTCTAACTATTTGTAACAAAACTCAGTATTTTTTGTTTCTACTCAGCTTTTATTGATTTGAATTAATTTAATTAATTTTTTGTGGTGTGGTAGCGGCCCATAAGCAACTGCCTATGTTGCCTGTGCTTAAATCCGGCACTGGCCGCTTTTATAGGTTCCAGTTAAACTTCAGTTTGGAGTTTATCTCTAGGCTATGCGAAAAGTGACGTTTTATAGGTTCCAGTTAGTTCCACTTGAGAATAATCTTCAGTTTAACTAGAGACTCCGTCTGTCAACGTAACTGGAGGAAGAAGGACCAGTTATACTTCAGTTTGAGTTTGAGCATGCGCATTAGATATAATCATGAAAAAATTTGAACACAAGAGAAGGTAGAGGCTATACATATTTAGGTTATGTTATTATATTGTGAATGATGGAAGGTTTTATATTCATTTTTGAGAATATATTTTCAGATAACAGAAAAGTTTTTTTTTAATTGCTAGTTGTTGAAACGTTGTAGGTGCTGTTGATTGTACACAAAAAAAAAACAATCCCAGGTAATAATTTTTATATCAAATATACATTTTTTATACTTGTAGTTTGAATGAAAACATAAAAAAGTTGTTAAGATTTTTAGCCATTACTTTAAAATTATCCCATTTTCTCCTCAAATGTTTCGAGCTAGTTTCTCTTCGTTGATTTAAGCTCCTCCGAATTAAATTTTGCAGTTAAGTGCTCCCATGCCTTTGCTTTTTCTCGCCACATTACTGAATCTCTTTTTTTCACCATATTTATAAGCAGGTGAACTTCGTCTGCAGATAATTTTTTTTGCGTTCTCTTCTCTAGACATATTCAAATTTTGGATATAACTTTTCTCACAACAGACCAAGAACTGCACAAGTAAAGTAGTTCATACTCATGAATCATGAAATTCAAATATTTCATTTGGTCAAGAAGTAGTGCCAATATCATATGTGAATATAAATTCGTAAAAATCATGACGCCAACACAACAATCATGGTTACCACAGGTTTAAACTCCACGTTAAACTTAAGTTTGAACTTCAGTTCAATCTTAAGTTTAACTGGAACCTATAAACCTAAATGCTTCAATTTCAAAATGCCAGCCACATTACATTATGTTACAATTTGGCCATTCAATGTGATACCGGTACCTGACAATTCCTTGAGAGCATCACTGCTTTTGAGGTTATGTTGAGAGTTTCATATTCATTTCATATTATCTTGTTTTGAATGTTATCTACTAATGTGATGTTTAAACTTTTTGATCGAACTTATCATTTCATACAATGTCAAAAATCACTTATTTGCTCTAATTTCTTGCATTCTTTTATAATTCCCGCCATGTTCATCAGATTCATCACTATTTTACAATAACAACATTTTATGTCATAATACTGCGTTGTCAACCAGTTCTGATCTATTTCAAGAATTTTAAGTCTTCAAATCATCAGGGAATTAGTTTAAATCTACTTGAACTGTACTGTTTGGAACCTTTGGTATAGTAATGAATATACTGGAGTTTTATCCCAACACCAAACCACTATTTTCAACACCTCGACACGTGTTTCGATCACCAAGTGACCATCTTCAAGAGGAAGATTTAATATTCCGTTTAAATCTAGTTCAAAATGTTAATCGAACAGACACATGAACAAACAGACGGACCAGGAAGTAAGTCAATGAAATAAATATAGTAACAGTAAAATATCATGTTCAATTTTGCTATCAAGAAAGCAGGAAAAAGAAAACACAAAATTTCTCGGATGGTAATGTGCCAATCAAAATATTTTGGAATTTGGACACGCCTGTAAATGTACACTTGGAATTAATCAGGAAAGATTCAAGTCTGGCAGTAATTGTCAACCAAAACAACGGTTATTTCATGAATTCCTAACGACATATAACTCAAGGAGCCAGTCTGGCGCCATTGTAACAGGGTATTAGCGCCGTAAAGGTCATTTATCTTTCCGATCGAGCCTGACGGGCTCCACACTGGCTCTCGTCCTTGGGATCATGCCAGACAGGAATCTGCTCTTTCCAGGAAAAGAAAGAATGTAGGGTGTGGGGGAAATGTTAGGGACTGACAACTTTAATAGCGACTGGAATGGTCCATTTACGAAGTTGTTAGGAAGGCAAACATTTTCTGCTAAACAATCACCCCACACCGGGGGGACGCGGATGAGGAGAACGTAATATGCACGAGGGTGATGTAATGAATATGAACAGAGGAATAGTGTGTTGCTGCAGAATGACTTTTTGTATTGATAAATACTCAGATAAAAGTGCAATAAACTATAAAGGCAACTCTTCTGCAAAGATGAAAAGTTTGTTGTCACCATCTGCGACTCAAATACTGACGACGTCATAAAAAATATGAGTAGATGCGCACATGAAAAATCGACGTGTCTGACCTTTTTTTTTTGACAATTTCAAGCTTTGAAGAAAATTGTTCCAACCTTTACGTGCTCGATGTACCTACATACCGGGTGACCACGAGGTGAGGTACGTCCCCCAATTTTTCTATAGTACAAATTTCAAATTTGGTACGTCGATATATTATTCAAATACGCATATTTTGACTCCTTTACCGAAAATTTACCAATTCCGATTTAACTGGAAATGACCCCAAACTTTTTTTTCAAATGACACCCTGTACACTGTTTTTCAAAATTGAAAATCAGTTGAAAAATGGCGGAGATATAGTTGATTGTTCAATCGAACAAAGTTGGCCATGAACATCAAACTCAAATCATCACAACTGACGAACGGCGTCAGCATTTACGAGAGGAAGGTTCGAGGTGAGATTCAGATAAAAATTGAGCTTCTCATATAATTGCAGTAACCATATTTTCCAAAAATTATCAAAAATTTTCACAAAATGGAGTAGTGCCCATAAAGAAATGCTCACAACTACTTGAGAATGTAATAAGTTCGAAAATAATTTGCCAGTTCCCGTTCCCGTTCCCGTTCCCGTTCCCGTTCCCGTTCCCGTTCCCGTTCCCGTTCCCGTTCCCGTTCCCGTTCCCGTTCCCGTTCCCGTTCCCGTTCCCGTTCCCGTTCCCGTTCCCGTTCCCGTTCCCGTTCCCGTTCCCGTTCCCGTTCCCGTTCCCGTTCCCGTTCCCGTTCCCGTTCCCGTTCCCGTTCCCGTTCCCGTTCCCGTTCCCGTTCCCGTTCCCGTTCCCGTTCCCGTTCCCGTTCCCTTTCCCGTTCCCGTTCCCGTTCCCGTTCCCGTTCCCGTTCCCGTTCCCGTTCCCGTTCCCGTTCCCGTTCCCGTTCCCGTTCCCGTTCCCGTTCCCGTTCCCGTTCCCGTTCCCGTTCCCGTTCCCGTTCCCGTTCCCGTTCCCGTTCCCGTTCCCGTTCCCGTTCCCGTTCCCGTTCCCGTTCCCGTTCCCGTTCCCGTTCCCGTTCCCGTTCCCGTTCCCGTTCCCGTTCCCGTTCCCGTTCCCGTTCCCGTTCCCGTTCCCGTTCCCGTTCCCGTTCCCGTTCCCGTTCCCGTTCCCGTTCCCGTTCCCGTTCCCGTTCCCGTTCCCGTTCCCGTTCCCGTTCCCGTTCCCGTTCCCGTTCCCGTTCCCGTTCCCGTTCCCGTTCCCGTTCCCGTTCCCGTTCCCGTTCCCGTTCCCGTTCCCGTTCCCGTTCCCGTTCCCGTTCCCGTTCCCGTTCCCGTTCCCGTTCCCGTTCCCGTTCCCGTTCCCGTTCCCGTTCCCGTTCCCGTTCCCGTTCCCGTTCCCGTTCCCGTTCCCGTTCCCGTTCCCGTTCCCGTTCCCGTTCCCGTTCCCGTTCCCGTTCCCGTTCCCGTTCCCGTTCCCGTTCCCGTTCCCGTTCCCGTTCCCGTTCCCGTTCCCGTTCCCGTTCCCGTTCCCATTCACATTCCCATTCCCATTCCTATTTCTATTTCTATTACGTTAAAAATTTCACGAATAGAAGTAGAAAACAATATGGTGGTGAAATGACTCCTTCTTCCCTCAAAATGAACTCGATGGAGACAATCAGCATAATATTTTCATTTTGTGTTTCATTAAAGCATGTATGTTACAAATTTCAATTAAACTTATGAAATGAACAAATTATTTTTTCAAATATTATCCGTTTCTAATTACATAAAAAGAGAAACACCTATATTTTTATTTATTTTGCACGAGAATCAATTTTTACAATAGTAACTTCCGTAAACAAGAATTTCAGAAAAAGTTTAAAAGAAAGTATTTATTTGAAAATCAGGTCCGATAATCATCAAATATATTTTCTGGTGTCGATTATAAAAAAACTAAAATTGTCAGATGTTTGTTGTCATATTCGTTGCTAATCAGCTAGTCAGAGTTAAATCAGATTTATAAGGTAATCATTTTCCTTGATAAAAAGTTTTAAAGAAAGTGTTGACCAAAGTATGTGATTTCCAGTAATTAAAGTTTTCACTGCAGACACGAGCCGGAATGAACGTTAATGGAATAGGTATTCGCTCGAGTGGATATGAAAGTTCAATACTTTTCAAACTTTTCAGATATTGGATTCGTGATCTTGAGTTCCAGGCAGTAATTTCAACTCAAAGCAAAGTTTTTACCGCCTGATCGGGAAAAAGTTTTGTTATCGTATGCATCCAACAGGCGCCACTGAAAATGCAATGGTGTTTGAGAAGAAAAGTTGATTTTCATGGTTGATTGTAGTTTTCATCATAAAAAAGTGAAAAGGAGAAAGTCGATAATTATAGCCAACTGATAAAGCAAGCAGCTGCTTTGTTGACACTTGCACATAAATTATGCAGTCTAATATGTCTAAAAACCCTGGTATGTCGACTGATTAGATTTTGTTTCTAAACTCGCCATGCTCTAATTAACAATAATTCGTGGAAAACATTTTTTCAAATCGATTCAATCATCTGGGGGCGTTGTTAACCCTGTTTCTTTAAATCTTCCATAAGTTGTGAAAGTCCGTGATAAAGTTAAACAAATCACCATTCCTACTGAAATCTATCAAGTTTGTTTGGGTTTTCATTATTTTACCATTCGTTTTATATGTTGAAATGGTAAAATCTTTTCAGTGTAGTTAGATCATCCAAAAAGAATATCTATCATTAGTTAAAAAAATGAAACGAATAAAACTGCTTGTTTCATTAATTTCATGCTCGTGCGCAATAGGTACTTGAAACTTTTGTTCCCGACCCCGGGTCAGTTGTAACAGTTGACGGGATCAATAGTAACATAACATTTTTTCTGTCAAAATTGGTATTTATTGAACTATTAAGACATAAGTATCATATTTGAGGTAAGATATATAAAACATAAAGAACTGAAACATAAAAATCATTCTGATTCCCAATTGTGACAAATATATGGATATAAACTTGAAGTACATTCCTCATGTGCCCAGAATTTGCAATCGGAACACTGTCCGTAACGTAAGAGGGTGCGAAATCGATGTCAGTGAATATGTCTGCATTAAGGGGGGTTAGAGGGGTCAAAACCCCCCGAAATGAATACGAAATGAATATTAATACTAATACGAGAAAGCTAAAATATTTAATAATAATAATAATAATACTCCCTCATAAACACTCATAGAGTGTACCCAAAGGCATATTATTATTATTTGCCGTGGCGCTCCGGGGCGACTTACTGATGTTGTCGGTGGTGTATTCACTTTTCAGCTGTAGGAAAACCCGGAAAACCTACAGCACCACCCCGGGTGGTCGGTGCGCACTTCAATTTAGCACCAGACGTCCATATCTATTACTATAATTTTATTTTCACCTGTTAACCCCTCCGAAAAAAAATCTTGGGTACGGCCTTGCCAGAAGGTGAATGTTTGGGCAAGTATCCTGGGAAACCATATCGTTAGGCTTTTTTTTTTAATACAAATTCAACTGGTGAGGTTTATCTGGAGCTGTTGCAAAACGCAATAGATCCGTTATTCCTTGCAATTCTGGAAGATAATCCAGATTAATTCAGCAATTTGGAAATAACATTCCAACAGGATGGTGCTCCTCCACACTATTGCGGCGCAGTAAGACGGTATTTGGATGAGGAGTATCGTGGTAGATGGATTGGACGACGAGGATCAACGAAATGGCCACCTCGATTACCAGACCTCACACCTTCGGATTTTCTCCTGTGGGGGTACCTCAAATCGAAGGATTACGCCACTGAACCTGCCAATATTGACGGTTTGAGACAACGTATTGTTGCAAAATGTGAGGCTGTTACCGCAGACACATTTGCAAAGTACGAGAAGAGTTTACAAATAGGATATTTCACTGTCAGGAAGTAAATGGAGGTCACTTCGAGCATATTCTTTAAGTAGATACTGATTCTTAAATCTGTAATTAATATCATACTGAATGGAATTTAAATTTTAATGTTTACTAATGAGCCATTAAAACTGACATAATCACAAACAAAATTAGTATCGTTGAATAAAAGAGGTGTCGCTTGCCGTAGGGTTCCATTTAAAATTATTGGTCACAATGGCCTTGTGACGTTATCTTTAACGATTTCGTCATCTATCATCACTAGTAGGGAAATTTACAACCTTTAATATTCAGTTTCCAAATTTCACTTGTTTATGTATAATCTTGATATAAGACAAGTGTGAGAGTAGAGTTGCCTCGATGCCAATTACGACGTCTGTTGCTAGCTTGAAGTGCGCACCGATCACCCGGGGCGGTGCTGTAGGTTTTCCAAAGCGCCACGGCAAATAATAATGATAGCGGTCCTCTACCCGCACAGGCTATGCCTTTGGGTACACTCACCGAATGTCTCTCAAGCTTGAATCAAGATACTGTATTTTTTTATCGGTCACAAATTTTTCGAGAAAATTCGAACATCTAGAAAATATCCAAAAATAGTTTCACTGGACTGAAAGGAATTGTGGACACTCTTATTGCTAGTTCTTTGTTTCCGAAAATATTCGTGGTAATAGACGAATCGGTTTTTTTTTTTTAATCCGCAACATGATCTTATTCAAATACATCAGTGCTGAATTTAACAAAAGGACTAATGTCAAGGAAACATTAAATAAATATATAATTTTTTGTACAATTGTTAAAAACACATGGAATTTTCATCCAGAAAATAAAACATTGCTTGAAATATTTATATTCAACAGAGTTGATTAATAATCAGTTATTTATTATAAAACAACTCAATATTTTAGTCAAAATCTAATTCAAGGAGGATTTTGAAAAGAAGACAAATGTAGTTTAGTTTCCAAAACATCAACATTGTTTGGAAAGATGAATTCAGTGAGCATCATAAGTGTTACCCTTATAACTCGATACTAGACTCTTGTTAGGAAAATCGCCAAGGCACGTCGACTTTTGATTTAAACGGTATACATTTTGGTATGGATAGCTGACCACTTATTTCATCCCTTACTGGGTGAAGACGGATTATTCACAAATTCACCCATAATATTCACTT
Organism: Chrysolina americana; assembly: GCA_958502065.1. Lineage (NCBI taxonomy): Eukaryota > Metazoa > Arthropoda > Insecta > Coleoptera > Chrysomelidae > Chrysolina > Chrysolina americana. Next base: position 12,613,025 of record OY293412.1, read on the forward strand.
GTTTATCTTCCCCAATAGTTGATCGCTCAAAAAGTTTTTTAAATCGCACTCTGCCGTTCTCTTAAAATTTTTCCACTGTTTGAAATAATGTCTATCGAGAAGGCGTTCATTGAACACTCGTATAGCCTCATGATAATGGCGATGAGCATCACCAGTTATAACAATCGCTTCGCATTTCTTATTCAATTCACGTGGTGCAACCATTGCTTGGAGATGAATATCAAATAAATCTCAGAGCAAGATTACACTGACTCGCACTCTCCTAGAGTCAATTTTTGACTATTTATCCTGAAAACAATGCAAAACACCAACAAAAACGTGCAGTTAATATCCACGCATATTAGTTCAGTCGACAGGTAGTTTCAGATAGAAAAAGGTCGGAAGTTAATGAAACTTTAAGATGTTTTTCAGGGATGGTTGATTAACATTTTCTCAAGCTTTGGACCTCGAAGACCCTGTGCTAAAGAAGTAGAGGGGGGAAACTGCAAATTTTCCGACCTTGGTGTGGTTTTTCCTCAATAACTTTTTTGCCATACGTTCTACAGCAAAAACGTTGTTATACTTTTTTGTAGATCGTCAAATTCCCTAAGAATTTTTTGCCTCAATCATGTTTGTGTGTCAATTTGTTACCGAGATATGGCGCTTCGAAGAATAGGTAATTTTTCAAATTTTGCCACAAAATGCAGAATTCCACCCTATTTCTTCTGTTATACAAGAATTATGATGAAATGTTGCTATTATAATTCCTACTTGAAATCACCAACTTTAGATAACCCCCCCCCCTGCTTGCACACCAGGTGTCAAGTCATTCCTCCCAAGGACAAGAGAGTGTCGGGCCGTGGGGAGTGTGTGATCAGCTACAGCAGTATAAAGCTGTAAAACAATAGATGTTAGAACACTGCTCCTGTGGAACTGCCGAATGCAAACGATGAGACAATATTCAACATAGAAGGCTGAAATTTGTCTATTCTACCTGCGCTACCTAGACCTATTTGTTTTCGATTTTTCGGCTGCAAGAAAGCAGGTCTCCGATGCTCAGCAATGTGCAAGCACTGCACAGGCCACTCCTGCGAAAACGCCCCCACAACTGATTTGATCGAGGAAGACTTACCAGAAATATTGGACAAAAATGACGACAGCGACATCATTGAGAGCCTTATCGCTCAGGAGGACGACGAGCTGTTACGAGCAGAACCAACGGCTAAGAAATCTCGGCAGGAAATGTGATGAGTACAAATGAGTACCTACCCACTATGATTAGTTCTAATATCTTTATTTCTCAATATAATATATGCCTTGAGAATAACTTGATATTGTTAATTACATTAATTTTTTTCACGAAAGGACTACGTCTTTTTTTCTTCCTCTCCTGGGATAATTATGTAGTGGAACAGGTGGATATCGATCCGAAAAGTAACAGATATCAATACCAAAATGATGTGAATAGGTATGGTTGGCTTTCATCAGAAAGTTAGCTTTTGAGAATTGGGGTTGGGTGGGGGAAGGAGGAGTGGGGTGTCCAAAGTTAGTGACTTCAACTTAGAACCTTGATTACTACAACATTTCATCATAATTCGGATATAATAGATGAAATAAGCTGTAATTTTGCATTTTTTGTCATTTCTTAGCTAATTTTGAAACATCACATTTTTTTTGACGAGCCATATCTCGGTAGCGAATTTACATGCAAACATTTTACGCTCTACAAAAAAGTATTGATATATTTTTTCCGTAGGACGTAAGAGAAAAAAGTAATAGAGAAAAAACCGGAGAGATTTTGCAGTTTCCCCCCCCCCTACTTTTTTCGCACAGGGTCCTCGAGGTCCAAAACTTGAGAAAATGTTGATTAACCATCCCTGAAGAAGCTCCTGAAGTTTCATTAACTTCCGACCTTTTTCCACCTAACCCCACTTTTTTTAACCTGTCGACTGAACTATATGGCAAATAAGTCTTGTTGACGTCTGAACCTAACCCGATATCATGCAGAGCCGAATTTTAATTCTGAGGATGAGTGCGCTGAGTAAATTTTCATCTCTCTGGAACAATAATGACTCAAGAATTAATGGAGCAAATTTCAATTACTTTGCACGGTTGAATTAAGAATAAAAACCCGTTTTGAATGAGCTATCACTGGCCACCCCATGCAATTTATATTTTTTGAAAGGTTTGCTTCCCTCCAGTAAGGGATGAAATGAGGCGTTAATATTCATACAAAAATGTACACTGTAGAAATCAAAAGTTGACGTGTATTGGCGATTTCTCTAACAAGATTACAGTAACGAGTTGATCACGTATGGCTCTGTAGTCTGGTGGAGCAAGGGCCAACAAAAAACGGCCCAGGCTAAACTTAACGGACTACAGAAACAAGCGTGTCTAGCGATTACTGGGGCAATTCGCTCCAAGCCAACGACAGCAATGGAAGCCCTCGGATTACTTCCTCTTCACATATTTCCGAAGAAAGAGGCAAGATGGGCAACATACAGACACCACCATGCAACCATTAGTCTACCGCAGGCAGTGGTCATGAGAAGCAGCAGCATGCTGCTCACAACATGCTAGGAATGCCCTCAGAAATCATGCCCAAAACTATCAACCATCACACGCCCTACACTGTGGTCTTCCCTGAAAGAGAAGACTGAGTTCGGAATGAAAATGCCGTTTGTAGGCCAAATGAACGTTGGTTTACCGATGGTTCCAAAACTCTGGAACGCGTCGGAGTCGGAATATACGGGATGAAACCAGTAGTGAAACGCTCATTCATCAGTATTGGCAAATTAACTACGGTATTCCAGGCAGAGGTATATGTCATTGAAATGTGTGCAAGGCAGCTGGAAAATCAACACCACAAACGAAAAACAATAAAAATATTTATAAATATTTTCAGATAGTCAAGCACCACTGAAAGCGCTTGATTCCAACTGCTTTAAAGCCAGATTAGTATGGCTGCAGAGAAACCTTAAATCGACTGACACAACGCAACAATGATAACCTAGTCTGAATACCAGGTCACACGGGCCTAGAAGGGAATGAAAAAGAGGACGCCCTAGCAAAAGGAGGGACTAAAATAACGTTCACTGGGCCAGAACCGCTAATCGGTATAGCACATAGCTCTGCCAAGAATGTTATAACATCTTGGGCAGACAATAAAAGACTCGAGTATTGGCGTAGTCTACCGGGCCTAGCCCATTCCGAAGCGTTTATTGCTTGCACAAGGAAAAAACAGGACTAAGACAAACTGCTAGAACTCAATAGAGCACATCTCAGAGTTATAGTAGGTTTGCTCACTGGCCACAGCAAACTCAAACACCACATGCATAAAATCGGACTTGCACAAGATGCAGAGTGCCGTCTATGCATGGAGGAGGATGAAACGGCTGAACATATTTTATGTTCATGCCCCGTAGCGGTCAGAACCAGATTTTCAACATTTGGCAATACAGCAGTGAGGCCAGAGTGCCTGGTAATTTGTTCTCCCAATGTACTCCTCGATTTCCTTAAGAGATTGGATATACTGGGAGAAATATAACCATAGGGTGAGCCACAATAGGACATTGGCCGCAGTGGAGGGCCTGATATGGGCCCACTTACGTTCAAATCTAACGTAACCTAACCTAACAGTAACGAGTTAAATGGTAAGACTTATGAAGCTCACTTATTAGATATTTTGAACTAACTTTTATCAGATAAGCAAATAATAGAATTCGCTGTTACTGACAAAATTGAATGATGTTAAGACAACAGTCGTTTACTTATCGTTTATAAAATTTGTGTTTTTATTGCACATTCTAGGGAATTTTTGGCCTCGACGTGCGATCTCGACCAAAAATTCACAGCAAAAAAGAAAAAGGAATAATATAAATATTGTTTATAAACAATGAAAAAGAATAAGAGGATCATTAGTGACTCACACCAGCATTGTACTTCCAAGCATAATGACTTTTTTCCAAAAATATCCTTTTGAGCTTTCATTTTGAAGATGGCAAAAATATTTACTTTGTCTGCCATCTATAAGTGAATGGAAAACTCTTCTGCAGAGTTGGAGAAATTTCATGCACTCACAACTGTGAGTGCGCCATTGAATATTGGAGGTTGGACTACCTTCCGTTAGAGGTCAGCAGACGCTCCTGCAGCGCACTTGAAAATGATCAATACCTTGGAGACGACCAGACTCAAAGCAGTGCAATAAAAAAGATATTGTTTCTTTCCCTTCCTATCGCAAATCGTTATATGCTTATTTTTTTAGTTTGCATAATGAATAGCTTCCATAGGGAATTGACGAGAATTTGGGGCAGTTTTCTTAACACAGTTATTTGAGTATTTTAAGCAAACAACAGACTGGATATGAAAAAATATATATTCTGAGGAAATCTATTCAGGTATTTCAAAGATAATTCGTCTCGATAGGAAGCTTCGTTCACAAGACCAATTTTCTTTAAAAAATATTTCATTTTGTCGGTAACGTAAAGAAAACTTCAAGGTGGACCATTAAACTGATGACATTGGCACATTATACGGGGAAAAAGGAACAATTCCAGAAAATAATTCTTTCAGATTCAATCAACATTTTGAACACCTGGTATTTTGCATGTAGATGAGATCAGACACGTCTTAAGAATGTGCAAATAACTACATGCGGTTTTTTTCACTGAAAATCTATTCCAAATAACCACTCTGGATGGATGGAGTGTTACGCTGTACATCGCAAAAGATTGAATATACTGGGATCACACCAGCTGACCGTGGGAGAAATACCACGAGCAGACCCCCTCAAAATCCTAAAATTCCTGAAGGAATTGGGACTTGAAGGGCTGCTGTAAACAAGAACATCTTGTGACAGCAGAAGAAGATGGGGCACAATAGATCTAATCAGGTCGCAGCGCATCAATCACCATCCATACTCACCAATACCAATACCAATACCACTCTGGTGCAGATCACCTTTTTCTATATCACTTCAACTCAGATAACTGAAACAGGTTCCGGAATTTAAAGTACTTCAATTCTGGTGATTCTTTATATGCATTGAATCATCATGATTTTCACTAGGAAACGTTGATGAAAGAGTTGAAAGACTCAGTTATCTGAAAATCGACTGCATTCTGTGAAGAAAGTGACAATGTGAGATTACTTTAGTGAACATAGGTACGTTGAAGGATTTCATACACTTCAATTCTGATACATTTTTATATGCATTGAATCATTATAATTTCAATTTGATTTTCGCAGTAGGAAACATTGATGAAAGAGTTAACGGACTCTGTGACCTTGTGAAATGGAAATCAACTGAATTTTCTAAAAAAAACGTGACTATGTAATATTACTTCAGTGAAAATACGTTCATCATGATTTTTACTCGGAAACTTTGATGGAAGAGTGCAAAGAGTCAGTTCACTGAAAATCAACTGCATTTTGTTAACCAAGTTACAATATAATCTTACTTTCGTGAAATCACTGAATTTTTCGTTCATTTTCTACATACGCGTCTCGATTTTAGCTGTGATTTTATTCATCTTCATCTCGACAGTTCCTATTCTTTCCCCTAATCGATGATCCTCACCAAAAAACTATTTTTCAAAGCTTTCTGTGTTTTCGGTGAGTACGTTTTCAGAAAATTTGAATTTTCCTGAAGCCCTTCACTCGAACTCTTCGAATTTTTTAAAAGCTCTCCTTCAAGATTCCTCACACCTTCTTGTAGTTTTTCTTCCAATATTGCGGAATTTTCTAGAATTCTTTTTTTTCCAAATTCTTCGAGTTTTCTAGAATTTATCATTCAAACTTTTTGACTTTTCAAAAAAAAAATTCAAGTTCCATTTTCGAACTTTCTAAAAGCTTATCTTCCAGACTCACCATATTTTGTTGAAGGTCTTCTTTCGGATCCTCCCAATTTTGTTGAAATTCTTCCTTCAAACTATTCGAATTTTCTTGAAGCATTTGTTCCAGACAATTTTGTTGAAGTTCTTCTTTAATTCTCCAAATAAAAATATTTCGGGGTCTTCTTGAATAAGTCTGTTTGAAAGTTTTTCTGGAGTACGACCCTCTTACCGGTTGTGTTCAGTTCCCATTCCTCCAACTCTTGCTTCAATTTCATAACCTTCAAATCTACCGGGCAGACATGGAAAACAGGTTGTCATTAAGTGTCTATTATCGGAATGCCAGTCTATTTCACACAAACATTTGAAAACTCTGTCAGCAGCAAAGTTTGGAAGGCAATTACTTGGTACTTATACTTCGAATCTGCGATTTTTCTCGAAAAGAGCTCTGCACTCAATTACGTGGTGAGGTTTACTACTGGTTATTATGAATGCAAACTTTGAGTCTGATATTCATCTTACGCCATTCAAATATTCAGGATGCAAAAGAAAGCTGTGAGAGTACTGGCTAATATTGGGTACAGGGATAGCTGTCAAGAGAAGTTCAAAAAACTTGGAATTATGCCACTGCCAACTCTATTTTTATATTATGTCTTGATTGAAATACACAAAAAGCAATCAACCTTTACAAAACAATCTCATATTCACGAACATAATACACGTAACTCTCACCACATACGCCTTGAACGATTTCGTCTTCACATATCTAGGAAAAATTCCCTAGATTTTTCTCTATTTAATATCCTTCCTCAAGATTTCAAAGAGCTCAGTCTGAACGCTTTCAAGAGAAATTTGAAAAAATATTTGCTTAGGCACTGCTTCTATTCTGTCGATGAATTCAGAACTCATTTTTGTACTAATAAACATCTCACTACTTCCATTTGATTTAAAAGGTTAATATATTCATATAATTATACAATTTTTTTGTGACTGTGATTGATTGATGTTGTTGTTGATGTATTGTTGTTTGTTTTTTTTGTTGTTTCTACAGATTGTACACTATTCACGTTACTTTTACATTTAGAAGTAATTCAAACATGACTTGCTACAAACATTGTATTATGTAACGTAGTTAAATAAAATATTCTATTCTATGAAATTCTACCCCAGTTAATCTCATATGTGGGATATCATCACCTGTTGCAATTCTTTTCTTTTTGTTTTCACGGGTTCAATGGTAGAGCGCAAGCTCTGGATATAAGTATTTCACAGTATGTACAAGTTTGTGTACCTATGAGTTTTTCCATAAACAAACTTTCTGAAGAAGATCTCTGGTATATAATTGATTGTCTGTCGCGATATCAGCCACTGACAGTCAGAGTTGTTTAATTTCAGATATTTCCTTATTCCATATTCTACCTATAAAAATTTTTGGAGAAAATGGTGTTATACTCGTCCATATTTCAAAAATTGTTTGAAGAATGTCGAAGGAATAAATGTAATTGTTCTTGTTTACTGCTGAATAGGCATGATGTATTGTAGAACAAGACAAATGGAAGAAAAAATTCGCCATTAATCTTTCTTTCAATTCCTTTCGGGACGGCCAGGAAAATATTGTTAGTTGCCTCGCCTTGATTTATACAATGGGCGAACTTCCAATTTGTTGGTTTACTGGCACCGTGAAGTTGGAATTTTCAAGTAGGCAACCGAGTTCAGTGGTGAAGTTTATTGTCTGCAGTATTAGTTCAGGGAAATTTCCAATTCTGTTAGTAAGGCGCAGTATAGTCAATATTCAAGAATTGAACTGATTTCATCTGAAAGATGATGATGGAATGGTTCATAGAGACTGATATAAAAAAGGAAAAGGCACTCCAATCTTTCCGTTCTCATACGTAATTGACCCAGGCGAAGTTCAACATCTTTTGAATTGAATGAAACAAAGAATTTTTCGTTCTTCTCGCTGTCGAGCTTTTGGTGTTATCTTTCGTATGGGGTGCGAGACAGGATGTTACTTCATTGTTAATTGTCTGGTATATCCTAGCACTGATAAGAGGTTAGAACTTTGAAATATGTCTTGTATGCAGGTGGTCATTCCCATCAACTAAATGGGGAGTAATAAACAAGACTTAATTTTAATTAGCACTTGCAATAGTGACCTCCTTGAGGAACATTGAACGAATGGATGCCAGATATTCAGAATACAAAGTCCGTAAGGGAAAATAGTTGTTTGATGTCAGATACTTCACTTATTTTTCACTTTGTCCCACAAAAAGGAATGTTTCACCATCGCCAGCACGTGAGTTAGCCTTCACCCCTACCTCGTAGCACATGAGATGAGAACCCACCCCCTCCTGACCTAGCCTTATGATTATGAAGTATTGCCTTTCGTTTCGATAAGGAGTAAAGTATGAGTTTCTGATGTGTACCTGGTACCTGGTACCTGGTATAGAAAATGTAAAGGTTATGATGTTTTTAAGATTACGATTGTAGATATCCTCCTTTCTTTTTCACAAGCCCCTCACCAAGGATCTCCCAAAAAATTGAGTACTGGTCCAACAAAATAAACAGGACCTCCATCACAATGTGAATATTAGATTCAAAGAAAATCTCACCCCTCCTCCCACAAAACTGCTCTATTCATCAGATCATTCTGGTACAACATAGTGAAGCTATGCAATTTCAGTATCATCAAGAACTCTCTCTAGCCCTGCTTTTCAAAAGAAATACCAAAATGTACTTCTTACTCTGTAGCCAGAAATGTCTTCTCTCCTTTTATACCATGATATTATCCATATGAAGCAATGCAACCTGTTTGTATTTATGAACATCGCCCTTTCAGTTGAATGAATGTGAAAAATATAATTGTAATGTTCTTGTGTTGATAACTGGATAAAGCATAAATTTTTATTTTTAAGATTATCCCAGTTAGCCCCTGTCTCCGGAGCCCAGACACTTCCGGAGGGCGCGCTGGATCATTTATCCCAATAACCACTCCCTATGCCGTGGGTTAAGTGACTATTGGGTCCGAGAATCATGTGCTCTGAGCAGGCGGAGTGAACCAAGAATTACGGCCTTCTGAATTCGTCCGGCTGAGATTTCTGCCATATTACAGCAAGCCAGCATGATTTTTAAGTTTGAGAGCAATGTGACCATCATTCTACCAAAGACTCCCATTACCAGAACCACCATTTGTACAGAATTTTTTGGGTAAAGCCTGCGGAGTTCAAAGAGTAGGTCTCGATATTTAGTCCGTTTTTCCTTCTCTTTTCGGAAGATGTTCGTTTTGTCAGGAGCTGAAAACTTAATGACGAAAATCGTCCTACTTTGATGGTCGCGGAGGACTACATCAGGCTCATTGGCTTGTATCTGCCTGAGGGTGGGGAACGAGTATTTCCAATAGATTCGGCACTCGTCATTCTTCACAACGGACTCAATATCTCCCGGAGCATAAGGCTACACCGTACGAGTGTAGTAGATGATATAACAACTCAACACTCTTATAGGGCCGCGTTATGCCTGTGGATGTATGCTGAGACCGCATAAGCTGGACAAGCTGACAGCAAATAAATTATGGTCTCAGCTGCCCCACGACACGATCTGCATCTAGTATCAGGGACCTCTAGTCTATACCCATCACGCGACTACAGTAGACGAGGGTGTTGAAGACACCATCCTGGCAGGCCATTATGAATCCGTCGGTTTCCGACTTCAGCTCACTTGACCTGAGGAATGCAAAAGTCAGGATTCTGCATAAGTTAAGGTCTTCAATGTTCTTGAAGAAGATTATCCTCATGTAGCTGCAGTACACTTTCACTCTCCGTAGTTTTACGTGACCTTTTTGATGAATGGGTTCCAACTCGGTGACTGAGTTTGGGTTCGTCCGTTCAGTGTCGAATACGAGACCGAGTTCATCGGCTGCACGGGTTGCTGATGACTTTACAGGCTCCATCCAGCACCATCCTGTTGTGTAGACAATCCGAACTCAAAAGTCCACGGACTCCCCGTTGTCTGGGGAAGTATAACCATATAACGGATGATTTAACATGATTTATACTGGCCAAAGAAAGAATATGATTTGCAGCTTAGTACGTGTTTTGAGAATAGACGATGTGTTAGAGCTACGGCTGGACTTATCAATGGAATTCACGCAGGAATCAGAAGTCAGGATCAGTTAAAAATAAAAAAAAACATGAACGAGCGGAGCCTTTGAAAAATTAAGGAGTACAACATACAGTGGTGAGCAACTATTAATCTTTTATACAATTGGAGACTTTTCTTCGAGATTCCAATAGCAGCATACAAATCTTAAACGTCTTGATACAACTGTGAACCTCCAGAATCACCTAAGGTACTTGAAGATGATAAGGACCTTTCAACAAGATTCTGCTCTTCTACGTTTTGTTGCACCTGTTCAATTTTCTGACGACAATTTTACAGAAACATATATTGAAAGACATTTGAATTTATTGTTTTTGCGCTTTTTGTCAGCACTTCCCGTAGAGCGCAGCGCTACGTGCTTTGTCGGGGGGTGGAGGTTGTCTGGATCTGGACCTGAACAAAAAATTATATTTTGATAACTCCCCATCAATTCTTGTAACACCATAATCTGTGAAAGTGAAAGTTTTATTATAAATGTTTTATCTTTTGTTTGGAAGCTGGACTCAATATTATGCGGTTACATTTTTTTAGGACAAGTCACATCTGTGCTTTATAGATCACAAGCAGTTGATGGTATATGATACACAAATGAAATATTATCTCCTTTCCACCTTTCTTCATTACTTCATTAATAGTCTCAACGTGAACTATGTCACTTCAGAATTTATTACCTATGGCAAATTTATTGGTCAACTGAAAACATAAATAGACGATATACAGGTATAGTAAAGTAACAATGAATATTATATTGAATCATCACATCATTAACTATTTATAGCGACTATAATACGACCTACAGAATCGGGCGATTAATTCCGCAGTAATTCAGTCAACAACAAGGTATGCAAAGGGCACGGGGTTAATTGACATCGTTTTACTGGAATTCATGACATGGTGTATATAAAGAGGAGCACCTAAACATCGAAATTCGGGTCAGATATGCAAATTACCAAGGAACTAGCAAGTCGCAAGTAGCAATCATTGGTAATTTGTGTCGTTTATCTTAACCACCTTGATATCTTGGAAGTGTGATTACCTATACATTGGAAATTGATGATTTTAACTTTATAAACTGTGGTCCAAAATTTCTCATTTTGAACATACGGGGTGTTAAATGAAACATATTTTTGAATTTTTATTTTTTATAATTTAAGTTGTTTGAGATATTCCAGTGAGATTCAGTAGTTAGTGGCATTTAATGAAGGCGATGTTTTTCCATATGAACATAATTTTCAGCTTCATCAGTGGTGTACACTATCGTCCTAATATGGCTCTACAAAAATAAACATAATCCATTGAGGTCGGGGGGACTTGGTGGCCATTTTGAGGTCCACCACCGCCAATCCAGCGATTTGGAAAAACAGCTTGGAAATAACTTGATAGGGGATGTTATATAGCGATAATATCGCTTCGAAGTAGGTATTCTTTTCATGGTAACTGTAATAGTCATTTGAGACCATTATGTGTTTTCATATACAGGGTGGGTCAGAGAGTAGATATTGATATTTTGTCCGTTTTTCCTTCTCTTTATGGACGATGTTTGATTCGCCAGGAGCTGAACACTCAATGACGAAAATCGTACTACTTTGATGGTCGAGGAGGACTACATCAGGCTTTTCGGCTTGTATTTGCCTGAGGGTGGGAAATGAGTAGTTCCAATAGATCCGGCACTTCTCATTGTATATAACGGACTCAATATCCCCCGGAGCATAACCCAGACGGCACAATCATATTGCATGAATATCCTAGGCATATTTCACCGGAATATTGGCATATTCCAGAGATATGCTATATCCTCCAAAACATGTGCTATGCATATTCCATGGATATTCAAGGTCACCATGAAATATGTTCCAGGAATATGCCATAATCTTCCACTGCATATGCCAGGAATATTCCATATCCTGCAAAGCATGCGATATGCATATTCCAGGAATATCCTAAAACATATTCATGGCACATGCTATATATATGTTTTCTTACCATAAAAGTATGCCCGAGATATATTTTTGTATGCTTCTTGAAGATGAATGCAGAACATATCCAGGGTGTCTAGTTTATATATGGAATAAACTACCCTTGATATATCGAATATGTGGTCCAATGTATTATTTTTTTGAGTAAGAATAAAAAATTAAATACAAAAAAAATTATTTATTGCAAAAACGACAAATACAACATACATATGTATTCTGATACACTATCTTGGCAATTATCAAGACCTTTGGAAATTCAGATCTGCATTGATACTAACACAAATTACTCAAATCGGTCTCATTACACTTTTCAGTTCTTCAGAATCTTTGTTTTTCTTAATCCTAAAAAAAAACAATCAGGAGAAAATGAACCTCGTTGTACAATAATTTACTTACTTACTCTCAGTAACTTACTTAGATCAGGAAAATGGTATGTTCTTCTTCGACTTCTCAGTAAATTGCTATGTGAGTGGGATATACATACATACCCCTAAAAATACTATTAATATAGTGTAGAAAAAAATTGATGAATTATATTTATTTTGATAATTAAGCATGTTGATTGATATTTGCAACATATATATATTGAATAGAAGTGATATTTTATAAAGGGGGAATAGTTGAAAATGATGTAAGTGAATAGATGAATTTGACATTTAAATATTTTGTTAAAACACAATGGTAAGGTTAGTCTAAAATTTAGTTAAATTGAAGTAATGACCAAGTGTCTAATTTTTATATACATTGTCTCTTATTACAAAAAATATTAAATATTCTAGAACAGTTGGTCAACATTGAGAAAAAACGTTTTTTGAATATGTTAAACTACATAGTATAAATTAAGTAAAGGTAAATTTTAATTCAAATTGATGTCATCTCTGTGGTATATGTTTACCTTTTATCAAAGTAGCCACGTCTACATTAGATAATTTTTTTCCTTCCAATTCCTCCAACCTAGCTAAAAGTGTCTTAAAACATCATCGTCAACTAACTGAGGCATCTATCTCCTAATACACTGATGCGTCCAACATGAAGAAGCTTTGTCATCTATAAATAAAATTATTACATCTTCTCAGTTATAGTGCACTAATAACAACAATTTAACAATAAGCACTCATCAAAGTAATTGTGAAGGAAGTAACAAATACTATGATTTTGTCAGTAAGTTTTCCATCCAACTCCATCAACTCTATTGTGTAAGACTGAGATATCTTGGATATTATTTCCTTTCTTAGAATTTCATTTAGTCCTTATCATTTCTGCATTTTGTGTGGCCCTTCCTTTAAAAATATTCAGAAGTCTCATAGGACTTTCAGTAGAATCTCTGAAAACAAAGGAAAGTTCAATGAAAAAATGCATAAATATACTTTTTAGAGATTTACTTACTTTTACAGGATAAACATTTTTGTTTTGCTGTGGTGAAATAAATTCTTGAGTTCAACAGATCCGAAATACTGTTCACTTCCTTTTCTTAGTCCACTCTGATACTGTTACAAACTGAGACGAGCTGGCTAGTTGCAAATTAATACCTGGAAAAATATATTATTTGTTATACTAACGAATGAAAACTAAAAACAGAAATGATTTTGGAACTTTTGATAAGGAGATTCGGAGAATGAGTTAAATTCCGAATTATCTTACCAGGAGTCGTTGGTGATTTCAACTGCGGATATTTTCTAGCAACTTATTCTGTAATATGTAGTAATACTCTCAACAGCACTACAAACTACAACACTTCCACCAATACGAGGGATTTCACTTTCACTAAAAACATTATTTAAACAAATTTCATATACGATGTTGATACGATTGACAAATGACAATGTCAAATATCCATAAACTGATCGCAGTGCCAGTCGCAAGAATTCCTTTCCACAACACTTCCTAATAGGCAATTCGCATGAACCAATCAGAACTATCCTGGCCAAGGCAGTATATTTGAATCGATTTTCATTCATTTTTAAGCCATAAAAGAAGGAAACATGATCTAATTTAACCAAAGTGGACCTTGATATCCAAGTTGATCCTCAACATAACGTAAAATTACATTGCACACCACAAGGCGCAATTAAAATAGAGTGTTGTGAATAGGAATTCTTGCGTGCCAATCAGCTTTGATTTGTCAGTCTCGCTTCGAGCGCAGAAAACCGAAACATTCGATTGGTTGAAATTCCACTTCAAATGTACTACTTCATAAACTAACCAATTAAATGCTTTATTTGGCTACGAAACTTGAAAAGTTTTTTTAAATGCATGTGATTTTTCAATTTTTATTAATTAAATATATATTCGAGAAACATTTGATATTTTTCTAACAAAAAGTTCCTTCAAATTGAAATGCCTTTGGAATATTCCCAGAATATTCAAAAACTTACGTTTCGGCTTGATATGCCTTTTGAATATACCAGCAATATTCAAGGAGAATATTTTATGGATATGAGTGGAAATATATTCCAGGAATATTCTCAATGTGTATAAGATCAAATAAATATTCTTGGAATATTCCAGGAATATTGCAATATCTGTTGGAAAATAGGATGTTGTAGGCATATTCCAGGAATATTGGGTGCCGTCTGGGAAGGCAACACCGGTGTCTCGTCAATGCCGTACGACAAGGTAGTGGAATTCCTTGAGAGCTATGACTCATACCATCGCAGAGAACAAATTTCCATTTTCGGCAGTGAGTGTGAGTGAGTTGTTGCCTGTAAGCGACGCGCAGATATATTCAAGGTCACAGCCCTTTAGAAAATCCACTACCTTCTAGTACAACACTGAGACCGCATAAGCTGGACAGGCTGACGGCAAATGCATTATGGTCTCAGCTACCCCACGACACGCTCTGCTTCTAGGGCCAGGGACCTCTATACCCATCACGCAACTACGGTAGACGAGGGGTTTTGAAGACACCAACTTGACAGGCCATTATGAATCCCCCGGTTTCCGACTTCAGCCCACTTGACCTGAGAAAAGAAAATGTCGGGTTTCTGGATAAGCCAAGGTCTTCAATGTTCTTGAAGAAGACCCCATGCATTTGCTTATTGAGGGAGTAGTAATATTATTATCATTAACTAATATATGTTATGTAACATTTATGTCAGTTTATTACATTTATTACATGATGTTTACTCTATAAAATGATCCAAAAAAGTAGTTACCTAATCAGTGTTATATAAAAATGAGGTTTTATTTGTGGCGGTCATTCGCCTTAACAGGAAAATAAGTAATGAATCTATGTAACTTTTATTTAAATTTCACATGATTGTGTTTGCTAGGAAATCCGAAAAAAAATAGTATTTATTTGTTTTCTTCAAAACTCCTGAAATAATTTTTTTTATCGTGGTACACTATTCAAGGTTTGTGATAATTTGATGTTACAGTGTTTAATTTTCGTAAAACAGTGGCGTAGTTACGGTGGTGTGTTGCCATAATTTCCTTCATATTTTCCTTAGACTACCTTAAAGTCAAAACATTCCATATGCCTGAATGTAGAGGTTTCTGAAATATTTACGAAAAACTGAAAGTATGTCCTGATGAAGCATCGGGTGAAAATATCATTTTTGATCGTTCTGAATAGGTATTTTTGAATGTTGAAATAATTGAAAATATGGCGATGGTGAGTTTGAATTACATGCACACTCCTTAACTTTATTTCACACATTTTTTCAAAGTGAACAGTTCTTCAAGTTGAGTCTTGAATTCCAACCTGTTTGGGACAAGATGTTGAGTCTGACAAAAAATGTAATCTTGCTATTTTCTCTGAAACACACGTATACTAAACGAACTGAAACTTTTGATGAAATTTGAGGTCGAATAATATTATATTCGTTTCGGGATCACCAATCTCAATTTTCACGAATTAATGACCATACTTTCCTGATTTTTTTTTGTCGATTCCTTATGACTAATTTGTACAAGTTTGTGGTGTTCAGCATGCCACTGGTCAATGCATAAAACATACACGAGAGTTGGTATGAAAAAAGAACGTGGTATTTTACATGTTTTCCATGGTAATACACGTTTAATGGTAAGGCTACGTCTTCCTAAGCTCTCACGAGCTGAGGGTTGCCCGTAAAGCTGCAGCTGGTTAACGAAAATAACAATTTAAACAACTTCTTTCAACATTTAATCGGGTAGCACATCAACAACAATTGTATCCATTTCACCGACAGAAGTTGTTGGCCCCAAATGCTGGTGATTATGGCCACCATGGAATTTTTGATAGGTTTTTAAAGATGTATGTATGAAGAAGCAAACGACCGTTTTACATATTGAACTATTCACGGATGAGGAATGTATGAGGCTAAGTTAGGCCCATCGATACTCAAACTAAAGGTCATAAATGTGTAACATTCAAATATAAGCAGGATGTTATAAAAAATTAAGATTCCGCGATTATGGCATACAGGAAATGATAAACCGATGCTTCCTCAGGACATGCTCTCAGTTTTTCGTGAATATATCCGAAACCTCTTTTTTAAGCACATGGAATGTTCTGAGTTTTAGGTAAAGTATCGATGAGTCATACTAATATCAAACATTCATTTGCCAATTCACTTGCCAATTCACTTGTCTAAGGAAAATATAAAGGAAAATATGACACCATACCAACGTAAGTACGCCACTTTTTTACGAAAATTAATCACTATAAATTCAAATTATTACATCGATAAGCCTTGATTAGCATTAGTAGTAATAGTAGTTATTTATCGAAATCCTTCGTTACAGTAAGCCATTCCCTACTACTAGAATCAATGACAGATATGGAAATCAGAGGAAATCAACTCAACTTATTTAAATCATATTCATCGAACCGAACCCGGAAAGTGAAAATAAACAACACATTGAGTGAACACCGAATGATGTATGGCGTACTACAATGCACCATTTTAGGACCGATACTTTTTAATATATACCTGAAGGGTCTATTCCCTGTCCATAGCTGTGGAAAAAATAACGACTTATGCTGATGACACAGTAGTTTTTTATAGCTCCGAAAACTGGACAACTTTAAAAGACATAGCTGCAGCCGATTTCAAGAATATCAAATACTGGCTTGAAAACAAACTTCTTACAGTCAATTCCGATAAGATCTTTTAATTTCCATTTTACACAAATGAAGCATCATCTCCAAACTTCCATGATGTGTATATAGACCTGAAAATGAAATCATTTACGGAAATGAAATATCTCGGAAACATAATAGACTCTAACCTTAGATGGGAAAATCACAAACTACATAATTAAAAAAATTCAGCACCTCATGTTTAAGTTCAAGATACTCAGAAATATATTGAATGTGACCCAAATGAAGATATTATATCATTCTCTAGTAGAATCTCATATTATATGGGACAGAGTTGTAAAAACTATACAAAAAAAATTAGAGTTTACCCAGAAAATATTCTAAAAATAATATTTGGAAATAAAAATGACTACCCATCTGACAAACAATTTTTTAATGGAATTTCAGATTTTCATGAAATGTAATATTGAACAACATAAATCCCAATCAAACCTGAAAAAAATTAACATAACTACAATACTAGTTACCGACAACATAATTACCTAACCCCGCCCATGTCTAAACTCATACGACAGAAAAACTTCAATTATCTCAGCCCGAAACTGTACAATTACTTTCCTGGAAAAATTAAAAATATTATACCTTTACATTGAAAAAATACCTGAAAAAATGTATATTATCTCAAACACTTGAATCAATACACAATGAAGTAGAACTACGTTAAACCTATTATAACTGCATTTTTCCTCTTTGTGTATGTATACAAATGTCTTTCAATATATTTTTCATACACAATAAATGTATCGGCTATTATCCCTAGTTTAGATTTTCAATCATAAATCAATCAACAGGACAATTATAATGTTGTCCGACCTACCCTGACACTGATGAGTGCAAAATTTCGAAACTGCAGGAGGTCATTCTCAGCCAAATGAAAAATCATCTCTTGTTCAATTACAAGAGGAGCACTTGCAATTGGATCTTCTTGGAAGAACGTTGCACAAATATCTGTCAGATGTAGTTCAATGTCCGTCGTGGTATTAGCCAGGAAAGTTGTTTTCTGACAGATGGTTGCCTTCATTTTTCCTCTTGTTGGAAACGCTTGGAAAGAAGGGCACTTCCTTTTAATATGACTATTATTATTAGTATTTTATATTTTTTACTATTTTATATATTCCTAATGTCTGTACTGTATCACCGCACAAGTTTCGACTTTTGGAGCCAATAAATACAATATGTTTGTTGTGAATGTTAAATTTTATTTATTCTTTATTAACTTTTTCAACTGAACAATAAACAATTCATAAGTATAAATTGTTTTCCATGAGAAGTTTTGAAGAAAAAAAATTGAATTCAAATTTTTTTCAAGCTGTCGACACCCTGTATCTCAGATGGGATGGATTTTAGGATATACTTACACCGATAGAAAATTTGCCCCTAATTGAGGTGAAGAATCGGTCTTATTCTGACTCACTCTGTATATTAAATCGATTGATGTATTATATTGTTGCTCTTCCTCCTTGGTGTTCAATATCTTACAGAGGATATTCTAGGAACTGAATCTGACACAAATATACAGGGTGTCCCGAAACTAAGGTGCCAAATTGAAACAGAAGATTCCTCTTGAAAAATAAATAGGACTTTCCTAATATTTCTCTTCTCAAATGTCGTCCGTTGCAGAGGTACAGGGTGTTGAATATGAAAAAATAAAAGTGATTTTCATTCATAACTTCCACAGTTCTAAAAGTTTCTGAAAAAAAATTTAAAGAATATTTGTGTTCAATAGGTGCTTCATTTCGAAAAAGAAAACACATTTTCAGTTGTTACCAGTGGTCCCTTTTTTCCCCTATTTTTTACACCACTGGTGAAATCAGTAAAATTAATAAGTTTTTGCATTCCCCTTTCAATTTTGAGTAAAAAATATATACCTGTTTCATTTCAGAAAAATCAACCGTTTTCAAGATAATTGCGTTTTTATGAATACAAACATAACTAGTAATGAAAAAAATGTTCGGCTGAAGTGAATTTTACAATCCTAATTACTGGTTAAACTTACAACTAGTTATTCTACCAAAAAAATTAATGACATTTCCACATGCATTTTTTCTTGCAGAGGTAGGTACAGGGCGATACAAAAAAAAACAAATAAATTTGAAGGTATGCCTTTCATCAATGGGTGCTCTATATTTGAAAGAAATCAGTTAGATGTTATTTGGACCAGTAATCAGGATTGTAAAATTAATTTCTGCCGAACAAATTTTTCGTTACTAGTATGTTTTCATTCATAAAAGCGCAATTATCTTGAAAATGGTTAGGTTTTCCGGATTCGAACAAATATACATTTTTACTGAAAATTGAATGAGAAATGCGAAAAATATATAATATTCCCGATTTTACCAGTGGCGTCAAAAATAGGGGTGAAAAGAGACCATGATGCCTTTCTTGTACGCCACTGGTTACAACTGAAAATGTGTTTTCTTTCTCGAAATAAAGCACCTATTGAACACAAATACTCTTTGAATTTTTTTTTGAAAAATTTTCAGAACTGTGTAAGTTATGAATAAAAATAACTTTTAATTTTTCATATTCAACATCCTGTATCTCTGCAACGAACGACATTTGGGGAAAGGAATATCAGGAAAGTCCTATTTACTTTTCAAGGGGAATCTTCTGTTTCAATTTGGCACCATAGTTTCGGGACACCCTGTATATTCATGCTCTTGTTGTTTTGACAAATTAATATTTCTACCTACCTAGTTAAAATGATTATCACCCAGATGAAATGAAAATTCGCGTTTTTATTTGGTCGAGAATAATAAGTAGTTAACAAAAAAACGTATATTTCTGGAAAACTCATGAATAATATCAATTCCTCAATCTCATCGATTTTGTTACCTAATACCTACAAAAATTTCCAACACCGCCTTGCAGACGTCTCCATTCTGGCGCAAAGGACCCAAAAAACATTTCCAGCTTCAACTGTTGAACTTCCTAACACATCGATTATTCAGCCGTCCTTGACGACCTTGGTAGGGCGCGGCTTGGAACAGGAACAGCCAATAGCAGCATTGAAATTTCAAGTTTGCTTCCAAAAGAGTAAATTGGCAGACGCATTGCACCCCTACCGGTTGGAATTTCTAGGTTATGTTAACTTTCGGCATAGTTATACCAGCGTTGATCCTGAAACGAGACATACTGAAATAACTGCGAGATGAAACATTCAGTTGGTTCGTGTAGGTAATCCGCGATCATAAAACTTCTTTTAAAATGTTGTTGAGGTAGCAGCAATGAGTGACAACAAGAGTCCAACTTCGGTAAGTTGAAGGATATATCAATTAAATCAGTGATGAACATATTTATAATTAATGACGAAACTTGCCGCGGCAACGTGACAAATTATAAATGAAAAATTGAGAAAACTATCGGAACACTGCATGAATGGTACCGAAAGTTGAACCTTTCAATTGAAAAATTTGTTATTTCCCACTACTATTAATAGAAGATATCATTATTTATGCTGGGTTTGAGTTCAGGAGATGAATTTGCAATAGTGATAAAAAATATGTATTTTTCGCGTCAATTCATTCTGTTTCCTTTCAAACAGGAGTTGTGCATATAATACGTTCATCGCTATTTGCCTTTTTCAAAATTCACAGATTAATTGAAATATCGACCAGGGCCAATAATTTTTTAAACAAAAATAATTCTTAGCAGTTTGTGGATGTTAGGAAAATTTAGAGTATAATAAGAGAATTTAAGTGAAAAATCAAGACGACTAAGTAAAAGTTCCGGAAATATACGTTTTAAGTGTTGGATAGTGGTTTATTATGATTTGTAGCTGAAATATGTGTACTATAGAAAAAAAAATCACAAAAGTTTTGAATATTTGAAATATCTGGAACTCCTGTTTTCATCATTTTTCAGCAATACATCGAAATTAAATAAAGAATAGCTAAAAACCTTTTATGTGTATTTAATTTTTATCACACGCAAAGTTTTCATTTTCTCAATGAAAATTGGTGAAAACGTTTTTTTCTTGGTTTCAAATGGGTTATAATTCCTTCGAAGCTAAATATCAATTTTTTAATTCGTTCAATAAAAAAGCCTAAATTTCAATCGGAAATTTTGGTTGAAATTTTCAAATTTTTAGAATTTTTTTAAACTCATTAGCTTTGTTTAAACCTTGACATTGAGATGAAATGGAAAAAATATATTGTTTGTTTGGAAAAGTATCGTTAAAAATGCAACAATCCAAAGACGATTTTTTTGCATTTTGACTGGATAATGTGCTATTTTACATAACCACCATTATATGTATAGTGATGTCACAGAATAAAATATTTCATACACCTTCTCGTATTTTTCCTTGGATTTCAAAGGAAGTGAGCTCCGAAGAAGCTTCTCGAGCTGCATTTAAAATGTCAATTTTCCAAATTGTTTTCAGTGGCAAGGCTCATTTTTATAATTTATATTATATTTAACTCAATCTCAATTTGACCCACTTAAAATTAAATTTGTTAACGGTTGTTATGTGAATAAACAAACCGTATCAGGTTACTAGGTTACGGAAATTTTACATAGGTACCTACCATGATATTTTTTAAATTTCTTACTTCGTTATGCTTTTATATCTATGATTATTTGTTTATAATAACTAACACACAATGGGAAGAAACAGTTAAAAAAACCTTGTGGAAAAAGCTGTTTCACCAAAATAATACCTATAAAACTAATAATGAAATATGGTGGATTACGTAATCCAATCTTCCGCAATAAAACCTATACAATAGGTAAAGTCGTCGGCAAGTATTCAACAAAAAACAACTACTGCCTCCTACGACCATTGAATTATATTTGTTTAATACTTGGCAAAGTTTTCTACACGAACCACTTTGCAATGCATTTCTTCCGTCAAGTGGTGTCGCCCCTCTTTCATGATGTTTCTGGCTTCATGTTGAAGTCGACACGTAGTCGGAGTGCATTTTAAACTGGAACCCAGAGATGGCGCTGAATTCATACCTCAGTGTTTGTCTCAGGGATTTCCAATTAGGATGAAAGGATTTTTCGATTCAATTGGGTCGAACCAGCCTTCGCTGATGATTGGCAATGACCATGAAACCGGTACGGAGGTGTTCCCCCAATTAAATCGAAAAATAATTTCAGCTTTGATATTTGAAATGCATTGCAAAGTGGTTCTTGTAGAAAACTTTGCCAAGTATTAAACAAATATAATTCAATGGTCGTAGGGGGCAGTAGTTGTTTTTTGTTGAATACTTGCCGACGACTTTACCTATTGTATAGGTTTTATTGCGGAAGATTGGATTACGTAATCCACCATATTTCATTATTAGTTTTATGGTCTTCCGTCAAGCGGTGTCGCCCCTCTTTTATGATAACACCGATAACTTTTAATTTACTCGCTCGTACTCAAAAGCTATACTTATTTAGTGAAACTTTGCTTCTGTAAATTTATTGTTTGATATACTATTTTATATTCGATTTTCCAGTAATCTTGAGAATTTCTCATTACTCATTATATATGAGCGTTGACGCAAAATAATTTTCGTGTAATATAATGTAATTTTTATTATTATTCTTATGATTAGTTCTGACAAATAAGAGCAACCTACAAAGAAAATTAAATTAAAATAAAATTATTTCAACATTTATATTTCTTTATTCGACTGTAACAAAAAAAAATTAAATTTCAATATTAAAAAGTGACCTTTTTATGTATTCGACTATTGTTCAAACAATGTTTTCGATAATTTTCAAACCATTAACAAATATTTGATAGTAAATAATTTTTTATCACATAAAAATTAATTATTTTCAACACTCATTTACAACAAAAATAAGAAATTCTCAAGATTACTGAAAAATCCATCATGAAAAAGTCGTGTTTTTGCATTTTTTATGATATTTTTCCATACAAACAATTTATTTTCTTAATTCCTTAACGAACTTTTTCGATTGGAAATGAGGCTCTTCTTTAATTTAATCTCGTATACAATCGAATAATAGATATTTTGATTCGAAAAAATTGAAGCCCGTTCAAAACACAGAAAAAAAAAACGTCTTCACCAGGTTTCAAAAAAAAATCGAAAAACTCGGGCAACAAAAATTAAAAACAAAAAAAAACTACTTTAGGCTTTTTCAGGTTTCTTTTTTCAATAAAATGCATATTCCAGCACCCTTTCGGAACTTTTAATGGGTCGTCTTCATTTTTCGAAACACTCATAATTTACCGAAAATTTAACATACTGTTAAACATTTTTCATGAAGTAAGGTATTTAAAATTGATTTGGCCTTGGTCTTATAAGGAAATATCATTTTAATTTATTCAATTTTTATTCTTTTCAATTGAATCCTTCCGAATTAATACTGAACGAATTCTGAAATAATATTATGAAAATGACAAAATTTCCTAATAACTAAAATATAGTATATAAACCACGATAGAAGATTTTTCTCAGCATCAGAAAACTTGACTGAAAAAAAAATATGTTCTCTACCATAGTGCATAATCAAGTAATCAACCATTTTTGAATCGATACTGCTATTAGTAAAAGAACGCGCGACTAAAGTTGCTTAGATATAAGCCCTCAATTTTGGTCTGGTGTTTGTTAAAAAATGCGGTTACATACAGGGTCAGTCGAGCATTATTTATAATTAAATTCTTATTTTACGAAAATGAAGATGTGACTATACCGAGTTACATCCAATGTCAATATTTTGATTGTGTCAGAATTGACAAACTTAAAATTTTCCACTAGGTTAGTAAAAGAGTCATATTTTTCTGTGACAAACTTATTGAATAATTCTATTTTATATTTAAAACTTCACGAATGCTTGAGTCTAGCTGTTCAAAAAACTGTATATCCGAAATGAATATACAGTGTGAGACAAACGCTAGGTGATGATGTTGTCAAAAATTAAAAAATTTATTTCTCGAAGAGCATACTCCTTTTCTGCAGTTAAGCTCTATAACACAATACCTCACAATATGAAAAACAGAACTTCGATTCCAATGTTCAATAGTAAATTGATAAGGAAAGGCAATTTGTAATAAACGAAATTGAATGAATATTCGTTGAGGAACTGAAAGATCAACCTGGTCTACATAAATGTTATCGTATTTTAATAATTTTTTATTACAGTTTAGAGAATTATCTACTTATATCCCTTTACATTTTATTGTTTTTATATGTATTTATCTATATTCATATAATTTTTTATCGATAATTATTGTACATTTTTTATAGATGATTTTATACATTTGCATTTATATTTTCATACATTGTCATCAATAATTTTATACATTGTCATCAAATATTTAATACAATTTCATGTTTTTATGAGTTTTTATTTAAATTCATAAATACTTTTTATATACATTTTGTATAGGTACATTTTTATCAAGTTTTTAAAAATGTGTATCTTTAATCCTATATATTTTCAGCCATGTTTTCTATACTTTTCTTATCTATTCTGATTGCAACAAGTGAAATTTCGAATTACAAACATTTTCCTAAATTCTACAACCGAATCTGACCACCGAGCCTTCTACAAGCTGATCAAACTAGCATCGAATGCTTCTTTATAGAACTAACTATAAATACATCAAGAAAGTGAGTTTTAATAGCCCAAAACGCGCATACCTCCATGCATGTGGAACGAATTTTTACATAGCTTGAATAGTTTCCCAGACATATCTGCGTTTGTTTATAATTTCGGTAAACACCGAATGACTGAATTTATAGCGGGCTTAAATTGGTCAGTAGGCTAAATTATTATTTTATAATTTCATTGGCAGAAGAAAATAATAGTATATTAAAATATAAATCGATAGAAATACAGCAAGTGTTTGAAAGACCATTTATCCACGAATACTTTACCTATTTTTTTTATTGGTGCACTTTGAAATCATGAATAGTGGTATTATTTCTAAAAGAACGAGAAAAATTATTAAAAATCCTTAAAAAAAAATTTTTGTATAGCTAAGTCAGATTGTCAGTGTAAAATTTCTGTACGCCCTAGTAACCTTTCTTTCAAAGTTGTTCACGTTTTGGTGAGTTCCAAAACTCTGAGGTATTTATCATGATCTTAAAAAGGTTGTGTAGGTGGATTTATAACTTTTTTACTCTTGAAATATTCCAATCAAGTGGTTTGAATCAATACATTTGGATCATGTACCTTGCAAATTGCACGTTATCTCAAATTGGATCGGATTGGTATCTCCGCTATCATTATGGCAAATAGTGGCATGGGAATAGATGAAATCCAACAAGTACGTTGAAGAGGGCCTTAGAAATTAAAATTAAATTAAATTAGAAATAATGTTTCAAACATTATTGGGAGTGCCATTAATAGAAGTTCAACCCCATTGAGTTCTGAGAATGTTAACAGTATTAATTTGAATACCTCTGAATTACTAACTGTAGGTAATCTCTATTTTAATCTTCAAAATTAAAATTGTTAGGTAATGTTGGAATAAAGGTTTTATATTTGTTAGTAATATTTTCTTCGACCAAGGTACTGCGTCAGATC
This sequence comes from Chrysolina americana, assembly GCA_958502065.1. NCBI lineage: Eukaryota > Metazoa > Arthropoda > Insecta > Coleoptera > Chrysomelidae > Chrysolina > Chrysolina americana. Next base: position 12,638,542 of record OY293412.1, read on the forward strand.
AATAATCAAACAGTTGTCATTTAGACTTCACGTTTCTCGAGTTGTTGATGTTACCGTGGTAGCTTTAAAAAAAGTGCGTCTTTGAAAGTTTGACTTAAACATGTTGAGGCGTGCTTTAAATAAGTAAAATGGGGCACCAATAAAAAACTAGTATCATCAATCTGATCAACTGTTAAATAATGTTGGAATAAAGGTTTCGTTTTTGTTAGTAATATTTTATTCTACCAAGGTACTGCTTCAGATCAATAATCAAACAGTTGTCATTTAGACTTCACGTTTCTCGAGTTGTTGATGTAACCGTGGTAGCTTTAAAAAAAGCGCGTCTTTGAAAGTTTGACATACATGTGGAGGCGTGCTTTAAATAAGTAAATTGGGGCACCAATAAAAAAATAGTATATATAGAACATAATATAATTCTGTTCATATGATGGAACTAAGATGCCTGAATACCCTGGTGTGCCGACTTATACTTAAATCTGTAGAATAAAATGGTGGACATTCGCTCGCTTGATTATGAGAAAACAAATGAAATCGCGGTCTACTCTCCAAGTATCCGTCGATACTTGCGTGAACCGTCATCGACAGTTTCTTTGTTAATGTACATTTTCACGAACAGAAGTTTCGAGTGTAACGCACAAGCATGAGAAAAATAAAACAACATAATCATTCAAATTTACGGAATCATTATTCGCAAGTAGTTTCATTCGTTAAATTTCCGACTTATTATATTATTTTTGTTTTGCTGAAATGTTATTTACTGGAATTATCACACATTTAACATAGAAGTATTTCCATGCAGCTGAGTTTCAAGAAAATCTAAACAAAATCAAATCAGTCGTCACACCAGGGTTTTAAGACATCTTAGATAAAACTGACGTCTTAGCATTGCAGTTCACCTAACCTTTGAAACACGTCGATCTTTTTTACATGTAGATTTCTCACGCATTTTAGTTAATTCGGAAAGGATTATGATGCAGGTATAATGAAAAGTGTTTTTTTTAGGCTTTTCGAAATTCATTAGAATTTTGATTACCCTATTTTATTTAGTCAAAAGTAAAAATATAATTTTAAAAATAAAGAAAATATTAATTGATCGCTTGCAGAGGTAATCTACTAGTAGTGTTCTATAGTGTTGGCATCTAATATGTGTAACTCTCAATATAGTATACAAAGTGTTATTTAAGTACGTGGCCAAACTTACTATTTAAATGATTATAAGACTAAAAGTTCAACATAGGTCCGGTAATGCTTCGTTTTCAAGATACAGGATGTCGAAATTTTTAAAAGAAATCGTTTTTTTTGTAATTATCTTAATAATCCTTCTACCAATTTTGTTGAAATTTGGCGGTGTTATCAAGGGTCGTAAAGGGCTGATTTAGCCCTAACTATATCAAAAATATCATGCCCAATTGCGTCCCGGAAGGCACGGTAACCAATATTTTTGACAAAAAAAATATGCGCAACTGATTTCTTTACAATTTTTGTATTTATTTCTAAATTACAACTTCTTCATACTGAATTTTTTTTTTTCGTTTTTTAGAAAAAACATGAAAATCACTTTATTGTAAGTCCCTGGGACAACACAATCAAATATTTCAACTACTAAATCATCAAAAACTGGGGTGTTACTGTAATTTTTTTCCATATAAATAATCAATTCCAGTCTTGGAATTTTTATCAAAATTAATTCAATAATAATAATGATAATACGAAAACGACGATTCCGTTTGAAAATTTTGACACCCTGGATCTTGAAAACGGAGCATTACCGGACCTATGTTTATATGAACTTTTCGATTGGAATCACTCAAAAAATCAACCCTTCAAGTTTGGCCACGTACTTACATAACACCCTGTATAGTACATACGTATATTCAGGAGATGCTGACATCTTGAATTGGAATTGATGTTGGTATTCTACGAAATATCAAAAAATTAATAAAATTCCACCTCTCAATTTTTCAGAAATCACAACAGAACTGGCCAACTTTGTACTCACACTGTATATCGTGAGTCTGTATAGGAATTGATGCAGTTTATAGTCGATGCGATTTGGCCTATCGAACAAACGATGCGTAGTTGATTTGGTTGTAATTCTTAAAATAGTATCGATACAAGGGCCATTTGATATTTCGGAAAAGTGTACTTCAGCACCCTGTATAATCGAACCTATTGAATATAGAACGTTAGTGCAATGGAGTCATTTGATCAGCATCATCAGGTCTATAACATATAAAAAAAATCAAGCAAATTCTCCGAAAGCCAATTTCCCATTGATGCGGCGCGGGAACCTTTGAAAGTTTCCATTTTCTCTCTATTCTATTAGTAGTTTCTGCTTCTGCGTGGAACTCCTTCCAATTACTTATTTTGCGTATTATTCTGATCTATGATTATTTTTGCTATTTCGTTTCTCTGTTCAATGGAATTTTTGATATTAATCTCCATGTCGCTTTGAAAAGGTCATGTCCTCTCCAGAGTCTGCCAACATAGTTGCAGAGTTACGCCGGAAGCAATGGCCAGTGTATTCATTCATTGGCGTTAGAGAGTCCAAGGAATTCTGCTATATTTTCTGGCATTCCTCCAATTGTATTGATTCCAACTGGCGGGGTACCGCATTTATCACTCCGATAAGTCAAGAAAAATCGCTGATGTGTCGTATTGAGAAGATGGAGTTTTGCGTACTCTACTACCACATCTAAAAAATTGATCCCATCCATTGTTCCCTCAGTAATTGTAAAAATGTTTGTAACATGAGTTTTTGAGTTTGAGTTTTTGAGAGAGGATGTTAAAATATGTTCTTTTCAGTGTATCGTATCTAGTTCCATTCTTCAATTGACGCAATAATAGTATTTTGTTCAATAATTCCATATGACAAGTCCAAGTGAGAGTATTATGAACAGCCAACCCAAGCAAAATAGACCTTGTTGAAAACTGTAACTTGCATTTTATCTGTATCTAGTTTGAGTCGATTTATTATGTTATGAATTAACTTTCTACTTTAGCATCGATTTCCTTTGATACTCTTGACAGTTCAAGGACATTTTTGTCACAGTAAATAAAGTAGTATTATCGGCAAACAAAACAGATATGTCTGGCTACATGAAGTAACTGATGTCATGAACAGTAGTGTTCCCAATACTGTTCCTTGGGGAACACCATGTTCAACAAGTTTAAAATTCGAAATGGAATTATTGCTACTGACGCCATGATAAAATTGTTTCTTCCATAATATGTCATGTCGTAGAGCGATCTTTACGAAAACCAAACTGAGATTCGTTAAGGCGTTGTTTGATGATTTTCTGAACTATTTTGCAAGTAGATACGAGTTTTTGTGCTGTAGTTTAGATTCAGTCTCAAGGGTGTTATACCCCAGTTTTCTATTTGGGAACTCAATTTGGGACAACTTGTACATATATGTTGATTTCATCGCAATATTACATTTGATATGCTATGTGTTACTCTGCTAATAATTGCAAGTGATGACGAATTGCGTTACTCTACACAATGATGGTTATACTCAGCTAATTGAATTATATCATAGCACGTCCGCAGGAATGGAAATAAAAATGATAATTCACATCGTGAGCCTACACAGAATGTTATTGTCCTATTACTCTTATTTCAATATGAATACATGAACCACATGAAAGTATGGGTGATATCAACTGTGACACTAGAATGATGTCACATGCAGAGAATAACTGTACTAGTGGTCATAACTTGTAATTGAAGGGTACCTACATGAAATGTAGATTAGCGATTACGGAAATATATGGAGCCAGTAATTGGCCGTTTCCTGATTTTTGGATGGCAAATGATTATACTGACGTGCGTACTTTCAATTCAATTTCGTATTGAATACTCAGGATTTAGCTTGTTTCAGATTGTTTAATTTTTTTTGTATGATGTCATCTGAAAGGAAATCTTTAATTTCTTTTCTTTCTATTTTTTAGTAATTTTTTCAGGTTCGGAATAGCCTGGAATTTTTTCTCGAAATATACTTGTATGAATTTTTTGCTCACTTCTACATATGGGTTTACATACCTATTTTCATCTTAAGCTGTGAATTGCATTCCGTTGGTGAATATTATTTCAAAAAATGAATGATCAAAATATAGTTGTTAAACGTCAGAATATAATGTGCAAAGTAAACCCATATTTCGACTCAATTATTCCAAACTAACAACCCACATAGAGTTGATGACTTTCATTTTAATGCTTGGAAAACAATCAATCCTCATTATAAACAGAACTCGGTAGACATAAGTTCTTGTAAATGAGGAAACAGTTCCATACTGAATTTTGTACACTTTTGAAGCATCGTGTAGTGGTAATTTCTTGGTCAATTTTGAGCTTCTAACTCAAATTCATTCAAACCGCTTTCAATTCATCTATTCCGATCATCCTTGTGCCACAAAATTTTCCACAGTCTCAACTTTTATGTGTGTATTATCCTACCTTTGAGCTTACTACTGATACGTTTACAGCATATAGAATCTGTGATGGTATTGGAACCCCATAATATAAAATGTATTTAATTGGACCGTAGTGGTCGTGATGGTAGAGCGCTTGCCTCTCAAACCCAGGGGCGTGAGTTCGATTCCCATCATGGTTACTGGTCTATCACACGTTAAAAGGTAAAGGCTACGACTTTCCTTGCTCGCACAAGTCTCTGACTTCTGAGGGTTGCTCGTAAGAGTGCAGCCGGCTGACGGATGAAACAAAACAATAACAATCAGTAAAGTATATAGTGTTAGGTGTGGATGCGATCTCAAAAAGTCTCCAAAGATTTTTTAATGGACATTTGCAAGAAAACTGCGTAATGATCTGCATTCAAAAATTATATACTATAGTAGCTATTTCATAACATATTAGCTGTGGATAAAATTTTGTATTGCGTTTCATGTACTAAACACTCAAGCAAAGCAACTTTACAGCTGGGCTCTAGTGTTGCTTTTCTTTCGTATATTATATATCTGATAAGGAACTGATATAATAAATAATATCTATTTTGGAAGAGTAGAAAACATGTGATGAATATTGCAAAATATTATCCAAGGACCATCTGCATTTTCAATCTTTTTTCCTAATTGATCATTGGCCTGTAACTTTATACATTATCTTGTAACTTCAAATTTAACCAGTTCGTTATTCGGATTTCACCAATGTCTTCATACTTATACCTAATACTTGATTCATCCAGGTAAGTATGAAAAAGCAGGAATTGGAGCATTTCTTTTCAAGGCAGCAACCCGTGCAGCCGATGAACTTGCTCTCGTATTCGGCACTGAATGGACGAACCCAAACTTTGTCAACGTGTTGGTTCAGCAGAAAGCCCACGTCAAAGCTGCGAAGAGTGAGAGGCTCTTACAGCTACATAATGATAAGCTTGGCTTTTCCAGAAACCTGTCCTTCGCTTTTCTCAGGTCGAGTGGGCTGAAGTTGGAAACCGAGGGATACATAATGGCCTGCCAGGATGGTGTCTTCAACACCCTCGTCTATCGTAGTCGCGTGATGGCTATAGAGGTCTCTGACACTAGATGCAGAGCTTGTCGTGGGGCAGCTGAGACCATAATGCATTTGCTCTTAGCTTGTCCAGCTTATGCGGCCTCAGCCTATATCCACAGGCATGACGCGGCCCTACGAGTGTTTTACTACTATCTACGATACTCGTACGGTGTAGACGAGACACCGGTGTTTCCTTATGCTCCGTGGGAAATTGAGTCCGTTGTGGAGAATGAGAAGTGCCGAATCCATTGAAACTACTCATTTCCCACCCTCCTCGACCATCAAAGTAGGACGATTTTCGTCATAGAGTTCTCGGCTCCTGGCGAAATGAACATCGTCGGAAAACAGGAAGAAAACCGGGATGAATATCGATATCTACTCTTTGAACTCCGTAGGCTTTATTTATTTATTTATTTATTTATACCCAAACAAACCTATAAGGTTTAATTACATGGATAATACAATTTTTCCATACACTTACAAGGTTATCTAATTCTAAAATAAGTTGATAATATTGGGTTATTTGTGAGGATTGATTTACTTATTACTTACCTAACAATAATTACTAAAATGATAATCCAATGATTTGTCTCAACACTATCCTACGAAATGTACTTTGTGAGCCTGACTAATCCAAATCAATGAGTGAATTAAAGTGGTTTGCTAATCTACACATGGACACAAGAGGAGCTTTCGTGTGTATTGACGGGATGTTGAACATAACAAAAGTGCGTGTTCTCCTTGGTGGTACATTAAATCGTATATGGGATAAAATCTCAGGTGAATTAATTTTGTAATTGATGATTTTAAACAGAAAAATCAACACTGTGAGTTTTCGCCTGTCTTCTAAGGATAAGATTTTAAATTTATTTCTGAGGTGAGTAGATCTCACTGTGTTGTAATCTGGATATACGTGGTACTTTTTGTAGTAAATATATCTAAGAAATTTATTTTGAGTCTTCTCCAGCATTGATAATGTAGATTGGTATTCGTTGAACCAAATGTGAATACCATACTCCAATTTTGGCCTTACTAAACTGTAATAAAGAGTTTTGAGGGTTTCTATTTGGGTGAAATTTGAGGCTTGCCTGATTATAAAGCCCAACAGTCGATTTGCTGAATTTGTTATAGTTTTTATGTGTTCTGCAAAGGACAGAGAATGATTATAGGTAATTCCTAGATCTTTTATCACGTTACATCTCTTTAGAGATTCCTCTTCAATCATATAATCAAAGGTAATCGGTTCTTTCAGTCGGGTCACAGTTAGCGTGAAGCATTTTTTGACATTGAAATATAATTTATTCCTTAAACTCCATTCTGACAGACTATTCAAGTCTTTTTGCAGCAAAACACAATCTCTAACAGTTTGTATAGATTTAAAAATTTTCAGATCGTCTGCGAATAATAAGCATTCAGAGTGTCTCAAAAGTAATGGTATATCATTTATGAATAGTAAAAATAGGAGTGGCCCCAAATTTGAACCTTGTGGAACTCCAGAGTTGGCTTCAAACTTTCTAGCTGTATATCCGTTATGCCTTACTATAACAGATCTGTTCTGTAAATAGCTTTTTATCAGTTTGAGTAAATTCTCTGACAACCCATATTTACTTACCTTTCCCAGCAGGACATCGTGGTCAACTGTATCAAATGCCTTACGAAAATCTGTGTAAACAGTGTCTAATTGGCATTTGCGATTCATGGTTTCATATGCACGATTGGTAAAAGTTAACAAATTAGTGGTAATTGATTTATTCGCCACGAAACCGTGCTGTTCGGATGCTAACATATTTTCGACATACTGGTAGAGATTTGAGTGAATGATTTGTTCAAATAGCTTGGCTGGAGCACACATAACTGATATTGGTCTATAGTTCTCTATATCCATTTTGTTACCAGTCTTATATATAGGAGTGACTATGGCAGTTTTCCATGTTGATGGAAAAACGTTAGAAGTAATTATCAAATTAAAGATGTGAGTCAGGGGTTGTCTCAACCAATCAGCACAAGCTTTAAGAATGTAAGGTGGAATGCCATCTATTCCTGGTGCTTTCTTTGGTTTTAATTTTTTCATTGCATTGCTATAATCTCTTTCGGTAATAAAATTAATTCCAAGCATGTCGTTACTGAAAGTATTATCTATCGCCAAATTAAGATCATATGATGCTTTTACCGGAGAATAGACTGACGAAAAAAAATCTGCAAACGCACTTACAGTTTCCTTTTCATCAATATTGTTTCCATTTTAAATGAAATTGCTGAGATTTGCATTAATATTTCTCTTATTGTTCACGTGATTCCAAAATTTATTCGTATCTACTATCACATCTTGTTCGATTTTCTTTATATATTTGTTTTCTTCCGATTTAATAAGTGCTTTAACTTTCTTCCTTAAATCCCTATACCTGTCAATATATATATCTGATACTAGTCTCAGCCTTCTAAGTCTTTTTTTCTTTCAACATTTCTATAATTTCTTTAGTAAACCACCTAGGAAAGCTATGAGATCTCTCCCGTATAACAAATTTTGGTACACAGTTGTGAATAATTCCATTCCATACATCATAAAATTTCTCTAAGGCTCTGTTTACATTAGTTTTCTCATCTAAAACTGTATTCCAATTTGCGTTTCTAATGCTTTCGGTTAATTTAACGAAGTCTGCTTTTTTGTAATTATACATTGATTCGTTCACCTTTATTTTATCCACCGTTGCATTTGGTACAACCTCCAGAATGATATCTAATGCAGGATGATACGCATCTTTCTTAACAAATGGTAGACAGTCCCTGGTTACCCGACAATTACTCCAATTACACTCTGATCCAATTATTAAGTCTAAAGTTCTTCCTGAAAAATTTTTAATATTATTATATAGTTTAAGTCCGTTATGATCCATAAATTCTTGTAAATTATCAATATTATTGTTAGAGATAGAAGTGTCATATGTATCGCCAGTTATTTCTGGTATATTAAAATCCCCACAGATGTAAAATTTATCAATATCTGTATGCCTGTGTACAATATGAGATTGCAAAAATTCAAATGCCGACTCGTACACACCATTTGCACTTCCCGAAGGAATATACATAGCACATATAGTATATTTGAGACTATTTACCTTTAATTCAATTACAACACTCTCAAACGGAGTACTAGATTTCGTTATGTTCAAAATTTTAAATTTTTTCTTCATAGCTATCAAAACTCCACCCCCTTTTGATTTTTTTGTTAATTCTAGATTCCTATCCGATCTCACTAAATTGAAAATTCTGGTATCCACTATTTCTCCATCTTGAAATCCCTCTTGCAACCATGTTTCGACCGCTACAATAATATCAAATTCATTATCTAAACAGCTCCTAAAGAATTCCTGTGATTTAGTGTTCAGTCCTCTACAATTTTGATAATACAAACTAAGATTAGTTATCTTGAATGATATGTTTTAGATAAGCTCTTGCCAGCATAATGATAAGATTTACTATAAAATTAGAAATAAATAAGCATCAAACATGGTTATTTCAAAAATATTCATCAAAAATACATCAAATGTAACATCAAAAATAAAATCTAATTATTTTTCCAGTATAAACTAGGCTTTGCGTACTCTAATTAATATACGGTACCTAGAAGGCATACGAAATGACAAAAAGAGAACAAGATAAGAAAATTAACAAAAAATTAAAGGTACTCATATGAACAAGAAATCCTATTCATTATTAGTCGTTTCCTTTATAGCTATTACACCGTTGCCACTTCTCGCAAAAATTCTTCCATTTTTTGACCATGCGGATTGGTTTCCATATTTAATTTTTGCTGCTCGAAGAAGTTGATAATTCGTATTGGTCAGGTTGTCATTTATATAAATACCTGTATTTTTCAGACCTTTTAGGGCCATCATTATTTCATTCCTTTTCAGTAATGATATAAATTCGACAATGATGGTCCTAGACTTTGTATCGCCTTCGCTAGGTTTGCCAATTCTGTACATATTGTAAATTTCCCATTGGGCACATTTGACTTTAAGTGCATCGTTGAAAACTGCAAGTACCTTAGAAGACAAGTTTTCCTTAATTTCTTCTTTGATCCCAATCATTCTCAAGGAATTTGCTTTCAATTTCTGATCAATAGTTTCCAAGTTGTTTTTCATTATACCTATTTTCATTTCATTAGTTTTAACAATATTCTCTAAAGATGCAAATTTTGTAATTACTCCATCCAGTTTCTCTTCCATGCTTTGTATCTTTTCACCAAGTTTTACAATATGTTCTTCTAGCTTGGCATTTAGTTTTGGCACTAATTTGGTGATAATGGATTCTATCATACTTTCTTCAGTTACACTAGTCGATGTACTCCTTGTTTTACTCATCTTATTTCAGACGATCCGGCAATGTTGTAAATAAATTTGCAGAGGTTACCTCGTGTTTGCTCAAATAATCCACTCAAAACATCGAGAATGACAAGAGCTCACTTAAACGAAGTTCACTCAGACTTGTTGCCCGACATATCCAAACCTTTCTGTTAAGATGGTGGTTCTGATAATAGAGGTCCTTGGTGGAATGATGGACACACTGCTCTCAAACCGCAATATGGCAGAAATCTTAGCTGGAAGAATGCAGAAGGCCGTAATTCTTGGTTCACTCCAACTGCTCAGAGTCACTTATCCCACGACGTGGGGAGTGGTGTGGTAATTGGGATAAATGATCCAGCGCGCCCCCGGGAGTGTCGGGACTCTGGAGACAGGACCTGACTGGGATAGTCTTACTGGATTAAAAAAATAAATAAAAAAATGATAGTCGTCATTGATCACGAATAAACTCTTGGTCGAACTATAACAATTCCTTTTTGGGTTTAAACGACGTCATTCCTTTTATAATAATTAAGGTACTACCGATTCTTTCCATTTCAGTTTGTATATACTTCTTGATTGTCATATTTTCATTAATTATGAACAGCAATTAACTGAAATACAGATTTTCTGACTGGATTGAGAAAAATTAGTTTTCAAGTATCTACAACACGAGCATAATTATCAAAAAACCACACATTGGGATTAAAACAAAAAAAAATCTATTTGGATACTCAAATATTTGTTCAAAGTTCATTGAAAATTCGCTGTTACATACAAAATGAAAATAAAATAACACAAGAAATTAATAAAATGACAAACATTACATAAAATGTATAGAGCTGAAGAAAATAATTAGCTCTCGTTTGATGAGTTTCCCAATCGTCGAAGTTCCGATCTCAACCATGGAAAATCAAATCAATTTATTGTTATATTATATTGCTCACAATTAAAGAAACTACTTGACGGAAGACCATTAAACTGATTAAGAAAAATGGTGTATTACGTAATCCGAATCTTCCGCTAAAGATACAATAGGCATTGTCGTCAAAACAGAAAACAACTACTGCCCCCTACGACTATTGAATTATATCTGTTTAATACTTGGCAAAGTTTTCTATAAGAATGAACTTTGCAATGCATTTCATATATATCAAAGCTGAAATTATTTTTCGATTCATTTTGGGGAACACCTCCGTACCGGTTTCATGGTCCTTACCAATCATCGGCGAAGGCTTGTTCGACCCAATTGAATCGAAAGATCCTTTCAACATAATTGAAAATCCCTGAGACAAATACAAGTATGAATTTAGCGCCATAGTTTTCTGTTGAATACTTGCCGACGACAATGCCTATTGTATAGGATCTTTAGCAGAAGATACAGATTACGTAATCCACCATTCTTCTTAACTGATAGAAAAATTGAGTGTTACAAGTTAACTCAAAATCATTAAAATACAGCTTCAAAAATAGAATTCTCGAATTATTGCTGGTTAATCTAATTCACTGAGTCAAGTGTATCAGGATACAAATGAAAAACAAAAACGAGAAACAAAATTCAAAATTGCCATTTTCATAACTTGATAATCGAGAAAATATCATTGAACTATGATTACAAATTTTGGCTACATCATAAGAAAATTATGACTTGAAACAAAGATATTGTATGCCCAGGAATAGTAAAAGTATGTTAGTCCCTCAAATTCGCATCATGTGTTTGAGCTCTAAACAATTTTTCCTTATGATTTTGTATTAATTGTTGATTATTTTTCCATTCGAGTAGATGTGTATAGCATGAAGGGTCTAGTAGGCCAATAATGGACCCTTGAGGAACCCCGCAAATAATATCAGCAGAAGCAGAGGATTGTCCTCCAAGAATCATCAAATTATTCATTTGCTGACATATTATAATGGCATCATTCGATTTTAGTGTCAAATTTAAATTTGTTTAAATGTTATAAAGAAGATGATTATTATAGTACTAAAGCCTTAATGAAGTTCATACAACGCTAAAGTCAAACTTCACGTTCTCTTCGTGATTTGACGTATGCTTTGCATACTTCGAAAAATATAAATAGGAGCTCTCAAATGTTGCGTAAGATTAACCAAGAAACTGCGTAGTGCGTGGTAATGGCAATCAGGAAAATCACCTAACCACCACCTCAAATCAAAAATGAAGTCACGTCGAATCCAATCAACATTTTTTTCATAGTAATTGAGCCTGTTGGTGAATAAAACGATGCTGTCAATGATTGTGTGTGTTCGTTATTCGCGGCCGTAAGATGAAAATAGATCGTTCTGGAGCACCGCTAAAAATACAGCCGAGTTTTTCGCCAGTTTCCTTCTCTACTGCGGCCTAACACTATCGCGGTCGGCGCGAAAAAGTTTTTAATTTTGAAAAAAGGACTATAATAGTGCGTGCATATCACTCCGATCGAGACAGTGTGGATCCGTGGAGAACCGAAATTATTTTGTTGATTTTTCATAGTTTTTATACCAGCTTTATATACATAGTTGATAGTTGAAGGTTGGATAACGAACAGGGCGGATCAGAATTGTTGGTCGTATTTTGTTGAAGTGACCCAAGTGTTGGGCAATATGGAAATTCAGATCAGTTGATTCAAAAGGAATTTTTGTTCCGTTCGACATAAATTTGAGCGTAAAAATATGTCTTGGTTGTCAAAATTGGAAGTGATTTTGTCTTATAGTTCTTAGAGACTATTGAGTAACAACCATGTAATATGGCCAAACGAATGTCTTTGAATCAAATGACATTCTTAGTTCAAAGTCAGTGGCTTACAAAATGATATTAGGTGTCATAAAATTTCATATATTTCACAAATAAAATTTTCTCATACCATCCGACATTACTCAGGAAGATTTTACGTCTTGAAATATCTACTTGATGAATTATGTAAAAGTAATAACCATTTCCGAAGTGGAATATTGAAAATGAATCATGGAAAATGGAAGAAAAACACATTATCAGACCGAATGTCATTTGTTAGAACCAAGCAAGCAGTTGGGACGGAAGCTGTTACCCGCGAACCAAAGAAAATCCAAAATTTTCAGTGATGATTATAAGGACAGACTGTACTGTGTGTTTCAGAAGAGTGGAAGAACTTAAGAATCGCCTGGATGGAAAAACATATTTTTTTTTGCTGATTAACCAGAATTCTTTGCAAGACCATAAACAGAACGAATACGTGTCTCAATTGAGCAGCTGCCCAATTGAAAGCTAGCAAGCATTCAATGATTTGGGAGCCATTAAGTTAGGTTGAGTCTAGATGTGAGTGGCCCGTATCAGGCCCTTCACTGCGACCGATGGCCTATTGTGGTTTACCTTATTCCAGGTATTGGTTATATTGATTGAACTTTGAGATCATATTGCGTCTCTAAAGATATACTGTCCTCTACCCGCACAGGATATGTCTTTGGTTACACTCTATGAGTGTTTATGAGGGAGTACTATTATTTTTATTATTATTATTATTTCATCCGTTAGGAATTACTCAGACAGGCCCTGATTCTGGAGCCCCGACACTTCCGGAGGGCGCGCTGGTTTGTCATTAATAAAGAACAACCTCATGAATCATGACCACAGATCACATTATGAAAAGTAACGGTGGTGAACTACTATACAGGTTTTGTTTACGCGCATGCGTATTTGGTGTTTTAACTAAGAACATAATTTCGTAGTTGAAACTTGACTAACTTCTCAATGAAGCAGTGTTAATGTAATGCAATAATGTGTTTACATGAACGCCTTCTATGAAGTACCAAATTTCAACTTTTTCTAACTTTAATATAGTGTAAATGTAATTACATGAATCCACCTTAACCCATATTGGGTCGGTGTTGGTTGATGAAGTTAAACCAATAAAGCTGGGACAATATTGTCCACATGTTTTCAAAGTCTAGAATGAACATTGAAATCCCAATATTACTCTCTTATAGATTCTAGGTATAAAAAACAATAATTTATATCCAAGATCGATAGCACATTTTATGAATATTGGTTGAAATTTTTTACCAATATCGTTGAATCAATATGCTCTACGTATCGTTTTCAACATCTAGAATAAATATTGCAATCCTAATATATCGATTATAGGGATAAAAAACAATATTGTATATCCAAGTCTGGATCTATATTCACCAATATTCAGCAAAGCATTTTAACCTATGTTGATTCAAATTGAAAAAATTATTGAAAAAATGAAATTGATGCAATATTACAAAGAAAACCTTTTATCAATATTTGAATTTTGGTTGAATATTCAACAAACAATATTGAAATAAATTAGGATGAAACCTGTGCAACGTCAGCTGAAACCCAAGGAAATATAATAACTTTTGTTTCTAAAACAGTTTATTCTGTGCCTATGACCAAAAAAGGCAGATTCCGATGACACCCAACTGGAAGAAAGACTGTAATTGTGGAAGATACGAGTTTCCCGACATCCAATATTTTGTTAACATATTTTGCCAATTCATAATATTGCCTCAATACTTTGGAGCCAATATTGTTTCGAGAATATTTCGCCAGTATCAACCAAGTCACTAACACTAGACCAATATCGCGAAATTATCAGTTTTTTCCTCGTCATTATTGCGTTTTGCCAATACTTATCAAAATATTGTCCCAATATGAATGTGCTACCTGCCATATTTATATTTCTTTTAGGATATACCAATTTTTCAACCAAACTGATTAGTATATTGGGAAAAAAAATTGAAGTTCAAATTTAAAAACACTTGCCTGCCACATAAAAAATCCGAAACTGGCAATATAGTCCAAAGAACCTACGCCGTTCTCTGCTGAGCAGTCGATCAATCAAAGTAACCCCGGTTACGTTACATAATTTGGCTTACACACAAAAGTATCTGTTATACCACTAATGGAAGAACATTTACCCCTTCTTACACAATTTTGAAGAAGAAATCGTCTCTTCGAATTTGTTTTTCGTAAATAGGACCAAATCGTCAGTATTTGCTTGCAGATCGAGAGTATGGCCATATGGCCAACACTCCTCTGGGAACAGCCCTTGGTTTATTGACACTCCTTTCCTAAGATAAGTAGCTCTTGTTCTATTTAAAAGTATAGTTCTTATTACATACTATTGGTTCAATGCCTTCTTATATCATAAACTACTCTTTGTAGGTCCACTAGAGCTGCAACTGCTACCTCAGTGGTCCAATTCCTCCAAAGACAATGGCCACATATATCATTAAATGCTTCTTCTAGGTTCACCAGTGCTGCCACTGCTACCTCCTGGTATTCCATGATGTTGCTCATTGGGGGCAAGTTATGTTAATTTCTCGGTTAATTTGTCAGTCTGGTAGGCAAAGGAATGCTTTGTTAGTATATCACATCTTGTGCCCATCAAGTATTTTGTCAACAGAAAGGATGTCACGCTGATTGGTTTGAGAGTTTTTGGGTGTTAGATTGTATGGCTTACCTCGAGAATATATAAATCACGCTAGAAGCGGTCCAGTTTGATTATTCAAAGTTCCGTGCTAAACTGGCTGTGGAGAAGTTTTATAAGAACAATTATTAACAATTTCTGTCCTGTCGATTTGCATGAGTTCACCGCCCATTTTGTCGCCTGTTATTTATTGGCAACCATCCAGTTACATCTGCGTGATCGTTTTATCTGGCCTATATTCGCGACTGGAGATTATCCAATATCAGGCTTTCTGGAAAGTGCCTTCTGGACTAGTGCTTTTTTGAAGGCCGTAAATGAATCGTGTGGCGGTTTAAGATTTCCCAGCTTCTGTATTGACTTTCTGGATTCAATCTTAAGAATACGGGCTTTACTTGATGTGTGAGAGGTATTTCAAATTTATAACCGGATTTCAACGAACATGTAAAGCAAGTATGTTGAAGAAAAGTGGGAGAAGTGAATTTTAGGATAAGGAAGTAGCACTAAGCTGGTTTCTTGCCATAGCGCCTGCCTTCGACACCTTCGTGGCATCCATCAAAAAGTTCTGCCAATCAGTCAAGAGGATGCTTAAGGGCAGAGTGATGATCACATCCATGTTGGGGAGAAACCCAACTCAGGACTAATTGTTCCTATGAAGTGGGTCCTTTGATTTTGTAAGACCATATGGGAAGAGTTGTCGAATATCCCTAACGTAGAAGACGAGGGAGTGGGTGACGTAATGAAAAGTTCAAGTCACCATCTCTCAGAATAATTGTGCACAGTGTGAAAAATTTGTAGTGAGCCTCATATCAGAAATATCAGAACATGTTATATGGGAAAATGGGTCAGGCTACAAGAAATTGATAGCTAGAAGATAGTGAAAGTGTTCTAGAATTCAGACCATAACATAAAACTAACGAATTAGCTGGAGAACGATCGATTTCTTCATTTCTGGGCCAAAAAACAGTACTCACTCTACCGAATTGTATCTTTAGTTGGTTGTCGAACCAATGGATCCAGATTCAACAACGTACCAACTCATTCAATATATCATGACAATGGCATGAGCGATTATTTATTTCAGAACCAGAACTTACCATATCTAGAATTTATTTGAAACTGTATTTCAGTACCAATTCAATTACTTATCATGATTACGGTCAAAGACCTGGATTTCCATTTTTGATTAATGGAATGCGATGAACAATTCTGAAACGATCTCAAAGTAGCAATTGAAAAAGTTTTAACATTACTTCAAAACTGAATTTGTGATTAACGTGGTTGTCGCGTTGTTTTTGCTTTAACACTATTTCATTAGTCATATTTGATTCATAAAGTGATCACTGAATCTAAATAAAGTCGTTGATTAAGCAGGTCGTGTTTTGAAATTAATTATTAATAATTAATTAATTTATATTATTATATTAATAATTAATTTATAATAATTAATATTCTACTATGGTTCGAAATCATATTCTTCGATAATAGTTGCGTCACAGTGTATTCAGATAATTAGGATTTTAAACACTGATTATTTCGGTTGTCAACCTTAGTTTTGAGAATTAACATACGGGGGTTAACTTGAAAACCTTCCACACTCAATATATCTCTCTTCTAATAAAGATTTCGGAAAATCGGAAAAACACAACATTTTTTTTTCAAAATTGATAGTTTAGACGACTATTTGCAGCCATCGTGAGAAGGTAGATGTTATCCTTGAAATATTCAGTGGTCAGAGGAGGGAAGTGAGACATTATTTAAAAGCTCTTTTCATTCTCTTTTAACAATACCCTTATTTATTATTATTTAAGAAGTGACAGAAAAATTACCGTAGAATTTCAATCTTGCCAACATTATTAATTCTTTTTTCAAAAGATATTGCCAAGACGGTTATAAGGGAATATCAGAGAAAATCTAAATTTTTGTATGGATTTCGAAAATATAGTGATACTGAGTCTGCTGCAGTAGAATAAAACTGGAATTAGATTCGACAAAAAAATAGGTTTATTATCACCTACTGAAGCTATGGTGGACAACGATTTAATTTCGTTAATTTATATAATACCTATTGGAATAAACGAAAAATTTTACATTTGGTTAAAAATCATTCGAGAGACAAAAACAACTAGTATATTTATATCAAAAATACACTCAGTCCAATCAAAAGTAAATCAACTGTGGTGCTCCTACCCTTTTTCAATATATATGAGCTCCATAAGGTCAAATTAAACTTCTTGCTGATATTAAAACAATTACATATTCTGCAGAGAGAGCATGATGTCGAAATTCTGTCTGATATTGATATTTTCTGGTTGGCTACTTAGCTAGGAGTCACACTGACCGACCAGCATCGAGCGTCCGCGACCGTCCAGCAACGACAAAAATTGAAAGGGATTAATAAAAACTTTCAAACTAACACTGATCGACCAAAATTTTCAGCAGATTGCAATTTTAAACGAGATGATCATTCAGTGTGAGTTATCCGATGAAAATACACGTTTTGGAAATTTTGGTCGTAGTTGGTCGCGGACGGTCGGTCATGGTTGCTCAGTGTGCCTGCCGCCTTACTCGAAAACTGTATACAAATTACTCGAAATAGTCCATTATGTTCATTTTTAATCTGAATATTGCAGCTGATTCAAGACCAATAAAATATAAGTTTAGAGGGCGTACATAATTTAGGCGTTGAATACTGATCAACTGCAAAACTCCTTAAGAGGCTATAGTGCCAAGAATGATTTTTATTGAAATTTGAATAAATTGCTGAAGATATCGAAAGTTTGAATGAGTTAATCAGAATTTTTCATTTACGCAGGCATTGTCACTTTTTGCATAACTATTTGTTTTCGATTGAAAAATAATGTAGAGACATTTTATATGTGGTGCTACTGATTATAGCTAATGTCAAGAAAATCCGGATATACTTTATATCAGTTGAACCAAATAATTATAGATGGCGCTCTATTTGCACATAAAGCGAATGCCAACAAAACAAAATTTTTAGGTTTACATATCGACACAGCACTCTCTTGGTCTCTTGGTTCAAACATATCAACAATCTAATGAATCAACTCTCACGTTCGATTGGAACTCATTTGGAACCGAGTACCTCATCACACCGCAATTTCATTTGTTTTCTCATAAAACTTTTAACAAAAGCAAATCAGTTATATACCATACCATGGTTTTTAGATATTTTAAGTTTATTGTATTGAAGATTTGTCATGGTTCATTTTTAAGTTTGGAATATTTTTAAGAATTATTGTTTCAAAATAATGTAGTAATTTTCGAACTGACAAACCCTAAAGGAAACTGCGTATCGATGAGGTTTGCCTTGTTCGCGAGAGATTTATATTCAGTGAACAGTGACAATCTGATTAGGAATATGCGGGGTTATATACATACGAAATGTGTATTGTGTTCAGTCACAGTATAATTTTCCAAAATTAATCCAAGTGTGTCTGATTTAATAATGGTTCATTCTGAAATAGAGATAGTCTACCAGATTCAGTCTGCCAACCAATTCATTTCCTCACATGAATTTTAATCATTTGATAGAAACGAAGAGTTTTTTTCTGATAGTGAATCTTTTATAGCTGTTGTAAATATTTAGTATTCATATGTTATCCCAACTTCGACTAGTATACCTAAAATATAAAATATCCTAATCAAGATGTCACAACTGATGAAGAAGAGATTCCCATCAATAACCAGCATTGACGTACAGGTGAGTTGATTTCTGTTCAAAATATATTTTTTAAATTCAATTAAAGAATTATCACAGGTCTGGTGAAATTTATTGGATGCATTAGGGGAAGTATCATTCCTGTAATATGATGATAAGATGACTAGTACACTGTAGTAATAATGATAATAATGAAAATACCATCATGGAGATGAAATACATTCCTATAACTCAAAAACTTTAAAACTGAAGTAGTAGAAGTAGAAGAAAATATTCATGCTTCATATATGAAATATGATTGGAAAATAGACAGACTATACAGATGTTCTGAGATAATTTATTACATTTTGTTTGATTAAATTCACCGTTGTCAAAGATTTGATTGTTAGGGGGAGAATATTATATCGTCAAAAATGCTTTTTTTTGTGATTTTGTTTGTTTTTTGTATTTATTTTTTTCGTTAACCAGCTGTCATCCCCCTACGAATGATAGCCCTCGGAAGTCGAAATTTGTGCGAGCTAAGGATTAACTAGGTCTTAACTTATAACATGCGATTCCTAGCACGATCACTAAGCTAGTTGGAACTATGTGTATATGGTTCTTCTTTGGATCCAGTTTTGTCGAAGTTTGAGCCAATACTTCACATCTCTCCGCCATCAATATGATATAGAATGCTTCTATCTACGAGCTGAACGTCCTCTTCGTATTCCTCGTCCTGTTTTGGCATATTTATCAATCCCAAACTCCATTCTGATAGCATGCTTTTAGTAGAGATGAAGATACTTTTCTCCCGAGGCATATAGTCTGAGGTCATTCATTCATGTAAAAGAGATGTCTTCGGTTGCTGAGGGTGTCGCAATTGAATCCGCGGGTTTTCCTTAGTGCAATGAATAATGACAATAGGGAGATACAGGAGAGAAGAGGCCTGAGGGAGTCTCCCTGAAACACAACTTCTGTAACGATATTCCGCTCTTTTTTGACTCTGACTTGACCAGATCTTATGGTTATACAATGTCCATCACAATTCGATCGGCTACCACAAGTCATCTGAGCAAATCATGCGATGTTCTACCAAATGCCTTGCAGCATCGTTGGGCTTATACGCACTTATATTTGTCGATGAGTAGACTCTTCTTGCAGCCAGCGACCCCCCATCTTTGACCCTCTTTGCTCATTTATTCATTTATCCGTTCATATATCGAGTCAACTGAAGAAAATATTCGCATGTATAAGATGCGGGTAAACATCTTATAACATGCATTTCAGTATGTTATCGGTTTTACCCACGAGTCCGGAATTTGATGATCCTGTCTAGCCATGTGTAGAAAACTTTTGTCAGATGATGGTGGCTGCTTGGAAATTTTTTCCACCAATGGTTGCTTGGCATATCTGGATATATATATGAGGCCCCCTATTCCGGGAGGGTCGGAGCACCGGAGGGAAAGTTTCCTTCTCCCTCCAGGATTGGCATGAGCTGTTTGTCTGACTTTGCATCCTTTGAATGGGTAGATGGTGACACTACTCACCAAGGCCTCGGGTATTATGATTGGCCTTCCTGCCTACATTTTTATTATTATTATTGTTATTATTTAACTCATTTTTGTAATACATTCATCATTTCATCATTTTCATTTCACTACTTCTCAAATCAATAACTCTGCACTCTCATTGAAATGAAGTTTATGCTGATATTACTTTTGGAATAACGTGACGGCATGTTTTCTTTCTGAATATCTGGAAAAACGCCAATTGTACAGTACCTGAACCGAAAATATATGTGTTTGCGATTGATATGAATTCATTGCATGTGCTACGGTTTATTTTCTTGTTATTTTGATTTTCGTTGGATATTTTTAATAAACCATAAATCACGATACTAAGAAGTTCTCTGAAGACTGGAACGTCTTCTGAACCTAAAAACAAAAACAACTTTATTAGATTAATAATAATAATAATAATAATACTCCCTCATAAACACTCGTTGAGTGTACCCAAAGGCATAGCCTGTGCGGGTAGAGGACGGCTATTATTATTATTTGCCGTGGCGCTCCGGGGCGACTTACTGATGTTTCAGGTGATGTATTCACTTTTCAGCTGTAGGAAAACCCGGAAAACCTACAGCACCACCTCGGATGGTCGGTGTGCACTCCAAGCTAGCACTAGACGAGATTGGCATCTAGACAACTCACAATACACTTGCTTTTCAACAAGGCATGCGGCCGACTATCGAATCCGATATAAAGTAGTTGAGAAAAATTCTCGTACCTACATCGGATTCGAACCGACTATCGCTATGCTGGAGTTTCAGACCGCTGATCCACCGACCACCCTGAATAACAATATCTATTGATCCAGATTGGATAAACTCATCAAATCAAAAGCTTTTTCAGTTGATATAGAGAGATATGGAGGAAAAAAAACACCGAGTAAAGACATTTTAAGGAAAGCATGCATTGATATGCACGAGTATATAATTAATCATTGTTACTAACCTTAGAAACCTTAGAAATTCAAATCTTTTTTAACTTGTTTCTGAATTCGATAATATTCTTCATCGATCAAACAGTATTATAGTATGTGAATTTCCATAAGTGGTTTAGACAAAGTAGAGATGAATACGAGTTGATATCAACGGTTTTTTTTTAGAACAGTGTGGCCAACCAACTGTTTTTTCCTCTCCTAAATAAAGAAGCAAATTATACCCTTTACTACTACCTACTAATATCTCGGTGTTGGCCCCCGCAAAATCGGTTTGTGGAACTTTTTTAACAAAGAATATTATACAAATATTGTGAAAAATATCGAAGAAATCATTTTATATTAGTCAATAGAACTTCTCTATAGAACTGAAAAACCCAGAATGGTTTTTTGGGCAACCGGATCGATGTATTTTCTAGACTGTGTAAAATGAGTAATTACACAGTCCATAATATCAAATTCAGAATGGTCCCCACATGGTTTCGGTTTAATCAACACATCTTCTACATATTTTATAAAATCATTGTGGTCAATCTGAATGAAAGGTGATGTTGAACAATTGAATTCATGAAAAATTCATTTTCTTTCGATCGAACATTAAGGTAATTAATCTTGTGAACAGAACTGATCTGTCAACTGTTTTCAGTTCTCAAATTCATATCTCAAACAAAGAAAATACCATCACATTACAATTCCGATATTTATCTCATATATTATACACTGAATCTATGATATTTTACTGAGATAAAACTTGTTGGTTTTGGAATAGAGCTACAAAAAAAAACAAAACACGATTTTTTCCACTATCTCCTGAATTCACCTCAATGTACCGTCGTTGTTCTTTTTCGTCAATCCTTACCAAATACGAAGTTTAGCTACTTTTATCTCAGAAACAAGAATAATTTTAGTAAGTTTCATGGCTGGTGAAAGTTTATATGTGGCAAGTCATCATATAATATCGCTTTCATTGAAATTTATAATAAATTATTTTCTTTAAAATTTCCGAATATTTTTTGGAATATTATACCAACGATGAGTTTATTTGCTTTGGACGCACGATCGCTAACAAGGCATTGCTCCAAAAATAGTTAAAACAAAAACATAAGGCAGATGATAACCATCATTTTGTATACTCATCAAGTCGATTCTATAAGCAGCTGCGTGGTATAAGAGACAGTTACTCTAAAATATTGAAAAACATACCTGATCATTCACCCAATGAGATTCTTTTTACATTCAGTTCACTGATTGTGTGATTAGTTCTACAATGAAGTTCTCAAACGCCTTCACAGTAATCTGAATGTTTTAATATCAATTATGCCTTCAGATAGATACTTCAAGAAGGTTGTCGAACTTTCGACAAACTATTAGTCAAAAATATAAGCTACCAAATATTTGAAAAGAGGTCGAATGTGAGGGAAAACAGTTTTGAAAGATATGTTTAATGAATTAATATGTCTGTTACATTTTTAAACATCTTTTAAAAGTTTTTCAAGTAATAGAAAGTGACCAAAAACAAAGTTGAGTTCCTCAGGAGCTCTAAAAATAGTACTGCGTTAATATTTTTGACGAAACTCGCGTTGAGTGAAATTGAAGTTGTTTTGAAGTTTTTGGGTAGTTTCTATCTATTTCTTGGATTTCATTCACAGTAATGGTTCCAAAAAATAATTTTTCTTCCTACCCCTATAGAAAATACACACTTTCCTCCCTCAAATCAAGGAGAAAACTCCCTCATCTTAAGTAAGTTTTAAACGATGAAACTTGTGAATTCATTATATTCATATTGTTTCCATAATTTCTAGAACATCCTGTATATCCTGTTTTTTGGTAAAAATCAAACATTAATGTTACTTCAACGTAGTTCTTCAATACAAATTTTTACTTCAGGAATCTTAGATATACGTTTTTTGAGTTCAGAATAAGGAAAGCATAGTATGCTGTGGCTCACTGACAGTAAACACGGCGATTGACTTTTGAGGTGCAAAGTCGCTACATTCATTAAACTTAGTTGAATTTTTGAAAAATGGAGAGCGATTCAAGTGATTTTGAATTTCCAACTACACCACCTAATATTAAGGAACAAGCCAACATAGCGTCATTAACCTTACTACCACAAAAATCTAAAGACAGGTATGAAAAACAATATGCACAATATAAGCAATGGGCTGAAGACAACAAGATATATTCAGAGAATGTTTTACTGGCATATTTTTCACTACAAGGAAAATCATTAAAAGCTTCAACTTTGGTCTAAATATTCAATGCTACGCACAATGATACAAATGAAGGACAATGTTGATATTAAATATCCAAAGTTGATTGCATTTTTAAAACGTCAAAATGCCGGATACAAACCAAATAAAGCTACAACTTTTACAAGAGAAGAAATAAATACATTCTTAATGGAAGCCCCCGATGATGCTTTTTTATTAATGAAGGTGAGAAATGAAATCCCATGCAAATAATTTAGTTTTTGATATAAAATATTCATAGGTAGTCTTTGCTATTGGAATTTCTGGAGCATGTCGATGTGATGAGCTTATTAAAATGACTATGGATGATATTGAAGATAAAGACAATCTTTTAGTCATAAATATCTCCACTTCAAACATGTATAAACAACGAACTTTCGTTATCAATACTACAACAGGTAACGGCCCAAATTTTGTTCAAATCGTTAAAAAGTATATCTGTCTACGCCCTAAAACTGAGCATAAACGATTGTTGGTATGCTTTAAAGCAGACAAATGTATAAATCAAGTGGTTGGCAAGAATAGTATATCCAAAATACCACAAAAAATTGCAGAATATTTCAATCTTCCAAATTCCGAACATTACACAGGGCACAGTTTCAGAAGAACTTCAGCAACTCTGTTAGTAAACGCTGGTGGGGATATTTTAGCTCTAAAACAGCATGGCGGTTTATCGCAGAAGGTTATATAGAACAATCTTACACAAAAAAAAGAAAAATTTCTGATCAAATTATGGGAAATAATGTAGAACCTGAACTTGATCAAAATCAGCCAAGCACTTCTAGAAGTTACCACCATTACAATGTGTTAAGCGAAAATATTTCAAATACTAAAATTCCTGTTCAAACCCTATCTTCTTCCAATGGTGTTCATATAAGTGCTGCTCAAAACTGCATATTCAATATTAACATAAATAATTCTAAAATATAGTTAAACAATACTATGTACTTAATTGTATAGCATATATTGATAAATTTGTTTAATAAATAATTATTGTGATCTTAATTATACTCGTTACCTATTTGTGTCGTAAATAAATTTTCAAAAAAAGGTGGGTAGGAGGAAAAATCATATGTATCGCATGGGAGTAAAGTGCCTTTTCCTCCCTTGGATGTTTACTGCCCTCCGCTTCGCGTCGGGAAGTAAACTACATCCTGCGGGAGGAAAAGTGGCACTTTCCTCCCTAGTAATACAAATAGCTATATTTCTGTTCGGGATATTGTAAGCTTATATCGCCATAGTTACGCTATCAATAACGAGGTTCCTTCTTTGGGACATCATAGATTCTATATTCCCTCTACCTTTCACAAGTAGAAATAAAATAAAAAATGCTAATATACATATATACATTTGAAGAGTAACTTGTGACATCTGCAATAACTAGAATTCGACACGAGCCATGGAATTTGTGTATATTTATGAAATGAGAACTGAACCATATTTTATTTATTCACGTCGTTACAAATAATAATGTACAATTTTGAAATGTGCTCTGAAAATTACTTCCGCCACTGGGAACAATTTCCACCTTTGTATGGCTGGATCTTCTGTTCACTACTGTCGAGGTACCTGCCTCTTCTTATGGCAAAGTAGACAACATACCCGTTTCATTTGCTAATTCGATGCTATCCTCCAAATACCTCTCCGCCACCGTGGAACTTTTCCTACCTCCGTGTCTTTTCAAGTTAGTCATAGTTGCTCCTGAATTGGCTAGAGCAGTAGAAGAATAGGCGAGGACACGAAATTTTCAACATATGTTTAATGGATTTTTACGGCGTATGAATACTCTATTGACAATGTTCTTGTTTCTTGCGAGTTGTCTGAAACTTGAAATAAATATTTGAAATTTATAAATTCAAATTGCTCGTTTTTGGCGCCATTGTGGTGGAAACATTCGATTTGGACCAGTTTCATTTGGACCTAATATATTTTTGGGGGGTTTGCTATACTTGTTTTATAAAAAAGGAACACTTTCAAGTCACTCTGTATAAAAAGGCCGGTGTGAAATGGAATGAAATGAGGCAAGAGGATGGGATCAGACGATCTGGTCACAGATTGTAATTAAAAACATATTATTATTTTTGTAACAATAACAAATTTTCAATAAAACATGAAGAAATATGATATCAATGAAGCAGATGAAAAACTGAGACACCAACAATTTCAAATCTTTGTACATTTTATATATCCCCCTTCATTCTCTATAGATTTTTCGTTCCTTCTGCGCAAGTTGTGTCCAACTCTTCGCAGTTCTTCTGGTAATATATCTCTGCACACTGCAACCATTATTCATCGCAACTCTTCCTAAGTTCTTCGTTTAGTTTTATAAACCTCCCATTTAATATTTCTCCATAAGTAGAAATCCAGAGGGATGAGATCAGGCGAACGCGGCGGCCAATGAATAAACGGAGTATTGCGACCAACGCATTTCAGTGGAAAATTTTGATTCATACATCTTCGTACATCCAATTGAAAACTGATAGTTGAAGGAACATTGATGGGGAGTTCTTCGAGAATGTCCCATACTTAATTGGTAAATCAAGAAATTTTGAACGGTTTCAGCATTCATCGTTCCTTCAAAGGAAAATGGGCCAATTACCTCCGCAACTCACATTCAATTTTTCAGAATATTGATTTCTGCACTTGATGACCCAGTGAGGATTTTCCGATGCCCGGTATCTCGAATTTTGTGATGAAACCACCCCATGTGTTGTAGATTGTAGATTGTAGGGGGATCGTGTGATAAAGATATGAAGAAACTTGCTAGGGGTTCTTGTGAGCAGCTAATAAGTAAGGATGGAGAAGTCATACTCACAAAGTGGTATGACAATAAGCCAGTTGTACTTGCGTCGAATTTTTTGGGATTAGGAGAGAGGGATTTTTGCAAGACATGGGATAAGACTGAAAAAAAATATGTTGAAATTGAGCGGCCAGAAGTTGTGCGAGTGTATAATGACCACATGGGAGGAGTCGACAAGATCGATTTTCTAATCACTATCTATCGCACTTTCATCAGATCGAAAAACTGGACTTTGCGTATGTTCACCCATGCAATCGATTTAGCTTGTGTAAATGCCTGGATAGAATATAAAAGGCAAGCTCTCCAAGTGGGCGTTCCTAAAAATAAAATTCTTGACTTGCTACACTTCCGAGCAAATGTAGCAGAGGTATTATCTAAAATTGAGAAGCCAGCAATCAGAAAAAGGGGTCGACCAAGTGAGAATCCAGTTTCATTACCAGGCCCTTCGAAAACAGCAGGGGTAGAAGTTCGTCCACCAGCTGATGTGCGTTTGGACAATGTTGGACACCTTCCTTTAGTTAGTGACAAAAAGTCATTTGATAGGTGTAAGAAACCCAGTTGTAAAGGAAAGACAAAATTTATGTGTGCTAAATGCAATATTCATTTGTGTCTTGATAGGAACAAAAACTGTTTTTTCGATTATCACTTTTCCAGAAACCAATAACTATGTTGTATTTGATTTATATATGTTACAGTATTCCAGAATAAATATCATTTTGATAAAATAAATGCAAAAGGTTCATGCAATTTATGTCTTATTTGACGCTCATCTGATCACAATGTCCTCATTTGGGGACACGTGAAAACCCCCCTCAGGGGGTGTTTGGGGGGATCGTAAATGTCATAATTTAAATCAAACATTAGCTTCCACTAGACGCCAATTTTTTATCAGACACAACAAAAAATCGTTACTGAAAGGGTTAAATTAAATTCAAAATATGATTATGATTGCAGATGTAAAAGTCTTGAACAGGGTTGATAACCATATAACTAGGTTGTTCCTTGAAATGTAACACATCAACTAAAAGACGAATACCTCAAACAGATACTGGTCACTTGAGTATAATTATTTACTGTAATAAACTACTCAACACTAATTTCGTCGCACACCAAAATTTTGACCCTCTTTAAATCTGAATAACTTTTTTCTGCATTGAACAATTTGAATTCTGTTCACACTGTTCGCTAGCCCAGTCCTTCAGCTATAATCTCGTACTCCTTCAAAACATAAGGTTCTTCGCATAAAATCGATACAGGGTATTACCTGAAACTGTGCAAAATTTCTGAATCTTCAAAATGATTCCAAATTAAGATTTTTTTTTTCAAATTTGGCAACAGTGGCATGAAGATCATCATCACCTCAAGAGATTTTCCGAATTGTCTTATTATCTCTTTTGTTTACAGGGTGATCTCAAAAAATTAACTTTTTGGTTTTGCAGTCATAACTTTTTTCGTTGTCAACCGATTTTCAAAATCTCAGTCTCATTTTGAAGCTGAAACTTTGGATTCCGATCTTCATATCTCTTCATCTAAAGTTTCATCTTCAAAATGAGCTCGAGATTTTGAAAATCGGTTGACGAGGAAAAAAGTTATGACTGAAAAACCAAAAAGTAAATTTTTTGATATCACCCTGTAAACAAAAGAGATAATAAGACAATTCGAAATATATCTTGAGGTAATGAGTTCATCTTCATGCCACTATTGTCAAATTTGAAAAAAAAAAATTTCTTCATTTGGGATCCCTTTGAAAATTCAGAAATTTTGCACAGTTTCAGATAATACCCTGTAGCAAAGAACCTTATGTTTTGAAGAAAGACGAAATTATAGCTGAAAGACTGGGCTAGTGAACAGTGTGAACAGAATTCAAATTGTCCAATGCAGAAAAAAGTTATTTAGAATCCAGTATAAGTCAGATAAGTAGAAAGGTCAATAGTGGATATTATGCAATAAGACAATAGAAGTCAATTCTGAGTACAGATCAACTCCTCAATGTATATTATGCAATTGTACATTCTCATATTACATACTACATCGCTCTGTGGGGTTGCTCTACCAGTGTAAATAAAATATTTGTTTCACAAAAAAGGGTCATACGCTTGATATTCAACCTGGGCAATAGAGATTCTTGTGAACAATATTTTATAGATTACGGAATTATGTGTCTACCCTGTGTTTATATATATAAATGTGTATTGTCACTGAAAAAAAATATGAACGAATATAATCGAATCTCAGATATGCATACTTATCCTACAAGACACGGAAAAATCATAAGAGCCCAGAAACATAAAACCAAATCGTTTGAAATTAGTCCATCTCATGCAGGAGTGACATTTTTCAATAATCTGCCTGTAAATATAAGAGATGAGACCATAGAAAAAAATTTCAAATCAAAACTAAAAGAATTTCTACTCAACGGTTGTTTTTACAGTGTTGGTGAATATCTTGGTAGGTGAGGTCAATCTGTTTTTAAGTCAACTGATTGTTTAGTTTCAAATTATCATGTGATCATTACACCTTTTTTTTCTTTTATTATTATGTTTTTGAAAATGTATCATGAAATGTGATCGTCTTGTGATATTTATTATCTCGTGTAATATGTGTATACATATTCATTTTTATTATTGATAATTTTATCTAATTTAACTGACGTATCCTATATCATTTTGTGATCTGAAAGGATTTAATAAAGATTTATTATTATTATTATTATTATTATTATTAATAGGGTCAAAATTTTGGGTTGCGACGAAATTAGTGTTGAGTAGTTTATATTGAATTTATTAAAATTTTTGTTATGAATGATATTATTACCAATATCAATAGTGATGAGTTTACATTAGGACGACACTAGCATTCATTGCCTGGGGAAATTGGAAATTTCCTGTGAAATGGTGATATATCGGATAATTGGGGACAATGGCCAGATAAGACAGTTTGGCATATTCAAAATTATTGCTGAACTCTTGGGCATGCTTCCAAAAATATTAATTCCTACATCCTGTCTGTTGCAATATTTATTTATGTATCGTTAATAAAATTAATTGAATTTTAAGGCGCAATGCCAAAAATTAATCTTGATGAATTTGAATTATAATATGGATCACTTTGAAGATATCAAATATATTTCATTATAATTATGTACCATTTCAAACATTAGGACTTATTTTGTCAACAAAAGTTGCAAGTTTAAAAAAAAAACACGAAAATATATTATCAAACGTTTTTTTCAACAGCTGCTTACCAAAGTAGCATTCGGCGCTTTCATATCTCATTGCAAAATTGACGTTGTCCGAGAAATGCCACTTTGTTATAGCATTTTCGCTCTAATCGCATTTCTAACCATAATGTTGCAGAATTTTCAGGCGCATTGGTAAGTATATTAAACTGATTGAACAGATGGCCGGAGTTCTATCCAAGCCGGTGATAATTTTTTTGATAAAACTGTGAATTATTGGATATTTGGCTTTCGAGTGTTAATTTTCTAACGGACAAAATTACGTGCCCATGTTTAATGGAATTTCTGCATTTTTTCCCTGAAAGCTGCGTTTGTGGAAAAATGTGTATTTCAAGTACAAAACATCCTTGCCGCTCTATTTGTAGAGCGAAAATCCATCACTATGCACTCTAAAGAAACAGGTAGCAATTTTTCAATGAAAAAAATCAATCGGGTAATCCAGTGTACCGCTTTAACCTATATAATAGATGTATATGCGCAAGTTTCCAATAGAAAACAACTATTGCCCCCTACGACAGTTGAAATATAACATACGCGATTACAATTAACACTAGCTCGGATGCTACACAGCCTACAGGCACCATTAATTCTTTCGGGTTAGTTACAGAAGAAATGAGGAGTCAGTTGATGAGGAATTTTTTATGACGGACACATATTCATGGATTGGATAAAAGATGGAATGAAGCACGAAACAAATCTTATTGGGGTTTGTTTCTCTTCTGACAAATAGGTTCTTCCAGGCGATTTCGCTAGTCCTTAGGGCCAGACCGCCACTGAGTGTTACACTATGAAAATACCAAATTAGTCTGCATTGCATGCGGATCGATACCGCGCGTTCAGGGTGGTAGCTACCCCTACACAGAACACAGCGAAGTTGTTACACTATGAAAACCTTCGAAAAACGTTACGGAATTCCATTTTCGATTCAAAAAGTATTCCCAATAAAATCCACACATTATGTGAATCGTACGTTTCACGATACTGTAGTAATTGGATACCACCCATAATTTGCTATTCATGATGAAAAATATCGCATATTTACTTATTGGAACCTCAAAGTATGATCATCTGGATTATGTGAGATGGTCTTCTGCTAGTGAACAATCAATCGATTGCTCTGTATTCTGCTCAGACAGATCTTGATTCCTGTACAATGATGATAACAGAACATTTTTGATTATGCCTGATTCTATTGCCAGAGAGTGTACAGTGTGTTCAGGATGTTCACTGATTATCTTCTTTCTTCAGTGTTTACTACCTTAATCCTCAGAATTTTCTGTCTAGCGGTCCTCCTAGGTGTTACTTCTGTTTTCTTATTGAAAATATGAAAATCCCTTGAATCCCCTCAAAAAACGAAAGTAAGCCCTGATTACTAGCAATAAGATACCAATGACCTTAATACTTCGAATGTCATGAAGAAGCTTCAACATCGAACCTAAGATATATTTGGCATGCTCAGGAATTATCAACTATTAGTTACATAATTCTATAATTAAAGATCACCTGGTGATATTCTTGCTTACGTCTGACACATATGGTTCCAGAATAAATAGATGCTTACAGGTACCTGTCTATTTTGGTACTAACATTATTCCTGTTTCACAGCAACCACACCTCCAGCACAGCAATGAACATGTAAAGAACTTGAACGATTCCAATCTAGATAAATTTTTAGATTGTGCGTCCAAATAACTTGCTTTGATTCAATTCCAAAAATCCAAGCAGATATTTCTTTAGAAGAGCAGACCTCAATGTGCCTAGCGTAATTATATCAGGAGAAACCATATCCATGAAGTAGAGCTGTCCCAAAGAACAGTGCTTAGTGCGTGTTAAAGCACTCAAGGCACTATGATCCCGAGCTCTTTCTTGGACAAGTGCTTAATGCTTAGTGCTTTGGAGCATTTAACGAAAAGGCTCAGTGCTCAGTAACCTTGAAAAGTGCTGGCGACTGCTCTGGAGCACTTTTCGAGATTACTACGGGAAATTAACAGAATTTCAGTAAATTTTGAAGTCATTGGGAATTTTACCGGAATTTTTCGGGAAATATCTGGGAAATTAGTGGTGTTCAAGAATGTTATTAATAATTTCTGGGCCAAAACTGTAGCAAGGTAATAATAGGAAATGCATCCTTATAATAATAATGAAAAACTCATGTCAAGTAAATTATATATCCGTTTATTTGTGAAAAAATGTGTGTGACTCATTTGTTTTTTCTGTAAAATTTGAACGAAAATATTTACATATTTTTCAATTGAAAATCTTATATTTTTTTATTTGTAATGGTGAACTGGTTGCGCGATTGCACAGGCATTTGAAAGTCACTACATCATGCCTGTGATTGGTCATCAGATGCCTGTATGGTCGCGAAATTTGCAATCAAGGCCTCGGAATGGAAAAGTATTCTAGTAATATGAATATGTTGAGTATATTATATATTCCTTTAGGAAAAATTTCATTTCGTTTGCTAATGAATGAACTCATGTAATGAAAGAAGGATTTTGGTTGGTCTGTATGGGAAACTCCGGCAGCACTGGATATTACAGTCTTGATATTTTTTCCCTCTTGGATGATGGTCCTTTCGCCAGTTACACTTGGGCTTTTTGTGTTTTCCAGGTTATTTTTACAGCACCCACTCCGTAACTCTAGTCCCCTGTAACCAGTCTGTACAGATTCTTCACCGGTTGACTGTTGTATATTTCGGGAATTGGTCTAAGATTCCCAAAAATTACCTGTCTTTTGCGGTCTTAAGCCTCGCATTCTGACAGTACATGTTTGGCTGTTTCCGTTCCTTTACCACATTATCTGCAGGAAGTTCTCCCTTGTACAGCCCCATTTTGTGCAGGTGTTTTCTCATTGGACTGTGACCAGTGAGAAGGCCCGTTATTATTCTAACTTCATTCCTGCTCAGCTTGAGTAGTTCTTCAGTTTTGTGTTTTGACGGTTCATTAATGAATGTTTTCCCGTTTTTCATAAGAGGGGCTTCATGCCACCTCTCCTTTTTTTTGTATGACCCAGTCTCGAATGTATCCTCGAATATCGTATTTATTAATGCCGAGTGCGGGTTCTGGGCCAATATATAGAGTTGATGAACCCTCTCTGGCTAGCTCATCAGCTTATTCATTGCCCTCGATACCACAGTGTCCTGGAACCCACATCAAAATTAATTCGTTGTGTTCTGTGAGAGTACGGAGTTCTTCTCGGCATTCCCAAACCAGTCTTGATGTCACTTACGGGTTCATCGAGTCCGTGGCTCATGGTCAAAATTGCTCCAAAGTGACGTAATTTCTCTCGGTTTATTTCATAAAACTTTAAGCAAACCACTAGAAATGACGTCACTTGAAGGCAGTTTGACCAAACTATTGGACCGTGAGCCACGGGCTTTAGAGACTTCAGTGACGCCTGGCTGTCTGTGCATATTTTGATCCATGCGTTACGCATTTTCCTCATATTGATTTCTTTCGCGCATTGCAAGATGGCGTACATCTCTGCCTGGAATACGGTGGTGTTTGTTCTGAGTTTCTCACCTCACTGTATATTCCAGCACCAGTTCCTTCTCTGGTTTTGGATCTGTCCGTGTACCAGATCCTCTCTCCAGGTTTGCCTCTGATGTTGTCATCTGTCCATTCCCTTCCATCTTGTAAGATATCCTCGAAGTTGATGTTGAAGAAGTACCTAGGAGTCATGTGGTCCGTTGATTTCATTTCGAGAATGTTGCCTCTCACTATTTCCGTTATCTTATTGTGATCCGATTTGTTGCTCGTATTTTGTTGCCTCAGAAGTTCTATTCTTGCCTCTTCCATGATTGTTATACTAAGGCATGCAAGTTTTTGTGCCTTGCTCAACTCAGCTGCGGCTATTTTTTGTGTTATCTTTGTCCACCATACCAAAAATGAATATGTGGTCATGGATTTCCCCCATGTTTTCCCGTGTGCCCGCTTGACTAATATCAGTGTCATTTCTGCTTTCACCTTTGCCAGCTGTTGTTTCCAGGTAAGTTTCGAATCTAGGATCACCCCGAGATATTTTACTTCCCCTGACAGCTGTATGAGGGTACCTTGAAGGGTCAGAGGCCCTAAGTTCTCTAACTTCCTTCTATGGGTAAACGCTACAATGGTTGATTTGAAGGGACTGATAGTTAGGCCCTCCTTATCTATCAATGTACTAACCAGATTTAAGGCCATTTCCATTCTTTCCCTAACCGTGGTGCTGAATTTACCTTGGACCATAATAACTATAGTGAATTTGTCAAGCTGTGTGCACGCTTCAATATACTTGAAGGAAGAAAATTTGTATTTCGTGCAAAATAATTTTATTTTAAAAATTATAGCAGAGCGCTTTCGACTGTTATGTCATCATCAATGCGTACCTGCAAGTAAGTAATGATTGAGAAATTGAATTTGATAAAATGAAAATTTTTTGAAATTTGAAAGTTATGAAAAGTGAGGTTACTTACTCGACAGGTGTACAAGAAGCCATATAAAAACATCAATTCTGGGTGCTCAAACATTGGAGCTAATTCACTTAACTTGGGTCACCTCTTAGGTTCAGTTTGTCTTCCCACTATGCAGGTATATTGAGTGAAGTTCTCATTAGACTTCTCCTCGGTGTCTCATTAATACTTGGTTGAGGATGGATAGAGCCATAGAGAACCCCCCTCCCTACTTTCTTTCTGATTATTTCTTTTACTAGGTGCTCTCCTCTTCGAGTCACCCAAATTGCCTCTTCTGGGAATGAGAAAGTTCTCATTAGACTTCTCCCATGACCTTGAGCTCAATTCTGGTAGCTCAGAAGGTAGAGAACACACAGAAAATCTTGATAGAGTTTTCTGTGTTAGTGTATTTCTGGAAAACGAAAGTTTCCCATTAGACTGATCCTTTTCAGATCTACATTCCTTTTTGAACTCATGTCTAGATTAGTTCATTTTCTATTTGTGTTCTGTGACTCTATGTCACATATGTCAGTGGTCACTGTCACTTGTCAATAGTGTCATTGGCACACTTTGTCAATTTAAATTTCATTTCCACTTCAACTTTCAGACAGATATGATGTAGTATCCCATATCTTTATTTTATGAATCCTTGAACAGGATGAAAATTGTTTTTATATGGCTTCTTGTACACCTGACGAGTAAGTAACCTCACTTTTCATAACTTTCAAATAAAAAAAAAAAACCATTTTATAAAATTTAATTTCTCAATCATTACTTACTTGCAGGTACGCATTGATGATGACTTAACAGTCGAAAGCGCTCTGCCATAATTTTTAAAATAAGAATATTTTGCACGAAATACAAATTTTCTTCCTTCAAGCATAATAACTATGTCCAGTCCTGATATTAAAATTGTTTCAATGTGTTTGTTGCATCGCCAGTGAGTAAAGTGTGAAGTTTAGTCAGTAAATAAAATTATTTGTTTTTCTGAATTTTTATCAAGATCTTTGTGGATAGACTTTTTACAAACAATGATGTTTCGTTTGAAAATATTATTTTAATTTGAGTTTATTGAGTTGAAGGTAAAAAAATATATTTTTATGACACTGTTGCTGGGATGATATTTCAGCCAGACCAGTCATCGCATTTTACTTCTTTGGAAGATGTTAGCTGTTTCCCATACAGGGTTGGGGCTTCAAGTTCATTCTTTCGCCTCCTGGTGAATGGGAGTAGCATTGGTTTGCTAGGACATTGAGTTCCTCCTTTGCGCACCAGCTTCTGATAGTGTTTAGGGCTACTTGCATGCGGTCGGAGGTTACTCCATCATGTCTGCCCCTCATAGTGATGACCAAGTCATCTACGTAACCTCGAGTCGTGAACTTAGTTTCTTGTAGCTTCACTAGCAGGTCGTAGACAATTAGTGACCACAGTGAAAGCGACAGAACTCCCCCTTTGGGGCAACTTTTTTTCACTTTCATCCTGACTGTCTCTCCCCCCAGGGTCGCTACAATGATTCTGCTTCCAGCATTGCTTGTATCCATCTGATTAATGAGGCATTGACATTTATTTCCTCTAGTGATCTGGTTATCAATTGAAACGTTGAATTGGGTTTAGAATCATGATACTCGTATGCAGTTGTTATACGGTTTTTGTCCAAGATATAAATTTAGTTTCATTATTTATGCCTACATGTAGGAATAAGTAAAATTTTTCTCAATATGCTTTAGATTATTATCTAAGAGTGGTTTGAGAGCAATTTCATCACCTCTCTTTTTGGATTCAAACAATCTTGAAGCTCTCACGCCTGCAAATTTCTGATTGGAAGGAAGTTGATTTCGATTTCTGATCCCACTGCCACTGTGCAACGTTTTTCGCAATCTAGACTCTTTCCCAATCAAAGACAGCAGCCGTGAGAGCTTCAAGTTCGTTCGGATCAAAAGATAGAGAAAATAAAGAGTGTGAGATCAAAATTGGTTCTATTCACGAAAGAACAGTGGTAGATACCTCATATGCTGAAAAGGTGTTACTAACTACCAGTTTTGAGTGATTCTTAACTTACTCCAATCCAAATTCTTCCAAAGTTGCACATTGGATGATGATTGAATAAAGAATGTCTCAACGAATTTCGGTTCAATTTGGAAGCAAAAAAGTATAAAGCTCGTCAAGCTCTACTGCAGCTCTTACAAATGTGGTGCCATAATCAGAGAATATATGTTTCCGTTTATCTCTTCTACTTGATAATCAAGGCAGAGTCAATAGAACATTTTTAGTGATTAGATCAGTAACAAGTTTCTGTTGCCTCTATTAGGAATCGGTTGAATAAATGTATATAACCTTCGATGTGCTTGCCCATCACAGGTTGAACATTCTTTGGATTAACTCTGAAGAAAATTAGCCAGTTATGAATATATTTTCTTGTTGATTTCTTGCAAGCAGAGGCCTTTCAAAGAGGCTGCTGAAGGACATGGTTCGGTACTTTGTATATTAGCCAGCTCAAACCACACGATTATCAACAGTCTTTAAGTTGACATCAAAAATTGGCCTTAGAGTGGAGACAAATACCTTGTAGTCTGAATTTAGAATGGAGTTTGTAACCAAAGTGGAGCATGTAGACCAAGTTAAAGAAGTTTACTTGTGTTCCTGTTAATATCAGACTAGCAGGTTCTTCCGCGTGTAGGTGATAGAAGACGTCATTGATGTTCTTGTTGAGTTATTTTTGTTGGGTATATTCATTGTTCGATGGTTTTTCACCTCGAGAACCTTTCGCCGGTATATCCAAATGGAGAGACATTTTGCTTCCGGAGTATCTCATTCGTAGATACTTAATCATCCTCAATGTCATAATAGGCATGAAAATGGAAGGAAAAAGGTGTCCGGAACCAAACACTGAAACATGCAATAATCCATTCATACTATAGTTTATTCGGTGGTATTTCACAGGGCTTGTTCTTTCAGTCGCATTTTACTATAGGACGTATTCACCAGAGGACTATTCGTAGTTGGACTCCAACTGACTAATGGCTAATAAAATTCATATTATTACTCTATATTTCTGAATCGACTGCCATGTCTGAGAATGTTATTCGTCTATTTCTGGATATTATTCGAGGTTGAAGTGATCTGATTTTGTAATGTGGAATAAAAATAGAAAATAACATTAGTGAATTTTATCGTTAATATGCCACTAATATTAGCTTCGGAAAATATTATATTATAATTTTTATGATGAATTTTAAATTAGGTACATGGTTTAATATTTCGAATTACCATCTTTAAAAACCAGTATCGCGGCCTACAGTCGTGGAATTAAGATGATTCAGTATATTTTATACTCTTGTGATATAAAATGTGTAGTATTGAATACTTCTATACAACTTACAATTTTGAAAAAAATTATTCATCAGTTGATTTCGCTCTGACTCGACTCAAAATAACTGAAAGTGTTTCAAGTTTTCTGCTCCGATTTATATCAAGTAAACTTTTTACTGCAAACCGTTCTTGAAAATTTTTAGTGAATTAATGGTTTTCATTGAAATCTTCAAGAATATTTTCATTCATCAGTCATAGTTTCAGGGATTGTAGTTATTAAATCGAAAACAAATAGGTAAAAATAGATTATAGCAGGTAAACTAGAAAAAAAATTAGTAAATTATTATACCATGTACAGAATTTAATGAAGACAGGTATATTGTTAGGTAATTAGTGCAATTAGCTACTCAGATGCGTGATATGAATAAGATTACGATTACTTTTATATTATTAGCGAATCGCAAAGACGTGTCGATTTATGTTCAGGTGATACTTGTAGAAGATATGAATTCATCGTCAGTTTTATTAGATAATACCCCCCAATTTATATTGTGGATTCTGTTTATGCTCATATTTTTACTATTACTTACATGCGAAAGCTTTGTCACCGTTTATTCAGTGAAATTGCGGATAAATTCGTTGAAATCGTAACAAAAAATACTTTTTGGAAAAACCGTTCAATTTTATCAATATTTATTAACATGTGTGTTTAAAAAAAATATATATACAGGGTTATTTACGTAGGTAATATGAGGTCATCACTATTTTTTCCACTGGGAAATCTGAAAGAGCACATTCTTTTACGTATGGTCAAGTAATTGAAAGAGTTTGGGAATTGAGACTAGGCAAAATTCAAGAATTCTGATTTAAACGAAATGAAGTTTGAATACATACTTGTGGAACTGTTGAATGAAAAACAACTTTGTCTGTTTTCGTTACTTAGCAAAATTATTTTTCAATTATCAGATGTCAGATTCGATAAAACTTGAGTTCGTTATTGATAAATCTTCTTCAACGAGAAGTGTAGCTCGAAATTGTGAATTGATCAGAAGACAGTTTTGACGGTACTGAAGGAAAATTAATTCCATCGTTATGAAATAAAAATGGTACATAAACTCACAAAAGATGACCTAGGTAGACGAATATTATGTGAATTAATAACAAATTATATTGCACAGATTCCAGACTATCTCACACTTTTGTTTGAGTGATGAAGCAATTTTTTTTTTAATGGTAACGTTCATCGACAAAATATCATCTACTGATCCTATGAAAACCTTAGACTGTTTCGGGAAGGTTATTCACAATTCCCGAACAAAGTCATCGTTTGGGCAGGCATACTAGGTAACAACATTTCTGGCAGAATACACATAGATGGTAATTCAAATGGAGAAACTTACTTGAATATGTTGCAGACGAAAACAATGGTAGCAATAAATGATATTATTTTAAATAGCCCTCAAGAATTTCCACAACAAGTAATATTCTCACAGATTCTACTAGAGTGTGACATTATTTAAACACTTGTTTCACCACAAGATGGATTTGTCGAAGAGGTCATCTAGATCGCCTGATTTAATATCTTTAAAATTTTCTCTATGGGGTTATTTGAAATCGAAGGTATACAAGACTTAATCAATTTCATGAATGAATTATCGCTAAGGTGTTGATCAAGAAATCTTCCAAAAAGTCACAGAAGAAAGGAAAGAAAGTTTTATTACTGTCAAAAAGAAAAAGTGGAATATTTTATTTTGTTTCAACACATCCTTAGCTGTCAGTCGTAATTTATAACTTCCTTATATAATTGAATTTGGTTTGTACATGCAATTTACAATTATCACGCTTCGTGAGTTAGAGTCTGACTTGATCAATTTGGGATATTATGTATTTCAAATAAATGAGACTACTTCCTTCCCAAAGTGTATTCATTTTATGCGGGGATTGGGACATCCTGGATATTAACAATGACTCATTCGTACTACTTCAGATTTCCCAATGAAAATTTGAGGTTTCCATTTAAGAAAAATGGCGATTACGTCATATTGGCTACTCAAATTGAAATTTTTTAGGAAAAAACGCAAAAATATGAATTGAATAAAAAAAAATCTAAGATGTCCCAATAGATTGAAATTAAGATATTTGTTGATAGGATATGTCTAGATTTCTCCATTCTGTAATCGAGTTTTCTTTTGTATTTTATAATACATCAATATTTTCATAAATAACGCAATGAGTGAGTGGTGCGGATTTGTTCTCTTTGTATTCTCTCAGAAGTTTTCGCTTACCTACAAACACATATCATGACGTAAGCGATGTATTACTAATATAGGGTTAGTAACTTGATCGGAGTTTATCATCCTGTATGAATGTTATTGCACTCTGCCTCTCAGAGTATTCACCAACTCTTAATGAATATCACTTTTCTGCAAAACTGAAAGATAACAAGTTTCTCATGAGGTGGGCGCCTTTTGGTGAAACCTTCGTGAAACTCACCTGACCGATCCCAAAATTACACCGTCTGACTGCATCGACCCAAAATATTTAATGAGTGTGCCAAACGGCGCGGCGTCGAACTGCTGCCACGCCAAAGCACCGAACGTCCCTATAAAAATAGACCCACAAAAATTGGATCGTGTCGTACACCGTACATGCAATTCACTTCCTGGCAGGTAGCAGGAATATGAATAATTTACTACCTGGTACGTGAGACGAAACATTCGCAGGTTTGTGTACTCTTTAATTGCCGACAAAAGTTATGACTACACTATTTCTCACCAAATTACAAGCAGAAAAACTGTTGGCCTGCATTTTAAGACCAATTTGTATCCATAAATAGTACTCAAGGAATTGAGGATATAATTAAAAAAATTCCGAAATATTTTCAGTTGTAATATCACAAGAGAGTGAGAATAAAGTGAAAATAATTGTACAGATTTTTCGAAAACTTGTTGCCAGGCAATACATAGGAGAGCCTGAAGGGCTCGAGTGGCTATTGCCAAATGGCAAAAGTTACAATTATTATGGATGTTTTGTCCTTGATTTCGTAACATTGTTTTGTTCTGTTGAATTGAAAGTTATTGCTTTCTGTCCCTTAGGTTATCAATTGAAACTGTTTCCAAATTGACACGATACTCAAAATAGTATTCTTACATGCAGTTTCGTTGATTTTCTCAAAATTTCATCAAATGATGATGTACTAAACCGTTTTCGAATCATTTTTCACTTTTCATGCAAACTGATGACAGACGTCAGATCAAAAGTATCAGTTGTCACATAATAAAAACAAAATACCACAAAAAATTCCCGCGGCAATTTTCAAGGTAGAAAATTCCCACTATAATAATGCTGTGATTGGCCTGATTGGTCTTAAAATTAATCACGTATATTGGATACAAAAAAGGCTCAAAACCGACCCTTGGTAAACCCCGTTATTTATTCCTTGATTGAGAAAAACGTGCCAACTGTTTGTGTTCAGATAAATATGTCCTAATAAGATTTACTAAATTTTCCTCAAATATGAACCAGTGCTGTAGGTAGTGGTACTATAAGTACTGGTACTAAGTGAATACACCACCAAAAACATCAGTAAGTTGCCCCGGAGCGCCACGGTGAATAATAATAATAGCCGTCCTGTACCCGCACAGGCGACTTTGGGTACATTCTATGAGTGTTTATGAGGAAGTATTATTATTATAATAAATACTGCTTGAAGATCTCACATCTCTGAATGACTTCAAGTTCTATTTAATTTTTGTTTCACCTTTTTCTTCATTTATTATTTCCCAACATTTTTTATTAATATTGATTGATTACCAATGAATAAATTCCCTTTTGGTATTTTAAAACTTTTGTTTGAATAGTTTTTGATATCCTTTTTTGATGAATTTTCTTATGGGAGTCGAATGAATTCATTAATGACAAAATGTATCTAGTCCTATGAGAATACCCTGCTCAGAAAAAAATGGAATATTCGTTTGTTCTTTGATGAATTATAATAATTGATAGTAGCTGTAAATCAACTAATTCAATAGTTGTTATCTCACAGTGGAATTCCACTATTAACTTTTGTAGGTCAGTTCTATTTTTATACTTAATCTCTTCTTCGCAAAGAATCATTACACTTTCCCTTTCAAAGTTACATCTAGCATAAAAAGAGCAAACGCATGAATCACATGCAAAACCTTCAGATTTTTGTGTTGAATGATGTTTTGTAATCATAATCTTCTGGTAGTATACAGGGCAATTCAAATTCGACCCCCACCAT
Source organism: Chrysolina americana (assembly GCA_958502065.1). Taxonomy (NCBI): domain Eukaryota; kingdom Metazoa; phylum Arthropoda; class Insecta; order Coleoptera; family Chrysomelidae; genus Chrysolina; species Chrysolina americana. Next base: position 12,680,274 of record OY293412.1, read on the forward strand.
TGGGATCTCCTAAACTAGAGGAGATACGTCGAAGCTTAAATTGGGGCAAAGTTGCGTATTCTGGTGCTTAACAAAATACTGTTTTGAAACTTGGAAAATTCACACGTTTTCATGTTCAGATTTACTATCCGACGTTTCGTCTTCTGGCATTTATCATCAACTTTTTTTTCTGTTGTGGGCGCCTTATTGTTTTTTTATACAGAAAAATAGTGATTCTCATTCTGATTTCATTGATGTATAATTTGTTATGATTCGCACTTCCGAAACCACAGGTATTAAAAAAAAAACAACTTCATCTGAGATGGTCATGACTCCATCGAAAAATTTTGTTTAATAAACACTAGTTGTCAGAACTCATTAAACATCATAAGTTTGCACAAATACTTCAGTCGAAATGTCCTCATTCTCAAATGAAGAAAAACGAGATACTTATGTTGAAACTTTATTATAAATTTGATAGGAATAGTACGAAAACAGCACAAATTTATTTTGAATTATATCCGGAAAGACAACAGCCGGATAGAACATTATACGGAATTTTGGACAAACACTTGGCTGAGTACGGTGCGTTTCAAAAACCAAGAATGAAATATGGAAGTAGAATGGAACAAAATATTAGACGTAACTTATTAGCCGAGGTAAAATAATTGTTCATTCCATATTCGAAGAAGTATAATTATTTTTGGTACTTTTTTAGATAAATCAACACATCAAGTCTCGGCAGAAATGGATGTGCCACAGACGAGCGTTTGGAGGGAATTCAAAAAAAGTGGTTTGAAATGTTATAAGATACATATTTCACAAAAATTACATCCAGGTGATCCTGAGAGAAGGATGGAATTTTGTAGCTGGCTCTCGAACAGGGAAGACCCTACAAACTTCTTGAAACACATTATTTGGACCGACGAAAGTACTTTTTTGAACTGTGGTGTTTTTAATAGAAATAATGAGCACATTTGGAGTGAAAATAATCCACGACACTTCAGAGAAGTCAGACCATAAGTTCGGTTTCGTTTGAATGGGTGGGCTGGAATTTATGACGACCGAATACTTGGACCTCATTTCTTCTCTAATACTTTGAACGGGAAACCTATCTTCGGTTCTTGGGAAACGAATTCGAAGAATATATGGATACGTGTTTCCCCTTGTTAATTATAACAGCTGCTGGTTTCAGCATGACGGGGCTCCTCCACACAATTAAAGAGCAGTTCGCGAATATTTACACCAAAGATTTCCTAATAGGTGTTAGGAAATTCTGAACCAGTGAGGTGGCCGGCAAGGTCACCTGACCTTACAGTTTTGGATACTTTCTTGTGGGGCACTTCAAAGAACAGAATCTATGGAGAGCAAGAATATGACACAGAAGATGAACTTGAGACAATATCATCACGCAATTCAGGTCTATCAGAAGAAGGGATATTGTTAGGGCTGTTCTTAATTTGAGACAACGAGCTCGGTTATGTATTCAAAAGGAAGGCTATCATTTCGAACACTTGTAATACTTTTTGTGCATTTTTTACAAGTTCATGATTTCATTCTTGTTTTTTGAAACGCACCGTACTCAGCCAAGTGTTTGCCCAAAATTCCGAATAATGTTCTATCCGGCTGTTGTCTTTCCGGATATAATTCAAAATAAATTTGTGTTGTTTTCGTACTATTCCTAGTAAATTTATAATAAAGTTTCGACATATCTCGTTTTTCTTCATTTGAGAATGAGGACATTTCGACTGAAGTATTTGTGCAAACTTATGATGTTTAATGAGTTCTGACAACTAGTGTTTATTAAACAAAATTTATCGATGGAGTCATGACCATCTCACATGAAGTTGTTTTTTTTTAATATATGTAGTTTCAGAAGTGCAAATCATAACAAATTATACATCAATGAAATCAGAATGAGAATCACTATTTTTCTGTACAAAAAAACAATATGGCGCCTATAACAGAAAAAAAGTTGATGATGAATGCCAGAAGACGAAACGTCGGATAGTAAATCTGAACATAAAAACGTGTAGCTGAAAAAAAGTATCTATGAAAATGTACATTTGGTTTTGAGCTATGTTGTCAAATAACGATAGAAAAAAATAAAAACGAAAATTCCGATTTTCAGTTTTTTCCCGATATTTCCGGAAATACTCGGAATTTTCCAAGTTTCAAAACAGTGTATTGTTAAGCACCAGAATACGCAACTTTGCCCCAATTTAAGCTTCGACGTATCTCTTGTAGTTTAGGAGATCCCAATGGTGGGGGTCGAATTTGAATTGCCCTGTATATTCTAAAATTGCTTCTTGTTTCTAAATAATTCTATGTTTGCTTGAAGAATGAAACTGAATATTGTTTTCTTCCACACCCTGGTTTTTCTGGATATCCTTGCCTTGGTAGTGCCATCAATTATTATTCCTGAATCTTTGTTGGTCATTTCGGAATTCTCTGTATTTACCTCAAAATGTTCGACGCTCATTTCAGTAGGTTTTGTTGTTTCGAAATGGATGCTGACTATTTCTAAAAGTTTAATGATTTGGGCGCCTTTGTTGGTATTTTTGGATGTTAACTCCATTGGGTCATCTTTCATACATAGTGTGACCTTTTTTTATACAGTTTCCATTCGAAAAATAGAGCGGGAGCTAAGTAATTATACCAATTCAACTTTACTACTCTGAAATTGCGATCAGTGCCTGAACATGAATGTGACGATAATAACTTTCTGCAATTTCTGCAAATCATATGACAACTGCTAGTAAAAACTACCCAATACCAACCGCACAAATTTGACAGTCCTCAAATCGACGTGGACTAGTGGAGAATATGTTTGTTTTGGCCTTTGAGAGTGTCACCAACTTCAATCTCGTACAATCTTTCTATTACACCACACAACAACGTATTCATGGACTAAGGCGACACTGAAGGCTCTGAATTTTCCAGTTCTTTCCATATTCTAGGGTCAATGGGAAACCAGGAAATGAAAACAACTGAGGACTTGCCAGGATCATCCTTTCCTATTCTGGGCTCTGAAGCAGTAGTAACTTGTTCATCAGAAATATATCTGGGCTCTGAAACAGTAGTAACTTGTTCATCAGAAATATACTGTCAGGACTGTCAGGAGGTATTAAAATATAGGAATTTTTCTTCAATGTCATTACTAGATCGAATAGGAAGCAGATATCTGACGAGAAATATCTACCTACTCCGCAAAAATCTCCGAATTCAACTAGTTGAATTTTCAATCAAAACTATTTTTGTAGGAATTGATAAATGTATGCGCTCATAAACTAGGTCTTGTTATATTAACCCCGAATATCTATATAAATTTTTGTGGTGGACGGAAAGGGCACGTTATAATTGCTAATAGGTGAGTGGACTGATGCCACACCTCGTTGATTGAAATATGCTATTGCGAAGTAATCTGCAAATAAATCTGCCACATCATAATGAATGCTTCTATAGCCCAGGACGCAGTGACATTTTTTGGTACTTATTTTCCCAGTCAGCAAACATGGATAGAAATTGTCCGCTTTGTAATAATTTTAAGCAAAATTCATAGATTTTCAGGAGGGGTGCGTGCTGATTGGTTGAGGCTGAGAATACGTCCGAATGTAATTACCGTGATGGTTATGATGGTGGAGCGCTTGTCTCTTAACCTGAGGGTCAAGGGTTCGATTCCCAGCTTGGTCATCGGTTTCGTGCATGGCATCACACGTTAAAAGGTAAGGGCTGCGTCTTCCCTAGCTCGGACAAGTCTTTCGAAGACTTTTGAGGGTTGTACTCTTAAGGGTGTGCAGCTGGTTGACGGAAATATCAATTTTAACAACAACAACAATTTAACATGTATGGCAACAAATTAAAAAAATCTATAAAGGGAAAAAAAGTCGGTTCAGATGGAGAGATATCTGAAAAACTTATTTGAAAAAGTTGCTTAGTTTTATATTTATATAAGAATTTTTAATTGATATTGAGTAGAAAATTTTGACTATTTTCCGATCTCAGCCATTTATTTTTCTTATAAATAGCTTGACTATTATGAAACATTTCTATGTTGATGACAATGATAGAACTCTCTCATTTTCTTTACACCAAATAGCACCAAACTGAAAAAATGGTTTTTGTACAGACCCTGGCTGTTACATTGGTTTGTATCTAATAGTTAGATCAGAACTTCACAACTTTTATGATGATATGCCACTCCAGAAACATCGTGTTCTGGAGTATCGAATACAATCGTGCTTGAAAGTTTCACTCCGAAAATTAATTTCGGAACTAATATTCTAAAATAGACAATCTGAATATTTTCACAATTTTGGAGCATAGTGTTTGTCTAATTATTTACTGAGTGTGAAGTAGTTATGTGTATCATCATGATTATCAGATATACATTTATAACCCAATTCAAAATGATATTATGAAGTCGTGAAAATACATTCTAAATCGTTTATTATTCAATAAAAGAATCAAAGTATTACACAAACAATAACAACAAATTCACAACTACTTCTATATAACTATTCATGTTTCAGTGTGCCTTCATTCTCTTTCTATACCTGAAATCGTTCCATCGTTCTTTTCTGCAACTTTCAACACAAATTTTAAGACATTTCTGCTGCACACTGACGGATAGTTACTTCCAAGTACTCAATATTATGGAAAATTCTAAACTTGTATACATTATTTCACATGGGGTCAGGTCAGGTGTACCAATGAATTTCTTTCTGCCGAAGTATTGTGAATAGAAGCCCCATTTGGTTGAAAGTACAACATTCACCTATCTTATTTTTTTCAACAATCTTTGGAGAAAAGCTGAAGATAACCCCAAAACATCAGAAAATTCATTGACTAATATTCTTACAGTTTAAACAACAGTCTGTATATCTTCAAATTCTGTTTCCGCAACAGTAACCCAATGCTTATATTGTTTTCTGATAAAATTTTCCACAAACCCAGTATTTTTGAAATTGGAAACACTTCTTCCACAGCTATATGTGAAATAATATAATTTTTTAATGCCCCTCTTTGAAAATCACAACCATTTTGATTTTTTATGAGGTATTTTTCAATGCCCGAGGAATACTTAGCGGAATTTTTTTTTGACAGAAAAATGTACAACTCAACACGAAAATTAATTTATCAAAAGTACAGTTAGTGAAAATTCAATTCACTCAACATTAGATTCGTTGATGTTCTCTACTATATCTATTAGCACGCATAATATTGATGATCTTGTTGTGGCGTTCTTGATCAAGATTTAAGTTTCATAGAATTCCGATTGCTATGACCAGTAATTTCCAGCAATTGTTGTTCTTCTACACTACTTTTTGCCAATTTGCTAACAGCAGTTCATCTGTTCGAGTGATTTGTTATCTTTTTGTCGTTTACATTCAAGCCAATTGCCCCAGCAGCAGATTCAGTCCATCCATTTATTGTATTTCTTTCAACAGGTAAATTATCGTTCGTACCATTCTACCATTTTTCAGTTTCATTTTTCCAGTGTCGATTTAGTTTTAAGAACAGTCATGGTGAGGTAATATTGTCGCCTCGTTTTGATATCATAGTTTATGGAAAAGAAGTATAGGGCAGCTTCGTCTTTTACTATTGGAAACCAACTATTCACTACTTTTACAGCTTTCAGAACCACCATGGCACATTTTACTGAATACCAGATGGAATACAATGCGATTTGTTGGAGAGTTATCGTTATTTTCCTCGACTTGAAAAAAATCTACCTGCACTGAGGAAATTTTTTATTAATCGTAGCTAGAAATCCAATAACCCTAGCAAGAAACTCTAATAGCATAGGGGACAAGCGAGCTATCACCTGTGGTTATAGAGTCGACTTTGCTGATTATAACTCACTTGGGATAAATAGAAATTGTCGAATAACTTATTTTCTCGAACTTTGCTACCGCAATGGAATGCATTTACCTATAGCTAGTAGATAATGTTTTCGTGGTAGCTGGTAAACTTTGCTACCGCCAGCGAGTGCACCTACTTGTGACTAAAAGGTATTGCTGTAGTTGTAGGAATCTGACTTTGCTATCGCTGGTGTGTGCAATTACCCCTAGGGCATTATTCATGTTGTAGGTATGCTATGGTAACACATATATCTATTTCTGTAACTGTATAGTTTTCAATGAAAAATTATTGCAAAATGTCTGTCGGAATGTGTTCTAACAGTGACGAACAAGAAACAAGTTTCGAAATGAAACATGTAAGATAATGGGTCGTAAATGAATTTCAGCAGAAGCTCTCACTATTGATTCATATTCCGCATACTTCATCAACACGAATATGTATGTCTCGAAAAAACTTGAGTAATATTCATTCATTCACCCATTATCACATGATTCCTACATTGCTTGTTTACAAGGAGCACTATTCGGCAATATGGCTGGACTAGAACAGGCGGTAGATAACACTGAAACTGTAGTTCTACGTTTTCTCATTTCTAAACGTAACAACCTCCAAATGTTCGTTGCGTTTGTGGAGGGGGTAATTTCCGTCAGAATGTCAGCAAAACATCTAATTACCACAGCATGGAACAAAGTAGTCGTAAGTAGGTTCTTCGAGAAACATTTTACTGGCAGGTTGACAACTGTATTACCGTAAGTGGATGAACTTCTATGCAATGATCCACTTATTGTAAGCGAAAACCTTACGGCCATAGGCATGTGATTCACCAGTGATTATTCACCTGTAAAATTATGATTTTCTGATTGAAGAACTTACTGTCCTAGACTGACTGCCTAATAGCGACAGCATTATACCTAACTGTGGCAGAAAAACCACCTTCAGCAAAATCGTTTTTGCTGCCGTAGAATTTGAATGTGCTACTTCTATTCTATAATTTGTTATAGTAATAGTATTTCTTATTACAGTAGCAAGAAATATCCCAGCAAAAACTTTAATAGCACAATTTTCCTCAGTGTTCTATCTCCTTATTCATGATTGAAAATTAAATAAAATAATCAACTACCCATATCACTTTATCCTATCGGTGACCCCTGTAGGCTAAAGGTCGAATTCTTTCCAAAATTATCACCCACACCCACCGCCCTCCGCAACCCCTCGATCCACCCAAGGGGTGTGACGTGGCCTTCAAACAGTCGAAAGTAGACGGCGGTATATTCCGGGCAGGAAAGCCACCCTCCGGCTTATCAAAATTACTTTCCGCTCGATATCGGGGTTGTTCGGTGCCATTGGTTCACATCCCTTTCCTTTCTTTCAGTGGCAAATAGTTGGTCATACGAGAAGTATGCCGGTTACGTAGTGAAATTTTTCCTGAGATTTGCTCAAATTCCTGTAGGGTGTTTTATCTGTCTCTCTGTCGGTGATAGAAAAATCAGAACGATCGGGCAAGGATGGTGACGGAAAACGGACAGGTGAGTGATGTTCGCTGAAAATTTATGCAAAAACTAAAAAACTTCAGCAGTATTTCTACTACTATTTCTGACTAGGGTTAAAATTATATTGTAGAACATTTCCTGTGAAAAGGTACATAAGTTTAGAAAATATTTCGTAGTTAAAAAAATGTTAATTAATCGTTTTTGACAATCTCGATAAACCTTTATTTCTACGCATATACTCAGAACACTTAGTAATAAGGAAAAAATAACATTTTCGATAATATTCCTGCTAGAAAAGATATATTGATTCCTGATAATACATCTGCAGTCTTCTGCAGTGTCTCTCCTACCAACAGATATACAGGGTGGGCCAAATTGGACACGTTCAAAGGGAAAGTCCTGTTTTCACACTAGATAGATGAAAACTGATATCATCGTTTCAGAAAATGTGCATTTTCAATCAGTTGCTATAACTTTTTTCTGTCAAAAATTCTGTTTTCATGAATACATTTTCAATGCAATTCTTCATGTAGAACTCAATGGTGTAAGTAATTTATTTTTTCAAATCATATACATATCAATAGTTATTTAGGGAAAAATCGTTGTTTTGAATAAGACAAGCTGTATATTCCTGCATATTTGAATAAAGTCTTGAAATTATGTTTCCAAAAAAGTAACACAATTAATGTTTTGCTACAGTCATCTTTGAAATGCAGAGCTTCTAAGTTTTTTCAGGTAGTTATTGAAAAGTACTTTCTGAGCAAGTAGGCTTTGATAAAACAGAAAGCAAGTGTTCACTAGTAGCTATCAAATGTCAAGAAAGCTGTTCACAGCAGTAATTGAAACTCAGTTTTAATAAAAGTGATGAGTGATAACAATCTATAATATATTTACTACTAATAAATGAAACTCCAAAAATACTAATAATGATAAAGAACAAACAAGAACAAATTATTCTTTGAGAGGAGGTGTTTGAAATGTAACCAGCTTCTCTTACATACAGGTAAAAGTCAATGGGCGTTAGGTTCGGTGTCCTGTCCGGCCAAAGATTGGGCTATCCAATTATTTCCAAAATTGGAGCCAAAAAATTGTTGACAGATACAGAGTTGTGAGTCAGAGGCATTTGGTACTCACATGAGCTTCGTCTATCCAAAAAGAAGCTAACGAAAAAACAAGAACTTAGTTACAATTTCCAGGAACCACTGGCAAATATCCATGAGGCGTTCAAAATCTCTTGGTATGGGTTTATGACATCTTCTGGTCCTGTAGGTATAGCTTGAATTGGAGCTTTCACAAAACACGACTGATATTCTTAAATTTTACGTTGACGTTTAGGAATTATTTTCAACAGCTTTTAAAGTGACTATTTCTTTCAACTCCCTATCCTTATTTAATGCATATAATTTTGCCCTTCTCATTTCAAGTTGACCACCATCAATTAGGTTGAGTTGCAATTTTGCGAAAATTACTCTCTCGGTACCTCTCGTTGTACAAATTGCTAGCTGCCTCTGAATTTTCCACAGTTTGTATAAAACAGACCATCATAAGTACTTCATTGCAAATGTGTTTGAAATTCGAACAAAAATCACTATTTGAGTAGCGTCTTCATGCTCAAATTAAAATTTGACAGCTACCAGTACACATTTGCATTCTGTTTTATCGCCGTTTTGTCCAAATTAAAAAACCTGAAAGCTCTGCATTTCAAAGATGACTATAGCAAAACATGTGCTACATTTTTGAAAAGGAAATGTCAGGTTCTATTTGAATATGTAGGAATACACAGGATGTCAAATTCAAAACAATTATTTTTTCATTAATAACTACCTATTAATTTCTGATTTAAAAATATTATTCACTTACATCATTGTATTTATTCTAAGAAAACAGGTGCTTTGGGAATATTCCCATAGAAACGAAGAATTTTCAACAGGAAAGAAACAGCAACTTCTCGAAAATACACATTTTCGGAAAATATCTCTCAGAAACGATGATAGATATCGATATACGGTTTTCATCATCACGTTTGTCATCAAAATTAACACTTAGACATCAGTGTTCATCCATATTATTTATTTTAGCCAATGTATGAGTTTCTTGTTTATTCTTGAATAAATGTTATTTGATTTGATATAGTTTGAAAATAGAACTTTCCCTTGAAAAATATCCAATTTAGCCCTCTCTGTACACATAGTTGCCAAATTTAATGACAATATGAGAAGATTATGAAGTAGTGATGATTTTTGTTATATTTATCATCAGCGAAAAGTTCAATTGGAGTTGTAGGCAACATTAAAAATATAATAAAGGAAAAATGCCACATCACATCGGACTACGAACAAATCAAAATTGCCTATTGTTTATCTTCTTGTTGAATGACTCCATAGTGATAGATATAAAAGCAAGTGTATTTTCTAATTGAAAATACTCATATCGTTTCAATTAGTTGAACTTCTCCTTCGCTAATGAGTTAGAAGAACCATGAAACTACGTAGGTGTTTTCCCCAATTGAAATGCACTTCATTTAGAAAACTATGCCAATAATTCAACAGGTGGGATTCAACGTTCGTAGAAGGCAATAGTTGTTTTCTGTTGGAGACTTTCCGACTGAAATACTTATTGTTCTCAATGAAATATTTGAAAATATTATACCAGGCATTGACAGAAGGTCACCCCACATACCTGTCTATACCCAGAACCTATACAATACAGTGAGGGGCAATATTATGGAATAAATTCATTTTTACGAGAATAGGCAACTTTTGAGACAAATCCCGAAACACGTCGATTTTTATTTCCAAATTATGATTTTGTGGCAGATATGTCATACTAGTGACGTCATCCATCTTTGCGTGATGACGTAATCGATGATTTTTTTAAATGAGAATAGGGGTCGTGTGATAGCTCATTTGAAAGGTTATTCAATTCTCTATGCAGTGATATGAACATTAACATAATTATTTATACAGGGTGGCCAAAAAAATATTTAATTTGTAAATGAAATTAATTGTCACAAAAAGAAGTATTATCATTTATTTAATACAAAATTACATTGTACTACTGTCGGAAAACAGAAAAACAAATTAGTTGACAAATAAAAATTGCTTTTCGCTTAAATTAAATGTTCAAATTGCCACCCACCTGCCTCTTGGCAGTAATTGAACGGACGAATACATTCTTCTTGAACATTGTGGATCATTTCTGGAGTTGAATTACGAATTTCCAATGTAATGCTATTTGTCATATCTTGGAAATGTGTGGTCTATCGGCGATCTGGATCATCCTCATTGATTTTGTCTACTATTGAAACACTTGAAACAGTTTATAAATAAATGTTTAGAACTGCTGTGCTTTCTACTACTATGAAGAAACAAAAATAAATTCCGATATTAGGCAAATAAATAATGAGAACTAAAAAGATAGCAAAAAGTATAGTTTTTACAAATCGAGTTGGCTTGGGTCAAATGTAAGTCAGTTCTTGACATTTTCTCATAAGGACTAGTTTATTTCATGAAATAAATAAATAATGGCCCCATTAACTGAAACACAAAGAATCGAAGTATTAATTATGGTTGGATATGGAGATAGAACCAGAACACAACAAGAAGTATGTAATTTATTTACCATAAAATATCCTAATACGCCTATCACACAATCCACTGTTAGTAAAATTGAGAAGAAATTTAGAGAAACTGGACACGTGAAACATGTTGCAAATGCTGGTCGTCCACCAATGAATGAGGATGTGAAACTGTCTGTATTATTAAGTGTGGCAGAGAATCCTCAAATTAATTCTAGGCAAATTGCAGCTGATACAAACATTTCTAAAAGGTCTGTTTTACGTGTGCTGAAAAAAGAGAAATATCATCCGTATAAAATTCATAATGTCCACGAAATCAATGAGGATGATCCAGATCGCCGAATGCAGTTTTGTGAAGTAATGCAAGATTTATGTAATCAAAATCCACGCTTCATTCGTGAAATCCTTTTTTCTGATGAAGCAACCTTCTGTTTAAATGGAACAGTGAATCGGCAAAACTGCAGATATTGGAGTCAAGATAATCCCCATTGGATGACTGCGGTACACACTCAGCACCCTCAAAAACTAAACGTGTGGGCAGGGATAGTCGAGGATAGAATTATAGGTCCTTTTTTCTTCGATGGGTCTCTTACGGGGCAAATATATCTTGATTTTTTACAAAATGAACTTATACCCGCCCTTACAGACATGTTTCCAAATGAAAATGATCGTAATTCGCCAAATGAAAACATATGGTTTCAGCAAGACGGTGCACCTCCGCACTTTGCACGTCCTGTTCGTGATTTTTTAAACAGATGTTTCCCTAGGAGATGGATTGGTCGACGAGGAACAATAGAGTGGCCCGCAAGATCTCCAGATCTTACACCACTTGATTTTTTCCTATGGGGTTACTTAAAATCAAAAGTTTACATCGATAGACCACAGAATTTACAAGATTTAAGAAATAGAATTAGATTGGAAATTCGTAATATACCTCCAGAAATGATCCACAATGTTCAAGAAGAATGTATTCGTCGGTTCCATTACTGCCAAGAGGCCGGTGGGTGGCAATTTGAACATTTAATTTAAGCGAAAAGCAATTTTTATTTGTCAAATAATTTTTTTTTCTGTTTTCCGACAGTAGTACAATGTAATTTTGTATTTAATAAATGATAATACTTCTTTTTGTGACAATTAATTTCATTTACAAATTAAATATTTTTTTGGCCACCCTGTATAAATAATTATGTTGATGTTCATATCACTGAATAGAGAATTGAATAACCTTTTAAATGAGCTATCACACGACCCCTATTCTCATTTAAAAAAATCATCGATTACGTCATCACGCAAAGATGGATGACGTCACTAGTATGACATATCTGCCACAAAATCATAATTTGGAAATAAAAATCGACGTGTTTCGGGATTTGTCTCAAAAGTTGCCTATTCTCGTAAAACTGAATTTATTCCATAATATTGCCCCTTACTGTATATACTTAATATAATACCAACATCTGTGAAAACAACACACTCGCCTCACACTCAAAAATTGGTTGCTCTCTACTCCTAGTAATGAATTACATAAGATTTTCGACACTCAATTTGCCTTAAATGAAAAAAATTCACTAGTCAACGATAAATTATAGCCACTAACCTATTTTCTGACAATATATCCGGTTGGAACTTTACAATTATGAATATTACTGTTATTTATTTTCCCTGTCTAAGGTGATATATTTACTTTCCATACGTGTATTTTTTTTTGTTATTAGCATTCAAGTTCTTCTGTGGGTTTTCCATGTTTCCTCTGATTTGTTTGAGGAAATGAATATATTATTATCATTATTGGAATACTCAAAGGTAAGCAGACGTAGAAGCTATGAGGACAATCTCAACAGCCATCTTAGAAGTCTTGCTGAACCTACCGCCACTTCATTTCTACTCACTCTACAAGGTGAAACCAGATCAGTTAACAAGTGCCCATAAGCTGACTGCACGGTAAAATGTACAACAAGCTATATAAAGAGTAGGAAACTGAACCTATAATGCCATGAGATTCCAAGCGAAGCTTGAGGAAAAACAAGTAGAGCCATGGAAGAGGGTACCTCCAATTGACTGGCTATAAATAGCGACGGCTCAAAGACCGAGGATGATGTAGAAGCAAGAGTATATATAGCCAAGCCAGAGAAAACAGTCTCACTGTGCTCTCTCTCTGTGTTTATTGGACCATGCTTCCTATTGGTGCGCTTGTCCAGCACTCTCCCCACTACGTAGGGATCCGCCCTACCCCAGCCTGGTTATTGGCGTGAGTAGTGGGGACTTCGTCACGGGGCGGAGGGGGAATCTTGCTCAAGGCAATACCTCCACCCAAAAACTAAATTTATAAAAATCTTTTTTTGTTGATTGCACGTTTAACCATGGTTAAAAAATTGTGGTGTACGGCAGACGTCACAAAAACATAAAAATTGGGTGATTTTACGTACGACAAAGAAATCTAACATAACATGAGAGCACACACAATAAATAGATCTGCTGGAGTACGTACATTGGAGTACATAAGCCCATAATCCCGTAATCATTCCAGCAGCCTCATAATGATGGTTGAGCATGTCACAAGTCTGTTATGAGCTAAGGCGATGGACCCACCATGAACACTTTTGTCCTCCATACTGGGAGGTGCTTTTACTATTTTTCAGATTTGGACTACACTCATATTTCAATGAGGGTTTTTTTCCTAATAGTTATCTCAAATGCTTTCAAAACCCCCAAGGTCACCGATCGTCCTTATCTGGCAACGACGCTTGCTTGCTCGTTGTCTGTACTCCTTTCTTCACCTAACCTGGTTAGAGTAACTCAACAGTTTCATACAGATCGAGCGTTTACTTGCTTAGGCCGGTTTTCCACCAAGCGGACAGAACAAAAACAAAACACAAACTGTTTGAACATTTGAACAGAAATTTCGAAGAGTTTTGTTTTGAAAGTGTTTCAACACTGTTGGGTCTCCAACGGACTTTATGTTTACACCAGTCGCGATCAGAAATCAATAAAAACTGTTTATGTTTTGTTTAAGTTTTATTCAGTTTACATAGACACCGGACGTGCAGTTATGAAAATGTGACGCGCAGCAAATTTGAGAAAACAAGATAACGAGGTTTTATTTTTGCTATAGGAGTTACATATTTCATAATAAAAAAGAATAAAAGTAAACTTCGGCTTTGTTGTTGGCTAACTTTCGTTCAACTTCAGCGGTGGATACTTTACACAATTTCCCTAGTTCTATGAAACTATCTTCTTTCTTAATTCTGTTTTTGTAGTCGGCGTGTTTAGCATCCCATAAGCGTTCATAATTTCTATAGCCCTCAATTATGTTGGAGTATTCTAGAAGTGTATATACCTGTTTGTAGGTGTATTTTGATATAATAAAATAAATTACTTACATCAGACATTGCGACTTGTTCCCTTCACGCACCAAACCAGGCTACCACTAAATCACAACAACGAAAATAAAAACAAACTGGTTCTAATTTCGAGGACGTATACACCAAGCTGACAAACATTCCTAGAACACGTGGACCCTTTGAAGATACCAAAATTCGCCTGGACACTGTTTGTGTTCGTAAAAATTCTATCCGCGGACTAACATGTTTATAAAATGCTCCAAAAGTTCTAGAACAGTTCGCAAACAGTTTGCGGACTGTCACAAACGGACCGAGTTCGTGTTTTGTTTTTGTCCTGTCCGCTTGGTGGAAACCCGGTCTTAGAAGTAATTGCCTTGGCTATCGGGGTGAATAGCAATATCAATGATTATTTCCTGCTTTACCGCATAATTTTCAATGGCCACCACTCCTACGTGAAACTCTATTGCATGTTGGTGGTCTATATCGATTGAAATTTAACATCCGAATTTATCTAGCTCTTTGAATTTCGTGAAAAGTCAAATGTCGTTTGGCTTTTATTTTACATAATGAATCAGCATTTTTCAACTGGAATCACGAACGTGTGTCGTGATATGCAACCATTCAATTATTTTCCTTCTTATTTATAGGACCTATTCCTTCCTCAAGGAAAATTGTGTGTAGACTTTCCTACGAAGCCTTTGTATCATTAGACATGATATCGCTGACAAATGATAGCATCGAAGCTTGGAATATTGTAACAAAAATTCTACTTTCCACTTGGGCCAAATCATTATTTTGGAATTTAAGAATAACCCACACTTGTCCAAGTTGCAGTTTTTGTCTTTTTTTATTCAATTCTCCGTGGGTCAATCGGGTAAATATCGATGATACCTGATACTTTAAGTGAGAGACGATTGGTACGAGATTAATATAGCCCACTTTTCAAACGGAAGTCTTTTTGTGTGCAAAATATCACCATATCTTTTTATTTTAGCCAATCAAAAGTTTGTAATTGGTTTCCTCACCATGGCAACTCAAAAAATTCTCAAGACAAGACTCGCTTCTCCGTAAAATATGGCCAAGTTAGAGTACGAACCGAAGGGGTGTGTTTCAGGAGTACTCCCTCAGTCCTCTTCTCATCTCCCTATTATTATTATTCGTTGCACTAAGGAATACCCGCGAAGAGAACTGCGGCACCCCGAGCAACCAGATGAATAGAAATATTAAAAACAAGCAATACGGACATGCGAAAAATAAGCAAATGGTTCATTTTCATATATTACTGAATCTGAAAATGAATGAAAGGCCATTTGGAACATTGAACAGGAAGAAAACCAAACTGAAAACGATTTTGATAATTTTTTTCAAGTATGACAGCCAATATTTTGGAATCCTTGTATAATGTGCCTATCTCTAAATTGGTGAACTTTAGACATTTTCCTTCTCCTAGTTCATCATTCTTTATAACTCCTATTACGTGCGATGAAGTATAATAAATCATTGAAAAAACCTTGTCAATGAATGTTCCGTTCTTCCCTTATTTCTAATCATAAGTCATCCATTACCTGCGACTTGGAGTAATTCTCAAAATATTCGTTTCTTCGAATAAACTTCCGGAAATGAATTTAGCACTACGGTATACACGTGACAACTCTTTTATAAGTACTTCCATAACTTCTCTCTCTCAGTCTCTAAGTTCTATATCCGTAATTCACCAAGGATATATTCTAATCTCTATAAAATAATGAACATTGTTGCATACCAAATATTTCCCTTTTGCTTTTAGTTTTTACTCCTCGATTTGAATAGATAATGATCAAACATTGTGTAGTACGTTTTGGTGTACATGCGATGCAGTAATGAGTGACGATGCAAGGGTGCATAAAAGAATTGACGAAATGTATGACATCATGTTTTTACATATTTACTGAAGGGTGAACTATTGCGATATCATCAGATACCAAAAAATGTACTATGACGTACATGGTGCATTTGACTAATTACTTTTCAAAATTAATGCAGACATTTTTGAAGGCAATTAAATGCTGTAATCATGATACAGAGTGAGTATGAAATAAGGAATCTTCAGTATTTCTCTACAGGTGGAATATAAAAGTTTCATTGGTAGGTGGTTACTTACATATATTAAATTGTTCAATTTTATGGTGCATGACATTATTCATTTACATCTCCAGGATGAGCGACAATGCACATACAATTCTTGTCCACCATATGTAGATATAAAAATAATGTCTTAAAAAATGAATTGGTAAAATGTTAATAATAATCAATAAATTGAAGATGAAACTTTCGAGAATCATCATATGCAAAGAAACAGGAATCTGGGGTAGCAGGAGGAATTTTTGAAGATGTAGCATCAATAAGAATTTATTTCTTTATTTCAAATACATTGTACATAATTCAATTTATCTTGAACTTTCAGTTTTCGTTTTAAAAATGTATTCAACTCACCTACAAGAATAACCAAACACCAAAATATACTTATTCTTTAAATAAATATATATATATAGCTACTGTTAATAAATTTTAGGGCTCATTCATGGATACACTTCTTTGTCATTATTTGAGTTCCTTCTTTTCAACACCAGAATATTCATTCAAGAACAAAAAAACAAACGATATATAAAAAAACAATATTAATTATCATAGTACAAGCCACTCCATTGAGAAGCATACATGTTTAACCAGTTGCAGAACCTTCGGTAAATTTTTGTAAAATTTGTAAAATTTGTTTTAACGCATCAACACGGTTTTCGGCAAAAATAAACTCAAAAGCAGAGCTTGTGCGAGCAAGGAAGATCGGGGATCTACAGCTTACGTACGTAAGTGGATTCCGAACGACTTAGCTCAGAGGAAGGCGGTGGGGGTCGAACCCGGGGAAGCAAATGCTGTAACACCACGACCAGTTCGCAGTCATCCTATTCTCGTGGAAATGTACACATTATCGTCAAATCGTGAGGGGAGCTATAAGCAAAAACTGAGAGCTGAAAGTTTCAGCATACCTACATCATTGTTTGTATTTTCAAAGTTGACCAAATGATGAGCTCATATCAATAAGTCTTTTTTTTTTCGATTAATCAAATTTCAAATTATCAAAAGTTAATGATTTTGAAACAAAACTGTCAAAAATTCAATTAATAGAGGATGGAGATAGTAATCGAATGGTGATGAACTATAAAACTTGATATCATGTCGTCTCTAGAAATGAAAAAAGTTTCAACTCAAAAACGGTATGACATAAACAATGGCGTCATAACCAGTGGCGTCACAACGTCACAATGAATTATAAGTGCTTTCATTCGAAATCTTTCCCAATGAATATTTTCAGAAGCAAATGTTGAAAAAGTCCATATCTTGAAGTGGGGTGGATACTTATGTAGGAATACGAATAAAAGTCATCCCCACGAATGTATTGAGCTAAAATCAAGTTTCCAAAAAAGGAACATGTTTCGGTCTTTGAAAATCTCTAGTCAAAGAAATTATTCAAAATTATTAGAAGATATGTCCAACATTATGTATAAAGTCACACAGAAACTTTAACAAAATAGCGTATCAGTATCTACATGAAAATGAGATGTAATTATAGAAAATATACCATAGTTATGCATAAATTGTTATTGATTATCATGAGTTATAATAATTTTAATATTTTCTGTTCAAATATCGATGTGACCTCATATACACATGAATTTGAGGATATTTTTAAATATTGTAGATTATTTTCTTAGACGGAATATGGGATTTTCGAAGCTTGAAACATATTTTGACCATTTGGGAACTTGACTCAATATATTTGTGAGGATGACACTGAGCATTATTCCTACATCTAGTAATAATGGGAGCACGACAAATTTTGGGAATGATGTTTGAATTCTTCACAGTATTTCTGTAGAATTTTTTCAGAAAAAAAGTTTTTCGAGGATATCACTAGTTTGAGAGCTACTTTCAAAAGGTCTTTATTGTCAATTTTTATCATTTTACGTTACGATTTCGGAAGAAGGGATCTAAGTTGCGTAGTTGCCAGATATAGAAATATTTCACTCAAAAAGTTTGATACAATATGTCAACACGTGTCATTTTCATATGAATAAATGTTTGAATCTGTACTTATATGAGTCATTTTCTTAGTTGTTGCCTCCCAGATATTTTTATTAATATCACATCCATCTACTTCTGGACAATTTCAGGATGAACATAGTTTGACTTGGCAATGGAGTTGGTGTAGAAACATTAGAGCTTTTATGTCACGAGCAAAGAGTAGGGTTATGGTTGGTAGAAGACTCGTTTGAAAGATACTCCAATATTTGACGATTTCAAATATTCAATGAACCCTCAATTGTTAAGTCTAGAAAAAATTGAATCGTCCTGCGTTTGTGATAGTGATAAGTGAAAAATATTAATTAATTCGAACACAGTTCGAGAAGTGTGCTGGGGAGTTTCGAATAAATGAAACGAATAATTTTGACGAAGTCAAAATCCCCTTCTGACCACATCCCATAAAATCTAGAATTCGAGGCAAATATCAATCAGAAATCAACTGTTTCCCTCGTACGATTATTGAATTATATCTGATCTATTTGTTCCTTGTTCCTCCAGCAAGTGCTGATTGTAATCGAACATTGTATATTATAAATTTGGTATCTATCTCATCAAGCGTGATTGGCGATTTCTACAAAATCAGCGAGTTTTCTCCAGAGTTCAGTCCCTATTCTTCAATTTATGTATTCCAATTTGATACGTCACTTCAAATAATACTATTTTTCTACTTATGCATATGAAAATGATCATTATTCTTCCGGATAGCCTACATGAAAGTTATAGTTTTTCACTCTAGATGGGAAAATACTAAAAACAATTTGATGGATTGATGCCACTAATAACACTTTATCTCATTACTTGGCACTTGAATCATCAAACGAACGTCACTTTTTATAAACGTTTTCACAATTATATTTGAACTTCTCTCTTTAACTAAGTATAATCAATATGGACTCTGTTAGTAAAATTCAAGTTTTTTATAAGCAACATCTATCGTAGAAAAAATACTCGAGATGACATACGTTTTTTTCATTCGTGCGATTGTCACACTTGCTTCGCTTGTGGACAAACTCTCACCTCACGAAAAAAACAGTATTTTCATCTCTTGTAGAAAAATAAACAATTTTTTATTTTTTTTTAATTATCCTGAGAGCTTGAAAGCCATATCAAGTTTTAGGAACAATCTGTGCGACTATAAAACTCTGAGGAAGTATTATGCGTGCCGTAATTTCAATTAGTATTTGTCATATTACTTGGACCGACAAATATCGTTGATATGAACGATGAAGAGTAGAGGATATTTTTGAAAATACAAGATTTATCTTGCCAGATTACGAAACTCTGACAATCAATGAGCATTGAAAAATTGAGGCAAAAGATAATATCAAATATTTGGGCATAACCATAGACAAAACATTGAGATGGGATAAACATATAGAAAATATTAGCAAAAATCTCAGATATTCAATCTACAAAATCAAACTTTTGAGAGGCATTTTAGATAAAGATGGTCTATCATGCACTGGTTGGCTGTCGACTGAATTATGGTATAATAGGATGGAGTGGGGCAATGAATACACATCTGCGAAAAAACAATATAATCCAAAAAATTTTTTTTTAAATAATAATGAGAAAACCTTATACATATCCATGTGATGATCTCTACATGGAAGCACAGGTTTTCGATGTAAAAAAATTATTTTACCGCTCCATCCTGATACACCAATTCAAAAATAAGTCAGAACTTGACATTGGCACACACATACCGGGTGGCTACGGAAGTATTGCCTACGGAATATCTCAGTTATTGTATGAAGTAGGTTTGTGAAATTTGGAGCGTCGATATAATGACATAAGAGCTAGAATTTGAGCATATTGACATGTCGAAGTTAACTTCCGGTCTGACCGGAAGTAACATCAACTTTCTTATTTTAAATGGAAACTCTATTTTTTTTCTTTTCGCTTTATTCAGCATTCAATTCCCTTTCTAATGACATATCACAAGTTTGTATCTAACCAGAAACTAGATCAGAAAAAAATTATTATTGAATTTCACCGAGTAGGCCGTGGAAGCAAAATGAAAGCCAAAAATTGAAAAGTTGGCTATGGAAACCATACGTCACTTGATAACAGTTGCTCTTGCTCTATTATCGCCATACGCAAAAATAACATTAAAAATAATGTGGAATGATAAATTATATCAGGTAGGTTCTAGGTTAAATAGGAACATAAACGTACTTGCTCTGTGCCATCGTCCATAGATATTCTAATATCTACCTATGGACGATGTTTGTGCTATTCAGAATAATCATTCCATTGCAATAATCATTCGAATCAAAATATTAACAAGTAGGCTGATTAAGATGTATTTTGGAATGAAACAAAAAAGAAACGAGAGCTCTCACGAACGCTGCTATCCATATTATTTTGACGTTCGAAGTAGTGTTTTTGATTCTGCCATTTTAAAAGGGTTTGGAAATCGAAATCAGTTAGTGGAATATTCAAAATATGCCCCGTTATTCACGAACTGAACAAATTGACATGCTTCTCATTTATGGTGAATGTTTAAAAAATTGGTTTCTTCGACAAAATGCTGAGAATCACCTATTTAACTATTATATCTTGTTTACGGACGAGTCAAGATTTACCAACAAAGGATTATTTAACAGGAATAATACAAGGTAGGTACTGTACTTTATTTGGATTATTGTCGATAGTCGAAGTGTAAAGTGCTAAAAGTGTCAACGGTCTTTTTTTTCAGGTACTGGGCGATAGAAAACGAGCACCAGTTGGCTTCCAGGAGAGATTTGGTGTAAATGTTTGGGCAGGAATAGTTGGAACTCATATTGTTGGCCCCATTCTTCTTCAAGGCCAACTAACCGGAGAGAGATACTTCAATTTTTTAACGAATGAAATTTCGGAATTCATTTACAACCTACCAGCGGAAATAACTGAGAGAATGTACTTCCAGCAAGATGGCGCTACTCCGCATAATTCAAGAATAGCGAGAAATTATCTTCAAAATCGCTTTCAAGAGAGACTTATAACAACCCATGGTCCAATCAGCTGGCCACCAAGGTCACCTGATCTTACTCCGTGCGACTTTTTTCTATGGGGGCATCTTAAAAATAGGGTGTATTCCACACAGCCTACAACTCTACATGAGCTAGAAGTAAAAATTCGTGAATTTATTTTATCTTTAATCCTATCAATTTGAATTTTTTTTTTCGATAAATCTGTTTTTTTGTTATTTGAATAATAATAATTGGATTTTTTGGTATATCATTTCAAAAAATTACTTTCTATTATATCATTAGAAAGGAATGGATATGCTGAATAGTACAGGCAAGAAAAAGTTGTATGTTCCTATTTAAGTTATGGACCTACAGAGTATTGTTTTTTTCCCAATTTTTCCAATATTTTTTTTGGCGGCTTTTTATAACGCCGACGAATGAAAATAAAATATCACAGTAGTAGCAACTGTTGTCAAGTGACGTATGGTTTCCATAGCCAACTTTTCAATTTTTGGCTTTCATTTTGCTTCCACGGCCTACTCGGTGAATTTCAATAATAATTTTTTTCTGATCTAGTTTCTGGTTAGACACCAACTTGTGATATGTCATTAGAAAGGGAATTGAATGCTGAATAAAGCGAAAAGAAAAAAAAAATAGGGTTTCCATTCAAAATAAGAATATTGATGTTACTTCCGGTCAGACCGGAAGTTAACTTCGACATGTCAATATGCTCAAATTCTAGCTCTTATGTCATTATATCGACGCTCCAAATTTCACAAACCTACTTCATACAATAACTGAGATATTCCGTAGGCAATACTTCGGTAGCCACCTGGTATAATACGAGGAAACAAAATACACCTTACCCTAACTCCATTTTCATTTGAAACAATTGGCCAACGCAGTTTTACATATCTTGCACCAAGAATGTATCAAATTGAACCAGAATATCTGACAGATATGCATAATATTTATCAATTGAAGAAAAAATTAAACAAAGTTGTTGCTGAATACCCAAGTCATCAAAATGATTGATACGCTCACATAAATAATAACAAATTGTCTGTCCTATCAAAAATCAACACTCAGAACTAGTCTGTTCCATTTATTCATTAAATTTAAAAAAAGGATTTGTATAATTCCCACATATCTGAAAAATTATTTTTCACCTTATATTATAAGGAATTTTTTTTATTTACATTTTATCAATTTAAATATATACCTCTAACTTTACTGTACAAATATGTCCACCTATATTTTACCTAACTATAACTTTATGGTCGGTGGCTGGTGGCTTAGCTGCCTAATGCACAGGCCGTTCGAAACTCTAGCATAGCGATAGTCGGTTCGAGCCCGAGGTAGGTACAAGAGAATTTTTCTTATCTACTATATATCGGATTGATAGGCGACCGCATGCCTTGTTGAGTGCTAGCTTGGAGTGCACACCGACCACCCGAGGTGGTGCTGTAGGTTTTCCCGGTTTTCCTACAGCTGAAAAGTGAATACATCACCTAAAACATCAGTAAGTCGCCCCGGAGCGCCACGGCAAATAATAATAATAGCCGTCCTCTACCAGCACAGGCTATGCCTTTGGGTACACTCAACGAGTGTTTATGAGGGAGTATTATTATTATCTATACTTTTGATTTTATCACATTGTATCCACAATTTTCTTTATAATTTATTCTTTGATTCTATCTGAAATATTAACAAATACCCTACGTTTATTTATAGTAGTATACGTCTGGTTCTTCTCTAATTAACTGTAAAAAAAAGTATTTCAAATATTAAATTTTCATCTTTATTCCACAAATTTTATAAATATTAGATACTCTAAATGAGAATAGACGAAAAAAAATTGAAACTGAATAAATCATAGATCTCACGCAAAGGCTAAATGTCTCAGTGAGAATCTCGGTTTATTGAATGTTTATATGTACCGTTTATAATTTTGAATAAACTATATATTATTATATCATTATTGAGATAGGAATTCAAAAATGTATGTGATACGTTACGAAACGTACGAAAACAGAGAGTGTTTCTGTTTAACTGATTGAGGAAAAGAGCGCCACATCCAAGTATGATGAATTCTGATATAATATCCACTATAATCATAAAAAGGGAATTGTATACAATGGATTCAAAACATAGCAGTTTGTTCTTACATGACCTCGAAACAAATATAGAACGAACTTAAAGAGAAAATGTATTAACGATTCAATCCAAACGCAATTTTCTCCATAAAGTGTTGAAGACATAAAATGGGAATTCGGAATGAATTACTTCAAGGTAAATCTAATTTTAATAGTATTACACATAACACTGATGCATACGTAGTGGAAATGTAGTGTATCAACATTTAGAATACGAAGGATGGTTGGTGCCTTCAAATACAGAGCAAATGAATGGTTTCTCTCAGAAATGAAACTATCCCAACAGGCTGCAATAAAATGAACAGGGTGAATATGAAAATCGTGGATACTGCCATATGATACAGGGTGATGAATATGAGGTAATCATTGTGTTATAATTAAGTCGTATTCAAGACGGTTATATCTGAATTTTTCTGTATCAATCTCTTTCCTCTGAAAGAATTTATGACAAATTGCATATTTCATGTTAGTACCTATACTCGTTCACAATGACTGAATAAAACTTTATTTGTATAGAGGAAATGAAATTCGATACAATAGATACAGTGAAAATAAAAATGATGTGATAATTAGCAGATTGAAATTAAGTACATTTTCATTACCTTGGTGTCAGAAATACAATTTTTGAAGTAAACAAGCGTTCGCGTATGTAGTGGACAGTCTCTGTGCTAAGTAAAAAATAACTAATATACCTTTAACTCGTGAACTTAGACATAGAGGGGGCATTCGACAACACCTCTCACGAAGCAATAAATAGGGCCCTAACGAACAAGGGGTCCACATCCAGATGGATGTGCCAAATTCTGGCTACAGAACTGCTGAACCGAAAGTCGGCGATATCTGCTTTCGGATCAGCACAAACAGGGGATGCCCACAAGGAGGGATACTATCACCTCTGATGTGGAGTCTCGTAGTAGACGAACTACTCGGAACACTAACCGGGAACGGAGTCACTTGCCTTGGATATGCTGACGACATAGTCATTATGGCCAAAGGCAAATTCGAAGGAACCCTATGCGATCTCATAGAAAGGGCAAAATACTCCAAACCCATGGGCTAGTTCCCCAGTATTTTTCAAGCGGAAATTCACGCCATAGAAAGGTGTACTCAATTCAACCTCGACAGAAAATACCGGAACAAGGCAATCGCAATCCTCTCCGATAGTGAAGCAGCCTTCAAAGCATTGAACTCATATAACATCAACTCAAAGATGGTTTGGAAATGCCTACACAAACATAATGATCTAGGTAGGAATAACAAGGTGATCCTCCTCTGGGTGCCGGGTCACGTCGGAGTGGAGGGCAATGAACAAGCAGATAGCCTGACACGATCGGGCCAGAATCATTTTGCAGACTTGGAAAATCTTACTTCCAAGACGAACTCAATAAAACTGAAGAAGCAATAATAGCAACATACTGGCAAAGACTTCCAAGGCTAAGGCAGGCCAAATATCTCCTCGACAACTGCAATCGAGCAAGATCGAAGACACTGATTAACCTCAGCAAAACTAGTCTAAAGACAATCACGGGATTTCTTACGGGGCACTGCAGACTCAAAGGACACCTAAGGAAGCTAGGCTTAGAGAAAAGTACCTGCAGATTCTGTGGGGAACATCCAGAAACACCACACCATATATTGATGGAGGGTTATGCTGTACATCACAAAAGATTGAATATACTGGAATCACACCAGCTGACTGTGAGAGAAATACCACGAATAGACCCCCCTCAAAATCCTCAAATTCCCCAAGGAATTGGGGCTTGAGGGGCTGCTGTAAACGAGAACACCTTGAAATAGCAGAAGAAGATGGGGCACAATAGATCTAATTAGGTCTCAGCACATCAGTCACCGTCCATATTTGCCATTACCATTTATCTCGTGAAATAGACTAGTGACCTGTCAAATAAATAAGTGTTACCTATAGCGAAGAGTTCGATAATGAATAAACTTGAAGAAACTACCAATTCTCTGAAAGAGTAGATCTCAAATAGGTCTCTAAATTTGTATTGACAGCAGTCAAATTTGTTTATAAGGGTCTGTAAAGGGTAGTTATCAGAACATTTTCATCCACGAATTTGGTTTCAATTTAGATGGCATTGATCACACCTAAGTTCACTACGTTATATTGGTAAGGGGCTTTCTTCTATACATACACAACAGTTATGTCATTTTGGTTTATACAGCCCACATTATATATTGCATCAAATTCATCAATTTGATGAAGTGGGTGACATTGTATGTGCCATGTTTCTGACAATATTATGAATTGCAACTTACAACTTATTTGATTGAGAATTATTTTCAATTCATCGAGGTTTTTTGTTTATGCTCCTTAGGTAACAATGGAAAATTGATATGTTTTCATTTGAACTACTCAACATTTTTTTGATTACTCTTATTTCATCGGTTGTTC
The DNA here is from genome assembly GCA_958502065.1 of Chrysolina americana. Lineage (NCBI taxonomy): Eukaryota > Metazoa > Arthropoda > Insecta > Coleoptera > Chrysomelidae > Chrysolina > Chrysolina americana. The sequence goes on from OY293412.1 coordinate 12,706,168, forward strand.
CTGCTTCAATTGATTTTATAGAGTCCCTTAAATTTTCATCCATTGTTTGGCGAGTATATTATGAATAGTATCTTGTTAGTTGTATTGAGATGATATATTTATGATTATTTTCGACTTGAAGAATTACTGTACAATTTAAAATATAAAACATCCAAGTCAAAAAACCCTTCTGGAGTTTCTGAGGAGCCTATGAGGAATGGTATTTTTCTTTAGAGTTTCCAACACTGATTTGTTCTTGGATAGTTTCTTAGTTTTTCGAGTATCTTGCTCTTTGGTTCCATTTCTTTTTTTTTTCTTTTTATTCTCTTTATGAAAGTTGTCAGATATCTCCGTTGGTAGTCCACTTTCTTCGGAATATATCTCTTTTGGCTGGGGCGTGCTGGAAAGCATTACTCACTTTTCTTGTGGGAGATTCAAAATATTTGTTTGTCTCGCGTATTCTTCATTCTCTATATCATCCGCTGTTTACTGATGTATGTCAATTATCAAAAAGTTGCGTTTGATATGAGCTTTATCATTATTTCTCTTGGCTTGCTTCAGGCCTTCTACTGAAACTTTTCTTCTCTGCAACTCCTCCCAAGTGACTATTCTGGATCCCTTCAATTTTGAACAGTTGCGCAGTATCTCTCTTTTCTTGGTCTTGTGTTGTGCGTTCCTCCCTAGTCTGAAAAAAAATATTATTGATACCCTGATAACACTGACTTCTAGTTTGTTATTTGTTAAGTTGATAAAATACTTCTGTTTTCTTCTTCTAGAGTTTGAATTTTTCCTTCGAGACTTTCTACTTGTACCTGGATACCTTGGATCAGTTCCCCTGCTTTTCCTTAATTTTCTCGATTTTATCACCTAAATTTGTATTCACTGACTGGAGAAGTTTGTAGACATCTTTGATAGTTTTTTCTTCTCGGTTCATTATTCTAAAAGCTCATAAATTGCCCTCGTATATCAATTCAGGTACCTATATAAGCTTAGCGTCAGTAAATAAAAAAAAAATAGGTATCCGAAAACCTTTCTATTTTCACACACAGTCTATTTTATCCGAATTCAGTATCAATTTTTCAGCTATAATACAATTATGCAATTGGTTCATTGAATCATATTCAATAGTTACACAAAGTACAACTCGACGAACACTTTCAACCAAATTTCACTACTAAAATCGCACTTATTTTGTACGAATTCTTCACTTTTCCTGACCAAATTATTTTCACGTCTGGGTACTGTTGAATGAAAATTGGAAAAAAATTAAAAAATACATAACATTATTGGGAATTTTTCATCGAATGAGTGCTATGCAGAGAAGTAATTCTATCAAAGTTATCAAATTAACCCATTTGCAAATATGAACATGTATAAGAGTTTCAGAAGAATTGATAAAGTCGCATTCAAACTTTTTCCATTGCAAAAATGTTTCACATCGACTTGATTATAATCCATCATTCTGAGTCTTTTTGTATCCACGTCAGAGCTGTCAGCTTCAGGATAATATGTAACGCAATACCCAACGAAGCATTCAATTTCATTATTGATGGACAAGGAAACCTTCCTGCATATGGAAATTCTGATTATAATCCCCCAAGGACATCATCGATCTATTGCAATGTATCACAGATGTCCGAAATATTTTCACATGTTTAAAAAATGAATATATTTGGGTATTTTGTGACTATTCGCGCGTCAACTAAAATTAATGTAGGTTTGGCGTTTGAGTAGTTTCATATTAATATTATTATTATTGTTATGCGGCGAGGCTGGCCATCGGCCAAAATACAGGTAGGTCTACGTAGAACCTTTCTGCTTCCCGCTCTCAGGTTTATTTTGTGAGTACTCCGGATCTTTTGATGAACTCCTGGAGAATTCTCACCAGGTTTTTCTGTGGGATGGTATCTTCTGCACTACAGTGTCCGAAGATATCCATCCTCATGCGAGCCAGAGTTTCGTCCTCCTTATCACAGAACCTACATAGTGTGGATCTTGGTGTATTTTTAACATGTGCAAGTGTTTTCTCAGGTGGCAGTCTCCTATTATTAATCCTACCACCATCATTTTCCCATGAGTATTGCCTGTAGCGTCTCTCCACGAAGATTGATGATGGTTCTTGACCCATTTCTTTGTGTGTATCTCAATGTCACCAAATGGGAAATTATAGGCTGGTTCTGGCCCAACGAGAGTTGTTGCTGTCCCCGCTCTTGCTAGGGCATCTTCGTTCTCATTTTCCTGAATGTTTGTTTGATAAGCTTTACCCTGTTCTGTGCTCATAGGTTGTTGAGGTTTTTGTGAGTCTCCATAACTAATTTGGAAGTAAATCTGCCTTCATTGCCGCCTTGCTGTCGGAGAGAATGACTATGGGTTGATGTCTAGGAAGCCTCCTTAGAATCGTTGTTCTTGTGCAGACAGAAATAGCTGCAACCTCGGTTGGAGTACTGAGGCTTAGACTAAAGTCATGCCTCGGTTTCTGCCTGTATATGCCAGCCGCTACCCCACTGCTTGTCTTTGAGCCATCTGTGTACCAGATTTACCCCTTGACAGCATTGGTAGGGCAAATGTTTCATCAGAGGAGTAGGTTGGGATCATTTTGTTCTACGGCATATCATATGACCTCCACTATATTCGAATGAACTAAGTTGTTGCCCCTTTATTGGCCTATACACTTTTATCTGGAGGTTTGTATCCTCGCCTCCGCTATAATGTACAGATGCAGAGTAGGAAGGTTCAGGATCACCTCCAGGCAAGTCTTTGCAAACTAGCCAGCTTCCTCTGGTTGCCTTTAGCCACCACAGCAGGGCCCTGTAAGTTATCGAAAATCTTACTCTCGCTGTTTGGGTCCTAGTCCCCATGCCAAAGGATCGCCTGACCATCACTGTCATGTCAGCAGTTTTCCCAAAGGTTTGTTCCAGATGAGCTTCGACTTAAAGTTCAGCTCCAATTATCTCGACTCTTCTGACATTTGTAAGCTTTCCCCAAAGATTCGAAGAACTCTGTTAGGCTCTAAGTTCCTTTTCTGTCGGAAGGGGCAATCGGAAGTTTACGATGAGTTTGTCCCTCTTGTACCACGTATGTACGTCTGTAAGTGGTGATTGCATCAAATCCACACAAACCCCCATATACTTTCCATTCACCATTATTACGATATCGTCAGCGTAGCCCTGGGCATATACTCCTTCCAAATTAAGGTGCAAAAGGAGGCTGTCTACCACGATGTTCCCAAAAGTGGGGATAGTATTGCCCCCATGAGGGCAGCCTATCGTAGCTCACACCTCCAGCGTGTCCCCAAATAGGAAGGCTTGTATTTCCCTACAGCTCAGCATGGTAGATACCTACTAGTTCGGGACTACGTGTTTTCCCTAAGGGCTGAAGTGATAGACGCATATCCCTATGATATGTAATCAAACGCCTCTTTTACGTCAAGAACCATTGTTAGTGCAATCTTTTTATTCGAGAGTGATTTTTCAATCCTATACACTAGACTGTGAAGTGCAATTTGACAGGATTTTCCGGGTTGATAGGCGTCTTCGTATTCCGAGAAGACTGGATAACTTATAGGTATAGTGTGGACAATAATGTTCGCAACATATGGGAAAAATTGTTATTATCAGAGTTACAAAAGAACTCTTTATAGGTGAATACCTTAAAAAATCGATTTTGATATCATTTGTCACGCAACCATCATAATATGGAGGCAATTTTGCAAAATTCATCATGAATGGGCAAAAAGTGTGGTAATTATTGGGAATAGCAAAAAAGTTAATTGAAAAAGTTGTTGAGAATTCAATCAAGGCCTATAAGACGAGTTTGGTATATCTATATAGCTGAAATAATTGAAAATTGCGAATTTTACTTAATGTTTTTGTTGATAAGAAAACTATGTTTTTTTCTTCTCAAATTACTTTCAGGAATCATTATAATCTTATTTCGTCATTAAAATAAAATTTTCTAGATTTTTTCCTAAATGCTAGAGCAAAATGTTACTATGGCCCACTATTGTAATGGTCCATATCTTAATTATTTTTTTCATGACTTTTCAAATTTTAAGAGCACTATAGAACAATGTTCTCAAGTTATACGATAAAAAAAATAGGTATCCTGCAGTACAAGATTTTCCACTTCAACTTCTTCTTTTTTATGATTTCCAAAAACTGCTGGTAATACTCCTAAAATTCAATAATTATTAATCTGCAATAGCAAGAGCCATAAAAAACAAATTTTTATTTTGGATTAGTGTAAGAACGAATGTAAAATATTATTCTACAGATCAAATAAGTTTACAATGATAACTAAAATTTCTTTCTTTTCTCCGTTATTGAAATTGTCGCGATTGGTGGTCTCACATGATATACGTCAAAATCGATTTTTTTTGTGTAAAAAAAGATAAAGTTTATTTTGTAACTGTTATAATGAAAATGTTTCCCATTTGTTACAAACATTATGACTGTATAAACATTATAATCAAAAGGATTGGGCAGAACTGAGATAACAGATTTTCCTAACTGATTAACAACAGAAAAAATTCAAAATGAACGTTGAATCGTGAAAATCGTCTAGTCAAATTGAAAACACTAAATACAATCAATGAGTACAAACGCTGAAAGACTAACTACTTTGGTAGTCCATTCATCAAAATCAGGTATTGCATAGTAATGGTGAAGGCGATGATTCCAACAGCTTTTACGACATTTTATTCCATTATGTCCCAGTTGTCACGATACCATTGAATTCAATTCTCACAAGGATTTTACTACTTATATCGGCAAACAAACAAACTGCTTTACGCTATTTACTCTAGATATATTTTTCTACGACTATAGAAAAGTATGTAGGTACGTTGAAACAGATTTTCAACGTATGTACTACGGGCAAGCTGTTTCCTCCAACTTCCATGAGCTACTGGATTGACATTATACAGTGACCGGCAGAAAGTACGCATCATATGGAAAATTCTTTTGTTAATAAATTTTGACAAATATCGATACGTGCAATCGCTTCTGCATCTAAAGAAACCCCAGAAGACGATGTACAGTGCCGTTCGTCCTTTCGTATGTGGCGGGAAATTCCAAAAATTTAAATTTTTTTTCTCAAAACACACTTATTTGAAAAAATATCGAAAAATGTTATTCGGAAAAGTTGTTCAGAACGACATTTTATAGCCATGTACAAGTTTTGAGAGAAATCTGAGATAAAAAAATAAAAATGAATTTTTTGCCATAAAAAATTTTCTGTTTGGAAATAATAGATTTCTGGAATAGAAGGTCATTAGTAATGACAACAGTGATATTTCAAATAATATTTTGTAGAAATTCACAAGCTATATCTATTGTATTCAGAGAAAATTTGATATCTGTGAATTTGCCATGTGTTCAGCTGCTTCATAAGAGGTCACTGAAATATCTTCAGGACATTATAATCCCGTTATAGAAAATTATTAATAAAGAAATATTTTTCTACACAATTTCAATTTGAATTTTTTATTAGAACAAAAAGTTAATGATATTTGGCAAATTGTTGGAATCAGGCATACCTACAATATTGTCATTGTTGATACCTGCATCGACAGATTTTTTCATGATCGAAGCGACCATGAAACCATTGACTTGTAATGCTAATATGTCATTAAGAGTTGTCAAACGATTCAGAAGTATCTTTCTTGTATAGTTTCTTCCATTGTAAAAGTTATTTTGTAATTTTGTTGTGCATTACCAAAAATTAGAGATGCCTCAAGAAAAGCTAAGTTTGCAAGAAAAAAATATGCTCGTCTTAATATGTGGCGAGTATATTCATAGTTCTAGAAAATATTATTTGAAATATCACTGTTTTCATTACTAATGAGCTTCTATTCCAGAAATCTATTATTTCCAAACAGAAAATTTTTTATGGCAAAAAATTAGTTTTTATTTTTTTATCTCAAATTTCTCTCAAAACTTGTACATAGCTATAAAATGTCATTCTGAACAACTTTTCCAAATAAAATTTTTCGATATTTTTTCAAATAAGTGTGTTTTGAGACAAAAAATTTAAATTTTTGGAATTTTCCGCCACATACGAAAAGACGAACGGCACTGTACAACGTCTTCTGGGGTTTCTTTGGATGCAGAAGCGATTGCACGTATCGATATTTGTCAAAATCTATTAACAAAAGAATTTCCCATATGATGCGTACTTTCTGCCGGTCACTGTATATTGACGAATTTTTTGATGATAAAATATATGAGATCGAAACGTCTCTTAACGTCTCTCTGTTAATAATTTCAATAATGATTTCAAAATAAACTGCAAATTCACATGGCCACTTTTTCCCCGCTACATAATAGCCTTCATCATCAAAATTATTTTTCCTACGGGTAACATATTGGATTATAGCAGTTTTGAATGAAACCTTTTATTCAATCATTTGTTCTTTCAGTCAAAATATACAGTTATCATGCCATTAACAAAACGACTAGAGATAGTGAAATTGATATTGAAAACTCCATACCACCTGATATTATAATGTTGCAGTCAACTTCCATTTCATCCATGCAGGAGATTGAGGTTCAAATCCTGATCATAGTTTTTAGTTAATGAAATCAGTGAAGTAATGTTCATTCAATTTTCTCAATATTTTTCAATATTTTCCTCTTATCATTGACTCATGAGTGTTTTTGATATAAATTGAAATGAAAAAACATTTCTTTAAATGTGATTGGAATAGTTAAAAAAACCATAGTGTACAATGAACTAAGAGTGGCAATTTTTCACTCATATATGAAACTGTGTAGTACGAGTACTACAGATACTATTGGTTTACCATCATGTTTTACAATATATAGAGTGCAGATTCTTTTGATATTACTAGTCTGAGCATTATTTATAACAAAAAATGTTCTCAGACCAAACATTTCTGTATACAAATAGACTCTTGCTAATTTTCTCTATTGAATATGTTTGTAATGTTTGAAAATATGTTGATAAATTACGAAAATAAAACATGTTTTGATTCTGAAGCAGCGTTTTGGAACAAAGAACAGTTCTGTTTTCAATATAGAATGTTTTTCTCTAGTGAACTTTCTAATAAGAAGAATTTTTAGCTGGAGTGATTCATTACTCATTGAAATGATGTACTGATTGTCGTTATTATGGCGTTCCTATCAGATTGTCCGAAAATTTTCAATGCCTGTATATAATTATGCCAACATAGGTTTTTGTTATTCATAAAATTGCAGAATGTTGAAAGAGTTTTATAAGAAATCGCTATATTATAATCATCGTTGATCTACATATATCATTAAAATAATCGAATAACTATAATGTAGGTAGTGCTGCAGTGTGGTACTTACGAAATGAAACATTTTTCAGTTCACTCTCCAACATTTACGCTGATGACACACTTGGCGGTTTGTGCCGTTGCGGTAAATGTACCGTCTTCGCTCGAAAGAATTGAGAAAATTTTTACACTAAGCGGCTAAATGACCGCCGATATTTAGCAGCAAACGCAGTTTCAGTTTATTCGAGTTAAATGGGATTTGGGATTGCACACAAATGTAAATAATTAAAATGGGCCAGCAACAAATTTTTGCTTTGTTGTTATACCGCCGCAGAAATGAGGAGAAAATAAAAAATCGCCTCATTTGGATTAATCCCAGAAACCAGAAATGAATTTTTTTACATTGTTTGGAGATTTGAGTAATGATGACCAGAAATTTTTCAGTTATTTTCGAATATCAATAAAGTCATTTTATGAGTTACTGGATTATCTGGAAGATACTATAAAAAGAAGAAATACAAAACTGAGGAATTGCAGTCAACCTGTAGAAATGCTCGTAGTAACGTTGAGGTGAGTCAACGAGCTATGGTCACCATTGCTCCAATCTTGACAACAAGAAAAAACCGAGTGTGTAGACATGCAAGTACGCCACTACATGGACGGCGACAGTAAAATTGCCGTCGGAGTAGTGAGAGCAGGCGGCTGCACTTCGACCGCCAGTGGCACATATGCCACCAAGTGTGAAAGCTTTCATTTAATTCTTGACACTACTGTCCGAACGACGGCGACGGCAAATCTGCCGCGACGGCACGAACCGCCAAGTGTGTCACAAGCGATACATCATTGTATCAATTGAAATTTCACTTATCATATGTCATTCATATTTATGTCAAATATTCATCGTCCAGAAAGTTATTTTGCCCATTGGGAATATCAGATCTCCACATCTATTGATTCTTAATTTTGCTTAATGTGATATTTTTATTATTGTTGCATTTACGCAGCAATAGGATCATTCTGATATATTAGTTTACGAATCCCTATCGGTAATCATAAAACTATTGGACCAGGAAATATTGGAATGTTGAAAAAATTGGAGATATTAGAATACTGATATGAAACGATGATATCATGAAACAAGAAGGAGAAATCAATAGTTTCTGTTTACCAAATCTATAAATACAGCATCCAGATTTTTTCAATCGACATAGAGTCTCGCCAAATTATGTTTGGCAACTATCCAAGTGGATTGAATAATTTTGAATTATTACATTAACCACATGATTACTATACTCTGGGTGGGTTTCTGTTTTGTGGTTCAGAATATAAAATGTGTATTGAAATTACCAAACATTTATTCGGTATTGAAGTAATTATTATAAAGAGTGGCTCTGTAGATCGACAAAACCGGATTTAAATAAACAACGGTCGAACGCTTTCCTGATAGCGTAATTCCAGTGTATCTTTTTCGAGAGATGTGATAAAAACACAAATATATTTTGATAGTAGAAAATTCATTCTTCTGAATTGCTCTTTCTGAATTAAATGGCACTAGATCTCTTAACCATCCCGTCTACTTTTGTCCCGACAGGTTACTTATATTCGCTATATGAAAACATCTAAATTTGACATAATATTTTGTAAAACATATGAATTTTAAATCAAAATATGAATGGCCAATAACGATATTAGTTTTATCACCTGTCGTATAATTAACGCTCAATAACATCACATCTTCGAGAGAATTTTCTCTTACGAGACTTCCAGAGTCTGTATACATGGAGAGGCAGAATAAGAACTTTAGAAACACATCAATAAAAACTTCATATTTGGGACATTGAAAATTAATACATTTTTATTTGAATGTACAATTATTGAAAACGCAGTTATTGAAACTCATACTAGGAACAGTGATGTCGCTGCGGGTGTCACGGCTAATCGTTTCTGTAGTAGATGTTGAAGTTTTTTTTTACAAGCGAATTGATTGAATAGTGTTCGAATGATACTCTTTGTCAACTTATAAGTATGGTTTTATTGATGATGAACGGCTGTGTTCTGTTATTTTAATTAGGGGTCGTTCTTCAATTCTGCTTTTATTTAAACTGCTGCAGCTTGATTTGAGTGATTTGTAATTTTGACACGTTTGACATCTATACCAATTCGTTGTGTATTTAGTCCATTTGTAAATTTCATTAATTCCATTCGGTAAATTCTTATTCCAAAATGGATTTGGTGTAAGAAATACTCTGTCCAATGTTATAAACTTGTCTCGTTTATCCATCGATACATCCAGTTTCTCCTCCAGTATTTTCAATTTCAGATACAAAATAAGTGATTTTGCAGTCAGCTGCTTCTCCTCCACGCCAAGCTAATTCGGACGCCTACACGTGATATAATTTCTTTTGAATTCTTTCCGGTTCATTTTCGTCATATAATGTAGGCGTTGCATATACTTATTTAAATTATTTATTAGGAGATGATGCAATAGATTTTCTCTTGTCGGGTTGTGCTTGTAGTATTTTACGTTTAGCATTGCGTGCAGCTCGTGATGAATTCAACTGAACGTCATTGAAATGGTTAAATACAAAATTGAAATCGTTATAATATTTAGAGGTAGTGGATTTTCTCAAGAGCTATAACTCATACCGTAGCAGAGGACAAATTTACGTATCGGCAATGAGTGTGAGTGAGATATATATTCAAGTCATAGGTCTTGAGAAAATCCACTACCTCTACTCTGCAGCATTTAGCAGTGGTGTTCCAAATTGTTTCAACTACCTCTTCTTTAGAGTCTTCTTCATTTCTTTCTCGCATACTGAATGCCCAATCTTGCAATATTACATTCAATTTCTCGATGGAAGTGTCTGGTTCAAATTTATGTTTTTGCATCGCAAAACGTAGAAAAGTGTCGCCAGATTGATTGCGTCACAACTGTATTAGTAAACACACAGGTATTAACAAGGTAGGACTTATTTCGGCCAGGTATTAACTAGGTAGGACTAATTTCGGCGTTCGAAGACTCATCGAATCGACTCATTCTTAGTGCTAAAACATTCAATGAGTTGTTTATGAACACGTCAAACAATTTATTTTGGCAACGAACACCGCAATAATAATTGATAAACAAATGAATAAGTTGAAAAACCACCAGTGCATTTGTCGCTGTAGAAGTTGTAGCAAATTTTTTCGGTGTCAACGTGACAATTGCACTGTGGCATAAATTTTATGCATGATTTGAATTGTGAATAGTAATACCTGATAAGTAATGAACATGTGACATGAAACAACTTTGAATGTAATAAATATATCTTAATTCATTCATTCAGCCTCAGAGGAATATAACGCAGTAAAGTTAAAAAGCATAGGTAAATAATGTGAATATGTCATTGCGATAAAAATTAATAGGAACATGCAAGAAGCAACCAAAAACCTCGTAATTGCCCTAGTGACCATTATCATTTATTTCAAAATTCCTAATAACTATGCCAATGCTGAAATATCTGATGAAAATGTTGAGGGGACAGCTTCAGTAGGGGTTGATCAGACCGATGCTAGACGCGCCGTCGCGACGCCAGTATTGACCGGTGACGTATGAAGGCGTCGTCAAAACGCATGGAACTTCTCTCCGACCCCAACTCACACAACCGGGTGCATTCAGAGTAATATTATAACAACTTTGAAGACTGCGTTTTACAAACTAACACAGAAACCTATTTTTGGAAAAAAAATTAGCTCTAGAGTAGAAATTCAGTGTCTTACGTGTCGTGTACTTCCTTAATCAGAGATATATCTATACCTGTTGACCTGAGTGTATTGTTTGAAGATGCTTATTGTGAATAGTAAGCTTACGCGTATGTAAATGTTGATTCTATATCAATACAGCTAGATAAAAATGAGTGTTGTTATATAATGTCGTTGTGTTTAAAATTTCTACGAATGGTGAGTTGAAATTGTTTGGTAGATTCATAAGTGAATTTTTGAATTCCTTTCACTTCCGGAAGACACTTTTAGGGTTCTGTTAGCTTTGGAATCCAAAATTATGAGGGAGACTGGTGAGTTTTCATATAAATGTTGAATCAATTCAGCATTTCACAAACGAGTACTATACTCATGAAAAATTATTGAAAATATATTGAGTTTCTGTAGCAACTCCAATTTTTTTTTTCTTGGTGCCAATGTTTTAGTGAAATGAAGCATTAACCTCTAAATGTTTTTTTTTTACTGTTTGCGGTTTATTTTGAGGAAACATATGGCAATGGATACTCATATGACATTCTAGCTGAAAGTATTCCCTTATTTCAGAAGACAATTCAAGAGACTAAAATATTATTATGTTGCCTGAAATAAAAGTTGTTTGAACTAAATTGAGACTATTGAAAGCTCCGAAAACTGATTATGATTATACAGTGCTGGCTATTCAAATTCGAGTCTATCCATTGGGATTACTATTATGGGAAAAGATAAAGATATGGCTGAATTGAGGAAAATTATTGATCTTCAGAGGTCAATTACGTGAACTAAAAAAACCTGATTTAAATCCCTTGGATCTGAAGTTTTACAGAAAAAATCGAAAATTTTGAATTTCTTCTATTGCTTATCTTTCAAAAGTATCGGGACGGTCTCATATTTCAGAAGCGACACCGAGTAAATTTATAAAAATTTTGTCGTTTTTGATGATGCTCGATTCAATAGTAAAATTGGCAATGTTGCCAAATCAACAGTTTTTCAGATATTGAGCGTATCTCAATTTACACCATGAAAAATATTTAAATATTTCTCATGTGGAACTAGAGTACTCGACGAAAGGCAATAAATTTCAAAACAAAATTTTAATTCAATTCAGCGACGTCTCATTACTTGTCTCCAAATATTAGATTTCAAATTAATGTAGTTTTTGAAATATGACAACATGGCTTTTTCGTTCAAAAGTCTGGGAACGTTCCAATATTTTCAATACGGTTCAAGAAAAATTTGTGAAATTGTATACAAGACGGTTTTTTGATGATGCCTGATTCAATGATGATATCGGCAATGTTGCCAAATCAATAGTTTTTCAGATATTGAGGATAACTCAATTTTTTCATATGGAACACCCTATTTGTTTTCATTGTAATCAATTCAGCGATGCCTCATTACTTATGTATCCAAATATCAGATTTTATATTGATGTATTTGAGCAACCAACAAATTTAGAAATCTTAAAATATAAGATATGTCGGGCAGCTCTTTCAATCACGCCCCAAATGCTAACTAATACCTTGAGGGAATTTTATGACCGCTTGAGCTATTGTTTAGCAAATGATGTTCAGCACTCGGTCGGATAGTTTTCAGTTTCTGTTAATTGATTCCAAATATATTCAAAAATAATTCAATTATAAAAAGTTGTTTTAACGAAAACCATTTTGTATGAAATTTCATGATATTTTCTCGAGCTCTTTTGAAAATATTGGACCGTTCGCAGACATTTCAATGAACCATGTTCTCATATTTCAAAAACCACATAAATTCACAATCTGGTATTTGGAGACATTAGTATGGACGGGGCGCTGAATTGATGAATGAAAATAAATAGGGTTTTCCGTTTGGAAAAATTGAGTTATTTTCAATATCTGAAAAACTTTTGATTTGGCAACATTGTCGATATCACCGTTGAATCAAAAATCATCAGAAACCACCCTGTCGAAATTTTCATCTTAACTACAGTGTGTTCACGTTCGTGGACAATATCAAGAACTTGTACTTTAAGCATTTCTTCGAGTGTATATCTTGTGATTTTAACTACACCTTTTTCAAATGTAATTCAGAAAGTGTACTTGAAATTCAGATTAGTAAAATGTAATTCAGAAAATTTGACATGTAATTCAGAATTGTTAATTGAATTTCAGAAACCGTAACATGTAATTCAGATTAGTAAATTGTATTTCAAAAAGTGTAACTTTGATTTCAGATTAGTGAATTGTTATTAAGAAATCAAGGAGTATGGTTTCCGGGTTTTGGGGCCGTGGTCGTTTCACCTCCGTGGAGGCGGTTTCTATGGACGTTTCGCTTACAACTGCGGTGAGCATCAGCGTGAATATTGTCTTCTCGAAGAGCGACATAATACTCATCAGTAAACGACAAAATCCACGCTGAATATGCTCACCGCAATTGTGAGCGAAACGTCCATGGAAACCGCCTCCAAGGAGGTGAACCAATGCTCGGAATCCATACTCCTTGATTATACTTCCGGGCTTCCGGCCGTGAAAGCCTTCATTCTATGTTTGCCAAGGACTTGATAAGTAAGAATAGAAAATGGGAGAACAATAAGATACAGCAGGTACTCTCTGAATAACAACTTACGCTTTCTGAATATCAATTCACTAATCTGAACTACAAATTACACATATTGAAATTCAATTCACTAATCTGTATTACAAGTTACAGTTTCTGAATTTCATTTTACCAATCTGATTTTCATTTAATGTTTTCTGAATTACAATTTATTATTCTGAATTACAAATTATACTTTCTGAAATACATATTATACCTACTTTCTGGATTACAACTGAAAAAGGTGTAGTCCATTAGGTCGGCTTTTCGCCAAGTATAGACGTGGGTACTTTTTCTACTCGCCGACGGATCCATATTAGCAGAAAATCAAAATATCCGTGTTTTACATTCTTAATAATAAACAAACTCAGAAACATAAATGTACAGAATCGGATTACTTATGCTAAAACAGTACTTTGGTGACGATACAATTGTCAACTGTAAATATAGCGATTGGATCCTATCAGAAATTACACTTCTGTAATATTAAAATACAGACTGGATTCTGTAATAATAGTAAAAATGTAATTATAAAAATTTAAACCAGTAAATTAAAGTATTTGGAAATAATCTGAAAGATATTATATTCAAATGTTTTTTAATATAAACGGAAAAACTAGAAGCGTACTTACGCAGATTCGGAAATGATCAAATCCGTATATCACCAGACTGGATTCTGTAGACCAGAAATGCATCATATTGCACAGTCCAACATCATGCGTCGTCAGACAAAACGGTAGACAACAAATGAAACGCACCTTGTGCGTGGCGCTGTTGCCAGGCTGCATAGTAATCATTCCTTTGTAGATTGAAAATTATTTTGTAATTATGTTACGTCGATAAAGTGAATGTCACAGTAACTTTTGAGTTGAAATACTGGCACAGTTTGAAAGATTTGTTATCAATGGATGGTTTTTTATTTTTATCATATCAGTCTAGTTCTGTGATGAACTGGAATTGATAATTGAATCCACTAATTACATTCAGCAGAAAGCTCTCAATAGGAATTTTCAAGAAAGAATCAATTCAATTGACTGCAGTTAATATTAGATATGTAGATTCCTTTCTAAAGTCGATACAACCAGTGTTCGAGAGCAAAAATATTTGAAAAAACGAGGTTTGTTGAATACTTACCATATTATCACACATAAATATTTAATTGGTCATTCATTTCATTGTAAATGAACCAATTTGCTCTATAATTGCAAGCACCGGCAAGATTATACAAGGCTTAGTCTGACGGAATACGTTTCTGCTGCCTTCACCACCTGATACAATCCGAATATTGCCTACTATCATTCGTCTTCATTATCGTTCAACGCATGTCCAATCGGTGATGGTACCGATATAGATATTTGTGGGTATTTTATTATGTCGGTTTGTAAAACTTCAATCGGAAAATGTATAATTTTGAGGATTTATACTACTTCAAAATCCAATTCTGCTGCTATCAATTTCTTTGAAAATCTCAATCGAATCATAATGTATGCCGAAATAAATATCCAGTGCTGTATAGTCGATATTTTTCATTCTGCTGATGAGAAACGGTTCAGAAAAAATTGAAAAATGTAGATTTACTTACGTTTGTGGGTAATAATCAGTCAACGACCCTTACCGGAAGGAGATTTCAAACCTGTCGAAATCCCGTCAAAAAATGCTTGCTGGGAAATCGTTACTTTCGAGTTATGTCATACTTCCAAGCGAATGTCCCTCATTCAACTAAGTCTCGTCAGAATAGCATATTTCATTTCCGTTAAGCCTATGATCACGTATTTTTTGTAAATATTTCCTCCGCAACAACACAATTTCAGTTTTTTCGACTAAAAAGCTTTCATGATTTCGCTTTAAATACTGGTAGTTTCAATTGTGAAATGATAAAATATATTTTGTCTGAAGAATTATGAGCAGCCTTGATTTTCTTTAAGGTTCGCGTTTCATTTCTAAAAAACTATGCCTTTTTCTAGGGATTACATATTTTATGTCATCATCAAGGATAATTTTCTACCTCTTGTTTTCTATTTTTGCTTCTTGTCAACTTTAAGTGATCCCAGAACTGTCCGCGAACATTCGTTTGTTGAACTCCCGCACAATTCTGCTGCGTCTTCCGCACACAAATCTAGAGCACAAATACCTTCATACCATCCTGATAACAGACTCTTCAGTAAGCTTTATAAAACATATATTCGTCCACACCTGAAATATGCTGTCCAAATCTGGCCCCCTTACGCAACGCTACCAGGATTGTAAGAAGATTCAACCAACTCTCCTACGACCAGCGATTGTCTCAGCTCAATCTACCCTATCTGAGTGACAGACGTACCAGAGGCGATGCGATTTCAACCCACCGAATACTACACGAGGACTTCTCTGTAGATCCCAAGAGCTTATTTTTACTTCAAGACAATAATAGGTTGCGTGGACATCCTTTGAAATTGAGACAGGAACCCTTTCGAACGACTGTACGCCAAAAGTTCTTTCCAAACAGAATTTTCACGAAGTGGAACACTTTACCTCCAGAGGTCGTGACAGCTCCAAGTACAAACACTTTCAAGAACCGATTTGACTATTTTCAACAATCAGCGAATATGTGATATAGTGTATTAACTCTTATTCATCATTTTGATTTTTGTTTTCATCTCAAAAAATGGTAACACTTTTTTTTGTGAACTTATAAATTTATATTTTATTGGGCACAATAGGCTATGCCTCTGCCCTTGTTGTATTTAAAAAAATAAATAAATAAATAAAATACACCATTACATGTTCGCCAAAGTTAAATGTCTCCTAATTTTCAAACAGTAAGGCCCAAATATGTCGAAGCTTCTTCTTGTTCCATTAAACATTATAGAAACAAAGCAATACCCTGATAATCCCACAAGTACGACTATGCGACAGGTATCGACAACGTAAATGCTGGTTTCGATCGCAAGACTTCCTTTCCACAACACTTCCCAATAGGCAATTCACATGGCCCAATCAAAACTATTTTAGTTGCGACTGCGTGGTGTGCAATGTAATTTTAGGTTAAGTCCAGGAATGAACAATTGATACTTTTCCAAAATAATTTCCAATATTTCGTCTTATCTACTATTGACTGCATATTAATTGCACTTGGTAACCAGTACTAGAGAGCTATATTTACCAAATTATTTTGGAAAATGTAGCAATTGTTCATTCCTCAACTTAACCTAAAATTACATTGCACACCACCCAGGCGCAACTAAAATAGTTTTGATTGGTTCATGCGGATTGCCTATTGGGAAGTGTTGTGGAAAGGAATTCTTGCGTTTCGATTGGTCAGTGTTACAACCTCCGCGCTGCGTTGAAACGTATCACTACCATTTCGAACTTCGACCACAAACTCTCTTAAAAAAGGCCGCTTCAAATGCTCCGTAAGCTCTATTGCACCGGCCGGAATACATTTGGCACCGATGTGCGTTTTGGGCCTATACACACTGTGCCCGCATTTACAACAAGCGGCATTTCCAAAAGTGTATAGATTCCGGATACCGTGAATTTTAATTGTACAATAGTTAATATCATTTCCATCTTATTGTAGTCTATCACATATTTTTCCAATTTCTGCCGCCACACATTCCTTGATTATTAACTCACGTTTCTTACTACCATATACATATACATTGACAAAACGAAAATTTCGAAATATCTTGTGTCTTTCTATTGCATGACCTACTAATAATGATTTTGATACAACCAATTAATTACGAAGTTCATTCAATTCGTAAGAATTGCGTGTGCACGTTAAAAATACACCGAGGATAATTTGAAACAGTGGGGTGTTATTCACCCCTTTTAATTTTTGTGAAAGGGATAACATGGTGGATAAACTCTTAACACACAACAAATCGATTATATGTATTGTTTGATTGATTAATGATTAATCACAGCCAATTACAACAAAAAAAAATTAACACAAGACGTGATTTTTTATGAAATACAGGAATCTTTTTATGATATGACTTAGAGAACATGGAAATAATTTAACACGTAGGTTGAAAAAATCATATCACAATGTATGCCATCCAAACTATTATATCGTTTTATCACCAATTTGAATATTTAAAGTTTTATCAATATATTGATAATGATATTCAAGGAAGACGTTGTTAAAAAACAATCATCAGTCTACTCTATCCGCTGATAAGAAAATGAAAACCTCCAATTTACACAACCAATATATCAGTAGATAAAAGGGAACTGTGTGTACGTAAACACAAAAGTGATTTCATGACTGCCTAAGGTCACCCACTCGCGGTGGTCTTGGTAAAAAGGAATCCGTTAGTTTCCTGCTGTTAGTAAGAGAACTTGGTCGCAGTGGAGGGAAGTGGTTGGGTATAGGTGTTAAAAATGTGTGCTGAGAGATATCTATCATTTTCTCACACATAGGGCAGATTTTCCAGGATATTCTAGATATTCTAGAATACTCGAAAATGATCTAAACTGCCCTAAAACGATCTGGAACGATCTATATTATGTTCCAGAAGAATATAGAACGCTCTACATCAATGAACACTAATGTAGAATATTCGAAGTAAGTCTGAAATGCTCTAAAATGACCTACTTATATAATATAGAATGTTTGAGAATGTTCTGAAATACTCTAAAAACTTCAAAAATACCTTGAATTGTCCTGAAACGATCTAGAATTATCTCTATTATTGATCAGACGAAAAAGCTTCTGGAATGTGCTAGAAAATCTGAAAATCGGCCCCGGAAGGTTCTAGAAAGTACCGGAAGGACACTGAAGTATCATTTGTCTCTCTATTTATCAGTCTAAATGAATTTACTCGTAATAAACAATAATATAGAAAATTTACTATCTTCAATATTTTCTGATTTTTTAAATTCATAATTGCACTAGTATTGTGGAAAAAACAACAAAAATGCATTGTCGTTGATAAGATATCGTTTACGCCTTCTTGTGACACATTTTATACATTGTCCATTCATGCAATTTTAAATTAAATCTGCAGAGATGATAATACTGAAAGTGATTCATTCACATTGGGGTTTGAATGAACAGAACTATTGTATGATTCTCTTCGAAGCTGTGTTTGTTCCGCATAATAGTAACTATTATGAACACACAATACAGCATAGTCCCACAAGTAACAGAGACATTATGGTTTGCTGCCTCTGAAACTGTGATAAAGTTTCGTCCTGGAATGAATATATTAAACAATCCAAACTGATTGCTCAGTTCTGCGAGATGCAGATTGAAATTTATCGAAGTCGTTCGCTATATAAATAATGGAATTTAATTTTCAAAAATTCTGTTCGAACATTGTCTCTTCTTAAATTACTGCATCGTAACGCTGCATCATTCTTACCTTCTCACTGATCTACAAATTAACTTTAATAGTGTTACCCCGTCAAAATGAACGCGATTTTCCAGTTGAGTGCCTACTGAGAGAAGTGTACTGGTACTGTTGAGATATTTCTAAATAATACTCCGAGCACACTCAACTGTTTTTTCATTACCTCCGCTATAAAATCACAACTACTACACTGGCTAATTATTCAAAACATTTGAATCTTTTGATACTGCTCAACTGACTTCAACTGGCTGAATCTTCCAAAAACTTCTTCCTCCGAGTGAAATGTGACGCTTTATATACTCAATTCGAGCAGAACAGATTTTCCGTTCCCCAGAATGGTCAGTATGGAAAAACATCGAAAGATGCTCCAAGATAGAAATTGGTTTCAGAGAACGGCCGGTTTATTTTTTAAGGATATGGAAATCCTATGCAATTAATTGCGTAAAAATTGCTATGCACTGAGGTTTATGGCAACACGATGTGGTAAAGATATTTTAATAAAAAAAAAAAAATTACAAAAATATGCAATCAGAATTGTTACCAATAGTAGCTGGAGGCAATCATGTAGAAACTTATTCAAGGAAATGGGGATACTTACTGTTTATTTATTTATGAGTTATGTGTTCTCGCACACAAAAATAAACTTGCTATCTCGACTAAACAACATCAATACTCGACACGCTCTAATGACTTAATTCCAAATATGCATCGAATCGCACTATACCATAAGAGCCATCTTTATCTCGGGCCAAAACTTTGTAATAAACTGGATGACCATATCAAAAGCGCACCTAATATGAATGTTTTCAAATCAAGGCTGATAACTGCCCTTGTCGAGAAAAATTGCTACACACTCGAAGAATTAATAAAATCCGAGTACTGTAATTTTAATTGGTCTTGTCATCTCCATATAACTTTGACTAATCCTAAGGTATGAATAATTTAGTTACTTGAAATATACCCTCGGTGAATTTTGTTTTTATATTGCTAGGTTGATATATTTCAAGTGAACTTGTCATGTGCATATATTTTGATTAATCCTAGATCTTATTTATTAATAGTTCTCCTTATGTCAGGTATTTCTATATTACATATTTCATCTTCTTAGGTTAGATATATACATTGACGTACTCCTTGTTATTGTACTTATGGATACTTTCTCTTTGTACTTTTCAACAAGTGAAATAGACATTATTATTATTATCATGCAAATGAGTAACGTTTTATAGTCGGCACTCATTAGCAGTGGAGCTAGGAAATTTTTCATCTTTCTATCAATTTTGATCGTCCTGATGACCCGTTGACTCCATTATAACGTTTAAGTCTTTCTATGCAAACGACCTTCATTTTCGCTCTTGGGCTGCATTGAGTCCTATAGACCACGTCGTTTATTCTCATCTCTATCGTATAGTGCCCTTTCCAAAATAGTGTTAATTATGATGAGTGGTGTACAGCCACACGCCATCTCCTACTATGAATCCACCAGTATTGGCCTTGAGATCGTATCAAGCCTTCATCCTATCACTAGTTATCTTCAATCTTTTTCTTGCAAGTTCTCGCAGTTCGTCTACATAATCCTGCACATGGTGACCCGAACACCAAGTCACAGGGCAAACAAAGATCTCTCCCAAAGATAATGCTGGATAGGGTGATCTTCGTGGAATCATGCACAGATGCCCTGCAGGCCATCAAGAATAGTGGAAGATGTCGATTCCAGTTATTTTGGTGCTCCTTTACTACTTTGGAATGATGTTCTTCCATAGTCCTGTTGAACCTTTCAACCATGCTATCAGACAGAGGGTGGAGAGCAGTTGTTCTGGTCTTGCTAATTCCCATCAATTCACAAACTTCCTTGAATAAATTCGATTCAAAATGCCTTCCTTCATCGAAATATAGTTCCATCGGCATTTATAATCTTGAAAACCCGTTTACTGAAGTAATGAATGGCAACAAGGATGTATTTATTTGTTGCCATCATTCGTCATCGGAAACAGTCCAGCTACATTGATGGCGATTCGCTCGAAGGAAGCACCTACATTGTACTGTTTCATCTTTCTTCTTGATCTTGTCCTAGAGTCTTTGCTTGCTTCACACTTCGGACATCTTCGGCACCATGTTTTTACTTCTTCATGACATTGGACCCATTAAAACCTCTGATTCCCAAGCTCTTTTCAATATACCATTATCAACAATCAGGTAATCCCATTGTGCCTACAATGCCTTGAAAGTTGGAATCTTTTTTCTGAATATCTTTTAATTTTAAAGCCTACCAAGCATTTAACTATCATCGAGTTCGGGTCACAGCCAACTTGATGTTTTTGAATAGAATGCAGTCCAACAACAAATTATATGAAACGAATACCAAGTAATATCTTCAAATAAAGAAGTTACAGGCTGATATGTCTCCTATTTTGGTCATTTTGACCTTGTGGTAGGTTCCAAACATGGTCTAGCAGGAAACTAAATCATTAACACTTCGACTTAGGGCCGACTTCATAATAAACGTAAAGTATCATTTAGTTTAAACAGTTCTCAGACTGTGGCAAGCTGCCAATTGCAACTCAATTTTGGTCACAGTCTCAAAGCTAAATTAAATTAATACTACTTTACGCTCACTAAGAAATCGGGCCTTAACCCAAGAAAATTTAAAGCCCGGACTGTCATGATCTTATATTCATTGTTGAAATAGGATCATCTCGATAGTTTAGGTTGGTGGTAATGAAATAGTTTTTAGATATGTTCTACTCAACCGACTATAATGAAACTATTGGATCTTAGAAAAGCTATATGCTTGCTACGAAATCGTTTACCATCAGTGATTGACTTACATAAATTACACCCATAAGTGGTAAGTAGTGGGAATTCTAGCTGCGAAGCAAATATTTCTAGACTGGGAGGCCCATAAAAATAAAATACCAGACGAACAAAAAATTGTGCCTTGTGAGCACCATGCTATTATACAGAAATCCCAGTCGGAGAATATTATGCAAGTTTCCATTAGCGGTGTATATCAATTTCATGCTTTCACATTCGCTAAGGGTTTGCTGCACAAAGGATGATGCACTTGCTCGGAAGGAAAGCGAGGGAGCGAATTCCATATCGTCAGGGTGTATAACCTTGCATTGTGCACAGGGATATTACAAACTTACAAAGAGGGTGATTTCACTGGCATGACGAGGTTCAGATTCTGAAAAAGATATTGAGCTTGTACGTTATTTCCACAAGGGTCATTCCCAGATGATTAATTGAGGAAACAATCCTGTCACTACAGATAAAATTTGCAACTGATATCTAATCTAATTGTTATCCAGTGATTTGAAAGATGGCGTGGAAATCACATGGATGGAATTTCATTATTGAGCAAACGTATAATAATTGATATCACCCGCGAGGATGAAATTGCAACCTGAGCCGCAGGCGAGTGTTTTAACATATGAATAATATCTATAACACTTTCCTTATTGTGGAACCCTGTTTATGTTAGAAGATACGAGAAGTTATTTCGAATTATTAATATCTATCTATAAATTCCTCAAAGTCAATTATTAATAGTTACATTACTGCTATAAAAACTTATATCCCGAATTACCATTACCATTACCATTACCATTTGCTTATATCACCTTTAGTTTATAATTCAATCAGCTCCATTGGCACTGTGTATTCGGATGTCGTTGGATGGATCTTGAGCACATCAGATTTGCAACTATAAGATTGAAATTGCTGTATCTCAGAACATAATATTGGCTAGTTTGTTCTTCTCACTTCGATATCAACATCTATCAAAACGCCATCGGATATGTAGGAATTTCTTGTCTACATCGTTTACCTCTTTTGCTGTCTTGCCACCGTCGCTGAGTTGCAATCGTAACACCTAATCAGTGCTGATAAATCAAAATTATGACAATTTTTCAAATATCTATTACTATTTATATATCACTATTTATAGAAAAAATATATATAGGGCTAGTCAAAAGTCCCCTCTGCCCCTCGTATCTCTTCAACTAATCGTAACAGGGGACGTAATAGTCATATATGACGTCTCAGGGCCATATGACAAGTGACATCTTGTTTAAAAGGTATTGAAAATACCTATGCAGTCATACTAACTCTGTTTGGGTTTCGGCTGATCTTCACTCCATGCAGCGAAACGTCTATTAAATGAGAAGTTTGAGACATCAGGTAGTGTTCAAGATGCTGAACGATCTGGGCGACCAACAATTAGTAATGACGACAAAAAATTGACATAATTGGAGAAATGGTAGCAAACCCTACTTCTTCCACAGCCCAAGTTGCATTTAGTTGTGAAATCAGTCAAAGGACAGTACATAGGGTGTTGATTGAAAACAAATTCCATCCATACAAATTTAAATGGTGCACTAACAGTCAGAATGCATCTCATGAGTTTGTCTTTTATTTCTGAAATGATTCGACAGACTTATCGCGAAAACTCAATCACTAATGGTATTACTACTGATAATTCCATACCTCAACACATAAGTAAAACCTTTGCAAAAATTCAGTGTTAACTGGAAAGATTTCACCATTTAAACATATAAAGACAGGTAAAATAATCAAAATCTAAACAAGCTTGATGATAGCAAAATTGATACGTTTTCAGGGATGGTAATTTTTTGTAGTTTCTCACGGACTTTTACAACTTGTACCAAGATGATTGTATCGATTCTAAAAAATCCATAAAGTATGTTCAATTAGAGCACGGCTAGTTTAGAAATAAACTATAAGTTTCAAATTGGTTTCAAAGTATATTACAGATTCTAAGTTGTACTGACTTTCGATACTGGATTTAAATGAATAATTGTGATAATTTTTTGGGACTTTGTCCACACGAAAACGGAATATGGACGAATTATTTAAGAAAATACTGTAAAATACAGAAAAATTAAGAAACGCATATCAATAATAATCAATAATATTGCACTACAAAAGTTATGATTCTGCCGCAACTATTTTAACTTTCAAACGGTATTTACATTATTTTGGAAAAATTACCCAATTTTTGCGGTGTTATTTTTCCAAAAAACTTGGTCTTCTACTTCGTTATAAAATATATAACTTCAGTATGATCAATCAAAAAGTATATTGACATTCCAGTGGTCGCGCCAGATATTTTGCAATCAGTAGTCGCGCTGGTCTAACAGACCGGTATTCAATAATGTACCATTTTTTCAAAGAAATATTTTTAAGTGGTTCAAATCTGATCACAGATGTCTTTTCTAGCATAAATCATACACCGTTTGCCACAGTAATAGTTCAAATATTTTATTTTAACGTATACTGTTACAGACAATAATCAAAATGAATTATATTCCAAATATTGCTACATGAACTTTCATTAAAAAAAGTTATTCTTTTGAATAGTATTTCTTGGATTCACCATTTACCTAAAAAATAATATGATGGATTTTCAGTTTACTCCTGTTGGCAAGCGTTTTCACGGCAGGATTGACAAATAGCTATAAGGTGTTCTAAACACATGAATGTGTTGCACTGGAAACAAGCGTATTTGGTTTTTCTATTTTATTTCCAATTACAGTATGCACATCTTCCTGATACGTTATGTTGTGTTGGAGCTTGTTCATTGTCAGCTTCTGTTTCACAAATTTCCCTTGGTCTCAATTTTAGATTTCGTGGCAGATATAGCATAGCTGTACGTTCTTGCAAATGGGGACGTATCACTTCATTTGCTAATTCTCTCAAAAATTGCCTTCTTATTTTTTTCCTTTGGGTTGTTGAAAGAATATATTACTTGGGAGTTGATACCAGCTACATTCGGAATGGAATTAAAAATATCCATAGGCCACCTTCGTGTATTTCGTGGGCAGTTGTGACTGGCACAAAGTTTGTCAACAACATCCACTCCACATTTGGTCCTGTTATACTCAGTAATAATTAACGGTTTTTGTTTTTCTCCAGTATCTTCATCAATATCGTCGGAGTTGTGCATACCAGAGAACACTAGAACATTCTTTTTCTTTTTCGGGATGTAAGATACAAGAGTACATTTGGGTCTGAATCCAAACATACTAGTATGTGTTGGTCGTACAACAGGCTTTGTGAACTCTAATGGTAATGCAGCTTTGTATTTTCTGATAGTGCCAATAACAGTTAACTTATTAGGTGACGTTTTCAGTTCTTCAACTAAAGGGATTGAGGTAAACCAATTATCAATCGTCAAATTACGATTAGATGTACGAATACTATCAGTGAGCCTAAGCACAATATCTTGAGGACTAGTTGAGAGATTGTATGGCCCTGCCGGTTGCTTTCCAACATACACTTCCATTTGGCTGGTATAAAACATCCGTGCATCGGATAACGCGAATATTTTTATTCCGTACTTATTTCGTTTTGAGGGGATATATTGACGGAAGCTGCATCTTCCTCTAAATCCTAGAAGCGTTCCGTCAATAGTTATATATTCGGAGTGGTTGTAACCATTTTTACAATTAGTGACAAAACTATCGAATGATGTTCGTATAGCAGCAAGCTTATCAAGGGATATCCTCTGTTCACGAGTCGTTAGGTCATCGAATCGTACACATCTCAGGAGGAATCTGAATCGTTTTAGTGCCATGGTAAGACGGAATAATTCTATACCTGAACCATCTGTATTCCATAACTCCTCAACATTCAAGTGATTCGCGTGGTAGATTCCTGCCAAATATAATAGTCCAAGTAAGGCACAAGTATCAATTGTGTTTGTAGTTGTAGCATCTCTAGATCGAGAAAATTTGTGTGAAATAGATTCGATGTATTGATTTGTAAATTGAACAATTGATTCAATCATAGCATCATTCATTTATGAAATATTCCCAAACTTCTCTCGCCGTTTTCAAAGGTCTAGTAGTTGATTTCGGACCAGGAATAATTCTTACAATATTTTCTGCTCTAGTTCTTGCATTCTTAGGTATTGATTGATGTTTTTTCACCTCATCCTTTCCAACGAATGATAATGAGTTGTTTTCTGAGACATCAACTTCTTCTATATCAGAAATATCTTGTTCCGATTGACTATCTTCAAGTTCTATTTCTTCATGATCTGATTCATCAATATCGGATTCATCATTGAGATCGTCTTCCGCATCACTCACAACCTCTTCCATTGAATACCTCAGCCTCTCTTGTTCTTTCTCGTAATCACTCATGTCTATAATAAATCAAATTCAATATTTTAACTTAAAAGTTTTCTGTTATAAATACCTTTTCACACAAGAAGTCGACAAAAAAAGGAAATGCACTACTAGTCACCCTGGTCTCACACACCCGATTACGCTCAATCTTCGACGTGTCACCTCGCCAATCGTCGAAAGCAACACTGAACTTCCGTATGGAATAGTTAGGAAGGTACTGAGTGAGACAGATCGCTTCTCCTTCCAGTTTCTGTAAAACCCGTTATTTATTGTCGGGCCGGTCTCCGAGTCCTGGCGCGACTACTGGAAGGTTAAATTAAATTTACAAAAATCACTATGTCCCTTGGATTTTGATACGAGAACGCGCCATCTATGGAACCGATTACAGAAGCAGACCGTGATTTCATGTGTTTTGTTTTCAAAAAATGTAAACAAAATCTAATTAGTCCACACACCAGGGTTGTCAGACATCTTAGTTAACCATTGAAAATGTCAGAATTTACGAGGATGATCTCATATTTGATTCCACATCAGTGTTGCCTGATCTCAAAACTTAAGAAGCAATTCTTATACCTTTTGAATAGTCATATTTGGATATACTGGTTTGGTATTTTGAAAGTGTTTTCAGTATTTCCCACAGGATATCAGAAATATACTATACTTCTTTGTGAATAAACTGCTGTGTTATCACGAAAAGAGAAAATACATTTACCATGTTAAAATCCATACGCTTGTCCTGGTTCATAGCAAGATCTGTCCTAGAATCATCCAAAATAGACAACTGACAAGTTTTAGGTTAGTAGACATCGTAGACTTCAATGTGCGACTACTCAGAACTGGTTTAAAATGAAAAGAACCAAAACAAAGCTGATCTCATGTTTTGAATGTGGGTATCAAGCCAAAATGTTTTTGAGCCAGATAAAAAGAGAGCTAGAACCAACAGAGGCAAATGACTCACACGTATTTTTGAATGACCTGTTGGCTTTATCGAATATGGTGGGGTGTTGTGCATACAAGAGAATTAATTGATTGAGGATTTCATAGAATTCAGATGGCATGTGTCATGCAGGAACACTACAATACAAGGTTACATAGAATAACACTTGAACAATATGTATAAGGAAATTGAGACATAAATGGTACTCACTGTTTCTCAGGAATAAATCAGATTCAAGATTCACAGTCAATATACTTTTGAATTTTCATCGTCTGAATTTACTGGTGGTGGTGATAGTGAAGTTCCATGTTTTCCGCAGAAGAGGGAGCTCCTAGCCAATTTCACAAATTCTTAACGAATTTTGCATCCAGACACTGCAAAAAAGCGCCAATTTCTGCCTATTCTCCCTCAGTTCTTACGATTTGTCTTCTATTCTACTGAACTTTTCTTCTCAGAAAAAAACTACTTTGGAACTCGCCAAATGAAAAATACCAAATGTTCGATTGTATTCCAGAAGACCCAACTAAACCAACAAAAAACTAACTGGATATTTTGCTACATCACATTTATTTTTGGAGTTATTGAATGGACATGCCTGTCAAGTTATTTGACAAATTATTGGAAAAAAAGATAGCTATAAAATTCTAACGGACATATGAACATAAGATCAGAGTGATGAACATGGAAAAATAGTTAGGATTCCCAGTTTTTCTGTACTAAGTATATTCTCTGAGGCATATTCAGGTCACTCATTGTAATAATATTTCAGTATTGATGGTCCACAATGTGCATGCCTTATCTCATTCCTAGACGTTCTATTATACGGTATTTATAAACACCTATTTCGTAATGACTTCTGGATATTTGGCATAAGTTTGGCGTCCAACTTGTTTGTGTTTGAATGACTCGTACAATGTTTATTTACATGCTTGTATTTCACAGAGCCATATCCTATTAATAATCGTGATACATAAACTTCATGCGTGTGGCCAAAAACTTTGGGAAGAAAACTATTTTTTGTTGATTTCGGCATTTTGAAATCTAATCTATCAATATTCTTGAATGAAAAATCTGTTTTATTACATATTATGTCATGACGTTATACGACCTCGAAAACACTGCCAATTTTTCTCGGAATGAAAGCATAAGAAAAAGACTGACAACTTTGTACAGATTCCTTACGTCATTTCGAGGTGAAAAGTTTTTATCAATGTATATCCTAAAATACATCGCCTCTGAGATACAGGGTGTCAAAAAATATTATGAATAATTTGTTTTTCTTCAAAACTCATGAAAAAAAACTTTTTTTTTTCTGACGAATTTTCCAGATGTTTCCAGACAAGTGAATTGACAAATGAGTGTTGGCGTTAAACTAATCGATACTTGACGTAAAAGTCATAACACTGAGCATAAATGTATTTGCTTGTGACAGTAATTCATAAAAATTATATGCATTCATCACATCTATGAAACCTATTGAATATGTGCTGACTATTATAGTATATGTTTTTGTTTCAGTCTGACGGAAATACGTCATTCTTGCGCGCTGCCCGAAATGGTCAACTGGACAAAGTTCTGGAACATCTGAAATCCAATATCGACATCAATACTAGCAATGCAGTGAGTATTCTTATTGATTATAATTTTAGTTGTGTACATTTCCTTTTGGACTGAAGATATTCTCAATTTGTTTTCAATGAGGTAATAGAACAATTATTCAAATGAAAATTTAGAATTCAGATAACCCCTCTACACTCATATCAACAATGCTTTCCCTAGATCCACGCATTCAAAAGCATAAGTAAGGTTACAGAACGCTGGGAATATGTTATTTCATTACCGCATGTTTTTTATCATTGCAATCAGGATAAAAAAAATTGTGTATCGTAGCATGAAATTTTTTATATTTTTGTAAAAATTAAATTGCTGATGGCTTGAAAGAGACGAAACGTTGAATTGGTAAACTGCAAATGTCATCTTGTAAGTATTTATAAAAGGCGATGGCAAAGTACTCATAGAATGAATGAATCTTCAGAGACAGGGTTATAGTTTAAAAAAACAAAATAAAATTAAAAGTATTTTTTGCGGTATCGCAAATTTGGTCAAATTTTTTTTTCAAAACTATACTCTCAGAAGTCTTTGAGGCACATGTGCGAGCTAAGGAAGATGAGGCCCATACATTTTAACGTATTATGCCAATCGTGGACGAGAATTTAAATATTTATGTCCGTTTAAGTTAAGCCTAGTTCGTGTTCCGAAAACCCCACATACCTAATTGAATTTGAATCCCCCGGTATGTACGATAACACAATAACACATACTCGAAGAACAAACACACTTTAGCTCATAAATAGCATGATTTTGTTTTTTAGTCTGGCATATTTATTTCCCTCTTCTTTATCCAGAACTCTTCTTTTGATGGATCGAAGGCCGAATGCTTTTTTCTTATATAAAGTAATAATAATAGTTAAAATAATTTATTAACGAAAGAAAAAATAATTACGTTGAAATCAAGACATCCAGTATGAATTGAAATTTGAGTTTTTCATTCTGATTCAAACGATGTTATAATATGTGATACCAAGTAATTGTGGGGGTGCAGCATTTGGAAGGGTATCAAACGACAACTTTTTTACTTTTGAGAAAGCTTTCGAAATAGCTTCATTCCTTCTTCAGTAATTCAGTCTATCTAAAAATTTAAATTTAATGTAATTTAAAAACTTTTTTCAAAAACCTGATGACATAAATGAGTAGGTACTTACCGCAAGTGAGATTGTTAAATGAATTGCAGAACAGAACTAGGGAAAAAAATACATAAAACTGATGACAGATTGTTCTATACAGAGGTTTGAAATAATATAAAATAATGTGAGTAAACTAATGAATCATGATGAAGTTGAAATATTTGATGCATTTATTCCGAAACGAATTTTGAATAATAACATTTAAATTCTGTTTATCTGTTTTATTATTCAGAGATAGTTTCTCATTTTTTATATGTACCATTTCCAAGAAACATCTTTTGAATGTTTTTTTCTGAAATCCATTTATCTGCAATTTTTTTGAAAAGAATTTCTAACCATATAAAACGTTAAATGTAAAATGAAAATAATAATGTGAAATATGTAAGATTTGAGAATTCAAAAGTGTATAAGTATGAAAGTATACATGAACATATAATTAGAATATTTTCGATGAAATTAAACAAAATTTTCTGAAATACCTAGCACATAATACTTTGCATTGAAGAATATATAATTGTAAAGGAGGTTTTTTCTGGCAAAACATTCAAACTACACTGAAATGAATTATCATTATAATTTATAATTACACGAGAACTTATTTAAGTTTAAGTTCACTTTACATTCATTCCAATGAGAATTTCGTTATTCAATGAATAAAACTGCCTCTGGAAAAATTATGAGTCCGTGAGATGAATCATTTTTTCTGGCAGTTTTTTGTATGGAATTGCTTGAGGGCAGAGAAATCCGAGTTATAGTTTAATTCGATGATAAAAGCTTGAGTATAATTCGGTGAAACAATTCAAAAATTAGGTTTTGAATTTATACATTAGGTAATTTAATGGTTACTGAATTAATGAAGGTGAAAATTATTTGATTAAGGGAAAGTAGATAATTAATAACACCGCTTTGAAAGTTAGGTTCCGTTTTGTCGCTGGAATAGTAAGGGCAAACCTTCATCGCTGTCATAGTGACAAAAAAACAGCCGCTAATGAGATTGTCATTGTATGCGCGTTGAATTATTGCCTATGGCAAACTTTGAGAGTATTCCTTTTCTAATATAATCAAATTCGGTACTTCTGGTGGAAGTTATAATTTTTCATGCTTAAAAAAAAAGAAGTCAATGAAGTCAGCTGAATGAACTCAACTGAATGAACTTATTGAACAAATTAGTTAGTTTCAGACAACAAAAAACAATCATTTTTCTATTTTACAGAATGGCCTCAACGCTCTTCACTTAGCCTCCAAAGACGGCCACGTAGGAATCGTAGAAGAACTCCTCAGAAGGGGCGCTGTAGTCGATGCTGCTACAA
Organism: Chrysolina americana; assembly: GCA_958502065.1. Classification (NCBI taxonomy): domain Eukaryota; kingdom Metazoa; phylum Arthropoda; class Insecta; order Coleoptera; family Chrysomelidae; genus Chrysolina; species Chrysolina americana. The sequence continues at coordinate 12,737,198 of OY293412.1, forward strand.
AGAAGGGCAATACAGCCCTTCACATCGCTTCGCTTGCCGGACAAGAGGAAGTTGTCAAACTTCTAGTCCAACATGGCGCTTCGGTCAATGTTCAAAGTCAAAATGGGTTTACGCCGCTATACATGGCAGCTCAAGAAAATCACGACAATGTCGTTAAGTACCTGCTCTCCAATGGGGCTAATCAAAGTTTGTCGACAGAGGTGAGATATAATATAGAAAATAAATACCGTTTGTTTTGACTACAATGCGTTACGATCAATAATAATGAGAAGTTTACAAAAATTGGAAATACTTACTTTCAAATGCTTCACTTCACTAAATGAAATTTTACCCCAACAAGCATCCGCATCAAATATTACAGTAAGTAATGGATTTTCAACGCATCTATACGTCTGCAGAATATTTCTCAAAATTCTTCAAATATTTATAAAAGTAGCCTTTCCTGCTGATCCTCTACAAATTCTGAAAGGGTAATGGGAATTCCTGTCTTTCTTCTGCTAATGCTCTATCCGGTAACCGTATCCCTCGTGTATCACAACTTTACTCAAGTTATTCTTTCAAGAATCAAACACCTCAAAATTGTAATACTTCCCTGAAAAATAAATCATCATTTGAACCGTTACATCAATAGCATTTATTCAATCTTGGTGAAATTCTCTCGAACTTATTTTCTACCTTTGTCGAAGATATTATTCAGAACTGCTATTGTTGATGGATCATCATGGATGAGCAATTTCTACCTAGTTGACTGGAGTCTAGGTCAAGTTCAAAATTACTATGAAGTAAAGTTAATTGTAACACTACATTCTATACAAGAAGTCCAAGAACACCCTATATTTTCGAATAGATAAGGAAACATCAAAATTGGCGAATTATGAGAAATGGATTATAAATTGAAAATACTGACAAATTTTTTTTCTGTCGGCCTCTTCTGTTAAAATGAAGGAATTCTTGATAAAGTATTATATTCAATGTATAAAATCTTTCGAATATGAATAATTTTCTTTCAATTATTTAAATAATAATATTCGCAGTGGTGAAATTAGATAAACTAAAAGAGGGTAGATGCCAAAAAAATCCATCTATAAACTTGCATTGTACGGCTTTACCTACTACGAAATCAAACATTAATAGTTCTTATCAACGGTTGATTTTTAAAAATCATGCATTCATGAAAAATCGGCCATTAATAGGGGTTATTAATTATCGATTTCGATTGCATTGATACAAGATGAACGAGAAACAAGTATTGAACTATGTACAATTTTGTATTTAATTATGATCAAAATGATTTAATGATTCCCTTGTTCATTTTCAAATAAATTAATATAAAAAACCTATAACTTACAATAAAGACGGGCAAATAACTTTTGCATGTTTTACATGTAATCAATTTCTGTACCTCCAAACTCCCCCTTTGCCCTCACTAGCTCTGCACGGGCACTGCAGAAACCTAAATTCGACACCCTGACTGAACTATCAGTGGCCTTATTGAAAACTATTGTTAATTATAATCAAAATGATTCTATGAATCCCTTGTTGTTCATTTTTAAATAAATTAGTATAAAAAACCTATAAGTACTTACAATAAAGACGGGCAAATTATATTTTTTAACATTTTTTACATGTAATCAATTTCTGTACCTCCAAACTCCCCCTTTGCCCTCACTACCTCTGTACGGCACTGCAGAAACTTAAATTCGACACCCTGACTGAACTATCAGTGGCCTTATTGAAAACTATTGTTAATTATAATCAATATGATTCAATGAATCCCTTGTTGTTCATTTTCAAATAAATTAGTATGAAAAACCTATAGGTACTTACAATAAAGACGGGTTGATAATTTTTTAAGCATTTTCTACATGTAATCAATTTCTGTACTTCCGAACTCCCCCATTGCCCTCACTAGCTCTGGGGACCGCAGAAACCTAACTTTGAGTCCCTGATTGAACTATCAGTGACCTTATTGAAAAATATTATTCTAGTTTAAAAAATGTACCAAGCGTAATTGAGGACAAGTTGTGTTTTACGACGCAACAATTTTATAATCCATTTACTGAATAATAATTAATAATTCTTCATACGATGTGTTCGAAACGTTATTGGCAATATTTCGTGACTTAAAATAAACAAATACTACTACTAACTTTCTAGGACCAAATTCTGTTTGGGTAGAACAAAAAACTCAGCAAATCACTTTTTTCCAGGATGGATTCACCCCATTGGCGGTGGCTATGCAACAAGGACACGATAAAGTAGTAACAGTATTACTAGAAAATGATACTAGAGGTAAAATAAGACTTCCAGCTCTTCACATAGCTGCTAAAAAGGATGATGTCAAGGCAGCCAAACTTCTTCTTGAGGTAAATCAACTATCATATTTATTCATACAATTTTTTTTTGAACCATCAGTAATTTTTCATAATAATTGTAATAGGAGAGCATATTTATTGACTTTAATTAATCACTTTTCTATTCCCGTTTATATCCACATAATTATTATTATTATGTGGGTAGACTTAGATGAGAAAGATTGGTGCTTGTCCTAGTGAAATGAATAGCTCTTCCACTAGTTGTATCATGAAGGATGCCTACTGGGTATTGAGGTTTACTAGGTGATCTGAGAAGCTGACCAGCCCCATTACTCAACACAACATTTCTGACGTTCAAAATCTGCTTTCAGTTCAAGGTAACTCATAAAATCTTGACTCTTGACTACAGTCCACGCGAAAAAGATTTCAAGCAGCACTTGACTATACATAGTAGTAAAGGCGGCGCATGTAATTACCCCCACCACTCGGAATTTCAGGCCTGCCCTCTTTCACCATGAACCAATCAGAGCGCGCATAGTTATCATCGGTAACTTCTCATCCATAATTCGTCACTTAATAATAATACTTCCTCATAAACAATTATACCCAAAGGCATAGCCTGTGTGGCTAGAGGATTATTGTTCTAGAGAATCATAGGAATTTCAGTTAATATTTCAGTTCTGGTTTCATAGTTATTTAATGTCAGATCAAAACACGAATGTAATACATGTAAACCATCACAGGCCCAAATTATTTGAATTACATATGAAGAAAATGACATTTCAACGTCACAAAGAATGTTTCTTCAGAAAGCTATCACACGGTGCGACTGTTACCAATAAATTTTTCAACAGTGGAATTCCATTTCACGTGTGGATGAAATGCCACCTTATTTGGTATCAATGAGCATAATGATTGCTGTTTATGACTTGATTGTGGAAAACTTGTATTTATTTCATAGTTTTATACTTTCGTTATTTATGTTCATTGCTCAAGATGGTCAAATGTAACATGGATATTCTGATCATGAAATGGTTGTGATCTTTGCTACTGGAGTCGTTAGGTGATTGCAGCGGAAAAAAATTGGTCTGTTTTTGATTTGCCAGCTTGTTTTTCATCACACTGACATGCCTGTCGTTGTTGGCATAAAATCTCATTATTCAAGTACAGGCATTACGAATGAATTGCCAATCAGTCTGTCAATGTGTCTTCAAATAGAGAGTAAAATTGGACAATACCATTAATGTAGAACTTGCTTTACTGCTGTCATAGCAGTTTTTTAATTATTTCTTTTCTTTTTTTTAGAACGAACATAACCCAGACGTGACTTCAAAATCTGGTTTCACACCCCTTCACATAGCTTCCCATTACGGAAACCAACAAATAGCCAATCTCCTGGTCCAAAAGGGAGCTGACGTCAATTACGCCGCAAAACATAACATCACACCTCTACACGTAGCCGCCAAATGGGGGAAGGCCAATATGGTGGCTCTACTCCTAGAGCACGGAGCGACGATAGATGCCAAGACAAGGGACGGATTGACTCCGCTTCACTGTGCCGCTAGAAGTGGTCATGAACAGGTTGTGGACATGCTTTTGGAAAGGGGAGCTCCGATCAGTTCCAAAACGAAAGTACGTATGCATTTTTTGTTCCCGCTGTGTTTTACGGCATGTGAACATTCATATGTGATCAGCATACAAGTTCATTGATTTCATTTTTATGACTCACTTCATATGTAGGTAATGGGTTTCAGAATCTGGTAAGTTTTGATGATCACACATCAAAAATATTTATAAACTAATGGAAATATTTGATGAAATGTAGCAGCATGGTTTATTAAATGTCATACCAATATGCTTACATTGTACACAATGTTTCTAACTCGTCAATTCTTTATTATACGGGGACATTCGGTATTTTCAACTGCACCATTTCATTTATTCTAGGGATCGTTTATGGCTGAAGCTTGAAGAATATCAAATTCTTAATGAAAAACAAGTGGTTGTTGGTGCATTGATGATTGCATGAACTCGGGACGGATGTGGGTATTTGGTGCCCTAATATATTTGTGATCTTCTCTTAGACAGTTGCGGCCCTATTTATATCGATGGAATATATTGTAATGCACTCAACCATATCCGCTAATTTATTTTAAATTCAATTTATATTCACACTATTTATTTATTTACATGCAACCTGGCTAGCTGCTGTATTGGATGTAAACTGACTACTAACTAGGCGTAAACGTTAGGAAACTCTATGTTATTGTAAACTGTTTCAAACTCCGCTCAAGTTTCCTGTATTTATACCGGCAATACTTTTGTTGGAACATCCCAGAAACGCCAAAAGATATCGTCGTCATTTTGTACGATTTTGAACACTAGACGACTAGTCTAAATATTCCTTATATGGCTCTCAATCATTCTTCGATATTATTATATTATTAGAGCGTAATGAAAAGTGTAATGAAAATGCTTGAACCCTTTTTTACCTACATCTTAGGCTGCAAATAAGTGTCATAAAACAAGTACTTCCTTGGCTAGTGCGATGACGGGTATTGAATTATATCCAACAGATTTTTGTGTAATGTTCCTCAGTGCAGATGAGTCAATTACAACTTACAGACTAGTTTCGAGGATTTGCCTCTCATCAGTACGAGGGTGGGTCAATGCAAACAGCTTTGGAGCCATCTGTTTTCTAATCGTCACACCACTCTTGCTATTTACTCAATCTGATCTCACACGATGAAGCGGAGTCTGGGTCGATACAGCTCGCGAGCAGAGTCAGGTGAACCATACACGTTGAAATGTTTTTTAACCAGAAGGAACTCAACTTATGTCATTATTTGGTTCGCTGCGCCCAAATGAATACATTTTGGTGGAGGTATTTTTTAGTTTGTCCTGACCAGACATTCTGGCACGAGGAAATTATTCAATTAATTTTTGTGGAAAGCGATTTTTATTCCGTTCTTACCAGAGCGAACTAACTTTTCTTAGACATTTGGGCGCGAGGAAAGTGTTGTGAGGAGTAATTTTTTAATCTGTTCTGACCAAAATGAACAAATCTTAGGTAGATATTCTGAAGAGAAATTGTTCGACCTGTTTCGAACAGAACGAACTAACTTTACGTAGACATTTGGGCTCGAGGAGAATGAATCCATATATTCTGTGAGGAGTAATATTTCAGCCTGTCTGCAGAGCGGAAACTAAATTAAGACATTTTGATGAAAGCAATTTTTCAGTCTTATCCTGACTAGAACAAACTAATCTTACATAGATATTATAGCGCGGGGAAATTGAATGCAGACATTTTATGGAAAGTAATTTTTCAGTTCATTCTGACCAGAAAGAACTAACCTTGCGTAATCATTTGGGCGCGAGAGAATTGATGAATTGATTTTGTATGGAGAAGTTTTTATTCTGTTCGGACTAGATTCAACTAACCTTACATAGACGTTTGAGCGAGATCAAGGTTCAAATGTGCCACACCACGCACATATACTTAATGTAAAATACCACTGGTGTGGTGGGTAGGGTCGACAATATCCCAGATAAAATAAATCATCGAAAAATTAGGAAAGGGCTTCAAATGTATCAGGGTCGCAAATTTACACAGCCGCATCTGCCCCGACATCGAAGAAAGTAAGGAGGTAGTCTCCCGTTTCAATTAGATAGATTTCAAGCTACTTGTAGAAAGCACTTTGTATTTACTTTAACTAATATCTACAGTGCATTCATATTTCAAATACGGACGATGTCAACACAAGCACGTAAACGCCAAACTAGAACAGAGGCGCATTAAGCTTGTTGACCCTAGGAAATTAATTTGAAAATGTAACGTCATCCAAAACCAACCCAGAACTTTACACCAAAATAAATATCTATAATCTGAAATCAATAATGTGATTTAAAACACAAAATCAAATCACCGCGGCAACTTCAAAAAAAAAAACGCAGCTTTGATATTGTAACGCAGCCAAGCGGAATACATCTCTGCAAAAACATTTCGTTCGGTGTTGTGTCAGGTTGATGTTCTATCGACCAATAGCGTTGCGCGAATTGGCGATCATGAGGTGAACATGCTGCAAGCATGCATTGATCACTGTTTACATGGAGCGTAATTGGAATGTGAATATACTATAGACGTATACTAATAACGACATCAAATGTGAAATATTAATGATGCTAATCATATTCCCTCATAAACACTTGTACCTAAAGGCATAGCTTGTGCGGGTAGAAGGCTATGATTTTAGTTTTCCTACGCGCTCTGGGTCGACTTACTGATTCTTGATGGTAAGTATATTAACTTCTCAGCTATAGGACAGGGTGCCCACCAATTTTGTAAAACTAAATTCCCTGACTTTTCCAGGAATATCAGTCTTATTTATAAGTTTTCCATGTAACGGATATGTTGAAAAAACCTTCACTGTCTTAACAGACTCTGAGGCCAATTCTGTGGATGATTATCAGTGATTCAGATATAGATGTGAAGTGATCATAATTTATCATGGAATGGAATAAAAATAAAAGTTATTTCTGCTGTCAAAGGAAGGGAATTGAAGGTTTTAATTATCGATGATGGAGTTTTGGGGCATTGATGTCAAGATTTATATATTTCCCTAGATGGCCGGAAATAGAATTCCCTGACTTTGAACATTTTTTAACGTTTTTCCCTGACTTCCAGGACACATAAGTCAATTCCCTGACTCTTCCAGGTTTTCCATGTTTTCCAGGTTGGTAGGCACCCTGTAGGAAAACCTAGTAAACCTACAGTACCAACCCGGCTGGTAGGTGCGCACTGCAAGCAAGCACCAGACGTCGGGATTGGAATTTAGGCAACAAGCTTCACACTTGATTCACAACAAGGCATGTTGCCGCCTAACGAATCTGGATCCGATGCAAGTTCAAATCTTCACTAGAGTTTCCATGCACGAAATAAGTTCATAAAAATTTGTCTCATTGATGATTTTTGATACCCTCCTAGTAGAGAGTTTTTTCCAACATTATTAGTTGAATGATCAGTTTTAACCTCAAAATTCATTCGATTTGTTTGTTTGTAATTTTTTTTTTTGTTTTTACGAATCACCCAGATTTTCGGAGAAATCCCCTCAAAAGCAGAGCTTGTGCGAGCAAGGGAGACCCGGGACCTACAGTTTAAATAAAAGTGGAATCCGAACTACTTTAGCTCAGTGGCAGGCTGTCCCGGGGATCGAACCCGGGCCGTCTGGGTGGGAGCAAATACTCTAGCACCACGACCAACTTCACTATCCCAGTTGGTTAACCGACACGTGACATCGTGAACTACAAACAGGCTGAGACAATGGATGTTCTGAATACTATAGATACTGATCCCAACTGTATTCTCATAACTTATGATAGCCTGGCTATTGGCTCACCAAACCTGTATGACTCTCTAGCCCTTGCTCTCAGGCATCAACTACTGCCACAACAAGACACAATACTTCACTAGGGCTCTAGGGTTTTTGGGGTTCTCCCACTGTTTGTGAAGCAAATGTACCCACTAAAGATAAATTTGTTTCCTTCCAGTATATTGGTATGAATATTTGTTGAAACGAGTACTGTCATTGCTATCATTATTGGTAGACAATCATACCTCGATGATTTTTCGTAATTTCAATCACAGGTTTTCGAAAGCTTTTTCTCAGATATGTTTCAAAATAAATGTAATTCAAATAATTCTGCTCAACCTAAATTAATAATCAGTATTTTTTTCCAGAATGGTTTGGCTCCTCTTCACATGTCTGCGCAAGGCGATCACGTGGATGCTGCGCGCATTCTGCTCTACCATAGAGCACCCGTCGATGAAGTTACAGTTGACTATCTGACAGCGTTGCACGTAGCTGCACATTGCGGCCACGTGCGCGTCGCCAAGCTGCTCCTGGACAGACAGGCCGACGCCAATGCTCGAGCTTTAAACGGCTTCACGCCGCTGCATATAGCTTGCAAAAAGAATCGGATAAAAGTGGTGGAGTTACTTCTCAAACATGGTGCAAGTGAGTATGAAACATGTGTTTAATTGTTTATTATACATTGAATACGGTTGCTATAAATTCACTTCTAACGCCTGCTCATTGTACGACGAGACATGAAGCAAAAGCTAGAATGAAATCATTTATCTGAAAAGTGATTCAAGTGATAGTACAAGTCAACTAAGTCAAACAACAGAATTTTCCGAGAAAGACGTCGAAATCTCTACCCACATCGTTCCAGAATGCAATACTATGCAAAATCCGAGGGTTAGGTACCTCGGATAAGATCAAATATATGAGAAAGATCTACCTTACCTGAAGCCATCCAACATTCTATAGCCATAGGACGGGAGAAACTACACTCGTCGTTGAGACGTCCTTAACGACTAGGCAGCAGAAGGGAACACCATAGACCTTCTATTCGCACTTTATTGATCCCCCTCTGAATAGAATAGAATAGAATAGTAGCAAGCTGATCAATTCATTGATATGTGGTGGAAGGACATTTCGGTTCCTGCTGATTTCCATATTCCTGGTAATACACTATCTGGCTGTCTGAATGTTACGAACAAGAGCAAGATATGCTTTCTCAATTTTTTCTCTTAGGATGTTCGACTTGATCACTGCACGCATGACTGCATAGTTTGCTAAGAAGTTGTAGCCCTGGGAATCCTCTAGGCCATAACATCTTCCAAAGGAGATTACGCGCCTATGTCAGACTATGGTTCAAGTCACCCAAAGCTCCTTGAAATAAGTGAGTTAGTTAACCTTGTGGGTAACTGCGCTATGTTCTGAGGTCCACCGCCTTCTGCTAGGGGTTGCCTACTCTCAGACGATTGGGGGAAGGAGTTAGTGGAATATGAGGGGATTTGAATTAATCTTTGGATTCCAGTTAGGAACCACTGGGCCCCTGGTTTCTCTGCGCCAAGCATTTACTTTTGGTGGAGGTGCCAGTTCGTACTCTAGCTGTTCTTTGATGATGATTCACAATTATTTCCTTTGATGAACTTGATGTGCTCTCCATATTGTGCCGGGAAATATATACTGTTTGCCAGATTGGTTCCTGGGCATTTGGAACAGGTGGCTATCGTGTCCGCGTTTTCGCTAGCATAGCAATTCAAAAAATGAAAAGGTACTTATCCGGGGATGGAATCAAAGCTGAAACTATTAAAATTATTACAAAATTCATATGTGAAACTTTGATGGATATCATAAATAATTAATTTGAATAAGACGAATTAAAACACGTGGAAATATTTCAAAAAGTCCTATTTCATGGAAAAATTATAAAAATTAGACTTACCGCATATTTATTGAAGAAGAATCTGCTGTCGTCATTCCAATATGGTTTTGGAGAAAATAAATCAATTAATGATGCAATCCACTGCTTGATAAGAAACATCTATGAATCCTTACTCATTCTATCGGTGATTTTATAGGTTATATAGAAGTGGGCATTCAATACTGTTGATCATTCCATACTATAGGGTATGCAAAAGATATAGATGTTAGAGGTCTAGCAAACAATCTACCTATTTGATAGTTACCTGACAAATAGGACACACAAAGTTCGATTTGAAAACCATGTGAGTAACGAGATTAACATTAAATGTGGTGTACCTCAAGAAACAGTACCAGGGCCGGTGTTATTCGTAATTTACCTTGACAACCTATCTCAACAGGAAACAATTGAAAACAAAATCTGTTTCGTGAACGATTCTGTGATATATTACAAAAACAATAACTGGTACAATCTCAAAATAAACATTGAAAATGATGTTGGGAAACTAAAATACTTCTTCGATAGCAGATTACTTCCGATAAACTTCGACAAAATCGACCTTTCAGTAGCCATCTATGCCAGGATACAATCTGAATATCCAACGAGACTTTCAAATTGAACCTGCAAAGAAAAATGAATTACTTGGGCATTTTCATTGATTACCACATACGATAGTATCAAATGCAGATTCAAACAAGTAGGACCATTATTTTAATTGAAACAAAAACAATACTATATCAATGGTTGGTTGAGACACACCTAAGTTTTGGCATTACCGGATGGGGAGGAGTATTAAGGAATTACTTACATGCTCTTAAAATCCCACAAAAATGGTTTCTCTATATGATGCTCAACAAACCTGTGAGATATCCAATTTCCGAACTCTACACTGAAATACAAATGTAGGTTAGTAGGCAATTGTATATCATTCAGATAGTAAACCAGCAATATAGAAATAAAATGATAGAAGAATCAACATTGTATGGCTATAGCTTTCAAAACCATTGGTCAAAAAGTTACCCCTCTTTGGCTCCCAAATTATTCAGTCAACAAAAAATAATAGAAGAAAATTCTTCAAAACGCTTCGAAACTCAACTTCTATTATTCATTGTTGAAACGGAAAATGAGAAAAAGATGAATCAATAATAGAGATGCGACCCACTTACGATATTTTTTAAATATTTTATGCAAACCTATACTTAAAAATATATATATTTTTTTAGTATGAATCATGTTTTATTTTATTTAAGTTTTCAATAAAAATTGCTCATACACTCACCACATACAAGTATGTATAATGAAATTGTACATATTCAAATCTCTTATGGTATTGAATATATATATTTGTTATAATATATTTCATATTCTGCATATTTATATTTATGTATCGTATTGTATTTTATATTCATGAATAAACGGATATAAAAGTTTATGATGGATATAAGAAAAAATAAATAGTCCAAAAATTAACTGTGTTGACATGAAATTGAGCTATACAGTTAATACACAATTTCTTGTAATTTGTTCAAGGTATCGGGGCAACAACAGAGAGTGGTCTCACTCCACTTCACGTGGCTAGTTTCATGGGATGCATGAACATCGTAATATATCTACTACAGCACGATGCGAACCCCGATGTTCCTACTGTTAGAGGAGAAACCCCATTACATTTAGCCGCCAGGGCTAACCAGGTGAGAATAATAGTGTATTCTTTCCTTGGTTTATTGCTGTAACTCGACTTTTTCTCCTCACAGACCGACATCATACGTATCCTACTTCGAAATGGTGCTCAAGTAGATGCCAGAGCTAGAGAACAGCAAACTCCTCTTCACATAGCCTCACGACTGGGAAACGTAGACATAGTTATGCTACTTCTCCAGCATGGTGCCAAAGTTGATAACTCCACCAAAGATATGTACTCAGCTCTCCATATTGCATCCAAAGAAGGCCAGGATGAGGTAAAAAAGAAATTTGTTATGCATTTTTTATGTTAATACCTTTACTTTTTCAAATTATAGGTAGCCGCAGTTTTGTTGGATAATGGAGCTTCTTTGGATGCTACTACCAAAAAAGGGTTCACGCCTCTTCACTTGGCAGCAAAATACGGCCACCTCAAAGTAGCGCGGCTACTTCTCCAGAAAGAAGCTCTTGTGGATGCTCAGGGCAAAAATGGAGTAACTCCATTACACGTTGCTTCCCATTATGACCATCAAAATGTGGCTCTACTCCTCCTAGACAAAGGTTTGTAGTGTTTTAGAGTTTTGTATTATGCTGAATGTTCTTGTAATCGATTCCGAAACTCAGGTTTGTTTTTATAATAAACTTCAAGCTCTATTTAGTGTAAATAGCTGTAAGACTATTACATGCTGGCAATTACAACTCAATACTTTTTCATTATTCATTTCACAAAAAAATTATTCATGATGAAAGTTGGTGCAACAGTCAACAACATTGAAGTACCACTATTCAAATATACAAAGAATTCATTGGCAGTATATCATTGCCTCATTGCTATTTCATGAACCAATCAGATTTTCATGCTGAATATTGTGCAACAATATTTATAAAAAACATTTTTTTTATATTCTGTAATGACTTTATGATAAGCTGCCAATATTCCATTAACTAAGGTATATCTCATCAAATATCATTTGATTTGATAAATTAATAAACTATATTGTCTAAACGAGGACATTTGTCGACAAAGTCAAAGTTATTTACCTGATAGCATTTATGTCAGTCTCAGGAGAAAATGCTGTAATAAGGATAAAACATAATTGAAAATGTATGAAATTACGGAGAGGGCATAAACAAAATAACATGTAAAATACTCAAATGTAAAAATATATTCTAGTACCACAGTATAGTTTATTGAATATAGTATAACGACTAGAATACATACCGAAGATGTTCCTTTAAATTGAAGGAGCATTTTTCTATCAGATGGGTTTTAACAATTTTTCTAAAATGTTCCCAATCACAAGTATCTCTAACTTGACTTGGTAAATGATAATGGATCAGCTTGGTGCTATAAATCAGACTTGATAGTTGAAGTAGGAAGTGTAAATTTTTTCATTTATTTTGCCTGGCGTGTAAATCGATTTGTGCTGGAGATGATGAAATTCTCCCTGTATTTGTACTTCAATCAAGCTGTCTCTAAAATGAAAATATCATAAAGAGTTATTATTTTCTCACTGGCACGCATCTTCACGTTGAAAATTAATCTCAAAGCCCGTTTCTGGAGAACGAATATACCTTGGAATAGAAGCGTGGCTACAATAACCCCAGAATGGATTTCCATACCTACAGTGAGACTCAATGTATGAGGGTCATTATTTGTCATTAGAACCTCAGATTATTGTCAATGCGTACTTGTTCTACGTCCATCTTGAAAGCGACCAAATTGGTTTTCGTAACATTCAATGTTAGCATGATATCCTCACACCACGTATTTATTTCTTCCATATCAATGGGAATAATGTGAACCGAAGCATCACGGTCTTCATTGTGCCAGATAATTGTGTTATCGTCAGCAAACAATTAAGGTGTCCAGATATATCTGGATTGGCCATATCTATAGCAGAAATAAAATGGGGCCCAACACAGTGTCCTGGGGGACACCACGTACAATTCTTCTTTCTGAGCTATCATTGTTCAGTACAATTCTTTGATTTCGATCAATAAGGTAAGATCTAATCTAATGTGATAAGTGGTTTTATATCACTAATTAGTGACTTGAGCTCAGTCAAATCTGGCTCATATAAGAACAGAGAGTGCATCGAGAGAGGCCAAGCTTTGTAGATGATCGAGAGAATCAACTCTTGAAGAAGTGTTCTTGGATATTTTATTGGCCATGGAACAGTAGTATTGGTTTAAGTAGTTTAATCACGTCCGGGTGGATAAAATTTTTGTTTCACCCCTCAGATCATTTGTTATTGTCCACAATTCTTTTTGTTTGTTCACTGCCTGATATAATTTATTTCAGATATGCAATTTTTTTTGGCAATTTAATGAACTGTTTGTAGATGCGCCGATAGTTGTTAAAGTAAGACATGAAAAAAATGTTATCGCTATGGAATTTTCTAATGGTGTGGAGATAGCGCAGATTACAGGAACAGTTTTTTATTCATTTTGTGTCCCAAGGTCTCGATTTCTTTCATCTGATTATCTGTAGAGGAAATGCTTCATCAAATATTTCAACAACATGAGTACTCTTGAAATGTGTCCATTGAATCATCAGCTCCATGTAAAGAGTTCCAATCCGTTCTCTGACGAAGAAGTCGGAACACCCTACCCTGTATATATTTTTTTGGTAAAAAAACGTAATAATCCTTTCACGGATGAATTTTTTCAATGAAGCCTTGTCGTGCTCTAAATGTATCCTGTAGATAATTGAAGAATCGGTCACATTCATTAGTCAGCATATCATTTTGAATAACACGCATGATAAGCACCAGATGAAAAATTATTTGAGCTTTTTAAATGCGCAAAATATAATTTAAAAAATGACTACTTTCTACTTCAACACTATATTTCTGAAATTAGTAATCGGATCGTGTGTGAAAAAAATCTTTATTTGTGATTAAAACATCAAATAATCAACTTAGACTGAGGCCCGATCAGATGAACTGAGTGATTTTCAGTTTTGTGAAAAAATGCATTTTCCCAAATCAGCTAATTTTTAAGTTATAATTTTCGGAAAATAAGTAACATATGAATCAAATTCTACGAAATCTAAAAATAAATTAAGCAACAAAATGTATCGAATTTAGCAGTGATAAATGAAATAAGATTAAATCTCAAGGTCTCCTCCGTTCCTTTCAATGCATAGGATGGTTCCACCATAAAACATTCCTCAACATCACAGAGGGAATTTGGACAGCACATTTTCTTATCGTATTTTCAAGGTGCCCTTGTAGTCTGGTCTACAAGTGCCATTTAGACCAACTTTTTTCAGCAGTCTCCAAAAATTATGATTGAGGTGTCATTCGATTCGGAATGACATCCAGATGATTTTTTAAAAAAACGAAGTTCCGCATGAAAAAATTGTAAAAGTTATTAACAATTAACTAAAAAAAAAAGATGGCTTTAGTATTTTGTAAATATCTCAAAAACTAATTAAAATTTTTTAAATCTAAAAAAAGATTCAAAAAGAGGAGGAAATTTCCTAAATAAAAGCTCAATTCCCGGAATTGTAGCATCAATATTTATAATTTTCCCAGAGGGATGAAAATACGGCCGAAAACGGGTACTCTGGCTTGGGCAATCCACATCCACTTTGTACACTTTAACAATAAAAATTATTTTAAAATACTAAATATGAAAATAAAAAATTGGAAAAATTCAGGCACTAACTGAATAGATTAATGAACAATAATCCGCTTGAAAAAAATTTTTATCTCAATTTTTCAATTAGTTAATCAATAGTTAATTAATAATTTTTTTCTGCTTGAACATGAACATTGCAAGTGTGATAATTGTTAAACTATAAATTTAAGATTTTTTTCCTCTTTTGGAGCAATTCTTGAAAGGCTTCAGAATAGAACCCCGTTGGAAAAATTAAAAAGTTTTTATTTTTCAGTTTTTTATTAACAATTTTCGTTGTTGCAAAATTAAATACTTAAATTAATCATTGAAAAAAATTTTTTTTTTTAAATATTATCAATAATCCGTTTTTATGTTATCAGGAACTACATAGAAATAATTTTTTTAAATTTTTAGCTCTAATTGTTTAAAAAATTGTTATGAACAAATGCGTTGTTTATAAGATAATTGAAATTTTTTTTATGGAATTTCAATCTTTGATACAAATAATGATTTTTAAAAGAAAAATTGTTCCTTAAAAAAATTTTTTTATTGCTTGAAAACGCATTTGTTAATTAACAATTATTTTCTCCCGCTTCTAATTAATATTAAGGAACCATTTTTTTTTTTTAATCATTATTTGTCTTTCTTTCTGATATAAAAAAAAAAATTCCATTTTATTTAATTTTTCATTGTTTATGCAATAAACAATTTGTTATAAACAAATAAATTTTTACCTTATATTTTTTTTTCTATTCTAATTTCTGTCACAAAAACACAATAACTGCTGAAAAAAGTTGGTCTAAATGGCACTTGTAGACTAGACTATTGATCTCTGAAAGGTCTGTACTTATGAAGTACAGATTTCAAATATCGCCATAGGAAGAATTCGGATGGATTTAGATCGGGAGATCTAGGGGTCCATGAATTCACTGAATATCGTCCGATCCATCTACGAAGAAACAGAAGATCAAGAATATTACGCAAATATGGCAAAACGGGGATTCTCGTCCGCCCAACACCAGCAATTCTGAAAATTAAAAACTTCACATAATGTGAATGTAATTTCGTCGGTGAAAAGCACATACTGGATGAATGATCTATCTTCTTTTATTCGCCACTGCACCCAAAAACTAAAATACAGCCGATCATCATAATCTCATTCTTGCAGCTTATGAATGACTTTAGGTTTGAAATCTTGAAACTCAACTACTATCAGAATTTTGCTGGTAGATTATGGGGGATGATGGGGCCGATTTCTCGGAGAGAAGTTCTTGGATTCCCGTTGAAGCTCCTCATCATTCATCTAAGGGTAATGAGGTTTTTTGGACTCACTACCTGCACTTCTGATTTTATTCAAGAGCCATTTGAATGGAAATCAGTTAGGTAAGGTATTTTGCCAAAAAGTGGCTTGCAACGAAAACCTTACGTTTTTGCACAAAATGTATCCTTAAATGTCTATGAAGTTAAATAGAGTAATTGGCAGTTTTCAAAGATTTTGCCAATCATCACATCGCTGAGGTCATCTTAAAAAAATCTAGTACTGTAGAATTTCACGAAAATTTCAATATTTCCTCAACTTCACCTAATTTAATGATCTCCAACAAAGATCTATTTCATTCAAATGGTAGGAACTTATTTTCCAAAAATAACAACAACTCTTGAGATTTAGCTAATTTCGAAAAATGCATTTTTTCAAGAAACTGATAATCACAAAGTATATCTAATAGGAACTGAGTAGGTTTCAAGATGAGCCTAAATTGACGACAATTTTTTTGATGAATCACATATAAATATTTTCTCAATTTGTTGGTTGCATATACTTGTTGAAAGTTAATGCATATATACATTTACAAATTACAAATTAAGTGTTTATTTCTGATGGATGGGTCAGGTTGAAAAATAATGATTTAAAATGACTTCACAAATTGAACGAAAATGAAAAATGTAAGAGCAGAAAATTGTTGAGGATCACAAAGTCAATATACATCTTTTATTTTCAGGTGCTTCCCCGCATGCCACGGCTAAGAATGGGCATACACCTCTTCACATAGCTGCTAGAAAAAACCAAATGGATATTGCCAACACCCTACTGGAGTATGGAGCACTGCCCAATGCGGAGAGTAAAGCTGGGTTCACACCATTACACCTGAGCTCCCAAGAAGGACATGGTGAAATGTCGGCACTGTTGTTAGAACACAAAGCTGATGCCAATCATGAGGCGAAGGTAAGCATCTAAATAATTCAGGATTAAGATTTAAAGACAATATTTTATAGTAGTTACTATATTTAAGTACCATATTCTGTTGCCTAGTATAAAAACCAGATGTATCACGAATACTGTTGACATTTTTCAATAAAAATGTTTGTAATTTGTTTGATCCGAAGATTTATTCTTATCTTCTAATACTTCAAACGCTGATGGTGATAAAAAAAATTGTCAACGGCACATATGACTTGAACCTCCTGGAATCAACGATGTGTCAATATGAAATAAATGGGCTCTTCTTTCAGTGATTACTGCCACTTTTTTCTGATCACATGAGAAATTCCTTTTTGAATTGTTCAAAACACTTCTATTTCATTTCAGAATGGCCTCACACCTCTCCACCTTTGCGCCCAAGAAGATAGGGTTCCTGTAGCTGAAGTACTCGTTAAGAATGGTGCAGAAGTTAATGCACCGACAAAGGGAGGCTACACCCCGTTGCACATAGCCAGTCATTACGGCCAGACGAACATGGTGAGGTTCCTTCTCCAGAATGGTGCTAACGTGGAATCGACGACATCTCTGAACTATACACCTCTTCATCAAGCTGCCCAACAGGGTCATGCAAACATTGTCAATATACTTTTAGAGAACAACGCTGATCCTAATGCAGTGACAACGGTGAGTGGACTTCATATTTATCATGTTTGGCCGTGGAATGTCAAGATATATTGATTCTGTATAACATTGATCCCGAAAATGGTTCCAAGTAATTTAAACGCCAAGATATCAAAAATATTTCTATGTTATAAAATAGCCGCTAATTCTATAACTCAGCTTGAGTTGAACCAGAATAAAATAATTCTCTTATCAAAAATTATTGAATATATAATAATGAACCTTTCCACGGACTATGAGAAAACACTGTAATTAGAAAGTATATAGACTAGTATCACTTGTGATTTTTATTTATATTTTCTGACCGCCAGTTTTTCTATAATTTGAAAAAAAAGGGTTTCGTGACTTCACGTTCATCAAAATTGAACTTGGTAACGTCGTATGGAAACAAAAAATGTTTTTGTTAAAATTGTTATTTGCGTCAACCAGCTACACACCCTAAAAAGTCTTCGAAGCTAGGGAAGACGCAGCCCTTACCTTTCAACATGTGATGCCATGCACGAGACCGATGACCATGCTGTGAATCGAACCCATGACCCTTAGGTTAAGAGACAAGCGCTCTACCATCATGTACATGAATCTCAAATTATCATTGCACCTGGATTGTGTTCTATGATAGTTGTCATTTGATACCAGATGGGTTTGTTCATCTGTTTCACAGATCAATAGCAATTGTTTTTCTCTGTTTAACTCATTTGTGATACAAGATATATGCTAATAGATCAAATCTGTATGCTGGAAACAGACTCTTGAATATTTTATTTTCTGCGGTTAATGCGGTTTTCAAATTCAAAGTTTTGTTGTTTCTGTTCATTTATTTCTGTATTCCTTATAACCGTGAAAATGTCTAAAAATTGCTTTGTACCCGGTGGTCTGAACCCTAGTGAAAATTCATATAAACTATATGTGTTCTGTGGTAATAACAACTTTTGTTCCATATGAACTGTTATTATTATTTGCGGTGTTGGCAACAATAGTTTTTCATCAAAAGGCAGGTTAGTTTAGAAAATTTGAAAGTTGCAAATGATTAAAAAGTAGCTTTAACATAAAAATTTTTGATGTGTTGATCCAGTGACAAAGTTTCAATTATTTCTCGATGGCTTATATTCAGCCAGTAGCTATATTTTATGGGAGAACGATATTCCCTATTTCGGAACGTGGATAATGGTGGGGGATGTTTCCGATGAACGTGACGTCAGAGAAAAAAAAGTAGAGTGGCATTCGTTGATAAATAGACATTTTAGACTATTACCAATAGATTTAAACGAGTTTTGTAATTGATTTTTTGTAAATGTAGAGGTCCATTATGCATGTGTATTATACGAAGTATTATGAATAACATAACAAAGTCGGAGATTGAAACTCCGAGGAACAGCGGAACTTATCGGGAATTTTCTAGTTTGCTGACATGGTGTTGATATTCGCGAGTGCTTTTGGAGATATAATTATATAATTGGCCTTAAAATCCGAGATAGCAAACAGAGAAATTGGTTCCTAAAATTGAAAGCTAAACACCTAGGTGGTTATTGGAAAAAATTTGTTGCTTTTTTCCAGTGTGTCCACATTATCATGATAAGCTGTACAAGCATTATAGATAAAACAGCAACGTTAATGAAGCCAAGATTTACCATGAAATCAAAAGTACTGACTACAAAAAATAATATCTGGATGGTCTTTATTTCTGTATCTATCGTTGATTTAATTTCATTTCTGATATAATTCGATGATATATATGACGGGACGAATCAACTAAAAACCTGATTATATTCAGTTTATTGGTTTAGGTAAGATCTATTTTTGGTCTAATGCGAATTGCGAAACAGCAAAAGCAATTATTCAGAGATTGGTAGTGTAGATGACCTACTGTAGGAACTGGATTGTTGTCAAGGCCTAGGTTCAAGCGCATTTGGCATATACATATAGTGATTACGACCGGTGAGAATTCTTCGTTCAAATATAACGAATATAACGTACATATAAAATGAATTAAAATACTGCGGACATTCAAATTTGAGATTTACGTAGTTTTTTCCGTCAACCAGCTGCATCCTTACGAGCAGCCATCAAAAGTCTTTAAGAGACATGTGCGAGCTAGGAAGGACTAGGGTCTTACCTCATAACGTGCGATCCCAAGCAAGGTCATCAAAAATGTGCAATCATCATCTTTATCAGAAAAAATAAGTCGATTAATTTCAGACATATAGCAGTGTGTCTCACTCCTCATGGAAACATCCCCGTAATTTCCGTAATGTTTTGCGTAGAATTGTGAAATTGTTAAGCCTAAAGATACATCAAACATGGACGAAATAATCTGAAAGGGGTAATTTTAGGTGATATACATACACCACACGCCAGTAGTAAAGGAACCATTGACATAACCATAAAATTAGCATGGAAGGGCTGTCGTTCGTAGGGGGGTGACAACTGGTTAACGGAAAAAACCAAAGCAAAAATTAGAACTACCATTTTACTACTAATGTATTCCTGTAAAAAATAGTCAAAAATCCAAATTTTTCTTACGTATCATGGAAACATCTGATTTTATTCACGCATAATTGTATATCTTTTGTATATTCACCGATTCTGTAAATTTTACAGTTCTACGACAAGAATTACGGAAGTATCGGGGGTGTCATCATTCCAGACTAGTAACAAACATGGGCGCCGCTAGTAAAAATTTCAGGGGGGGGCACATTTTGACCAATATCCTCTACACTACGAGTGTTGTTTGAAAAACATTACAAAAACTATCTATAGACGGTTAAGTACGTTAGTAGTTAGATAAGTATAACAACACATTAAAAAAAATATTTACTAAATGCAAAACACTTACATGTAAAAAAAACATTGAATACATTTTGTAATAAAACTGAAATATACTCATGTAGGTATATATACACACTATATATACATACCGGGTGGCTACGGAAGTATTGCCTACGGAATATCTCAGTTATTGTATGAAGTAGGTTTGTGAAATTTGAAGCGTCGATATAATGACATAAGAGCTAGAATTTGAGCATATTGACATGTCGAAGTTAACTTCCGGTTTGACCGGAAGTAACATCAACTTTCTTATTTTAACTGGAAACCCTATTTTTTTTTCTTTTTGCTTTATTCAGCATTCAATTCCCTTTCTAATGACATATCATAAGTTGGTATCTAACCAGAAACTATATCAGAAAAAAATTATTATTGAAATTCACCGAGTAGGCCGTGGAAGCAAAATGAAAGCCAAAAATTGAAAAGTTGGCTATGGAAACCATACGTCACTTGATAACAGTTGCTACTACTGTGATATTTTATTTTTATTCGTCGGCGTTATAAAAAGACGCCAAAAAAAATATTGGAAAAATTGGGAAAAAAACAATACTCTGTAAGTCCATAACTTAAATAGGAACATACAACTTTTTCTTGCCTGTACTATTCAGCATAACCATTCCTTTCTAATGATATAATAGAAAGTAATTTTTTGAAATGAAATACCAAAAATTCCAAATCCGTGCAACTTTTTTCTATGGGGGCATCTTAAAAATAGGGTGTATTCCACACAGCCTACAACTCTACATGAGCTAGAAGTAAAAATTCGTAGAGCTTTCCAAGATATGACGCCCAAATGTTGAGAAACGTTTTACATGAAAATATCACCAGAGTCAATAAATGTATTGACGCTGAGGGAATGCATTGCGAACATTTGTTTTGAACTTATTTTATCTTTAATCCTATCAATTTGAATTTTTTTTTTTTCGATAAATCTATTTTTTTGTTATTTGAAGAATAATAATTGGATTTTTTGGTATTTCATTTCAAAAAATTACTATCTATTATATCATTAGAAAGGAATGGTTATGCTGAATAGTACAGGCAAGAAAAAGTTGTATGTTCCTATTTAAGTTATGGACCTACAGAGTATTGTTTTTTTCCCAATTTTTCCAATATTTTTTTTTGGCGGCTTTTTATAACGCCGACGAATGAAAATAAAATGTCACAGTAGTAGCAACTGTTATCAAGTGACGTACGGTTTCCATAGCCAACTTTTCAATTTTTGGCTTTCATTTTGCTTCCACGGCCTACTCTGTGAATTTCAATAATAATTTTTTTCTGATCTAGTTTCTGGTTAGATACCAACTTGTGATATGTCATTAGAAAGGGAATTGAATGCTGAATAAAGCGAAAAGAAAAAAAAATAGGGTTTCCATTTAAAATAAGAAAGTTGATGTTACTTCCGGTCAGACCGGAAGTTAACTTCGACATGTCGATATGCTCAAATTCTAGCTCTTATGTCATTATATCGACGCTCCAAATTTCACAAACCTACTTCATACAACAACTGAGATATTCCGTAGGCAATACTTCCGTAGCCACCCGGTATAATGTCATCAATCATCAGTAATCAAAAAGAAATTTCAGATTTCTTTTTTCTAAGCCAAATAAATCAATGACCTATTAATTAAATCAAGTTTATTGTTGTCAACATATTTCCTGTGTACACTTATAAGAGCTAGTCCAGAAAGGCGGTTTTCGCTCATTGTTGATCTGAGCCAAGTCTTGACTCTCTTAAGAGTACTGAACGACCGTTCAATTGAACAAGTTGTGGGAGGCATAATTACAAAAAATTTTAAACAAGTTTTAATGTTGGGAAAAAAATCACATTCCTCTTTTAGGAGTTTGATCATATCCTCCGAAAAATCTCTGTCCACACTTGCTGCCATGTGGAATTCTGCTATTAAATTTTCAACTCCAAATTTCTTTGAAATATCTATTGATTGACATTCACTAAGAATAATTCCCTCTTTAATGATAGCTGGATGAAATCGCGATAAAGAAAATACTAATGTGTTATCAGACGAAAACCGAGTTTTAAGAGAACTATGATCGAATCTAAATAGGGTATGAATATAGAAATCCTAAAATATTCATCGGGTGATTTGCACTGAATATTTGATCTGTTTTTTTGACGTGCAACGGTTCGGGGAATTTTAATATCTACATCTAGTTCGTTGGCAAATTCGGTAGATTTTTTGAATATATTTGAGAAGGCAAAATTGTTCAAAATTGTTTTTTCCGTTAACCCCTACGAACGACAGTCCTCAGAAGTCGAAACTTGTGCGAGCTAAGGGTTAGCGAGGTCTTACCTTTTAACGTGCGATTCCTAGCAGAATCTGCATTTGTTCTGTCGTTTTCAAACATGGTGATTAATGTATCGATAGGATATTTTACTGAAAGTAAATCAATAGAAACTCCCTGCAGTTTATTTACCACTGGTTCCAATAGTGATGAATACTTTGCAATAATATTGAGAGATATAATGAACTGGGGTGAGGATACTGAGCATAGCAGTTGTTGAGCTTTTGACTTTGTTTTGGCATTAAAATTTTCATCTGTTGACATATTTTGTAACGCAGTTGTGATAAACGAATATTTTGCATGGAAAATTCTAATCGATTTATATTTTGCTGACCACCTGGTCTCGCACAAAAACGGCAAGCTAGAAACCATTGCCCGCCTTTTTGGACTATCTCTGAAAAAATTTATTGTTTCCTTAATGATGCCTATAGAATTTTGGATAACTTGAAAGGAATTTAGGTCATTAATAACTAACTTAAGTTTATGGGAGGAACAATGAAAAAAAGTTCCATTGGAATATTCATTTCTCATTAATTGCTGCTGCACTCCATTATCTTTACCAGACATCACGAAACATCCATCAAATCCCAAGACAACAAGGTTATTTAAATTCAGCTTCAAACCTCTCAGTGTATTCAAAATTGCACTTGAAATGGTGTGACCATCCATTGCTTTTAATTCCGTTAAACCAGTAAAATGCTCCCTTACATCATTACTTTTATCCAAGTACCTGATACCAATGGAGAGTTGCTCCTTGCCTGCTACATCAGCGGTTTCATCAGCCAGCACAGAAATCCCAACACTTTCGTTAGCTTCATCTATAATATGCTGCTGAATTACCTTTCCACATAATTCAATAAGTTGGTTTTGAATTTGGTGAGAAGTATACTTTGCCCTCTTGGAACACGTCGCTGAATGATTTTCTAGTAGCTTGTCACCACTTTCAACCCTAAATTTTAGGAGCTCTTCAAAATTTCCCACTTGTTCTTTGCCCCTTAGTGCCAAGTCACGCTTTCCAAATAAAATTGTTGAAATAATAGGTACTAATTTTTTTCTATTTTCTTCTACTATTGGTCTTTCTTGATAATTCAACAGATTAGTAACAGTAGGTTTCTGGCCAGAAAACGTTTTCATAAAATTATTTGCCTTTAGAACGGAATTGCAGTGCTTTCTGACTTGATATGATTTTTGCAGATTTGTAAAAATGCTTGAAATCTGTAAATGGTTTAACTATAAAGGAACCTTGGAAACCTCTTTTGACAGCTGGTTTGAAAAGAACACAATATTTACAGAGTACCCCTTTCAATTTTTCAGACTAAGCAATCCACTCATATCTGTTTGACCATTCACGCCTAAAACATCTTTTACTTTCAGGAACATCCTTTTTGAAATTATAATTTTCTAGAGGAATACATGGGCTAGATAAGATAACATATTTTTGTTAATCACTCACTCGTTGCAAACCTATATAGTTTCCCAAGTCATCGCTCCCTTTCTCTTGCTCATTTCCATTAGTGCTATATGAGCACGAGTCTATCACATCTTCTACGATAGCCACCCTTTGAAAATTAGACCGCTCTTTATTAGTTGACTCCTTTTTTTTTCTTTGGTGGACTTCCATTTTCCAATGTATCCTCGATATTGCTTGAGGATTTCACATAAAAAAAATTCCGGATATCCATGATTTTACTAGGTATATTTGTGCAACCGCGTACAAATAACACAGTTAAAAAACAATGACTAACTTTAAAATACTAAAGTTATCTTACTGTTCGCGTACGAGAAGTTACATCTTTGGCATCGATAAGCACAGCACATCAATAACAGACCCCAAGCAGACAAGAGCACTGAAGTAATGAAACATCTGTTCAAGTGCCTCCGTTATAGACTGTTTGAAAAGCGTCTAGGTAGAGTCTAAATAAATGCTCATCGGACACTCTCGTTTATCTTCGACCCGCCGTTGGGTTTGACAGTTAAGAAAGACTTTGTTTTGTTTACTTACGATTCGCTGGTATTCCTTCCTCAATCAGATTGATGTTTTTTGTTTACTTACGATTCGCTGGTATTCCTTCCTCAATCAGATTAATGTTTTAAAAACAATATTTCAGCGGGAATTGTAACTCATATCAAAAATAAAAATTATCATTATATCATATACCAACGGCGGTGGTCGAAGATAAACGAGAATGTCCGATGAGCATTTATTTTAGACTGAACCCAGACGCTTGTGACTGTTTGTAGCGAGTCACATTATCGCGACGGCCGACGATGGCCGGCGAGCGACCGTGAAATCTACCGAACAATTTATAAAGATACGTTTGGGATAATCTTAGCTCTTGTTGGTACCTGGTTACCCGTTTTTTTTTCGTACATTTTTATGTTCTTTTTTAATACATATATATATATATATATATATATATATATATATATATATATATATATATATATATATATATATTTAAATTTTTGCAGGGGGGCGGGTGCCCCCCCCCTTGCCCTTAAGTAGCGGTGCCCTTGGTAACAAACATATCCTAAATTTCTAAACGACATTCCATATAGTAACATAATATGATTAAAATGTTCACCTTTGATGTTACATTGCATATAATATTTATATGAAGTGGTTGGCGCAGCTAAATGAGAAAATACAAATGAAGAAGTTCTTATAAAGTGACAAAAAGTATGCAACATAAACAAAATCTTTATTTGTGATTTTTCAACAACTTTGGCTCGTATTGAAACCTATAAGACATACTGAGTCATTTTCAGTTTATTGAAAAAGAGAATTCATCAAAATTAGCATAATCTCAATAGTAATAGTATGGGAATATGAGTAATATTTGATGAATTCATCAAAACAACACATGATATTAAATCTAAAACTGAATTAAAAATAGAATTAATCAAATGAACAGTAATAAACAGAATATAATCAAATCTCAACGTGTTTCCGTTTTCTTCAATAGACGGAATGGTTTCACCATACAATTCCCTTGAAACATTCTTCAACATAACTGGCGAAACTTGGGCAGTACCTTCTCTCATCGTTTTTGTCAAGGTGTTCTTGGCTACTGAAAGATCTGTATTCATTAACATGAGATTTTAAATATCCCCTTAGAGAGAAATCACATGGGGTCAGATCGGGATATTTAGGAGGCCATCGTCCGATCTATCTACGAGAAAACAAGCGATCAAGAAAATCATGTTTTTCAACAGATAGTACTAGAGCACCGTCCTGTTGAAAATACAATATTCTGCCTAGATTTGATGGCATTTTGTCTAATATATGAAGCAGATGGATTTTAAGGAGAAGGTAGCTCTCAGCATTTAGGTTTTCTCTTATACTGGACCAAACATTAGTTTTGACATCAGTTTTCAATGAGTATTGGACACGTGCCTCAATGACAAAATGTAAATTCTTGTCCGCACACCACCGGCTATTCTGAGACCTAACATATATTTTCCATTTGATGTGAATGTACTATCATCGGTAAAAAGCACATACTGGATGAATGATCTCTCTTCATATATCCACGGCACCCAAAAACTATAAAACATGAGTTTACATTTACTTGAACCCAGAATCAATATATTCTAGTATCATACTGCTTTTGCCACCATATATCAATTCTTAAACTCACAGACTACATCTAGAGAAAAATATAATATACCATCAAAGAACCATAGAAACCTACGTATAAAGTACCTAGGTATTGTAACGTTACAGTCTTTCCAACTGAACCAACTTCCAAGTTAACTGGCAATAATGCATATTAGGTTGATTAAAAACTTTCAGCTGGTTTTCTGCATACCCGAACACATCTACTGTCACTCATGATTTTGAAAATAGACAAAAAGAAACAGGAGAATTCACGTAGCAATTATTTCCTGTAAAAAGTATTTCGTCTAATCGCTGCTATCGCAAATGTCATGTTGCTATCCTCGTGTGAATTTTTTTTCCAAAATTTTTTGACACACGTTTTTCGGGCATCTGTTTCTGATGAGAGATCAGTCTTCCCCTCTAATACCTTCCAAAATTAATAATCCGTTAGTCTATGATGCATTGTTCAAGAACGTATCAGTCCTCATTCACTAAATTTGTTGAACGTATACTGTTCAGGTCTTAATGCCCCCCATTTCATGCATATCAATGTAACACAAAGTATTATTACTATTCTCTTCTTCCAGAATGGGCAAACGCCACTGAACATCGCCCAGAAATTGGGATACATCACTGTTATCGAAACTCTGAAAGTTGTAACGACAGTAACAACAATCACAACAACCACGACCACCAACATTGAAGAGAAATACAAGGTGCAGGCGCCAGAACTGATGCATGAGACCTTCATGTCAGATTCAGAGGAAGAAGGTGGTAAGCCTACAAAAAAATTAATATTCTACGCTGCTTTGTGGCTGCTTGTTTTGCATGATTTCCATCAACGGTGGCAGAATTCTCAAAAATCATCGAATATAATCTTTCAATCAACCCAAAAATCATCATTCTCTATAGATCACATAAAACTGGTTGATGTTATATAGGGTGTTCCTTAGTGATATTCGAATATTCCAGAGTGTAATTCTTCATGAAAAATTATTGGAAGGTTGCTTCATAAAATATGGTAAAGTATAATATAATTTTGGCACTAGATAGAGATGATTTTTTTGATAGAGAGTGGTTCGACGTAAATTGGGTACTAGTAAATCTTTCGAACGAGTTGAATATTCATGAACTAGTTGGTGGGGAAAAACTACTTTTATGTACGTAGATACAGGTTTCATAAATATATAAACCAACAACTGTGGGTATTTCAACCTTTTTAAAAGCGCTTATGCATGATTTTGCCATCCCAAACTAGCCATTATTCAAATTTAGTATTTTTGAAGGATGAATTAGCTGAAGTCCCTTAGTCCAGTTTAGAATCCTATTAAGCAAATGGCTATTGATGGTTGCATACTAAAGATTCATCAGAACCTCCTTGCCACAGTGATTCGTCACAAACCTTAGCACATAACAATTCCCACGGAGTTATCACATACTGAATCAAGATGCAGCATCCATGTTAGTTTGTAATCCATCATTTCAATTAATATATATGATTCAACATGTAGTTCCTTATTTCCGAATATTTTAAGGGTTTCAGCAGAATTACTCTAAGTGAATTTCATCAGCGTTGTTTTAGTTACATGTAATTCCAAGTGGTTTTTATTTGCCCATGTAATTATCCTGTCGTAAATAGATTCTGTACTTTCTCTAAGGGATAACGTATTTCTATCCTTGATCGGTGAGTTAATGTCATCTGCATATGCAACCACTTGAACCGATTGGAGACCATAAAAGTAGTTCATTATGTCATTTACATATATGAGAAAACGTATGGCCCGAGTATGGAACCTTGAGGTACAATTTGTTTGATAGTTGCTGATTGACTCCGGATTCTTTTAATAACAACTTTCTGAATTCTTTCGCTCATGTAGGACCAGTTTCGAAGTAATCCCTTTCACACAGACCTGAAACTTGCAGTCTAGAGCATTTAAAACGTATTTGTCGTCATTAAGTGCAGTTTCAGTGCTTTTAGTCTGAGTGAAACCATATTCATTTGGTGAGAGAATTTTATTTGTGGAAAAAAATTGAACTAGTTCTTTAAGATGTTCATGCCGAAAAGTTTCGACTTACTTAAGAGTAGACAGATACCTTTGTAATTCCCATATAAATTAGAATCACATTTTTTAAAAATTGTTGTAACCCAAGCTATTTTTAGTTTTTCAGGGAACATTTCGTGTTCGGATGACATATATAAGAGATAT
Source organism: Chrysolina americana (assembly GCA_958502065.1). Lineage (NCBI taxonomy): Eukaryota > Metazoa > Arthropoda > Insecta > Coleoptera > Chrysomelidae > Chrysolina > Chrysolina americana. The sequence goes on from OY293412.1 coordinate 12,765,911, forward strand.
TAACGGATTCCACAGTTCGTGGGAACTTTTTTTCCAATTTTGAGATGTCATCGTGACCTCTTGCGTTGAAATACTTTAACGTTTTCATCAATCTGTAACATCATGCTCAGGTTAGGGTATAGATATATTATTTTCCATAAAGTGTTCATTAATATCATCTTGCCTCCAAAACAAAACACCAGAGAAGTGACACTGAAGTTATTGGCTATATCAGTTTTGGATACTACAGTATCACCATTATGAATAAGGATCATTACATTTATTAGGTCAATTTTTTCTGTTGCAGTAGTCCCAGGAATCTTCTTCTAAAAATAATTCAATTCATTTATTTTATCTTCTGAAAACACTATTCCACAATGAAGATGTTTACAAACTACCCTGTTTTAACTTCTATGGGAACATGTATGATTTGTGCAAAGTGATCAGACAGACTCAGATCTTTGACAAATACCCTAGATTCAGATTCTTCCTTGTTAATAAAATCATCCAGACATGTCCTTGACCTGGCAATTACTCATGTTGATTCCGAAGTAGTAAATTTTATATCAAAACATGCCAACTGATCTTGGAATAGGTTTAGATTTGTACTCTCGATAAAAAAGTAAAATAAATGTTGAAGTCCCCTTCTATTACCACGTTATCATTATTCTTAGTTACAAGTGTTGATGAGCCCATTAGGAGAATTCATATGAGTTAAAATCACACGATGGTGGTCTATGAATGCATTCAAGAACTGTCCTGGTTTTTTGTATCGTTTATACGTTATACAAAGTTCCTCTATAAAGAAAACAGTAAGATCAAGCACTGATATATTCAGTGAACTTTTGATACGTTACGATTATAATTGTTGCACATAATTTTTCATTAAATTCTTAATAAGGTAGGCACATTTAAAATTGTTCAGCTTTATCACATTCGCTTTATACTATTTTGCCAGTGTTCGGAAATAAAAAATATATCTCAGAAATGCTCATATCCGATTTTCGAGATCAGAAAAATCGAATATGACCCAACCGATTTGATGACAAGTTTGAAATCAATTAGACGGATTATGACCATAAACTTTTCGATTTCATGGAGAGTCTGGATATTGTAGAATTTAAAAATAGTATGAACGCGGATCAAGTTCTCAGTTCAAAAAAGGTTTCTTCTCTTGTTGAAGAAATCATTACCTATTAAATTTCAAGAATTATGTCATAAAATTCTAATGAGAGTAGGTTGAAGATGGATTTAGAGCAGGTAAATTCTAAAATGAAGTGAATATCCAAGAAATTAGACTAGGTACACAATTTAATGTAGACAGTGATAATCTGGGCAGTAGAGTAGGTGAATTCCAAAATAAGGAAAACAATTGAGGAGTTAACATTTGATGTTGGAAGGGACAATGAATGCAGTAAGTCATTCAGATAGGTGGTTTTAATAAGATCAGAATATCAAAAATAGTTCAGTAAGATTTGAGCTCCTGAAGATGCCAACTTGGTTGACGAAACGCGCGTCGAGTAAAATTGACGTAATTTTGATGTTTTCGGTAGTTTTTTTTTTCTTGAATTACATTCGAGGAGAATTGGTTTTTTTGTTCTACAAGGAAGTAACCTGCTATCATCCTAACGTTATAATGATAGGTCAGTATTGAGATGCCAAAAATCCTGGTGTACAGAATTATATCAGCAAAATCACTTCCCAGCGAGCACAAACATCCCTGGGAGGTTTTGGGATGTTTCGAAAATGTGGGCATGCTGATGTTTCTTTGAGACGTAATGTGTACTTCCTATCTCCGAAGGATATTCAATGTTTTGTCTTTGTTCTTTTGTGGCGTTTTTTTAAAGTCCTTTAGGAATGTATCGGTTAGGTGCACAAAATATGAATATGTCGATGTTTTCACTTGGCATAACATAGTTCATCCTTGAGATGTTCACTGAGAATATATCTAGCGGTCGCACAAGCGCAAATGTGATCTCAGTGATGATCGGTCTTTTTGACGCAAGAATTCCTATCTACAACACTTTCCTATAGGCAATCCGCATAGACCAATCAAAACTCTATTTTAGTTGCGCCTGCGTGGTGTGCAATGTAATTTTAGGTTAAGTTGAGGATCAACTTGGATATCAAGGTCCAGTTTGGTTAGATTAGATCATGTTCCCTTCTTTTATGGCTTAAAAATGAAAAAAGAAGGGAACATGATCTAACCTAACCAAACTAACCTTGCTATCCAAGTTGAATACTTGGGACTACTACTACCGCCTTAGCATCGATTCAAATATACCGCCTTGGTCAGGATAGTTCTGATTGGATCATGCGGATTGCCTATTGGGAAGTGTTGTGGATAGGAATTTTTGCCTTGTTGACGAAGGGTGTGGTTTTTAGTTTGTATTCACTTAAATTCAATTTACCCCATTTTGTTTCTCGCAAAAGTAATAAGTAGTATTTTTATAGTGAAGTGAAAGAGTTAAGTCAAGACAACATATTAGATTTAATAACCATAAAGTTGATCATGGACCTCAAAGTAAGTATTGAATGGTCGTCATTCCAAAATATATAACCTAAAAAACTTATACCGATAACCTTAACTTGTAGAATCATATTTATAATATATGTAAATGTAGAAAAAGCAGTATATTACTGAGGGTGTACAAAGTTCTATTTAAATTCAGTTAAACCAGACAACGCTTCAGACTGATCTCATTCACACCTGTCACCTGTGATGAAGTTTCATTCGATTTACCAGTTTCATCTCATGTTGAACTATTCAAAAAGCAAATTTGATCTCTACTGAAAATTCACCTTGCTGGTCTTCTGATGATGACTCACAATATAATTAGTCTCTTGGTTTAAATGCAAATTCGGATAAAAATTACTTTTGGAAACAAAGCAAAGTGAATTTTCACAAAGATTAAAATTTGTTTTTCTGAAGATTGTTCTTTTCATAGAAAATACATGACTGATATTTTTGTAAATGAAGTAGAATGTCAATGACTTTTTTTTAATAGTAGATTTGTCATAATAGCACATTATCATTTTGTTGTAGATTCTGTAATTCTACTTGTAGGCAAACAGCTTTGAAAATGATATCGCGAGTCTTTGAAAATGCTTTGAAAAGAGCGAGAAAAAAATGCCTTTTGTGATGTCCTAGGAACATCCTAAAAATAGCGCGTGCGGCGGACATTTGGCGATACGTACACGTTCTATTCATGTATGAACAGAACATCGCAGTGGAGGTTTGATGTCCTAAAAACTCGTACCTGTAACATCTCTGGGATGTTTTTGTGCTCGCTGGGTTTGTCCCTGGAATATTGACACAAGAACGCCATCTCTGGTAGCGATTATAGGAGCAGAATGCGATTTCATTCGTTTTGTCTTCAATAAAATCTGCTTTTGAGTATTGAAAGAAACTATATTAATTCACCATACATTCAGTTTCTGAAGTAACACATACCGGAAAATGCCGAATATAAATAATTATAAAACTATAAAATTTCTTCATCTTCACGTTCAACTTCCTTTATACTAATATTCTCTGAATCTATTTCGGCATTTAGTACCTTGTCTCTATCCATATCAATCCCAAGGATGTCTTCAAAAAGCATTGGAAAGTCAATGACTTTCGGTAAAAAATCGAAACTCTCGTTTGAACTTTCCTCTCGAAGCAATGTTTTGAAGCATTTGTAGGTATTTGTGTGTGTCATAGTTTCACCCAGCGTTGTCAAGATTTCGATTAATTCGTCTCTGCCTATTTTACCTTCGCCAAAATAATCATCGCTGTTTTCTGCCAGTATGTTGAAAGCTCGCTCTAATTCATTTTTGGGGTATCCATATACTGGTTTGTGATTGCAAAACAGCTTGACAAAATCGATGAAATTTATGTCCTCGTTGATTTTTTGAGTCTCGTCCATATTTCTGTATCGTACATCAATCATGATGTTCTCCAGCTCAAATTCAGATGGATAAAATCCACAGGTCCTAAACAGGTCTGGTATTTCAGATATGGAAATAGTGTCTGTCACCCTCCTGGGTAAGTCAATGTTTTCTTGCTGCAGAATCTGCATATAATAGAACAAATCTTTTATTTCTTGAAACAGCCATCCTTTGTATCCTCCCTCGATTAGGCAATAAAATGGTTCCAGTTCTTTGCCTCCTAGGATATTCATCACTTCAACGGACTTTGATATAATTTCCCACTTGAAGACACAGTGATCATTTGTGCCGGATGTGAAGATATATTTCCCATCGTTCGATAGCACGAAGTCCTGGAGCCCAGTTGGATGTGCCAAGTATCCGACATATTTATAGGGATTTCCATCAGGAGGTAAAATGTGCAACCCAAAGTGCTTATTGGTTGAAAAAGCCATATATCTAGACTCGCAGTGAGGAATGATCATCATTTTGCGTATCAGTTGTCTCTTGAAGCAGCCGAATGCCGGAGCCTGGACTGACGATTTAGGAACCTTCGATGACTGATACAAGTATTTCAATTTGTGTTTGTTGTCTGACACTAGAATGTATCCTAGTTGTTTATTTTGTACGGGAGTTACCCAATAAATGAAGCTCATGGGTAATGCTGACTGTTCTATTCTTTCTCTTGAGGTTATGCAGAACTCCTCACTCTCAATTTTGCTGCTGTTGTAGTCAACGAGGTAGCGGTCTTTCGAAATTGTATACAGTTTGGAAAACGGATTTCCTGGTACAAACATAATATCGGTAATGTCGTCGTAATGTGGTCGAATCTTTCCTAAACATACCCACTGGCTGGTGATGGAGTTGTATGAAAATATGACTACTGTTCTGTTGTCGTCGTAGTATGCAAACTGTATTGGTATGTGGGAAAACTCAATCTTCTCCACTTTGTGCTTCGTTATCTGGAAGGGTTCTGATATTTTTGGAGTTAGTAAGATTGGTTCGAGAATCCAAATTTCCCCATTAGTCCTGCCGCAAACCAAATGAAATGATTCGATACTGTACTTTATGCAGGAAATCGCAACTTTTCCACCGTCTTCATCTTCTGCAACAGGAAGGACGGTACTACGTATTTCTTCATGCTTCTCATAGTCTAACAAAGTTATTCGACCATTAGCGTAAGCAATAACAAGATAACTCAATTCATCGTGAGCAGTTATCGCAGCCACATTATCATCAGCAATGTGAAATAGCGGCGTACATTTTTTATTCAGGCAATCGATTGCATAAATATTGCAGTCAGCTGTTGCAACGAAGAAATCTCTGACAACGAAGGGATTTTTATTCAAGCTTGCATCGGTCGGCAAATCTTTCTGGAATAGTACCTCCATTTCTTCGATCATATCTACGAAATCGCAGTTGAAAATGCGATCGTCTTGCGTTTTTTGCAAGTAGTATTTATCAGCCTCTTGATATTTCATTTTCGGATTCAAGCTGAAGCTTATGGATGATATTGGTCCCAATTGATAGTCTAGAAGCCAAAACAAGATTCGCATTCTTTCATCGAAGAAGAAAATATGGCCTCTCGTGTCCCCAGTCACGATCAACCCATCAGTTGTTGTACAATAGCCGATAGCCACCGGAGAAATCTTCACAGCGTTTCGAAAGATCTTCGAATTATCCAGTTCGCTTTCTTCGTAGGGTTTGGCATACAAAGTGTTTCCAAAAATCAGTATACACCCTCTGCTGCTAGAAGCGAAGCATTCATGGCATTTATCTAGATACGTGCCGCCTGTCATGTATCCTATTTTGCTTTTGTGCATTATATTAGGAACCACAGGATTGCTGAACTTCCTTGCTTCCACATCCCAAACTAACAAAAACACTTGCTTCGTGAATATTATCATTATGTGTTCTTCCACATTGGGATTCAAACGAATAGCCACAGGGTGTCCATAACTTTTGGAAACTATGAAGGAATCTTCTGGTTTGTCATTTCCAAGGGTCCATAACCAGAAATCTACGGAGTATTCATCTTTTGAAACGCAACCTATCGTTATGAGGTATCTAGCACTTTCACTCAGTTTTACATTACTGATTCCACTATATGGATAAATAGAATACAGAGAAAATACAGGGGCGGTTTTCTTCAGACATTTTTCGCCATCCCAAATATGCAGAAAACCATCTTCAGAACCGTTATCGGCGCTAATCAACCACTTACCAGTACTGTCAGTGGATAAATGTACTATCAAATGGTGATGCCCTTCCAGATGAGTCATTTCTTTCGTGCAATAGTTATACACTATTGGAAAATGTGAACTGGCGAAAAATATCTCGTTTCGATCTGATGTTGTCAAATTTTTGATAGTAACCTTTGTATTCACTCCGAACGACCATTTTAAATCGAAAGGCCGTGTTTTATCGATGATTTCGGGATCTTTGAATACTTGGGGACCAAGAGCTTCTGTGGTTTTAGTTATGAAACTTGCTTCTGAACCCAAACAAGTTCCGAAGGACTCCCGTTCTTCTTCAAATAAGGAATCTCTGAAATCTGAGTGGTCTTCACCAACTGTGAATTCTTCTAGGTGAATTTTTCTAGCAATATAAAGTAAATTTTCTTTATCTTCTTTATGGGTGATACTTTCGTCCGACATGGCGTCTAGTGATAAATTGAGTTGTTTTCGAATCAAATCTGAAATATCAGGTAAATATGACGTGACAAGTGTGACATTGAATTAATGTCAAACTCTTTCCCAGGGTTTATGAAAGCAATATTCAAAAAAATCATTTGTTAGCTTTATTCAAAAAATAAGTCAAAATGTTTTGTATCTTCATATATGGCGCTATTCTTATTCGAGTCTATGCAGTGAGATCTTGGAAACGGTAAAAGATAGAGAGGTGGTTAATGGAAGCAAGGTTATGTATTTTAGAAGCCGATTACGTGAAATCTGTTCTAACATCTTCAGTTCTGGAGTTATACAGAAAATCGAAAATTTCGAAATTCTTATATTTTCATTGCGTTAATATTTTCAAAAATATTGGTACTTGGCCGTAGCATTTTTTCGTAGACTATCCAAATATACAAAAAAATATTAATTTAGTCATTTACCTATTAATTTTTACAAATCCAGACAGACAATAGTCAGATGAAAATACTACCCAACATGAAACACAACTCTTAGCATTTGCATAAATGTTATAAAAAATACAGGTCCGTATTTGAAAATAAAAAGTTGAGGGTGGCCCGGCTTGTACGATACTTTGTATATATTTTTTATTTGCATATTTGGATGGTTTCGAAAAATCTTCTCAAAATAAAAAGATGTTGGCAAAAAATTTCGAAATTTTCGATTTTTCCTGTATAACTCCAAAACCAAAGAAGCTAGATCAGATTTGTTTGTGTCGCGTAATTGACCTCTGAAACACGCAACTTTGCGCCCATTCAACCACTCTTTTATCTCATACCGTTACAGAGATCCTCATGCATAGACTCGAATTTGAATAACCCTGTATACGAAGTATCGTGCAAATTGAACCACCCTTATCGTCAAGTACAGACTTGTTAGAGCATTTTTTCGATTGCTTAAGGTCATGTTTCATATTGGCGTAATATCTGAAATGCAGAGTGTTTTGGAAATATTGAACTTTTACTGTAATATGATTATAACATTTATTGAATTCCATAATTGCTGTAATTCGAAAATATTAGAGAATAAGAAGAAAATCAATGATAAGTTTACATTTTTCAATTGCAGTTGTTATGAAATTGAAAAAGTTTTACTGGTAAAAGTTCAATATTTCCAAAACACTCTGTAATTCAGATGAAAATATTACACCAATATAAATCATGACTTTGAACATTTAGAAATATACAATAAAAAATATGGGATTGTATTTGAAGATAAAAACTTCAGTGTGATCCAGTTTGTACAATATTTTGCATATACCTAATTTTTATTTGCATATTTGGATAGTCTACAAAAAGTTGCTATGGCAATGTTCCAAGTTCAAAGTTTTAAAATAGCTCCATCAAATAAAGAAAAAATTTCAATATTTCAGTCTATAATTGAAGAAGCTTCATATGATTAATTTTTGGAAGACTTAACTTTGTCCCTTTTTAACCACCCCTCTATCTTTTATCGTTTCCCAGATCCCAATGAATAGACTCGAATTTATAATTATAATTTGAAAAAAATTGTCAAAAACTACTGTGAACAGCGGTGTCCAAATGTTATGAGCTATTTATGATGGTCAAAACCATATAAAATCATAACAGCTTACAAATAAACAGTGCACTTTCTAATCATGCAAAAGGCGAGAATATTGCAACGTAATTTTATAAATTGATATTCATTAGGTCATCTTCACGCATCGAAGGTAATGTAATAATATAGAATACCTACGCTCAGTTATGTAGGTGAGAAAAGACCTTGACTACACTTCACCTTTGATTAAAATAAACATTAATTGGGTAATAAAAAAAAGGAGATTTATTACGGTTTCAATTGAAAACGTGAATTCAAATCAAGTAAATAGGTCGTAGAACAAGTTACATTCTGCAACAATGTGAATAAACGTTATAATCTCACTATAACCTAAGTTGTTCGTAAGTTTTACAGAGTTCCATGTCGGTTTGAGTTATAGCATATTGATTATAATTTTCATATGGGTACTTTATTTTCTATATTGAAAAGTAGACTCAATATGGGTAGATAACAGTAGCGATTAAAGAAAATGAAACATGGACATACTTGACTACAGTTCGATTGTTTTATCTTTACCCGTGCGTCATCACAATACCATAATTCTTAGCTTAGCAGACAAATGTAAACGAATTTTGATTCGCTCATAGCGGTTGTTAGAAAGAGATGTTCGATAGAGGATGTGTGATTTCTTCGATCATAAATTGATGACGCATGGGTAAAGATAAAATGGTCGAACTGTAAATAATATTACTGCGTCAATAAAGGAATTTGGATGAACTTTTGAAAGGAGTCTCTCATTTCATCGATACCAGAAAAAAGGTGTTAACTACCCCTTGATATTGAACTTAGCTAAATATTTTTTAGTCAAGTTTCAGAATGATTTTTCAGAAATCGGCAAGTGAAACTGCCCCTAAGACCGCCTGCAAATCAACTATCTCTCGGTATATCATTCTTGAACTTTTCAGTAGTCTATATACAGAAAATGAACCAGTCCAAAAATTGTTTAAGGAGGTATCACATTTTCTTTTAAATCGAAGTATAAACTGCCCAAATCAATCACCACTCGTAATATCAATGATTACATACAGTGTGGTCCAACGAAATCTTAACACCTCGATTTTCCGGCTTTAAAATGAAAATGTGGAAAATCGCTCGGACCCGTCAATTTCTAATACGGGGGGGAACAACTTTTCCGCTGTTTTCATCCCCGTAACTTCAACCCCCTAACGGGGGTGAGCACAACCCCTTGATTTTGAATAGGGATGCGGGGTGTTGCGATACCTCATTTTGAAGATCTCATCGTGTACTATCTGACTGTAAAATTTCACTTCAAAATATCCATCGATAATGAAATAACAGCGAAAATAGTGAAAGAGGCAATATGGAATTTATCTCGAGAATAGTATTCGTATCCAACGCATTTCAAAGGTATTGAGTCGTTAATTTTTTTTCCAAAAAAGTAGACGGACCTTGTTTTTGTACCTTAGTCTATCGTGAATGTTTAAGAACGGTACAAGTGTGTCAAAGCGATTGTAAATTGGTAGTGGAATTAAAATGGTGTTTTCCGTAGAAGAAAGGGTGGAAATGATAAAATTATTTTTCCGAAATAACGACTCTGCGCGCACAACAGCGGCTTTATTTAACGAACGACATCCTGGAAAAAATGTATCCGCTGCTTACGTTGTGCAACTGGTTGCCAAATTTGACGCTACTGGTTCAGTTGGAAACAAAAAGAGGGTGCATGAAAGAGACGAAGCGAGGGACGTGGCTGTCTTAGGTCATATAGCAATGGATCCGACCGTTAGTACTAGGAAATTGTCCGATGTATCTGGTGTTTCACGCACAACAATCATGAGAATCCTGAAACAACATAAATTCCATCCTTATAAGATACGATTGGTTCAGGAACTGAATGAGGATGATCCCGATCGCCGACTCCAGTTCTGTGAAGTGATCAGTGAAATAATTAACGGCAATCAAAACTACATGTTCGATATCTGTTTTTCGGACGAGTGTTCATTTTACCTTAACGGCATTGTAAACCGGCATAACTGTCGGTATTGGTCAGATGAAAATCCAAGATTATTTCGTGAGGTGTATACACAGCGCCCCCAAAAATTAAATGTTTAGGCAGGTAAATATGGAAATCACATAATCGGCCCTTTTTTTATACCCGGTAATCTCACAGGCCAAATTTATCTGGATCTATTGGAGAACGCTATTTATACAGCCCTCGTGCAAGTATTGGAGAATGCAGAAGACCATCAAACGATCATTTTCCAACAAGATGGCGCACCACCTCACTTTGTTCAACCGGTGCGTCATTTCTTAGATGACAATTTTCCTCACGCCTGGATTGGAAGAAGGGGACATATTGAGTGGCCACCCAGATCACCTGATCTGGCTCCACCGGACTTTTTTCTATGGGGTCACCTGAAATCCAAGATTTACGCTACCCAGCCTGAGTCACTTGATGATTTGCGAACTCGGATCATTAATGAATGCCGTCAAATTACATCAGAAATCTTGAGTAATGTACGTGAACGTTTTCAGCAAAACTTGTATTACTGCATGGAAGTGGATGGTGCCCATTTCGAGCATTTAATAAAGTAATCACAAAAGTACGTACTCTTCCACTACTTTACCTGTCCTTTCGTTATCGATGGATATTTTGGAGCGAAATTTTACGGTCAGATAGTACACGATGAGATCTTCAAAACGAGGTATCGCAACACCCCGTATCCCTATTCAAAATCAAGGGGTTGTGCTCACCCCCGTTAGGTGGTTGAAGTTACGGGGATGAAAACAGCGGAAAAGTTGTTCCCCCTCGTATTAGAAATTGACGGGTCCAAGCGATTTTCCACATTTTCATTTTTAAGCCAGAAAATAGAGGTGTTAAGTTTTCGTTGGACCACACTGTATAATCAATCCATCAGAAAAGTAAAATCTCAAACTGAAATTGACTATGAATTAAAAGTATCGAACCAATAAAATCCAGTAAAGATATTCTAGAGAAGCGAAATGGTTCAGAAATAATTTTAAAGAAATCGAAAATAATCGAACAAGAAATTTGGAAAATCAATATATTGCAGTAAAGGATATTCATCAAAATCAAAAAATTCGAGAATCATAAATGATCGTATCGATCTTTCGAAGAACTGAAATTCGAAGAACTGAACATTACAAGAATATAAAACTGTAATACCGTCAAAGGAGAATGACACAAAATGGGAAGACAGATATTTGACCAAGCAAATCAGAAAATCAATATTTTGTAGAAGTGGAAAAATATTATATTATAAGAATTAAAATCGTCGAATCCATAGAGAAAATAATCAGAAGAATAAATAGGAGAATCGAAAAGGACATATCCGAAAAATATAAGAATTTGGAGAGGGGAGTCTCCCAGAGATGGAGCAGCGTGCGGTCAATATTACTAAATTCTAATATCGGAAATCATCCCCTCCACAATTTCTGCTAGATTTCGATTCAGACCGTTTTCAGTCTGAAACATTTTGTTTCCAAGGATTTTATGTTACTACAGATTCATTTTCAGATAATTTGTTGGATTTACGTTTTTAGATACGATTATATGTTGTTTTGATGGAATTACATTTCGATATTTTTTGAGAGTGATAATTTTGTTTTGAAGAGCTTATGTATTGAGATTTGCAATTACTTTATTTTCTCATTTCGGTTACTTTTCAATCTTGCCGAATTCAGACATATGAAATCTGGTTCTACCGTTTTCGCGTATGATGCTTTATTGTTTCTTTTAAAAAATATTAGATGAATTTCAATTTGGATCATAAATCATTTCTATCCATTCAATTCTGCTGTTTTTATGACCTATGAAATGTTATTCTGAAACATAATTGATTCTCCATTTTGTTGGTTTTACATATTACTGGTTTTTTCATTTATCGATATTACAAAAATAATTCTGCTATTCTATGGCCCACCATATCAATCAGTTTTTTTCAGCTTTTTGGTACTCTGTATACCAGAATTGAACTTGGTTAAACATGTTTTACAACATTTTGCCAAAAATGGACAATTATAAACTGCCCATTAGACCAATTAATTCGTCATGTACTGAATTATAAAATTGGACAAGAGTAGGTCGTCATATATTACTCTTTGATTTGATCAATTTATTACATGATTATTTCTTCCATTATTCTTTCAGTTTTGTTTATCACGAACTATGAATAGATTCTGACAATGACTTTTGAATAACTACATAATAACCGTAAAATTGCTCAATGCGTTGGTTGATGAACTCGTCAAATTCCACTCATCTACCCAACCCAATTTGAATAAACAAGTGGCACAAGTTACTCATAAGATATTCTTTTGTGAATTAGGTATACTGCAATTTGTCCAATATCCTGTCATGACATCTAGGAATGCACCCCCAAAGTTTTTCGTGTCTATTGGGTATACATAGACATGTATATAGCGTTTAATATTAATAGAAATATACATTTTGTTGACAATAACCATACATATGTATTAATGTTAGAAATATAAGCATAAAGTTGATATCAAAAGGCAGAGTTGGAAATTTTGTTCGTACAAAGATTTTGTTCTTCCATTCAACCGTGTAGCCTTATTCTAATCAAAACAATATCAATAAATTTCAAAACAAGTTTTTTTATAAAAATAATCCAACCTTTCGCAAATTTTCCTATACAATAGGATTGTCGAACAGGAATAATTCAACAGACCCCCATACGACCGCCGAATCACGTCTATCCAACGCCTGGCAAAGTTTTCCTACAAGGATATACGCAATCTTTCTGTAACAACCTCGAACTGGCAATCGAAAACATGTGACATCTGCAGACCGGTTTCGCGATTCAACTCTCTCATCCGCGGTGGTGTGCGGGTTGAGTTCTCGCCTCATAAGCCAAAGAGCGTGAGTTCACACGTATTAAAAGGTAAGGGCTACGTCTTCCCCTAGCTCGCACAAGTCTCTGGCTTTTGAGGGTTGCACATAGGGGTGCAACTGGTTGACGGATATAACAATTTTAACAAGAACAATCAGGATCATCATCAAATTCAGATATTCGGCTCAAACGAAGTCGTGGTACTGGTCGGAATCTTTCTGTGGTTTCTATAAATGGCTCTGCTGCTCACTTTCTCAGTGGATTGTTATCTCCTCCCAGAAATACGAAGAATTTAAATTTCGAGTCTGAGTATAGCTGAGTGCGAATTTCCAATAGGACCCGACCACCGCGGGTCTTGGATTCTATTGGACGCACTCAGTCTATAAATATGAGCCACTTTGGCGTTTTCTTCAGTCTTCCGTCGGCCGCTGGCGCGGCTCGACGTAGTGCGTTGAGAATTTCTGGCTACTTTTGAAATCTGCGGCCTGGCATCGAAGTAGAGCTTTATTGGAAAAAACAAATGTCCAGAAAGAATTCGTTTTATCACAAGTCATAGGCCCTGAGTTCTTATTAGAATTCAAGAGGGCAAATATGGTTACTGCTCGAACCCGACTACCCTCGTCAAACAACAAGGGGGAGTTCGGGTCAATGGATATTTTTGCGACGATGCTTGTGCATTGGAGGACAATAGCTACCCGGTTGCTGTCCTACTGTAATCCAGGTACACGCATTTGTTGACAGGATGCCGGAGTTATCGTAGTGCCTGTTAACAAAACCGATTGGAAATCAATTACATATTGTGGCCGAGTCTGTACTGATGAGCGAGTTGAAACGCGAAACTGGTCTGCAGATGTCACACGGTTTCGATTGACTGTTGGTGGTTGTTGCAGGAAGATTGCAAAGTATATCCTTGTAGGAAAACTTTGGGGCTGTTGAATTATTTCTGTTCGACGTTTGCCGACAATTCTATTGTATAGGAGAATTTGCGAAAGGCTGTGGATTATTTTTATAATCAAATTTTGTTTTGAATTGTATTGCCTTTCGTCAAGTACTCTTAGTTCCACACGAGAAATATTTAATATTTTTCATGATGAAAATGTTAATATTGTAGTAAAACTGCACTGACTAATTTTCCTAATTTATTTAAAACACTATTTACAACGATTATTCACTAAAACATTTATTTTTCAATTTATTTCTACTATGGCTATCTATCAGCGAACTCTGGAACTGTAACTCCCTCTTCTTCTGACTGTCCCGCTTATATACTCCCAAGCAGTTTCCGTTCACGATTCTCGAATATTCAGGAGTATAGAACTTTTCGTCTAGATGGCTCTTCGAATAGTATCGAACAATCGATTATTCCAGCTTGTTCTCGGCGATGCGTACGCCAGAAGATATGCAGCTGTAGTTGAACGAGGGTGCATAATTAATAAGATCAGGGCCGGTCTCGGGGCCGGTCTCGAAATCGTTACATTGCCCCCTTCTTAAAGACGTTTCGCCCCGAAACGTCATTCTTGGAGTGTGAAGATATCTGCAAGATTCTCCATGTCTGCACCTGGACGTTCGATGGAAGTAGCACTCCACAGTCTTCATTTTGGGTCGAGGAAGATGGTTGGAGCACACCAGAATGTTGATGCCGCTGGATCTGAATATTGTCTCCAACATGCTTCTTATAACTCTCCAGTCCAGCCGATCAAGCCCACAGGCCAATTTTGGGATTGCCAGGTCTACAATATTCTGGTCCAGCATCGTGTCTCTCAATCTCGTGAGGCTCTTCCAAACATCTTCATAAGACGGCTTATCACGAGAACGCTTCTTGGTAACCAGATAGTAGATGTTTCTCTGGCCTTTCCTCAGCTGTAACACCCCTCCAACTTCCGGGTTCTGTTCTCTCAGTTCCTGGATTCGACCGAACTTCTTGGAGAAAACCACTGCAATGCCTCTGGACATTTGGAGATCTTCTGCCGCACAGTGAGCTAACGCGTAATTGGCAGGCACCTTGAAAAGATCTCGTGACTCCTCTCGGGTTACCCCATATTGAACTTTCTGTCCGTTCGAGTACAGGGACATGAACCTCTGAAACGTCATTTCGTCCTCCGGTGATCTGACGGTGCGGACTTGCTCGTGATTTCCGGCGTAAGGGGACAACCTATTGAAGTGGACTACCCTAGGTTTTCCTCGTGGTGGCTTATATATGCGGTAGACGAGGTCGTTTATCCTTTTCATGATCTTATATGGACCTTCCCACGAGTTCCGAAGTTTCGGTGATAGTCCACGGCGACGTTTAGGGTTGTATAGCCAGACAAGGTCACCTGTTTGATATCCACCAGCATCCGCCTTGATGTCGTAGGTCTCCTTCATTCTGTCGCTGGCACTCTGGATGTTCAAACGGACCCGTTCATGGATGTCGTCCATTCTCTGTCGCAGTTTGCTGACGTAGTCATCTCCCGCAGTGTCTTGCCTTGGTGGCGTCCCAAACTTCAGGTCACATGGAAGTCGCAGCTCTCGGCCCATAATAACACTTGCAGGGGTTTGGCCGGTTGACTCATGAACTGCGGAACGATACGCCATCAGGAACAGATGGAGGTACTGGTCCCAATCCTTCTGGTGGTCAGAGACTACCTTGGACAGGTGGCGGTTTATCGTCTTATTCATCCGTTCCACCATTCCATCGGACTGCGGATGTAGAGCTGTGGTCCTCGTTTTCCGGATGTTCAGCATCTGACACATCTCCTGGAACAGGTTTGACTCGAAATTCCTGCCTTGATCCGAATGCAGTTCTAACGGGACACCGAATCGACAAATCCACTCCTTCACCAAGACGTCGGCAACGGTGATGGCTTCTTGGTTGGGCAGGGCATAGGCTTCGGCCCACTTGCTGAAGTAATCCATCGCCACAAGGATGTACTTGTTCCCGTGTTCAGATTGTGGGAACGGGCCAGCGATGTCAATGGCGATCCTTTCGAATGGGCTGCCCACATTGTACTGGCGCATCGGGGCCTTAGGTCTTGTTCGAGGCCCATTACTGGCAGCGCATACAGCACATTTTCTGCACCAGTCCTTGACGTCAGCTTGACAATTGGCCCAGTAGAACCGTTGCCTAACTTTCTGGAGGGTCTTCGTCACTCCCAGATGTCCTCCGGTGACCCCATCATGGATTTCTCGGAGCACTTCCTGTCTTCTGCTCCTGGGAACTACTACCTGACGTCTTTCTTCCCCGCCATCCTCCGACTCCAACACACGCTTCAAGACTCCATTGTCTAAGGTGAAAGAGTTCCATTGGGCCCAGTAAGTTTTAACGACTGGAGAACAATTGGCTATTTCCTGCCACGACGGTCTTCGATCGCTCTTCTTCCAGCCGATGACTAAACCAAGATCTGGATCTTTCTCTTGGTCTTTCTGGATCTTGTGGTCATTCCAGTTATCATCGATCGCCGTGGTTCTGCAGAGTGTCGACTCCTTTTCCTCTGTTCGTCGACAGTGCGAACAGTCGTCTGGACATGGTCTTCGCGATAGGGCATCCGCATTCTTATGGCTGGTCCCCGCCCGATGTTCGATCTCAAAGTCGAATTCCTGGAGCCTCTCAATCCAGCGTGCCACTTGACCCTCGGGATTCTTAAACTGTAGGAGCCATTTGAGAGCTGCATGGTCAGTTCTCAGTAGGAATCTTCGTCCATACACGTACTTGTAGAAGTGCTCAACTCCCTTGACAACAGCCAACAGTTCCCGCCTGGTGACACAGTAATTCCGCTCCGGTTTACTGAGGGTCTTGCTGAAGTAACCGATGACCTTCTCTTGTCCTTCTTGGATCTGAGACAGGACAGCTCCAAGTCCCACGTTACTGGCGTCCGTGTCCAGGATGAATTTCCCGTCTGGAAGGGGGTAGCTCAGGATTGGTGCGTTGATCAAAGCTCCTTTCAACTTCCTGAATGAATCTTGGCAGTCATCTGACCACTGGAACTTTGTTTGTCCTTCCGTGAGCCTAGTCAGTGGTTTTGCGATGTTAGCAAATCCCAGCACGTATCGGCGATAGTAAGTGCACAAGCCAAGAAAACTTCGAAGCTGGTGAATGTCTTTCGGAACGGGCCATTCCTTAACAGCTTTGATCTTCTGCTCATCTACTGCCACTCCTTTCCTAGAGACAACGTGGCCGAGATAACGTACTTCTTTTTGAAACAGATGACATTTCTTGGGGCTCAGTTTCAGTCCGGAGCTTCTTAGTCGCTGAAATACCTCTTCCAAGTTTTTTATATGGTCCTCGAATGATCTGCCAACCACAATAATGTCGTCGAGATACACCAGACACGTTTTCCATGATAGTCCTTTCAAAACCGTCTCCATCAATCTTTCGAACGTGGCTGGAGCATTGCAGAGGCCGAATGGCATAACTGTAAACTGCCATAATCCGGAGCCGATGGTAAAAGCTGTCTTTTCTCGATCTTCCTGGGCCAGTTCTACCTGCCAGTATCCGCTCTTCAAATCTAAGGTCGAGAAAATCGTAGATCCAGCCAGCGTGTCTAGCGTGTCGTCTATCCTTGGGAGAGGGTAGCTGTCCTTTTTCGTCACGTTGTTTAGTTGACGGTAGTCTACGCAAAACCGTGTTGATCCATCTTTCTTCTTCACCAACACGACTGGAGAGGACCAGGGACTGTCGGATGGCTCGATGACTCCGTCTTTCTCCATGTCGCAGACTATTTTGTCAGCCTCCTCCTTTTTGGCGAGAGGAAGTCTTCTGGCTGATTGCCTGATTGGTCGGGCATTTCCAGTATCTATCTTGTGCTGAACCACCTTTGTTCTACCGCCTCTGCCTACTCCGGTATCGAAGATGTCCTGATACTTCCTGACTAGTTCTCTCAGTTTAGGCTTCTGTGCTGGCCCCATGTCCTTGGACGAGATAGCAACCAACTTCTCCAATTCTGCTGGCATGTTACTGGCTTGGCTAACAGTGCCACGTACACTCCTGATTACAGAGAAAATTGACGAGCAGTGCCCCAAAATCGTTCCCTTCTTCAAGGTCACCGGGTAATAATTGACATTCATTACCCTTACTGGCACAAATTTATCAGTACGCAACAAGGTTTTTCCTAGTGCAATTCCTCGTCCAATTTTCTCATCATGTAGCTTGGGCTCGAACATCACCACATTTCCACTGCTCGCACCTCCATCCAGGCGAGCCTCTAAAATGGTTTCAGCCCTCTCCGGTACGCTTACGTCTTCAGCCAGCAGAACTCGAACCATTTCTTCATTTCTCCCATGAAGTATCAGCTCTTCTCCGTTCACACGAAGGACGCCGTCTTTAAAATTCAGCTCGAATCCTCTGGAATTCATGATGTCCATTCCTATTATTATCTCGTCCTCAATATCCGCTACCAGAGCCCGGTGTTTCACTGTAGTGCTGCCCAAAGTCAGTTCAATTGGAAGTTCACCATACACAGTTGCCGGCTCTCCTGTTGCTGTGCGTAGCTTCCAATTCGACGATTCAATTCTTGCCGGTGTTTTGGCAAAAGTAGGTCCAAGAATTGTCCTAGTCGCACCCGTATCAAGGAGCATGGTGCGAGGCTCGTTGTTAATGAGACCGTCTACAAAGACCCCTTTGTCTTGTCTTTGAAGTACAGCGACATATGCATTATTAACTGGGGCTTGTTGGAAACGGGCTGACGAATGCTCCTTCTTGATCTTCATCGTTGATGTCGATTTTTTCAATGTTGGACATTTGCTACGCACGTGCCCAAGTTCTCTACAATTTTGGCATCGAATCAGTCTTCTCTCAGGCACAACTTCCTTCAGCACTTTTCTCATGACAGCCTCGATATTAGCGGGCTCCTGTGGCTGTGGGTCTTCCTCGATCATCCGCACCCTACTCTGGCTTTTGCAGGATTGCTTTGCTGCTTCGAATTCCAGAGCGCGTGCCAATGCATCCACGAGATGTGCGGGGCGAGCTAGTGTTAGGGCTTGCCGGGTTTCCTGGTCACGAAGTCCATCCAAAAATGCTTGGACCGCTAGTCGCTCCATTACATTTTCCGGTATAGCTGGGTACGCAAGACGAACCAAGCGTGCAATATCTGCTTCAAATTCTTGCAACGACTCGCTTGATTTCTGGCATCGATTCTTCAGCTGTGAGTGATATACGTGTTCAAGGTGGGCTTGGCCATAGCGAAGTTCCAAGTGTTTTACCAGCTGTTCATAGTCTTCCTGTTGTTGGGCGGTGAGCGTTTGTAAAATATTTGTTGCTTCGCCACGCAATGCCAGTGTCAATGCTAAAGCTTTTTCCCCAGCATTCCATCCATTTGCTTTGGCAGCAGCTTCGAATTGTCGGTGGTAGTTTGACCATGGAGTATTTCCGTCGAATTGAGGCGGTTTCAATGAGAGCTTTCCTGTTTCCGAACTGACCTTGAAATCTTTGATGTCTTTTTGAACTTCCTCCAAGTTGGTACTCAGATCCGGCATTGAATTTCTGTTGGAAATTTCAGGAATCTGCACAGAATCCATTCGCTTTTCTAGCTCACTAAATTTTTCCTTGATTTTTTTCATTTCTTCTTCCATTTCATCTTTGATTTTCTCCATCTCTGTTTCAACAGTTCCCATTCTTTCTTCCAACCGATTCGCCACACTGCAAACTTCTTCTTTCAAGCTTCTCGAATTTTCTAGAAGCTCTTCTCTCAAATTCTCCGAGTTTTCTAGAAGCTTCACTTCTAAATTTTTCGAATTTTCTTCAAGCTTTTCTTCTAGATTTTTCGAATTTTCTAGAAGTTCTTCTTTCAGGCTGACAGAATTTTCTTGAAGCTTTTCTTCTAGGTTTTTCGAATTTTGAAGAAATTTGTTTTCCAGATTCACCGAATTTTGTTGAAGTTTATCCTCCAATCTATTCGAATTTTCCAGAAATTTATCTTCCAAGTTTGTCGAAGTTTGTTGGAGTTCGTCTTTCAGAGACTTAGTAGTTTCTTCGAGTTTATTCATTATGGAACTCAAATCAATTCCAGAAACTTCGAATAAGAACGTTTCGGGGTCTTCTCCTTCTGCAATCAGTCCATCTGCAAGTCTTTTCTGGAGTACGGCCTTCTTTCCATTTGTTTCTAACTCACGCTCCTCTAACTCTTGCTTTAATTCACTAACTTTAAGGTCAACTAGGTGAACTCTTCTCGGAAACATTTTGTCTCTTATTATTTACCGAGATATCAGTCTATTATTTATTTCACACAAAAGTTTTCAGTTTATTGTCCCGCGACGCGCAAAACTGTCCACTTTGCACTCAAATGTTCAACGGGTCACTAACTGTCTATTAGCCGCGATAAATGTCTATCAGTTTTTCAACGCGACGAACACTTTTACACTTATTTATTTTAAACATCCGACTTCTGACAACAAATGTAGTAAAACTGCACTGACTAATTTTCCTAATTTATTTAAAACACTATTTACAACGATTATTCACTAAAACATTTATTTTTCAATTTATTTCTACTATGGCTATCTATCAGCGAACTCTGGAACTGTAACTCCCTCTTCTTCTGACTGTCCCGCTTATATACTCCCAAGCAGTTTCCGTTCACGATTCTCGAATATTCAGGAGTATAGAACTTTTCGTCTAGATGGCTCTTCGAATAGTATCGAACAATCGATTATTCCAGCTTGTTCTCGGCGATGCGTACGCCAGAAGATATGCAGCTGTAGTTGAACGAGGGTGCATAATTAATAAGATCAGGGCCGGTCTCGGGGCCGGTCTCGAAATCGTTACATTGCCCCCTTCTTAAAGACGTTTCGCCCCGAAGATTAAAAATTTATGAATACCTATCATTTCATTGTTTAAAATGGTCTATCTGAAGCGCAAAAAAGAAACTAGGTAGTGGGGAAAATTGATATCGGAAACTCAATATTTTAATATTTTCATTCATAAATACCTATCAATGTTAAGATTAAAACGTTGAATGTTTCTATATAAAAACTGCCCTTCCTGAATCACTCTGTATAATAGTATCGTGACTCGTCCAACATTGATACTACAATAGGCTGAATTCAAACATCTCATTATCATTTTAGAATTCAGACACACAAAAATTCGCCTTTGAAAAAATGATCTCATTCAACGAGAACCTGCTTGGATTGTATCTGGTGAAATGACGTAATACTTCTATATCTGAGTGAATTAGAAATTGAAAGTTTCATACCACACTCACTGACATTGGACATCAATAACATTGAGATGTGATGCTTTGTTGAAACTATAATTATGTGGTGTTTCATGCGTTTCAAACAAAGTAGATATATTCGAGTTTTAAACAGACCATGAATAGATATTTAGGATCAAGGCACTCGGTACTTTCAAATTTGAAAAAATTGTTGAGCAGTTGAAGAGAATTGTTTCATGCAGACAAATTTATAGAAAAATATTAATCTCTCCTATAAAAAAAAATCTGTTCCTTACAATACTCTTGTCCACACATGACTGCACAAAGAGTCAATTTCTCTACTGAATAGAAAAATTATAACGTAATTCAGTCTCAGAAGTTCCTATAGTATTCTTAACACGACGGGACCAGTCAAACAGTATTGTATTCTACAAGAGACAAATTTTTTTTCAAGTGATGACTTTACACGTATTTACTCCTTTTAACAAATTTGAAAAGTGGGAAATATCTTTTCTCCCATAAAGGTTTCGGTATAATCTGTCATCAGTAGATGTTAGTTCAAACGGAAACTATCGTAATGTTATAACAGAGAATATAAATAAAATCTCCAATGTCATTTTTAATTACTTTTATCTTAGGATTTTTTTGTGAAATACTAATAGGAATATATTTTTTAGGCAATTTATATTAGTTATCTATATTTGATTGAAGTGGCAACAGAAATGTTTCGTGTCTAGCACGTTTCAAATTACTTTGAAACATTGAAATTGTTATCTGTCAAAATATAGAAGGCTCATTTTCATATCTCGTGGTTGATTTTCCCAAGTTTCATCCAAAATTTGGTAAAATCACCTTGGTATCACTGAAGACTGTGGATACTTATAAGGGTAGAGTTTCTGTCAGAAGTAATGGTTGGGGTATAATAAGTCAACCTTGTCTGATGAAAAAAAAACACCTCACATGTTTTAAATCCGCATTCTGAGAACCGAAGATGTAATTTATTAACCTAGACAATTGAGAATTCTCCTATTGTCATTTGCATGTGTGCAGTTACCATCAAAAATAGTGAACGGTCTTCGCAAAAAAAAATGTTCTAACCATGACAAATCATTGAAGAATATGAATACTTCGGTTTTGAAATTTTTGATAGAAGTAAGGAGAATGTTCATGCAAAGTTTGCAAATTTTTGATTTCTCTAATCAATTTCGAAAACCAGGTGGATACAAATGAAAATTGAATAGGTTAATTTTTTCAAGCCGCAGTTCCTCAATAAACCACAAAAAATACTTTCACAAAATCAAACGTACTTAATTGTGATTGAATATATACCAATCAAAAAAGTTTTTTAGTTTCCGAGTCTCTATCCATTACTGTTCTGAGTTACTTTTGCAAAACCTTAATTTATAAAAAAATTCAAGAATGGAAAAGTTTGTGTTATGCAAATAAATGTTAGAATTCAATCAGAAAATTTAAATTTCATGAAAAAATTATCAACATTCTTCACGTTAATTTGCAATCAACATGTTTTATCTTTTTATTTGTACATAGTTTATAATTATTATATTTTTGTTTTTGAAATTTTAGAAATGTTATAAAAAGTTTCATGACACAAAATGGGTCTAGGTGGAATACCTGTTGAATTGTTCGGAAACGTACCTCAAGCTCTTAAAACAACTTTTGGGACCGGTTAACTTAATTTGCTGGAAATATACAGGGTAATTCACAAGGTAGGCTTGTGATGAATCTTTCATTGTATTGGATTGTTCAGATTCGTTCAGCGCTTGAAAGGGAAGATAAATTGTGTCTACTAAAAAGAGAGATCCTTTTTTTCAAGCTGAGTTTTTCAATTACATCCTCTTTAAATAGCCATGTCCTGTCCATAAAAGACATGATTTTGGGTACACTCAGATAGTGTTAATGTCCTAAATAATTGTTACTGATTTTCTTTCATTCCGTCAGGAATTTCCCACTCAGGCCCTGTCTTTGGAGCCCCTTACATATCGCCTGTTGAGTTGTCAGGAAGGAAAGAGGTCCTACAATGGAATTTCCAAAAATACAAGCCCACACATTTAACTTCTGGGGGTGTTGTGTGTGTGACTAGTGGAAAATCCTTGGCTTGGTGCCAGCCCAGTAACGGCTATTGTGGCGATTTACTAAACAATTCAAGAAGAAGAAACACTCGTTGAAAAACACACATTAAAATAGTAAATTACCATTGTTTGCTCGCTTAGAGGAGATCAGTGACGGTTGTAACGGATGTCGTTTGTAACATTCGATCAACAGCCGCCATTTATGATGGTAACTTGGCATCATGTAACACGTTTCGATATCCGACAACAATTTTTTTTAAACAACAATAAAATGAATAAATAGAAATACCTTGTCCTACATACATAAGGAACTCATTGCGAGAGTATAAGTTACTTGAAAAAGCAAAAATCGGCCCCAGTAAATAAACCACGACAAAATTTTCAATGTTAAATACCCAGTTGGGAGATTATTAGGATTATTAAGTTTCTTATGGTTTAAGTTGATCTATTTCAGAGATTTTCAGAAAAATATTGTCAAATAGGGAGTTGTTATCAACAATTTTGAATATAGTATTTCTAGGTCTCAGTGATATTTCAAATTTTGCATACGGTCTGAAATTGTAAACAACTTTTTCAAATCACTTATTTGCTATCTTCAAAAAGAGTCTTACTTTCCGCCAATTTGTTGTTGATTTTTCAAAATAACCACAATAGTTATATGACATATGTCAAAATTGATTTTTAGGTTTTTTTATATTTATATGCAGAAACGATCCCCACTGAAATGTACACTGTATATTACGAAAGTTTAATCATTAAATTTCAATTATTTTTTACGTCATACGTTCCAATGTCATTTGTTATCCCATTTTTCATGAAGGAAATGGAGGTAGAGATTAGAAAATTTGATTTACCTCATAGATATAATTCAAATCCCATATTGCTTGCGAGGTTCCTCCTACAATCAATTACGTCGAAACTAAACGGAACACTCACTATTTTTGAGTTCGACTGTACATCTGTGGGCGCCGATCCTAGACAAATCCCGACAGCATGACAATAGTTGGCCTGTGCAGATCTAGCTTATTCTCTATAGAGAAGCATTTTTTACACACTCGCATGAATCATCACCATTTTTAAACCCATCACCTTTGAATGAAATTATAAACAAATTGTGTATCGAGCGAGGTTTTCGTAATCTTAGTGTTGCGAATCAAGTTGGCCTGGCGGGAAGTTGACGCGAGATACGAGCTTTGTTGTTTTATTGTTTCAGGTGGAACAGACGAAAAAAAAAAAGAATCGAATCGATAATTTAAACGAAAATTAAATTTTTTTCTGAGTGGTGCTAAAAATTAATTGAAAGGTGTATAGTGGACGATATCGAGTGACAAATGCAATGGGAAAGAAAGCCATTCATATCAGGAGAGTTTTAAGTGAGTTTTGGTTGTAAATTGGTGTTTATCACAATAATGTAATGAATGGAACCAGATATCAACTTGACGTTGAATGTTGAAAATTATTGTTTTCAATAATAACAACAGTAATTGGACGATGTTTCAGTTGCTTAGTAGTTCAGGAAGGTTTGTGAATGTGATGGCGAAAATCGAATTTTCCGTATTACCTTTTTGTATCTCCAGACTCAATTGGTTTTTCACTTTTCTTTGCTAGGTGAATTGTTGGTCTCAATTTCGTGGAATCAATGTTCTTTATGGCTTTTGGGTTTTCGGAACTCGATTGCCTCCCTAACGAAAGCATAAAAACAACTTTAACAAAATTGAAGACTCCATAAAATTGAACTATACCTGGATCCCAACCTTAGAAAGAACGAGATGTTTACCTGGCCCCTCGAACTTAATTACACAATCAAATGTACCTGGAAACAATAATCAACTTACGATACCGGGAAACGTACCTGTGGACAAAATTACTTCATCCGTTAATGAGAAATCAGGTATATATAATCTGAGAACAAGAGTACAACTTCAGTGATAGTAGAATACTCACACTCGTAATTTTCTGAAGAAGCCTACCGCACGTGTAGGCAAAACGTCAAAACTCAAGAAAAATGGATACACGACCGAAAACCCAAAAATCATACAGAACTTGAGCGAGTGTCGTGCAAACCTTAATCATTACTTCGTGGAATCAATAGTAAAATAGATCAAAAGTGGTAAAGATGGCATCAGGGATCAAAAATGAGAAGCGATGATTTTAACAAAAACATATAACCAAGTCAAGAAAATAATTACTTCATTAAATCATTATTGAATGGAAAACTTGATTGGATTCAAAATTTACCCCAGAAAAATAATTACTTTAACTCAATATTGACATCAATATGCTCATTGTTCGAAAAATTCAATAGTCTTCTGTAGGATCCCACACTGTCCAAATACAAGAGCGCCAGTTCATTCAAATCGACGAGTTTAATCAGGAACCTAATCAGAATTTACTCAGGAAAATAATAACGTTGAATCAATATTGATAATAATATCAATTTGTCCATTTTCAAAAAATTCAATAGTCTGTTGAAGGACCCAAAACTGTTCAAATACAAGAGCGCCGTTTGATCAAAATCGACGAGTCGAATCAGGAACTTAATTGATGGATAAAATTCGGAATTTACTCCAGGATAATAATGATTTCAAATCAATGTTGACATTAATATCAATATGTTCATGGTTCAGAATTGACTCGATAAAATAATCATTTTGAATATCAATATTGACATTGATATCAATATGGTCATTGTTCAGAAAGTGTGAGAGTCCATTGAAGGACACCACACAGTTCAGACAACATCGCCATTAGAATCAAATCGGCGAATTGAATCAAGAACCTAGAGATTCAGAATCTTCCTTAGGAGAATAATTACTTTAAATGAATACTGACTTTAAAATCAATATATACATAATTACAAAAAATAAACGTGTTGGAGGATTCCACACTGTTCAAAGACAAGAGCGTCATTTGATTTAAATTGACGAGTTGAATCAGGAATCAAATTGGTTAAGATTCAGAATTTACTCTAGGAAATTATTCACTTGAAATCAAAATTGACATTAATATCAATATGTTCATGGTTGAGAATTTACTCATGAAAATAATTACTTTGAATCAATATTGACATTGATATCAATATGGTATTGTTGAAAAAACACAGTTTAGACAAGATCGATATTTGATTCGAATCGACGAATTGAATCAGAAACATTATTGGTGAAGATTCAGAATGTACTCTAGAAAAATAATCACTTTGGATCAATATTGACATTAACATCAATATGTTCATGGTTCAAAAATTCAACAGTCTGTTGATGGACCCCACACTATTTAAAGACAAGAGCGCCATTTGATTCAAATAGTCGTGACTGGTGAAATCAGGAGCTCAATTTGTTGAAAGAAAATAATGATTTTAAATCAATATTGGCTTCAATACCCTATTGAAGAACCCCACAATATTCAAAGATAAGAGCGCCATTTGATCAGCAACCAAATTGGTTAAGATTCAGAATTTACTGCAGGAATAAAATTTTTATAAATACATATCGATATTGACATTATGTTGTAGCTCTCTCTATACAACACCCTGTATGACATATGTGTACTGCGCAATATTTCCTGTCAAGATAATATATTGAGAAGTACCTAGTAGTTGGAAATATGCTTCGCTGACGTCACAATAGAAAAACTGAGATTTTGTAAAAATCTACCACCATGCATTGTGAATCACCATGTGGAATGAGTAAATATTTTTAATTGTGCATTTTCACTGAATCATTACTAAAACATGTATTGAATTTGTGAATGCAACATAAATTCAATCTATCTCGTAAATAAAAAAAAAGTTGACAGGTCGCCACTTTACACTGATTATTTTTTGACAATTCTTGCAACCAATCGAAACCATCAATTCAAAGCATTCATGTACGTTCAGACCAATCACAGCATTATTATAGTAGGCATTTTCTACCTTGAAAATTGCCGCGGGAATTTTTTGTGGTATTTTGTTTTTATTATGTGACAACTGACACTTTTGATCTGACGTCTGTCATCAGTTTGCATGAAAAGTGAAAAATTATTCGAAAACGGTTTAGTACATCATCATTCGGTCAAATTTTAAGAAAATCAACGAAAATGCATGTAAGAATACTATTTTGAGTAACGTGTCAATTTGGAAACAGTTTCAATTGATAACCTAGGGACACAGAGAAATCCAGCCAAGGACAAAACATCCATAATAATTGTATATTTCATGATGAGAACTTAAAATTCCAAACTTCATTCTGTTTATAGTGATTCATGTAAATTGTATAAATAAAAATGTTATATAAAGAATGGGTCTATGATTGGGGCATCAAAAAATAATATATGGAATACCACACGAGAGTTCGATGAAGTAGAAAATAATTCTCCAGTTTTTTTCTCAAACTTGTTGCCATTTGGCAACAAGTTTTCGAGAAATCTGTCAAATTATTTTCACTTCATTCTCACTCTCTTGTGATATTACAACTGAAAATTGGCGGAGTCCTTTATGATTCTTTGAAAATATGTCAATTTTTTGTAAGAAAATAAAAAATTACCACAAAACGTGAATTTCAATGCCTCAGGTGGTGATTATCTCCACTTGCTTAATTGTTTTAAAATAATTTAGGTTTTGATAAGGTATTCTGTGGTCCAGGCGATACTATTAACAACTTATCATTCAAAAAAGATCGTGTTAACTGGAAGAAGTTTAGCACAAACCACCCGAAATACATGTTATGCTCTTTGGTAAGCATTGTTTGAAAAATTAACAATTAATACTACTTCTAAGAGGAGGAAAGTTGTGTCATGTTCAGATGCCCAAGAAGAATTCAATAGTTCAAATAGATCAATTTGTTTTCTTCGACTGACAGAAATCCAAAATGCAATAATCATACAGTTAACATTGTTTCTAGAAAACTGATCTTCATTAAAGTTAATTGTTAATTGCAAAGAGCCAACAACGTTTATGTCTATTTCATTTATTTGTATATTAACTCCCAAAACTAGTTCAAACATGGAATTAACAGTAATCGTTGTAAACATACAAGCTGACAGTGGTGCTATTCACATTCACCAAAGTGGGTCAGATTCCAACCTTCAGATGAAACACCGAGTGAAACAGCTTGAAATCTTATTTGTGATTATATGTGTTTCATTTTATTTTGGAAATCCTGGAAATCTACGACTTAATAAACTACTTACCTGTAATGAAGATTATTGGTTCAAGTAACATATGTGAAAAGTTCATTTAAAATCAAAATCATATTACTGTCATCACTGACATTTCAAACTTTTGTAAAAAACACTCCGTTGTCTTTGAACTTCCAGCTGCTTAAAAAGTTCGAGCTTTCCACCAGGGGGGGTGGAAAAGAACTTGTTGTTTCGTATGCAGGATGATTCAGCAAACACTTTCTCAGAAGGTTTTTTCGGATTCCTTAATATCTTCTTCATGGCTACAAGCTGATGATCAAGATAAGAGTCGTATTTTATCAGTCCAATAACAGAAAGAGATCAGGTCTCCTCAACAAATTGAAAAGTACGTCATTGTTTACATTTTCTGCTTCTAAATTAAACTAAAATTACAGCTATTTTCAGTAAGTGTAGGCGTATTCAGCTTAAAAAACTGATGACCAAGTAGTTACGAAGAAATCTACTTGAAAAAAGTTGTATTTCGACTAAAATAGTGAAAAAAATATTCAGTATTTCGGCTCTCCAGAAATATGATGAAAAATGAGTTACGTCATTGTTCGTTGGAAGTATCGATATAAAACATATCGCAACACGCTTAGTCCTGTCGGTGGAAAAATTCAAATATTTCGGATCATGTATGACAATTAAACCAATACTTTTAGTATTAACAAGGCAGACTGCGATGTTATTAATTCCAAGTTATATTTTGCAATAACATGACATCACCTCAGAGGTATTTCGCTCCTTGAATTTGTTTAAAACATAAATAAGTACTGGAAATGTTGAGTTTCGGATATTTTGACGCAGCTGAAAATTACTTCTTGTTAGTGAAATAAAAACTAATTATTTTTAACTGCTATCTGAATGAAATACTGTAAACTCACTGATCGAACAAAATAAAATGGTGGAAGTCTGTTCTGAACGTTTCAGAGTTCAGTATCAAGCTGGTTAGGAAAATGAAAAGTGGTGAGACGGACTTAAATTGAAGGTACGATATTTTGTGTTGAGTTATATATTTCTCATTCTGGAAACTGATGATTGTAGAAATTTGTATGTGACCAGTTCAGAAGTGCACTCACGCTTCACAGTTCAATTTCTGTGAAAATTGAAAAATTACAAAGGCTAGTGGAAAAATGCTGAATGGTGAAAGAGAAAACTATGATATATTAAAAAGAGCAGAGAGTATACCGGAGACTAATTAAATTTTTAACATTAAACAATATTAATTGATGATTTCATCAGAAAATGTTTGGTTCTCACTGAAAATGCACCTTTTCAAATTCTGAATCAGTTTTCTTCTGTCCATATGCAAAAGATAATAAAGAATAAAAAAACTCTAATGTAAGTAAAGATAATTCTCTTGAATGTTATTTGAAATTGAAACTTCTAATTGAATCAAGAAATCGATTGTGAAGCTATAGAACAAGAAAAAAGAAATTTCACTAGTTTTTGATTTGTTTTCAGGTACCCTGTGTATTATTTCAAACAGTATACAGGGTGTCCCGAAACTATGGTGCCAAATTGAAACAGAAGATTCCTCTTGAAAAATAAATAGGACTTTCCTAATATTTCTCTTCTCAAATGTCGTCCGTTGCAAAGATACAGGGTGTTGAATATGAAAAAATAAAAGTGATTTTTATTCATAACTTCCTCAGTTCTAAAAGTTTCTGAAAAAAAATTTAAAGAATATTTGTGTTCAATAGGTGCTTCATTTCGAAAAAGAAAACACATTTTCAGTTGTTACCAGTGGCGTACTAGAAGGGCATCATGGTCCCTTTTCTCCCCTATTTTTTACACCACAGGTGAAATCAGTAAAATTATTAAGTTTTTGCCTTCCCCTTTCAATTTTGAGTAAAAAATGTACACTTACTTACCTGTTTCATTTCAGAAAAATCAACCGTTTTCAGGATAATTGCGCTTTTATGAATACAAACAACTACTAATGAAAAAAATGTTCGGCTGAAGTGAATTTTACAATCCTAATTACTGGTTAAACTTACAACTACTTATTCTACCAAAAAAAATCAATGACATTTCCACATGTATTTTTTCTTGCAGAGGTACAGGACGTTGAAACTGGAAAATAAAAAGGCAACTTTCATAGTTACAAATAAAATACAACTAAATTTGAAGGTATGCCTTTCTTCAATGGGTGCTCTATTTTTGAAAGAAATCAGTTAGATGTTATTTGGACCAGTAATTAGGATTGTAAAATTAATTTCTGCCTACCAAATTTTTCGTTACTAGTATGTTTTCATTCATAAAAATTATCTTGAAAACGGTTAGTTTTTCCGGATTCAAACAAGTATACACTTTTACTGAAAATTGAATGAGAAATGCGAAAAATATATAATTTTCCTGATTTTACCAGTGGCGTAAAAAATAGGGGAGAAAAGGGACCATGATGCCCTTCTTGTACGCCACTGGTAACAACTGAAAATATGTTTTCTTTCTCGAAATAAAGCGCCTATTGAACACAAATACTCTTTAAATTTTTTTTGAGAAATTTTCAGAACTGTGGAAGTTATGAATAAAAATTACTTTTAATTTTTCATATTCAACACCCTGTATCTCTGCAACGAACGACATTTGGGGAAAGAAATATCAGGAAAGTCCTATTTATTTTTCTAAGGGAATCTTCTGTTTCAATTTGGCACCATAGTTTCGGGACACCCTGTATATGTCCAAGCCTACGCATTCATCAAGTATTATGAGAATGAGATGTCTTCGTCTTGCGTGAATAAAATCAACAATTTCATAAATAGGTTCATTGTGAGAAAAATCTCAAGCATTTATCAAATATTGCTGCAACAAATGCTCTTTGTGTTTCGAGTAAAATGCAAAGCTATAATTAGGTGAATTCTTCCATAGTAGATACAGAGAAACTTTTGAATTATCTTGATATACATAGTGACCTATTGAAAATCCAAATAGTTGGCATTCAGGGTAATGAAAAAAAATACTTGTGTTGAAGTCTTCTTCATTTTCTTCCACAAAAGAAGCCATAATGATTTCCAAAAAACATTATTTTGTTTTAGAACCACTGAAACCAACTGTCTGTTTCATTTCAATGAGCCACTCTGGTTGTGACTTTATACTCGCAACCCTCTTTCAATTGAGAATGTTGTCTTCAAAACATATTTTTTGCATTATAAAAAAGGATAGTGTGATAACTCTTGAGTTTTGAAAATTATTGTGAAAAATTTATACGTATTGTTTCAAGCCAATCAGATGCCTTGATTTTGACAGGTTGCTATGACGACAACCTGAATTATCCAAGAATTTTTCGGTCACGTGACCTAGCTGCCAAATTAGCGAGTGATAATTTCCCTGAATTGACAGCTGTCATGTGCAGATACCAGAATAACAGAAGCGTAGATTATTTTCGACAAATATTTATTTTCAATAAAAAAATGAGTACTTACATGTTATTTTTTAATAATGACAATTGATATCAATTATTGATTGCAAGTGCTTTTTAAAATAATTTTCAACTTTTTCTTTTTTTGTCAATGGCGAATAAAGGTACAATCTATTAATTGGCAATATTTTTGTTATTACAAACAATGTTACCACCAGGCTGTACTGTAGGTAGTTGTTTTTTGTAAGGAAGAATTCTTTATTTGGGTGTTATTATGGTTGTTAACAATGGAATTATCGCTTTTCATAGCTTCAATTATATTTTGTTGATGTACAGCCTCCATTTGAAGATAAGATTTTATGGAATTTGTACTGCTGTGACCAGTAATCTAATGCTGGTCTTCTTGCACTCCATTTTTAGCCAAACTTGATATTACCGTGGCTCTTGCACAATGATTTGTTACTTTGACCCTATTTTTTAATGAAAATAGTATTTAGTCACAATGGAGTTGCATTTTTGTTTTGTCAATATGCAATCGGTAGGTTATAACTATTCATTAAGAGTATGGTCCGTATATGGCCGAAATTTTCAGCTCGGTAAATAGAGGTTTTTAAGTTTTTAGGCACCCAGCTCCACATATACGTACTTACCACTTGCCACTTGTCGTTAGTCAACATTTTGAGTATTTTGAAATAAAATTGTTGATAATATTTCCCTTCCGTCAGAAAACAATTAACTTTAATGCTTCCAAATCCATAAACATTTTGCAAAATAAACTCCTACTAAATCGTCAAAAATTGTATTGTTCTTCTGAAATAATTTTTGGTATGAAATTTCCGCACCAAATCTCCCGCGAGCTTGAATTATTCTCCGTAAATTTTTTCTCCGTTGCGAATTCTTTGAAGAAAATTTCCCTCGGCTGGATTCTGGAGAAAATTTAAAAAAATTCTCACTTCGAAAAAATTGCCGGAAATTATTCAAGCTTTAGTGAGATTATAAGTGGTAATTATTGCTGATTTGTTGGCTATTTGATACTTCTAGATTGATATCATTGGTGAAACATTTCATCAAAATTTTTCGTTTCACATTATAAGTGAAGAAAAAATCAAAACTTTTTGAATGAAAATATTTCCGAAAAAAAAAATATCTACACTGAAAATGTTCCTTTTGGCAGAAACAAATGAAAATTATACGAAAAAGTTTGAAGTTAGGGCAGAGTATTAGAGAGCACATAATTGATGAATAAATACTTTCAATTAAAAAAAAAAAGGTTCCAAAATTGAAGATAAATATGGGCCATCAACTTTCATAAAAATCATAAACCATCAATATGCCAACACACTTGAAAATCACCGTAAAGACAATGTATATAAGTATAATATTCAAACTGATAGTAAAATTAAGGGTATACGTTTACTTTTATATCAAGAAATAATTGACGTGCATTTCAACCAAAATTAAAATAATGAATTTACAACAAAAATCTGGATTCTATACAAGACGCCACTAATGTAGTTGATAAAAATCATCTTCTATGATCCTGAGACATATTGAACTGACCCACAAAGACATTATTACTAATAACATTACCATAAATATCCATTCACGGTCGTATAGTATTTTAGGCCTACCTGGAGGCAATACAAGCATGTTTCCTAAAAAAAATATATGATATATTGTTTAAAAAAAATGTTTTTCCGTTAACTAGCTGTCATTCCCCTACGAACGACAGCTCTCAGAAGTCGAAACTTGTGCGAGCCAAGTATTAACGAGGTTTTACCTTTTTACGTGCGATTCCTAGCACGAGACCAGTGACCATGCTGGGAATCGAACCCACGCCCCTCTGATTCATAGGCAGGCGCTCTACCATCATGACCACTGCGGCCCAAAACCAAAATTAAAAATACCTTTATTCAAGTGTTCAATAAAACTATCAACAAGTCATGCTATAACAGTAAACATAAATTCCTTCTCAACAGATTCATTCACATTGTTTTCGTTAATGAGAGATCTCATGTTACAGAAAGTAACTGATAACCCAGACAGAACATAAAATGTAACAAATGTAAGAGTTTCCGCTTTGAATAGAAACACGAGTTTCTCTATGCGATTTATTAAAAAGCACATAGTAATTCATGTAGAAGCTTTACAAATGAATCTAACAGAAGTAATTCTACGGTCGTAAGGGGCATTAGTTGTTTTCTACTAGAGACTATCCGCTATCCCGTATTTGTAATTTTACATGTTATAAAATGTTTCGTCAAGCAATGACCGCTTTTTAAGTATGTATGGTTTCCTTTGATTGGAGGAAATGTACATCACGAATTCTTTTATCGCGACCGCATAGGTACTTCCGGTTTACTTCTGTCTGAAGTCATTGCATAATACAGTGATCGGAAGCTACCGTTAAAGTGTAGAAGCGGAATTTAAAGACAACTTCATTTGAATACAGTCCTACCTTATTTGTTTTGTGAAACTAATGTTCTGTTTTTATAATTCCTAACATGTAAGTTATGATTATATGTTGATAAATAATTTTCATTCGAACGAACTCTCAATTAGTGAATTAAATAAGATTGAATTTTCATTCCTGAAAGGAATGACAAAAGAAAATCAGAACACAGACATAATTCAAAAGATCCCATGGTGTTTGCCAATAGAGTAAATATATTGAATTCCTGAAAAATTCTATCTATTTTTAACGAACTCATTTGATTGCAAGCGTTAACTATTTTGTGTATCCTTTTGATAAGACTGGTGTATCCGATTATATTGAGGGTTATACCGGGTGGCAATAAAAACCGTACCAGGCTGATGGTCTCGTGTTTATGAACTGATTGTTTTTTTTTTGAACATACGTAACTACAAGATGAAATTTTCAAGATACTGGCGTAAATCGTTGAATGGACCTTTCCACGGAATATGAGAAAACACTGTAATTAGAAAGTACGCTAATATCACTTGGGAAAAAAAAGCGTTTCGTGGCGTCACGTTCTTCAAAATTAAACTTGGCAACGTCGTATAAGTTGTACACCATGGAATCTCACATTATCATTACATCTGGATTGTGTTCTACGATAGTTGTCATTTGATACCAGATTGATTTGTTCCACGGAGCAGATGAATAACAATTGTTTTTCTATGTTCA
Organism: Chrysolina americana; assembly: GCA_958502065.1. Lineage (NCBI taxonomy): Eukaryota > Metazoa > Arthropoda > Insecta > Coleoptera > Chrysomelidae > Chrysolina > Chrysolina americana. The sequence continues at coordinate 12,800,787 of OY293412.1, forward strand.
ACTCATTTGCTTACCTTATCTGATACAAGATAGATGCTAGTAGATCAAATCTGTATGCGACTCTTGAATATTTAATTTTCTGAGGTTAATGCGGTTTTCAAATTCAAAGTTCTGTTGTTTGTGTTAAGTAATTTCTGTATTCCCTATAACTGAAAATTTGAAAATGTCTAAAAAGTGCTTTGTACCCGGTTATCTGAACACCAGTAAACAACAACTCTTGTCCATAAGAACTGTTATTATAATTTGCGGTGTTGCCAACAATAGTTCTTCATCAGGTTCGTTTGGAAAATTTGAAACTTTGAAATTATATGAAAAATGACATTTACGTAAAATTTTTTGATGTGACAAAGTTTCAATTATTTCTCGATGGCTTATAATCATTCAGTAGCTATATTTTATGGGAGATATTCCCTATTTCGGAACGTGGATTATGGTGGGGATGATTCCGATGAACGTGACGTCAGAGGCACACTTTGAAATGTGATATTTTTCTTAAATAAAAAAAGTAGAGTGGCACTCATAAATAGACATTTTAGACTATTGACAATCGATAGAAACGAGTTTTCAATTCATTTTTTGTAAATGTAATGGTCCATTGGCCACTTTTCAATGGCAATTCTTATCCACGTTGCCAAATTATTAGTTATTGCCCCGTAAGTATACAATATAATGACAGGCCCAGGTAGCCGAATGGTAAGAGTCAATGTTTTTCAATCACTTTGTCTGCCGGTCGAGGGTTCAAAGCCCAGCAATTTCAGTGTATTTTTTTGATGGCCTGAGAAAGTGCTAGGAATGACAAGTTGAAATGTAAGACCTCGTTAATCCTTGGCTCGCACCCAGTTCCGACCTTTGAGGACTGTCGTTCGTAGGGGAACGACAGCAAACAAACAAACAATTTCAAACAAAAAATTAAACAAAAAACAACAACAATGTTTTTTTTATGTGAAGTTCTAAGTTAAAGAAAACTCTATTCCTTCATAGTTAAATTTTCATCAATTCATTTTGACATCTTCAGTATGATATATGAAAAGAAGAAGTTTCAAATTTGTGAACAAATTACTCTTAGTAATCATGAAACAACCACTGCAGTATGTCTAGGTAGCAGATAAAAGCATAAGAATACAATATGGTGTTTACTCAGACAATGAAATAATCTAAGAATGTAGGTTATTGAAACTAGTACAAGCAATTCAGGATTCAAGTGAATATAGTCGTTAGGATGGAATGAAAAGGTTATTTGAATTTTTGTGCAAATGATAAAAGCGATAATAGAGTGTTGTGGAATAGATTCCATAACCTGAATATTCAAAATAGGAAAGCTTCAGCTACCTTACCAAAATGTCTCGATAATCCGAATAGAATCAATCAACATTTCTTACAATTCTAACGGATTAAAATTGGTTGACGTATCATATAACTACGATAGAAAATGTCATTTTGTTGAACTATTCCAATACTCCACTGTATCTATTGAAGAAATGTATAAATAGGCATCCAGAAGAAGTGAAAACATTGGCTACCGTTCAGACATTATCAATCTAGAAACATTCTAAATTGTTGTCCGATGCTATAACCACTACTAACAATTATTATAAATTACTGTCCACTGGAAGGTGTTTTTCCTAATAGTTGGAAAATATCTTGAATAATTCGATTTTTTAAAATAAAGTTATATATTGAGTTACAATGAGCTCCGTCCAATGCGTATACTACGTTTCCAAAAAGGTACTCAAAACAATTATGAAACATTCAAAAAGACTCCATCACGAAAAATATTTAATTTTGCCACATGAAAAATCAGAATTTAGGTCAGTATACAGTTGTCCAACGGCATTGCTACATAAAACAGATACTATCAGAGCCGCAGATTCAGGAAGAACCACAGTTATCATTATTTTAAATCACTCTAAAGCATTCGACAATATAAGCCATCAGTTATTGTTTTCCCTTCGGAACTTTTCAGGTTTTTCGAAAGATGCTATAAAAGTCATGAACAGTTATTGACAGAACAGAATTCCACAATTAGAAACATCTATTGGCTTATCAGGAAAAGAAAAATATTACTTGTGGCGTGCCTCAAGGATCCATCCTTGGACCATTGCTTTTCAGCATATACACAAATATTTTTACATGAAGTTCGATGATTGTAAAGCTCATATCGATGCTGACAACACACATTTGTATCACTCATTTTCTTCCAGGGAATGGGTAACAGCCCAGAAAGTTATAAACAATGATTTGAACCAGTTTTGTCATATCTGTCTGGTATGCACAATTTGAAAATAAACACTCCCAAATCACATATGATGCTTTTTGGTAAAGACAAAATATACATGGAACTTGTTAAGTCAGTAGGAATTCAAGGAAAAGTTTATTATTTTACAAATGTTGTTCGGAATTTACGTTTAATTCTGTACACAGAACTTCGATTCAAGAAGCATATTAGTAGTTATCTCAAAATAGATTACTGCTCTTTGAAAATGCCTCCCAATGTCACTTGTACACACAATCACTCAAAATATTGTTGTTCTGAGTCATTTCAGTTTCTGCGATGTTCTTTATGGTTCATGCTTAGATCAATGTGATATCCGACCCATAACAAAATAAATGATAAGAATCTCAATTCTCCCACAACTTACCTATTGGAGAATTTTCCCCACTGCGAAAAAAAGTTTATCATGTAAACGATGAATCAAAGGTATTCATTGACTTTTACTTGTTGTGAACACTGAAGTTAGAGTCCATGTGGCTTTCTTACTTATAGGCCTTCGATACTAGCGCAATATAGCCTAGGAATATTTTTTGTGATTAGATTTGAAAGAGAAATCATCGATACAGCTGAATTTATACACTGCTCAGAAAAACTCACCGTACACTTTAGAAATGCACTAGTTGTTAGAAAATAACTGTTAGATACAACTCTTTACTAAACTAGTAAAACTCAACCTGACTGCTTCATGCTTCTTGTGCTTTTTTGTCATAACATGGTGGTAATCGAGAGATACAACTAAAATATACTAATCATCAACAACAGGGGAAGATATTTTGGAGGGATTCGCTACAGCACCTCACGAACGACACATCTATCTGCCGTATTTCTGTGGTACATCAATTGTCAATCGTAAGTTGCGATCTCAAAAACAATGGACCTACTACCTATACCGTATTACAACCGCATACCACCAGCATTGCACATGTGAATACAATGATTCAATTATCCTAATATTTCGGTTATGGAATAAGGCAATGTAACAGAAAACCAAATACCAATCTTTGTAGATTTGGATTGGCCTCTCAGATCAAGAAGTAAACCCTACTTCTTGATCTGAGATTGGCCTCCTATAATAAACTGATATCTTGAAGATAAATATTTTAACGATTTTTAACGTGATCAGTTTAAGAACCTACCCAAAATATATAGGGTCTTTCACGACAAGCCATCGATAGGAATATATGGAGAACCAATGAAAATTTTAAATTCAATACTAGTGGGTTTTACAATATGGCCATTTCAAATCGAATATTTTCAACTTTCTTATTTCAAATGGAACACGCTGTAATTCATTACATTTTTGAATTTCCCAGCAGATGCCCCACTTTGTGTAACGATGCCAATATCCAAATTTGTTAGTTTCGAGATATTAATTCTTTCTGAAAAATTGGACAGTTAATCACTACTCCGAAAAAATCATGAGTCATAGACAGTAACAGTTGAAAATGTGAAATTTATGAATTTGTCAAAAATAATTCATAGGGTGGTCAAAATTTCTACCTGAAACATAACATCGAGAAAACTGATGAAACACGACTTCTTCAAATGGGAACTATAAATTATTCTTATTATTTTTGTTTACAATGGACAGAAATTATCAAATTCATGAAGAATATCCCATATTTAAAATACATCCCAGGCACGATATATCCGATAATGGTAGCTTACTCACTCGTTTGGCAAAAAGGTGGAAATAAATGAACAAAATAATGCAATCTAGTCCTCAGCAATGCACACTTCATTTATAGCAGGGGAGCCCCAACGGGGATTTCGGGATTTACTGAAGCGCGGCAGATTAATATATAGGGGGATACCTGTACCCGGTTAAGTACCTTCACCAAATATGAACCTCATGAATAAGGCCGCGCGTTCAGGATAAAAGATCAGATGAGTAAAAAAAAATGATCATCAGAAATTCTCGAGCGCGTCAGATTGAGGTAGGGTGAGATAATTACATGCTAAAAAGTGTATATTCTACTAATCTGACAATTTGAGAGTGACGTAAAGAAAGGGGAGGGCTACAAAGTTGTACAAAAAAACTCGACATTCTTGAGCGTGTCTAATTTTTTTTTATTTTGGAAATAATTCAAGGATAATGAAGAATATATAATCTGACGATTTCCACAAGCCGAAATAACAAAAATTAGTCGATAAAGTCTAATGCGTGCAGCTGCGTAATGCCTATATTCCCCTCTCCGCGTTAGTATTTCTCCCTCACTCTTTCTCTATCTATTTGACTTGGCCAAACTTAGATTTTGAATATAATTTGAAGCGATTTGTATCGGTAGATTTTGAGAAATCTCAAAAAAACTGCGATTTTTTTTTTCTTATGTGTTTTTTTGGATTAACTTTTAAACAGCTTTATTGATCGATTTCAAAAACTAATCAGCTCTTAATATCAAAAAACCACGTCCGGTCAGAATCGGTTGATTCGTTCGTGAGTTATCGTTGTCGAAAGAAAACCCCTAAAAAAGTGTTATGTCGGAATCACTCTGAAAATTCTAGTTGGATCAATTCAAACTTGAAGATTCTTCATGGAGCTTTAAAAACTGCATTTAAATCTGCCAACCGCGTGAAAATCGGTTCATTTATTCAAAAGTTATTGCGGTTTGAAATTTCAAAAAATTGTATAAACTTCATCAGCTCAAAGAGCTCAAAAACAAAATAAGTGAAATGTTGAGCACTTAGGTATGGAGTTAGCAGGAAGTTGCAGAGATGGCGTTCAGGGTCAACAGTTTTCCTATTTTTTTTGTCAGATAAGGCAAATCCCTCTAGATAATCGTCAGCTTAGGAGACAGCACATCTAGGACATAAAGATGAACCATATATGAGGCTATGAGCGCAATAACCGACTAACCCCAATATTAATATATGGCAGAAAATAGGTTTGAAAAAAGGGTGAAGTTCCGTTAATTCATAATATCCTCATTTTGAATAATTTCTGTTCAACTCAACTCAAGCGTATTGAGAATCACTTAACATTTCAATGTTTTTTTCAAAATATAAGCTGGAAGCTCATTTTCAATTTTTATAATATTACCGTTTGGGAAGAGAAGTGGAAGCTCCATTATTTCCTTGGAAGCAGATTTCTTTTACTAAGGTCAACTGTTTCGAAAAAAACGTCTTCGTTGTTGGAATACTTATATTGAATGGAGTATGGAAAGCCTTTTGTAAATCTCAACCATTGGATTCTAAGCCACTCCACCTTCATTTTGGCTTCTGATACTTTTCTGATATGTTCATCTCAAGTATTTTGATAGAAAAAAAATCAGCCCTTCTTATTTCTATCACTGTGAAAGGATTTGTCATTCTGGCATGTTTTACGACTTCATGCCAAATAAAATACAAAGTAAACCACAATAAAGTTGAAGTGTCAATTATTACAGTGATGAATTAACATCTGTATTTTAGCAGCACAGTCCACTTTGCTTCTAGGAATTCACACCTGTTATGAAAATCCAAAATCCAGTACTGTTACGGGAAGAAAACGGTTGGTTGGTCCATTTACGAGTTAATGAATTTTGACATGGCGATTGAGATTCTGTAGAAAAACCATTTGTTGAATTATTGTGGGTTAGTCCGTTATTGCACTCATAGCCTCATATATCTTAATCTGACGCGCTTGAGTATTTCAAAATTGCGTTTTTTTTTATATTATAATAATGGCCGCGAGTTTGCGTCACATCGACATCGTCTTAACACCCCCTAAGAAAATCTGACGCGCTCGATAAATTTTTTTTTTCTCATTTTCTACCCTTACCTACGACCACCCCATCATGCAAACGGGTGATGCTCTCAATATCTGACGCGCTCGAGTATGTCCATGCAACAGTTTTTTTTTACAAATTTGAAAATCTATAGCCGTTTCCCCCACCGATGAAAAGGTATACATTACATACATTTTTTTTGTTCTTATCATCTAAGCTTTGCAACCCAATAGGTCTCTATGACGCTCGAGTGAATCCACATTTAGCATCCTGGGCTCCCCTACTATTAGGATTAATATTGACATTATTTACAAAAAGGATATGAAACTTTAATGGCTTCTTAATGTTACATGCGAGCGCTTTCGATAGCTGTCTGTGCTATCATCTTCATGGCTCTACTGGATTAAATATTCATAAGTATCCCAGAGGGTGCTTATTTCTGTAAGAAATTGTGAACACAAGTGTTTGAATAACTGCTCCCTCATATATAAAGACAGAATCCTAAAGATCGGTTTTTCGGTAATTTAGGTTATGAAAGTATGCAATTCAGTATGGTAACTTCATTCCACTTCTGAAAAATTATAGAAATATTGGGGCTTATTGAATCACTGTATCAACAAAAACACATCCATCTCAACACTGTTTTTATTTTATTCTTGGCTGCCTGCAAATCAGCTTTTTTTATTCCTCACCTGATTGTTGGCTCATGTAGAATTTGTTTGTAAAATTTTTCAGGAATACGTCAAATTCAGATAAACTATGAAAATACTTGTAATTCAAAACACCACGGTTAAAAATTATTCATCCAATTGTTACTTCTGTTATCAGTATTTATGTATTTCTGACTCAAACTGCTGGAAATTATGTATTTATTTATATATAATTCAGTGATGAGACTCTCTGCCTAGGTGGTATACGCCTTGTTCAGGTCGAACAGGTAAAGGTACTGGATTTTCTTGAGAACTGTGACCTTGAATATATCTGCGCGTCGCTTACAGGCAACAACTCATACAATTATTGAAATGGAAACCGAAAAAATGGACTCAACTACTTCACTATAATAGCCTAGACTGCCGAAACGTAAATTTGTTCTCTGCGACGGTATGAATCATAGCTCTTAAGAAAATCCACTATCTCTACTGTATTTGTTTTATGTAAATGGTTTTTTGATCTGATACACTGCAGTCAAACTGCCCCTCAGATCAATTGGAGTACTTCCCAGATTCAATATATGCTAAAACCCTTAGAAGTGATCGAACGATAACTATGAGGCCTGGGTCCCTGAGGTCACAAGGGAAAAGTATGACTCTGTTCAAATAATTTGGTTTCGCTGTCAATTCCCGATTGCATTAATGATATGGATCAACAGAACCAGGGTCTATCTAAAAAAACGCTTGAATTAAATCAAATCCAATCCATTCAGATTAGGTTCGTCACGGTTCGTCAAGTCTCCTTATTACTTTTATCATTACTTTGACGAGTCTATTAGAGCCAATAGGAAAGAGAGTGACGTAAATGTAAGCAGGTTAAGATAATCATTTTTCGTCTAGAAGTTAGACACCAAATTCATTCACAACAAATCCTAGTCACAATTCCTGAAAAAATTCAACTACACACAAAAATGATCCGGATAAACATATATCAACAACATGTGGTGTATGTATGAGTTAATTCTTGAATATTCGATGATTATTTTTTGTGAAACTCAATCACTACTTACTGTTGGCTTGATGATACTGCATGTCACTGGTTGTTTCGGATTTTAGTTGAGAACCAGCTTTGATGGATGCTTAGATATCAATTCTAGTGATTTTGTTTCTTCAAATATTCCTCTTTGGTGCTGCGCCACCAAAAATCAATCAGAACGATTTGAGTGCTATGGCAAATTGTCTCTCATCAGCACAGGGTGCGTACACTTATGCGAAGTATTACTCTCATAACCATAGAAGGTCCTTCAGTATTGTGTCTTCTTAAAAAATGTGACTGTAGATGAATCGAGACTATTATTGAACTGAATATCATGGTGTAGGGAATATAAATATCCTTGTGATACAAGGTCTTTAATTTTATAAAAGGAAAAATTCCAATAAGAGAATTATTATATTTTTCAAGGGCTCAGTTGAAATGAATTGGAAGGGAAACGGTTGCTGTTTATCTTTTCAGGATCAAATCCAATTTGTTTTCATATATTTGACATACCAAGTACCATGCTAACTAGATAATCCACTAATCAATTCTACATCAGCCAACTAGATGTTAACAGACGAATCCCAAACCATTCATATTCATAACAATTTCATCTTTCCAGGTGAGGACACAGTCTTGGGTGACCAAACCTACAGATACCTCACTGCGGATGAAATGAAGTCCCTAGGTGACGATTCCCTACCCATAGATGTCACTAGAGACGAAAGGATCGACTCCAACAGAATGGTTTCCAGTGAAGACAGCAACATCCTCCCACCTCAGCACATCGAGGATAGTATCAGTCCTGAGCATGTAACCCAGAACTACGTGGAATATATCAAGAAATATGCGTCAGATAACATCGATATTGCACGACATCCAATCAATATAGGGTGAGTCAGATTTTTTTTAAGTAGCGAAGTTAAAAGGAAGACTTTAAATTTTTTGTAAAGATTTCAGAAAAAACCTCTGGGTAATTTTGGGACATTGTATTTCTGAATAATATTCTTCCTTATAATCTTCTACGTTGTTTTGATTTTACCAATGATTTTGAGTGTTTACTAATACTAGTTTTCCTCCCTGTGATGCTTCAGGAAGCTTCATTGGAAAAAGTAAGTTACTCTGGCTTTTCATGCAATATTGCATGTCGAGTGAAATCTGTTCATTATTTCTTCACAATCATCGGTGTGATGAATGTTGTTCTTAAGAGCTGAAGTCAACAAATTTTCCATTCAGTGGTGGTTTCTGCTTCGATATCGATACCTATTATACTCGGAAAATCATTTTACAAAAGTTAGGAAAACAAAGAAAACGGAGATACATTTTTAGCTTCAATGAAGTTTCATTATCATCATCGATACGTATGTTTCTGGATAGAAACAAATTTATATGAACTTGTATTTTTTTTTGCAAATAATTAATTTCTTAATTTGAACTACATTTATCAATTAACAAAAGTTTGTTTTTCAAATACTTTTTTCTCATATGGAGAAGACTGGTTTGAAATAATTCATACACGTACACGTTTTCCATATATCAATTTTTTGAAAGAAAGTTATAGATCATTAATTAAAAAAATGTTAATTTATGGACGGGGTGGGGTTCGTCTTTTTCGTTCACGACGAAACTTGTTCAATCAAATGCTAAAAGACAATATTCAGTCCGTATTCCTGATTTTTTTCATTCAAAAATTACTCGTTTCCATGAACCAGCTGCACTTCATATCTTAAAGGATTTTTTTACGAGCTTGGGTACTACTTTCCCCTTTTTGGGTAAATGGACAAGTACACTTGGTATTGAAAAATAACCACAATTAGATCCCGTCACAAAAAAAATACGAAGATGAGTACCACTACTTTTTAATCACGAAATTAACAAAATACGAAAAAGGAAGAATATTCTGTAAAAAATGTAACCGTAGCACATCAGATAATATGGAAAATATTTAGAAGAGAAAAAAATTTGAATATTGAAGTAGTTATTCACTTTTGAACACCAGAGAAAACGTGTACGAAAGGAGGACTAAAGTCAGGACGAAAAGATCGAGACTGGTGAATAAATTGATCAAGACAATGATGAACTGAAAAATATCCGTCAATAATAATAGCAATTAATATTCTCTCGGTAAAAACAACGTACCACCATGGAAACAAAAGGACAATGGTATATAGTTGGGTAGAAGGGTAGACAACGAAGAGCTGTAGCTCCAAGAGAAACAAACTGATGAAGACTTACCACCGAAGAAACATGAACGTCTCCTGCAGAGAATTTTAGAAATACCAAACAATTTGATGAAAACTTCACATAAGAGACACGCTCGGTTTAATATACAGGATGAACTATGGCCAATTAATGGAAAAAAGTGTTGTGGTAGTTAATTATCAGAGCAGGCATTGATGATTTATAGTAGTCTTTTTCGCTCACATCCGAAAGAGCGCCTACGATCTTCGAGTGCAAAAATCAATTATAGTCGATGTTCAATTGTCTCCCTTGCTTGCACAAGCTCTACATATGAGGGTTTATTTTCAGAAAACCAGGGTGATTCATAAAAAAATTCTGTTTCCCGAGTTCATGCACAGTATCATAATGACCCTTGATTACAATTTCTGCCAAAACCAATTAATACAGTTCATATTTCTAAGAACGAATGCTATGAGATAATTTACAGATTTCATTATGACGAATTAAACACGCTTTTAAAATATATAGTTTCTCGCTAGCGTGCACTTTCATTTTCAGTATTCATGATCAAAATATGTAGACTGAGATTGAGTCATCGTTATAATTCACTACGAACACGAGGTTTTCTGATATTCAATGCTTTTTTTACTTTTCACGTTTCTTCATAATACGTCACTATTAAGTTTTGGAAAGAAATATTTGGCAAACATCACGTCACTGGTTACCACTTGAAAACAATTCTAGCAATTATTCCTGGCAGTCTTAATTTATATTCGCTCAAATCAAATCTTACAGCCCAACAGTATATTTTATCAATTGCTATGAAAGATTATACAGAGGAAATCTAATTTCCTGGCGTCGGTGGTGATTTGGAAGTGATAAAAACGTTATTGGAGCTCTGCCACCTTTGTATTCTACCAAGGCATTTCATCGGATATACCATATCAACAACTATATAATTGAATTTCTGGGCATTTGGAAAGGTCAAGCTCTAGACCGATGTGAAGTTAGCAGCCAAATGTAGCAGCCACATTTTTCGAACATTCCCGATTGATCAGTGGCGTGATTCCTTCTTTTTTTCGGGTACCGAAATTGTAATTAAATCAGGATTTCATGAAATAAAACAACTGGTGGAAAGCGACAGATAAGCATAAAATTAGAATGTTGCGGGTGTGAAATTATAAAAATTGAAATGTATTCATGCCCCGATGGCCGAATGCACGGATAAAAATATACTGACAACATCAAATTATGTACAGATGTAATCTATTACATGTAGAACCTGAAAGTATCAACAAAATTCTCTGCCAAGGCTGAATACAGGGTGGAACTTGAAAATTTTGAAAAAACTTTGACTTTCTCGAAAACTAAACATACTGTCAAGATCAAATGAAGTACAGGTGTAATCCGTTATAAGAAGAGCTGAAAGTATCAACGAAATTCTCTGCCAGAGGTGAATACAGGGTGAAACTTGGAATTTTTTAATAAAAGTTATTTTTTCGAAAACCACACATACTGACAATTTCAAATTATGTACAGGTGTAGTCCATTACAAATAGAGCCTGAAAGTATCAACGAAATTCTCTTCCAAGTTTCACCCTGTATTCAGCTTTGGCAATTCCGCATATATGATCACAGGAACTTTTCTTCTTAAAATTACCTAATGAATCATCCCCTGCAGTTAGGAAACACTCTGAATACATGGCTATTCTAATTCAAGTCTATTCATTGGGATTTTGGTAACGGTAAAATATAGAGGGGTAGTTAAATGTGGGCAAACTTGCGTAACTCCGAGGTCGATTACGTGAAACAAAATATCCCATCTAGCTTTTTTAGCTCTGGAGTTATACAGGAAAATTCAAAATTTTCGAAATTCTTCCTTCGCCTTTATTGCGAATTATTTTCAAAACTTATAGCTATAGGCGAATAAAAATTATAAAAAAAGTGTCGTACGAATTGGGCCACCCTCAACTTTTGAATTTCATATACCGACCTGTATTTCTTCTTGTATTTTTTCAAATGCCTAAATACAACCACTTTAAAAAATCAAGTTCATGAAACAGTAGGTACAGAAATTTTGCTTATACTATTCCTCATTTTTATGACTCATTACCAAATGAAATAAAAAGAATCAGATCACTTTTTATCTTAAAAAAAAACAAAGAATGGCTAAGAAATAAAGAAAGACACATTTTCCACAATTTTTGTTTACAAAATAGAAATGACAAACTGTCCATATTTGTTTAATCATTCTTATATATTATTATTATGTAAATAACTTCATTTTCTTATTTTATTTCAATTGTTACAAGTGAAACTTCGTAAGGCTACTGATTTGTTACTGCAACAACATATAATTGATTTTATAATGTATTCTACATATTATTGCAAATAAACTCATTATTATTATTATTATATTAATGTTGATATAATGAACTATAACGAGTGAAATTTCACCAGTTTTTGAATTCCATAATAGCCGTAATTGAAAAGAAGTGAATAACAAGTTGACATTTTTAAATTAGGTACAGTTGTGGCAGTACAGGTCCATCTTCGAAAATAAAAAGGTGGGGTGGCCAAAGTTGTACCAAAAGAAGGTACTTTGTATATCATTCATTCACATATTTGGGTGGTCTACAAAAAATTGCTGTGGAGAAGTAACAAAATTTCTGAAAAATCTTTACAAAATAAAAAGTTTTGGCAGATGAAAAATTAGAAATTTTCGATACTTCCTGTATAACTACGGAACTAAAGAAGCCATATCAGATTTTTTTGTTTCGCGTAATTATCTTTTCAACTACCCTTCTAGATGTTACCGTTACCAAACTCCGAATACATAGACTCGAAGTTAAATAGCTCTGTATACATATTATTTTTACAGATTTTTAGTAATGCATTATAATTATTACGTATATTACAATACGTAATTATAAAAGTCTTATATCGCAGTAAAAGCATACCTTATCATTACTTAAATGGTTATTACACCAAAAGTGTTGAATAACTACTATCAAAAGGACTTACTGAAATGTTCCTATCGCGCAAAGCTGAATGTCATATAGGGTGAACAGAAAATCCCGATAAGTATTTATTGTGTACAACGTTCTTTAAAACTTTTATAATAACGTAGATATATAGCAGATCGGAATCCCTACTGAAGTTTTACTTGTTTGACATCATGAAAGTCTAGTCTTACTTGAATTAACGATATTTTCACTTAATCGGGTAATTATAAATTCATACACTTTTTGCAATATTTATCATCACCTAGCATTAGTCTCACATTATATATCAATTTCAGACAATAATTTTTTTTGAATGATTTGTCAACTATCCATGCAGAATAAAAAATTAAATAAAAATATACAAAACGTCACCAAAAATTTATTTTCTTACTAAGTTCAAATTTTTCAAAATGTCTTTTGTGACACAACCAAATATTTTACTATGATGCAATTTCATTTCAAAATAATATTCGTCCCACCCTGTATATAAGAATATTTTTCAGTGAAAGCCAGTCGAAAATACATTAGCTAATAAACCATAGATAAACGAAACGAATAATTCCGACATATGTACAAACTTTGTTCGATTTAATGCCTTATGGATAATCAATATTAGTCGTGCAAAATATTTACTTTTAAGATGTTTAACTAAAAAGTACCGTTTTCAGTGAAGAAGCAGTGTGAAACTGGTCAATTAGGGTGTGTACATTGTGTTAGTTTAAAAAAAATTTGAATGTTTTTCCGCGGTAGAAATGTATCCTAAAAAATGCCAGTCAACACCCGAAAATAGGCCCATATCTCTGAAATTACTTGAGACCGTCAAAAATTTTATTTGAATTTTTTGTTCAGGAGGCTTGTGGATATTAGTTAACGGAATTTTACCCTTCTGTGGACGCTAAGGACATACAAAATGACAATGTCTCTACTTCAAGAAAAATTCAAATCAATAGACGAATGTGATCGAAAATGAAGGTTCTGAAAGATGAGAAACTAACAGAGACAGTGACGATGATGACACATGCATTCTTATCCGTGAGAGAAGGGAAATAAAAAAAACGTCAGAAATCAGTTGCTATTTAGATTCTGGGGCATCAAATCAATATAAAAATTCAGAAGAGTGCTGTACTGTAGGACTCTGCTAAAGAAGCCTCCATGTGAAATCAAAATGAGTGCCATGCTTTGGCATAGACGATTTTTGACACTAATGACTGGTAATCTCACTACTTGACACTCGAATCAGCAAACGAACGTCACTTCGTTTGACAGTTTGTAAACATTTTCACGATTATAGTTGTAGTTATCTCTAACCATAACATCTATTGTGAAAAAATTGTATTTCATACTCCAGATGAAATACGGTTTTTTTGTTCGTGAGATTACCACATTCGCTTCGCTCGTGGACAAATTCTTACCTCACGAAAAAAACCGTGTTTTCATTTCTTGTTGAAAAATATACTTTTCTCGTTAATTATTAAAGTTAAGTTGTTAGAGCTCTGTATTTCATAACCAGAACATTAAATATTTATCAATGTACAATTAAAATCCTACTGAACTTCTTTTAAAAATGTTGTTCATTCTATTAACTGGTAGCACGTTTCGAGCAAATCTAAGTAATATTCAAGACACTATGGCTAGGGGAAGGACATAACATTTCAACTGAAGATCTAAGGCTATTATTGAATATACGAACAAGACAATCGCCTAAAGATACCTTCATTTGATGGCACCAACGCGTTCACAAAATTGTTATATTTTACTAAATGCAATTTCATTTATAAATAATATAAGATATAATCACGACTTGGTTAATAAGACAATTTCTCCTTGAACAAATAAGAGAGTTTGTTGTCGCTGATTGTTTGTCTGAAATATACAATAACAAACATCCGAGAATTCACATCTAACTTAAAGCATGAATAATCTCTTAACTCACTACTAATAATAACAACCTTCAATTTTTAACGATGACACAATCTCAACCGAACCGTACACCTATTAATTCCATTTATTCATCTGGCAACAATCGCACTGACTAGTTTTGTTTTCTTACAGTTTTCTAGTTTCCTTCTTAGTTGACGCTCGGGGTGGTGCAATGCGTGGTTGTCGACATTCCGGGGTGAGAGTGATAGTGCCTCCCAGGAGTGCCCCCAGCCCTACCAGGATAACTTGCAGATATGTGCGACCTCAACGAACGCCTCATCCTCCTCCCCTGATGGAGGGGGAGGCATTGGCAAGCAGAGTATTGGAGTTGGGACCAGTTGGAGCCAAGTTTCTTGGGTAAGTTTTCCATGATTCACAAGGTGGTAACAGTGCGTCATGCTTCCATATTAAAAGTGATTCAGAAGAAAGTAGCGAATCGATGATGCTATTATTCTAATAGGATATTTTAATATTTTTGCATAGTTAGAATCACCTTATATCTTGTCACTGATACATCAACACTATGCTGCGCCACGGCAAATAATAATAATAGCCGTCCTCTACCCGCACAGGCTAGGCCTTTGGGTACACTCTTCGAGTATTTATGAGGGAGTATTATTATTATTATTATTATTATTATCATCTGCACGGATAAAAGATTTTCCTTAAATAAATTCCATCTCCCCACTGTGGAAAAACTATTAGAATAAACGTTATTAGAATACAGTATGCCCAAGATGAGGATGAACCGAATGGGGGGAATCTTGGTAACCGTAAGAAATACAAAGTAGGTTAAATGGGCAAAAAGTTGCGCAATTAAGGGGTAAATAAATAGATTTTGAGATATCACATAAATTTTGTATACTTCCGGAAATATTTGTGAAAACCCGAAATTTGGCGATTTGGTTTTTATTTTCTTCGGAATTTTTTTGAAGAGTTTTGAAAGGACTAAAGGGACTTCATCATTGCCACTTTTTTAGCTATACAAAATGGTGTTCACACAATCTCAGTAAGTACATCGTTTCGTTTCGAAGGAACCATCATCAACTTTGTTTTTCTGTGACACGAAAGAAAAGTTCACCCTCTATGACATGGCACTTTTCATTGCGAATACAACGACGTATGGCACAATAGGTTTTCTTATGTTATTCTTCAGCAAAAATGCTTATTGCAATTTTTGAACATAGGCGGCTTAGAAACAATCCATAGCAACACAAATAGTTTTAATTTTTCATAAATAATTTTCGTTTTGAGTGAATATTGTTGGTATTATTGTTGTCATTGCATTCGATTTTTCTACATTGTCATGGGAAGAGGCAATTTTACAAACGAAGAAAAGTTTGATATGCTGTCCTGTTACACTTTATGTCACAGAAATTGTTTATAAACGGAACACATATATTCGTAGATACCCGGTGTGTAAAATCTGGAAAGTCCATTTTTTGCGTTTAGTAGGTACATAATCTGAAAAATTATAGATCATTTGAAAAAACCTATATCATCCCGTCAAAAACCATCTGCTGAAAAAAACATCTAGATTTAAAATCAGTTATTGAAAACCCAAAAAGTTCAACTAGAGATATCGAAAAAAAATGGCTGGAGTAGTTGAATCAACAGCTCAATTCATTAAAAGAAATTAAGAATTCAAGCCATATTTTCGAAGCTGTCAAAGCTTTAGACCAGGTGATGACGAATGGCGAGTAGTATATAGGAATGTGTGAAGATGATGCACATTTTTCTTTTAAATTGATCTGGTCGGATGGAAGTATAGTTACCAATAACAGTATTTCAAACAGGCGCAATATACACTAATGGTCACAACAAAATTCACATGCAAAGAGATTATCTAAATACCAATATCGATTCGGAATTGATATTTGCTGAGGAGTTTTTGTCACAAAAGCACCTGGCCAGCCTTACACTTTCAGTTTTTTTTTTATCAAAAATGAGGTATTCAAATGAAATTTTGAAAACAAGGAACACTTATTTTGCTCAGTACAATCAGCATTCAAAAGAATTACCCCTGAAATGTTGAATAAATTTTGGATTCCATAGTGTGACGGGCATACTTGTCTCTACAAAATGAAGGTAATCTGTATGAACATTTGCTACAGCACTTAACATTTACATTGTTCAACTATAACTCTTGTCTTCTGAGTTATAATTATTTTAGTTTCTGTTACTACTATTATTTCCGTCGACCGTTTATTTACGATGTATTTTAACGCACTCAAAATCGTTGATTAATGACCCCTGTTAATGAATGATTTTCTATTAGGTAATCAACGATTTACTTATATGCAACCCAACGTACATTGCTCCAATACATATTATATTTATATAGTGACCTGTGGCGTATGCAACCAAACATATTTATACTTACCCGCTAAAACAATTATTTTGAAATCTACTAGCTGTGTTAGTACTATCTGTCATTATTTATTTCATTGTAATTTCTTAAAATTCTACGTTTATTTTTAAATCAAAAGATGGAAAGTGACGAAGTTCTGTAAAAAAAATTTAGAATAAAAAAAATTTAGAAAACATTAAATATATTAGTAAAGTTGTCAGTAGCATTAATAGCTAGATAGTCACGCAGCCAGTTGGTAAAATGCAGGTTTGAGTCCTCTCCGAAAGAAATGGCAATCCACTAGAATTCCCGAACATAAAAACGACATGCTTCGGCTAGGAAGAGAGATTTCAGAGCTGATTAACGACCACAACGACACGGTGTGGAAAAACAAACTGGAGAAGCTGGACGTGCGGCGGATGACGAAGCGCATTTCCAAGCGCTTCGAACCCATCCCAGCCATAGTGAGGGGAGACGTGCGTGCAGTGACGGATCCTCAGAAGGCGAAACTGTTTGGTGAGCATTTCGCCAGTGTACATAAGAAGGCGCCGGGCGTTAGTGACGGGCAGAGACAAAAGTCTGAAACTACAGACGACTTTAGACATTCGATGCCCGCCCCTATCGGCCCTCATAGGTTTGCCAAAATCATGACAAACTATGAGGAGCTGACGGATGTCATTAAACGGCTTCCGACGAACAAGGCGCCTAGGCCGGCTGGGCTGGACGCAGTTCTGCTCAAGAACCTGCCGCGAAAGTTTCTGTTCCAATTCATCCACCTCATAAACGCAATGATCAAGTGGCAGTGTTACCCGGATTGCCTGAAGAAGGCACTGGTAATACCTATCTTGAACCCAGGCAAGGATGGCCACCAACTCGATAGCTACCGTCCCATATCACTACTGAGCGTTGTCGCCAAGGTAGTAGAGAAGATTCTTTTGAAACGGTTGATCTCCCTCGAGGAGAAACTCAAAATGATCCCCGCTGAACAATTCGGCTTTCGTGCAGGTCACTCTACGACCTCGCAGATTGTCCGGGTTGTTCACGAGGTGAAAGAGGCAGCTCACCGAGGGATGAACACAGTCCGTATGGATTGAGGGTCTGATTTGCAAAATGCTGGAGGCACGCATGCCTTCCTACTTGGTAAGGATTGTGAATTCTTATCTCACGAATCGTACTTTTGTGGTGAGGGTCAATAGCACAAGATCCGCAGAGTACCCTATCGAAGCGGGTGTCCCGCAGGGGTCTAGCCTATCCCCGCATCTATACTCTCTACATACGCATGATTTCCCTATGTGCGAGAGGACGAAGACGGCTATATACGCGGATGACACCGCGATATATGCCCAATCGTTCTCCAGCGTTACAGCTGCTAGGCAGGTCCAGATCCGTCTGGACAGGGAGATCATTCCGTATCTAGAGAGAAACAAGATCGTGGTGAATCCGGCTAAGTCCGAGGCCATCAACTTCTCCAAGAAATTTAAGTTCACGAAAGTCTTGCAGAAGTTGAAGGTCAAGGGCAAAGCAGTGGAGGTCAAAACCAATGTGCGATACCTGGGAGTACAGCTCGACAGGCGTACAACTTGGCACAAACACAGCAACCTGGCTATCCAGAGGGCAGCGGCTGCGGTAAAACGCACATACCCGCTGATAGCCAGAAGTTCGCACATGTCGTTGGAGGCCAAAATGGCCATTTACAAGCAAATGATCCGGCCAGCCATGTTGTACGCATGCCCAGCGTTCTGCAACCTGCCCAAAACTCCTTTTATGAGATTGGACAGGATGCAGAACAAGGTACTCCGTATCATTACTAAGAGCGATAGATACATTCGACTGGATGCGCTGCGCGCCCTTGCTGGCGTCGACTCCATCCCGACACATGTCAGAGGCCTGTCGGAGAAATTCTACAGGTTTCACCTCCCCAAGAGTACACTAACAAGAGACCTTACCAGGCTCCGAATGCATGATAATCAGCCCCGCAAACACGGTGGGCTGATATATCAATCTCTGACCATCTTTCAGGAAAGATGGGAAGAACCGGTTTCGTAGGGAACCAAGCCGCCTTTATATAGTGCGCGAAGTACCTTGACCCGGTTTTTTGCTTCAGCCTTTTCCGGGATAAGCTCGAAACAACCACCTCTGAACAAAGTTTAGACGCCAATGCAGTATCTACATTGAATGCTACCGAACGACGACATGCATAAGCTCTGCAGGAGGCATGTATAATACGAACCACAACCGCTATCAGTTGGAATATTCGTCCCACCGCCTCCATCAGCGGGGGAGGTCACTAGCGCCCCTTCGCCGGGACCCCATGTGCCCCTTGGCACAAGCGCTCCCTTGCTCTGCAGCCAGCAATGTCTGTGGAGGAAGGGAGGCGGCTCTCTGTGCGTCCTCCCGACCCTTCCTCTCTCCTGTTCCCTCATGGGCGAAGAATTGAGCTAGGACGGAGTTTTGAATATGTCAAATGATGTGTAGAAAAATTGTTAACCGTGTAAAAATAAACCTTTATTTATTTATTTATTTATTTATTTATTTATTTATTTATTTATTTATTTATTTATTTATTTATTTATTTATTTATTTATTTATTTATTTATTTATTTATTTATTTATTTATTTATTTATTTATTTATTTATTTATTTATTTATTTATTTATTTATTTATTTATTTATTTATTTATTTATTTATTTATTTATTTATTTATTTATTTATTTATTTATTTATTTATTTATTTATTTATTTATTTATTTATTTATTTATTTATTTATTTATTTATTTATTTATTTATTTATTTATTTATTTATTTATTTATTTATTTATTTATTTATTTATTTATTTATTTATTTATTTATTTATTTATTTATTTATTTATTTATTTATTTATTTATTTATTTATTTATTTATTTATTTATTTATTTATTTATTTATTTATTTATTTATTTATTTATTTATTTATTTATTTATTTATTTATTTATTTATTTATTTATTTATTTATTTATTTATTTATTTATTTATTTATTTATTTATTTATTTATTTATTTATTTATTTATTTATTTATTTATTTATTTATTTATTTATTTATTTATTTATTTATTTATTTATTTATTTATTTATTTATTTATTTATTTATTTATTTATTTATTTATTTATTTATTTATTTATTTATTTATTTATTTATTTATTTATTTATTTATTTATTTATTTATTTATTTATTTATTTATTTATTTATTTATTTATTTATTTATTTATTTATTTATTTATTTATTTATTTATTTATTTATTTATTTATTTATTTATTTATTTATTTATTTATTTATTTATTTATTTATTTATTTATTTATTTATTTATTTATTTATTTATTTATTTATTTATTTATTTATTTATTTATTTATTTATTTATTGGTTTGAGTCCTGAGGTGATAGCAAGGTCGAGGGTTCAATCCCCAAGTATTACTCATTTTTTTTTGAAAATTACGGTCAACGGAAAAGTTTTGTAACGAACTCGTGAATTAAAATGGCGATAAACAATCTCGAACATTAATGCGCTCGCTCCGCTCACGCGTTAAAAGATCTCAATTGTTAATCGCCCTTATTAATACACTTGTTCGTTGAATAACCAATAAGCATTTTATTGCATAAAAACCTGAGAACACATATTGAGCCGTACGTCATTGCCATATAGAAAAACAAAGTTGATAATGGTTTCTTCGAAACGAAGTGTTGATCTGAGATTGTGTAAACACCATTTTGTTACAGCAACCAAGGTTTATTGTAACGTTGTGACTCTTGTCCTAATAACCATCCAAAGACTATTTCAGAGTGGTCATGTGTCCTCCAACATACCAATATTGCAGGTGCTTTAAAACAAGAGTCGAATCAAATACATCTGCTTCAAATCCTTTGATACAGCAAAAGTACTTTCTAATTTGAAATGTATTCTAATATATGCTATCGACGAATCATCAACATCTCAAACATTCACTTCAGAACATCAATATTTCAATATTTAGAAGCCTCCATTTTCAAATATCAATTTAAGAATCATTTTAAATTATCGAAGTTTTATGGAAGTGTTATTATAATGTTTAGGTGATAGCCGATTTGATTCAGGTAGGTCATAAATTGTTCCTAAAGGAAATAGATTTATGAATCTGTTTCAAAACCCTCCTGAAGGCTATAACATGAAACCATGTAGTCAGAGGAATATTTGGCACTACCTTCCTCGTATGCGGTCCATTATCATCAACCCTTGAATTATTCTTTTGACACGCTCAGAAATAAGATGCCAGAGGTCAAAGATAATATTGAAATAAAAAAAACACTTGAAAATATCAGACAGTCTGATATGGCTTCAAGAGAGGCAGAATTTCAGTAAAAAACAGTTTTCGAAATATTGGCGAATTTCCATGTCTCAGTTCCAGAAAATCTCGTACCGTTTCTTGAGTTTACTCATTCTTAGTTGGCCATGGCGTTAAACAGTTGATTATTATTCATTTGTCAGAGACAGGACAATTATAATGTTGTCCGACCTACCCTGTCACTGATGAGAGGCAATAAACCTCGAAACATGCATGTCTGCAGGTGGTCATTCCCAGCCAAATGAAGGAGAATCTTCTGTTTAATTACAGGACAAGCACTTGCAACTGGGTCTTCTTGGAAGAACGTTGCACAAATATCTGTCAGATGCAGTTCAATGTCCGTCGTGGTATTAGCCAGGGAAGTAGTTGTATTCTGACAGATGTTTGCCTTTTATTTTTCCACTGGGTAGAAACGCTTAGAGAGAAGGGTACCACGTATTCTTTCACATGGTTGATACCTCTCTGGCACAATATATTCGAACTTGTTCGAATTTTTACAGTTTTCTTTTCCCGGAGACTGTGCTACTTGGGAGTGTTTTGTCTTATTCCGTGAGGATGGCGCTGCGTTCAACTTTGTAGTAGTTCGTAGTGTCATCCGTGGGGAAATATTAGTTAAACAGTTGATTATTAGTCATTTGGCAGGGACAGGACAATAATAATGTTGTGCGACCTACCCTGTCACTGATGAGAGGCAATAAACCTCGAAACATGCATGTTTGCAGGTGATCATTCCCAGCCAAATGAAGGTTAATCTTCTGTTTAATTACAGGACAAGCACTTGCAACTGCAAGGACGTTGCACAAATATGTGTCAGATGTAATTCAATGTCCGTCGTGGTATTAGCCAGAGGAGTAGTTGTTTTCTGACAGATGTTCGCTTTTTATTTTCCACTTGGAGGAAACGCTTAGAGGGAAGGGTACCACGTATTCTCTCACATTGTTGATACCTCTCTGGCACAATATATTCGAACTCGAATTTTTACAAAAATGTAGATATTAAGAAATTCTGAAACAATTCGAATAAAAGAAAACAATTAACGATATTGGAGGTATACAGAAACTATTTGGTCAGTAAATGTTCGAATCGACGCTCTTCAACATTTTCAACATCTCACTAATAATTATTGATGTGTCTTCCAAGGTAGTCGATTGAGTTTCATAGACTTGATTTTTAATTGTACCCCAAATGAAAAAATCGAGCACTGATAAATCTGGAGAGCGGGGTGGCCAAAGAAATGGTCTATTCTTGGCTATCCACTGCTCATGAAAAAAAACTATTTTAAACGAGTTTGACTAAGTGACCATTATGCGGAGGTGCCCCGTCATGTTGATAAAATAGTTTCCTATGGTCAGCGATTGGTAAAGTGTCCAAGTACTCATTTTTGAAATTATGCAAAATATTCAAATATCCTTCACCTGCAAAAAAAATACATCTCATCCTATTCTTGTTTTCGAAATTAACATGTGTTTTTTACTTACCACTTAAGTTTTCTTTATAGAAATGCAGTGCCACGACGCCTATCACTTCTTATCGCACAATAAACATTGAACTGCCAAGAGTCTTGAAAATTCAGTTCCCTGAATACATGTTGACTTGAGTCACTCCAATAATGGCCATTGTGTTGGTTGAAGACACCATTCTTTGTAAATATATTATTATCCAAAAATAATTCGTTCTCTTGCGACCAAGTTAAAACGAATTCACAAAATCTCACTCTTCGTAAAATCTGTTTCTTCCAGGTGCTGAACTATGGAGAACTTATATGGGTGAAATTTATGTTTGCGCAGTATTTTATTACATGTACTGGGTTTTTTGACAATCCTGATTCTCTTGCCACTTGTCTCAAAGATATTGTTGGATATGCGGCAATATATCCCAAAATGGCAATTTTAAAATCTTCATCATCAACAATTGCTTTGTTTCTTTGCATCTTGCTTTGACGGATCCAAAGTTTCTGAAGATTTCTATAATTCGTTTAAGAGTGTTTTGTGAGGGCTTCTGCCAATATATCACATGTTCTTGAGATAACCCTATTATATTCGCCATAAATAATAAGTAGATTTAAGTAATCTTCATTCGAACGAGCCGGCATGATTGATTACAATGACATTTCCGTGGCAGTTGATTGTTTCCAACGCAACCACAGGCACCATGGCTAAGTAAGAATAAGTTAACTCAAGAAAATGAGATTTTCTGGATCTGAGACATGTTAATCCGCCAATTTTTCAAAAACTGATGAGTTTAAGCATAGTTAACAATTCAAAGTTAGCTTCATTTTCGATTCCGAATCGAATGAGAATATAAAATTGGTCGGTTTCAATTTGAAAAAATGGACTAACAAAAATTTTTTAACCGGATGTATACCATTTTCTGGTGAACGCCCTTTACAATTCTGATCGAATTGATATCAAAATTCTGTTGAACTGGGTCCTCTCCTACGAATATATCGATACATGATCAAAAAATAAATGATCATGTCCAGAAATAAAAAAAAAATCAGTTAGACTCGGGTATAGGGCATTATACCTACATGAAACATGTTCAGAATCGTGCATAAAATCTAAAACTTTGAGAATATACAGGATGCCCCATTTACAATAACAAAGTTGGGTGGTCTTAAAAATATTTTAGCCGGATACACAATAGTGAACTTTCAAATTTTCACATTCGGCCCACCTATGGTTTTCTATATATTGATCGATGCAGTTCCCGGTGAAGCCCCCTGTACAGAATCATAAAATCACAGATGATTCAGAATTAGTCAGAGACGTCGTAGTAGTAGTAGTAGTAGTAGTAGTGGTGGTAGTAGTAGTAGTAGTAGGAGTAGTAGTACTTATGAGGAGGCTGTTGGTACAGCCAATCAAGTAGGCCCCCATGGGCCCTTTGTGCTATCCCCTGCTCTCCTCATTCATGCTGTTCTGCCTGCCTGTGGTTTCCACCTGCTCTCCTTGAAGTCTGGAGTCTGGGTGTGTAGTGTGTATGTGCTTGTCAAGGGAGCGAGTTCCTTCAATCCGCCACTTCAAGCCCTGGTAGGGCTGGTTCTCGGTTGGGCGGTGCGGCGGCCGCGGGTGATTATATCACCGGCCACCAGAACCGAAGTATTCGATCCAAGGCCCCTCCTCGGCTTTCTTTGGAGACTAGTTCTGCAGTTCTCACTGCGAGTTCCTTCCATCTTCCTCCTTGGTAAAGTCCTGGTAGGGCTGGTTCTTGATCGGATGGTGCGGCGGCCGCGGGTGATTCATTCACCGGGTACCAGTTCCGCAGCACCCGAACCAAGGCTCCTCCTTGGCTCCCACCGATCCTTCGATCCTTCTCCTCGTGAAAACCCTGGTAGGGCTGGTTCTCAACGCGGCGGCCGCAGGTGACTCAATCACCAGCTACCAGTCCCGCAGCACCCAATCCGAGGCCCCTCCTTAGCTCCCACTGGAGGCAGATTTCCAAGTTCTCGCATCCCTCTGTGTGAGTGGGTGTGTGTTAAGTGTCAGCCACCCTTGGGGAAGTCAGAGACGTAGTCTGGGCATGTGTGATCTATTACATTGATACCCAAGGAAAACGTACTTATGAAAAGTGTTAGTACGTGCTAATGAACCACCTAATATTCAACCGTATTCAACTAGGACGATAAACAAACAAATGGTGATTTATTCCATTCGATTTATCGATTATCAAGAGAGATACAGGGCTCGGCTAGATTATGGAACAAATTAATTTTTTCGAAAAATCCTAGAACGGGTCTAATATGAATCTCTAAATAGTAACATGTTGAGGAAATTTCGTCACTGACGTTGAAGTGATGACGTATTTATGGAACTAGTAGTTATGTGAGATATCATTCGAATGACATTTAAATTATGTGTACAACCATAAAAACTTTGAGATCATTAATTTCTTTGAATGACAAAACTAAAATTCGTTTATAGGAAAAAGAAAATATGTAACACCTCGTTCTACGACTTCTGCCCTCAACTTCATTTCCTCAAACTTGTATTTTCTAAATAATTTTCAGTAGGTAGGTTCTCCTAATGTTTTTGGATTTTTCTATGAACCATATTCCATTTTTGTTTCAAATTTGTATTTTTTTTGGTTGAAATATAATTATTAGCTTTATGATCAGAAGCAGGATTGCAATTTAAACATATCGTTATATAATTTAATTGTCAAATCCTCAGTGTATTCAACTACTCGAAATATTGTTCAACAGAATTTATATATCTAATTCATCCATTTGAGAAAATGTCTACAAGAAAAAAATAGTTCATTATAGCTTTGATGGCTGAAAACTGATTAGGTTATGTACATAACACTTTTGAAATTAGAATTATTGATATTTAGAAAGTATCTATTGCTCATTTAATTTTCATAGTTCTTAACAGAATAATTCAAGATTTTCTTTTTAAGATACGGTAATAATTCAAAATATTAGGCTAAAGCTATAAAATAGGCTGAATTGTCTTTCCAGACAAATGAAACGTAACCCGGTACACAATTCGGAAATTAATTAATGTTTTGATATTGGTAATTCCTGTTGAAGTATATAGTTTCGACTCTTATGGTAATACAGGTATATAATTCTGAAATTAATGAATGTGTTGATATAATACCAGTGGTGAGTATTGAAAACGTGTGCCATTGAGTTGAAGTTGAGGATTTTTTTTAATTCTGTGACTGCATGATACGAATAATCTAAATTCACAAGTATCTTCAAGGGATCAAGCTTTGTTGGCAAAATATGTGTCGAGTGAAAGTGACAGATCTGTTGTTCTGGGTAGTTTATATTCATTGAAGATATTATATAAAATAAATAATATGAAACTCTGCAAATATCACAAGATTGAGGACAAATAATAATGAATCACAGAGTCGAACCATTCGAAAACTATTAATTTTTTTAAAACATTTCTATTAACTCGCTTTCTTGTTCGCCTGTTTGTTTCTTTGTTCATTTTGTATCTTCGGTACAAATTCTGCAATAGATTTTGAACTAACCTCAAATGTAGCACAGAAATGGATGATAATGCAATTTTATTTCATATGTTTATGAGACAAAATTGAATGCAGGACAAGATAATGTACACGAATAATTAACTGAGTTTTAATCACTCTAACTTTTTTAGTTAGGAAATAGAAATTTATACAAAAATTATTTTTGAACATTGTACATTTTCAAAACTGACTAAAAATAATAAAATAATGTCTAGACATATTCCAATATTATATTCACTGTAGGAGTTATCTGTTGTATATTTCATTCTCATCTTACAAAACGATAAGTATTACCTTTATAAAAAGATTTTTTGGTTGATTCATTTTAGTTAATGTCACTACTATCAGTATTGTTTTCAATGACGTGGTGAAGTCATGTTCTAGATGTCGTTAGCATAATAGTCCCATGCTGCATAACATTATCCTTTTGAGTAGTCAGTGTATTACTCAACATTTTTCATGACCAATTAAACGTGCTGAATAATAGATATCCGCTATTTTTCATTACCAGAGTGTCTCTGATGAGATATTTCCTATTGTTCGTAAAACGAAACAAATCTAAAAAATACGTAACATAGTTGCATCTCATTCTATCCTGTTTTGGAGCAAACTCTTGACCGTGACATTATAGTTTTGTTCAATTGTGGCAAATTTTTTACAGAGATTGATACAGTGCTTATAAGAAGCCAACTCCACCCTCCCCCTCTAACATTAGAAACTGTTAAACCACAATATAGAAAAAATAGTGGGAAATGATATTGAATATAGATTTTTATAAATCTAAGGGTGTCGCCAGAGGTGGTACAACACCTCGACATGTGTTTCATTCACCAAGTGACCACCTTCCGGAAAAAAAAATTCGAGGTGTAAAAATAGCAGTTTGGTGTCTGATTGCAGTCTAAAAAGTAATGAGTAAATTAGTTTCAATTGCCTTAGTGATAATTGATTCGATATTACGATTTTTCATTGCCAATTTTCTAATTTCTTCCAGACCCGTGATAATCGAAGTGCCACATTTTGCTGCTCTTCGTGGAAAAGAACGAGAAATTGTCATCCTCAGGTCCGATAATGGAGAGTCTTGGAAAGAACATACTGTGGAAGCATCCGAAGAAATTCTCAACGAAGTGCTACATGATAGTTTCGAAGCAGAAGGTAGGATACCAAACCATATTTCATTACTAGTACAGTATAAGCTTGGGTGTGTTGGCTTACATTTATTTGAAAAGTGCCATTAATGAAATACGATATATTTTAATTACTGATGACAAATTTTCAGAACAGTAAATAGCAAAATCTCAAAATAGATAGGTAGATATTTCGAGGTAGGACTTTTTGATAGAAGGAACTGCTCTGGTCCTGTGTTGGAAATAATCTCTGAGGTGGAGGTGGTTGACCTCCTGGTTGAACATACACAGGGTGATTATTGATGAGGGCTAATGGGACGTGTTTCAGAAAGTTGACCTAATTGATATCTGAAATATTGTCCATAATCCACTTGTGTAAAATACTTTGAATCCCCTTTCACTTCGGGTTATACTGGAAATTGACAACAACTTTCTTATCTTTGATGAAACACTTTGGAGTTATTATAGTTTCTAATTCAAAATTAAATTCTGAACTCAGTACATGTAACATGTATAAATTCATAAACTTCCAAATTAATAAATTTTCACAGGGGTGCCGTGAATTAAATAAAAATTTGAACATCTGACAGGAGTTACACTAATAACTGATTGATCAATCATTTCAACTAGTTCGGATCGTATTGTCATCTGTGGATTCTTGCCAGAAGAAAATTTTCAGTTGCTTCTAGTATTTGTGTAAATGGCGAGTAATCTTCTAAATCTCTTATTATTTCTTTCTCACATGCTATCGTAGTCATTGAGAAGGTACATGCAATCTTCGTTTTTAATGAAACGTGGCATGGGTTTGAAATCTGGAGAACGAGGTGGCCTAAAGTTATGGTCAACCAACCATTTACCTTGAAAGACTGCTTTCAGAATACCACCAAAACTTCTGGTATTATAAGGTGCAGCACCATCCCGTTCGAAACAGGATCTCTCTCCTCCAACTTAAAGCATGTCATAGTGTCCTCTGGACTTGATCAGTCAATCTCGCAGAGTATGTTTCTGAAGTCGAA
The DNA here is from genome assembly GCA_958502065.1 of Chrysolina americana. NCBI lineage: Eukaryota > Metazoa > Arthropoda > Insecta > Coleoptera > Chrysomelidae > Chrysolina > Chrysolina americana. The sequence goes on from OY293412.1 coordinate 12,829,394, forward strand.
TTGTTTTAATAAGGAAGAAAGCAAACCAAGCGATCACCTTTAAAAAAATCAAAATAAAATTGTCTTCCAATTAAATTTTTTGTGGATTTGGTGATTTGAAGCGTTATTTCAACCTCTCCTATTCTTATTGTTGGTTCCCAACATTATCTACCCTCTTTTAACCTAGAAAAGACATCGAAGCTCCATGAATAGTGAAAACTCCTGTCACAAAGAATATGAGGATTTTCTTGGGTTCAGAGATGGCTGTTGTGGTGATTAAACATCCCGTTTTTTGGAAAATTTGGTCTCATATACTCATATTTCTTTTAGGAAATCATTGACTACACAAAACTGTTCTCGTCCTGGTAATCCTCCAGTTATGAAATTCTGTACCAATTTGTATAAAAAATACCAAATTCTCCCAAGTTCTTGATGAAAGTGTTGACAGTCTTATGAGTTGGTAGCCGTTTATCAGGATATCGTTTTCCAAAAGTTCGACATGTTCAAGCAATAATTCTGTAGCATTCTCCATCAATCACAATGAAATCTTCATTGCTATTTTTCAAATGAGCCATTTCACAAGCGAGTATTCACCAATATCAACGAACAACTTCATTTATTTGAACTCGAATCAGATCTACACAATACTGATGGAGTATTCAATTTATGGAAGCAAACTTTTTTGAAACATTTATTTTGAATAGCGAATCGTTCATAAAATTCCTTCGTAAATACCCATAAAGCCAAATTCTCAAGAAAATAGGTGCTCTACATTGAAAAAATCAAGTCACGATTATTTTCAAGTGCCTCGAATAATTATTAATTTTGGAATACGCTGTGTAATGTTTCTGAAATGAATAATTATAATAAATTGCCTACATTGAAGCTGACAAACGGACATGAAATGAATAAAGTTTTTCTTCTCTACTTTTGCAAAAAAAATTAGTAGGTTTCGAAATTCAAAAAAGACCACTGTTATTTTCCAAACGGTATCATTATGGTGTATGATATATTACATACAGGGTGAACTATTACCTCTTACCGAAAATCTAACGGGGTATTTGTCTGTCATATACAGAAGAAACGGAAGAACTTAAGGGCTATCCGTAATGATTTGAACATGTATTTTTTACGAAAACCTCTATAGAAATATCACCAACTTATGGGAATTGCGTAAACACATCCATGATTTCGCACACATGTGCTCCTACATTGTTGTCTCATGTATTTGTCTCATTTGCACACCCATCACAAAAGGAATATCTACACTGCGTGTGTGGATAGAAAAGAATCATCGTACGACATATCCGGTTTGTGCCCTCCAGATAATTCAACTGAGAAATGTCAAATTGTTTGAATTCAGGGTTGGCGTGTTCCTATGCTTTTTAGAGATAATTTTTTGGTATAAATTTCCCAATTTGACTCAGTTTTTAACTTCTTTTGCTGGGGAGAGCATGCTATATATTTTAGGTAACAGTTCACCCTGTATATTGAGTTCAGGATTTAATATAAATTCCAAATTTTAAAACAGGGTGTTTTGTAGAAGAAAAAATATCCTGGATGGCAAATCCGAACCTAGGGAATGATCTCAATATAAAGTCAAGAGGTTCAAAGTTCCAGTACTATTAGAATTGAATATCTTAAAGGCACATTAGCACAAAACAACCAATCTCCCCATTTAGAATGGAAGAAAAAAACAAGCATATCGAGTCAAGTCGATATTAAAAAAATGTGTCCATCGTACTGAAGTTGAAATTTACAATATGCCATCATAAAATGGTTACTTATCACTGTAGCAATGTTGGTAATAACAAATTGCTTTGTTAACAGTTTGGTTAAATATAGTTTTTCCAGATGCGGCCTAATCGGAAATTGGCGTTCAACTACTATTATATACGCGCAATCAGAGTCTTACACCACTACTCTCTGCTGGATCTTTGCTGAGATTTTGGAAATATCCTAACGCAATGTTGCTGACAGAATGGAAGAACTTAGAGTGTTCATTGACTGACCAGTACGTTAACTTGATTTGACGCCACTGGATATCTGAAAAGTGTCATTCACAAGACAGCGTAGGAAGTTTTTAGAGATCTTCAGCAATAGATATTGGTGGCATATAGAAGCATTACTGCTGAATCCCACCAGGTATCTGCTGAAATTTAGATTTAATCAAAAAGGAATTTATGAAACAGCAGACGGGTGGATGAAAATTAGCTATTTTTTGCTTGAGAGTTCTTTAACCAGGCAAGGGCTTAACATATATTAGGTTACATCACAGCCAGCCCCTTTAGATCTTCTTCGTTACATTCATGATTAGGCCAAGCCTCCTTTCCCTTTAGTCACGTTTGTCCAGCGAGACGAGTGCTGTCGACTCAATGAACAGACAGGTGGGATAAGTGTACAAGACACTGTCGCCAGACGGTGTTAGATGAAGATGTTCTCCACCCAGTTTCGACTAAGTTGGTGGGATAGACCTAGACCAAGGATAACCTTGACCTTTTGAAATGAGTAGGGTCGTCTATCGTGCAATCTACAGCTTTCCTAATGAGTAGGTTTTCATGCACCTCCGCGTAGTTGAAAACCTTCTGGTTCCTCTCTTGAATGCACTGCTGAATGGAAGGCAGCCTTAAGTCCTCGATCCTTGCGTTACGCACGTACCATGGAGCGTCTGTGATCATCCGCAGACATTTTCTCTGGGCCTGTTCCAGAGATAAAATGTAGGTGGGGGCGGCTGATGCATATAGCAAAACTGACCTGATAATCGCGTGATAGAGAAGCAATTTGTTCTGAGAATTTAACTTGCCGAGTCTGGTGTACAACTTGCCTCTCAACGCTTCAATGTGATGCCTCCATGTGAGAGCTCTGTCAATTATAAGTCCGAGGTACTTGACCTGCGGTGTCACTTCAATGCCCTTTCCCGAGATCGTTAGCACTGTCCGAGGAAGATGCTTCTTCCTCGCCAAGGAAATAAACTGCGTTTTCGCAGGGTTGACTCGGATTTTCCAGTCCAGGAACCACTGCTCAAAATTGTCAACTGCGTCCTGCAAGTATGACATCCCGAGCTCGCGTTCCGCTGAACTGGCGAGCAACGCGGTATCGTCGGCATGCAAGGAGATCTTCACGTGATTTGTCCTTGGTATATCACTAGTATATACCGAGTACAGCAAAGGTGATAAGACTGCACACTGAGGGACAGCTTCAATATGTCTCACGTCCGAAAGGACATTTTCAGCCTTGACCTGGAATGTTCTGCCCTTCAAAAAGGATCTAATGAATCTCACCAGGCTTCGGGAAAAGCCACGTCTAGGAGAAATAGATAAACATCTAGCTTCTTGTTTAACTCACAGATAGCCTCCTCGACCATCCGCAAGGCCTGTAGCTCGGTAGAGTGACCCGCGCGGAACCCAAATTGTTCATTTGGCAGAAGATTCCGGCCTTGTGAGCCTTTTCAGCACGACTCGCTCAGTGAGCTTCCCTACCGAACTGAGAAGACGATGGTTTTGTGGAATCCTGGGGTCTTGCCCGTGCTTCGGGATCATCACTATCGTAACATGTTTCCACCTATTGGGAAAGTGCTTAAGACACGTTGATTAGATTTAGTATTGAATCAATATGACTGTCCGGGAGCTTCTTCAGCACCTCGTTACTGATGGAATCAGCTCTCGGAGCCTTGTTCCTTTTCAGCGCGCGACACAGCCAGCCCCGTAAACATGGAAGACTACTGTATCGAAACCAGGATGCTCCCTGTCATGGAGGAACCAACACTGAAACCAGGTTTTTTTGCCGACAACTTTTTTCGGGATATTGCTTTATTGACCACCATTAAACACCAACCTCTATAATCTTATTCTGGCCAGGTCAGGTCAGTCAGGTCGAGAATGGAATATTACTATTCTGCATAATGTAATTCCATACTCAGAAAGCTGAAATGACCTGTTTTTGTTGTTTGTGGTCTAATGCATTTGGCGGGAAACCATAGATGCCTGGTACACATTCCAGTTGATTTTTTTTTGAGTTTAGATCCAGTTTATGTCGTGAACTTATTTTCGATTCATAGTAAATTACAGAGATGAAACTAATACTATATTAGATGAAGCGAAAATAAATACCATAAAATCATCTATACCACTCCACTTTGAGCTGAAATGGACTTCTTCCAGAGATTAATACTACATTGGAAAGGATATTCGATATCGGGTGTCACTTCACGTCACGTTCCATATTTATTTCTTCATAGGCGTTATGAAATCCCGTTTTCAGCGACGACTGTATTTAATTTCAACTCATTTTGTAGCACCTCTATATCTGTTCCCGTTTAATAGATATCAGGGATGTGATTATTCACAGCATAATACAAACTTCGAAGAGCTGAATGTTATTACATTTCCAAATTCGTACACGCCTCATTTTTTTTTTTTCAGACCTCTACCAGCTGGAAGATGTAGCGTCTGGACGAATAACAAGAATTCTCACCCAAGATTTTCCTCAGTACTTCGCTGTCGTATCAAGGGTACGGCAAGAAGTTCACGCGATCGGTCCAGAGGGAGGAATGGTCTCTAGCACTGTGGTTCCTCAAGTGCAAGCTGTTTTCCCAGAGGGCGCCTTAACGAAGAAAATCAAAGTGGGACTTCAGGTAAATCTGTTCAAGCCTCGAAAAGGAGTGCCTTTGGATAAACTACGGAAAATCACTGTGAATCATATACCAAAAAGAAAACGCTGGTCGTTGATTTGGTGAAGTGTACAAGTACCTACTGAAACAACAGGCCAAAGTTGTACATACATTTTTTCAGTTTCGAAAAAAAAGCTAATTTTGGAAATATTTGAAATTTTTTATATTCGTATGAACTGATATAGTACAACGGTATTTTTTGATCTAGTCATATTTATTCTAGTCATCTTCATGTAGTTCGTTGAGCTCATTCTGGAAAAAAAATTGTCGCCTAATATATTGGTTCTATCGTACGATAATGGGATTACCGAAATGTATTCCTTAAAATAAAAATATATATATATATTATTCATTGTTGAAAAGAAGTGCACACTGATACATGTTGCTCTAGATTGGATAATTATCATTTGTATACTTTCTAATTCGAAGTTAATTTTATTCGATTTTATAGCTCTCCAAGTACTGATATATTATTTTACAGTCTGTAGCTAACACAAAAAGTCAGTAATTTTTGCAAAAACTCAAATAACCTGAAGCGGAAAAGCTGAGACTTCGTAACGACCAGTCAGCACGACCTGAATATAAAAAACTATTCTGAAATTGATTAAAGTGACAGAAATATTCAGTCTATCCAGTTAAGATTCAAGTTCCAGTACTCATAAAATAGATATCTTGCATATATTCTTTAATTCAGTAATTGTTTGATATGTTTTTTTTAAGGAATGTCACATGTATGCATTCCAAGATATTTTTCCATTTGATGCATTCAAGAACTTTCAGTAATGTGCAAAACATTGATTATCGATTTTAAATATTCACTATTTTAATAACATGTATCAGGAGATTACAGTTGCTTTCAAGTTCAATAATTACTGAAGGAAACTAGCTCGTCACAGATTTTCGGTAAAACAATGTGAAGGTTTTGACTGTTAATAAGTGGGGTTACGTCAAACCATATTAACCACATTCACTTTGCATTAAGCATCATATACTCATTGTATTATTTTGGTTGGTTTCCGGGTTTCGCTGTGGTCTTCTTTGGATTACATCTCCAAACGTTTCAACTGCAACTGCGTATCAACTGAAAGTTTCAGTTGATACGTCTAGAAGAGTACTTCGACCACGCCACTGAAGATGACTGCCGCAGTTGCAGTTGAAACGTTTGGAGATTTAAACCAAAGAAGACCACGGCAAAACCCGGAAACCAACCAAAACATTGACGCCAGCCGTGAAAGCCTACATTGCTACATTCCTTGTATTGTACTGATGTCTCGCTAAAAAATAGGTATTTTTATAAAAGTTTGAAAATTATTCCGTTGACAAGTTAGAGAATGAAAACAAATATGGGCTTATCTATATCACCTAACGACATACTAAAGTAATAATTGGCAAGTTCGTAACTATCAATTCAATTTCAAATACAACAATTCCAAATTTGAAATTATTTTAAAATCTTCATTTGTACTTCATATATAACAAGAAATTTTCAAAAATTCTAACTTATGACAAATCGATAAAGGAGTGTGCAGTTTAGAAACGTTGACCACAATCCATGTTTCTCATTCTCATCCCGTCACCGATACCATGAGTATAAAGCGTCAGATCTCATTTCAACAAAAATTGAGCGTAAATGTGTGGGGAGAAATATATAATCTTGTCGGATCGCATTATTTGCCTGACAACCTTAATGGAGAAAGTCATTATCAATTTTCACAAAACAAGATTTATCAGGAGAATTATTACCAATTTTTCGGTAAAGGAATTCAATGACAATTTTTCAAAATGATGGTCTCCCGGGTCGCTACCACTTAACTGTGACAGAATATTTAGTCAATTCTTTTGAGATAGATATTTATTGAAAGTACACAACTCTCAAGAATTTGAATATTCGACGTTATACCCGTGTCTCATTAGAAAACGTAATGAGTTCATCACCCGATATGATGTCGAGCAAGATAGTGATTCGACTACATTTTGTTCTAGGAGGACGTGCGGTTATGCGATATGACTGTTAATTAGGTTCCCAAGTAATATTTTTATAAATACGCATTGATTTGTTAAGGATGTTTTAGTTAATGAAATATTTGTTCACTCTCGAAATATTAATATCTATGTCCAATTATTTCAAAGACTATGAAAAGAGGAAGTTTTTACGATAATTTGAACACTGAGTTTATTATTATTATAAATGTCTTCAAGTGATATATATAGGCTCATATAATTTTCAATTTTCAATTTTCGATTTCATTCAATTGGTATTTTTTGAATGCAGATGGTACAAATTTTCATAGAAATATTGTATTACGAGACACGAAAACAATGAAACAAATGATTGACGTTTGATGGCCAGTTTTTGTAAGCGAATCGAAATTTTATGAAAGTTCGAATATCTTGAAATCGATTAGACTTGGGGCCACAAAAATGTGGTTAATATAATATGGTTTCAAATGACCTTCCCGTTTGGAGATTCAAAACTTTATATCGTTCCACCAAACAACTTGTACATCACTCCAAATAAATGATTTAAATTTTAATCAAAACAAAATCCCATATTCTCGTTTTTTGAATGAGATATATCGAAACAAATACGGCTCATCAATTCAAGATAAATAATAAGTAAGGCGAAAAAATGTTATTGAAATAGAAGAGAAGAATTGAAATATAACCGGTGCATAGATTGTTCCATTAAAAATTATGAAGGTGGAGACTGTTCCTAGTCTGAGCGAATGTTTAAACATTGCTTTATCTTAGCTAGATGGATCGAATATTGTTTTGTTATCTCTCCAGCAGTACACATATTTCTTTAGATATACGATAGAGAAGAAAGTTTTAAAGATCACATTTGAATTGAAGTTACCAGTCACTGTAGGATATAGAATGAAAAAACTGTTATTCGTTTTATGAGTGGAGTTGAGATGAGTTATTGACAATAAAATATGAAAATATCTGCTTTTGCGAGCTCACTTGTAAATGTGTTCGATATTCAATGTACCTTTACTTTTTGTTAAAATGTTGTTGAATTGATAATATTATTTTGGAAATATGTCCCAGTTTTATATTGATGAAAATCACTAATGAATGACACCAAAGAAGCTAAGCAAAATTTATCTCGATTCGATTGATTGTCCGAGATTCCTTTATCACTTATTACCAGAAGTAATTTATTTCTTTTCGACAAGAAGCTCCTGTCAACTCATGTCTCCGGAACATTTGAAAAAAAATAATGAATCAGTTTCTTGAATCGAAAGATTGATACCGAGATGGATATTGAATGGCAGATATTCATACAACGTTCTTCGTGATTGAATTCATGTTGACATTTTAAGTGTGTGTCATGCAGCCAAAAATTCTTTGAGGTGCATATTTGCCCACTTTCACATCCTCATCAATAATTAAATTATGGGAGCAGATGAACGAAAAATTCAGTTCCATCAACCTAACCAAATTTTTATTATTATTATTATCAACTCTCGAAAAGTATATTTCTCTGTTACGTTTTAACGGACTCATGAATCAGTCGAATCGATCGAGAATTTTATTTATTTTTATTATAGTGCTCAGTATAAAGTGTCCTGCCAAGGCGAACCAACAAAAATATCTCATCCTGAATAATATTGAAGCGAATCTATCGATGTTGATTTGTTATTAGGTTCAAAATGACGACTGACTGAAAACCATGCCCCATTTCTTCATTATTTTACTCACTTTATTTTATTTATTGGTCCCAAGAAACATTTCTGTCAATAGAGGTACAGAAGGTGAATGATCGCAGCACACTGAAATAAAACAACAAAAATTAACATTTCAAAATTTAATAAAAAATGAGTGGCTGAAAAATTTGTGAAATATAAATCAAACCGAAATAAAGCAGTCAAATCTGAAATATCATTGAAATTTTTTACAATTTTTAGTAAATTAAACTCAAATGAATAATTTTCAGTGGGATCTGAAATCTTATTTTGATCGGATCTGTTTAATTAGATTATCAATATGATGAAACCAAAATTGAGAATGTTGAACTTGAAATAACAGGAAGAAAAATTTTCGTTTGTTTTCATACAGATAACTTTCGGTGTCATAATAGAAAACTTCAAAGCTGACAAAATAACAATTTCTTGATACATTTTTGACAGAACTCGATTTACAGTCTGATGGCTCTGAAATAACCTGAAATTTATTTGGCATATCTCATATAAAACACAATTTAAGTAGAAAAATTATCCTCATTGGTAGTGAACTGTAATCACTGTCAGATTAAGTGTAGATTAGAGTTATAATTTTTGCTAAATAGGTTTTCAAAAAAATTCTAATGGAAATGAAGAGACTATCATTTGAAAAAGGAGAATACGGATAAACTTAGCGAATATTCTCGACCATATCGAAATATCCTTCTCTTCAAAAAGTCTCACAAACCGATAGAAAACAACTACGTTCCTAGCTGATACCAAAACTAACATTGAAATACGACTGACACATCGAATCAAAGCATTAACTCCGCTTTTTGATTACAAGATTACGTAGTTCAATATTCGTTGGGAAGTGGTTGTTTTGTGTGAAATATTTGCCTTATATTTCCTATATTATGGAAATATCTAAAGAGAAAGGTATTTCGACACTGTAGAAGTTACCGACATTCAAATAAAAATAATCCCAAACTTCTGCACTAGTTTATAGTCAACTTTTTTGTTTCTTATCCACGATGAAATCCAAGAGTATCCGTTGCAATTGAGTATTGAGAAAATGAAGGGCTTTATCAGGACGGAGTCAATAATCGATTTCAAAGAAATGGATAATATTATTCAAGATTTGATACTCCGGTTGGTCTGTCTTTTATAACGAAACCGGCTTTGTTTTTAGTACGAGTCAGAGTTACTCAAGACAATCGTAATCAGATGCATGCGTTCATTACCCCCCCGTATCAATTCGTATAATCTAATATCATTTATAACCATACTTTCAGTTTCTAATTCTTCATCGAGAAATTACGAATTTTGAAAGCATCGCAGCCACTTCAATCATTGTATAAAACTGTGTTCACATTTTATATTGTCAGTCATCTTCCATATATCGTTTAACTCTATGTTCATCACTAGTTTTCTTGCACTAATTCTCAATGTATACAGTATGAGTGCCCAATAAAATTTGATTTAACTAATACACTAACGTTTCATTGAAAAAAAGTTCACACAGATTTAGCTGCACAGTAGATTTGGGCGCGGCACTTACAGGAAGGAGTTTTGCTTGGAATAGAATTTTTGTAAATTTTTTGCAAACATTGCTTCTTCCTCAACAAATTCTCTCATTTCAAGCAACTGCTCACTTCCTCGGAATTATCGTGTTCAAAACTATTGTTGCAACCAAATCTTCGGACAAAAAACAAAGCACGGTTCACTAGGTGAATACTGTAGTACTTTGAAGAACTTTCGAGATTTTATTGGGCTCTCGGCTCAAGATTGCTTCACATCACCCTTCATTTCATTTGATTTGCTCTTCAGCTGCTATTTTTTGTGTTTGCTTGAACCTTGCTTTGTGTTATGCCTTCTCCTATCCTTTTTCCCTCCCGCACTTTTGGGTAAGTATTACATTTTTCTAGGAAAGCGTCGCATTCATTTTCACTCATGCGTTTTGGAAATAATGCAAAAACATGTTGTACTCGAAAGGAGACATATTTCTATCATAACATAACAACTGTCATACCTCCATCCGCACCCATACTATATAATTTATGAAAGTACTAAGTGTGACACATCATTGAAAAGGTACTTTTAGGAGGAGTTCAGCCATGTAACTGCTCGAAACGAAATAGCACCGAGAAATTCATGGCTTTTTGGAGAGTCATGGAAAATATTCAAGGTTACGGCCTTTAAATACCCATAAAGGTGTGCATGCTCAATGTGAATGCAATCAGAAACAAGCTACCGCTTGTCGAAGATTTCATTCACAGACATAAGATTGACATAATGCTTCTAACCGAGACGAAGCTCCGGCAGGAACACAAGCTGCAAATCAGAGGTTTTTCTACCATGAGGGTGGACAGGCCCAATGCAATCAGGGGGGGCGGTGTCGCGATCCTTGTAAAGGCTGGTGTGTCACATATACCTCTGCCACAAAAACAAAGCTCTATCGAACATACAGGCATACAGTTTGCATGTGGTTCAAAGATATATGTGGGATACAACGCCCCGGATAGAAGGTTCAATGCAATGGATCTGGATGATCTCCTCAATAGCGGACATAAAGTGCTGCTAGCTGGAGACTTTAATGCAAGGAGGCCTGAGTGGAACTGTGCCAATCACCCGAATGCGAATGGAAGAGTGCTCTGGAACTACTCCCAGGATATCGAGGTGATAATAGACTTCCCTAACGCCCCAACGCATTTTTCCTGGAACGGTTAGACTCCTACGACGATCGACTTGGTGGTGAAAAAAAACGTCGTGGGCATCTCAGAGCTCAAAACAGCCCCCGAGTTGATTTACTCTTTACAATCAAGGGTGGAATACCCCCCAAGGGGGAAAGAATCATGTATGATTATCACACCACTGACTGGAAGGATGAACGAAAAAACATTAACACCACAAATAACCGCGGACAACGTGGATGCAGAAACTCGGAGGCTGATAGAAAACCTCCAGAAAGTAAGAGATGCCACCACCAGGAAGAATCTGCCAAGAAAGTCTCTCTCTCGTACAGCTAGTATATAAAGTCAACAGTATCATAAAATGGCAGCACTATCCGCAATGTTTAAAGCAGGCGGAGATTATCCCAATCCTCAAACCGGGCAAGCCAGAAGCAAGGGTCGAGAGCAATCGCCCAATCTCGTTGCTGAGCGCCATCATAGCCAAAGTGGTAGATAGAATCTTACTGAAAAGATGTGTGAGCCTGGAAGAGAGGCTCAAACTCATCGCGGCGAAGCAATTCGGGTTCCGAAAGGGACACTCAACCACCTCCCAGGTAGCCCGAATTGTCCACGAGGTGAGGGAGGGCTTCCAACTAGGCCACAATACAGAAAGACTTTGATACCGTCTGGATAGAGGGATTAGTTATGAAGATGCTAAGAGCAGGCATGCCGGAGTGTATGGTGAAAATCCTAGACTCATATCTAGTTAATAGGACTTTCAGGGCTAAAGTTAACAACGCCAGCTCAGCAGTGAAGGTAGCCGGAGCAGGAGTGCCTCAGAGATCGAGCTTGTCCCCACTTTTGTCTTCGCTATATAAGCACAACTTCCCAATGCACGGAAACACGAGCACGGTTGTCTATGCCGATGACACGGCAATATACTCCAAATCGTTCTACAGCGCGACAGTCGCGGCCCTAGTGGAAACGCATTTGGAGACACTTGTCGTGCCGTACCTAGCGAAGAACAAAATAGTGCTGAATCCTGACGAAACAGAACTCATAAATTTCACAAAGAAAATAACCAATGTTGAAATCTTTGGGGGATTTAGGGTTCTGGGAAATCTGATTGACGAGTCCGACTCCGTGCGGAACCTGGGAGTACAGCTGGACAGAAGGCTAACACTCATAAAGCATGTCAACATAGCAATACAGCGAGCAGGAGCCGCAGTCAAAAGGACGTATCCACTGATTGCGAGGAACTCTAGGTTGGCAGTGGAAAAAAAAAATACTGCTTTACAAACAGGTCACCAGGTTAATGAGGACCTATGCCTGTCCAGTGTTTTGCAGCCTTGCCAAGTATCAAATGGTACGACTTGAGAGGATGCAAAATAAAGTACTCCGTATCGTCACGAATAGTGATAGATACATTCGGCTGGTAGATCTGCGAGAACTGGCCGATACTCAGTCAATAGAAGAGTATATTAAAACTATCCCTGAGAAGTTTTTTTGTTACTTCATCCTCGAAAGTCCATTGACAAGAGATATTACAGCAGTCAGAGCCCACCGTAACAGGCCAAGAAAGCATGGTGGACTAATTTACCAGGCATTGGATATTTTCCATGAAGATCTAGAAGCCGAGCGATAAGCAGCTCAACAAACCATGTTTTAAACCGGGTTTTTTCGTTGTTTTTCCGGGAAATCCTTAGGACACTGAAAACCCGATAATAAAAGTCCAATGATTTCATGTTTTACATACGATCCAAGAAAACCCCCCGCATAACTAGGAGGAGGCGGGGAAGACATCACTGAGACTTAGCGCGTACGGCAGAGGATAACCTACATAACAGCGTAGTGCCTGCCATTGAGCAGGTATGAGCAGGTTTGCCCAGCCCTCTGAAACACTCAGACGGGCAGGAGCGAACTATCTCTGTAGAATGCAGTCAAACTCCCTCCTTTTACCCCATACCCTGTGGCGAAGTGATAGTTTTACGGTGTTTTATTTATTTATCTGTTGTAATGTCGCTATACAATTTTATGAAAAAGTAATTAATATACCCTTTTTGCCTTTGCCTTGCTCGAAACGTTACTCTTTATTTTCGCGCCCTCTTGCGGGAAAAATAACTGTTTCGTATTCCAAATTATGATACTTCATTTGAAAGCTAATTTGAATAATTCTCACAAGAATGATAACGGTTTATAAATGGACATTGAATGAACTTTCAATCGTTCCAAACTACATTAATTCACAGAAAATGCTCAAAGTGTTCTTCATTCACTGGCATACATGAGTATAATAAAAATAACAATAATGAGAATATGTTAATTTCTACTAATAAAGTGCATACGGTACATCAACATAGAGAAAAGTCAAAAGGCTTACAATTTTAACATAACAACTCCTCAAGAGTAAATGTTTTTTCGAGCAAATACTGTTTCAGTTTGGCTCTGAAAATACCGTCATTACGATCACATTGCAATATAATGCTCAATATAGTAAAGACCTTACATCCCATTTAATAAAGATTTTTTTGATAAGTAAAAAGAAGTTCATTGTGGGGCTGGAATTAGTAGATATTCAGATCGGAAGAAATCATCTGATCATTATTACAAAGGATATTGAAGTGTTCCTTGCTTGATTCAATACTTAATTTCATTATCACAGTCTTATGAATATTAAGGCTCAGTAGATTCCCTTCTGACCATATCACAATAAAGTAATATAAATCCTGAGTGAGACTCACTAATAATTCATTGTCATGGCCTCTGACGAGAATATTGGCATAATCGGCATATGTAATTATTTTCACACAAGAGATATTAGATATTTACGAACAGTTTTCCTGACCCCGCGCAGTAAAGGTTTGTAGGAATATACAAGGTCGTACAAAGTATTTCTTAAATACGGGGGTGATTCATTAGGTTATTTCAAGAAGAAAAGTCCCAATGAACATATGTCTGAAGTTGCTTTGTCTCTGAGATACAGGGCGTTGAAATCAAAAGAAAAAAGGCTAATTATAAAATATCATAAATATCCTAGAACCAAATTGGTACATAATTGAGTGGAATTTTTTCAATTTAAAATGAAATATGTGTAGGAAAACCCTACTATCAATGTCAGCTGGTCTCCAAGGCACGTGTTCATGATATGCAATAGAGAGGCTTTATTTCTTTTCTCGAAAACTAAGCTAGTTATGAAGGAAATACAAGAGATCAAATAGATGTATTTTCAGTTGCCTAATTTGGCGTTTCACATTATTGTTGGCTGCGGTGCCCACTGCGACGCTACTGAAACCAATTATTTCAATCTAGTTAGGGCTGAATGAGAGCCGTATTAGTTCAAATAATTGTACCAAATTTCATCCAAATGGGTTGTAGAAAATTCATGATATTTTATAATACCGGTTTTTTTTATTTCAACGCCCTGTATCTCAGAAATTAAGCAACTTCGGACAGGAAACGGTGTTAGGAAACACCCTGTATTCATGAAGCAAGTTAGTGAAGATATTAAACTCGAAAAAAAATGTATGGGGCAGTGCTGATCAGGTACAAATTTCACGATCGTAGGATCGTTTTTTTTTTGCAAAAACCATTGATTCATGAAAGAGAATTTTTTTTGTATGGGCTCGGTGGTCCCATAAGAACTTGGGAGTATATCAATTTTTTGAATCATCATGTTATTTCAATTTTTGTTCAAAAATATTGTCATAACCAAATATCACTGAATTTCCCAAATTAACACAGAACATTAAATGGCATTTGGTGGAGAAAACAAATTCTTGAACAAAAACTGTAGGCGTAGTATTTGCTCTTAATATAGATTATGAAAAGTGTATGGCCTAAAATGGATCCCTGTGGTACACCCCAAGCTAAGAGATATTTTTTAGTTTTAGCATCGCCTATACGAACGCCTTGTTCTCGGTCTTCCAAAAAAGATTCAAAAAGTTTTAGAGGTAACCTACGAATACCATATTCGGATAGTTTTAATATCAGCAGTTCATGGTTACCATTGTAAATGCAAACCTATCATACTTATACATCTGTAATTGGAGTAAAGGTATCTATAGTTTTTTGTGAATTATTGACTTTGAAAATTGAAAACTTCAAATTGAAAACCCAGTAAGAATCGAAGCAGTTGTGGTAGCCGTTTTAGAGCAAATTTTGAAAACTCGCAGATTCCATCCCTAAAAAATTAAACTGGTTCAGGAACTTAACGAAGACGAGTTTGATCGTGCGTAATATTTTGTGAGATGATGTACTTTATGAGAAATTATTAAATTTTTTCATAAATGGGGGCAAAAACTGACAGTCACAAGTAGCTATATTATCCAGAAATATCTGAACTAATCGATAAATGTGAATTAAAGTACATACCTGAAGCCAGAACACTTATATTTAACATTAACAAGACTTGAAAAATATTACTTGGGAGCACTGAAAACAATCACGGCCCCGTACACAACACAGTTTGATGCCGACATCGCCAACATACAGATATAAGCTAGCGGGTAGTCTCGTTATCTCACACACCTGGCGCAAGCGCTGTTGTCATGTTTGAAGTTTCAGATATTTGAGTTGTTACTTTCGCCGCCTGTTACTTTCGACCCCGGTCTACCCTATCATACGCTATTTTTCATTATAGTTGCATCGTTACTTCAAAAACATTGCTGTAAATGTCTCACTCCTTATAGAAAAATATGTTTACGGTTTACGATATTTCACAGTTATTGACAACGTATAGCGTATATACGTCTAGCAACAAGAATCACCTGCTAATTTTCTCGATATGTTTTTTGGAGGCACAGAAATATTGCATAAGATGCAGTATCAGAGTCTCGTTGATAAACCCCACTCTCTCCTCATGAAACCATGTTAGGTTAGGTTCAAAATAAGCGGGTCTGTTCGGCCCTCCACTGCGACCTGTCTATTGTGGCTCATACCAATTCACAATGCACCAAATAAACCCAGCTTCTTGTCGAAGCCGATTGGTTTATTTGGTGTAGCTATGTTCTGTCAGGTCCGAGAGAGAGAGAGTGAAACTCTGCCAAACATCGAAAACCTGATTCGGTCCGCGGTGGGGCAGGCACAAAGTATGTGCTCTGCTGTTTCATCATCTTCAAGACAGAGACGACATGCCGGGATCTCCGACAGTTTTAGTCTTGTCATGTGATGATTCAAACGACAGTGGCTTGTGAGTAGACCTGTTAGACATAGCAGGTCATCCCTGCTGGAGTCTTATAGTGTTTTGGTCAATTTCTTCGGGTTTTGTCAGAAGTTTAATACTTTCGTTGCTGTCCAGGTGTTCAATGTATATTTGGCAAAACTTGGTGAGATGCCATTGGCAAGTTTTGGTTCAGTGGAACTACTTGCGGCAGCTTCTCTTGCAAGAAGGTCCGCCATTTCATTGTTCTCCATACCGTAGGGCCAGAAATCCAGACCAGAGACGGACTGTTGAGTCTTTTTAATGAGTAGAGTCTTTTCTGACAGTCTGAAATCAGCTTAGACGTTGATCGATACGAGCCAAGTACTTTCAAAGCCGCTTGACTGTCCAAGAATTTTTTTATTGATTTTTGTGTGAGGTTGGTTCCTCGCATTCTCTCTACACATAGATCGATGGCGTGAATTTTCGCCTGGAATGCTGTTACATATAACTCCACAGGTTGATATTTCTGTTCTATGTATACATCTAGGTACATCTGTGAACCAACAGTAATCTGCCCCCAGTATTTTTTCTTCTTGGAGAACCCAGTCGTCCTTCTTCGGAGTTAGAACGGTATAAATCAGATCAAAATTTGGTGTTGGAGGCTTTATATCAGATCTCATTGTTAAAAATTGTTGTTTCTTTCGTTAACCAGCTGTGATCCCCCTATGAACGACAGCCCTCAGAAGTCGAAACTTGTGCGAGCTAAGGATTAACGAGGTCTTACCTTTCAACGTGCGATTCCTAGCACGTTAAAAGGTGCTGTGACTTTCAGTGTCAATCAGCAGTCTGCTACGCTATGTATAAGTCTGTTGCATGTAATTTGCAATATGCATAATTCTGTAGGTTGCCCATCTAGCCTCTCTCTCCAGGAAGATGTGGAGATGAGGTAGATCTAGTACGATTTCCATAGCTGCTGACGGTGTGGTGCTCATGGCACCAGTGATCTCCAGACGAGCCTGTCTCTGTAAACTTAAGAGCTTTACCTAGACCGTTCACTACGAAATTTTTGGCAATGGTACACAACCATCACATATTATATGCAATGGATATGTTTGGGACTTGGACCCCAAGATTTTTCAGAAATCTCCTAGTCCATAAGGACATTCTTGCTTTGTAAATAAACTTTTTCAATTGAGCGTTCACGTGAGTTTTTTATCAAGGGTGACTCCAAGATATTTTACTTCTGCTGCAAATAAAAATTCTCTCTCGAGGACATTGAGCAGGTTGTCTATAAGGAGTGACCATAAAAGGGGGGAAAGTACCACAACTTGTGGGCGTTACCTAATGACCTCATCTTGAAGGGATGCAGTGGCGGTCCGGTTCAAGAGCATGGCGTACTATTTAGGTCAAGTTGTGACTCGTATATTATTCCTGTTGCATAGGTTAAGTCGATTGTAACGTATTCCTGTCGGCCTGTAAAAAAACTGAGAATTGGGAAATTATTCCATCAACTATCTGAAAATTAATGAAATTAACGCTCAGAATGTAAACATAATAAAGAAACTGTTCCATTAGAAAAAATAAATACATGCGGGTCATTTTCAGTAACCATAAAGAGTTCGGTGGATCTACACTAGTCTACAGCCAGACAGAAAATCATGTGAAGACTGAATTCGCTGAGGCGATTTCAGTGAAATAATGAAAGAAGTTCCAGGAGAGTATGGATTCACGAAACAAAAAAAAAGAGAAACGAAAAAATATTAGAAGGGCTACTGAGAAAAAAGGTGATAGAAAGAGAATTGAAAAACAAAATATTGAAAGATAAATTGGAAAAAGCGGGGGAGATAGAGCAAAGAAAGAGAAATAACTTTACCAAAAAGAAGCGAAATTTTGAGGAAAGTTTATATGGAAACACCGTCGTAGAATATAATGTAGATCAATCTGTGCCTCATAATCATATTAGTGATTCTTGCAAAGAGCTTTTTGATAATAATTCCTAGTTTTGATCTAAATGAACATAATGAAGTTGGATACTGTAGAATCTTCGAGTTTTGGTCATGTGGAGGTTCTTAGGTCATGGGTAAATAATCAATAAAGATGATAATGCTGATCTCAAGATCTTTCAGATACTGCTGTTTTAATAGAGTATTGTTACGGAAATACAAAAAACAACCTTTCAATATCATTGAACTGATTATCAGATTTGAACAAAGTTGTTTGTTTTTCATGCATTTCAATAAATAAGAGTCTAGAAATGATCAAAAATTGGAGAATTTGATTCTGTTTGCCTATTGATGATGAGAAGTCTTGAGGTGACGCCGCCGTATTATATTTCAAATGGGTACCAGCACATTCTCTCATGAAATAAATTTGAAGTAAATTCTCAACCCGACACATCAGCAACTCTTGGAGGGACTTTCGACAAAGTGTTGATTCCAACAGGTTGTAAAGTGGATTTCTGATTAGCGTATCGTAAAAAGAATCTGTGGTTCGATAACTTCCTTGGGCGTGAGGACATATAATTTCTACACGTCTCCAAATTATTGACAGAAAAGTCTGTTCCTATGATTGTGAATTTTCGTGAAATGCCAGATATTGAAACAAGCAGATATGCGCTCCTGTCTTCTAAATCACTGATTTTCAAATTCGTCAATTCACAGCATCAACAGGCACCATACATTCCCATTATCAGTGCAACCTAAATATTTCAAAGTTTATTGTCTAAACTGTCTAAATATTCTCTACTGCAAGCTCTCGTTAAGAATTCTTCTGCGTTTGAACTTTTCGATACTACAGCTTTCTTTGCTTTGTATCCTCTCGACTCATTCAGATAGGCAGTGAGCTTGCTATATTTACAAATGTCTATGTTTTTAAAGATCTTTCTAGCGGCCTTCATTATCGAGTATGTCGACGATGAAATTGCATACTTCTTCAAATTCAAGAAATACGCTAGCAGGACTTTCTCATTTATTGTCATTACCCACCGTTTTTCTTTTTATTCATGAAATTAGGAGCAAACTTTTGCATAATGTTCCCTGGACTTTGCAGGCAATAATTGGCGTGTTACTTCTCAAGCTTCCTCAAGGATTAGATCAGGGACAAAATTATTTTCTTGCATATTTCACCAACTCCATATATTTTAACAATTGAGGTCGATAGACAATCGAAGATAAATAGGTAGCAACCGTTCAACATCTCCCGATATTTTTGTACGTAAGTTCAATGATTTTTGAGGAGGTTACAGCCGCTGTCAGAGCACAATGTCAAATAATTTTTTTGATGAGAAATGTTGGCGATTCTGATTCTAAATGAATGTATGTGGTGCTAGCGGATAATAGTTATTTATGTAATAAGGATCATATAATAATGACGATCATTATGGTAGTTGGCCGTGAATATTATATACAAGATAAAACGGGGTGCACCATATTGATTGTTTATGATCCGAATGACGTACAAGACTTTATCTGCTATCAATAGATATGTTAATCATTTTCAAATTCTACATTAAGTATTTTTGAAACTATAGATACATTCGAGTTATTTATTTTGAAAACTAGTGAGCAAGATCTGCCTTACCATTTCTGTCAAACACACAATGCTGTCTGTCAATTGGATTTGTAGTGAAATCTTTGGAAATCGGTGATTCTGATGATAGTTTACTTTCCGATAAGTTTTTGCATTTTTTATTGAAGTTCATTTATGCTAGGCTTTCAGAAACTTCGCTTTTTAATTCAATTATTAGTACTAGGACTATTTGAACATCCTTGGACCATAATGAACTACATTATATCACTGAAAACAATGACACCAGCTTGAAAAATACGGGAACTTGTGGAGGATATGACTGAGGAATGAAATACTTTTACAAGATATGTGTGGTTTTCGAGAATATTTACATAGGCCTATTGATATTCAAGTTAAAAAGACGCTGCCCCTACGGTATTGTAAAAACAGAATATTTTTACTTGTCGTCAGTGTTTGTTACTCTTCCTATTTCCGAACAAATGTACACATATGTTCGGAGAGAAGAAATTTACAGTTTACTTTTTCCGATAAACACTAAAGTTCAACTTTTTGAAACATCCTATTTTTGTTCATTTTATCAAGATCTAAAGACGTTCGTCCTAATTTGAATTTTCTATGTATCACTTCAATTTCAATAAAGTGTGAATTTATTTTCTTTGTACACTGCATGCAGTTTATGGCTTAATTCAGTGTTTTACAAGTAGGTATTGTTTTTCAATTAGAACTTGTATTTTTCAACTTCTTAACTTTTTGTTTGCAACGTTTTCATATATAGGAGCCCTACAAACTTTTATATGGGCGCCCTTGTCCCTTAAATAAGTAGGTATAGCGAATCGATACGATGAAAATTGAAGAACTATTCAAAGTACTATCTGTCATCTGCTCTGAGTTTTATAACAATTTATACAAATGAGTAATCAGAAAGATGACCCTTCTTGTTATATGCTGATTGTGGTGGCTGAATGCGGTACGGTATTCAAAAAAGTCAGTTATCCCTTTACCATATATTTATTGGCAGAAGGCTTGTTTCGATTCGTTCTTCTTGAAGTAAGTTAAAACGAGTAGATTTTGTAGAGGCCTTTCATTTCCTAAACTACTGAGGAATTAAACGAAAATTATTTTCTTCAGGCTCAACCCATCGATCCAGAACTAACGGCAAAACTCCTGGGACACAGTGTGGCTGTCTCTCCGGTGGTTACAGTGGAACCCAGGAGGAGAAAATTCCACAAAGCCATCACGTTGAGTATGCCTGCACCAAGAGCCCATTCGCAAGGAATGATCAACCAGTATTCTGGATCAGCACCAACTTTACGGCTACTTTGCTCTATAACAGGTAAGTTTTTAATAAATTCGTTAGTATAACACATGTAATATAAATTTACATGTTAATCGAATAAAAATGAAAGCGTGAGATGAATGATAAACTCGAAAATGTTTTTTTTGTGCCAATTTCATTTAAAACGTTTATTTGTCACTGAAATATTCACGAATAGGGTATATCAGATGTTTCTTGGGATTACCAAATTCAAATACATTGTTACTTTTTGCTGGCAGTTTTTTGTAAGTGATAATTTCAATAAAAACATTTCAACTGCCGTTTAATGTCTTGATCCGTTACTTCAAATGGAATATCTGTCATATTTTTATATTTTTGAATGATAATTATAATAATAATACTCCCCCCCCCAGTTGGGCTAAAGTTGGAAACGGAGGGATTCATAATAACCTGCCAATAAGGTGTCTTCAACACCCTCGTCTACCATAGTCACGTGATGGGTATAGAGGTCCGTGACACTAGATGCAGAGCGTATCGTGAAGCAGCTGAGACCATAATGCATTTGATGTGAGCGTGTCCAGCATACGCTGTCTCAGCCTATTTTCACAGGTATAACGCGGCGCTATGATAGTTGTACTATAGACTGGGTAGTGGGTATTGGGGCAAATGATCCAGCGCACCCTCCGAATGTGTCGGAGCTCCGGAGACAGGGCCTGACTAAATACTCTCTCCTAACCACTAATAGACTGTACCCAAAGGCATAGCCTGTGCGGGTTGAGGACGGCTATTATTATTACTATTTGTCGCCATTAGGGGCAAACATGACGAAGTATTCTTCGACCGCATGAAAGTAGTCCTAAACATAATCTGAAGTGCAAAGGAGGAATTTGAAGATCCAACCCTGAATAGGACCCAGCTAACATTTTCCAGAGATGTAAATTACCTGGGCGTTATGGTCGACCAGAAACTGACATGGAAAAGCCAAATCAACCACATTCTTTCCAGGGATATAACGAAAAGTTGGACATGCCGTGGAAAAGCCGAAGAGTCTTCAGTCAGACATGGGGTCTGAAACCAAAAATGATTTAATGGTAATATCAAACGATCATCAAACCTATGGTCACATACGCCTCATTGGTATGGTGGCCAAAAATGCAACAGCACTAGTCCGAAAGTGTAGCAGCTAGATTGCCTGGGATCCAGAGGAGCAATATTTACGTGCCCTACTGCGGCTCTAGAGGCAATAATACACCTTTCTCCATTGCACCTATTTGTAATGAAAGAAGCAGCAAGTAGTGCTTTCATACTGTACCTGACAAAAAACTTCAAAGCTGGAAATCCAATTGGACATCTAAAGCTTCTGGAAAACATCTACCTAGAAGCCATGTCTAAACTGACAGATATCATGCTGATTAGGTACGACTTCGACTTCGAAGTGTATTTTGAAGTGACCAGATTTGCACAGAGATCGGTCCTCAACTGGCAATGGATGCCTCAGTGTGGTACACAAATGGATCCAAGATGGCAAAAATCTATTTACTATCCCATAGGCAAGCAGCACTAAATGCCTTAAAGTCACACACTTGTGAGTTTAAGCTGACTAAGGATTGTGAACAAACCACGAGACAAATGGCAGCAAATAATCAGGTACCCCTGATGTGAGTGCCAGGTCACAGGGGCATCAAAAGCAATGAGGAAGCAGACTGCCTTGTCAAAGAAGGGGCAAACACACCACTTCCCGGACCTGAACCCTTTTGTGGACTCTCCAAAGCTCACTTAGAAAGAAGACGATGGGAATTCGATGAAATGTAGTTTACCTGGAATAAAGTGCCAGTACAAAGACACCAAGGAAATCTATATAGTTTCTCGAGTTGGCAAAAAAAAGACTTAGAATTGGTAACGGTACTACTCACTGGGCCCTGCTCTCTGGGGTGTAATCTCAAAAAGATAGGCAAGTCAGAGAATGATAGTTGTCGCTACTGCGAGAACTGCAGAAAATCTGCTCTGGCAGGAAATTAATAAACTTCGCACGAAGTTTCAGAATCCCGGGTCTTGAATAGATGAAGTGTCACGCTAAAAAAAACCTACAGGTCAAGGTGCATTGTGAGGCTACACAGCCTGCACAACCCTGCTGCATTCAACACTCTACTATCTAGCGATTCAAGCGAATTGAAAAATTAAATTATTGAAAACGCTAATACGCACTGGGACCTACTGCCCTGGATGAAAAAATTCCCTTCATCTACTGGTGGTTATCAGCTGTTACTCCATAACAGATTTCAAATCGTTTCATATCTAACCTCGAGAGCCGATAAGGGTTCACAGATATTACAGGTCCATTGAAACGGTTTGGCGCGTCTGCAGGTTGGTCCACAACGTCTCGTACGAAAAATTCCCAGGTTTTTATGGGTCGCAGCGGCCACAAGATTTCCCGTGTTTCGGCTCTCTATGCTTTGTCGGATTTCGACAGTCTGCAACGAACCACGAAGCGTTTTCTATCTGTCAACCTCAGAGCCGCTTCAGAAGCTAAGCAAGTTAGGGCAATTTACCCCACGCAGATGAGGCGTACATAATGAGAGACTTGATCATGGACTTACATAATAAGACTTTTTCCGCTAAGAGTGCTTGTTTTTCTCTGGATAAGCTGGTAAAGCATAGTCATTCTAAATGCAAACTTTATCTTGACCTCGTGGATGTGTTGGGCCCAGGTTAGCCCACGGTCTACTGTTGACGCGATCTGTTGAACAACTGAAATCATCACAAAGTTGCTTCATATTTTGTTTAAACAACCGTACCAATGAACTAATTCAAAAACGACCTGTTAAATGTTTTCATTATAGGTATTTTCGAAAATTTTAGAAATATTTCAAACAGAGAGAAATATCAAGAATCAAAGTACTTTTCAATCGGCTAGAATAGAATGAAACTATGATGTTTTACCAAAATATTACTAGTTTTTTTCTGGAATAGTGCCAGCAAAAAATTATGTTTTTAGTATGCCCCGTATTGACCCTAATGTACTATCATTATTTGGACATGTTAACCAGTTCCGATATAGTATATTACATTACTAGTGTGGGAAGTGACATTTTTCACACGAGTGGGAAATATTGTGGCACTAGGCGTAAGCCGAGTGCGGCAATCACACGAGTGTGAAAAATCACGAGTAATGTACACTATTTTTCCTACGATCTCATAATAATTTTACCAAATGATGTATACAAATATTTTGACGTTTCACACAAATTTTTCAAAGCCTACTTCTTATATAAAATAAATAACTAACAAGACGATTACAAGATTGACTGACTAAAGTAGAGATTTGATATATGAAACTATTTAACGAAAATAAACATGAAATTTGAAAATTCCTTGCTCTATTTGGATTATTGAGAATGGATATTTGTTTAAATCAAACTCCAAGAAATATAGATGATATTGACATGTGTCCTAGAAAATCGAATGAATAGTCCGACTGCGAACCATTCTGACTTCATTTATTTTTAATAATTAATTTGAATAAAAAAAATTTTGTTTATGACCGACGAGATCAAAATCATAATTAGACATCTTTTATTTTTGATAATAATTACTAATCAAGATACACTCTAATACAATATATTTTCTTGTCATAATATGTGTCCAATAGCTCAGTTGGTAGGCAGCGGGTCTCGACGTGACTTCTAACGAAGAGTGCGATGGTTTGATCCTCGCCCGCGGAAACTTGTTTTTCAAGAAGATGAAAAAAATTACACTTCTCAAATAGATTTCTTCAAGATTTTGTTGGTAGAATTTTTGGGGAGAATATTTTTACTGCTTCCACGCACAATTAATGCACCTAACATGTTTTTAGGTTAGGTGGAAGATTTGGGTTAGGTGGAAGAACAGGCAGGTGCGTTATATTATTTAATATCATGCGCCTATGCTGAATCTCGCCCCACATATATTGCTAAAATGTAATCTTTTGATGTTTCTTTTCAATAAAGACCTTTATTATTATTATTATTCACTACATACTCAAAATAACTTCTGACGTTTGACATAAATTCTTCAAAGCGTGCGTACAGGGAATTGATATATGAAACTATTTAACGAAAAGGAACATACATTTTGAAAAATCCTTGCTTTTTTTAGATGATTCAGAATTTTTCGAAGTGGATATTTCGTCGGCTTAGTGCAAAAGTTACTATCTAACAATCTAATGTCCAAGAAAATTTAATGAATAGTCCGACTGAGAATCATTCAATCTATTTGAGAAGCGTAATTTTTTTCAATATCATATTAAAAAAAAGTATCCGCGGGCGAGGATCGAACCCGCGTACTCTTCGTCAGAAGTCAATATCTCCCGCTGCTTGACGAACTTGAGCTAACGGAGCGTGAAGAAAGTTATTTTTTCTACAAGCGTGCGTGTTCCGCACTAGTGCGGGAAAAAGTTTTCCCGCACGCGAAAGTTTGTTCAAGAGCGTTACATAATTTTTTTTAAGCGCTTGTAGAAAAAATCTTGATCCTAACTCATACGGAAAGGTACTCTCCCGCACTCGACTGCTTACCCGAACTACGCTTTGCGTCGTTCGGGTAACGGCAGTCTCATGCGGGAATAGTACTCTTTCCGTACTTGTTAAGATAATAACTATTCCGCGCCTGTATGGAAACTATTTCGCACGCTTGTTATATAGGCCTCTTTCCGTGTAACTATACAGAGCGATATACGTTTTTTTCCCATGTGGTAATAGGAAATATCTATTTTCATCCTGAATTTTTCTTATTTTGAAGAATAAAACAGGTTTTTTGCTTTGTCAATCCCGCCGTTTCATATGTTTTGAATCATTTTGGCACAATTATTTTTGGACGCATTGAAGGAGATTTATCATTCGTCTCACGCAAAATCAATATAGTTCTTTATATAAATCATATCCGTGTATCGACAGTTCACAATTGCTCTTCTTGACCTTTTTATATCCATTCGACTCATGTCTAGATGTTGTGTTGTGCCATATGTAATTTTTGTCAAATGTTTTTGTTGAGGGGTTGGCAAGCTTTCGTTTTCTGCGGTAGATTTTAAACGTAGCTAGATGTAGTTATGATAAGTTGTTATATTTGGTTTGAACATCAGTCAATTAGGACAATTCATTCCTGAATGGCAAAAATCAATAGAACTTAAATATGGCATAAGATTCTGTGAAACGGTAAGAATATGCTGAAAGCGAATGTATTAACTCCATTTACCATTCATCTTGAATCGTATTGAGGAATAGCTTCTTATCACTAATGTTTGTAGAAAAGTGAACTTGTATTTTGCATTCCCATCTTTTTATTTTAAATGGGATGTAACAGTGTTTGAACGCTGTTCATACACTTGAAAACGGTAATAGATTTTTAATTGCCGAAACGTTGTGAATCATAAAATACATACAGATAATGGACAATGGACAAGACAATGGAAGCCCTGAACAATTCTACATAAAGTTACACATTGTCAACCACCTTCAAATAGCCGACTATTATTTTCTTCGTAATTCTATGGGGAGTTCCTTGAATTTTGACAATTTAATGAGACCATATGAACATTAATAATCTGAATAACTTCCGAGAGCTTTAGCTCGAGGGAGTTATTCTTCGATTACTAATGTTTATGGTAGAATTGAATTGTCTCAAAATACAAGTTACTCGAGATGAATTATAGATAATGATAGTCTCCGTTTGTCATGGTCGAGTGATATTCAGGAAGATTATTTCATGAACAGCCTAAAATCATTAATATACTCTACATGTTTCAACATTTAATTCACGGTATTTTCTGGGATGGATTTTCTTATAATATATGCATTAATTTCTGTTGTTGCAGATAACCCAAAACGGGACATTTCAATTTTGAGTGACTGAATTATGTCAAACTTTGAAATAACTCAGTGAATGAAATAATCAATAATATTTTTCTATGCTGATCAAGTAGTCAGCGTATCCAAGGGCAGTAAATCCGTTCATAAACAAGTCTGTCATAAGGAAGTCTGTCATAAGTTTCCGAACTAGAAGGGACATCTTTGAGTGACGTGTTATTTCTCTTGTTTATTTTTTTTATCATAGACGTAGGTAACAGTCTTCATTCCATCACATATATTCACGGTCCAACTACATTAAATAGATTGATTATACCTAAAAATATTTTGATGTTCCAACCTATGAGAAAGCGAACATATGCCTGAAAATGAAGATATTAATCAACACCAATTCTCCCAGAATCTATGCCAAGCTGATATAATTGATTTATGTAATTGCTATTCATGCTTGATTTGAATTATTAGATTAGTTATAATCGATTTAGACTAGTTTGAAAGCATGTACATATGCTTCCGGAAAACAAGATTTGAAAAGTTTAGGAAGATAGATTTAGATAACTAATTGATAATGACACTGAAGGTGGGGTATAAGGGGGTAATGGCGGTCACTTGGTCAGTGGTCAACGCGGTCAATGGAAAATCACTGATAAGAAAATACTACCAACTATGTCTCTATTTTAATAATTATGTTTGTTATTTTGGAATTTGAATTTATACTAGTACTCGACGAGCTGTATTCAAAATGTTGATAGATATGATCATTACTCCTATTTTCAAGGCTTACTAAGCTCTGTTGAATGGGTCGAAATGTCGAGAAGAACCTCTAGAGAGTTTTTTTGATTTGGATATATTTTGAATGCCTATATACCAAGTTTCAGCCCAATATCTCATACAGGGTGATAGTTTTATGATGACAAATTTTCTAATTCATGCTTTTTGAATGACCCTGTATAGAAAGGTGTGATTCAACTGAAAACCACATCGAAATTCTATCATCGTTACCCCTACCGATAGAAAAAGTATTATCCATATCGTTTAGTTTTTAGTATACATACAACTCCATTGAACTATTACAACCATGTAACTTCGTACCTGAGTATGCAAGGTATTTTTTCATTGAATGGCACCCTCATCTTTTCTGTAAAGTTCAAAAATGCATGAATTTTGAAATTTGTCATATATTACCCTTTATGAGGTATTGGGCAGAAGCTTGATTTTAGTGTTCGAAATATGTTCAAATCTAAAAAACTATTCACTTTTTCCAGAAAAAATACCTAATGGTCCTTCTCGAAATTTCTACCCATTTAACAGATCATAGTAGGCTTCGAAAATGAGAATAATTTTTATCTTAATCTGTCAACATCTTCGAATAGAGCTCGTCGATTACTTCCTATAAATTGAACTTTTCATTTTTCGAAATCGGTCCATGGGATCCAAAATAAAATAATGACTGACTGACATTGCCATCACTTGCGGGTATTATATAGGTCAACGATTTTCTGGACAATAATGACTAGCGTACAGTGTGACACACTTAATATGAAGACACCCCTAAGTTTTGTCATTTTTGAAAGAAGAGATTTGATTTTCGCTACAAACGTAGAACTTCATAGGCCACACTTTTCGCAATACTCAGCTCGAATGACAGCCTTAAACCTAGCCTAATGCGATCCCGCGAAAGGGCAAATTCTCGATATTTTGCTTCGGGTTGGAGATACCGAAAAAAGTTATTTTGATTTTTTCTATGCCGAATTTCAATGCAGAATTCGAATTTTGATTTTTTTTTCTGTAATTTTCATATTCAAATCCGGTATTTGATAAAGGGTTCTGAATAAGAAGCTACAGAAATGATAAAATAGTCAATACCAATAAAATAAGCGTATTGAAACAAATGAAATTAAAAATTATGATTTTATTAAATGTAAGTTAATCGAATTTAGTACCCTTTACTACAAACTTCTTGCTCACATTGGAAGAAGGTGACGAATATAAACGATTAGATTACTGCTTTTGGGGCCAAGAAATTTTTTTAAATGATAGAAGTTTACTGAGAAAAATATTTTTTTCTCGATATTTAGCTTTGAGTTGGAGATACCGAAAAAAGTTGTTTGAAAAAATTGCTTGGAAATCGATTTTGACCCTATATACCGAATGTCAGCGCAAAATTTGAATTTTGATTTTTTTTGTTATTTTCATTATCAAGTTGGATTTTCAGTTGATGGTTCTGAATGAGAAGCAACAGAAATGATATAGTCAAAATCAATGAAATAAACGTTTGAAATAACTGAAATTGAAAATTATTTATTGTTTTATTAAATGTAAGGTAATCGAAATTAGTTTCCTAGTTCTTGCATACTGTAATAAAACTGCACTAAGCTAAATTTGTTAACTTATTTTAAAACTAGTCTTGAACAATAATTTATATCACAGTCACTCTTTTACAAATTTATCTTCACTGTCAGTCTCTGTCTGCGAACTTTGGAACTATATTTGTAACTATCTGTGGCTATCTCTGACTATTCCGCCATCTGATATCCAGCGGCTTTATATAGTCGCATTTAGAGTTCTCGATAAATCGAGTCTCTCCGGCGACTTCTTAGATGTCCTTCGAACCTTCGCGTTCGTTCCATGGGAAGTTCGCGTCTTTTCTACGCGTGACTCATGTGTTTGCAAGAGGAGAACTTGTTTACTTGTCGAGTGTGCATTAATTAGATGATCAGGGCCGGTCTCGGGGCCGGTCTCGAAATCGTTACAATACGTTAAAAGAAGGTGGGAAGCATAAATGGTTAGATTACTGCTATTAGGCTCAAGGAAATGTTTTAAATGAAAGAAATTTACTAAGAAATATTTTGTTCACTGATGAGGCTACGTTCACTACCGCTCAAAATTGCAGATACTGGTTTACCGAAAATCCCCACTGGTTTATAAACTGTAAGAAGCATTACTCTCAAAAAGTTAATGTATGGTGTGGTATTTTAGACGACAGAATAATTGAAACGTTTTCCTTCATTAACGCTAAACGACTATCGAATTTTGTTGATAATGATTTATGGGAAATAATTGGAAATCCACCCCCAATGTGCGACAAGAGATTCAGGTAGATGGAGCTTCTGTTCATAATTCTTGGATGGTTTGAGAGAACATTTTCCATTACGTTGGATTGGTAGACATAGCCCATATGTGCAATGGCCTCCTCGCTCTCCGAATATAACACCAATGGATTTTTACTTCTGGGGAACTGTCAAGAATGAGGTTCACAAGTCTAGGCCACGAAATCGACATGAACTTTGTGAGAGAAAAAGGCAATGCTGTCATGAACCAAGTATTCCAGAACATAGGAGAGTGACCAACAATAATAGAAAAATAATTGAAAATTTATCAGAACTGAGGATGAGCCAGTTGGGAGAGACTACGAGGATGTATTGATATCTAGTTAGCCTATACCAGTTCCCTGCATAAACATAATATTGCGTTACCATAGCAACGAACAATAACTTATTAGAAGTGTCAGTGCAAAGTTTGACGTCAAAAAAGTTAACGTATGCGACCTTGAAAAATTGGACTGCAAACTTCAAAAGAGGTAAATTTTCCATTGAAGATGATGACCGATCGGGAAGGCCAGTTTCTGTGTCAGTCCCCGAAAATATCGATGCAGTTCAAGACATGATTTTAACAGACCGTCGAATTGGGCTAAAACGGATATCTGAAGCACTAAATATTTCATACGGACGTGTTTATCATATAGTTCACGTCAATTTGGACATGAGAAAAATTGCTGCAAAATGGATCTCCAAATGTTTGAATGTTGACCAGAAGCGTGCAAGTGTAGTTGCATCGCGTTCGATCTGTGCTCGATTTGAAAACGATGTAGACTTCTCAAACCGAATTGTTACTATGGATGAGACTTGGGTACATTTCTACGATCCAGAAACAAAGCAACAATTGATGGAATGACGACACTCCGGTTCTCAAAGACCTAAGAAGTTTCGTGTCCAAAAACCTGCTAGAAAAGTTCTTGCTTCAGGTTTTTGGTATTGCCATGGAGTAATAATGATTTTGATTTTTTGGATAAGGGTAGAACAATAACTGGAGATTACTATTCGACATTACTGACCACTCTACGGGAAAAAATTAAAGAGAAAAGACGCGGAAAGCTATCCAAATGTGTTTTGTTTTTGCAGGACAACGCCCCTGCACACAAATCTCATGTTGCCATGTAAAAAATTCGTGATTTAGGGTTTGAATTACTAGAACACCCCCCTTATTCACCAGATTTGACTCCGTCCGACTATCATCTCTTTCCTCAACTGAAAAAAAGTTTAAAAGGTCGTGAATTTTCTTCCAACGAGGAGGTAATAAAATCTGTGGAGGTCTGGTTTGCAGAGCAAGAAGATCTATTTTTTTTGAAAGGTCTAGAGACGTTGGTGTTTCGGTGTAATGAATGTATCCAATTAAGAGGAGAATATGTTGAGTAATAAAATATTTTGAAATTTTGATTGGTTCTATAGTAGGCTAAGAATTTTTCAATATATCCTCGTATATTTGGAACTGACTTCCAATATTAGTGTTTATTTCATTTCCTGTTCGAAAACGGTTTAATAAATAGTTCTTCATTGTCGTCTAATTTTGACCGATTGTATCGTCTCTGTGACTATCATGATGAATATTAGGTTTTTCATTCTTATTCCTACATTATGACGATTTTATTATTTCAGTAGCTTCTTATTCAGAACCAATAATTGAAAATTGGACTTGAATATGAACACTGCAATAAAATTCGAATTTTGCGTTGAAATTCTATATTAGGACTAAAATCGATTTCTATGCAACTTTTTCAAATAACTCTCTTAGGTTAAGGCTGTCACTCGGGCTGAGTATTCCGAAAAGTGCAGCCTATGAAGGTCTTCGTCTGTACCAAAAATCAAATAGCTGCTTTCAAAAATGACTTCAATACAGAGGTGTCTTCATCTTAAGTGTGTCACACTGTATAAATTCAAATAATCAAGGGTAATGTAACAAGACCTTGATAAATAGTCGACTATTTTTATTGCATCTAAATTTCGACTGTATTTTATAATAATTTAACGAGACATTATTTTGGCTTTAATAATCTGATGAGAGCCCGAGAGCGAAGCTCGAGGGCTTTCATCTCTGATTATTAATGCCAAAATAATGTCGAGTAAAATTAATAAATACAAGAGAAATTTAGCAGCAATAAAATAGTCGACAATTAATCAAGGTCGTGTTATATTTATGAAGATTATTTCTTGAATCCATTTCTTCATATCTGTCATATGAATGACACTGTATTGTCAGGGATTGTAGCCTCGATATCTCATCGTTTTTGATTTTTCCAAACCGATTCATTTTCAAATAATTATTCAGCTTTAACACGATTGATTCTATTTGACGTTTAATATGTATTTATTTAGAGTACTGTCAGATGCTCAGGCTCCTTGATATGAGTATCATGCTGAATAGTCGGTGACTATTGTGCATCATGTAAATAGTCGCTAATAGAGCGTGTTGATTGGTCCTGTCAAACAGGAAACAAACGTATGATTGGTTGATGACTGATATTTAATAGACGAAAGAAATAATCATTAATACAAGTTCGATTATTGTATCGTTACCCATGCATCATCAATTTATGATCGAAGAAATCACGCATCCTCTATCGAACATCTCTTTCTAACAACCGCTATGAGCGAATCAAAATTCGTTAACATTTTTCTACTAAGCTAAGTATTAAGGAATTGTGATGATGACGCATGGGTAAATATATAATAGTCAAACTTTTCCTTGTCACTGCAGAAATCGCCCATTCTTATATCTGACTCGATGATACGGAAAACTTGTTTAGGTATAATTTGACACTTTTACCATCTTTTATACCTTTGACTGGTACTGTTCGCCTGTACATATTTATATTTATATACAGGGTTATGATAAAGTAATGCACAAAATTCATAAAACGTACAACGATCACTTTTGAAAAAAATGCAAAAACACGTCAAACTGTTTTTTTTTTATTCCGCATCTTTTGACATAAGTTACAAAAATAACACGTCAAAGTTATGACGTCATCAACAATTTTTTTTAATGGGAAGCTAAGAGTTTTATTACATTATGTGATAGAGCTTGTGTTTATACACAAGGGAAAAATAGTTGCAGTAGGGCTCACATAAGAAAAACAACGAGAAAAGGGATAAAAAACGAAATAACAAAACCAATTATAAAAAGAGGTCAAACTTAAACTTATCTAGTAAGAACATGTGTTCTTATAAATTTTTTCAATTGTTTTACTAAAACAACGGTTTGTCAGTGTCAGTCGTACAATTAGTGTCACCACAGTTTTATTATTATGGCTCGTTTAACCGAAAGAGAAAGGATAGAAATTCTAATGATGGTAGGTTACGGCGATCGCCTTCGAAGTCATGAAGAAGCATGTGCTTTATTTAACGCAACACATTTTGAAAGACCTCCAATTGCTAGAAGCACAGTAAGCAGAATTGTTGCAAAATTTGATGCAACGGGAAGCGTGAGGGATGCTCCAAAATCTGGACGACCAGGAAGAAGCGACGATGTGAAGTTAGATATTTTGCTGTCAGTAGAAGAACACCCTCACGCAACTACAACAGAATTTGCCTTACAAGAAAATGTTAGTCAGTCGTTTGTAGTAAAGATGTTAAAAAAAGAAAAACTACACACATACAAAGTTCATCTTGTTCACGAACTCTTAGAAGATGATCCGGACAGACGTTTGGAATTTTGTGAAATCTTCATGCGGCATTGTGACGAAAATCCAAATTTTCTTAATAGTGTAGTATTTTCCGATGAGGCAACGTTTTGTCTAAGTGGTTCTGTAAATCGACACAATTCTCGCTACTGGGTTCGGGAAAATCCCCACTGGATGCAGACAAAACATACCCAGCGTCCCCAAAAAATTAATGTTTGGGTAGGAATCGTCCGGGGAAGATTTATTGGTCCTTATTACTTTCGCAGGAATTTAACAGCTGAACGATATTTGGAACATCTTCGTATGGCAGTGCTTCCGGACCTACTTGCGGCATTTCCGGATCCAAATAATGGGGACAACTTGGATCCCAGTATTTGGTTCCAACAAGATGGCGCACCACCACATTATGGTCATACTGTTCGAAGGTTTCTGGATAACCAGTTTGAAGGTCAGTGGATTGGAAGACGTGGACCAATGGAGTGGCTACCTAGGACACCTGATTTAACCCCCCTTATTTTTTTTCTGTGGGGACATTTGAAAAGACGGGTCTACATTAACCGGCGGCCAGACAATTTAGAAGACTTAATGGAAAGAATTAGACACGAAATGACTCGTATAACTCCGCAGATGATCGAAAACTCTACAAATGCGGTCTACCATCGTCTTGGCCTATGTCAGTTAGTAAACGGGACACAGTTTGAACAATTCCTATAAGAAATAGTTTTGGTTCAATGGACTGTTAATTGAAAAGTTATTATGAAACTTACGTTTATTTCGTTTTTTATTCATTTTCTCGTTTTTTTCTTATGTGAGCCCTAATGCAACTATTTTTCCCTTGTGAACAAGCACAAGCTCTATCACATAAAGTGATAAAAATCTTAGCTTCCCATTAAAAAAATTTGTTGATGACGTCATAACTTTGACAACTTTGACGTGTTATTTTTGTAACTTATGTCAAAAGATGCGGAATATAAAGAACAGTTTGACGTGTTTTTGCATTTTTTTCAAAAGTGATCGTTGTACGTTTTATGAATTTTGTGCAATACTTTATCATAACCCTGTATATTGGACTAAGCCCTCTGGTAAACACGTGTTTCGATCTCAGGGATCTCATCAGTACGGTGAAAGCAAGTGTAAGGATGTGCAACACATGATTGCAGGTGAAACAACAAACGAACGGAGTCAACAAACAGGAAGCCTACCGTACATTTGTGGCTTCAGTCGGAACACCTCGTGTTTACAAGGCAAGAAACGACGTCGCCACGGAGGCAGCTATAGCTACCTGCGTGACATCCGAGTCCAGGAATATAAATGAAATAGGGATGAGCTCTCGACGGAAATTGTGAATAACAAGGAAAATTTTATTGGTAGGCTTCCTGTCTGTTGACTCCGTTCGTTTGTTGTTTCACCTGCAATCAAGTGTTGCACATCCTTACACTAGCTTTCACCGTACTAATCAGATCCCTAAGATCGAAACACGTGTCTACGATTGCAAATTTACCAGAGGGCTTAGTCCAATAAAATTTTCCTTGTTATTCACAATTTCCCTCGAGAACTCATCCCTGTTTTATTTATATACAGTGTGTCCCAGCTAGAACTTGTCACCCCCCTAATATCCGAACTCATGAAAAAAATTGAAAATCGCTCAGACCCGTCGATTTTTATTTCAAGGGGGAACACTTTCACCAACTACACCATCATTGTGTTGTCAATCCCCTCAACCCCAGCACCCCCTACTTCAGAATTTTCAATGGGACTACTATACTTGTGATACATCATTTTGAAGGGAATTCAATCCCAAATACATCGGTGTACTGAAATTGAGGATCGATCAAGTGTTGTTGAAGTTTTAATGAAAACTAAGTTTTATCCAGATATTTTAATTTTTCATCACCTCAAATGTTAGCGTCGTAAGAAAGGTTCACTGTGGGTACGCCACTGTATTGAAAAATAATATGCTGTCAGAAATAATAGTTTCGAAGGTGAGACAGACGTTTTTATGAAAAAAAAATTGCCCCCATGTGTTTTTGTATACGCATATCTTTGTATACGCCTTGGTAATTGATGTATTCGAGTCACTGCATTCAACAATTTGAAATCATTCGAAAATGGTTTATACTGTACAAGAGAGAATATCCATTGTAGCTGCGTATTTTGAAAATGGACGATGTGCTAGAGCTACGGCTCGAAGTTTCAATGAAAGTCATCCAGAAATCACCACATCATATCAGTACGTGCTTCAATTGATGAATAAGTTCTTGGAGTCGGGATCAGTGCTGAATAAAAAACATGAATGAGAGAAGCCTATGAGAAATGAAGGGGTCGCTGTTGCAGTTGTAGGACATGCAGTGATGGACAACATTCAATCGTTAAGACAACTTGAGACTATTTCTGGAGTTTCGAAAAGCAGCGTACATCGAATTCTGAAAGACGCAAAATTCCATCCTTATATAATGCAGAATGTACAAGAATTAAATGAAGATGATCCTGACAGACGTACAGAGTTTTGTGAAATCATGAGTCAATTATTGATTGGTGATAATAATTACCTCTACAATGTGTGCTTTTCTGACGAATCTTCTTTTTATTTAAATGGACATGTGAACAGGCACAACTGCAGATACTGGAGTGACGTAAATCCCCATTGGTACAGGGAAACTCATTCACAAACTCCCCAGAAATTGAATGTTTGGGCTGGTATTCTGGGAGACCATATTGTAGGTCCATATTTTATTGATGGTAACCTCAACGGACAAACGTATCTTGAACTTCTTGATACAACTGTGAACCCCAGAATCACTCAGTTACTTGAAGACGATGATAGGTTACTTGACGGTCAGCTCACCTTTCAACAAGATGGAGCTCCTCCACATTTTGTTGCACCTGTACGTCAATTTTTAGATGACAATTTCACAGGGCGATGGATTGGAAGGCGAGGACCAATAGAATGGCCGGCTAGATCTCCTGATTTATCACCATTAGACTTCTTTTTATGGGGTTATTTGAAATCCAAAGTATATATTACCCAGCCAACTTCTCTTGCTGATCTACGCAGGAGAATTGTTGTGGAGTGTCGTGCAGTGACTCCAGAAATGTTGAGCAATGTGCGAAGAAATTTCGAAGATCGCTTATACTTCTGTATGGAACTGAATGGTTCCCATTTTGAACCTTTCATACGATGATAACATGTTAGGTGATGAAAAATAAAAATATCTGGAAAAAATTAGTTTTCATGAAAACTTCAACAACACTTGATCGATCCTCAATTTCAGTACACCGATGTATTTGGGATTGAATTCCCTTCAAAATGATGTATCACAAGTATAGTAGTCCCATTGAAAATTCTGAAGTAGGGGGTGCTGGGGTTGAGGGGATTGACAACACAATGATGGTGTATTTGGTGAAAGTGTTCCCCCTTGAAATACAAATCCATTTTTTTCATGAGTTCGGATATTAGGGGGGTGACAAGTTTTAGCTGGGACACACTGTATATGTATACATTATTGAATTTTTGTTTATCATCCTGTTCGAAGGTTACGCCTTTTGAATAAATATCTATCACCTGAAAAGAATATTCCTGTATCAAAAAAAATTAGGAACCGCACTACTTATAGCTTATTTTGTATGATTACAAAACCATAGCGTGAACAGCCAAAAATAACATTCGTCCTTCCCATCTGAATGCTTGCTTGCTACCAACTGAATCGACCGTAGCCATTCAAATCTGACTATACTGAATTATTTCAGCTGATACAGTTGCCAGTTTTTCTTTCCTTTGTGGAAATATAACGGTGACCGCCATTGCCGACTGACCCGTATTACCTGCCCTATTTTCCCCTATCTAATGGTGCGAAAGAATGTTAAATTAAGAATAATTGCAGTTTTAATTGAATAACAATCGAACGAATAGTCGGGATTATACATGTAATAAATATATACAGGAAGTTATTTCGAAAAAAATTATTTTTCAAATGAAATGCAACAAAGTTTGCCAGCCTCGCGCTTTGTGTTCTCTCAATGATGACGTCATTGTGGCGTCAGCTTTCATACCAGACCTCAGGTAGTACGTTCTACAAAACTTTACGAAAGTATTACTCAAAGCAAACTACAATATTTGTTGTTTTTTTACGTTTTTGACTCTGAAAATTGTCATGATGACGTCATGGCTTCACTATTCAAGTAAAACTAATGCGCAATTTTCGGAAATTTTCACGCGCGTACCCAGGGGTGTTTCGGAAAAGATCGCTCAAAGGTAACTAACTAAAATTTTGTGGGCTGCCCCCTTTTAGAATGTCTCTCTTGATCATATGATTTTTTTGTTAGTTATGTGAGAATTGAATGTACGCAGTTGATAGATAACGGTCAGTTACTCGATCAAATGAAAAATTCAGTCATGAGAAGCATGTTTCCGATATTTATACCTATTTTGAACCATCTTGTTCTGTAAATAACCCCAAACTGTGTATTTTCACTTCGAAACTCGAATATACGAATTCATTTTTTCTTTTGCCTTTAGTCGTTCATTTTGTGTTATTTTATAAACAAATGGAAAATTCACAGAAACACAAATTGCAATATTTCACCTTATAGATTTGCTGCATTCTTATTATGAATTTATTTCATTATTATTTATCCCTATTTTGTCAGATCAGTCGTTTAAAACGTTGAAAATAAGAATCATGTAAGAAGAAACAGGAAATGTAAAAGAAATTTCTAAAATCTTAAGTTAGTTGCCATTCGACTGGTCTTTTCTGGAACAATTCGAATGATCGCTTGCTTTTTGCTGCTTCAACACTTGCATTGCTTCACTTTGCCAAAAATTCTGAACTGAATGTATAGATAACAACTAACTGCTTGTGCTGACAAATAAGTCGACTCCAAAGGACCTTCCAATCTCTATTGAATTGAAAGAGTATGTGATGGGTTGACCTGATAATCTTTGTACCAGGATTAAGAAAAAATACTAAAAAATTACTTTTTATTATTACTATGCTCAGAACAACTGAACAGTTGTAAAACTGACTGAGTCAATATCGTTTAGGAGATCGTTTTATCCTTTGGAGTATTGAATCTATCGATTGAAGAAAAAAGTGCATGTTGGAATACTTCACAATCACTATCTGAATTATTAGCAATGAAATTTATTCAACAGGTGGAACCACGAGGGCACAATGGGAAGACGTCACTGGATCAACTCCACTTACTTTTGTCAACGACTGTGTATCTTTTACAACGACCGTTTCTGCAAGATTTTGGTTGATGGATTGTCGAAATATTGGCGATGCTACAAAAATGGCAACGGAATTATACAAGTAGGTTTCATTAGTTCGATTTTATTTTAATAATGTTAATGAGCATCGAAATTATTAGTTAAATAGTGCGGGAGAATACCATTCCGTATGAGTTAGGATCAATATTATTTCTAAAAGCGAATTAAAAAAAAAATATGTAGCACTCTTGAACAAACTTTCGCGTGCGGGAATAACTCACTTCAAGTGATTTGAGCGTACGGGAAAATGTTTACCGGGAAAATGACACCCCTCAAACTAAATTGCGTACGGGTATAGGGTGAATCACGCAAGCTTGTAGAAAAACCAATTATCCACATTCCTAGCGTTCACGCAGAAAGACGGGGGGGGGGGGAAGGCATCTAAGAATGTCACTTCACTTTTCTCCAGTTTGTCCGCTTACCTCTTCAGCCTGTAGCCAATATGAGGAATATTAAGTATTCTCTTGCGGAATCAGTACATTGAAAGTGAATAATATGCCTATTCAGGCCAGTTGTATAGGTTACGTTTATAGTAGAGTTTAAACATAAGTTTAAACTGTAATTTAACCTTAAGTTTAAACCGATGAAACTCGAAAGTATTCCTTGTATATCTTCCAGTTAAAGAATTTGTAGCTAACTTGACAGTACTGGCATGAGTGACACGAATGTAGTTGTCTGGTTGTGTGCTGTGTTGTATGGCACCCAATTTTTGGTATTGTTCTTGTTTAACCTGGAAGAACCGCGAAGTGTATGAAAATGGATTGCGGGAGCAACAAGAGGTCAACCAATTTTTCCAAGCAAGAAGTGGAGGAATTATTACGGCTGATGAAAGTATTCAAGGACCAGCTATCGTCTCCCTACGAACGGCAGCTCTCAGAAGTCGAAACTTGTGCGAATCAAGGATTAACGAGGTCTTACCTTTAAACATGCAATTCTTAGCACTTTCTCGGGCCATCAGAAATATTTCTGCAGTCGTGAAGTTCGAACTCACAGCCGACAGCTAGTAATTAAATGATCTGATCTATCATCGGTATCATTTTTCATTGTTTTGATTCAAAAGAAATACTTACTGCGGCGTATTCCTATTAGGCATTCGTCGGTAAAATTCTGTTAACTAATAGCCACGAGCTATCAACATAACTTTGAACTTACGTAGTTTGGCCACCTGAACAAAAAATCCAAATGAAATTTTTGGCGGTCTCAACAAATTTCCGAGATATGGGCGTATTTTTGAGTGGTGAATAGCGTTTTTAAGGACACATTTCTACCGCGGAAAAACATTCAAAATTCTTCCTTCTTCAAACTAATACAATGTACACACCCTAATTCACCCATTTTACACAATTTTTTTATTGAAAACGACAGTGTTTATACAAAAATTCAACCTTCTTTGAAAAACATCAAAACAACACATTTATGTAAAATGTTCAGTGAATTTATTCGTGCCAAGTTGGTATCTTTGAACTTTGCATATTTGCACAGCCAACTTTCCTATGCATTTAATTTCAACATGAAAAGGAAAATATTCACTCACTTTTTTTCCAGAAACCAACTTGACATGAATTCAATTCACTAACCATTTGGCCTAGATTTGTAGGTTATGTGATCATAAAAGAAGGATGAGTTTTTTTCCTAAAAAGTAGCGTTTTCAATAAAGAAAGAGTGTGAAACAGGTCAATTAGGGTGGGTACATTGTGTTAGTTTAAAGAAGTAATAATTTTGAGTGTTTTTCCGCGGTAGAAATGTGTCTCAAAAAATGCCATTCATCACTCAAAAATAGGCCCATATCTTCGAAATTTGTTGAGACCGCCAAAAATTTCATTTGGATTTGTTTTTCAGGAGGACAAAATACGTAAGTTCAAAAAAAACTATGTTGATAGCTCGTGGCTATATTAGTTAACGGAATTTTACCCAATCGTTTGCCAATGTGTTCAGTTAATACCTCCACAGAAGCTTTTGAAATCCTGAATCTGTTGATGAATTCTTGGTCTATCCAAATATGCAAAGTGTTGATTCGCGGCAGAAAATTTCGCGGTCTTCTTGGGTTTTCAACGATATTTATGATATCTACATCGTCTTCATCGTCAAACAATATATTTTCAAATAATCCAAATACGTCCATTATGAAAACATACAGAAACGTGTCAAAGGAAATAATAAATATTGACTGTAATGACACAACAAACACATCAGTGTTTAACCGAACCTTGAAGTTTAACTGGCCCTCCATCCATCAGTTGACAGTTAAACTCCGAATGGCAGTCACAGACAGCTATACAACGAACTTTTTTCATTAAACCAAAGTTTAACTGAGGCTTGAAGTTTAAACTAAACCTATACAAGTGGACCTCAACAAATGAAATTTTACATAAAAGATATAGAGAGCACTAAACAAAGAGATATAATGTAATAAAATCCTTGTTGTACCACAGAGTATAGTGGTGCGAGGATTAAACCACAGCTGGCGTCTTGGTTCATGTCTGCACTCCAGGTTTTCTGAGAACGGAGGGAACCATGCTACCACCTGCCCCATGTCTTAGTGTTAGTCTTCTGTCCAATTGCACTCCCAGGTAGCGCATGGACTGTTCAATTCGATTATTCTGAACCCTATATCCCCCCAATAAGGATGTTAACATGCTTGTATCTTTTTCTCCTCTTCAAATTCTCTAAATATTTTCATTAGAATCTAGTCCATTCACTTGGCCACCGTACTAAGCAGTGAGATGGGGCGGTAGCTCTCGATCCTTGTGCTCAACTTACGCGTTTTTAGGATTGGGCCAACCTCGGCCTATTTCAGGCATTGCGGGTACTGCTGCCATCTAATGATACTGTTGATAATGTGTAACAGTCGGCAATATTCTTCCTTGGGAAGTTCCTGAGCAGAACTGCATCAATTTTGTCTGTACCGGGCGCTTTGTTTCTAAGGAACCTTTTGATGGCTTCCACGACCTCATTGAGGCTATAGTCATCAACCTCGTGAAGGTCCTATTGTTCGCCGCGATTTTGTCTCATAAGATCCCTAGCTTCTCTGGAACTGAATTTTGGTCTCGTGTGTTATAGTAGTACCCGTCCAGAATACTTTCTGAAAAAATTCTAAACATTTATTTATTTACCAAAAACTTTCAAATTGTTGCTACTTTTGATAAACTGAAAATAGAATGATAAATTCACACTATTTCAAAGAAAATTCAATACTCTTTCAGGATTTTACAGACAAGTGTTCGACAAGTATCTCAAGTAGATAAATATATTAATTAAAGCAAACTTGTAGAACATTTTATTAGCTTTATATTTTTTGTTTTTCACTATAACCCACCGTTATCCAGATATGAGCGAGACAGCGAGGAAAGTGACCTTCACAGGCGCCATACCCTCCTCGTCTTGATCCCCAGTAATGTGGATAGTAGGAATATTTACCTCCTTGTCTTAACAAGTTCCTAAGTAAAAAATTATTTTCCTTCCAACGCACTGTACAACCCACTTTTTGAAGTTTGTTGACTAGACTATACCTACTTCCATACGAATGCAGATCAGATATGCTAAAATTGGTTCTTGGGTAATAAAAGCGAATGAGAAGAATAATTCAGATTATATCAAAGGTTTTGAGTATGTATAGCCAGTTGAATTCTTTTTCCTACTACATTTCATCAAATAATTCCAAGAAGTATGAAAATGTTTAATTATTTCCTCATTTGTACATGAGAGATAAATAATATACTGTGTGTCCGCAAAAGTTGTCGACAACTGAAAAACTTGTATAATGTTCCTTATAGGTAAAAAAGTCATTCTTTATTAAAATTTATGCATGTTCTAGAACCTAATTTTTCAATAATCACGTAATAAAATTGTTGTAGTTGTAGATACACGAATAGTCTCAAAAAAAAAATAATTTCGTTCAGGGGTGAAGTACCTTAATTTGTGATATTATCGAAAATTGTTTCTATGAAAGGTTATCCAAAATTTAAATTACATTCGAATATGCAATATCCAACTGCGCTAATAATGAAAGATAAGAGGGAAGAGAAGGGCTTCGCTAGCTGCAAGGAGAACCTGCTGATCGACGGATGTCACGCAGGATACCGAGCAGTATAAGCGTAACCTTTTGACGGACTAGATCGATCATAATAATAATAATAATACTCCCTCATAAACACTCCTAGAGTGTGCCCAAAGGACAGCCTGTTCGTGCAGACTACGGCTATAATTATTATTTGCCGTGGCGCTCCAGGTCGACTTACTGATTTTTGATGGCGTATTGACTTTTCAGCTGTAGGAAAACCCGAAAAACCTGCAGCACCACCTCAGGTGGTCGGAGCGCACTCCAAGCAACCACCAGAAGTCAGAATTTGCATCTACACAAATTACATTGCCTATCCACTCCTATAAAATAAAAAAAATGTTCCCATTTCAAGGATTCGAACCTATCCAAATGCAAGCGGAAGTTTCAAAGGTCGACATTTAACCGCCTTTAGACGAGACACCAAAACTAAAGAATCAAGATTTTTTTCCACAAGCGCCTTGAAAAAATCTCATGTCGCACTGTCGAACCAACTTCAGTATGCTAAAAACTCGAATAGATAAGTAAAGACACCAGAGAAATTTGGTGTGTATAGTATTATCCAGCTCGAACCAAATCACGTTTTGATTTTTAGATCTACCTTAGGCTAGAGTGAAAGTAAACATTGAATTTGATTCGAAACTAGAGTTTATATACACTCTCGAACTTTGTTCGTTTCATGTACCAGAGTTCGTTACCGGGATAAACCATGTTGACCTTGTTTGTGACGAAGTTGCTAGAGTGTATATTACGGCCTGTCGATTGGCAAGCCTCTCTCCGTGTGACACGATCGGCTCGCGTAGAACTTTGTCGAGCCTACTTAAAGTGGAGTGCCTCTTTCAGTAAATTCTCCAAACATCAAAGGCACCGGGTTAACAAGTGTGCTCGTCTTGTATAGCTGTTTTATAATATGTCACACGGTGCAAAGACCGTTGCTGACAGTATCCGAAAAGACTAGTCACAATTGATCCTGTTGGAATTGGATACAAATGCGAATATTGCGATTCACTATACGCGTACCATGTTGTGTGTGCAAAAGGGTGTCTACAGTAAGCTCTGTAGTGTCCGCCAGTGGAAGAACCGCTGTGATTAGACACATAAGTTGTAGCGATAAGGCGCAACATCGTCTGCTGCGTTGTTGCTCATATCTAATCCGTCTAAAGGAAAATTAACCAAAACATTCAATTTCCCATTGAAATTGTCCGTTGAAGAAAATCGTTCAAGGTGAATTACAAGAATTTCTGGAAATTTACTAGTTGATATGGATTTCGTGCACTTTCTTTTCTTTTCAGTCCTCAGTTCACTCTGAATCTGGTGAGAACTATTGCTATAGCAGATTGCAACAGAATTTTCTGTTTATGCAGAAGGGAGTGGTTGATTAGTTTTCGAAATCAGTATTTGACAAACGATAAAAGTTTCCAAACCATGCAAAAGGTTTGTTTCCTAAGTCAGTCAACATATCCCTAGCATTGTATCTGGAATGTCTTACTTTACCAGCATGTGATTCAGTGCAATGTACATACTAGTTATGACTTTTGCTAACTGATAGTGTCCATCTCCGCCGTTTTCTTCTATTTGCCTTCAGCTTCAACAACTGACGACTTAACAA
Source organism: Chrysolina americana (assembly GCA_958502065.1). Taxonomy (NCBI): domain Eukaryota; kingdom Metazoa; phylum Arthropoda; class Insecta; order Coleoptera; family Chrysomelidae; genus Chrysolina; species Chrysolina americana. The sequence goes on from OY293412.1 coordinate 12,873,834, forward strand.
CACATACGCAGCTGCACTTGCTATACTTCCGTTGATGCTATCCACTGTATACTGTATTATTAAATACCGAGAATGAATGCAATGGACCAGATACTTGTGTTTCACCAACAAGCCATCACACGCCACGATTCGATAAGGGCCAACAGCGCCGTGTGACAGCTCGAGCCTATAGGTATCAAAAAGAGTAATTACAAAAAATTTATTGATTTTCAGAAATCAATATATCGTTTCAGAGACTATCAAAGTACACATGTTACCTTTAGGAGACTCAATCCGTTTCCGTTAATGACTTTTTTTCTTTCCAGGGAAGCCATTCATGTCCCATTCATGGCGAAATTCGTAGTATTCGCCAAGCGAGTCGATCCTCTGGAAGCGAGATTGCGAGTATTTTGTATGACGGACGACAAAGAGGATAAAACGCTCGAACATCAAGAACATTTCACGGAAGTGGCGAAGAGCAGAGACGTAGAAGTTCTCGAAGGAAAACAACAATACGTAGAATTCGCCGGCAACTTGGTACCAATAACGAAGAGTGGGGAACAGCTTTCGTTCTCCTTCAGGGCATTCAGAGAAAACAGGCTTCCATTTTCCGTGAGAGTGAAAGATCAGCACGCTGAAGCTGTGAGCAGATGTCTCTTCATGAAGGAATCTAAGGTAAATACGCAACTCGCAATAAAATTGCTACATCGCCAAATTATTTATTCGAAAATATGAACCGTGAATATATTTTGCGTTCTTCTTGAGTTATTTTTATAAATTGGTAGTGTAGTTTGTTTACATTTTGGATTTTTGAATTACATGGTCGTGTCGTATGGGGCTACGATTTCATGTTGAGTGCGTCTCCATGTTTTTGCAATAGAAACTTTCTCATCACACGATTTGGGTCGAAGCCGTTACAGGGTCGTGGCAACTGCGATAGCAGACTGCCACGATATGATACTGGGATCATATCTAAGTGGTGTATTCAACAACCGTTTACCTGCATACTTGCTGTTCGCTGGAACGACTAATCAAGCGTCGGTCACACATATGACTCGAAAATTTATCTTGGTAATTTGATCACATGTATATCACTTATCTGAATCCTGACGATCAGTACCGATGTATTGTGATAACCTCGACCTTATACTCCTATAGAATCGTACGCCTTTCTTATGCCCTCTCCTGGCCTCATGATGACGGGGTGCGTCTAAATAGCAATGGTCACAATACGAGGGGAAAACGTCACGAGCAGTATGACGCTTTCTTCAAAAGGTTCTGAAGCAAGTGGTATTTCTGTTATAAATAAAGATTGGGTGCAGATATGAAAACACTTCATATTCATTTCAAATCATATAATTGAATAAACTTCATGAAAGGAAAATCTTTGATAATACGAATTTTGATTATGCAAATGAGAATGAAAAAATCCACCAATTGTTCTGTTATTTCTTCACTTCTTGAAATTAAAATATTATTTCGAATTGAAGCTTATTGAAGAAGCTTAACCTGTTCAGTTGTATACAGTATACAGTATTCGGGCTGATTACATAGGAGTAACACACAAAAGATCGAACATTTGTAGTCAGTTGTAATCTTTCATAACTCTTCATTCACCGTTACTAATATACTTTATGCTAGATAACATTATGTTTCATCATCAGTGGTTTCGATATTTAGTTGTGTAGAAGAATTAATGAAAGCTCTGCTTCATTTACCTCAGTTTAGTTATTGCTGGGAATATCGGATGTCGTCAGCACTCGACCCGCCTCAAACTTTGGGTCCTTATAATTTTCCTGAAAGGAAGAAGTGCTCTGATACATTTATACATATACAGGGTGATTTACCATCATCTGCATAAAATTTAATGGGGTACTGATCTATCATGTGCGGACGCACCTGTAAAATTTGGGAGCTATCCGAGATGATTGAAACAATTTTTTTGTACGTCAACCACAATCGATACGCCACTGCAGATTCGTGAGAAGATGTGGCAATGGTGCATGTATCTGTTGCCCGTCCCACTCGTCAGTCGTCAGTATGATTAGATAATGAGCGTTGTTTAACGTCGTACTGTTCCATTGTTCAATATGCCAGCATGTGTGCCGAGGTAATATGGGCAATGCCACTACATTTTGATTTCGTCATGAATGTATAGCTTTTCCAAAAATAAGGGATACGTATTTTGTATTTTATATTTTTTTTCATGATCCTGATAAAAAAGCGAAAAATCAAATTATGACATCATATGTAGTAAAACCACATTTGGCAACGTCGCATGCCAAATAGAAGTATTCCATCAGTTTTGACACCATAATTCTTGCTCCGTGATCGCTGACGAGTGACTCAAACACACGTGTCTGTGTTAATTCACTGAACATTTAACCTTAAATTTGGCTTGACGAGAGCTGTCATTTTATTCGTCAAATATAAGAATATTCAGTTGAGAACTTGCACTCCTTCGTATGCATGAATCCTTCTTCAGTCAATGAATGTCCTTGATTCTTATGAGAATTGATATTTATAGTTAATTACCAGGTATTTAGATTGACAAATCAGTGGATAACTCCACGAGTCGTCGTTTATAAGGGAGTATTCGTGAAGTGATGAAGTGACCACTTGGGAAACATTTTCGTCGAAAAAATGATCTCAGATGTTTCCGCGGAAATATTTCGATTGATATAGCAATTTTATTATGTTTTACACAAACTGAAAATTTCATTGAAATTGGGCTTATATTTCCACATTTGCAACTTTTACCCAAAAACGAATAGAAACTATAAGAAATTCAACACAAATTAAATTGCTCTCTCTGTCCAAATCAAAAGAGTAATTATGCTATGAGCGTGCGCCAACGAACCCGAATCGCAAATTCAGTAGGCACCGTTGCCATATTGACTTGGTGAACAAATGACGTCACATGTAGTAAATATTGTTTATTGTTTAATAACAAAGCATGGCCTGAAGAAAATAATTCAATGGTGTCATTATTTCAATGTCTTCTTCCAATATATTCAATTTCCAAAATACTTTTACCGAACGTGGCATTCACCATTGTGATATGATTGTCGTCACATATGGTGACGTAAGACGAATGTGGTTCATACACGCTCCATCGTGTATGAACATTATAGTCACGTGGTGAGAGACTTTTTGGACACCAAATGCTCACGCCGTTGTATAGGTTGGGGTGGATACATTTCTTGTCCCTCAAAAAGCCAAGATATTACCCTATGGACATATTTTTTAGGATTACATGAAAAGTTTGGTGTACGCTACAGGACCTCGAGAATGCCTCTAATGTCCTTCGTATGCTCAAAGGGACGGATGTCATCGCGTACACGACAACCTCATTAGTGTCTAGAATAATTGCTCTTTCTTGTGTAGAATCTAAACCCAGCAGAGAGATAGAGAAAACTTTAGCAAAAATTAAATATAAGTACTACTTTTTTCGTTACATTAAACTTTGGTATTTTCAAATAATTGAAGTTCTGCTTTCATAACTAAATTCAAATGTGTAGACACTTCTTCGCTTCGAGTTAGATTTATTCTAAGCTGAACGCTATAGAAAACACATAAAAAATACTTTTTGTAGAATTTTCGCCGAGATTCTAAAAAAATATAAAACAATAGTCGCAAGGGACAATAGTTGTTGTTTGCTCGATGCTCGCGGAATATCATTTTTTGTACTTATATGATTTTGAGGAATGTTGGATTCCACGTCCCTTTCTTATTACTCGCAATTGGAAAAATCTGAGCGATTCTATATTTTGCTGTGAGGTTTTTCAATTTTTTCAGAATATTGAAAAAAATTTATTAATGTTGATGTATTTTTCTCGAAACTCAAAGATTTTTCTCCTGTATTTTTTTCACGTTATCAACTCAATTATTTTCAATTTCAGGTACCCAAAGGCGAACCTCCACAACAACCGATATGTATCCTGAATATCGTCCTCCCAGATGACATAGTGACAGATACGATATCACTCACAGACACAGATTCCCTGAGGAAATTCACATTCCTTTCAGAAAATTTCGATTACTACCGACCAGATCCTAGGCTGGCGGACATGAGTAATCTTCTGGGCGAAGACTGGGTTCCTCTGGCCAATCAACTGGGACTTACCACCTCAGAAATAAACGTGATCAAATCAGAGTACCCTGATAGCGTCGCCAAACAGGCACAAAGCATGTTAAGGTGAGACTCATTTTAATTTACACCATATTTGTTGACACAATGCCTCATGTTTGTTGTTTTGTTATTGAAGGGACTAACATGTGGAGATTTGGTACAATCATATAGTTAGTATATGATTGTCTCTTTTCCAGATTTCTCGACACTGAAAGTGTTGTCAGTCCAGAAACCCAAAATTATCCAGGGTTGCTGGATCATTATACGAAATCTTAAATATATTGGAATCAATTGGATGCAGTGAATTGAAAATTCAGGTGAAATTCGAATTGCAATCAATAACCAAGATTGAAAATGTACTTCCAAAGGTCTAACGAAACTATTTTTTCTCTCCAACAAAGCCATTGCTTTCCTATTTGATGAAATTCGCTACGAAATGACTGATGAACAAGTGGGAGTTGTTCGAAAACCAGAAGGAAGACATCTACAATGAAAACCATGATTTCATTTGGACAATCCCATCTAATACATTCTCAGAAGACAAACAGGATATCTTGGATGTGACCAGTCATGTATTCAGTGGAACATTATCACTTCAATGTTTGATGATTTTTGCTGAAGGTTATAACAAAATTATCTTGAATGCCAAACACGAATAGATTGTGATCATTGCTCGAATTTTCAAAAACTCATAAATTGGTGAGACTGATGCTGATATGAAAATTAATAAAATTTAATAGAAAATAATACATGTACAAACTCAAACTTATAAGATCACCAAAGGTGTCTAAAAGCAAAAATCAAGTTGGTATATCGCATATGGGATGATTATGAACTTCCATCACTACGTGAAACATCTTCAAACGTATGGACTAGAAGACGACTATTGCTCTAGAAACTTTTTGGGTGAGCTTTATTATGTACTCGATGACTGGTGTACTCTCGTAGGTTCGCGCAAATTATCCTATGAAATGTATCGATCGCTCTTTGTGGTGATAGGGAGCGATGTGCTCTGAATGATGTCCAATCTCGTCAGTGGAGATTTATTGAGACTACAGAATACTGGATAGACGTACAGCGCAGTTATTCCTATGAGCTGTTTTTAAATTAACATTATTATCCGTGCTGAGTTTCAAGATTCTAGACATAAGTACATATACTCGTGTTTTGGCCGCTATAGCTCTCTTCATGGCTGAGTGACTAGATTCAGGTGCTGATGGAAGTTCAGGCAGCTCCACTTCCAGGCATCTCACAGACCCCACCTCATAGACGAATCTTCATTTCATTCATTCATTTTGCTATTATTCCACAAGTTCTGTCAACTATTCAAACATTTTGAGATCATTCGTTGTGAAAAACACTTTTTTCTATTTTACAGGATGTGGTTATCGCAATCTGGTAACAAATCTCAAACCAATACCCTAGAAAACGCTTTGAGGAGAATAGGAAGAGAAGATATAATACCCCAGTGCCTGAATGTTGACCATGCTGGTTCAACAATTACTAGGATAAAACACGAGGAGATAGGAAATTATAGACTGAAAAAAGATATAGATAGTATAGATAATGATGCTGTGAGGGATGAAGTAGGCCATAGGGTTAAAGCAGACCGAATACAAGGAGGTACGATATGATTTATTTATTGATTAAAATGAAGGAACAGAAGTATCAAAACATGTCTAAAACTTTCAAACATATCAAAAACAGTATTCGTGATTGAAATGAGACACGATGAATAAATCTGTTCATCTAACCCAGCTATGAAATGTCAAGTTCTAAATGCATTTTCGACATTTTCAAAACGTTACAATTTTTACCAACTGCCAACAACTTTTACGTATCTGAGAATACATTTGACTAGAATTAAAAATTGATATCTTTTCAAATTTAATTTTTTTGTTCTCCTAAATGGCTTGACTGAATAAGAATAAGATGATCATTCATATTTCAGTAATAATGATAGATATTTATCATTTTCTTCACTCTGGTGCCACTAAATGAAAAAAAATTGGTTTCTGTCTAAAAATTCCAAGACTAAAAAAAACGTGGTTTCCTGATTATAATCAATTTTCGACGATAATCGTGCAGGCACATTTTAGTTAAACCTGAACACTATGAGCCTTTTTAATTTAACGTGCAAATACTTAACTTTCTTTATTATATACAACATACCTTGAAGCGGGCATTGTATATTCAGAGCCTATCTATATAATAACATAAGTAGCCCCTTGTTAACTTCGTGAATCAGTAGTTTATAAATTGAGTTTCGACAATAATAAAAAAATCTATATTTCAAAATGGCTTGGAGTTGTCCTTTTCAAAAATATTTTTGAATCGCCAATAAGATCGAGTGATGCCTTGCTCGATCAATGTTTTTTTATGATCGTGCTTTTCTACCCACTTTCCCGCAAGCATTTCAGTTTTGAAAATGTCACTTTCCGGTACTAGTGCGGGGAGTAAATGACAATTTAACGTTATTATAAGTACATTTCATTGACTTTACCTATATTTACTATTCAAACAAATGTAGGTTTCGATATTTAATTTATCCTTTTCTCAAAGTCAATCCACATAACAAACAAATAAAGCTGATTCGAAAGGTTTTGTGGTAACCAAAGATTTGCTATGACAACCAAGTTGTCGAAGTGACGGATTCTGCATTTTTCAAACTATTTTCAATAAAAGCAATATTTTAATGGATTCGTCAAGCGAAGAGCTCCCAAGCAATTTCAGAGGCCGCAGATGAGGTAAATTCAGACTTGTTACCTAGTAAATCACGAGAAAGATACGAACAGCAATACAACCAATTTTTGAACTGTTGTGAGGAAGAAGGAGTTAATAGCTTCAGAGAAAATGATATTTTTGCTAATTCAATACCCTATAGTCACGTTAATCGGTGATGATATGTTTGTGTAAAATAAAACAAAACCTGGACATAAGCAAGTTTCATAACGAAGAAAAATTTTGGTTTCCGACCTCGTAAAGCGCAGATTTTTACCAAGTTTATGCTATCCCCTGATAAGATTCAAAGTATCATTAAATTAGGTACCATTTTTGCTCTAGCCGGTGCTTTTTGCAGAGCGGAGCTTATGAAAATCACGACGATGTCCAAGATGAAAGAAACTTAATTATTGTGAAAATTCCGGATTCGAAAAATCATACTTTAAGATGTTTTGTTATATCTGAAGATATAAATAATGGAACCTTTATAAAGCTCTTTAGAAAATATGCAAATTTACGGCCTCCTACCACCAGGCACCGTCGTTTTTTATGAATTATAAAAAAGGCGAATGCTCTGTTCAGTGCGTAGGCGTGAACACATTTGGTAAAATGCTGGCAGAGATCGCTACCTACCCAGACGTTACGCAGGTCTCAGTTTCACACGATCCTCGGCAACGTTTCTAGCAGATTCAGGGGAAGGGGAAAGCAACATAAAATTTCTTGGACGCAGGAAGTCAACTGCTGCTGCTGTGGGTTATTTGGAGGACTCCGTAGAACAGAAGAAAACGATTTCGAATAAAATTCTTTCATGTAGTCTCCGTCATCTTCTTGCACTCTACGAATGTAACTCTCAATAGCCAGTTACCACCAACTAATTACTCTGGACCGGCTGCATATAAGCAAAACTTACCACATTTCAGGCAATGGAAGATATTCTAGCCCTCTGATTGGATGCGACCAACCACAGGTGCATTTTGCCCATCCAGACTAAAATGTGGCACACTTCATCACTTGTGGCGTTGCGGTTAATTATGATCGAAAACGGGTGCAGTTTGCCCATCCAGGCTAAAACGTGGGATAATTTGTCACTTGCGGAGTCGCGGATCTTGCGGTGGTGTCCATGTAAAACTTCTATGCTATTTTCCTGTTATCGTGATGTAAAACTATCACAAGTTAGCGACAATTGGCTCATAACGTACGATGAATTTTGCCGAATACTAAATCGCATAGTAAATGTACGTAATATTTTTTTATACCCACTTTTTGAATGAGATTTTTTTTTAGATTATTCACAAAATAAACGACATTTCATCAAACCGTAAATTTTCCTTTTTGAAGTCTATCAATATGCGAGTATCTTGAAAATTATTCTTGTATTTTACAATTACTAGCTCCTACAACTTAAAAAAAATTATAAATAATTGAGAAAAATCTAAACAAATGAAAAAGTGACTGTAGGTTGTGATGGACTTTTAATTGACTGAATCCACTTCCGTTTTTACAACCTGTGAATAATTACAATAATACTAGTACTGCATATTTCTTGCTGTAAAGTCATGTAAAGGGTTATGATTTATATTGTGAGTGCATGATGCAAGCGGAGAGGAGGCATGACGAAGTGCACCATGTCTTGGTCTGGATGGGCAAACTGCACCTGTGTTTGGTCACCACCAATCAGCGGGCTAGAATATTATCTATTGACTGAAACGTGGTACGTTTCGCTTATATGCGGACCGGCAATTCTGACTAATTTGTAAAATGCAACAAATTGTGTTCCTTACATTAATATTAATAATAATTAGTGTATTTTCATTGAAAGTTTTGAATGTTGAAATAGAATATATATTTTCAATATACTTTTCGAATCTCTGTGCGGTCGTAGAGAAAATAGTGTTCCTTATTCATGTGTAAAGTGTCCTGACCTTGACTGCGCGTCAACGGCAGTCACGTGTGGGAAAGTATCACTTTCCGCAATTGTTAGGAACATAACTAATGATTCTCTACACTATAAAAATACTATCGACAAAAATATTATTTTAAAACAAAACAACGTTATATAATGGCTCTTAACAATCCCTATAAAACTATCAAACCTATCTTGGTATCCACAAAAATTCTTCTTAATTCCCCACACACGGTATTATTGAATTAACATCGTTCTTTCTTACGGATGATTTTCCTGCCATTAAGAAGGATAGAGAACTTTTGTAGTCACCAAAAGCGATTTGGTGGTGTTAGTAGAACTCGTTAATATCGATCTTCCCAAAGGATTCTCATATGAGAGTTTTTACACTATGTATCATCATTTTGTTGTGAAAAAAAATTTTTTTCTGAAATTTTTCTGTCGTGTAGAAAATTGAAAGACGTTTCGAATGTTGTATCACTCAACTTTCAATGGTACTTACACTACATAGATATTTTTTAATGTTGTCGACGAGTCGTTAATGGACTACCATTTAACCAAATGAAAAAAAATTCGTTCTGCTTTCAAAAGATAACATGGAGTGGGATTACTTTGTGGGCAGATTTCATACAACTTTTGCTTGCATAATTTTCTTTCAAGAAGTTCTATCATGGATATAATTGAATCATTATAATTTTTACGAATCCATGTATTCCTTTTTATTAAGTGAATATACTCGTTATTCACATAGAAATTATACTCATATGATTCTTTTCAAATTCAAACATCGAGGGAAATATGTTGCATTCACTTCTTCATTACTTATTTCAGCTAAAACGAAGTTAGAATTTTTCGACAAATACTCGGCCGAAGAAAAGGAAATTGCAAAATCCGACGAAGACGACGAAGAATCGTTCGACAAGCCGGTGGCGGAGCGCAGAGAACAAATACAAAAGCGATTATCAGCCGAGAGAACAATTCCTGCTTCTTCACAACGCCGTGAAATCGTCCAGGAAATCACAACAATCAAAGAACAGAACTTGGTCGAAGACAAAATAGCCGAAGTTCAGCAGAAAGTAAAAACCACAGGAGAACAAACGAAAACCACCACAACAACAAAAACGTTCACAATCGACGACAGAAGTTTTGCACCCGACGCGAAATCGGTATCGAGGACCATCGAAATAAAAACCACAATTCCATCCGAATCGAAAGTCCTCGATGCCGTTCCAATCGAAAAATCACAGGATCCAAAAACCACCACACTGAAAGAGACCCGCACAATAACATCAGAAGTGTCGCACAAAACCGCAGGAGATTCGGAGCTTTTAGAAGGAGTGACGCAGAGCTTCGACAAGAAGAAAGTGATACCGAACTTAAGTGCAGATGAAGGTAGGTGAAAGTGATCATCCTTTTTCACATAGCCCATTGATTTTCGCAAGGAACATGTCTTCTCTTCACCAAGCAGAACACTTTATTACTATTTGGTCACGGAAGCCTTACTTCAGACAGTAGTTATAAATTACAGTTCGATTTAGTAGGTATGTCAAAGAAAATTAAATCAAAACAGAGTCTAAAATATTGATATGCAAATTGACGTAGCTGATATTCCTACGGAAAGGCATGACTACGCATATTAGTAAATTATAAAAGAACCCTGCACAGACCTTATGGGAATCTGGCTCTCTGTCGAATTGGCTGTTACTTTGGGAAAACGAAGTTCTCGGCATCCCGAACAAAAGTCCCCACGGGCACAAAAGATCCTATGAGTATGAGACTTACAAGTCCAAGACTTTCAATGATTTTGTGCCTGTGAGTAGACTTAGCAGGGATTCAAAATGAACGTGAACTTTAGCTAAGGCTGATGAAAAATAGTACTTTTGAATCCTACCGTTTAAAAGTAAGTGATGGAAATGTCGAAAAATCCGGAAAAACCTGAAAAATCGTGAAAATTTGTTTAAATCTACATTTTTCGCTGTCGAGATGTAAACTGCTTAGATTTTATCAAAAAAAATATTTTTTTCAGAACTTGAAACCTCTTGCTTAATAATAAAGTGTAGGAGAATCGGAAAATCAAAGAAAATTAAATTCTATCCTAGGTCATTATTATACTTATAAAGCTGAAGCAAGAACCTTAGGTACTTGTGCTCATGTTGCGTCCTTACTCTGATATTTAGGATATGCACGTCATCAAGCATAATATTTTAAATGCTCAAAATGTTAATAATCTTGAGTAATGCAAGATGCAAGCTGGGTGTAGAGATCAAATATAACATTGTGGACAGTATACCTACTTTTTTTCATTAAAACGTTCAGATGAGTATCTTGTAAAAAAATTTCATGACGGGTATTTTGTATTCCATACACAATCACCTTATAATTGAAGTTTTATCCACACTCATGAACCTTAGTAAGTACCACTCCATCCAGTACTAGAATTAACGGAAGTCTCCTTTTGAAAGGAACTTCAAGGAACGATTAGTACCAGGAGAACCTTGGATTGTTCAAGATTATTGGATATAGAATCCTCAATATAACTATTTGCTATAGCTGAGTTTCTCCACCCACCATGTCGTTTAATTGTTGTTAGATTAGCACCTTCATTAGCCAGTAATGTTGTTGAAGTGGTTCTGCGTTTGCTAGATCAAAAAATGAACTTTTGGTGAAGTATTCATTCCAACAGGATGTTCAAGTACATTTCTAATTACTTCTTCGGATGTAAAGACATGTATATTCTAGACTCATCCGCAGTATCGATAGAGAATCCTGCTTCAATAATTATTGTGAATTTTCGTAAAATGCCGGTCTTTGTGGTATCGAAACAAGCAGATATCGTCAAATCACAGCACCGATAGGCACCAGATACTCCTATTATTAGTAAAACCTAAATATTTCAAAGTTTATTATTTAAACCATCTAAAAGTTACGAGATATCGTACCTTGATCATCAAATATTCTTTATCGCAACTTCTCGTTAAACATACTTCCACGTGTGCTTTTTCCAATACCTTGTAAACTTAGACTGACTCACTTTTCAGATAGACAGTGAGCTTACTATATTTCCCAATTTCTATGGTTTCATAAAACTTTATAGCGGCCTTAAGGATATTTTGGTTGTTTTCCGTATTTTACCTTGGTCGTCTTTGGTTTAAATCTCCAAACGTTTCGACTGCAACTGCGATGGTCATCTTCGGTGGCGTGGTCGAAGTACTCTTCTGGACGTATCAACTCGTATCCTGCAAGTTTCAGTTGATACGTCAAGAAGAGTACTTCGACCACGTCACTGAAGATGTCGAAACGTTTAGAGATTTGAACACCGGAGACGACCACGGCAAAACCGAAACATTTACGCCAGCCGTGATAGCCTACATTCCTACGATAGCAGGGCTTTCTTATTCAGTGTCATTCCCCTTTGTTTGTTGCTGTTTGTTTGGAAAATTATTTTTCATGATGTTCCCTGCACGTGGAAGGCAATAGGTAATTGGCGAGTTGCTACTTCATCTTCTTCAAGGATTATATCAGGAACAGAATAATTTTCAATGGAGTCAATAATCAATTGAAAATAACTAGCAACCACTCAACATCTCCCGATAATTTTTTACGTTATTTCAATGATTTTTTAGGAGGTCATGGCCGCTGTCAGAGTAAAATGTCACACAATTTTTTGATACATTTTATTCGCTTATGAAAATTAGAAAATAAAACGCTCAACGCTCGAGCTTCATTTTATTTAATTCATTTTCAGTCAGGAAACAAAGGAATAAGTACAGGATATTCGGACACCCCCTTCATGCTTCTTGAGAAGAGTTGCTAGTAGCAAAGATAAAATCAGAAAAATTAGATAAAAATGTGAAAAACATTGAACTGTCGAATAATTTGATTTACCACCCTTCCCCTATGAAGGCTGGATAGACAACGCGTAGGAATTTGTAAACATTTTCGATGGTTTCGGCCATGGAGCCACAGGGCTCGGATACAACTCGCTTTTGAAAAAAGTTGCAAAAACTCGGGAATAAATATCGGAAATATCCGTAAAAATACTGAAATTTGAGTTCAAAATATTTCACATTTTCCCCCTGCCCCTAAAAGTATGTAGTGGACGCATAGGAATTTGCAAAAATTTCCACAGTTTCTGACGTAGAAGATTACGACATAAAAATATCGGTTCAATGATTCAGACCCGCTACTTCTCAAAAATTCTATTAAAATTTTTGAAAATATCGGACTGTTCTAGAAGGAAAGATAGGGAACGCGTAGAAATTCGGAAAAATTCCAAAAAAAAATTTGTAGGTCAGGGGGGCTCAGACCTCCTCAATTTTCGGATAATATTGTGGAAACTGGCTAAAATAAAATCGGCAAAAATATGGAACCGTAGAATGATTCAATAAAAAAAATGTGACACCCTTGCCCTCCACAATGCCTACGTATATTGGTAATCCGTAGTTATTGTTGTTTCAGATCCCAAGTCTCCAAAGTTCTCCAAGACTCCCCCTCCAAGCCCAGCTGACTTCGTAATACGAGAACAGGCAGCCACAGTCCAAGGTGAGTTTTTTCAACCATATCCACCGTGCTTGGATTTTTATACCAGAGCTTTTTTAGTAGTATGTGTTCTGAATACCCTGTTGATTTATGTTTCAATAATCGAATCTTCCAAAAAGGTGAATATTAACAGTTATTCAATATAACAGGTATTCATTGCACAAAATGTGGCATATCAACTCCAATTCTATGTTCTTCGTGGTGTCGCTTTCATTGAATTTTCTATGTGTTCGTCGAATCGATATCAACCGGAAAATTTTCAAGAGACTGAAAGAACCAATAAACAAAATATATCTTCTTTAGGGAATCAAACAGAAGAAGTGTTCATTCTCATACCCCACCATACGGTTGGTGAACTATGAGTTGAAAATTATATTATATTCCCAGCATTAGCATGTACTCTCATTAAATTGGTCAGGTTATCGGATATTGCTTTTGAGAAAACTTTCAGACACGTCTTTTAATCGAAAGAAATCTACAGGGTGTCCCGAAACTATGATGCCAAATTGAAACAGAAGATTTCCCTTGAAAAATAAATAGGACTTTCCTGATATTTCTTTCCCCAAATGTCGTTCGTTGCAGAGATCCATGGTGTTGAATATGAAAAATTAAAAGTTATTTTTATTCATAACTTCCACAGTTCTGGAAATTTCTCAAAAAAAATTAAATAAAGAGTATTTATGTACAATAGGTGCTTTATTTCGAGAAAGAAAACACATTTTCAGTTGTTACCAGTGGCGTACAAGAAGGGCATCATGGTCCCTTTTCTCCCCTATTTTTTACGCCACTGGTAAAACCAGGAAAATTATATATTTTTCGCATTTCCCATTCAATTTTCAGTAAAAATGTATACCTGTTTGAATCCGGAAAAACTAACCGTTTTCAAGATAATTGCGCTTTTATGAATGAAAACATACTAGTAACGAAAAATTTCTTCGGCAGAAATAAATTTAACAATCCTGATTACTGGTCCAAATAACATCTAACTGATTTCTTTCAAAAATAGAGCACCCAATGAAGAAAGGCCTACCTTCAAATTTAGGTTTTTTTTTTGTAACTATGAAAGTTGCCTTTTTATTTTCCAATTTCAACGCCCTGTACCTCTGCAAGAATAAATGCATGTGGAAATGTCATTGATTTTTTGGTAGAATAACTAGTTGCAAGTTTAACCAGTAATTAGGATTGTAAAATTCACTTCAGCCGAACATTTTTTCCATTACTAGTTATGTTTGTATTCATAAAAGCGCAATTATCTTGAAAACGGTTGATTTTTCTGAAATAAAACAGGTACACATTTTTTACTCAAAATTGAAAGGGGAATACAAAAACTTATTAATTTTACTGATTTCACCAGTGGTGTATAAAATAGGGGAGAAAAGGGACCATGATGCCCTTCTAGTACGCCACTGGTAACAACTGAAAATGTGTTTTCTTTTTCGAAATGAAGCACCTATTGAACACAAATATTCTTTAAATTTTTTTTCAGAAACTTTTAGAACTGAGGAAGTTATGAATAAAAATCACTTTTATTTTTTCATATTCAACACCCTGTATCTCTGCAACGGACGACATTTGAGAAGAGAAATATTAGGAAAGTCCTATTTATTTTTCAAGGGGAATCTTCTGTGTCAATTTGGCACCATAGTTTCGGGACACCCTGTATATAACAACGAGAAACTTATATTTATACGATCTGTGGGCGAAGGGATACTTTGTCATTGAACTTAGAATGATTCGAAGATTATTGTAACTTGTGCAGTAATTCCCTGAATTGTATAGCTATAATAGGATTTACGATATTTAGTGTTTTGTTCCAAGTTTTATAAACTGTATGGATTGCCGAATGACTTTCATTTAGTCTACAGTTATTCAGATATTCAGAAGTTATCAAAAAATCGAAAATATAATAATTAGAGCTTCTGTTTTTGTGTCTCTAGTGGTATCGATTGCGGATTTCAATAGCAACAGCTTCGCTATTGTTAGCCCAACTGATATTGAAGAAACATTTTATTGAACCGAGTTCTTCCCATAAAGTATTTTATCTTCATTTAGTTACTAACTTTTCGACTTACTTTAAGTCGCGGCTTCACTTGCAAAGAAATTATTTCAAACTGGAAGTTATAATTCGTTGAGCAGGAACAGGAGAACTCTGATGTTGTTCGACCCACCCTATGAACGCTGCACAGATATCTGTCAGATGTAGTTCAATATCCGTTAGGGGAAGTAGTTGTACTCTGTAACATAATTGCAGCATATTTGCCACTTTGTGGGAATATGCGGAGAAAGGGGATTTGCAAGCTACAACTCCTGATGATGCTTACAGTATTGGCGGAATGTGCGTAAAGTGAACTTGACGTAATTTTAGTGTTTGGGTACTTTTCTACGTTTCTGAATACGTTCATAATGTTAGTTACATGATGAACACGTAAATAAATATTTGAAAGTTTCACTACCGAAACTTGTTATATTTATCGTAAAATTGTTTTTTTAGAAAGAATTGAAACAGTAGTAAAATAGGTTTTCTGTCAGATTACGAATCCAGAGACATTTATGCGACCTACTAAGGCTACACGATATTGAACTTTTTCGGAAGGAATGCAGGTGATTCCATCGCTGCTGTCTTTTGGTGTATATCATTCGAAATGACCCCTCTTGTGTCATTTTGTTGATTTTTAGGTATCAATCGATTTTACAAAGGACCACGCACACTTCTTATGCAGAAAGTCTTCCGGTAAAATTGTCCAATATTTCAATATGTCGTTCAACTCGGGCCTCTGAACAAATAGTACCATAGGCACACAAAAAGTTTATGTACAGTTTACCAGACAGAGTGTTGAAGTTGTAATATGTCACTTTCAGGCCATTATTAACTGCACTTTAATGGTGGTAATATGTCACAATCATTAATGGGTTTTTTATCCATACACCACAGTATTACACTTGGACAGTAAAACACTATGTTTTTTTAGCCCTTTTCGAATCGTTTGAAAAATGAAGTTTTTCTGTTGAATATACACGAGAAGATCGGCTGTATTCAAAAAACCTTTAATTTTTCATATACAGAGTAGACTGAAAGTATACGTGTATCTCTTAAATATTCTTTGGATTACGTGATTTGATGAATTCAGTACCACAGTCATAAGTGCCATGTGGCCACTTGACCGAAAGTTAAATATGAATTTTATACAGTGTGACTCAAGTATACACGAGACTAATATTAAGATAAATTTCAAAAACACCATTTATAAAGAAAACGGATCGGTTAATTCTTCTGATTTATCTTCATTTTATAGAGGATATATCTTATAAACTTTTTTGAGGAATACAGAAATTTTCTGTCTAGTATTCGTTTAACATAAAAGATCAATATCATTACCTTCCAATTTATGTTTCAAATACCACTAAATCTGTTGAAATCTCACCAGTCCGTATCAAAATTGATGTTTCTGTGTTGGATATATTTAATAAGAACGGCAGAACTCCTAATATATGAAGATTGATTTTATATACAGAGGGGATTGAAAGTATATGTGTCTCCGTTATATTCGCCTCGGATTATATGATTCAATCAATTCAGAGCACCGATTATATGAACCATGAAACGACTTTGGTTTGGAAAATGTGAATTTTGAGTAGTATACAGTGTGACTCAAGAATAAACAGACCCAATACTACCAAAAATTTCAGAAATACCCTGTTTAAAAAATGACCCCACATTTTCCTCTTGCTGCAAGTGCTGCCAGATTATGGATATGCAAAATTTGTTTAAAAAGGGTTAGTCCATACTCAATGAAATAACGATATGGACATATGAAGTTTACACAATGACCGCCATCAGTATAAACATATTGATTGATGCGAACTGTAAGGGGAGAATTCTTGCACCTAAATTATTCTAAAAGGCTCTCTTTGACATATCATATTTTTGTAATCGAAGATTAATTGTTTTACACTGTATAAAATTCAAAATTTGTGATCTGTCAAGTGGCCACATGACACATATAACTGGTGCATTGAATTTATCAAATCACGTAATGCAAAGAATATGTAAAAGAGACACGTATACTTTCAGTCTCCTCTGTATAAAAAAATACATGTTTTTTGAATCCAGCCGATCTAATCGGATATATCCAACACAGAAACTTCAATTTTCGTAAGATCCAACTTATAACGTTCAAGCTTCATTCTGAAATAATTTTCATTTTCCGTAACTCGGAAAAAGTCATGATTTACCCTGTATATTGTTTAAGAAAACATTAGAAAACACTGTTACACCAGTCAATTATTGTAGGTAGTAATGTGGTGTAGATAAAAACCTACCTACTTATAATTTTGTGATATTACCACACATAAAGTTCAGTTAATAATTGTCTGAAAGCGACTTAGTACACCTTCAACACTCTGTATCTCGTAAACCATAGGTACACAGAATTTTTGTGTGCCCATGGTAACTTCTGTTCAGAAGCCCGAGTTCGACAACATATTGAAATTCTGGACAATTTGACCAAAGACTTTTTGCATAAGATGTGTGCGTGTTCCTTTGTAAAATCGATTGATACCTAAAAAATCAACAAAATGACATAAGAGGGGTCATTTCGAATGATATACACCAAAAGACAGCAGCGATGGAACAACCTGCATTTCTTCTGAAACAGTTCAATATCGAGTAGCCTCAGTAGGTCGCAAAAATGTCTCTGGATTCGTAATGTGACAGAAAACCTATTTTACTACTGTTTCAATTCATTCTAAAAAAAACAATCAGTTCTGAAAAATCCAAATTTGTGACATTTTCCAGGGAAACACCTTCATAACTTATTTGCAGTGTCTCCATGGCTAACAAAAATAACTTAATCTGAACTCTAAACGATTGTGAACTATTATCGTTAGTAATTCTAGGAACCTTATACCAAAATTTTGAGAATGCTTAATTCTATTACTATAAAACTAACGCTCACCAAATTCTTGCACTACATATTTGCAGTCAATTTCACTTAGGACTAGGAATTTACTTGGTAAAAAATGTAAAGAATGCTTCAAATTTCACTGACTTACCCATGTCGTGACAATGTGAACGAATTTATTTTTATATCTATTCTATAACACATTTTCTTAGGAAACTCAACTCTGAGTAACCTAACTGCTGACTATTCTAACATACATTTAAAATTAGTAATCGGTCATTCTTTCTCACGCACTTCATATTGAATTTAGTAGACTGTGAAGAACAGATGAAAGTCATCAATATAGTATTTTCAAACTGATTTATAACTCCAGAGTAGTGAATGAAGCACGAAATAGGTATATCAAAAGACATAGCAAAGGATACTGAACAAAAGACTAGAAAATGGATTTCGGCTAAATAAAATTAGGTAATTTTGTGACATTTTCTTTGAGTCAAGGCCATACACAATTTTGACAAGTTATAAGATAATCGTATGATTAGGAGAGCCGCTAGATGGCGAAAAAGTTGAATAGTTTATAATTCAAATGTTCTAGTTCTATAAAAAAAAATGATTTATTTAATTGCCATCAATTTTTCATGCAAACATCTCATCAAATCAATTCAATTTCAAATGTTAGTAATTCCGACTGTAAAATATTTAGGAATCAAAACACTCAAATCAATAAAACAATAAGTTACGAATCTGACATGAAAAAAATGGTAATTCGTTCACAGATTTTTGGAAGCATGTTGCTGAAATTTATAAAATCGGAGTCATTGTTGAAGACATTTCAAGAAAGTAAAACCGCTGATTCTGAGAGAAAATGCATATATTTCCAGAATGAGCTGTTTCACTTCCTTGAGCTTTTTTCAACGAATAGTTTTTCGATGTTCTGATTATCAGTGATATGCATTCTGGAAAATGCGTGAACGAATTGCCCGTCTGCTATGTTTTCATTCATGCTATTAATATTTTCATCATTTATTTCCATTCATTAGGTACTCATAATAAAAGTATTGAGTTTTGGTGTTCACCGTACATATTTCAATAGTACTGCCCCTGTATTTGAAAGGTTTGCATTAAAAAGGTATCGCAATCGAATCAGTCACCAGTTTTCTATGGAAAACATAACAATCCAATTTGAATTTTTTAATTTTAACGCCATTTGGCGGTTCTCCTAATCATACGATTCTTATGAAACTTCAAAATTGTGTAGGTTCTTGTACCAAATAAATTATCAACATTGTAAAACGACCCTGCACATTTACTCCGTAAAATGGCTTTCGGCTAATTCTGCTGAAATTTGTTTACAGGGTTCTGCAGCAAGGGCGCGGTCTTCCATATCTCCATTATGGTAATAGATAGGTGGATGAGTTTATTAGCAAAATTATACTATTTTCTTAGCTCTATAAAATGAAAATGATGGCACTCACACAGGGTGTTCAATTTTTTCTGGGTGGGTCCCAACTTTGTTTTTTAAATGGCAACTAGTATTTTTTATCAGTTTTTCGGTTTCTACATAAGAAATAAAAGGTACTTTATATAGATCTTCTTTTCGAAAATATTGACGGTTTACGAGATGTTTAGCATGACAGCTTTTTTTTTCCCAAAATTCGTCACTCATACTATTTGAAATTATGAAGTTGTGCCAAGTCCTATTGTAATGAGTTTTTGGTCGAATTATGTACCTTGATGACTCTCTCAAGCGATATATCAAAAATCGACCTGTGATATACAGGGTGCGAAAAATAGCTTGCCAAACATTGTAAATAAAAATGTGTAAAATATTCCTTATTTGAAATAGAGAATACCATTGATTTTAACCATAGGGAATATTTGATCAGATTTGTAGATCACTTGTTGGCGCTTCTTATGGATCGATAATATACCGGGTGCTCCGTTTATACTGATAAAAAATACTGGTTGCAATTTAAAAAACAAAGTTGGGACCCGCCCAGAAAAAACTGACACCCTGTGTGAGTGCCATCATTTTCAATTTGTAGAACTCAGGAAATAGTATCATTTTGCTCATTGAATGGAGATATGGAAGACCGCGCCCTTGCTGCAGGATCCTGTATGTTGTAGATCCTGACATCCTCATCACATAGTCCGATTTATAGATTTCTAGCTACAGTGTGTTAAAAATTCGATTTTTGCCATTTCGATAACTCATTGTATATCGATTTGATTTTTGTGCTCTGGAGCCGTATGTTTGAATTTTAACGCGTGCGATATCATTGTTATATCTCTCTTCAATGCGCGGTATTTGTATCGCTCTATGTCAGTTCAAACGCATGAAAATGATTTCGCATGCACTCAAACATACGGTCCCTGGATACGAAAATAATATTTCACAAAAGATTTTGCATTATTGCATGACGAGACAATGTTCATAGAAATAGATGAATATTAATACCACAATCATTTTGATGTTCACCCAATCCTTTGAAACTAGAAAATAAACGGCTAGAATATGACAACTTTTTTAAAAAGTATGGCTCTTCATCTACAGAAGGATTCATATGATTGCCTATCCGACAATATATAGTTTCCCATGTACAAGGTAACAATTCAAATGCTCACAAATGGTATTTCTCGAGAACAAAATTATATTATTATCACGATTGTCCATAACTGTTATCAGGATATGGAATTTCCAGATACCCCCCATTACCTTACTGATTTACAGCCACCCTATTCCAAATACTTCCAATAGAAATATTTACTCGTGATACCTCTTTGATGAATAGCAGGTATTTTCAGATACGTCCAGTATCCCATATACCAGATAAAAACCAAAAGTCCGGGCTCTAGATTTACAAATATCATAGGCAGAGGTTGTCATAAAAATAATATTTAATTACCTGTTTGATGAGAAGGGAAAGTGGGGCATTTTTTATCTGCTGTTCGATGAGGTATCACAAGTAGAGATTTCTATTGAAAGTATTTGAATGAGGGTGACTGTAAATCGTGGGGTTGATACGGGTGGCTGGAAATAAGGGGGTATGATGGTGACAATTATTACACGGGTCATTTCAGTTTAACTTTCATATCCTAGTAACAGTTATGAACAATCGTAATAATTATATAATTTTGTTGTTGAGATATAGTATTTGTGAGCATTTAAATTTTCACCCTTTACATGGAAAACTATGTAGGACTGTAGGAAAGACCATCATATGGATCCTCATGTAGTTGATGAAGAGCCATACTAATTCAAAAAGTTGGCAAATTCTATCAGTTTGTTTTCTAGTTGCACAGGATTGAGTGATAATCTAAACGATTATGGTATTATGATATTTATCTTTTCTGTGAACATTGTCTTGCCATGCTGTAACGCAGCAACCTTTGTGAGATATTATTTTCTATTCAAACGGAGCGACTCATGAGCTACAACTTAAATATTGATTTCTAAGAAAGTTCAACTTCGATTGGCACAAATATGAAATTGATGCATAATACCCAAAATAGCAAAAATCGAATTTTTGACAACCTGTAGCTCGAAAACGATCTGCAAATTCGACAACGTAATGACGATCCCAGGATCTACGGCATATAAAAATTTGAGCAAAATTAAGGCTTGTTCAAACCCTCGCGAATTTTGCAATTTTTCTGCGAATAAAATGGCTCCCAGTCATCCCGGACCAATCGTTGATGCAGAACTAAGTCGCAGTAAATGTGCCGGATCCTTAAACTGAAATCCATTCTCATAGGGAATCCTATCATTTGGGCCTCTAATGTAATTTTACTTCTCTGAAACTTGGTCAGATTATAGTGTTGGTCTGATGTCTAAATTTCGAAAATGATAAATTTAAACATGCATTCTCATTAAATGGTTTTGAGTAGATCTTCAGCATTATCTGAAATTGATATCTTGTAATTCCAAAATCTTCGAAACAAAAGTTGAATTCAAAAAGGGCTGAGGTACTGCTAGATCATTATTTACCTTCCATTTGACCAAATTAAAGTCTGAAATACCCAAATGATCATTCGTTTTGATACTATACGTATACTATCAGTTAATAATTTCATCAGATTATTGTTCATGAAAATGAAAACTTATCTTCCTGTCGTTATTTGCAAGCGTCACATAATATTGACGACAATTCCTCTGATACGCAAAAATACAGTATCGATTTACCTGTTCACATAAGATCCGAGACATACTTATGCATGACTTAATTATGGAAATATCATATGGCTTCCCTTAAGCATAATTGGATCAGGTTCCATTTCTTTGCTATTTTCAATTCAGTTCACCGCTTATCTTTTCCGTGAAAACACTTGCTTCGTTTTGGAAACGGAAAACCGCGACGCGACAAGTTTTCTTTCAGGTTGACAAGGGTAAGTACTGTTTTACAGTGTAACTATACATTATTTATATACAATCTGATGTACCATGTATCCCCACGAATTGATATGCCACATTTATATGGAGTTTGCAAGTCGGGTAATCAAGTTAGTTTTTTATTAGTTCGGAGCGCTTGAAGGAAATTCAAGCGATCCCAGTATTTTATTTACCCTCAATTGAAAACTAATTTTCCCAATTTTTTCAACCCTGACCCCACACACCTATTTTAACTATTTAGTGTCCATTGCTTATACAAAATGGCAACTGTATAGCTGATCATTTTCTCAATGAATTCAATTAACATATTGTGAAACTGTTTGTCATTTTGTGTTGAAATATCTTGTACTTATACACTAACAAAATCAACTCACACTAATAAATGTGCAACATGCTTTGGTGCAAAAGTGGCTTAAGCTATGGAAACAATAACTAATGAAGACTACTAAACATTGGCTCTACCGGGCCACTGAAGAATAACAGAAAATAAATCATTTGACGGGCTAACATTTTATTATTAGACTGCCTTTTACTAACGTATCCAGCTTTCAGTCACACAGCTTATTGTAAATAGCCATGCAGCTTCTTTTTATTCAGGGATGTCATTTCATTAAATTATTTTCTTTGTATGAAGTACTTCAGGTACAATTTCGAGTCGTTCGTATCTTGCTCATATTTTGAGCTTTTTGAATTATCAAAAACAATAAAATGTGGCACTGCCATAACTGTCTCACCTGTTTATTATCGACAGTCAGCTGAGCGTGATTTCGTATAAAAATTGTTGGCCAAAATGGTAAAGGATAGTTGAAAGGATCAGTGAAAATTCTTGACTAAAAAATATTGAATATTCAGTGACATACCAATGTTGTTTTCGTATGAATTAATCGAAGTTTAATGAATTTAATTCACTGATAAAATTATAGTTACTTCAAAATGCAATGTATTTCTTTCAATTATCTATTTCTGAAAAACTCTCAATCTGAATAAATTTGGTACTTCTTTTATATGAACAAACAAATATGTATAAACGTACCAATTGTTCAACAAAACTATGATGGTTCAGGCTGTGAAACATCAAAACTCATATTCTAAATACAATATCAGGGAAATGATACTGATGATAAATGAGTACTGAAAACATGCTTGCATCCAGAATGATATAATTAAATAAATATTTAATAAAACTTTGAATATCTATTAATGAACTAATTTTATAAAAGAGTATTGAAATGCACCAATAAGTATTTAATTACTTATACTAAAAATGAGAAAGAAAATAAACAATATTTTATGAAATGACATTCAAGCACCTCACCTGTAAAAAGCTATGAACACTACACCCATTTTTGATTTGTTTTTGCATGCTTTTCAATAATTTTCCCGCTAATTTTCAATAATGAGTCTATATGGACAACTTCCCTACTGTGTATGTAACCCTCTAATAACCTATTAATGTTGTGAATGTGATGGTGCGATACTTTGGAATGTAATTCATTATAAAGAAATAGAACACAAACAGATGTACGGAGTGAAACACAAATATTGATACAATTTGTTAATTTTTTATACTGTTCTGGTTGTCGAAATATGAAAGTATATATTCGGGGGTGTGAGCTAATACATTTTTTAATTTCCATGGAAATGTTTATTCTTTCATCAATACAAGACTATTCGTGCGGAGTAGAAAAAAATATATGCAATTGAAAAAATATTTATCGATAAAAATCTTTGTATCTTCAAAAATGTTACGGTATATCGGAGAAAAATTTTAACAGATAAGGAAAATTTTATTCTGCAAGCGTATGTAATTCACGCTATACCAGCAAGATATTCAGTTTCAAAAGTGCCATTATCCCGCACGCCAAAGTTGTTTCGAGTGATTTTTTCCTGCATTAGTAAGGGAACAAAAAAAATTAAAGGAATGGTTTGGGTAAAGCCTGCAGAGTTCAAAGATTAGATCTCGACATTTAGTCCGGTTTTCCTCCTCTTTTCGGACAATGTTCGTTTCGCCAGGACATATCATTCTCCCCAACAAACTCAAATATTCCCCGGAGCATAGGGCAACACCGTTGTCTCGTCTATACAGTAATAGTGTCATAAATGGTAGAACAACCCTTGTAGCGTCGAGTTATGCATGTGGATATAATCTGAGACCCATAAGCTGGACGGCTGACAGCAAATACATTATGTTCTCGACTGACCCACGACACGCTATGCATTTAATCCCAGGGATAATGGTAGACGTGGGTGTTTAAACCACCATCCAGGCAGGCCATTGTGAATCCTCCGGTTTCTGACTTCAGCCTACATGACCTGAGAAATGCGAAGGTCAGGATTCTGAATGAGCGAAGGTCTTCAATGTTCTTGAACAAGACCTCATGCGTTGGCTTATCCTAATGTAGGTAGCTGTAGGAGACTCTCACTTTTCGCAGCTTTGACGTAGGCTTTTTGTTAAACGGGTTCCAACTCGGTAACAGAGTTTGGGTTCGTCCGTTCAGTGTCGAATACGAGACCGAGTTCATCAGCTGCACTGGTTGTTGCCTTGGAATAAATGATCTACACTCTGCTCATTCATAGTCGCAGACTAAGCATAAGAGAAGGGGATCTAAACAGACTCTATACAGTTCCATTTTGTTATGTAGACACTCCAAGACTTTTCAGCTAGACTCCTGGGACAGACGATTTATGATGCATACTCCTATGTAGATGCACAATTTTACTAGTCCAGTCCATTATTGCTAAGAAGAAGGTTAGAATCGGGACGGCAAGCATATTAGTTGCCGGAGTTTATGCTGATACTTGCCGCTTAGAGAGTTTTCAAGAGTGGTTACCTCTTGGTAACGATGTTATATCACCCCTAGGAAAGTATACGTCTTTCCGGCATCAAGATGATGTATAAGATGCTTCTGTCTACGTACCGAACATCCTCTCCATATTTCTCGCACCGTCCTCTTTTGAAATGAACCGTGGCACATTTGACGATCTAAACCTTCATTCCGATAACATGCGTTTACTCTTCTACTACCTCTAAGGACTGACGGAGATCTTTTCTTTCCGAGACATATTGTTTGAGGTCACCCATGTAAAACAGATGGGTGATCATATGCCTCCGGTTGTTGGAGGTGCTGCATTTTTTCTGTCAGTTTTCTGTAGTACAACGGACAATGACAATAGGGAGATGCAGAAGAGAAGAGGGCTAGAGTATCCCTAAAACACGCTCCTTCTAAATGTAACCTGCTCTGTTTAGACTCTAACTCCTGGCTCATGGTGAAGTCAGTCCTCCAGAGCTGTCCAACGCATACTATTTGATCGGGTACCGAAAGGCATCCGAGTAAATGCATGATGATTCCATGCGATGTTGTATAAAATGCCTTGCGGTTATCGATCCAGACCATTGAGAGGTTACACTTATACTGCATGGAATCCTGCGTGATACATCTGTCGATGCAGTCAGTGACCCCTAGATGAACCACGAACAGAGGGTCGTTTACTTGCAAAATGCAGTGATCTTTGAACGCAATTAGTTAAACTGGGGAGGACGAGATCTCATTCTGTCAAAAGAATTTTAGTCTCAGAAAAATAGATTAGCAGCCGCGGGTCAGCGGCGGAAAAATTATTCAGCTAGTTCAATTTCAGAAATATTGAAGTAGTAGTATAATTGTGTAAAGTCATCATAAGAGTGATAACTATACTTTTGTAAGTAATTGATGAAGTTCGAGGTACACGAAGTGAATGAGAAGTCCTATGATGCTTCTCTGGGGTTCTTCACAATGTACCACCAAAGGTGATGACTTTTTATATTCTGTTTGTACTGCAACTTATCTTGTAGATATTAGGATAGCAACGAGTAGGCTGTCACACTGAACCCAAAAAATTTGTGTTGGAATTTGGTATTACCTCCTATCTTTCTATTTTTGTTAATCATTCTGTAGCTAGTCTTGGTGTTTTATGTCTCTTCAGCTCTTTTTTTGGTACTTTTCTTAGAAACAGTTTGGTGGAATTTCAATACTCATAAATAACGATGAGAATTGTGACTTTCAGCAAAACTAACAATACAAAATTAAAAGAATATGTTTTCTATGGAATACTCTACAAGTCTTGAGGCAATTAAAAAATAATACCTAATTACCTTTTCCATGAAAATATTATAAGTGAATTTGGGAAGCTGAATACACTTGTAATGAATGAATCCAATAATTTCGTATTAAAGTGTATATTGTATAATTTATAGCATAGCGCTTTCGACTTTCGTCATCTTCAGTGCTTACTTGTCAGGCAACAGGAAGTATCAAATTATGTAAAATATTGTACATTTTAAAAATTAACACATTAATTAGCCTAATATCCAACGATATGTTGAGAAATTGAGGTCATGTGGCTATTCAACTACAGCACCTTTTGTTTTTAGTTTTTATTACTAATTCCTGGAAAGGGTTTTGTTTTGATCTCTCTGAGTACCTGACTCAAAGTTTCACTCAGATTTGGGCCTTCTTTCTTTCGGTTGAAATTATTAGTGTGTTTTTTTAATCGCCTATCTTTACCTGAGTTTCGCTTAACATAATTGTGTGGTTGTCCTCAGTTGGTATAGCATGATCAGCACCGCGAATATCTTCTCTTGTGTTCGGCTAAGCATATACTTATGCTCCTTTTTGTTGTACCGATATATACGTCACCACAACTGCAAGGGACGCGGCAAACACCTGGAGTAGAGAGAGGGGTCTTTTGCGCAAGTCAGACTTTGTCAAATAATCTTTGTTGGTTTGAATCAAGATGCATAGAAACCTTGGTGTGATCTCTTATACCTGTGATACCGACATACAAAAGTGTTGATGTACGGCTAACTTGATTCATGTTATTTTTATTGCATTGGTACCGTTTCACTTCTTTAGCACAGACGGCGGCAAAATTACAGATTAATGTTGTCATTGACGATTGACGGTTGTACAAGCGACAAGTGTCATGTCAACATTCAAAAACAATCAAATAATAAATCAAGGCACCGTGGAATGTTGGAAACTCGGCTATTTTCGACTTCTACGCCATCCATCGACGAATGAAGCCAACGGTATCAATGCAATTACAGTATCAACAACTTTGGTAGAAATAAAATCGAATCTGAGATAGCACCAGGGTCTCTATGCATCTTGGTTTGAATAATAATTTTGACTTCATGGTTTCCTAGAAACGGAACAGAGGACACAAAACAATGCACACCACAATGGAGAGCGTTTTTGCCATATCAAGAATGTCACATATAGGATTGTCAAGCTTCTGGAAAAACATGAAGTCAAAACGATATACAAACCAACGAAGACCATTGGAGAAAGTATGAGATCCGCAAAAGACCCGAGATACCCCTCTCTACTACAGGTGTTCACCGCATCTTCAGTCCTGAACTGATATCTGCTATGCTGAGCTGTAGGGTAATATGAGCCTCCATATTCGAGGACACCATTGAGGTGGAAGCCGCGAAAGGCTGCTCAGGAGGGAGTACTATTACCACTTGTGCTGACGATATCGTCAACAATAGTTTGGGGTTTGTGTGGATCTGATGCAACCAGCACTCAAAGATGTACAAACGTGGTGCATGAGGGAGAACTTTAAGGTTAACCCCCGAGAAACCGAGCTTACAGATGTCAGGAGTGTCGAAATACTTGAGACTGAGCGTAGACTCGGAGCTCATCTGGAAAAATTTCTGAATAGGACAAGGACATCAATAATGAATGCCAAACGGTCCATCGGCAAAATATGGTCACTACGACCCATACAATAATTTTGGCAATACACAGCGATAGTGAGGCCCTCGATAATGTATGAAGCCCTGCTGTAGTAGCCAAACGCAGAACAAGTTACAAACAGAGGAAAACCGGCCAGTCTGCAAAGACTGGCCCTGCTTGGAGTCACTGGTGCAATGTCAAGCACATCGACGATAAGCCTGGAGGTGATCCTGAACCTTCCTTCTCTGCTTCTGCACACTATAAAGGAGGCGAGGATGGAAGTTTCTAGACTGAAGTGCATGGGCCAATGAAGGGGCAACATCTTAGGCCATTCCAACATAATGGAGATCATAAGAGTCGATGCATCTGAGATGCCGCCGGACAAAATAACCTCAACCCATTCCTTTGATGGAACATTCACCACTATCATTCAAGGTGGAAAAGTCACATCAAGGGCCCTACCAGTGCTGTCAAGGTCAATCTGGTACACAAATGATTCTAAGACAAGCAATGGGTAGGGGCTGGCATATAAGGACAGAGAACGAGGAAAGACATTAGTCTAAATCCTGATACTCAAGCCTCAGTATTTCAAGCCAAGGTAACAGCTATTTTTGCCTGCATAAGAGAGAGATTCTAAGGAAGGGTCCTAAAAACCAACCCATAGTCATTCTTTCCGACAGCCAGGTGACAATGAAAGCTCCGCGGTCATGCAGATTCACTTTCAAATTAGTTTGTGAGACTCACGAAAACCTCAACGAGCTAAGAGTACAAATTGAAATGAGCCGAAACTCCCTCACGATGGTGGCAGGACTAATAACAGGACACTGCCACCTGAGAAAACACTTCCACATGTTGGGGATACCACAAGACTCTGCACTATGCAGGTTCTGTGATGAGGAAGACGAAACAGCCTCACACATACTGTTTGAATGCGAAGCCTTGGCTCGCGTGATGAATATCATTGGACACTGTAGTGCCGAAGATATCATGCCATAGGAAAACCTCGTGAAAAATCTCCAAGAGTCATTAGAAGATCCGGAGCACTCACCAAATAAACCTGGCAGTGGGGAACAGAAAAGTTCTACGCAGAACTTCCTGCATTTCGGCTGATGGCTAGCGTCGACGCTCAATAATAATGATAATAATGCAACTGTGGTGACGTATATATCGCGACAAAAAGGAGCATCAACACCCGCTCAACCGAACACAAGAGGAACTGCAGGTATGGGTACTCCAAGAAATCCGTGGTTGCAAAGTATGCTCTACCAACTGAGAACAACCACACAATCGTATCCAGCGAAACTCAGTTACTGGATAGGACCTTAGGGTATTACCCGCGAATTTTCAGAGAGGCCATTGATATTCTAAGACATCCTAATAACTTCAATCGAAGGCCTCAGTACGAGTAGAACTTGGAGGCAGGTACTCAGAGAGATCAAAACAAATTCCTTTCCAGGTACAATTAATAAAAGTCAGAAACAAAAACAGGTATGTGGATGAGCGGAATCAAGGCTTAATGAAGTAAGGCCCCGTATTAGGGTGAGCACAATAAAAGAAGAAATGAATCCGTCAGGCTTAAAGGAACACTTCTACCGTTACCGCAGCGCCTTCGAAAATGTCTACCGCAGAAGTCGGGAAAAATCACCTCGAGACCATGAATAGCAAACCCAAAAATCACCAAAAGTTCATAGGTTACCGGTCGTAAAAGTTTACCTTCTCAGAATATAATTAAAAATTCAGTGAGCACGAATTCGTTAAAAGTTTGAGATGACTATTGGGAAAAAGAAGCTCAGACACGTCAATTTTCTCTCTCAGGTGGCACATTTTTTAGTCTACTCATATTTTTGATGACGCCATCACTGTTCGAGTAATGACTTCATTACATTTTTTTAATGGAAATATTAACCCCATTTTTATAATACCTTCAAAAAGAACGCATTTGTCTGTGTATGGATGTCATATTTTTTTTTTATGTTACATGAGCATATTTCCAGAAATTAATTTAGTGATACTAAAATACGCATGTTACTAATTTTCGTAAAGAGATCGGTATATTTGAGACTGGTTAGGGTTGCAATATAGGTTTTTCAAAAGTTAAGAAAAACGACTAACATATAGGCCTACCTGGTTCCTTTTCTGGATTCCCACTCAGCCGTTCTCTGTGGGAGGAGTGTGGACTGTATATTGTTGGCTCAGTTAACTAGGGGCCCAAGAGTACAGCACACACCGTACGATTCCGGGCACATTCTGCGTAACGCGAACACTGCCAAATAATATCATCTGACCCAGAGAGTTCTGATATGATCGGGCGTAAAATTGGTACTACTTATCGGTAGATTATTAGTCTTCGCGATAGGCCGTTTTGATATGAATATCAATTGAATTGAATATAAAAAGAGTAAAACTAGACATAAATATCAGAAACAAAAATTACCATCAATTTGATATGATAGAAAACTATAGAGATTCCCATTGAATAACAGGAAAATAAACTTAAATCCAGGTATACTCAAAACAATAAAATTAGCAAAATTAAAATATACGGGGGTAAACAGAGATTTTAATGATGTTAGGTTAGGCCGGAGATACAATGTAAGTTTTATGTAATAAGTTTCAAGTTTTGGCATTCAGGAAATAAATTTTGAATATAGATTGAATTTTACCATCAAGATTATTTGTGGGTCGTGATCAGACTAATAATGGCAATGCCAGTTTCGTGTTAGATGGAAGTAAGTGAATCTGAAATTATAAAAATTGAAACATGAAACTTCCATGGTGTTTTAGCCTTCAAGGAGATGAGACCCGTACTTAAGTTGATTTCGTAAATCATTCCAAAATAAATATCCCGTGAGACCTATTAAATCTTTGACGGTGAGCAATTATAAGAAAGGTGTTACGGAAGATTAACAATTGGATGTATTATTATCATTGCAAGAAAATCCTCAAAGCTACTCGTCATTAAAATGCTTAAAAAAGAATAAGTGACATTCTCCGATCAAATAACACAACCTAGATGAGTAACTTGCCGCTTCCAGCTTCAAATGGTCTTCTACACATTTCACAATGTTTCACCATTGCATAATAATAAAAACTAACGATAGTTAATTCACGAAAAAACACTCCAATAAGCCAAAGATGAAAACAGAGATGTTTTGTTGTTGTTCTGTCGTATTTGACATTTGATATATCAAATGCAGCGTTGCAGTACTGACCAAACTATATAGATAGCGAATAATCTCCATTCGGCGATGGAAATACTATCGTTTTTACACGCTCCCAACAAGCTGCAATGAACGTTTCAATTGCCTTCTTATTGCTATATACAGGGTTTCCCAAAAGAACCGGAACGGCCAAATATTTCAGCAACGGCTTGACATAAAGTTATGAAATTTGGTATACGGGGGTTATCAGTAGTGCCGAATCTAAAAATAATATTTGTCAGATTTACAGTTTTTCCTATGGAGCCCTCAACTTTATTTTTTTAAATGTTATGCTATGTTTATTTTTAGCGCATTCGATTTGTTGTATTCCAATTACAATGACCCTATAATATCAAATTTTAATTCCCCTAATTTTTGTTAATATACAAACCCTATTGATTATGTTCGAATCTTGAATCGAATTTTAGTTCTGAAGATTCGTACGTTATGTACTTACCCGATATTAACAGAACTTTGATAAAATTTTGTTAGAATAAGGTATAAATTATCAAGTGGCGTTTGGAAACAGCTAATCAACTGTTATTGTTATTGTTGTCAACCATCTGTCATTATTTTGAAAGTTACCTGAATTATTAAGATAATATGGTTTTCTTGTTAAGTGAAGCTGAATGGATTAAAATATTAATATATCGTGGTTACGGAGATAAAATGAGAAGCTATCAAGAAGTTTGTGAATTATTCAATGCTGTTCATCTAGAGAAGAAAATTAAAAAGTCTACAGTTTGCCGAACGATAAAAAGATACCAACGAACAGGGAATGTAAAGACTATTCCGGAAACCGGTCGACCTTAAACGGCCACTACAGATGACAATAAGTTGAATATCCTATTATCTTTAGAAGAGAATCCTAAAATGTCTATAACAGAACGAAAACAAAATTTACCAGAAGATGTATGTAAATCTTCAATTCACAGGATTCTAAAGCAAGAACTTTTGGAAGATGATCCTGACCGCCGTATCGAGTTTTCTGAAGTCATAATGAATAAAATTAACGATCATCCAGATTTTAAGAAAAAAATATTGTTTAGTGATGAATCGACTTTTTGGTTGAATGGGCAGGTAAACAGGCACAATTGTAGGTTTTGAAGTAGAACTACCCCTCACTGGATGGAAGAATTACATACACAGCATCCACAGAAAATTAGCGTTTGGGCAGGGAATCTTAACAACACAATTGGACCTTTTTTGATCGATGGAAACCTGACGAGTCAAAAATACTTACAACTTCTGAGAAGAAATGTGGTTCCTAAATTGCAAGGGTTGAACATTGACATCCTTCAAATATGGTTTCAACAAGATGGGGCACCTCCCCATTTTGCACGAGAAGTTCGACAATATTTGGATGAGGTATTCACAGGAAAGTGGATTGGACGAAGACAGCCGATGGAATGGCCAGCACGCTCCCCGGATATGACCCTTATGGATTTTTTTATTGGAGACATCTAAAAGATAGGGTGTACAAAAATAGACCACTAAGTTTAGATCATCTGAGGGAAACAATTCTATATGAATCGACTCTTATTACTCCAGAAGTGTTAAATAATACTATAGTTGAATTTTATGACAGGCTTGGTTATTGTTTGGCAAATAATGGCCAACACTTTGAACACTTAATACGTTAAGTCTTTTATTTTCTCGTTTAGTTTTCCAAGGCCTGTTAATGTTTGTCTTTGGATTATTTAAACATAATTTAGTTTATTACTTACCTTTATACTACGGAATTTTTGTGCTAAGTAGTTTTGTATTGTTTCCTGTTTATTAGTGTTTTTTTATTAGTTATGACGATATTCGATGGGGTTTGATTTATTTCAGTTAAAAAAGTATAACTTTATGGTATCAAATAAAATGCGCAAAATTTAAAAAGGGAGTTTAAATAAATACAGCAATTAGTGGAAACAACATGTAAATTTGACAACGTTGTAAATGGTATTTTTAGATCAGACTTATTGATTTTAATTGTCATATCGCCACAATTTCTCGATGTATTGAAATTTTGTGATATTTTTTAACGAAATGTTGAATTGCCATATTAACAAAAATTAGGGGAACTTAAATTTTATATTATAGGGTCATAGTAATTGGAATACGACAAATCGAATGAGCTAAAAATAAAAATAGCATAACATTTAAAAAAATAAAGTTGAGGGCTCCATAGGAAAAACTGTAAATCTGGCAACGTTGCAAATATTATTTTTAGATCCGGCACTACTGATCACCCCCGTATACCAAATTTCATAACTTTATGTCAAGCCGTTGCTGAAATATTCGGCCGTTCCGGTTCTTTTGGGAAACCCTGTATTTCATCCAAGACGGTATTTTAGGATTTTCGTTGCCTTGAATATACCCGACAGATATCAATATCTAGCTGACATGCTCCATGTATCCTTGAAAAATTGCTACATGGCAATAATGTCATGAAATGAGGGCTAACATTATGAAAAGATGTTACCTTCAGTTCTATTTGAGTAATACTCATCTAGGTTGTGTTATTTGATCAGAGGTGGCCTTCGTATAAAGTGAAAGTAATTCACGAACTCAAAGAAGATGATTTCGATCGCAAGAATTTTGTGAATTAATGATGGATCAATATAATATTGTAATGATCCATAATTCATACGAAAATGTGTTTTCTCAGATGAGACCAACTTCTGATTAATTGGTACAGTGAATAGGCAGAAGTGTAGGTGATAGGCACCAGAGAACCCTCACTAATAGGCAATGGAAGGGCACAGTCAGTATCCACAAACAGTCAACGTGTGGGCGAGAACACAATTGTGGAAACTTCTTGTGTTGACGGTTCATTGAACGGTGGCAAATAATAGGATTCACTGCAACATCGCATGATTCCAACACTAGCGGCTCTATACCCACATCATCGAAATCCTCAGCTACCGTACAATTCACTATAGGCCAAGCAATAGAGATATTGTCCTTGACAAAAATACTACCTGGAAGCCGCCTGTGCCATCCCGTGCAGGACAGTCCGTTGTTTATTCCCACTATGTCCTCAACTCGAAAATGTCATTTTTTAATTTGTTATAAACAATAAACAACAAAACATCGCGTTTTTTTTTAGTTTTTTTATTGTAAAATGGAAACTATTGAAGCAGTGTTAACGGTCTGATAGGATAAACTGTAGAGAATTGAAATCCGAAGAGATCGGATAATTAGAACCGGAGAAAAACGGGAAAAACCGGAAAATTGTATTTTTTTTTTTTGTTAAATTTATAACTCTGCCATTTCTTAATATTAAAAGCTGATATTTTGCACGATAGTAGCTATTGACGTGCGCCTTATGTGTACAAAACCTGGATTCAGCCGGATTAATACTTTTCGCACAATCCTCATTTGAATTTTTTTTGGAAATATTTTCGTGGAGAGCTGGATGCGTTTGAGGTCGTCCGATTGAAATTTAACAAATAGATTTGGAAAGTAGACGTGAGCAGTAACAAAACGTCTATTCTGATTTTTCGATAAAACGCGTTTAAGTGTGTTAAAAACTAGTGAGAACATGAGGGAAAACGACCGACCGCGCGCAAGCGATCGAGTGGTGGGGACTGTGCGAATCGAGGAGAAACGTTTATAATCCGGTGGGAACAGCGCCGAAATCGCCTGTTTTAATGTCTGACCCATTTTTGCGGTATATCAAAATGGGATCTATGCATGTCGATTCCTTATGTCTTTCCACATATGAAATGGAAATCTACGAAACGTCACCAAAAACTGCGCAATTTTCCAAGTAGCATTACATGTAAATTATATATACATATTTTCTTGATAATAAATTGACTGCAGCCATTTGACGAAACATATCATCGGCGAAGCAATATTCGTCAACCACTGTCGCCTGGGACCGTATGGTAAGGTTTGAAAATAGAACAAAGTTCATTGCATTGAAGTTCCTAATTCTTGTGAAGCATATCAAAAATACATCAAGAAACAACAACTTTCCTGGCTAATACTGCGACCAACATCGAATTACATCTGATAAAATTTCCTTGCAGAGTTCCTCTCCAATTGCTTGTTGCATAGGAATGTTTATCAAAATTTACGGACCACCTATAGACCGATTTCGGGGTGTTGCCCCTCATCAGTAGAGGGTAGGTCTAGTAGTCAATAACTAATGACTGCAACGAATGGTTCGATGTAAATCCCATTTTAGGGCCGCGATCGCGCCCGCACCGTAGATAATTCCAAACTGAGAGCGCCACTTTTATCACAAGTAATTCAATGTTTGTAGTGGCATTAGCCAGGAAGTAGTTACTTTTTGATAGATTTTCGACCCAAATACTGCTATTTTACAGGATTTTAGAAATAAGAAGTCCTAAAGACATCTTGTGTCTCCATATTATAAGCTCATTGGAACTACAGATTTTTTTATTATTTTGTTACAAGAAAATGCTAATCTTTCTCCGAAGTGGTTTTCCATAGACTTCCGCAGAAAGTTTGGATTTGAAGTTGGATCTACAATAAGTCTTCTTTTTTTTGATGATTTTTTATAACTGAACCAAGAGAGGCAAAGTCCAAACGTGGCTAGGTAACGAAAATCTGAAAGCCACTGACTGGGGGTGGACTGAACAAAATAATCGTTTAGTTTCCGTAAGAACCACTGATCCACCAATCCATAAAACATTGCTTGATCAGATTTCGTGTTCATGCAGGAAAAAAGGATGTTTTGATGCATCATGTACTTGTAAAAAACACAGCTTGATATGTTCGAATCTTTGTGCACACTGCCACGAAGATACGTGTTACAATTTACTAATAAATAATAATGATACAATTATGTCTGATGATGAATGTAGATCCGAGGATGAAAGCGATGATTTCATGTCAATAGACAATATTAATTTTAATAGAGAAGTAGCAGAATGCGATGAGCCTGCCAAAAAAAGGATTTTGTATTTGCGTTAAAACAAAAATGTACAGTTATTATGTAAAAAAATTGATTACTTTGTTTTGTAATAAAAAAGCTGCTATCTATTCATATATTGTCTATAAATAAAGATATGTAGCAAAAAACATAGAATACCCGCTTATTCTTTCATCACTCATGAAGTCTGAGTCACGAATCGAATTCCTCAGGTTCAGAAACCCCAAAAACAAGAAAAAGACCAATCAAATAGCTGCAGTACATGCCGGGATAAACAAATGCAAAGAATTATAAGTTGCGCGCAGCGCGCGCCTATTACTATATTATATACGTTTCTCCTCGATTCGCACAGTTCCCCACCACTCGATCGCTCACGCGCGGTCGGTCGTTTTCCCTCATGTTCTCACTAGTTTTTAACACACTTAAACGCGTTTTATCGAAAAATCAGAATAGACATTTTGTTACTGCTCACGTCTACTTTCCAAATATATTTTTTAAATTTCAATCGGACGACCTCACACGCATCCAGCTCTCCGCGAAAATATTTCCAAAAAAAATTCAAATGAGGATTGTGCGCAAACTATTAATCCGACTGAATTCAGGTTTTGCACACATAAGGCACGTCAATAGCTACTATCGTGCAAAATTTCAGCTCTTAATATTGAAAAATGGCAGAGTTATGAATTAAAGAAAAAAAAAACACAATATTCCGGTTTTTCCCGCTTTTCTCCGGTTCTTATTATCCGATCGGATCGTTTTATCAGCTATTCTCTTCGGAATTCAATTCTCTACAGTTCACCCTTTTGCACTGTTAACACTGCTTCAATAGTTTCCATTTTACAATAAAAAAACTGAAATAAACGCGATTTTTTGTTGTTTATTGTTTATAACAAATTAAAAAATGGCATTTTTGAGTTGAGGACATGGTGGGAATAAACTACGGACTGTCCGGCACGGGATGGCACAGGTGGCTTCCAGGTAGTATTTTTGTCCAAAAATCAATCATTTGTGGTTCTATAGCTTGGCCTACTATGGTACCAGCGAGATGTAGCGCCACCGCATTACGTACGACATATACGTGAATACCTCGATAATACGGAGATTTTTAGAGTGGCTATTCAGATCTCCTGATCTAATCTCACTAGATTTTTGTATCGGGATACTAAATTTGCGTTAACAGATCTAATACTATTGATGGACTAAAAGAGATAAATAGGCCCGAAATTAATTTAATTAACGCCGATTCCCTCACTAATGTTTTCCAATATCGCCTTGCACATTGTCAAGAGGCAAATAGCCTGAATTTACTAAGTCTTGTCATGTTCAAAATTTCATTATTATGAATGACATACGGTTATGTAACATAAAAAAATATGAAATCCATACACGGAAAATGCGTTTTTTTAAGGTTTCTACAAAATAGGGCATTG
Source organism: Chrysolina americana (assembly GCA_958502065.1). Taxonomy (NCBI): domain Eukaryota; kingdom Metazoa; phylum Arthropoda; class Insecta; order Coleoptera; family Chrysomelidae; genus Chrysolina; species Chrysolina americana. The sequence continues at coordinate 12,911,640 of OY293412.1, forward strand.
TCAATAGAAAAATTATATAATGACGTCATAACTCGAACAGTGATGACGTCATGAAAAATACGAGTAGACCTAAAACTGCGCAACTGAAAACGAAAATCGACGTGTCTGGGCCTTTTTTCCCAATGGCCATATCAAGCTTTTAACGAATTTGTTCCAACCTTTACGTGCTCACTGTATGATGCATTATTTCATAAACATTGACTTATTTAATTTTTGTTACAACAGAACGTTCATTCCTACTCTGTTTGTGTTCTACTCTCGCTGTATTTTGAACTCATTCTTCGCAGTGGAAAAAATGATAACTGATAGATGATGTGTTCAAAAAACTTCTCTCTTATAAACCAGCTTCATTTCATTCACATCAACTCTTCATTTCGTCTGTTCATAACAAAACATTCATTCAATTTCTTCAGTTTGGTGACCAATCTCATCAAATTGTAGATTATTATAACACATCCCGACCCAGTCGATCCGGTCATTTGCTTCAATTGTTTGCTTGTTGAACCGTTATTGCAAACTCCATACACATAGGAAAAAATTATCTGAAGAACTCTTGAGTGTAAATTTTTTGTGTGCGCATGGAATCGTCATCCCGACCCCCTTTCACCCTTTTCAAATCAATTTTTCATGCCAAGTATTCGTCCATTCTTCAATTGATTTCTCAAGGGTCACTGTGGGTAGGGATGATTTTAGGTCAAACGCGGCCTCGGGCTTCACGTGGCAAAGGCTACAAAAGGTCAGTGAAATTTTAAGTTTGCTTTTGAAGAGAAAATAAATTAAATCATAGTCCTCATTATCGAGTTTTTTCTTTCGGAACTGTTCATTTCTCCGGGTCTATCATTTAATTTATTTTGCCTAGTTTTTAGTTAAGGATTAAACGCTACTAGTTTGGGCATAATTTATTATACAGTAAATACTATGGCTTTCCGGGTTCGATGCTATGAAATGGTAGACGCTTATGAAGATGCGAAATACCCTAGCAGGCTTCTTATAAATATGATTAGCTGTCGTATTCCTTCATTACCTCCCTCCCATACCTACACTTTACACTAAATGAGACATCAAACATTTCATTATGTATGTGCGAAAGTTGAATTGGTTTTCAAAGCCTCAAATATGATTTATTTTCTGGAATAATGAATTTTATTGCACCACTTGAACACAATGTAATGACACCTTTTCACAATATACACACGAAAGCAGCCCAATATCCACCCTCTTTTATTTTTCCCTGCGACAGCGAGTGCGTCTCCTCAGGACGACGATGACTCTTTGGATACTGATGGCTTCCGCGAAGACCAAGGTATTCTAGAAACGCCGACGCCGGACGGAGCACGTTTGTCTTCCGAAGAGTACCTGAATGAGTACACCTCCACGCTCACGAAAGAAATAGAGTCACAGGAAGTGACTTCCTACAACGACATCCGTCAGTACTATCAATATCAATCCCAGCTCTTTGCGGGGCAACGTAAACGTCTAGCTTCTACCGAAGATCTAGACGCAGATGTGATAGAATCCGCCTCCAACCTACTGCCTTCTAATAAGGAGCTTACGGAAGTTGTGAAAATAGGTTTAGATAGTTATAACTTAAGAGAGACTGACTTGGTTCGACCGGACGAATTGAACATTCATAGTTTCATTTCTCCAGAAGAAAAGGGTGCTAAGGATTCCAAGAAACCGGAGGACTGGGAACGAAAGGAGAGAAAACATGTTGAAAGACTGCAAGGCGGTGGCGGGAAAGATAAAATACCTCCTACTGAAGAGAAGGTTCGTGTAAAAACCACCCCAGATAAGAAAGTAGCCGTAGCATATTCAGAAGTTGAAAAAGATGTTGAGAAAAACTCGGTGGGAAGCACTGATCAAGAAGTGGTGACCATTGTTCAAAAAGCCAGCGAACCGAAAAGATTGAACATCGAAGACACCTATCAATTTTCGTCGAATGGCGCCATCATACGTGAAACAAAATTCGAACACGTCGACAGAAGTACTTCCCCACAACCCAATCCGTGCATCACACCTTCACCAGAAAATTCTCCGCCTACTATAAAAGACGATTCGAAACCCACTCTAGAGCTCATTATTGGACGCAAAGAGGTTCGTACTAGAGAAGCCTCGGCGACTGCTGAGAGTCGTTTAACATTATACGGTACCAAAGATGTGGAAATCTCTATCAAATCTCAATCACATATTAGTGTCACAACAACCAGGCGAGATAACTCTGGCACCGAAACGTCTGAGAGGTTTGATGTTGGGATGACCACGACCGCTGGCAGAGAGAAACTATCCCCAGAAGACGTTCGCATGGCTTACGTCGATAAACATGACACGTATATAATACCACCAGTGACCATACTGGAGTCTGCCCAGAAAAAACGCGAGGAAACGGTGAACTTCAGCGGTACTAAACAAATATTCACTTATAACGATAACTCGCTATCCCAGGCGACGTCTCCTGTGAGCGAGAGTGCATCTCACCATATAACAGATACAGGTATCTCACTGACAAGGGATGCCACAACAGGGAGTATGACTAGCACTGCTGATAAACTTCATGGAACGTTGGCAGGGTTACAAACTACGGGGTTCATATCAGACACAGCCGTGGAAGGGGAGATTGAAGAACTCGAGTGTACGGATGCAGGTCTGAGCCCAATTCAAGTTGATGAACTTCCACCCCATGACATGGAAGAATCGGTGACGCAGTTCACTGATGCTGGAACTAGCCCTGTGGAATTCCAGGAGTCTTTCTCTATTCCCATTTCTCAAGTTGATACGTCTGAGGCAGCTACTATTACGGACCGTGTTGACATGAAAGATTCATCTTGTAGTCCTATGAAGCCGGAAGAAAGCACTTCCCTTTCGTCTGCTGAAAAGCTCAAAGATGAAGAAATATTAGCAAAACGAAGGGGATCCGGAGACGTTAAGGCTAGAGTAAAAATGCTCGAAGAACAGGTGAGTAAGTCACCACAGAAGGAGTACGTTCGAAAGAAGAGAGACGTGGTAGATTCTGAAGATGAAATGTCCAGTATGAAAGAAGAAGAAGCTATTCTCAAGGGATCCACTGAGACTTTAGCTCAACTAGACGATGAAGAATACAGAATGGAGGCAATAACTGAGCAAATGGTGAAAGAAAAAGTAGAAGAGACACCTGCAGAAACTGAAGATTTCAAAATGAAACATCCAGCTTCTGGCCATACCAAGCATGTTGGTAGAAAAATTGCGGAATTACATAAGATATTTTCCGGTGAAGCAGACAGTAGCTTTGATGAAGACTCGACGAAATCACCTATCAAGGATAAAACTAAAGGAAAGGGTGAAATTATTGTTAATAGATATTTAGAAGAGCGTTCAAAGGAAACCTCGATTCCATCGACGCAGGTACAAGAAAAATACGTACCGACTAAATCCGATGAGAAGAAAATTATCGATAAATCAGAATCCAAAGAAAGATTCGCAAAAGAAGAAAAAGAGCATATGGACGAAACGTACACATCTGTGAGAGATAAAAAGTCGATGTTCGAGGAACTGATATCCAGATCACAGGAATCAACTCCAACGAGAAAAGTCAGGAGACAGTCAGTCGAGGATATCAAGAAGCCTCTAGAGGATCGGATAGAACATATTGAACAACAGGTAACAGAACATTTGATGCAGGCACTCACAACAGAAAAATCATCTGACAGATCAGAGAAAACAAAAGAGAAGGAGTTTACGGCAGAAGAACTGAATGAATGCCTGTCCGCTATTGAAGAACAAGTGATAATTGAGTCACCAAAGCAAATGAAGACGAAGACAATTGAAATAAAAGGGAAACTGGCAGATGGGACATGTGTAGAACCTGTTTGTATTAAAGTCCACATTGAGAAAGTGATTCCGGGTGCCAAATCACCAGTTTTACAAAAAGAATATGTGGAAGAAGTTCATGAAGTGAAATCTGATGCAACACCCCAAATTTCTACAGAGGTTCATAAACTGTTCACCGACCAAACAAAAATAGTAGAGAGTATAAGTGGGGCTACTTTGGATGCAACTGAGTCGCCTTGTGTAAAAAAGACTATGAGTGAACTTGCTCCAAGCGTAGAAACTGAAGAAGAAACACATTCAATCCAGAGTGAGATTATAAAAGAGGCTATAGTTTCTCACGCTTTTCTGGTTTCCACGATAGCACTGCCCACGGCGGTGGTAGAATCGCAAGAACTTGCAAGTGTTTTATTGTTACCTGGAGGCATCGAGAATATTAGCGAAAGAAACTCACCAAAAAACTTGGATCTGAAAGAAATTGAGCCGAATGTCCCAACTAATGAGCAAAATGTTCGTAAAATAATGTCAGAAGTTCTGGAGGCTTCTAAACAAATTCGTGAGGATGTGAGAGAACTCAAACCTGATCTGACACCCACACCAGAAGGGCAGTTAATTACAATGTTGCCGTCAGCAATAACTGATTCATCGGATCTCGAAGCGAAGAATACTGAAATCAGTACCTTGAGTAAGGCAGATAAATCAACGACCTTACAGAAGATATCTGTAACCGAAGGAAAATTAGATGAAACCGAAGAATCCTCAACAAAAGAGTCTACTGAGAAAACAAATGACAAACAGTCGGCACTTGGAGAAATTATACAACACGGTGATTCATCTGAAATAAGTATAGACAGTAAGGAAATCATAAATCAGTTGAAAAAGGATAACGAGATTAAGTCAACCCAATTCATTTCCGAAAAAATAATTACCTATAAAAAAGTACAACCCGTCGAGGAAGGAAAAGACATTCAGAAAGAAACAGTAAAGACAATTATTAAAAAACTTGAATCTTCTCCAGACAAATTCAGAAGAACCACGGAGGAAGGAACTGAGAAAAAATCCGAACCATCAGTCGAAGAAGAAAAACTAGATAAAAGAACTGCGATAGTCACGAAATCAGAAGTTACTAGGAAAATTAGAGTATCTCAAGAGAAGGAAGGTGAATCGATTTCTGAAGAAATTGAAACTGAAGAGGTAAAATCTGTGGAAATACCTCCCGAAACGAAAATATATCTAGAAGAAACTGAAAAAACAGTAAGTGAGACCGTTGCCGAATCTTTTATAGCACCTGCTCCTTCCATTAGAAAAATAGACATGGAAAAACTTAGCCCCGTTGACAAAGAGACCGAGACGCAATTCGGAGAGACACCCAGACAGACTGTAGTAGAAGAGAAAATGAAAAAGTCAGTAATTCAAGAAGAACCGATAGTCGGCGTAAAGAAAATCGAAACACATCCACCATCTGACAAAATAAGTGAAGTGACCGATCAAGATATAGTTAAAGAGGAATCCAAATTACCGGAATCCACTCACGGACATGTAACTGAAACAGTAGAGCTTGTTGACAGAATATACGAAACTGAAACATCGAAAATATACAGAACAGAAACATCGTCCAAAATAGTTGAAGAAGTTCTTGATACAGTCACTCTCAAAAAAGAAAGTGAGGTGATGCAAATACTTCGACCACTTCAGGAAGAGATGAAGAAGGAATCCAGACTAATATTCGACGGAAAAACAATAGAGAGAAGTATTGATAAGGTCATAAAAACAACAATAAACGAACAGATCAAAACTGAGAGAAAAAGTGACGTAACAGTTCAGGAAACAATGGAGGGAAGACTCGAATTACCACAAGTTGCAGTCAAAGATATCGCCATAAGAAAACTGGATGAACAAGAGGTCATGGTTAAATTACCCTCGGCATTGAATGAGACCAAAAAAGAGGTCGAACCAACATCCGACGAAAATAATTTCAATAAATCTCCTGAAAAAATAACGAAGGTCGAAATAACTGAGAAAAAACAAATAACACCACAGCAATTGCCGCAAGATGTCGCTACTGAAATAGAAAATATCGAGAAACCTGTCGAACCAGAAGATACAGAGGATGAAAATATCACCCTGGAAATACATGTTGAACGAGAAGACATAGAGAAATTGCCATCAGCTGTGGAAGAAAAAGAAGAAAAACATGAACCAACATGTGTCGGAAAGAAACAAGATAAAACTGTAGAAAAAATAACCATATTTGAAAAAATCGAGTCGACTGTGGAACAAAAAGTTAAAGCGGTTGGGAAGATCACTTTGGAGGAACCCGATGCACAAAAAGTCACCGAAAAAGTATCATCGGCATTGAAACAGGCAGAGAAAGGACGTGAACCAACATCTGAAGAGGAGAAACTAGATAAAACTATTGAAAATATTGCGATATCAGAAAAAGTTGAGTCATCTGTCAAACGAGAAGATTCAGCGGTTGGAAAGATCACTGTAAAGAAACTTGATGAACAAAAAGTTATGGAAAACCTGCCATTGGCATTCAAAATAGCAGAGAAAAAACCTGAACGGGTATCTGAAGAGATGAAACCTGACAAAACTCCAGAGGGACCCACGAAAGCCGAATCACATAGATCTCCTGAAAGGAAAGAAGTGATAGTTCAGGAAACACCAGTGGAGAAACCATCAATACCGCAGCAATTGCCCAAAGATGTCATAACTGAGACACTTAAAGCAGATCATAAAACACCAGAAACAGAGGAATCTGTCAAAATAGTTGAAACTGCGTTGGGTGAGGTAACATTAGAAAGACTTGAAGTACAGAAAGTTGTGGAAAAAGTGCCTTCGGCATTGAAAGATGCACAGAAAGATACTGAACAAACATCCGGAGGGATAAAACCAGACAAAACTCCAGAGAAACTCAAGAAAGCCAAATCACCTGGATCTCCTGAAAAAAAAGAAGTGATAGTTCCGGAAACACCAATGGAAAAACCTACAACACGACAGCAATTGCCGAAAGAGATCGCAACTGAGAAGCCTCAAGCAGATCATATAACACCAGATACAAAGGAATCCGTCGAAACAGTTGAAACTGCGTTGGGTACAGTCAAATTGGAGAAACTCGATATACAGAAAGTCGTGGAAAAAGCACCCTCGACATTGAAAGATGCACAGGAAGATACTGAACCAACATCCGAAGAAATGAAACCAGACAGAACTCCAGAAAAACTCACAAAAGCTGAATCACCTGCATCTCCTGAAAGAAGAGAAGTGATAGTTCAGGAAACAACCGTGGAAAAATTAACAACACCACAGCAATTGCCGAAAGATGTCGCATCTGAAAAACTTGAAGCAGATCATAAAACACCAGAGACAAAGGAATCTGTCAAACTAGTTGAAACTGCGTTTGGTGAGGTCACATTAGAAAAAGTTGATGTACTGAAAGTTGTGGGAAAGGCGCCTTCGGCATTGAAAGATGCACTGGAAGACACTGAACCATCATCCGAAAGGATGAAACAAGACAAAAGTTCAGAAAAACTCACGAAAGTCGAATCACCTGGATCTCCTGAAAAGAAAGAAGTGATAGTTCAGAAAACACCGGTGAAAAAACCAACAACACCGCAGCAATTGCCGAAAGATATCGCATTTGAAAAACTTGAAGCAGATCATAAAACACCAGAAACAGAAGAATCTGTCAAAATAGTTGAAAATGCGTTGGGTGTGGTCACATTAGCAGAACTTGATGTACAGAAAGTTGTGGAAAAGGCGCCTTTCGCATTAAAAGTTGCACAGAAAGATACTGAACCAACATCCGAAGAGATGAAACCAGACAAAAGTTCAGAAAAACTCACGAAAGCCGAATCACCTGAAGAGAAAGAATTGATAGTTCAGGAAACACCATTGGAAAAACCAACAACACAGCAGCAATTGCCCAAAGATATCGCAACTGAGAAACATGAAGCACATCATAAAACACCAGAAACAGATGAATCTGTCAAAATAGTTGACACTGCGTTGGATGTGGTCACATTAGATGAACTTGATGTACAGAAAGTTGTGGAAAAGGCGCCTTCGGCATTGAAAGATGCACTGGAAGACACTGAAGCAGATCATAAAACAACAGAAACAGGTGAATCTGTCAAAATAGTTGAAACTGCTTTGGAAGAGGTAACATTAGAAAAACTTGATGTACCGAAAGTTGTGGGAAAGGTACCTACAGCATTGAAAGATGCACTGGAAGACACTGAACCATCATCCGAAAGGATGAAACCAGACAAAAGTACAGAAAAACTCACGAAAGTCGAATCACCTGGATCCCCTGAAAAGAAAGAAGTGATAGTTCAGGAAACACCGGTGGAAAAACCAACAACACCGCAGCATATGCCCAAAGATCTCGCAACTGAGAAACATGAAGCAGATCATAAAACACCAGAAACAGATGAATCTGTCAAAATAGTTGAAACTGCATTGGGTGAGGTCACATTGGAAAAAGTTGATGTACAGAAAGTTGTGGAAAAGGCGCCTTCGGCATTGAAAGATGCACTGGAAGACACTGAAGCAGATCATAAAACACTAGAAACAGATGAATCTGTCAAAATAGTTGAAACTGCTTTGGAAGAGGTAACATTAGAAAAACTTGATGTACTGAAAGTTGTGGGAAAGGTGCCTTCGGCATTGAAAGATGCACTGGAAGACACTGAACCATCATCAGAAGAGATGAAACCAGACAAAATTCCAGAAAAACTCACGAAAGCCGAATCACCTGGATCTCCTGAAGAGAAAGAAGTGATAGTTCAGGAAACACCAGTGGAAAAACCAACATCACCGCAGCAATCGCCCAAAGATATCGCAACTGAGAAACATGAAGCAGATCATGAAACACCAGAAACAGATGAATCTGTCAAAATAGTTGAAACTGCTTTGAAAGAGGTAACATTAGAAAAACTTGATGTACTGAAAGTTGTGGGAAAGGTACCTACATCATTGAAAGATGCACTGGAAGACACTGAACCGTCATCCGAAAGGATGAAACCAGACAAAATTTCAGAAAAACTCACGAAAGTCGAATCACCTGGATCTCCTGAAAAGAAAGAAGTGATAGTTCAGGAAACACCGGTGGAAAAACCAACAACACCGCAGCATATGCCCAAAGATCTCGCAACTGAGAAACATAAAGCAGATCATAAAACACCAGAAACAGATGAATCTGTCAAAATAGTTGAAACTGCATTGGGTGAGGTCACATTAGAAAAAGTTGATGTACTGAAAGTTGTGGGAAAGGCGCCTTCGGCATTGAAAGATGCACTGGAAGACACTGAATCAGATCATAAAACACCAGAAACAGATGAATCTGTCAAAATAGTTGAAACTGCTTTGAAGGAGGTAACATTAGAAAAACTTGATGTACTGAAAGTTGTGGGAAAGGTGCCTTCGGCATTGAAAGATGCACTGGAAGACACTGAACCATCATCAGAAGAGATGAAACCAGACAAAATTCCAGAAAAACTCACGAAAGCCAAATCACCTGGATCTCCTGGAAAGACAGAAATGATAGTTCAGGAAACACCAGTGGAAAAACCAACAACACCGCAGCAATCGACAAAAGATATCGCAACTGAGAAACATGTAGCACATCATAAAACACCAGAAACAGATGAATCTGTCAAAATAGTTGAAACTGCTTTGGATGACATAACATTAGAAAAACTTGATGTACTGAAAGTTGTGTTAAAGGCGCCTTCGGCATTGAAAGATGCACTGGGAGACACTGAAGCAGATCATAAAACACCAGAAACAGAAGAATATGTCAAAATAGTTGAATCTGCTTTGGGAGAGGTCACATTAGAAAAACTTGATGTAAAGAAAGTTGTGGGAAAGGTGCCTTCGGCATTGAAAGATGCACTGGAAGACACTGAATCATCATCCGAAAGGATGAAACAAGACAAAAGTTCAGAAAAACTCAAGAAAGTCGAATCACCTGGATCTCCTGATAAGAAAGAAGTGATAGTTCAGGAAATAGCAGTGGAAAAACCAACAACACCGCAGCAATTGCCCAGAGATGTCGCAACTGAGAAGTTTGGAGCAGATCATAAAACACCAGAAACAGAAGAATCTGTCAAAATAGTTGAAACTGCGTTGGGTGTGGTCACATTAGAAAAACTTGATGTACAGAAAGTTGTGGAAAAGGCTCCTTCGGCATTGAAAGATGCACAGGAAGATTCTGAACCAACATCCGAAGAATTGAAACCAGACAAAAGTTCAGAAAAACTCAAGAAAGTCGAATCACCTGGATCTCCTGAAAAGAAAGAAGTGATAGTTCAGGAAATAGCAGTGGTGAAACCAACAACACCGCAGCAATTGCCCAGAGATGTCGCAACTGAGAAGTTTGAAGCAGATCATAAAACACCAGAAACAGAAGAATCTGTCAAAATAGTTGAAACTGCGTTGGGTGTGGTCACATTAGAAAAAGTTGATGTACAGAAAGATGTGGTGAAGGCGCCTTGGACATTGAAAGATGCACAGGAAGACACTGAACCAACATCCGAAGAGATGAAACCAGACAAAAGTTCAGAAAAACTCACGAAAGCCGAATCACCTGCATCTCCTGAAAGAAAAGAAGCGATAGTTCAGAAAACACCAGTGAAAAAACCAACAACACTGCAGGAATTGCCCAAAGATATCGCAATTGAGAAACATGAACCAGATCATAAAACACCAGAAACAGATGAATCTGTCAAAATAGTTGAATCTGCTTTGGAAGAGGTAACATTAGAAAAACTTGATGTACAGAAAGTTGTGGAAAAGGCGCCTTCGGCATTGAAAGATGCACAGGAATATTCTGAACCAACATCCGAAGAATTGAAACCAGACAAAAGTTCAGAAAAACTGAAGAAAGTCGAATCACCTGGATCTTCTGAAAAGAAAGAATTGATAGTTCAGGAAATAGCAGTGGTAAAACCAACAACACCGCAGCAATTGCCCAAACATATCGCAACTGAGAAATATGAAGCAGATCATAAAACACCAGAAACAGATGAATCTGTCAAAATAGTTGAAACTGCTTTGAAAGAGGTAACATTAGAAAAACTTGATGTCCTGAAAGTTGTGGGAAAGGTGCCTCCTGCATTGAAAGATGTACTGGAAGACACCGAACCATCATCAGAAGAGATAAAACCAGACAAAATTCCAGAAAAACTCACGAAAGCCGAATCACCTGGATCTCCTGGAAAGACAGAAGTGATAGTTCAGGAAACACCAGTGGAAAAACCAACAACACCGCAGCAATCGCCCAAAGATATCGCAACTGAGAAACATGAAGCAGATCATAAAACACCAGAAACAGATGAATCTGTCAAAATAGTTGAAACTGCTTTGGATGACATAACATTAGAAAAACTTGATGTACTGAAAGTTGTGGAAAAGGCGCCTTCGGCATTGAAAGATGCACTGGAAGAAACTGAAGCAGATCATAAAACACCAGAAACAGAAGAATATGTCAAAATAGTTGAATCTGCTTTGGGAGAGGTCACATTAGAAAAACTTGATGTAAAGAAAGTTGTGGGAAAGGTGCCTTCGTCATTGAAAGATGCACTGGAAGACACTGAATCATCATCCGAAAGGATGAAACAAGACAAAAGTTCAGAAAAACTCAAGAAAGTCGAATCACCTGGATCTCCTGATAAGAAAGAAGTGATAGTTCAGGAAATAGCAGTGGAAAAACCAACAACACCGCAGCAATTGCCCAGAGATGTCGCAACTGAGAAGTTTGGAGCAGATCATAAAACACCAGAAACAGAAGAATCTGTCAAAATAGTTGAAACTGCGTTGGGTGTGGTCACATTAGAAAAACTTGATGTACAGAAAGTTGTGGAAAAGGCTCCTTCGGCATTGAAAGATGCACAGGAAGATTCTGAACCAACATCCGAAGAATTGAAACCAGACAAAAGTTCAGAAAAACTCAAGAAAGTCGAATCACCTGGATCTCCTGGAAAGAAAGAAGTGATAGTTCAGGAAATAGCAGTGGTGAAACCAACAACACCGCAGCAATTGCCCAGAGATGTCGCAACTGAGAAGTTTGAAGCAGATCATAAAACACCAGAAACAGAAGAATCTGTCAAAATAGTTGAAACTGCGTTGGGTGTGGTCACATTAGAAAAAGTTGATGTACAGAAAGATGTGGTAAAGGCGCCTTGGACATTGAAAGATGCACAGGAAGACACTGAACCAACATCCGAAGAGATGAAACCAGACAAAAGTTCAGAAAAACTCACGAAAGCCGAATCACCTGCATCTCCTGAAAGAAAAGAAGTGATAGTTCAGAAAACACCAGTGAAAAAACCAACAACACTGCAGGAATTGCCCAAAGATATCGCAATTGAGAAACATGAACCAGATCATAAAACACCAGAAACAGATGAATCTGTCAAATTAGTTGAATCTGCTTTGGAAGAGGTAACATTAGAAAAACTTGATGTACAGAAAGTTGTGGAAAAGGCGCCTTCGGCTTTGAAAGATGCACAGGAATATTCTGAACCAACATCCGAAGAATTAAAACCAGACAAAAGTTCAGAAAAACTGAAGAAAGTCGAATCACCTGGATCTTCTGAAAAGAAAGAATTGATAGTTCAGGAAATAGCAGTGGTAAAACCAACAACACCGCAGCAATTGCCCAAACATATCGCAACTGAGAAATATGAAGCAGATCATAAAACACCAGAAACAGATGAATCTGTCAAAATAGTTGAAACTGCTTTGAAAGAGGTAACATTAGAAAAACTTGATGTACTGAAAGTTGTGGGAAAGGTGCCTTCTGCATTGAAAGATGTACTGGAAGACACCGAACCATCATCAGAAGAGATAAAACCAGACAAAATTCCAGAAAAACTCACGAAAGCCGAATCACCTGGATCTCCTGGAAAGACAGAAGTGATAGTTCAGGAAACACCAGTGGAAAAACCAACAACACCGCAGCAATCGCCCAAAGATATCGCAACTGAGAAACATGAAGCAGATCATAAAACACCAGAAACAGATAAATCTGTCAAAATAGTTGAAACTGCTTTGGGAGAGGTAACATTAGAAAAACTTGATGTACCGAAAGTTGTGGGAAAGGTACCTACAACATTGAAAGATGCACTGGAAGACACTGAAGCAGATCATAAAACACCAGAAACAGATGAATCTGTCAAAATAGTTGAATCTGCTTTGGGAGAGGTCACATTAGAAAAACTTGATGTACAGAAAGTTGTGGGAAAGGTGCCTTCGGCATTGAAAGATGCACTGGAAGGCACTGAACCATCATCCGAAAGGATGAAACAAGACAAAAGTTCAGAAAAACTCACTAAAGTCGATTCACCTGGATCTCCTGAAAAGAAAGAAGTGATAGTTCAGAAAACACCGGTGGAAAAACCAACAACACCGCAGCAATTGCCGAAAGATATCGCATTTGAAAAACTTGAAGCAGATCATAAAATACCAGAAACAGAAGAATTTGTCAAAATAGTTGAAATTGCGTTGGGTGTGGTCACATTAGCAAATCTTGATGTACAGAAAGTTGTGGAAAAGGTGCCTCTGGCATTAGGAGTTGCACAGAAAGATACTGAACCAACATCCGAAGAGATGAAACCAGACAAAATTCCAGAAAAACTCACGAAAGCCGAATCACCTGGATCTCCTGGAAAGACAGAAGTGATAGTTCAGGAATCACCAGTGGAAAAACCAACAACACCGCAGCAATCGCCCAAAGATATCGCAACTGAGAAACATGAAGCAGATCATAAAACACCAGAAACAGATGAATCTGTCGAAAAAGTTGAAACTGCTTTGGAAGAGGTAACATTTGAAAAACTTGATGTACTGAAAGTTGTGGGAAAGGTGCCTTCGGCATTGAAAGATGTACTGGAAGACACCGAACCATCATCAGAAGAGATAAAACCAGACAAAAGTTCAGAAAAACTCACGAAAGCCGAATCACCTGGATCTCCTGAAAAGAAAGAAGTGATAGTTCAGGAAACACCATTGGAAAAACCAACAACACCGCAGCAATCGCCCAAACATATCGCAACTGAGAAACATGAAGCAGATCATAAAACACCAGAAACAGATGAATCTGTCAAAATAGTTGAAACTGCTTTGGAAGAGGTAACATTAGAAAAACTTGATGTACTGAAAGTTGTGGAAAAGGCGCCTTCGGCATTGAAAGATGCACTGGAAGACACTGAAGCAGATCATAAAACACCAGAAACAGATGAATGTGTCAAAATAGTTGAATCTTCTTTGGGAGAGGTAACATTAGAAAAACTTGATGTACTGAAAGTTGTGGGAAAGGTGCCTTCGGCATTGAAAGATGCACTGGAAGACACTGAACCATCATCCGAAAGGATGAAACAAGACAAAAGTTCAGAAAAACTCACGAAAGTCGAATCACCTGGATCTCCTGAAAAGAAAGAAGTGATAGTTCAGAAAACACCGGTGGAAAAACCAACAACACCGCAGCAATTGCCGAAAGATATCGCATTTGAAAAACTTGAAGCAAATCATAAAATACCAGAAACAGAAGAATCTGTCAAAATAGTTGAAACTGCGTTGGGTGTGGTCACATTAGCAAAACTTGATGTACAGAAAGTTGTGGAAAAGGTGCCTTTGGCATTAAGAGTTGCACAGAAAGATACTGAACCAACATCCGAAGAGATGAAACCAGACAAAAGTTCAGAAAAACTCAAGAAAGTCGAATCACCTGAATCTCCTGAAAAGAAAGAAGTGATAGTTCAGGAAACACCATTGGAAAAACCAACAACACCGCAGCAATTGCCCAAACATATCGCAACTGAGAAACATGAAGCAGATCATAAAACTCCAGAAACAGATGAATCTGTCAAAATAGTTGAAACTGCTCTGGAAGAGGTAACATTAGAAAAACTTGATGTACTGAAAGTTGTGGGAAAGGTGCCTTCGGCATGGAAAGATGCACTGGAAGACACTGAACCATCATCCGAAAGGATGAAACAAGACAAAAGTTCAGAAAAACTCACGAAAGTCGAATCACCTGGATCTCCTGAAAAGAAAGAAGTGATAGTTCAGAAAACACCGGTGGAAAAACCAACAACACCGCAGCAATTGCCGAAAGATATCGCATTTGAAAAACTTGAAGCAAATCATAAAATACCAGAAACAGAAGAATCTGTCAAAATAGTTGAAACTGCGTTGGGTGTGGTCACATTAGCAAAACTTGATGTACAGAAAGTTGTGGAAAAGGTGCCTTTGGCATTAAGAGTTGCACAGAAAGATACTGAACCAACATCCGAAGAGATGAAACCAGACAAAAGTTCAGAAAAACTCAAGAAAGTCGAATCACCTGAATCTCCTGAAAAGAAAGAAGTGATAGTTCAGGAAATAGCAGTGGAAAAACCAACAGCACTGCAGCAATTGCCCAGAGATGTCGCAACTGAGAAGTTTGAAGCAGATCATAAAACACCAGAAACAGAAGAATCTGTCAAAATAGTTGAAACTGCGTTGGGTATGGTCACATTAGAAAAAGTTGATGTAGAGAAAGATGTGGTAAAGGCGCCTTCGACATTGAAAGATGCACAGGAAGACACTGAAGTAGATCATAAAACACCAGAAACAGATGAATCTGTCAAAATAGTTGAATCTGCTTTGGGAGAGGTCACACTAGAAAAACTTGATGTAAAGAAAGTTGTGGAAAAGGTGCCTTTGGCATTGAGAATTGCACAGAAAGATACTGAACCAACATCCGAAGAAATGAAACCAGACAAAATTCCAGAAAAACTCACGAAAGCCGAATCACCTGGATCTCCTGGAAAGACAGAAGTGATAGTTCAGGAAACACCAGTGGAAAAACCAACAACACCGCAGCAATCGCCCAAAGATATCGCAACTGAGAAACATGAAGCAGATCATAAAACACCAGGAACAGATGAATCTGTCAAAATAGTTGAAACTGCTTTGGATGACATAACATTAGAAAAACTTGATGTACTGAAAGTTGTGGAAGAGGCGCCTTCGGCATTGAAATATGCACTGGAAGACACTGAAGCAGATCAAAAAACACCAGAAACAGATGAATCTGTCAAATTAATTGAATCTGCTTTGGAAGAGGTCACATTAGAAAAACTTGATGTAAAGAAAGTTGTGGGAAAGGTGCCTTCGGCATTGAAAGATGCACTGGAAGACACTGAACCATCATCCGAAAGAATGAAACAAGACAAAAGTTCAGAAAAACTCACGAAAGTCGAATCACCTGGATCTCCTGAAAAGAAAGAAGTGATAGTTCAGAAAACTCCGATGGAAAAACCAACAATACTGCAGCATTTGCCCAGAGATGTCGCAACTGAGAAGTTTGAAGCTGATCATAAAACACCAGAAACAGAAAAATCTGTCAAAATAGTTGAAACTGAGTTGGGTGTGGTCGCATTAGGAAAAGTTGATGTACAGAAAGTTGTGGAAAAGGCGCCTTTGGCATTAAGAGTTGCACAGAAAGATACTGAACCAACATCCGAAGAGATGAAACCAGACAAAAGTTCAGAAAAACTCACGAAAGCCGAATCACCTGGAACTCCTGAAGAGAAAGAAGTGATAGTTCAGGAAACACCACTGGAAAAACCAACAACACCGCAGCAATTGCCCAAAGATATCGCAACTGAGAAACATGAAGCAGATCATAAACCACCAGAAACAGATGAATCTGTCAAAATAGTTGAAACTGCTTTGGGAGAGGTCACATTAGAAAAACTTGATGTACAGAAAGTTGTGGAAAAGCCGCCTTCGGCATTGAAAGTTGCACTGGAAGACACTGAAGCAGATCATAAAATACCAGACACAGATGAATCTGTCAAAATAGTTGAAACTGCTTTGGAAGAGGTAATATTAGAAAAACTTGATGTACTGAAAGTTGTGGGAAAGGTTACTTCGGCATTGAAAGATGCACTGGAAGACACTGAACCAACATCAGAAGAGATGAAACCAGACAAAATTCCAGAAAAACTCACGAAAGCCGAATCACCTGGATCTCCTGGAAAGACAGAAGTGATAGTTCAGGAAACACCAGTGGAAGAGACAACAACACCGCCGCAATCGCCGAATGATATCGCATTTGAAAAACTTGAAGCAGATCATAAAATACCAGAAACAGAAGAATCTGTCAAAATAGTTGAAACTGCTTTGGAAGACATAACATTGGAAAAACTTGATGTACTGAAAGTTGTGGGAAAGGTGCCTTCGGCATTGAAAGATGCACTGGAAGACACTGAACCACCATCCGAAGAGATGAAACCAGACAAAATTCCCGATAAACTCACGAAAGCCAAATCACCTGCATCTCCTGAAAGAAAAGGAGCGATAGTTCAGAAAACACCAGTGAAAAAACCAACAACACCGCAGCAATTGCCCAAAGATATCGCAATTGAGAAACATGAACCAGATCATATAACACCAGAAACAGATGAATCTGTCAAAATATTTGAATCTGCTTTGGAAGAGGTAACATTAGAAAAACTTGATGTACAGAAAGTTGTGGAAAAGGCGCCTTCGGTATTGAAAGATGCACAGGAAGACACTGAACCAACATCCGAAGAGATGAAACCAGACAAAAGTTCAGAAAAACACACAAAAGCCGAATCACCTGGATCTCCTGAAGAGAAAGAAGTGATAGTTCGGGAAACACCATTGGAAAAACCAACAACACCGCAGCAATTGCCCAAACATATCGCAACTGAGAAACATGAAGCAGATCATAAAACACCAGAAACAGATGAATCTGTCAAAATAGTTGAAACTGCGTTGGGTGTGGTCACATTAGAAAAACTTGATGTACAGAAAGTTGTGGAAAAGGCTCCTTCGGCATTGAAAGATGCACAGGAAGATTCTGAACCAACATCCGAAGAATTGAAACCAGACAAAAGTTCAGAAATATTCACGAAAGCCGAATCACCTGGATCTCCTGGAAAGACAGAAGTGATAGTTCAGGAAACACCAGTGGAAAAACCAACAACACCGCAGCAATCGCCCAAAGATATCGCAACTGAGAAACATGAAGCAGATCATGAAACACCAGAAACAGATGAATCTGTCGAAAAAGTTGAAACTGCTTTGGAAGAGGTAACATTAGAAAAACTTGATGTACTGAAAGTTGTGGAAAAGGCGCCTTCGGCATTGAAAGATGCACTGGAAGACACTGAAGCAGATCATAAAATACCAGAAACAGAAGAATCTGTCAAAATAGTTGAAACTGCGTTGGGTGTGGTCACATTAGCAAAACTTGATGTACAGAAAGTTGTGGAAAAGGTGCCTTTGGCATTAAGAGTTGCACAGAAAGATACTGAACCAACATCCGAAGAGATGAAACCAGACAAAAGTTCAGAAAAACTCACAAAAGTCGAATCACCTGGATCTCCTGAAAAGAAAGAAGTGATAGTTCAGGAAAAAGCAGTGGAAAAACCAACAACACTGCAGCAATTGCCCAGAGATGTCGCAACTGAGAAGTTTGAAGCAGATCATAAAACACCAGAAACAGAAGAATCTGTCAAAATAGTTGAAACTGCGTTGGGTGTGGTCACATTAGAAAAAATTGATGTAGAGAAAGATGAAGTAAAGGCGCCTTCGACATTGAAAGATGCACAGGAAGACACTGAACCAACATATGAAGAGATGAAACCAGACAAAAGTTCAGAAAAACTCACGAAAGCCGAATCACCTGGATCTCCTGAAGAGAAAGAAGTGATAGTTCAGGAAACACCATTGGAAAAACCAACAACACAGCAGCTATTGCCCAAAGATATCGCAACTGAGAAACATGAACCAGATCATAAAACACCAGAAACAGATGAATCTGTCAAAATAGTTGAATCTGCTTTGGAAGAGGTAACATTAGAAAAACTTGATGTACAGAAAGTTGTGGAAAAGGCGCCTTCGGCATTGAAAGATGCACAGGAAGATTCTGAACCAACATCCGAAGAAATGAAACCAGACAAAAGTTCAGATAAACTCAAGAAGGTCGAATCACCTGGATCTCCTGAAAAGAAAGAAGTGATAGTTCAGGAAATAGCAGTGGAAAAACCAACAACACCGCAGCAATTGCCCAGAGATGTCGCAACTGAGAAGTTTGAAGCAGATCATAAAACACCAGAAACAGAAGAATCTGTCAAAATAGTTGAAACTGCGTTGGGTGTGGTCACATTAGAAAAACTTGATGTACAGAAAGTTGTGAAAATGGCGCCTTCGGCATTGAAAGATGCACAGGAAGATTCTGAACCAACATCCGAAGAATTGACACCAGACAAATGTTCAGAAAAACTCAAGAAAGTCGAATCACCTGGATCTCCTGAAAAGAAAGAAGTGATAGTTCAGGAAATAGCAGTGGAAAAACCAACAACACCGCAGCAATTGCCCAAAGATATCGCAACTGAGAAACATGAAGCAGATGATAAAACACCAGAAACAGATGAATCTGTCAAAATAGTTGAATCTGCTTTGGGAGAGGTCACATTAGAAAAACTTGATGTAAAGAAAGTTGTGGGAAAGGTGCCTTCGGCATTGAAAGATGCACTGGAAGACACTGAACCATCATCCGAAAGGATGAAACAAGACAAAAGTTCAGAAAAACTCACAAAAGTCGAATCACCTGGATCTCCTGAAAAGAAAGAAGTGATAGTTCAGAAAACACCGGTGGAAAAACCAACAACACCGCAGCAATTGCCGAAAGATATCGCATTTGAAAAACTTGAAGCAGATCATAAAATACCAGAAACAGAAGAATCTGTCAAAATAGTTGAAACTGCGTTGGGTGTGGTCACATTAGCAAAACTTGATGTACAGAAAGTTGAGGAAAAGGTGCCTTTGGCATTAAGAGTTGCACAGGAAGATACTGAACCAACATCCGAAGAGATGAAACCAGACAAAAGTTCAGAAAAACTCACGAAAGTCGAATCACCTGGATCTCCTGGAAAGAAAGAAGTGATAGTTCAGGAAATAGCAGTGGAAAAACCAACAACACTGCAGCAATTGCCCAGAGATGTCGCAACTGAGAAGTTTGAAGCAGATCATAAAACACCAGAAACAGAAGAATCTGTCAAAATAGTTGAAACGGCGTTGGGTGTGGTCACATTAGAAAAAGTTGATGTAGAGAAAGATGTGGTAAAGGCGCCTTCGACATTGAAAGATGCACAGGAAGACACTGAACCAACATATGAAGAGATGAAACCAGCCAAAAGTTCAGAAAAACTCACGAAAGCCGATTCACCTGGATCTCCTGAAGAGAAAGAAGTGATAGTTCAGGAAACAACATTGGAAAAACCAACAACACCGCAGCAATTGCCCAAACATATCGCAACTGAGAAACATGAAGCAGATCATAAAACACCAGAAACAGATGAATCTGTCAAGATAGTTGAAACTGCTTTGGAAGAGGTAACATTAGAAAAACTTGATGTACTGAAAGTTGTGGGAAAGGTGCCTTCGGCATTGAAAGATGTACTGGAAGACACTGAACCATCATCAGAAGAGATAAAACCAGACAAAATTCCAGAAAAACTCACGAAAGCCGAATCACCTGGATCTCCTGGAAAGACAGAAATGATAGTTCAAGAAACACCAGTGGAAAAACCAACAACACCGCAGCAATCGCCCAAAGATATCGCAACTGAGAAACATGAAGCAGATCATAAAACACCAGAAACAGATGAATCTGTCAAAATAGTTGAAACTGCTTTAGAAGAGGTCACATTAGAAAAACTTGATGTACAGAAAGTTGTGGGAAAGGTGCCTTCGGCATTGAAAGATGCACAGGAAGACACTGAACCAACATCCGAAGAGATGAAACCAGACAAAAGTTCAGAAAAACTCTCGAAAGCCGAATCACCTGGATCTCCTGAAGAGAAAGAAGTGATAGTTCAGGAAACACCATTGGAAAAACCAACAACACCGCAGCAATTGCCCAAAGATAT
Source organism: Chrysolina americana (assembly GCA_958502065.1). Classification (NCBI taxonomy): domain Eukaryota; kingdom Metazoa; phylum Arthropoda; class Insecta; order Coleoptera; family Chrysomelidae; genus Chrysolina; species Chrysolina americana. The sequence continues at coordinate 12,932,396 of OY293412.1, forward strand.
CGCAACTGAGAAACATGAAGCAGATCATAAAACACCAGAAACAGATGAATCTGTCAAAATAGTTGAAACTGCTTTAGAAGAGGTAACATTAGAAAAACTTGATGTACTGAAAGTTGTGGAAAAGGTGCCTTCGGCATTGAAAGATGTACTGGAAGACACTGAACCATCATCAGAAGAGATAAAACCAGACAAAATTCCAGAAAAACTCACGAAAGCCGAATCACCTGGATCTCCTGGAAAGACAGAAATGATAGTTCAAGAAACACCAGTGGAAAAACCAACAACACCGCAGCAATCGCCCAAAGATATCGCAACTGAGAAACATGAAGCAGATCATAAAACACCAGAAACAGATGAATCTGTCAAAATAGTTGAAACTGCTTTAGAAGAGGTAACATTAGAAAAACTTGATGTACAGAAAGTTGTGGGAAAGGTGCCTTCGGCATTGAAAGATGCACTGGAAGACACTGAACTATCATCCGAAAGGATGAAACAAGACAAAAGTTCAGAAAAACTCACGAAAGTCGAATCACCTGGATCTCCTGAAAAGAAAGAAGTGATAGTTCAGAAAACACCGGTGGAAAAACCAACAACACCGCAGCAATTGCCGAAAGCTTTCGCATTTGAAAAACTTGAAGCAGATCATAAAATACCAGAAACAGAAGAATTTGTCAAAATAGTTGAAATTGCGTTGGGTGTGGTCACATTAGCAAATCTTGATGTACAGAAAGTTGTGGAAAAGGTGCCTCTGGCATTAAGAGTTGCACAGAAAGATACTGAACCAACATCCGAAGAGATGAAACCAGACAAAATTCCAGAAAAACTCACGAAAGCCGAATCACCTGGATCTCCTGGAGAGACAGAAGTGATAGTTCAGGAATCACCAGTGGAAAAACCAACAACACCGCAGCAATCGCCCAAAGATATCGCAACTGAGAAACATGAAGCAGATCATAAAACACCAGAAACAGATGAATCTGTTGAAACTGCTTTGGAAGAGGTAACATTTGAAAAACTTGATGTACTGAAAGTTGTGGGAAAGGTGCCTTCGGCATTGAAAGATGTACTGGAAGACACCGAACCATCATCAGAAGAGATAAAACCAGACAAAAGTTCAGAAAAACTCACGAAAGTCGAATCACCTGGATCTCCTGAAAAGAAAGAAGTGATAGTTCAGGAAACACCAGTGGAAAAACCAACAACACCGCAGCAATCGCCCAAACATATCGCAACTGAGAAACATGAAGCAGATCATAAAACACCAGAAACAGATGAATCTGTCAAAATAGTTGAAACTGCTTTGGAAGAGGTAACATTAGAAAAACTTGATGTACTGAAAGTTGTGGAAAAGGCGCCTTCGGCATTGAAAGATGCACTGGAAGACACTGAAGCAGATCATAAAACACCAGAAACAGATGAATCTGTCAAAATAGTTGAATCTTCTTTGGGAGAGGTAACATTAGAAAAACTCGATGTACTGAAAGTTGTGGGAAAGGTGCCTTCGGCATTGAAAGATGCACAGGAAGACACTGAACCAACATATGAAGAGATGAAACCAGACAAAAGTTCAGAAAAACTCACGAAAGCCGAAACACATGGATCTCCTGAACAGAAAGAAGTGATAGTTCAGGAAACACCATTGGAAAAACGAACAACACCGCAGCAATTGCCCAAAGATATCGCAACTGAGAAACATGAAGCAGATCATAAAACACCAGAAACAGATGAATCTGTCGAAAAAGTTGAAACTGCTTTAGAAGAGGTAACATTTGAAAAACTTGATGTACTGAAAGTTGTGGGAAAGGTGCCTTCGGCATTGAAAGATGTACTGGAAAACACCGAACCATCATCAGAAGAGATAAAACCAGACAAAAGTTCAGAAAAACTCTCGAAAGTCGAATCACCTGGATCTCCTGAAAAGAAAGAAGTGATAGTTCAGGAAACACCAGTGGAAAAACCAACAACACCACAGCAATCGCCCAAACATATCGCAACTGAGAAACATGAAGCAGATCATAAAACACCAGAAACAGATGAATCTGTCAAAATAGTTGAAACTGCTTTGGAAGAGGTAACATTAGAAAAACTTGATGTACTGAAAGTTGTGGAAAAGGCGCCTTCGGCATTGAAAGATGCACTGGAAGACACTGAAGCAGATCATAAAACACCAGAAACAGATGAATCTGTCAAAATAGTTGAATCTTCTTTGGGAGAGGTAACATTAGAAAAACTTGATGTACTGAAAGTTGTGGGAAAGGTGCCTTCGGCATTGAAAGATGCACTGGAAGACACTGAACCATCATCCGAAAGGAAGAAACAAGACAAAAGTTCAGAGAAACTCACAAAAGTCGAATCACCTGGATCTCCTGAAAAGAAAGAAGTGATAGTTCAGAAAACACCGGTGGAAAAACCAACAACACCGCAGCAATTGCCGAAAGATATCGCATTTGAAAAACTTGAAGCAAATCATAAAATACCAGAAACAGAAGAATCTGTCAAAATAGTTGAAACTGCGTTGGGTGTGGTCACATTAGCAAAACTTGATGTACAGAAAGTTGTGGAAAAGGTGCCTTTGGCATTAAGAGTTGCACAGAAAGATACTGAACCAACATCCGAAGAGATGAAACCAGACAAAAGTTCAGAAAAACTCAAGAAAGTCGAATCACCTGGATCTCCTGAAAAGAAAGAAGTGATAGTTCAGGAAATAGCAGTGGAGAAACCAACAACACTGCAGCAATTGCCCAGAGATGTCGCAACTGAGAAGTTTGAAGCAGATCATAAAACGCCAGAAACAGAAGAATCTGTCAAAATAGTTGAAACTGCGTTGGGTATGGTTACATTAGAAAAAGTTGATGTAGAGAAAGATGTGGTAAAGGCGCCTTCGACATTGAAAGATGCACAGGAAGACACTGAAGTAGATCATAAAACACCAGAAACAGATGAATCTGTCAAAATAGTTGAATCTGCTTTGGGAGAGGTCACATTAGAAAAACTTGATGTACAGAAAGTTGTGGGAAAGGTGCCTTCGGCATTGAAAGATGCACTGGAATACACTGAAGCAGATCATAAAACACCAGAAACATATGAATCTGTCAAAATAATTGAATCTGCTTTGGGAGAGGTCACATTAGAAAAACTTGATGTAAAGAAAGTTGTGGAAAAGGTGCCTTTGGCATTAAGAATTGCACAGAAAGATACTGAACCAACATCCGAAGAAATGAAACCAGACAAAATTCCAGAAAAACTCACGAAAGCCGAATCACCTGGATCTCCTGGAAAGACAGAAGTGATAGTTCAGGAAACACCAGTGGAAAAACCAACAACACCGCAGCAATCGCCCAAAGATATCGCAACTGAGAAACATGAAGCAGATCATAAAACACCAGGAACAGATGAATCTGTCAAAATTGTTGAAACTGCTTTGGATGACATAACATTAGAAAAACTTGATGTACTGAAAGTTGTGGAAGAGGCGCCTTCGGCATTGAAAGATGCACTGGAAGACACTGAAGCAGATCAAAAAACACCAGAAACAGGTGAATCTGTCAAAATAATTGAATCTGCTTTGGGAGAGGTCACATTAGAAAAACTTGATGTAAAGAAAGTTGTGGGAAAGGTGCCTTCGGCATTGAAAGATGCACTGGAAGACACTGAACCATCATCCGAAAGAATGAAACAAGACAAAAGTTCAGAAAAACTCACGAAAGTCGAATCACCTGGATCTCCTGAAAAGAAAGAAGTGATAGTTCAGAAAACACCGGTGGAAAAACCAACAATACCGCAGCATATGCCCAGAGATGTCGCAACTGAGAAGTTTGAAGCTGATCATAAAACACCAGAAACAGAAAAATCTGTCAAAATAGTTGAAACTGAGTTGGGTCTGGTCGCATTAGGAAAAGTTGATGTACAGAAAGTTGTGGAAAAGGCGCCTTTGGCATTAAGAGTTGCACAGAAAGATACTGAACCAACATCCGAAGAGATGAAACCAGACAAAAGTTCAGAAAAACTCACGAAAGCCGAATCACCTGGAACTCCTGAAGAGAAAGAAGTGATAGTTCAGGAAACACCACTGGAAAAACCAACAACACCGCAGCAATTGCCCAAAGATATCGCAACTGAGAAACATGAAGCAGATCATAAACCACCAGAAACAGATGAATCTGTCAAAATAGTTGAAACTGCTTTGGGAGAGGTCACATTAGAAAAACTTGATGTACAGATAGTTGTGGAAAAGCCGCCTTCGGCATTGAAAGTTGCACTGGAAGACACTGAAGCAGATCATAAAATACCAGAAACAGATGAATCTGTCAAAATAGTTGAAACTGCTTTGGAAGAGGTAACATTAGAAAAACTTGATGTACTGAAAGTTGTGGGAAAGGTTACTTCGGCATTGAAAGATGCACTGGAAGACACTGAACCAACATCAGAAGAGATGAAACCAGACAAAATTCCAGAAAAACTCACGAAAGCCGAATCACCTGGATCTCCTGGAAAGACAGAAGTGATAGTTCAGGAAATACCAGTGGAAGAGACAACAACACCGCAGCAATCGCCGAAAGATATCGCATTTGAAAAACTTGAAGCAGATCATAAAATACCAGAAACAGAAGAATCTGTCAAAATAGTTGAAACTGCTTTAGAAGAGGTCACATTAGAAAAACTTGATGTACAGAAAGTTGTGGGAAAGATGCCTTCGGCATTGAAAGATGCACAGGAAGACACTGAACCAACATCCGAAGAGATGAAACCAGACAAAAGTTCAGAAAAACTCAAGAAAGTCGAATCACCTGGATCTCCTGAAAAGAAAGAAGTGATAGATCAGGAAATAGCAGTGGAAAAACCAACAACACCGCAGCAATTGCCCAAAGATATCGCAACTGAGAAACATGAAGCAGATCATAAAACACCAGAAACAGATGAATCTGTCAAAATAGTTGAAACTGCTTTAGAAGAGGTAACATTAGAAAAACTTGATGTACTGAAAGTTGTGGAAAAGGTGCCTTCGGCATTGAAAGATGCACAGGAAGATTCTGAACCAACATCCGAAGAAATGAAACCAGACAAAAGTTCAGAAAAACTCAAGATGGTCGAATCACCTGGATCTCCTGAAAAGAAAGAAGTGATAGATCAGGAAATAGCAGTGGAAAAACCAACAACACCGCAGCAATTGCCCAGAGATGTCGCAACTGAGAAGTTTGAAGCAGATCATAAAACAACAGAAACAGATGAATCTGTCAAAATAGTTGAAACTGCTTTGGAAGAGGTAACATTAGAAAAACTTGATGTACTGAAAGTTGTGGGAAAGGTTACTTCGGCATTGAAAGATGCACTGGAAGACACTGAACCAACATCAGAAGAGATGAAACCAGACAAAATTCCAGAAAAACTCACGAAAGCCGAATCACCTGGATCTCCTGGAAAGACAGAAGTGATAGTTCAGGAAACACCAGTGGAAGAGACAACAACACCGCCGCAATCGCCGAAAGATATCGCATTTGAAAAACTTGAAGCAGATCTTAAAATACCAGAAACAAAAGAATCTGTCAAAATAGTTGAAACTGCTTTGGAAGACATAACATTGGAAAAACTTGATGTACTGAAAGTTGTGGGAAAGGTGCCTTCGGCATTGAAAGATGCACTAGAAGACACTGAACCACCATCCGAAGAGATGAAACCAGACAAAATTCCCGATAAACTCACGAAAGCCAAATCACCTGCATCTCCTGAAAGAAAAGGAGCGATAGTTCAGAAATCACCAGTGAAAAAACAAACAACACCGCAGCAATTGCCCAAAGATATCGCAATTGAGAAACTTGAACCAGATCATATAACACCAGAAACAGATGAATCTGTCAAAATATTTGAATCTGCTTTGGAAGAGGTAACATTAGAAAAACTTGATGTACAGAAAGTTGTGGAAAAGGCGCCTTCGGTATTGAAAGATGCACAGGAAGACACTGAACCAACATCCGAAGAGATGAAACCAGACAAAAGTTCAGAAAAACACACGAAAGCCGAATCACCTGGATCTCCTGAAGAGAAAGAAGTGATAGTTCGGGAAACACCATTGGAAAAACCAACAACACCGCAGCAATTGCCCAAACATATCGCAACTGAGAAACATGAAGCAGATCATAAAACACCAGAAACAGATGAATCTGTCAAAATAGTTGAAACTGCGTTGGGTGTGGTCACATTAGAAAAACTTGATGTACAGAAAGTTGTGGAAAAGGCTCCTTCGGCATTGAAAGATGCACAGGAAGATTCTGAACCAACATCCGAAGAATTGAAACCAGACAAAAGTTCAGAAAAACTCAAGAAAGTCGAATCACCTGGATCTCCTGAAAAGAAAGAAGTGATAGTTCAGGAAACACCATTGGAAAAACCAACAACACCGCAGCAATTGCCCAAACATATCGCAACTGAGAAACATGAAGCAGATCATAAAACACCAGAAACAGATGAATCTGTCAAAATAGTTGAAACTGCGTTGGGTGTGGTCACATTAGAAAAACTTGATGTACAGAAAGTTGTGGAAAAGGCTCCTTCGGCATTGAAAGATGCACAGGAAGATTCTGAACTAACATCCAAAGAATTGAAACCAGACAAAAGTTCAGAAAAACTCAAGAAAGTCGAATCACCTGGATCTCCTGGAAAGACAGAAGTGATAGTTCAGGAAACACCAGTGGAAAAACCAACAACACCGCAGCAATCGCCCAAAGATATCGCAACTGAGAAACATGAAGCAGATCATAAAACACCAGAAACAGATGAATCTGTCGAAAAAGTTGAAACTGCTTTGGAAGAGGTAACATTAGAAAAACTTGATGTACTGAAAGTTGTGGAAAAGGCGCCTTCGGCATTGAAAGATGCACTGGAAGACACTGAAGCAGATCATAAAATACCAGAAACAGAAGAATCTGTCAAAATAGTTGAAACTGCGTTGGGTGTGGTCACATTAGCAAAACTTGATGTACAGAAAGTTGTGGAAAAGGTGCCTTTGGCATTAAGAGTTGCACAGAAAGATACTGAACCAACATCCGAAGAGATGAAACCAGACAAAGGTTCAGAAAAACTCTCGAAAGCCGAATCACTTGGATCTCCTGAAGAGAAAGAAGTGATAGTTCAGGAAACACCATTGGAAAAACCAACAACACCGCAGCAATTGCCCAAAGATATCGCAACTGAGAAACATGAAGCAGATCATAAAACACCAGAAACAGATGAATCTGTCAAAATAGTTGAAACTGCTTTAGAAGGGGTAACATTAGAAAAACTTGATGTACTGAAAGTTGTGGAAAAGGTGCCTTCGGCATTGAAAGATGTACTGGAAGACACTGAACCATCATCAGAGGAGATAAAACCAGACAAAATTCCAGAAAAACTCACGAAAGTCGAATCACCTGGATCTCCTGGAAAGACAGAAATGATAGTTCAAGAAACACCAGTGGAAAAACCAACAACACCGCAGCAATCGCCCAAAGATATCGCAACTAAGAAACATGAAGCAGATCATAAAACACCAGAAACAGATGAATCTGTCAAAATAGTTGAAACTGCTTTAGAAGAGGTCACATTAGAAAAACTAGATGTACAGAAAGTTGTGGGAAAGGTGCCTTCGGCATTGAAAGATGCACTGGAAGATACTGAACCATCATCCGAAAGGATGAAACAAGACAAAAGTTCAGAAAAACTCACGAAAGTCGAATCACCTGGATCTCCTGAAAGGAAAGAAGTGATAGTTCAGAAAACACCGGTGGAAAAACCAACAACACCGCAGCAATTGCCGAAATATATCGCATTTGAAAAACTTGAAGCAGATCATAAAATACCAGAAACAGAAGAATTTGTCAAAATAGTTGAAACTGCGTTGGGTGTGGTCACATTAGCAAATCTTGATATACAGAAAGTTGTGGAAAAGGTGCCTTTGGCATTAAGAGTCGCACAGAAAGATACTGAACTATCATCCGAAGAGATGAAACCAGACAAAAGTTCAGAAAAACTCACGAAAGCCGAATCACCTAGATCTCCTGAAGAGAAAGAAGTAATAGTTCAGGAAACACCATTGGAAAAACCAACAACACAGCAGCAATTGCCCAAAGATATCGCAACTGAGAAACATGAAGCAGATCATAAAACACCAGAAACAGATGAATCTGTCAAAATAGTTGAAACTGCGTTGGGTGTGGTCACATTAGCAAAACTTGATGTACAGAAAGTTGTGGAAAAGCCGCCTCCGGCATTGAACGATGCACTGGAAGACACTGAACCAACATCAGAAGAGATGAAACCAGACAAAATTCCACAAAAACTCACGAAAGCCAAATCACCTCGATCTCCTGGAAAGACAGAAGTGATAGTTCAGGATTCACCAGTGGAAAAACCAACAACACCGCAGCAATCGCCCAAAGATATCGCAACTGAGAAACATGCAGCAGATCATAAAACACCAGAAACAGATGAATCTGTCAAAATAGTTGAAACTGCATTGGGTGTGGTCACATTAGAAAAACTTGATGTACAGAAAGTTGTGGAAAAGGCGCCGTCGGCATTGAAAGATGCGCTGGAAGACAGTGAAGCAGATCATAAAACACCAGAAACAGACGAATCTGTCAAAATAGTTGAAACTGCTTTGGAAGAGGTAACATTAGAAAAACTTGATGTACTGAAAGTTGTGGAAAAGGTGCCTTTGGCATTAGTAGTTGCACAGAAAGATACTGAACCAACATCCGAAGAGAAGAAACCAGACAAAAGTTCAGAAAAACTCACGAAAGCCGAATCACGTGGAACTCCTGAAAAGAAAGAAGTGATAGTTCAGGTAACACCATTGGAAAAACCAACAACACAGCAGCAATTGCCCAAAGATATCGCAACTGAGAAACATGAAGCAGATCATAAAACACCAGAAACAGATGAATCTGTCAAAATAGTTGAAACTGCATTGGGTGTGGTCACATTAGAAAAACTTGATGTACAGAAAGTTGTGGAAAAGGCGCCTTCGGCATTGAAAGATGCACTGGAAGACAGTGAAGCAGATCATAAAACACCAGAAACAGACGAATCTGTCAAAATAGTTGGAACTGCTTTGGAAGAGGTAACATTAGAAAAACTTGATGTACTGAAAGTTGTGAAAAAGGTGCCTTCGGCATTGAAAGATGCACTAGAAGACACTGAACCATCATCAGAACAGATGAAACCAGACAAAATTCCAGGAATACTCAAGAAAGCCGAATCACCTGGATCTCCTGGAAAGACAGAAGTGATAGTTCTGGAAACACCAGTGGAAAAATCAAAAACACCGCGGCAATCGCCCAAAGATATCGCAAATGAGAAACATGAAGCAGATCATAAAACACCAGAAACAGATGAATCTGTCAAAATAGTTGAAACTGCTTTGGAAGACATAACATTAGAAAAACTTGATGTACTGAAAGTTGTGAAAAAGGTGCCTTCGGCATTGAAAGATGCACTAGAAGACACTGAACCATCATCAGAACAGATGAAACCAGACAAAATTCCAGGAATACTCAAGAAAGCCGAATCACCTGGATCTCCTGGAAAGACAGAAGGGATAATTCAGGAAACACCAGTGAAAATACCGACAACACCGCAGCAATCGCCCAAAGATATCGCAACTGAGAAACATGAACCAGATCATAAAACACCAGAAACAGACGAATCTGTCAAAATAGTTGAATCTGCGTTGGGTGTGGTCACATTAGAAAAACTTGATATACAGAAAGTTGTGGAAAAGACGCCTTTGGCATTAAAAGTTGCACAGAAAGATACTGAACCAACATCCGAGGAGATGGAACCAGACAAAAGTTCAGAAAAAGTCACGAAAGTCGAATCACCTGGATCTCCTGAAAAGAAAGAAGTGATAGTTCAGGAAACACCAGTGGGAAAACCAACAATACCGCAGCATTTGCCCAGAGATGTCGCAACTGAGAAGTTTGAAGCAGATCATAAAACACCAGAAACAGAAAAATCTGTCAAAATAGTTGAAACTGAGTTGGGTGTGGTCGCATTAGGAAAAGTTGATGTACAGAAAGTTGTGGAAAAGGCGCCTCCGGCATTGAAAGATGCACAGGAAGACACTGAACCAACATCCGAAGAGATGAAACCAGACAAAATTTCAGAAAAACTCACGAAAGCCGAATCACCTGGAACTCCTGAAGAGAAAGAAGTGATAGTTCAGGAAACACCACTGGAAAAACCAACAACACCGCAGCAATTGCCCAAAGATATCGCAACTGAGAAACATGAAGCAGATCATAAACCACCAGAAACAGATGAATCTGTCAAAATAGTTGAAACTGCTTTGGGAGAGGTCACATTAGAAAAACTTGATGTGAAGAAAGTTGTGGGAAAGGTGCCTTCGGCATTTAAAGATGCACTGGAAGACACTGAACCATCATCCGAGGAGATGAAACCAGACAAAAGATCAGAACAACTCACGAAAGTCGAATCACCTGAATCTCCTGAAAAGAAAGAAGTGATAGTTCAGGAAACACCAATAGAAAAACCAACAACACCGCAGCAATTGCCCAAAGATATCGCAACTGAGAAACATGAAGCAGATCATAAAACACCAGAAACAGTGGAATCTGTCAAAATAGTTGAAACTGCTTTGGGTGAGGTCACATTAGAAAAACTTGATGTAAAGAAAGTTGTGGAAAAGGCGCCTTTGGCATTGAAGGATGCACAGAAAGACACTGAACCAACATCCGAAAAGATGAAACCAGATAAAATTCCAGAAAAACTCACAAAAGCCAAATCCCCTGCATCTCCTGAAAAGAAAGAAGTGATGGTTCAGGAAACACCAGTGGAAAAACCAACAACAACGCAGCAATTGCCCAAAGATATCGCAACTGAGAAACATGAAGCAGATCATGAAAAACTAGAAACAGATGAATCTGTCAAAATAGTTGAAACTGCGTTGGGTGAGGTCACATTAGAAAAACTTGATGTACAGAAAGTTGTGGAAAAGGCGCCTTCGGCATTGAAGGATGCACAGAAAGACACTGAACCAACATCCGAAGAGATGAAACCAGACAAAATTCCAGAAAAACTCACAAAAGCCAAATCACCTGCATCTTCTGAAAAGAAAGAAGTGATAGTTCAAGAAACACCAATAGAAAAACCAACACCACCGCAGCAATTGCCCAAAGATATCGCAACTGAGAAACATGAAGCAGATCATAAAACACCAGAAACAGTGGAACCTGTCAAAATCACTGCGTTGGGTGAGGTCACATTGGAAAAACTTGATGTACAGAAAGTTGTGGAAAAGACGCCTCCGGCTTTCAAAGATGCACAGAAAGACACTGAACCAACATCCGAAGAGACGAAACAAGACAAAATTTCAGAAAGACTTACGAAAGCCCAATCACCTGGATCTCCTGAAAAGAAAGAAGTGATAGTTCAGGAAACATCAGTGGAAAAACGAACAACACCGCAGCAGTTGCCCAGAG